>CM051623.1:4005000-5340000 GCA_028020825.1 Podargus strigoides
CCTGCAACATGCCTTTGAGAAGGATCTTCCTTTTTAAACATTACAGATTTTTCAGCATTATCACCTAAATGTGTGATGCAGCTTACTGCTTTTTCAGCACTCAGTCTTTGCAATTACACCCTTGCCTCTTCGTTTTGTTTCTGGTGCCCATAAAATCTCTTTCTATTCTTAAAAAACCCCAGACCAATCCATGCCTGAAGGAGGATGGATCTTTCAGTTTTAGCATGCTGCCCCTCTAAAAAAAAAAACAAAAAAAAAAACTACAGTCCATTCAGGTCCTTTGTAGGTGCTGCGTGTTTGATCACATTGGTTTGGATTTTGAGTCTGTGAACTCTGGCCTTTTATTTTGTTTGATTTTTGTTTCCATATTTGTATCTTAATTTTCATTTCACTTTTAATTAGTGTCATTATATTTGATGGCAAAATGTTTGCTCTATCTTCACTGTTAATAGTTGTAATTGTTTCTCTTGCCTTAAGTAATGTCTCGTTAACTTTATAAGCCATCTTTTCCACATCATCTACAGAATTAATTTCCTGTGCCTGTCGTATTGTCTGCAGCATCTTTCTCAAAACTTTATCAGCTTTTTTATTGTTGTATTTTTTCTGTAAGAATTAAACTGTGAAAACAGTTGATAAAAATTAGTAATATTAGTTGGTGATATCCTCAGACACCACTAAAAACCTATGTATTCCCTACTGGTGAAACAGCTTAGGAGTTTAGAGGTGATATAGGTCTTTTTTAAAAAAAAAAAAAAAAACAAACAACAAAACAAACACAAACAAAAAACCACCCCATCAAAACAAACAAAAAAAAACAACTACTGTGCAATAACCGAGTGCCATTTTCTCAACCCAAATTAAAATTGTCAATAACTTTTGATGTGCTAACAACAGATGTGGTTGGGGTTTTGCAGAAGAGCTGTGTCTAGTGATTGTTTCCCTTAAGTATTTTATTGCCATTTTCTGTTAGTTACTTTAATCAGGTAGAATTAGGCCTTGTAGACAGCAAACAGATATTGCAGACAGGTATGCTTTAGCTTTTGGAATACTATTCAGTATTCTCTACCCTTCCTTTCCATTGGTATTACATAGCAGAAATCTAATCAAGTGATCACAATTCCAGTTGCCCAGAGAGGTGGTAGATGCCCCATCCCTGGAAATGTTCAAGGCCAGGTTGGACAGTGCTCTGAGCAACCTGATCTAGTTCAAGATGTTCCTGGTCACTGCAGGGAGGTTGGACTAGACCTCTAAAGGTTCCTTCCAACCCAAACCATTCTAAGATTCTGTGATAGACTGCTACATCACCTTCGTCCATCTTTCTTTTCTGTCTTTAATGGGAATATTGCTTTCCTGTGTGTGTGAGTGCAAGACTTACCATCTGTAAGATCAACCAAAGCATTTTCATTTAAATTCTCTTAAAATGTTTTACTTCAAATGTGACTGTTGAAGTTCATGCTTTAATAGTGAAAATCCTTGCAATATGAAATATTTCACTTGGAGAATGATGAGTTGGGATAGCTTCAGAGATTTTAGAAACTAACATGTTTGTCAAACCTCATCTCTCATGTAAACAATTTGTTTTATTTAATGAGTGTTTATTTTGAGACAAAAAGTTGTTTTCTCAAAAATTTCCCAATTGGCTGTATCTGCTGCATGTTGTTTTTTAGTTCTCAGGGCTTGGTGCTATGTGGTAAAATATATGTATTTCTAACAGAAATATTTTCATTCCAATGTGCTTTAAGTTTAATGTCTGCTTGTATTGTAAGACAACAAAAAACCTGACAGTCAAGGAAAGACTAGTTCTATAAATGATACAACCCTTTTGTAAGATCCAAGACAGCAGTAGTGTATACTTCACAACAGAATGTGAGACAATGTAAGGTAATTTAGAGAGGTGTACTTTTTCTATTAATGTTCATAAGTTTGCTGACCAGTCCTGGCATGCAGAATATTATTGTGCTTTGTGAAAACATTATGGTGAATTCTAAGGTGGAGGTAATTCTTTTAAACTAGGCATAATTAAGCCTTGTGTGTTTTTAAGTAAGATGCAGCTAGTGACAGATTCTCAGCTGATAAGCCTTGGTATTTCCTCATTAATTTTGATGTTGTTGTGCTCATTCATGCTAGCACCAGGTATGTATCTCCTAGCATTTTAAAAGTTATTTAATCAGTTGTGAAGACACTCCAAATATGTGTACTGTATACAGACATAGTCAAGAGTTTGACTTTAGATCGTTGAATTCAGTGAGAGTTTTATTTGCGACTGGGGTAGATGAAAGCTGGATCAGACCGAAGTGACTGGATAGGGGAAGCACAGAGTCAATTTTGTACAGCTGGAGTTATGAAAAAAAGGAAAGGGTAATAAGGACTAGCAGTGGTTTGGAGCTTTTCCATGCAAAGAGACTAAATAGACTAGAACTTCTGCTTGGAAAAGAGATGATAGAAAAAACACAGTAGAAACCTATAAAACCAAAATTGTTACAAAAAAAGGCAAACCAGGAACAATTATTTTCTCTGGTGTTTTTGTTTTTTCTTTTTTTTTTTTTCTAGTGCCAGAGCTGAAGGTGTAAAATGAAACTATTGCATAAAAAGTTTGGAGCAAAAGAAGTAATTTTTGTGCAGAGTGCAATTAAATTGTACAAGCTCACAGCCACAGATACGGAGGAAATTAAAGTATTAAGAGTTTCAGAGGGATTAGAGAAATTGATGGAGGAATAAATAGCTGTAGCTATTAAAAGACCTGGATGCAGTCTCTGGTTCAGTTCCTCACCACTGGGTGCTGAATGCTACCATAGCTGAAGGGTCATTCCATTCCTGCTCAGTTTGTGTGCCCTTCTCATTTGCTGCTTGTTATTCTCAGAGTCAGAACAACGGAGTAGACACTCCTTTGATTATTTTTTTTTATTTTATTTTTTTTTTCCCCAGTACCTGGTACTTAATTTCTAAGGAACTAAAGGTATAGGCTGCTGTTAACTGGAGAAATAACTGTGCTGGGTTAAGACTTGACCCTGCCCTCCTGCACGCTGTTTTTGCAGTGATTGTCTGACCGTGATGCTAGTCAATTAATTCAACTTAAATGAGGAGGAAAAGTGATGTGATCAAGACAAATGCATCCACATTACATTTTAATTAATTTTTCCAAATCGGAGCATAAATCTGTAGCCTTTGAAATCATTGGCAAAGCTCTCATCGAGTATAAGGACAGCAGGTTTTACAGCACTGATTTAGTTAAATAGGTACAAATCTGCATTCAGAGAAACTCTTTATATTGTAAAAATCATTGTGGAAAATAGTCTCACCCAGAGCTGACGCCGTTTGACTAGTAGAATGTTTTGCATGGGCTTTGTTTCACGTGTTAACTATTCCTTCTAGAGATAAAGCACACCTCATAGCAAGCTAAAGGATAGAATAGCTGTTCCTCTTTGATGCTTTGTAAAGTGCTCGAGCTCCTTGCATGGCAAACTATATAAATGCAATACAATTAATGATGATTATGCAAAGAGCTGAGGAAAATGAAGCAGGAAAGTGATTAGATCGTTCTCTCCATTATGAAAAAAAAAAACCCAAACCCTAACCCAAACAAACTCAGTGCTTGAATAGTTCTGGTTTTTATTACTTGAGTGATGAAAGCTGTGTAAAAACAAAGAAAATCTGGCTTGTAGTGTGGATATTTAACATTCAGGATTTCAGTGTATTTCCAAAGTACCTACTTGATTTATTTTTTCTGAGCTCAGGTAATAAAAAAAACCAGCTGCAACACACTATTATAGCCTTATTTTTCTTTAAAAAGCTGTAATTAGTTATAGGCATGTGAAAAAATAACAAGCTTATTTTGAGCCGTAGAGCATTACAGTTTGTATTAAAAATTTCCCGTCAGAACAGAGTGATAAAAGCTTGTTTGCTAACCAGTCTTCCAGTAAAAACTAAGTAAATAACAACTACGTGTCAGCACTATGCACTGACTATGGAAAAAGCCCTATTGAGTGTAGATCTCAAGAGAATTAATGAGCATGCAACATGTCCTGTTTGATTTAATTGCTGTTCAGAATTTACTGAAATGACAGCTAATGAAGAGGTTACTCGAACCATGGCATGCAATATTGGGCCTTAAGAAAGAAAGAAAATTGACTTTTGTTTTCTATCCCTGTAGAAGGGCTGCCACTATATAGCTAGTAAATGGTTGTTCTTTTGCTGTCAGTTTTAGAAAGCCTCTTGACCTTGTGTTGAAGAGCAGATGGGTTGTTGAAGTCTTGCACCTCCCAGAGCCCAGTCTGCAGTGCTGGAACACAGGTTTGTTACCCAACAGAACGTTGAGTTTGGATTCACGTTCCTTCCTCATAGGTGGATGTATGGTGAATGTATTCCCAAATGGGAGGAAAGGGACTTGATAAGCTGGTTTATGTTTTCCAGTATTAGTTTGTGTGATGCTGTAAGAAGATACGGGTAGGACAGTTTTGTACTTTGTGAATACAGTCTGGTTTGGAAACAAGAATTCCTGCCAATGAATGTTTTAAATAATGTGTGTCTCTGGCTATGTAGCGAGTGCAACTCTTACCTTCTAGTTTATGAAGTCATTGTCAAGGTAACGAGAAGGAAAAAGATTGTCTGGGTCATCTAATTGATGACAGCTTTTATCTCAGACAGTGTAATCCTTTTAACTAGCCTTGGTCTTTTAGGTAACAGCAGGGTTTTTTTGTCCTTTACTCTCTCCTATTTGGCTGATATTACAAAACATAATTGTTCTAATATCTAGACACTGTCTTTTAATTTCCCCTCTTAAGTTAATTGTAACTTACACCTACTCATTAATCTGTGAACATTTTCCTTTCAGTCCCGTTTTCCTGCCTGGAATCTTCCATAGGAGGGTCTGTATCTTTCACACAAAACTTTTTCTCTCTGTGTCTCTGAAGGCAACACTGGATTGCATTTATCATTTTTGCCACTTTGTTGTCTTTCTGTGACAATGTGTGACCAGTTGGCATCCCTGTGTACTTCTTATTTTGCACTGGCAGTTGATGAGCTCCCTGCATATTGCACATTTTTTTTTTTTGGTTTTAGATTTTCAAATGCATCTGTCATACTTTTGGTACTGTAGATTTTCATCCTATTTTTGTTATTTCATGCCTTAAAGCTGTGTGTTGAATTCCATAAGAGATCCATCTCTGTCTTGATAATGTCTTCTGACTTTGCAGCATAAGAGAAAGTTTACTAATGACAGTTATTAATTAAGGTATTGAGACTAGTCCCAGCACTCATCCCTGAGGATCTATGCTAGTAGCATTTCCTTCAGTTTGGTACAAATCAATATTGTGTGCCCATTAGCCAATTTCTTGCCCTCTTCTACTGATCCTCATTTTCTGTAGCTGAAGTGATAAGATCCTGTGCAGCTTCATGTCATATTCCCTTGCAGTTCCAGTTTTATGGCATATCTCTTCTCCTGAAAAATCAGTAAAGAAAAAAATCCCCAACCTACCCCAAAACACGTAATCTGATGTGATTTTCCTTCTGTGAATTCATATTCACCAAACTACGCTTGAGTACTTTACTTCATCATGCTGAATTTTCCAGAATAACTATAGACATTGTTGGTAGGTACTTTTAAGTCTTCTTTCTGAGAACGAGCTATTAGCTGTGCACCTGAACTAGGCAGTAGCCCTCGCAGGGCTTTTCTTAATAAATCAGGATTGACTCAGTAGAAATCCGTGAAGTCACCCTGTTGTAAACTGTATGCAAACAAGAAGAGATTTTTAGTTTCAGCATTGCCTTGTTCAGGCAAAATTCTACTTGAGTAATTTAATACTGCAGAATTGCTATGAAATGCAATTATCACTAATAACTCATTGTACTTCTCCAGAGTTCTTCGGACTGGAATACTGGAACTCTTACCAATAAAAATGTTTTACATTTCATTATGCCCAATAGAGTGGGTATTAGCTAGAGACAGTGCAGAATTTTTATGTGAAAACAATTTTTATAGGAGTCCAAGAACATCAAAAAAGTTTGCTGTATTCATGGGTCGAGGGTCAAAACTCTTGTCAGAACAAGAGAAGTGACTCCTGAATAACAAGTAGGTGAGTAATCCATTAATTTGCAGTATTACTCCAAGGGATTTTGATTTATTTATACCACACAGAACAGCTCCAGGAGACCCACGCCACGGGAGTGCACGAGGCTGTGCATAGTGCACTTAAAATACCACCTTAGTTGTGTTCCTAGTGTGAGAGTGCCTGCTGCCTGGGAGGCAGCTGAGCACATGGGAAATATTAAACATGACTTTGATTTCACTGTACCTAGCCTGGGAACTGATAGCAGCATGGTGTCTTGGAGATACTGAAGGAAACCATTTATTCCACATGCTCTTTATCGTTGTGTTGCTTACTGTGTTACTAAGGTGACAGACTCTGTTTCTTCTGAACTTCATTTCCTAAACCTTCACTTCATATCTGCGTGTTTTGATCTAAAAGCAGTTTGCTGGGAAGCACTGGGGCAATCAGCTCATCGAATGGATATCTGCTACATATTTGAGTGACATGAAGCCCATAGGTTTCCACTGATTTCCTTTTGGATCTGGCTTTTACCCAGCTTTTCCTCTGCATGCTGCTTTCTTTTCTACTGATTGGTGTTTCAGTCTTCCCAGCTTCATAGGCTTTTCCATGTAGTTGCTTACACTTGAATATCTCCTTCTTCATCACAGCATAGGCCATAAATTCCTTAATATCACTTCTGAATGTCACTTTTGTTTCAGTTAGTTTGCTATTTATGGCATAGGTTCTACTTTCTACCATCTGTCTTTTCATGTTAGGCAGAGCATGTAGTGATAGGATGAGGGGTAATGGCTTTAAACTGGAAGAGGGGAGATTTAGATGAGATATTAGGAAGAAATTCTTTCCTGTGAGGGTGATGAGGAACTGGCCCAGGTTGCCCAGAGAAGCTGTGGCTGCCCCCTCCCTGGCAGTGTTCCAGGCCAGGTTGGATGGGGCTTGGAGCAACCTGGTCTGGTGGGAGGTGTCCCTGCCATGGCAGGGGGTTGGAACGAGATGAGCTTTGAGGTCCCTTCCAACCCAAACCATTCTGTGATTCTACATCTGTTTCTGGCTTTGAAGAAGTAGATTTATTAAGTGGTTTCTTAAGATCCCTTCTGGCTTAATTTTCTATGGGTTGTTTTTTTGTGGTTTTTTTTTTTTTTTTTTTCTTCCCCTTCTTGCTTGAGCTTTTACATTAAGAAATTTGTGTCTGGGATTTTATTTTTTGATTTAATGTTTTACACCAATTGCTATGTAAATAGCAGTGAGATTGAAACAGGAAAAAGTATATTCAGATGCATACAAACACATGTTTCAAGATGAATTTCAAGAAAGCCCCAGTGGGCAACAAGAACACTTAGGAAAAGTTCATTAAGAAAATCATAGGTCCCATTGTGTCATGGTTGTTTTAATAGGAATGAGAAATTATGATGCTAGATTATTTTCTGTTGATTCACTTCTGAGAAAATGGTACAGAAACAAAACAAACAAAAAAAAAAGCATTTCCAGCTCATTCCTTGAAATGGAGGAGGCTACATCAGTGATGTAAATACATCAAAAACTGACTAGGCTGAACCTCCTCTAACAGAAGGCCTCTCTGTAGTGCCAAGGTGTCATATTTTAGTACAATGCAGTATTCACTTTCATCTGTTTCTGTTACTCTTTCCCCTGCTAGAGCTGTGGAAACACAGCCCCATTTAAGCAAGATTCAGTTCTTTGTCATTAGAATGAATAGAACAAAGGGAAGCGTTACAGTAATTTTGAATCCACTAAAATTCTCTGAAAGACATGCAAAAGTAGCAAAGCTGCTATTATTAAGAGGAGAAAAGTGTTCTTCAGTGGTAGTTTTGTCAGCTCTTTCCTACTGAGAACTAGGAACTGCTTTTATCTTCAGTAGAATCTTAACTCAGTGCAACAAATCAGGCTATGAATACACCTTTTCTTTCTAAGCATACAGACTCAGCCTTGCTGTGGCTCTTCAGATCACGCTCTGAAGCATGATTTTCATAAAAGGCTTGGGAAGGATTTGCACTTAATCACTTTTTAATTAAAAGCTTCTCCTTCTCCATCAAATTCTGTGAGAGATCAATAAATCACAGATTTGTGATATTAAAAAAGGAGTCTTTTGCTGTTTTTCTTGCATAGCTATCTAATGGTGACTTCATCCACAATATTACTCAGTGTTTTGAAGTAAAGCCTCTGAAACTGGCCACTCTGTTTCTGTTCAGTTCCCTGACTGAATTTCTTTTAATGTGTGTCCTCCCATCTCTAGCATTTTATTCTGCTTTGTTGTAAAGTTCCTCTGTCAACAAGCAGCCATGTTCTGATGGCATTGTCTTGTATGACTGTTACATGGCAGTACTTTTAAAGACTGTTTTTGTGAGACAGCTTTTAAAGTCTTCCAAGGAAAGCACTGAACACAACTGGAGCTGTTGTTGACACACTCATTTCAGCAGAGTAGATGGGAAGTGTGATATGGTGTAGGGGATTTTTGGGAGGTTTTTTTGTGGGTTTTTTTAAGCTAATGCCATGAAAATGCTAAGTACTGGGAGAAAATGGTTATAATTAAGGTTACAATTGAGTCTAAGTTTAGGGAATACAGCTCCCAATAACTTCACTTGGAATACTTGCCTGTGTCTTTGGGGCTAAATTTTTTTCCCCAACTGGATGAATAACTTAGGAGTTCCCTTTTTGTAAAGCAAAAAGAAAAAATGCCTACATACCAGTATGGATCAGTACTGCTGGGAACAGATGTTATTCAAATGCTACTTGCTCCTGGAAAAGTTGGCTGAAATGTGAGTATGTGGTTAATGAATTGGTGCAAGTGTTTTCAGCCCACAAGTTCCAGTTTTTAATGGCTTAGCAGAATCTAAAATGAGGTTATTTTTCTTCCCTGTTTTTGTTTTTTAGTATCAAAAATTTATTGAAGCAAATTTAAAAGTTACTTAAGTAGAACACTAAAGCGAGCAAAAGGAATAACTGACAAATGTTACAAGCATATCTATTTTGAACCTTCAGAATCTAGTGTGTTTGAAACTGATTTAACATTTGCCTACACAATTAGCTAGAGGAATGTCAACATAAATTTTAAATTGCAGGGTAATACATTAGTTTCATCATAACTACAAGAATAACAGAAATTCATCTTTTTTATTAATTTACCATGAGAATTTTATTGCTGTGAAAGATATCTTATAAACATTATACATAGTTTTATCATCATTAAAAACCATCACAATAAGAGAAGTAATGGCTTCATGGAACATGTTAAATGAGCTTGCTGTTGGTGCTGGTTTCAACTCCTGTAGGTGAGAAGTAAGTGTAAGGCTCTATACTGGGTGAATGTATTTACAATTTAAATACATTTATTTAATGCTTTTTTTTTTTTTTTTTTTTTTATACCCAGCAACTACACACAGTTTGTTGAAGTCAGTGAAAGGATTACAGCTGACTTCTGTGAATTAGGCATAAAGGTCACTTCTCTTAGAGGTCTCTTTCGAAAGAAGCAAATATGCCTCATTCTTTTCAGTGTAGCTATGCAAGACATGCCCCTGTCCAACTCAGGCTTAGGGAAGGAGGGAGAATTTAAGCCTGTGTTTAAAATTAAGCATGTGCCTTAACTGTTGTTACCCACAAAACCTGCTTTCCCTTTTCAAGGACCTTAAGTCATTCACTCTCGTGCCATAGATCTACTGTGGTACATATTAAAAGTACTATTTTAAAGAGATACTTCTTTCTAAAGTGGGTTTCATTTGTGTCTTTGTATTAAACTGCAGTTGTGCAACTGTATTTTTTATAAGTGTCCTTTATCACACTGACTTTCCTGTTCTTTTTTTCCAACAGTTTTTAAGTAAAAACAAGACTGCAGCTTTGTCTTGCATTCAAGCTTGCATGATAATTGAAAGTAGGTTGATGACAGTGTAAATTATATTCACAAAACAAAAAAAAATGATGTTTAATACTATTTTTCCAACTACAGGGAAAAACAGTACTTGAAGGTGTAAGAAATGATGAAAAAAATGCAATTAAATGGAGCTTGCAATGGCATGAGCATTCTGTAGTGCAAGAATGTAGATTTCTTTCCTCCTTAAAAGTATCATATAACTTATACATTTTAGAACTTGCACTATGCTGCTCATGCATTTCTTCTATTACAAATATGTATTATTTTTTATAATATTACAGGATAGAGGAAGAAAGGAAAATATGTAGAGAAGTAACTGTAAGCAAATAAAATTGATGTTTTTTGAAGGATAAAGGAAAGGTGGTGGAGTTAATTGCGTACAGTTCCAAGTAGCTTTGGAACTAGCAAGAGGAAATTAGCTGTTGTGTGAAAACAGCATGAAATGTAATTCAGAGCAGCTGTCTAATTTATCAGCAAGAACAAACTGCTCATGTTCTTAAACTGTACTCAATTACTCTGTCCAACCTTCTTTGACCTGTTCAGCCTGGTAGTGTTTGCTTAAAACTAAAAACTAAAGAAAGTTTGCCAGGCTTTTAAAATAAACTGAAAGAATCCCATGAGTTTCCTCTGCAATATGCTTCCATTAATTTTTGAATTTATATAACTCTGCACTCATCACTTCTTTGGGAGAGTTTATATGACATTCTCTACTGAACAGTGCAGAGTCAATAAACTTAGATTCTTCTGTGACTCATTTCAAAATATTGCCAAGCTGATGGCATGTAACACCAAGCTAAGGGATCCTTTGCTATAGGGAGTTACTGTGAAACCTTGAGATGAAAACTCTGCTTTGCTGGTGGCCTGTTGGGAGTGCTGTTTTATTCTAAGATTGTAATGTATTCTCATGTACTAACCATGGCTCTGTCCATAGTATTTTTCAGAACAATGTTTTAAACTCTGTTCTCTCTACATTCTGGTCGGGAATGGAAGAAAATATATAAACCAACAGAACAGATGTTCAACCAGAATAAAACAATGTAACAATACCAGTTTTTAATCACGTGCTCCAATTTACACTGTCAGTCTCTTATAAAACCCCATCAGCTGTTGTTGCAAATGTAAATGTTCTGGCTACGGAACAGAAATTACTCTTTAATGTTTTGAATTTTAATATTACTTTATTTTTCAGTGTAGACAAGACATTTATGTCACAGAACTACAGAAGGGTTGAGCCTGGAAGGGACTACTGAATGTCCCTGGTCCAGCCCTCCTGCTTAAGCAGGGTCACCTCCAGCTGGTTGCCCAGGACTGTGTCCAGGTGCCTCCAGATACCTCCAAGGAGGGAGACTCCACAACCTCCCTGGGCAACCTGTGCCAGTCCTTGGTTGCCCTCACAGTGAAAAAGTGTTTCCTGATGTTCAGAGACACCTCCTGTGTTTCTGTTTGTGCCTGTTGCCTCTGGTCCTGTCACTGGGCATTAGAAGATCCTGTATATAGTTCTGGAAAATACTGTTACTGCAGACAGGAGGGAAAAAAAAAAAAAAAGTATTATTTTTAAGGCTTCTGTGCTTCTTAGATGATTTAGCAAACTTTGCTTATTATTCCTCTGATGAGCAGCACTATTCCTTCTGTAGCATGTCTTTGGTAATGCTGATCACAGTGGAGCCTTTTGGTGTGTGACCTAAAAATCCCCTTTCAGATGATACCATTTCTGCCACCAAAATGTAAAAAGCAGCCTCCAGTCCTTTTAATAATTTTCCTGCTTTCAACTCTTTACCTGTGTAAATTAAAGATCTCTTTTGCAGTAGAGAAAGCTGGTAACAATTCTGTTGAACTAGTCTACTTCAGGTGTATTTTTATCTGTATTAGTGATGTACCTTAGACCTCTTCGGACATACTTTTGGGTCATTTTTAGGGTCTTGGTAAAACTGACTCAGTTCTAAAAGTATATACTTGTATAGATGTGTTCTGTAAGGTAAATATATACAACCTTAGACTGTTTCTATATATTAAAAAAAAAAGAATACCTTGGTAATAGTTACAGCCTTAAATCTACAATTAAACCAAATGCTATTGAGAAAATGCTAGTCACCAGGGGTTCTGGACAAAGGTATTGTCAAGTGAACTAGAGCTTGGATAGAGCATTTATAGGAGCAGTGGAATGTTCTTAGGGTTCTGTATTGACCAGTGCCAAGGTACTTTGAATTTAGAAACTGTAATGGCACAGAATTAGCATGGTGTATCTGTATAGGTAGTACAGTGACTGTGTGACAGGTGTCAAAATACAGCAATATACAAGTTCTTGGGAAGTTCTGCAGGGTTTTAGACTTGGTCCTATTTTGTCTGCAGTGGAAGAAAGTGCCAAATCATTACTGGGAGTGATGATGGACACAAGGACTGATGGAATGGGAGATAAATAAAGAAGGGGAAGAGTATGGTATACAATGGCATCTGGATTTCTGGGTGAACTGGTCATAGACAGACAGGATTAAGTGATTAAATACAATACAGTGTAAAAGTCAGAAACAACATGAGTTCAGAGAATGGAAGTGAGAAGCAGTGGTTGTGAAAGAAAATTAATATGAATTCACAGCGAAGCGTTGTGGCAGAGACTATATCTGTGCAAGGGAACTTCATGCTACCTCTGGTTTTGTCTTCTAGTAGAACTTGAACTAAATACCATGTCCAGTTCTGGTGTGTACTAATTGAGAAGGACACTAAGAAATAAGGCATGGTATGAGAAGAAAGAAGCATAGTTATAACGGAAGACTCAGAGCTGTATTTGTTTAGCTTTGTAAGAGGAGTTTTATAAGACAACTTGACTGCAGGGTATGACAGGAATTCACTTATAGAGAACACTTCAGTCTAACAGACAAAGGGTTTGTCGAGATATAGTGTCTGTGTGAAGGCTATGGAGAATGCTGTGTGGGTGTTAAAAGGGTTCCTTCCTTCCCAGCTCCATCTTGAAACTTTTAAGTGCCCTCACAGTGTTCCAAGCTTGAGTTTCTTGTCAGTGACCTTTCCTGACTCAACTCATGTTCCACTGATTTCTTAAGGAATAACCCACATCACTGAACGTTTTTGCATCTGTCTGATCCTTTTTCATGCTTGGAATATCCTTCTTTGCCTATGCTCCCTCCCTGCCCATTTTTTCCTTTCAAACACAGGTGGTTGTGTGGGGACCCACAACATTATCAATTGTAAAGTAATGTGGAAAATGAAACTTCTTCAGGGGAAAACACAGTCCATTCCTCTGTGCACTTGGGGTTACTTTACTCCTGGTTTAAACCCACTTGTTATTTCTGGTTAATGTCACACTGCATATTGATTTTTACTTCCCTGTGTATCCCATTGCATTGTTATTTTATCCAGGATGTGCGTTGTGCATAGCTTTTAGCTCAGCCAACGGTGTTCCTTGTGTACCCTGGTGGAGGTGCTGGGAGGCAGTGCACAGTCCTGGGGCTTCATGCAGGTGAATGTATTAAGTAAAGATCATCCTTCAGTGCTGTCCACATCTATGCATACGGTGCGTAGGTGGGAAATCTGAAAGCACTTTGGTACCTTGGCTGGCCTAGGCTTGCTGAAAGGGATTGGATTGTTCTTTATAGGATAAAAAGAAAACAAACACTAAAATTCAAGCATCCTACATTTCCTTAAGACTGCTCTTTGAGGTGGCAGAATCTCACAAATGAACTTGAACAGTTCAGTTCCAAACATGTCTTCCTTACTCATGATTTTTTAATTTTTTTCTTTCTAAAGCAATAGCCGTTTTCTCTTCCTTGTTTTCAGAACTTTCCTGGGTCATGTGATCCTGTATATGGCATATTTTTTTGAGACATGAAGCATTTCTGTGCCCAGAATTTCTGCTTCATAATTGATGGAAATACAGGAGGAACCTTTCTCTTGAAAATAAGCATGAGTCTGTATTTACTCATTAGTTAATAATGCATGAGTTGTACTTTTAATTAAGAAAATATGGAAAATAATTGTAAAAAATTGTTTCCATAATCTCTTAATGATGTGATATGAGCAGTTTTAAGTCAGGAAAGAGTTTCTCTTGCAAATCATTCACAGGTGCAGAGTTTAAGACAAATCCTGGTTGTGAACATTACTTAACAGTAACAATTGCATCTCGTTTTACCACAGATTTTGGGTATGTGAAAATGACTGAGGAAGGCTTTAAGTCATCCTTGAATCTTGAAAGAGCCTGTTGCTGAACAGAGAGTGAGCTGATGCCAGACGTATAATAGTTCCCAAGATTTATAGGAGAGAGATGCTTGGGGACTGTAGGGAATGAGGAGGACCACAGTGGTTTGGGAATGGCCAGTAAATTACAAATGAAACAACTGCCTGCTTGAAGGTGTGTGTGAGATCAAACTATCTTTGTCATAGTAGTTCTATTTTTAAGATGTGTGATGAGGAAGGGTTGTTGGACTCAACCTTTGCCTATAAACACAGGTGCTTCATGTGTAAGTCAGCAATGGTCTGGAAGTTAGAAAGAAGTCAGTGGTTTGTTTTAACTAAACAGGCTTGAAAGTCTTCCCCTGGTGAGGGATGTAGTACATCAGTGTACAGTATATTTACTGTAGTCAAAAATTAATCACTTTGTCACCAGGACTTGAGGTCCCAGTTCAGTAAGTTCAAGATGTGCCTACATCTGCACGTGTGTGTAGCTGTGTTGCTCTATTATTGTGAGAAAAACGTGGTACCGCTGCAATATCTTTTAAAGTCAGTTTATAATCCTAAGTGGAAATGGAAATGAACCCCGGAATAACTAGATCACAAGTGTTTTTCTTTTGAATCCAGTTGTTACCACACAGCTGGTTTGAGATTACTTCCCTACAGCTTGGTTGGCAGTAGGCTGAATTTCCCCAGCTGGTTTTGCCTTAGAAAGATTTAGGAGACCTTGTCTAAACCTGCTCATCTCTGGGTTAGCCACAAGCTCTGACAAACAAGCAGATCAGGCAGATAAGGTGAGTCTTGTTTCTTAGCACAGCTCTTTGCAGAGTGACTTTGTGGTCTGTGCCTTTGTCACTGACATGTTACACGTTTGAAAAGTTTCTCATGGCTGAAATGGCAAATAATTATGTGCTCTGTTTACAAACTGATGCTGTCTAAGTTTCATCTTAGAAACTGGCATGCCTGCATTGAGGGAGGATAGTCATGATCTTTAATACATCTTAAAACAGTAAGAAAAACTACAATATGTATTAAAATAACTGGAAAATCTTACTTGGTTTGTTAGGACTCTTAGTAGAAAAATAAGTCGCAGGAAACGGTTCCTTGTTGTAAAGATAGATGTATGTTGGGTAGGTCTGTCATTTATCGTGTTATAAACCACGTTTATCCTGATTCAATGGATCTTTGGTTCCATCACAAAGCTGACTATGCCCTTGCTGAGATAAAGAAAACTCAAACAAAAGGTTCTATGTGGAAAAGAGGAATCTAGCCTGAGAATGGTGACCACTGGCAGTAGTTCTGGGTATGGCTGAGGCATGATGGTTTGGTGCTTTTAGAAACAGTAAGGTCAGCATGCACTGCTCGAATCATCACTCTGGCTTTGTTTCTTGTTCTTGTAACTTTCCTGTGTGTCTGACTAGCTGCTTGAGAAGTACAACATGAGTTTGTCTTGATAGAGTTTCAAGGTTGGACTTTTTTTACTGTTACTTTTTTTACAGTTACTTTCTGTTTCCTATCTGTATCTGCTGCTAGCATGGTTCAAAGTATGTGGCAAGTGGCACTTGGTTCCAGTGTCTTGATCTGCATTTCTTCTCTCTCCTTTTGGCAATTAGATCTAGTTAGTAATCAGCTCTTTAAGTCCAGAGCACGTAGTCTTATATTCTTGGGCAGTACCATTATAGTGAAACTCTGATCTTCACTGGAGTCATGGACTTTTTAAAGTAACAAAGCTGTTACTTTAAAAAACAGTAATAATACAGTATGAATGTGCAAAGAAAAAATAAAAATATACTGTTCATCTTATTGTCAAAAGGCTGTCCTTTCCTATAAACTTAGAATGCTTTTTTTGTATCCAGGTGCTTCATTGTGCAGTCACTATTCCTGCTTCAAAGAGGGTGACTTGTTAGTGATCTCTCTGTTGCTTAAGGGCAATGATAACAAGGTCACCAGGGAGAATAAAAATTAGAGCAGAAAGTGTTCCTTGTGTGTGTTGTTTTGCTCATTGGAGTATCTCTCCTTTATAATCTTTATTCTCCATAGATTGTAAATAACATGATTTGACAGAAATATAGATTGCCTTACTACACAGTAATGAATGCTTTAAGAATCATTATCATTTGGGAAACTGTGCCAAGAAGCAGAGAATTTTGTCTTCAGTCATCCAAAACCATGCATTACAGAGCTCATCTTCATCTTTGGCATCTATCAAACAGCTCCCTGGAAGCAGCAGAGCTGGTAAACAAAGCATGTTGGAGTAAAATGGTCCCCCATGGGGAATAATTTAAAGTCATAGTGAAATGTTGTTTTCAAAAGACATCAAATTACATTTCCACTGGAGTATCAGACACATTAAATGCATGTGTGATGGAGAGTTCAGGTTAAAAGAGGCTGCTGCTGCTTCTCCATTCACTGAAAAGCTCAACAGCCCACATACATCTCAATCTCTCCCATTCTGGCTCTGTACAAGCCCAGAGTACTTCAGCTGATTTGTAACAACATTCTTTAAGATGTGTCAATTTTTCATCAGTCTTTTATACATACAAAACCAGAGGCTAATAAGTAGATAGTTTTATTGTCTTTCCAACTGGGCTGCTTTTATGTTTTCAAACAAACAGTGTGTCCCTAATGTACAGATAAACAAGATACAAGGATACAAAGCCCTCTAATAAAGAGGGAGTTGCAGCTACAATTTTTCAAGTGTTTTGTTTATTTGCCAGCTTTCTCTTGTGTTTCTTTGCAGAGCTGGAGATTGCATTCCCAGTAACTGGGTTACCTGACGACGTTTCTGTCCAGATCCCTCAATAAGAATTGCTGGGTTCTTTAAACCAAATTCCACAAAGAGTTTCAGGTGTACACACTTGGAAGGTGGTTTAGGAAGGGGATGTGGAGGTGGGTCATGGGCCAGGTTTTGCATGTCCTCAAACAAGGATACTATCATATTATCTCTTCTTGATATCTGCTTAGCAAATGCTAAGCTGTGGTATGGTGAGCTGCAGTAAACTGCAGTGAGCTTTGCAGAAGTGTGAACAGGTCTTTGTTTAGGGAATTTTGGAAAATAGAGTTTAATGAAATGATTTGTAGATTGAACCATTTTTCCAGATAGAGGTGTGCCAAATCCATCACCCTTTTAGCCACATTTGTAAAGTATCTTGCTGCTAGTAAACTCTTAATTATCAGAATTTCCTGTTAATGTCCCGTAGACTTCCAAATAGCAAACTGTACTGCAAATCTCACCTGCTTGTCTTTTGATGTTGGCTTTATATGGATAGTCTGCTTTTATAAGGGTAATATCTAATATTACTGAGAGTTAACTTAGGCTACTAGACTGTACAGACAATTCTTTGCATGTGATGTGATGTCCATCTTGTGATCTCTACCATCAGGACCCCCATGAAGGTACTTTTTACCCCTCCTTACTTCTGTATGCTGAATTCCTGCCTGCTTCCCCTTCCAGTTATGGCCTCCATGTCAGTGCTGTCTGTATCTTTTCAGAAGCTGACTCAGTGATGGTTGGAGGCTTGTGGGGCAGGGTGAGATGTAAAGTGCCAGGAGCTCTGCTCTGCAGGGCTCTGCACAGTGAGATGCTCTGGACAGCGGATGAGGTGAGGCCAGAGGTGGGGAACAGTTAGCTGGGGAAGGGGCAGGGGACACTGTGTGGTGTGGGCCTGGAGGATTTAAACTAGATGTTAGCAAGAAATTCTTTACTGTGGGGGTGGTGAGACACTGGAACAGGTTGCCCCCTCCCTGGCAGTGTTCCAGGCCAGGTTGGATGGGGCTTGGAGCAACCTGGTCTGGTGGGAGGTGTCCCTGCCATGGCAGGGGGTTGGAACGAGATGAGCTTTGAGGTCCCTTCCAACCCAAACCATTCTGTGATTCTATCATGTACTGTGTGAAGGGTAGGGCCAGATGTGGAAGCGACCACAGTGCCATGTGGCAGTTGAAAGGAGCGAGGCTGAACCATGTGGAGCAAGTGCTGGTGAAGCTATAAGAATGCTTCAGCCATTTCTGTGCATGAAGGGGAGATGTCGGGGAGAGGGGCAGTTTTACTTCTGCCCTTGTCCATGGTCGTCGCTGGGCCGTGCTGTTGGAGGGACTGGGGAGCAGAACATGTGCCTGGGTGTATTCACGTGGCAGCTTTGTCTGACCTGAAGCATTAGGGATGCTGCTGTGCAGCGAGATGTGAAGTTATGTGGCTTGGCTGGTATTCCTTGGGGACTTAGAAAAGGTACCTGAAAGCCATGTGCAGCCCTTACTCTGACTTTGTTTGAAACTGTCCCTTGTGTAAAACCAGTCATCTCAGCCGAGTAATCCCAGTGCCATTCTGCATTCAGTTAATTTAGTGAGCAATTTCTTTTGTTTGGTGGGGTTTGGTTTGAAGATGCAGAGCAGCTGAGGTGATACACTGCCACACTCAAAAATACCCTGACCTACTCATTTGGAAAATCATCACCTTTTAAGTTGTGTTTATTTAACTTATCTAGCCTAATTCACTGTGCAAGTGTTGCAGCAGGCTTGCTGCTTGGCTCGCTGGTGGCTTTGTAAAATGCTTCCTTTTCCAGACAACTGCCTAGTCTCAGATTTCCAGTCCAGGTGTGTATCCCTGTTTTGCAAGTGCAATAAAAAAAAAAAATATTAGAGCTTTTGAAAAATACACTCTAAAGGAGCACTAGTGTGTTAGTGTTTTCCAATTTTTGGAGGTCACACCGCATTACAAGCAATTTTTGTGGTGTCACTCAACAATGTTTGGGTAGTTACTCAGTTCAGATCCACATTATTTTGAAATTCATGGCTTTTAGATTTGAACTAGATATTCAAAAAGTGGAAACACATTTCAGGTTACTTTATTTGTTTTTATGATGGTAGCATTTGGTGCCAAATGGGGCATTTTAATCACTTTTTTAATGCTGAAATTACGTGATTATTTTTTTTTTTTTTAGCTATCCACATCACAGAAGTAAGGTAATTAGAAGAAAAGATTCATTTGTGTGTCTATAGAGGTATACTTCGCAGCCCACTGAATTGTCATTTGAATTTTAAAATACTTTGAGTACAGGTTTACATTTATTTGTTGTTTTTTTTTTTTAAAAAAAAAGGCCTCAGCAAGAATATTTTGCAGGGCAAGCACCATATGTAGTTTTATTGTGTTGTATATGGTAGTGATTTTAGGTTTCTAAGGAATACAGAGTTAGAAGTAAACCTGCATCTGCACTCTGCTGTTTTGTTTTTTCATCGTTGAAACCTCATGGATTTAAAAACTGCAGGTGTGAAACTTTCCTCATTAAGTTGCATACTACAGTTGATCAGGCAAATCCATCTAAGCCATTATCTTCCCTCTGGAAAATGAAAGGAAAAAAAAAAAAAAAGTGTTGCTGACCTGTTTTATCTGAGTATCATTGTAGAAAAAAAACAAACACCAAAAACTAAGGGAAGGCACGCTCTTAATATTTTTAAGATGTAAGAATTTGATGCATCTTTTAAAAGTAGTATTTAGGGAGACTGAGAAAAAAAGACCTTTGTGTTATTTGGTGTTAGGTGATTCTTATCCCATCAAATGCACCTGCTGAAGGTAGCTGTAGTGTGTGAACACCCTTGTTGGCACTGATTGTTCTGGTGAGTTCAAAGGTAATAAGGCTGCATGCAGGAGGGAGTTTTGGGATGGGATAAGCCTAGAAGTGAACATACAGGGTGTGAAGGAAAAGCTGGAAGAGGGACTGCAACATAAGAGCTGCTTTGCTGAAGCTTTGGCTGCTGTTTTTGCCTCGTTGAAGGTGAAACGCTTGTGTGCACGCTTCATATCTAAAACGTCCTGCTAATGATCAAACCAGCCTGCTGTCTCACTGTGTGTCAGGCCAAACGGCACGAGGGTGGAGGGAGTTAGGCACGCAGTCTCGCTGTTGGCACGTGGGGTGGGATGGAGGCCTTTCAGAAACCCACCACAGAGCTCCTGTCGGTGGGTGCAGGATCTTCGCACAGGCCTCCGCGTCAGCAATTCATTTTGAGACTCTGCCAGTCTCTGGCCTGGAGTTGTGCCCACTCAATTTAGGTTTGGTATTACATGATAGTGCCAGTGAAATACTTGTCTGGTTACAAGGCTGTTTCACCACTCCAGGCTGCCAGCTTGTGTATGTCCCAGTGCTTCCCCAGTCTCCACCAGTCACACTGGTGACGGCCCAGGCAGCAAAGCTGGTATCAGTGCCAGCAAATGCCACGTGCCAGCTCAGTGTGCTTCGGCTTGAAAAGTTGCCCCAAATCTTCTAACCTTTTTTATTACTTTATAAAGGTCCCTAAAGACCTGTTTCTGTTTGGCTATTTATTAATCACTGGAGTTAAGAGTGTTTACACTTGTTAATGTTTTTTAAAAGAGTACTTGAAAGAAAAAGTTAATAGCTTCTCAGTTTAATGTGATTTAAACTGTTTATCATTTTGCTTCTGGGCATGTGTTTTCTTCCATTAGTGCTACTACTGTTTGCCATAGTCAGACTGCCACTGCAAGTGCTTCCCCTTGTGCATAGCGGTGTCTGATTATCAAAGAAAGTTTCTTTTCTTTATTTAAAGGATTTGACTTTTTTATTAGACCTAAAGGCTATTAAGTTTTAAATGCCATTTGTTTTTCATTAAAAAGGCTTTTCTATTTTAAATCCTTGACTTAGTTTTATGAGAAAAGTAATATTCAGCTTTTCATTATTTTATTTTTTTTTTAAATTTATTGGTGTTTAATCCATCAGCTAAATACAGAGCTGAAATCCCATATGGCAAAGTATGCTTGCTGTGTGGGTGTGTGTGTGCACACGTGTGTATGTGCATGGATATTTTTATGCTTCCATAGTTCTTCATTTTTCTCTTATACTTCCTCTGCTTCCTCTAAATTTGTCCTGGCACAGGAATTGTGAATATCGGTTAAAGATTTGTTTACATTCATGTGCAGAGCTGGAAAATCAGCGCAGTCCTGAGGGGTCTTGTGTTCATCCTTTTTTTCTGTCATTCTGTCCATAATTAGAGATGCTCTTTGAGTGTGCTTTCTAAAATAAAAACTTATGTTTGATGTGTTTTCCTCAGTTCACCTACATTTAGTCACAGTGTTACCTCCTGTTCTGAAATCAGACAGATGAACCATCTGCTGGAGGCATGTGAGTGTTGTAGACAGGATCAGACCTACAATTTCTCAGCTGTACCCCTGTTAGGTGTTGTTGTATTAGGCAGTAATGAACTCGGCTGTGGCTTTAGGGAGGATGTGGGAGGTGGCGTACGAAGCCCGAAAGCTGTTAAGCAGAAAGTAACATGTGTGTTCCTGGTAGATCTTGCTAACAGTAAGCTTTGGTTCGGTAGTTGTGCAGTTACAGCGGAGCAGAAGCAAAAGTTCTTAACCACAAAAGTACACTAAACCAGCAGATGGCAATTTCTGCAATTTCTCTTTTCTCAGGAGTTTCTGTGCAGAGTGCAAGGCTCTCCCAGCACATCCTCCCTAACCCTGTGAGTCCTGGGGAGAGGAGACGCTCCCAGGCAGGGACTGTGGCTGAGGAGGGGAAGGGGATCTCACTGACATCTTCTTTAAAGATTTAAAAATGGTGTGTTGTCAAACTGATCAGGAGATCTTGATGCTGGCGGCCAAACTAAATGCATTTGGTTTGCACACACGACCCAAAGTGTTTGGTTTTGCCTGTCACCATCATCAACACACGCTGGCATGTTAAAGTTTGACTGTCATCATGGTCCAGGAGTGTTGGAGAAAGAACTGTGTAGAGAAGCATTGTTCAAATCTCCACAGGCACAACATAGCAGTTATGGTGCGGGGTGTGAGGTAGCAGGAACCCGTTCTGGGTGTGGGCCTCCCCACCCAGAGAGAGGTGATGCTGTCCTGAAAGAACCGACAGAAACCACAGTGGGTTTTTCACCTGTTGGTTCTTTCTCACTCATTTTAACAGGCTTTTCTGTGCTTATGAGAAGTGTAAGGGAATGAAAACAAGTCTTCTGTTATGCAAGTTAAATTATTTAATAGTCATTTTGGCCTTTTGCTTATGAATTATGAATTACAAAATTTTGCAGGAGTGTCAAACTCTGTAGCAAAACCTTGAATTATTATCACTTCAGTTTGGTATCTTGTGTTCTTTGTCTGACAGGTTGGGCTTGGAAAAGTAATTTGATCTATTTCATACTCATATTCTGTATAAAATTTAGTAAACTATTATTGAATTAAAAACATTTAGTAAACTATTACTGAGCTAAAAACACTTAAGATTTTTATTTTAACAGTTCACTTCTGTTTATGATTTTCTTCTTTATGTACAAAATTGGTTGTCCAGACAGTTTTCACATGTACAGGCTACTACAACTGAGAAAAATACAAGTAAGCAGATTTATTTCAGTGGCAACTATTGACATTTTTAAACAAATACCAGTTCTGCAAATTTTTAACGTCTCTGTTTATTTAAAGTTAAAATTCTGCAAACAAGTTTTTGGCTTAATTTCCTAACTGTGGCTGCTGTGGTGTGCTTTCTTGGCCAACTGATATTTGGGGAAAAAAATGGAGTAGTTTTGAAGCTGATAAGAGTGAGAGATTTTCTGGACTTTGTGGGCCATCGTGGTTTAAGCCTGACACTGAAAGTAATCAGCTTTTTGAAGAATACATAACAGTTTAAAGATTACAACCTCAAAAATCTTTTTTTCTACATGTTAGCCTTATAGGTCTGATTTTTATCGTTCCCGTAATTCTAAAAAAAAACCCAAACCCAAACGTACTGCTTCCTCATTTTTAGCCTTTAATCCAGTGAGAAATTGGAAATGTTGGTTAAAGTTTAACCTAAGTGACCAAGTGATATTTGAGAATAAAAGATTCTGAAATGGTTCCAGTCAACAAAGAGGATGTATGTACTCGTAGTGTGTTCTTGAATCCTTGGACTTACCAAGCAGATGTGATGTGCTTTCCATGACAAAACCTGAATCCCATAGGTAAGGCTGCTGCCATGTGCAGGAGCTATTTTCCAGTGGAGAAATTATATAGAGTAAGAAAAACTGGATTACAGGAAATTGGGGTGATAGGTGTATTTTTTTTTTTTTGTCAACAAAAGAGGAGGAAAAAGTGTGATGATGGTGATTAAGGAGTTCTCCTGATGGAACTCCAGACTGTCCACTGCTATGCATCTTATCATTCCCTTTTTCTTCTGAAAAGGTGCCATTTTGTTTCTTTGCATATTTTTGTGTCTGAACACTGATGATCTCCATGATGACCATCTCCTCAGTAGTCCAGAAAAGTAAATTTTAACCAACCAGATCAATAGTGTGCAAAAATTCTTCAGATGTATGTCATGAGTTTCTGCCTGGACTCCTGTTTTCATGTAGAAACCCACCAGTTTCAGATGGACTGTGCCTGGTTTTGCCCTGGTGGGTCTCAGCTTAGCTGGGAAGAAAACCGCAGGGAGATAATTTCAAACTCTTAATTTATTCACTAGAGTACACTGCTTCTCATACAAATTGCTACAAATCTCTGTACTTAGGGAGGCCAACTGTGAAATGAGAATAATAATGCTTATGCACCTTTGTAAAGTGATTCCAAATCTACAAATGGAAATTTAAGTTCAAAGCATTATTATTAAACACATTTTCCAGATAGGGTAATGAAGAAGGGAGAGGCTTAGCTCCTTTTCTTAGTATCTTTTCCCAAAATGTATTAACTCACTGGTCAGAGTGTATTTTCTGTGCCTCTCTGGATCTGATAAACAGCTGATAAGAGACTTTTACAGCTAATGTTTAGTCTGCATAAATGATGCTTTTAGATATTCAGCTATAATTTCCTCAATAAGTTGACCCAAATGTTGTTTAACACATTAAAAAGTGCTCCTCAAGATAGAAACCATTTAAGTTTTTAAAGAAACTTTTAAGGGGGTGGCTGTAGACTATTAGATGATCAGTAGTTTAAGTTGAACTGCTCTGTTAGTCCATGAAGCAGATGAAGAAAGCCAAACATTTCTTCGTGCAATCATATTACAAAAATCATTAGATTAAGGAATGGCAATAAACGTGATACTGTTTTAATCACCCTTCTGTTTTTAAGCCTTTAGGATTTGCATTTTCAAGGGTAGCTTCCTTGCTGGAAATGCCAGAAAATGACTTTAAATAAATGAAAGTTAATGGTAAGACTGCATGTGGGACTTTTTTAACACTGAAAATGGCAAAATTCCATTGATTTTAAAATCTGTCAAATACTGTGAGGTTCAAGCCTTAGGAGCACTGTAAGCAGTTGCCTGTTAAATTTCAGTTTCTTGTTGAAAGTACCAATATGATTCACATTGCACTGGGTTTTCTGAATTGGCCTTGTGCTCACTAGGACACTGGTTCTCAGAGGTTCTGGTGGAAGACCTAAGCACTGTTAAATGGAAGCAAATGTGGGAATGGGTAGGGTGGCTTTAAGGTTTACATCTAAGCCTGCACTGCAGTGTCATTTTGGTGGATTTTTTGCAGTGGGTCGTTGCTGTCTCAGACTGGGTATGGTGGATGTTGAAGATGTTTTTAAAGGGCAGTGGTTAACTGGTGAGCTCTTCATACTTCCTGATACAATTCTGTGTGAGGACGTGTGGACAGCTGTACACACTCAAAAGGCAGAGTGACTTTAGAAAGAAAACGTTAAGAGAAGCTGGAGAGAATGCAGTTCTCTGCAGGATTTTTGAAGGATCACAAAGAGCTATGGTGCATTTGGATGGCATAGCAGTGTAAGCACTAGGGTATGCATTGAGGTCCACTTTAAATAGTAAAATAAACTAGTAGACATCAGGATGAAATTATTTTATGACTGTCTTTATATTCACTGCAGGAGAAGCAATAAAGATATTTACAATACAAAGTTGTGTGTAAGGAACCCTAAATTAGGTCTCAGAAAGAGATATTGCTTATGTAAAAAGAGATGTTCACTAAGGCAGTCGTGTTACTGTTGTGCTGTATGGATTTATGGTTTTGAAATGGTTATGCCCCATAACTCTTAATTAAGCTTGACAGGTTTAGTATGGAAATTGAAGGAGCTGGTTGGAAAGACAGTCTGCAAACAAGGGCCTCTCTTAATGGTCCCAGAGCTTGTCTTTGTTTACAGGCTTTACTGTATTGTGGAGGAAGGAAGAAAGTAACAGTTATCTTTAATTATACATGATCTGCAGCATGTCAAAACAAGGGACTATAAACAAGCACAAGTGGCTTATAATAAAAGCAGTTATCATAGACTCTGTGTAGTCTACTAAACCTACCCAACCTTATTTGTGTGACAAGTATCTTATGGGAACAGATTGGCATAATGATTTGGTGGTTCTACTTGTGTAAGTATTCTGCTTACAGGCATGCTGTGGAGGACCTACTTCCTTGTGAGCCTGTATTTGCTGGATATTCTGTCTTTTTCTACCAGACTACAAAGTGATCCCAGTAATACTACTAGGCCATTTGCTTGCAAAGGGCTTTTTCAGTCTTGTTTACAAGTTAGATGAAGGATGAACAGCATTCATCCTAAAATTTTCAACATTAAGTCATTTTTTATATCTCTGGAAGGAACTTCAATATTCTGATAATATTCTACATTTGTTTCCTTATCAGCCAGTAGTTTTATTCCAATATGGAAATATTGGCCAGTTCCTGATTTTAGTAAACCCACCAAATAACTTGTTGGAGCTATTTAGTCCACAGAACTTCGATTTTAGGTCTTATTTTTCTGCCAGATGCAACACAATGACATATTACAGAATAAAATCTGAAGAGGAACTTTGTCCAGGTTACATAAAAATTCCTTACATGGCTGATAATGTAATGCACTTTTCATTGCCTCTGGGTTTTTTTTAACTTTCTTTTTGTTTATTTTAGCTTGTTTGCTCCAGATATAGATGTATCGATTTATATATATAGAAGTAGATCTTAAAAATGTTTTGTAAAAAAGAAGCCAGTAGTAGATGTAAAGTTACAGAATGTCCTGAAACAGGCAGCAGAACTGAGCTGCCTCCATTGGGTAAAAAAACAACTCTGGAAAGAATAAAATGAAGCACATGAAAACAAAAGACATGATTTTAGAAGTGAAATGTTTGTGAAGGTTGTTGGCAAATTACAGTCATTGCCTTTCCTTCCTACATGTGTTTAAAGGGTTCTTGTGATAATAGTGGAAGACGTCCTCCTCCTCCATGCTCTTTACCAGAACCTCACTCTGGGTGACAGAACACCCTCCCACTGCCACCACTGCTTACGTGGGCTGTTGTTCTGACCACCATGAAAGCCTGTGTTAGCCTTGTGAACCTTCTGGATGGCACTCTGGACCTTGCATCAGTTTCACTATCTTCAAAGAAACTGCTTTGGGAAAACTACAAGATGGAAAAGATGGTGAGGGCATGAACATCCTCTCAGGCATCCAGCCCAAAGAGGCAGAAGGTGCTGCAGAACCTACTGTCTCAGCATGGATTTTCATCAAAGCACATGAGGTGAAATCCTAGGAGTCAATGGGAGTTTTCTTGTCGCTCACCCATTATATCTGAGGAGTAAATAACTGATGGTTGCGGAGATCACCCATCATTTAGGCAACTCTCTTAAACTTGGTGAGCCTTTTAAACACAAAACCCAACCAGCTCTGAAGTCTGTGGTAGGCTGGCTGAATGCTATGTACAGGTAAATAAGTGCTTAATTAGTACACAAGAGTTCAGGGCAGTAAGAGATACTGTATTGTGTTGGGGTGGCTGAAGAGACATAGGGAAAGAGAAGTTTACAAAGTTGTCCGAGCTAGAATTTGGCCAGAAATATGTGATTTGTAATGCCTGATATAAGATTAGGCTGAGAAGCAGAAAGGTCTTCTTTTTTTTTAGTATTTACTCATTTGCTAAATAGGAGTGCAATCTTCCTGCAGTCACGTAATGCCTGTTTTCCCATTTCTGAATATGGGATGTTACTGTCTGTGCTCCCAACGTTATACTGGAGTCCAGCTCCTGGGCTATTCAGCAAATGCACATGTGACTTCTAGCCGTGGTGTACTCACCTTGAGTGTGGTAGTTAGACTGTGTCTACAGGCCAGAGGGAGAATTTGGTATATTTGAAGACAACAGTTCATCAGAATAAGTGTACTAAGAAGAAATCAGGCTGAGCTTGTCAGTGGGAATACCACAAGCACTGAGAAGGAAGCATCTAAAATCCTGCTCTGTTGGATTTAGACATCATCTGCTGTGCTGCAGAAAGTTACTTCCTCCTTCTGTGACTCCCAAGTGCTGACTCTTCTGAAGAGAGAACCACTTTTCTCAGCTGCAAAACACCCTGTAAAACCAGAGGTTACACTTTTCTCTGAAAGCACGTAGCATGTTAGGAAGGTGGCAACAGCGGGTGTAATGTTGTTGTAATAGTGTGGTGAAGTAACTGGAGGATTCATTCAAGGTGTGAAAGAGGTTTGGAGAACAAACTGTACCCAGGTCAGCGGACTGCAGTCAGGTGTCCACACACTCCTGCTGTTTGCCTGTTCTGTGAACATAATTAATTTATTTAACTCCTGGAGCAGGGAGGGAAGGATCTGCTTCCCTGAGAATAATGTCATAACTGAGGAGGGGAGCGCTCTCTTGACTGACGCAGGTTTCAGATGTGAATTCCCTCTGACAGAGGAGGAACCTGAATGTGGGTCACCAGCCTCCTGAGGGAGCACTCCAACTATCAATGTGTGCTGATAAAAGGTATAGCTCCTTCCCAGTTTTTAAAAAGGAGGTGGCTGGCACTGTGAAGCCAGATCTATTAGGTATGCTCTGAGAATAGCTACTTCAAACGTGCCCTTCAAACGAGATCAGTAGAGAAATGTCTAGCTGGTGGATAGCAGTGGTGGTTTTGAGATCAAAGGAGGCGTTGGGTTCTGTCAGCCTCTTAGGTGCATCTTGGCGCAGATAGTCAGATGGTTTTGTGCATAGGAAATGTTAATGCCAATAATTGAAGGGGCAGTGGAGCGCTTGGTGGCAGCAGAGCAGGGGTTTTGAGTGCTGAGCAGTCAGGCACTTACATGTTCATGTGGATCTTGCTCTTTAGCCAGTGCTCCAATATGTAAATCATTAGGTAGCTATTAAATTTTGTTAATCCTATAGAAAATAGATATCTGTTGACCATAGATAAGTGAAATAAGATGGCATTATACTGTTTGCAGAGCTGAACATTTGCCAAGGGTGTTGTGCTTTATACCAGTTTGCCCAAAGAGACTACTGATACCTGCCTTCTCTACCTTGTGATTCCTTGAAGTCACCTTAGTCTTGCAGCGTGCAGATGGAGCTGATGATAACAGCTGAGAGTTTGTATGCCTAGTTGTATCCCTCGAAACAGAGACATCCCAGGTAATACGTGTTGTTATCATGGTGTATTCAGACAATGTGATGCTGTGTTTTGCATGCAGCAAGGAGGACATTATTAAAGTGAGCAACTGTCTTGAGTTTTCTTTTAAGGTTGGAACTTGTTTTGGATAGTAGTAGTAGTTTTGGGGTCGGTTGGTGGATCCTGAAGTTTCTCTAAAGGAAGATATTTTAATATCTTTTTGAGGCGAAAGGAGAAAAAAAATAAAGTTTAAACTAGAAGCTAATGTTTTATAGTAATTTGTGTTTATTTTTCAGCCTAAAGATGAAATGAGAATTTCATGGATTCTCTCTGCATCTGCTTTCATTTTAGCTTTGATGTAGATTTACTCTCCAATCCTAATGCTTCATGCCTAGAAATTTTAAGCAGGAGAGTCAAGTTTACCATAACACTATCAATATTTTCATAGCAAGCCTGTATGTCTAATTCTTGTCTTCTAAGAGCTTCCAATTGGTATTGAACTTAGAAGGTGTAAAATGGGTACTGTCTCAGCAGACGACTTGCCTGTGAATAGCAAAGCATTTAGTATATTTATTTTTTTAGAAGTGAGTTGCAGTGAAATTCATGCACTTTTAAAGTTTATCTGAAATATGAAAGGTTATGTCAGATTCTATAACCCTAGGGACTAAACTTCCCATTCTGCAGGAAATTGTCCCACTTCCTGCTGTTTCACTCCCTATTTATCTCTTCAGCCTCAGCTGGCTATTTTGTCCATGCCACAGGATGAAAAGTATCTGACTAATCTCCTAGACCCTTACTTCTCTGTGCCTATATCAGAAATCTTTTTCTTTTATGGATCACTCAAATTTGAGTCCAACCAGTAGTCTTGAAAACTAGAGCAGTATAACCAATTAGGTGACAACATCTCTGCTAAAAAACCCCCTGCCGCTTCCAGCTAGTTCTGAACTTTGTTGTGCTGAGGTTGAAATGAAAAGCCTATTTGCACAAAGCACAGAATGATGGATGATCCAGCACCATCTCTGGAGACAAGCAGCAAGGGTATGAGGTAGGAAATGGTGCATATCTCAGTGTGTCTCTCCAAGAGCCTATTAGGGTTTATGCACCTTGCTACCTCCCCAGAGCGATGGGTTTATTTTAAATGAGAGTTGGTAATGGGGCACAAGCATCATTTCCATATATGTAATAGTAAGAAGTGTGATTGTTATGATTTATATTTAAATAGACAGTTCTCATGATTCAGTTCAGTTGAATGTTGCCCTGGAGAGTTGAATCCTGCCATGGAGTTTCTTTGTGGTGCTGGACAAGTTGTCTAAAACTGAAGAGTCACTACTGGGAACTGTGTAATCTTATTCTGCTTGACCAGACTGAGGTGTTTGACACATAAAGAGCAGAAGTCCCAAGCACTCAGAAATGCTCAGGGACTAGAGGAGTTTGTATGAGAAGTATCCCTTCACACACTGAGATGAACAACACAAGCCCTCACAGCCTTCAGAGGAGCACCAGAATTAATTGACAGGTTTTCATTGTAAGGCGTAGCACCCTTCGAAGAGCAGCAGTGATCAGCAATGTAGATGGGTTACCCCGTTTGTATGGTCATGTTTGTGACTTACTGTGAAAAATTAGTTGTGTTGGATTCATCCACATAAATTCCTGTAGAGGGCTCTCCAGAGAGTACTACATTGAAGCTTTTCAGTAAGACTGACTGCACAAATCCCCTTTTCTTCTTACTCCTCGCACTGGAATTTGCCTGGAGAATTAAGAACTGTAAAATATTTAAAAATCAATAGAATTTACATGAAAAAATTAACACTAAAATGCATTGACAGAGATAACACTGCCTTTGCACAAAAAGCAGCTGGCTATGCATATTTGATTTATTCGTTCAATAAGTTTGAGAACATGTTTGTGAGGTCGGTGATCCTTTTGCATAATTTGTGCTGGTTTATTATTGGAGTTGTCAGTCTTAGGAGGAAAATTAAATGGTTTGTTTGGAGGCTTGGGATTCAGTTTAGTAAAATGCAGCTGCAAAATGTTTTATAAGAAGTGGCTATAATTAAGACAGTAGTCCAAGCTTAACAGAGCAGCGCACTGGGTTTCCCAGTGAAGGGAAGCAGTGCTGGGGGAAAACTTAAGAAAGAGAACAGCAGAATGAGGAGTGTTATTGTGTAAGGAGCACTGTTTGTTCAGTACAAAGTGAGGTTTGATTCTGAAAGGTAACCTTAAAAAGTAATATCTTAGGATTCGATGTTAAGTGGTTTTCCAGGCACTTGTAGTGCAGATAAGCTCAAGTTTTGGTTTAACACTCCCCCCCACCTTCCCTACATAACCAGTGTCAGGTTGCCTCTGAAGTATAGCAATCTAAAGTTAGAGCCAAATTTTGATAAGATTACAAAAACCTGGTGCTCATTTAAATTAAGCTGTTCTTGTGACATTAGTTGTCTTCATGTGGCAAAGACATGGTTTAAAAAATAAAGTTGACTAGCCAAAAGGCACGTGACTGTTGGTATATTCACATTAGGATTTTATTTTGGATCGAGAATATGCTTTTGAAGCAAATTTCCTGATCCTGCCTGTTTACTGTGCTTTGCATTCCATTGCAGAGTGGTTTTGGAACATGTAAACGAATTTCCTTTTGGATGAAACTAAAAATGTGCTCCAGGAGTGCTCTCCTACTCCTAGTGGGTATTTAGTCTGCAGGACCAGACTAGACCTAGCCTGAAGTAGCCTCCCTCCCTCCCTTTCTTCTCCAAACGTGTGTAGTGTGAATAGCATACCTTCACCATCAACACTTTCAACCTATAGACCTCAGCCATGCTACTTGGTGAGGTACATACAGATAGCACTCACCATCTGTGAGTTGCCAAAGACATTGATTGATAAAACCAGGGCCTTGTCTTGGGAGACAGACGTCAACTTTCAAGAATAATTGCTACATCAGCAATTAAGTCACCTGTTAGGAACTGCATCCATGTATTAGGTAGGAAACTGCAGATGGTGGTGTTGTTTTTACATCTGAAAAACAAAACCCAACCAAAGATCCACAATAAAGAAACCCTTTTAGGATGGAGTCATTCTTAGTTTATGTCTAGTCAAACACTTACTTAATTTCTGATGGGGAGGCTGTTCCAGTTGAGTACACTTGGGAAGTAGATGATAACTCTTAAAACAAGCCCTGAATGAAATGTTCTGTTTCAATAAACTGGCAAGTAGTTCTTCCTGGTGCTTCAGTTTTGGACTAACACTTGGGGACAGGTGCTTACATGGTAGAAAATGATGTAGATTTGGTGCTGATCCCCCTAACTCCTTTATTTTAGTTCTAAAATCCCACGTTCTCTGCATTTAGGTAACATCTGTGTATGTGCTGAGCATCTATTTGCTTTTTCATAAAGTCAAGGTTAAAAAAAAAAAAAGCAATATATTGCCATTCTTTTAGTGGAAAGTCTGATTCAGTGTTTTGCATTTTTTTTTTTCAAGAGATAGGTGGAACAAATAGCCCATTAGGACTGCACTAAAAATGCTGATGAATGTCAAAGGAAAAGCTAATTTTGGTGCTACAACTAATACAGCAAAATGAAAAAAGTTTTACCAGGCAGCTTTTTGAGGTTGTAGTGAGCAGTTAGAATACTTTTCCTTTTTGTGTATTCAATGCTACAATAACTTGCTGCCATTGGAAGCTGCAGAAGATAGCATTTCAGGGTCCTTGCACTGATGTAAAACTAGAATACTTCAGGTTTACTCAGTGGCACTTTTTCTGTGTTTTCATTTAAGTAAGAATGTGGGCTACTTTGTTAAAGTACTACGTAGGAGCCAAGTTTTTTCAATCCACACAGTACGTTAAGAAGATTTTTAAAGTAAAAACTGATATTTTCTGGGGGTTTTGGTAGATTGTATTTCAAGCAAATAGAGTTTCATGTACTAAATAAGCAAACAACCAAACAAACATAAAACCACACCAAAACCAACCTCCAAACCAACAACGTAGCAAGTTGGTTCAGTAATTTTCCTCTGGTGATCTCTAGCAATAGACTTGTCTATCTTCACTGGATTTCTGTGTGAATATCATTTTGTTGTTCTCTGGTCTCCTGAACTGCTTTCTTAAGGGTTTATTACGATAGGCTTCCACTAACTATGACTTAGGGGAAATTCTTAGGATCACAACTTCAATGCTGATCCTTCTGCAGCAACAGAAACTTCAATCGCCAATGAACAGCTGCCTCAGCCTGTTCCTCTGCTGTCTTTTATCTGTGTGACTGTTTTGGAATCATGAAAAAAATGCCTTGTCCCTTCCCACATACTCTGACATTTAAGTAGACAATGACTGTTCCTTTGTAAAACAGATCTGTAGGGCTGGAGCTTCCTGAATGACTGTGCTGGAAACCAAGTCTCTATTGTTTTTTTTTGTTTTTCTTTTTTTGTTTTGATAAAATCCTGGAGTAGATCGATGTGAGAGCAGCCATGTGGACAGGAGAAAATTCAGAGTGGGATCATGCAGTTTTTCTCTGTCAGAAGCACACTGTCTATTTGGACTCCCACCTGTATGATCAGGAATGTATGTAACCCAAATCTCTGCAATATTTTTTGGAGAGATCTTGGTTAGTATCTTGGAAATCTAGATGTATTTCTACCTGTACAGAAATTTTCTGAAAATTTATAACCATCTTCCAGTTTTAAGCTTTCTAGATTAAATTAATGAAATACTTTGCTAATGGTAAAATCCCTCTGCCCCCATACTACCAGTCTCTTTACTCCTTCCTCTGTAGTAAACCTGCCTGGGTGGACGATGCTTGATAGATCAGAGGAGAGCGGAGCTGAGCTCCTCTTCAGGCAAGCATTGAAACACAAAAACTAAACAGAATCACAGAATCATCTAGGTTGGAAAAGACCTTGGAGATCGAGTCCAACCATCAAACAACAAACCAAAACATGAGTTTCTTAGCGGAAGCCCCTTTCTGTGGTTGAATCTCTTTGGAGTTGTGCTTTGTTAGCACCTTGAGGCATGCCTGTGTCTTAGCACAGTGTATCCTCCTGTTTCGTGTTACTGCTTACATCATTTCACAAAGATGGGGAATAGCAGTGATCTTTCCCAAAATCCTTCTTGTTTGAAGCAATGAAAGCTTTTTCCCCCTTGGAAAATTGAATAGCCAGGAACCTCACACTATGTGGAATAACTTCTAGTGATATTATTCTAACACTGAGAGGAAACAAAGAAGGGATGGATATTTATTTTTATTGGCTACCAGAGAAAAGGTTGTCTTTTAAAAATATCTGTGCCTTTTCCATGTGCTTTGTGACAGACATACAGCCTGAAGACTGGCATGTGACAAGGGAAAATCAATAAAAAATGCATAATGATATTATAAATATTTATAGAATACCTAGATGAGTATAATATGACAGGGAGAAGCCAAGAAGGGTTTTAGAATAGCAAATGTGTGCTCTAAAATATATTGGCATTCTTCTGGGTGACTTAAAATGGAGTAATAAGGCATTGCACAGGCTGTCAGAGAGGTTCACAGCACATTTGATTAAAGTCCTTTCTAAGCTACCATGAGAAAAGCTTTGTCAAATAAGTGCAGCTAAATAAAAGTTGGAAAGCAGAGAAGGGAAAAAGTTTTCAGAAAGGATGGGGTTATTATTCACTGATGGTCCCAGTGGGACTTGTAGGGTTTGGTGATTGATTTGCAACCTGGGAAAGTCAGGAAATGGTTCTGTGCATTTCCAGCGGGACTAAAATGATCCAGATTTATCCAAAGACTAGGAATTTTCAAAGTCTGCTTAAAGATTTTTTTTTAACTATGTTTTTGCTTATAACTGGCTGTTGATGTAGTTGTGTACCTGTTAATACCTATGTCTGTAAGTTATGCCTGTAAGGCTGCAAGGTTTATAAGCAGCAAATAGGAAAATAAGCAGGTAATTTTAGAGATAAACAAACGTGGTTCCTTAAATGCAAGTAAAAATTTCCTGTTGTCATCCTTCTGTAGAAATTAGGCCTTACTGCATGGCTGATCCTCTACCAGAGGACTTTACATTGTGGGAGCTGGCTCCATTCGTTCTCTGTGGTGATGTAAACATCAAGAGTAAGCTGGAGGTTTTGTATGGAGGAATTTATTCTCTTCAGTTTATGCTGCAGATGGCTGGATTTGCTCAGTCCGCAAAAGCTGCAAGAAAAGTACGTAATTAAAGAGGAAAATCCACTAAAAAGGGAAGAAACTATGCCAGAGACCACCTTGTTCTGCCTCTAACAGAAGACCAACAAAAGCTTCTTCAGTGGAGATACCTGTACGTGGGGACAGGTTATTTTCACTGCGGAATTCTTGCTTACAGAATTCTCTTTCCCATTAGTCCAAAGAGCACAATTTTGTTAATGGTTGGGTCAGGGTGCTAATTATCTTTGTGAAAAATGGATGGGCAGACAGTTCAGGAGATAGATGCTTCCTAATTTGTTAAGGGCTTTCAAAGATAAATGGCCTTGAAGTAGATTCGTTTTCAAACGAATAGCCGGCAGAATGCTCGGAGCAGTGGCACGGTGAGTTCTCATCAGTTTTTCTCTTAGTGATGGATATTGCATATTCTGTCTGTTGTCGTGGTCTTTGCCATCAGGAGTCCCAATTTATTAGTAGATTTTAGGGCAGTGGTTGTAAATTATTGCAGCCTAGTTTTATTACTGTTTTACATCTACTGAGGACTGAGCCCTTTGTGCAGCTGTATATTAAGTCAGCGAACACCATTAAAATATTGGCATTTAGGCTTATTTTGGTAGCATTAATTATAGTATTTTATCATGCATTAATTGCACTGGTTTGAAATGACTGCAATGTTCACTTTTCTAAAAGTAGGAGAAACGATAATTTCTATTTCTCCACTTTTTCAACCCGTAACTGTGCTTAAAAAAATTCAACCCAACCCAAAACACACAAAAAGCCCCTCCTAATTGTGTGTGCTGGGGGCATCTACCTCTTTGCTTCTTTGCAACACCTGAATGAGGAAGAGCCAGCAGCTCTTACAGCTCTCTCTGGAAGATCTTGGAAGTGTTACCTCTGAAAATTGACCTCTGAGGTCTCGGCGTTGACACCTACAGCCAGGCCTTGGCTTCAAAAACATATCTTAATATATACCAGGAGTCATTCAGATGTGCAAAAAAAAAAGCTAAATATCTGCTGTGGTTTTACATGCTGATATGGTTTAAGGGTTTAAAACAGACGCAGAAATGCCTTTTGTGATTCACCAGCATGAATGGGTTTACAGCGCCCACGTCTATTTGTATCATCATATCAGTAAAAGAACCTGTGATGTTTGCTGGCTCTCTTCAGTGGAGGGCACTGCTAGATGATTATGTTTAATATAAGGAGTCGGCAGCCTTTCTCACTTAACCATCATTAGGAGATCTACTGCTGAGGTCCCATTTTGTGAGGCAGCTGGAAATTGGCACTTAGTTTGAATGTATTGTTTTCTACCTTTCTCTTAAAGTTCAAGGACAAGGCAAAACTGTTCAGACTATGCAAAGAAAAAGGTTTGTCTCACTTTCCTTATTTACTTGATCCTCTGACCTCTCCATTCTGTTCAAAATAAATTTATTCCTGAAGTAAATTTATTCTCCTGTATATACATGAATTAAATAAAAGCGTGGACCATGTCAGCAAAGGTGCAAGTGGAAGACATGAGGGAAGGTATTTGAGAGCACCATGCAGAAGACAGCTGTGATAAACATACAGACTTTTTACTGGAGTAAAAATTATCTAGGTCTGCAGTAGTGTTTCTCTTGAGACTTAAAAAGGAAGACAATACTGTTACTTCTGTTTTAGGGAACAGAGGCATAGAATGGGTAAAGGGAGACACCCTAAATCACTTGAAAGGCAAGATGCAGAATAGTGGTGTCCCAGTCTCCTAATCCTCACTTCATAGTCCTAGCCATGCATTTCATTTGTTATTTTAAAGACTGTCTCCTCCCTACTCCTCCCCTCAGCCTCAAGATGTTCCTACACCTTCAGGACTTTCACCACCTGTTTTTTCCCTGATGACATCACATGGCTTAAGCCACGGCTTTACCTGTAGCCTTCTGCCTCTGCTGTACTGGATCTGCTCAAAAGCCCAAAAGACTTTCTAGTGATACAGGTTTTCTTTTTTCAATTACAGTGGCTTCATGTTACCAAATAATACTTCATTAACCTGATTGCCTGAGGATATCAAGCTCCAGGGGAAACTTGTCTTGCTATATGATTGGCCAGATAATTAGAAAATGAAATAATGCAAATCCCACCACAGGCAATCATCATAAGATTTACTTATTTACTCTTTGAAACCCAAGGGTGTCATGTCATAAATCCTTTTACTTTAAGGTTTTTATATTTGTAGGTTTATTACCGACCTTCACAATGGACACATTGCTCAAGTGGGAGGCTTTAGGAGCCCAGTCAAGTTGGATGAGTTCAGGTTGCTGGTAAATCCACTGAGATTTTCAGTCTGCAGTATCACCTAGATAACACAGGCTAAAGTTCAGTTTTGCTTTTACTAGCTTTGATTTTAAGCTCCTTGGGCATGGCCTTTCATTCTGTAAGTATCTACCAGAGCAGCTCTACCACAATTAGAGCTTCAACATGATATGAAAACGTAGGCATAGAAGCCACTGATGGCAGCAAAGGTTCTGCATCCACCAGGAGAGTGGAATACTGGACCTGGATTAGAGACAGCTTCATATGGAATCAGCTACAGCCAGATAATAGGCCAGGGCAAAGCTCCTATCAGTAGGTGTTGCATCCAGGCATCAGCAGCAAGCAGGAGATTAAATGAGAGAGCTGTATAGATGTGGAGTCCTGTTGAGGGTGGCCTTCAGTGGGTAAAGGTCACTTATAAATTAAAAGTTTAGCAAAACCTTACCAAGTAAACGGTGTCTAATGATGTTCTGGCAGCTTCTCTACCTGAAAATGATGAAACCTAAGAAGCAAGGCAATTAGTGGAGTTGCTCTGAAGTGCTTGGACTAAAATTAGTATGGCAAAAGCAAAATAAAAAAAACGGAGAGGAGGAAAAATCAATATTCTTGCTAATAAGAATCAACATTTATCTCTACAGGAAACCTGAAGTTTTGCCTTCTGATTCTGAACCAGCCTTTCGACAAAGGTCATTTTCATTGTCTGTGGAGCAAAGGTAATAATAACTTACATATATCTTCATTTGCTTATTTACTTAACTGCTACTCAGCTAGTGTACTTCATGTCTGTTGAATTGCAATGCAGCAATTTCCTCTTAACTAGAGCAGCCTTCTGGCAAGGGTGTGAGTCGGCAGAGTGTGTCCCTTGTTGCCCAGTGCAGCAAATGAGCTGATTATGCAAATTCTGCATCTCTGCATTGCTTATGTCAGTGGGAACTTTCTGGACTGATCTGTGTAAGACTTAACTTTTCAGAGGCATCTTAGGAATGATCATTGTTTTGCTGACAGTGTAGTAGATCAATGGTGCATTTAAGAGTCTGGAAGCGAGCGTTCCTTTAAAGGTCATCAGTGAAATGTGTTAATTTTAATGAAAATAAAGTGAACCGTGTAGATATTACGTTGTGAAAGCGGTGGGGGTTTACGTGCATGTTAGAAATGGGGAAATTGGACTTCACTACCCCTTTGTTTAACGTGCACAGTGCTAAATCATCATCTCTGGTATGATAGCTGCAGGTTTACTGACATTTTGTGGAGATATGTAAAGCTTTACAAACCTGGAGCTATTAATTCCTCCAGTGCAGGAGTGTAGTCCTTCAGAAGCTTTCTGACAAGCCATGGGAACTGTCTCTTAACTTGTTACCAGGCTGGGAACTTTGCAGAGAGATTCCTCTGAAGTGACTGGGGCAGGCAGAGCTATTTGATTTCACCGTAGGTATAAGGGCTGGCGGCAGGTAGCTGTGTGGTTAAAAGGAACTGGAGGGAGGGATGAAGCAGGCAGGATATATTCACAACACGTGGTTCCAGTAAACCTGAATTAGGTGCCTGTAATAGGCAGAGGAGTGAGAAAAGAAGGGAGCAACTTGCAGAGGATGATTCAAAGCATCTGAACCAGTACTGTACCCTAAACGGGCTCTTTTTCGCTTGCAATATCAGCAAGAAATGGCAGCAAGAAGCGCTCAGTGGAAGGGCTGTCAAGTGTTTTCTAGATGTGATTCTACATGGGTTTTTGATTTATTAAGATACACTGAAGGACGTACTCTGTATTAAATAACAAAGAGGGGAAGATTAAGTATTTTGGTTTTGTTTCTTTGTCCCACCTTTCCTGTGTTTGAGGGTTGAGGTTAAGAAAGAGACAGCAAACCAGACATGCACAGTTACTGAATGGCAGTATTTAGTGTTTTATAGTACCTTGCACGTGTTGCTTTTATGCTGCGTTCTGTTAGTCAGACTTTTTTTGCCTGTCCTTTGGAATTTTCAGTCGTCTTCTTGCAATCAAACCTGTGCAGGGTGACACTTGGGGTGTGGAGTGCTCCTTACTGTCACACTAGTGGGCCCTTAACTGTAGTGCTTCACTGAAGGGTTGGGATAAGAAGCTGAATAAAATTGAGTAGACCACAGACTGTCTTGCTTGGGATTACCTCAATGGGTTCCTGTCTTCTGAGCATAACTGTGTTGAAAGTAATTACTGGTGCTGTGAATAGTTTTTCAAAGAGTCTGAGAGTTAGGAACAGAAGTCTTATTTAAGCTAATAAGACTTTTGCTGGTAGGTTACTTCCAGAAATAGGTGGATATTTTCTAAGTAAAATGCAGGAGGAAGGTGGTGACATAGTGAACCTGAAATGTTTTTCTTCAGAACATCTCGGCTTCAGTAAACCTCAGTGAATCCAGGACAAGATTTTGGCAATGGCTGACCAACAGTCCTAGTGGATTACTGTAGGTGTTGGCAATCTTGTGCCTCCTGGATCCTGCTTCTGAAGGAGTCTCAGCAGAGAGACTGTTGGAGGACGAGGAGAAGCTGGAGGTTTTGGTGTGTGAACTGAAAGAAGTTCTGAAAGAATGAAACATCCTTAGAAACAGTGCTTAGGAACAGCTGTATACGCTTGAGATATCATAAAGGAGTGATGAGAAGGAAACAATGTGGCTGCTGATCCACAGAATATTGCCAGCTACACAAATTGGGGGGAAAAGGGAGAGAAAAATGCAGAAGAAAAAGATATGATATTGACTAACTTCTTCAAGTTACAGCAGTCTTGGGTGTTTTACCGAGTACAGAATGCTGAGGTGTGTTATTTTCAAGTAGGTGTGTCCTATCAAAATAATTTGTTTCATCAGCCCTGTCACTTTAGCGTCAAGTAAAAATGAACGTGTGATGTGATATGTCCTGAGTTTAAAAAAAAAATAATCACATCAATAAGTGTGGCTATTCTAGGCTAAAATCATCCCAGGTGTAACTCCTCTTGACCTCAAGAAAAAGTGGTTGCAGCTAATTAGCCTTTGTCTGATTACAGACTTGTGTAAAATCTATTTTTACTGACATACTTTGAAAAGAACTATTTCAATCTGTACAATTTCATGTGTACTTCCTTCCCTGTGCTTTGTGAAGGACACTGAAATCTGATTTGTTCTGTTCCACGGGACAGTTTTTACCACTCATACCATACAAGCTGGGTAGGTGACAATGTGAGGTAGTACAAGGTGAAGACTACCATGATTTTAGTCAATTATATTCATTACTGTAGCAATCCAATCTAGAACATGTTCCTTTTGTGTTAGGTACAGTCATACAGTATTAGTGCTGTCCTAAAGGCAGGGTGGAGGAAATGCTGGCGAAGGGATAGTCTGCAAAAGCAGTAAGCACTGGCAGTTCACCAAAGGGTTTAGTGGGAAGGGGCCAAACCAAATGGCAAGAGAAATTGGAGAGAGTAGATCAGTAAAGGTAAGGGAAAAAGGTTTCTCAGTAAGTGAAGCTGATCTAAGGAGACTGAATATGGGAAGGTGAGGCGGATGCAGAGGGTTGGGAATAGACTATGTTACTCATACAAGGCTGGGAACATCAGTGAAATGCATCAGAAGTGCTTTCAACTGTAGCTGTTTACATTTTTGACAGTGGAAGTTGTACGGCTTCCCTTGCAGTCCTTCTCCTAATTATGGAAAATAGGTGGAAGAGACAGGGCCCTGCTTTTCTCAGAGCTGCACGTTTTTGTGTTTGGGAGGTTCCTATGAGGAAGGCTGGACCCAGTGGGGCCTTACCTTTATAACGCTGCCACACATCCTAAATTCCTGCTTCTATTTCAGCAATGTCTCTAGCTCCTGGTTTGAATCCTGTTTAACAGAAACAAAATGGTGGGCAAAAAAATCCAGTTTATATTAGCCTCTAGGGCTACTTTGCAAGTGGTTTCAAATGTCTTTAACAGAAATGACTGAGTGGACAGTCTGAAGCTGTCTCTGCATGAAGTTTGAAAAGTACAGAGGCCCAGGTTGTAGTGGCTGAAAACAGAAGGGGCTTTCTGGAGAGTAAATGGAAGTTCCTGAGATTTTGATTCTGCTCTTTATAATCTCTTTTATCAGAAATTCAATGACTTCTTTATGCCAAGAGTTTCAGCAATGTCTAGAGATTGCAAGTACTTCTCTTTTTTGATGCTAGGTTGTTTTGTTTTTTTTTACTCCCTAGTGAAGTATCAGGAAAGAGGCAGATTTATTGGAGTGCTAAGAAATCACCTCTGTAAAATTGTCTCAAGTTTAGGATCTGCAAATAGTTTCTTGTTTCTGAAAACTTTGTCCCTACAAGCTATACTACCTAAATGATCCAGAATTGTCTTCAATGACAATTATTGCTTGGTGGTAGCATGCTAAACTGGTGTGCATTACTTTCCATTCTGAAATGTTGAAAATGACAGTTGTAAAGAACAAGAAGTTGTGCTCCAAAAAACAAGATTATTAGTTCAAGAATCGGAGTAAAACGCCAACATGCTGCAGCAATCCGATGAAGTTCCCATCAGTGCTGTATTTCTGGGAATGGCACTTTTGTTGTTCAATAGCATCTTCAGATTTGCTTGTGAAGAAAGAGATGTAGGGGTTTTTTAACCTCTGGCTGGGTGCTCTTAGGTCCATGGGTTTATTGATAAATGCAGTTGCAGAATTAAAATATTGGTCAGTGCAGTTCAGATTGGCTGAAGAGGAAGACAATGACACTTGTGCTTTATGGTAAGAAAGGTCCATGGGTATTTTTGAGTTCTTACAATGGTGGTGATATATTAGCCACTGTGCCTTTCTCAAAAGGATCGTGATCTTTCTCTGCAAGTAAAGACTTTCCACAAAAGCTTTTAATCAAACAGAACATGTTGAACTACTTTAAATATCAGCCATTCATACAACAAAATGTCCTTGGCTGATGTACTGGCATAAACTACCACCATCCTTTTGGAACAGGCTGACTGGATCCTGACTTGTAGGATGTGTATTTAATGTTGGACAAGCAGATGGGAAGGAGACATCCATGAGACCAGGCTGCAAATATGTCTGTCCTTCAGGAGTACTTCCCTAAATAGTCTTGTTCATTGACCACTCTTCAGTGAAGGAATTTGGGGTCTAGCTATGTCTTCTTATGCTGCCCTGCCAGCCACTTCTCTATATGCACAGTATGTAGGCATTTTATGACACTTCATAGATCAGGAACATGGAGGAACTCCAGAAAAAGGAGTGTTGCTCACTCTAGAAATTTCAGCTCCATGTTTTTTTGGGGTCTATATACTGAGATAGCAGGAAGTACACTTCTGCAGCAGCAGTGTAGTAACTCACATCCAAACATTAGATTGTCTTCATGTCAACAGTATTTTCTTACACTACATCTGTTGCGGTTGCTTATCCATAAATTGAATTTTTTCAAGTGTTCATCTCTATCGATACCTGTTTTTGCAACAATCAGATTGGCTATTGGATTTTAAATAGTATCTTGAATGTGATGCAACTTTCGTGTCAAGGTCAGCCTACTGTTTGGTGAAAATGCTGCTAATGTTGTTAGCACACAGAGGTGACTGCAAATTACAAAATATCTCCTCTCCCTGAGAAATCAAGTAAGAAAAGGTGCTTATTTGTATTATGAATTTCAGAGTCATCTGTCTTTGAACACCACATGCTCCGATGCGTTTTATGTTCCGTATGCTTTTGTCTGCAATATAATTGGTGGTTGATGTTTTGAATGCCTTCTGTTGAGGTCCAAGAGCTGTATGTAAAGGTAAATAAAATATAAATACAAGTAGCAGTGCAACGCTCAGGTAAATATACTGAGGGGAAGATAAAAGATTAGTTGGAACAGTCTGAATGTCTTAGAGCAGAGAAAAGGGTATTGTAGTTTAATAACTTGAGGGAAATAGCTTGACTTTCCCTGGTGCCATTTTTTCTTCCTCATCTCTGATACCTTCTCCTCCATTGTCTTTAGTGGCTGAACTCACCTACTCTTCTGGAATTATTGGTCTGTACAGCCATCCACTTGCCCTCTTACCTGTCAGCAATGAACTTGCCTTCTTGGCATATGGTGCACTTTTTTTCTCACCTTTTATTTTCGTTTCTAGCTGAACTTACCTGTAATATATCTCAAATTTGTACTAGACACAGAAATGGCAGCTGGCATAAAACTTGAGTGAATTTAGAGCAGCTACTATTAATAAATAGGAAAATGTTCATAAAAATGGTGATTGGGATGTCGGATGGACTTGTGTGCTTTATTGCACTTTCCAGCAGGCATCCAGACTAGCAGTAACTCTTCCTGCTGGCCTCAGCTAAACTGCTCTGTTCTCTCCCGAGTAGTATTAGCCTCCTGATAAGTCTTAACTTCTTAACTGATTGACTTCAACAATGAAGTTAATTTTTCCACATTTGAATCAAAACAGGAATATAATTTCTGGTTTGTATTTAGTAACTGTTCTGTGCCACTCAATTTAGATTTAAGCAGCATTTTCCTATGGTAGTATTGTGGTGTGACCCTAGCTGGCAAGTAAGGTCCATGCAGCCCATTGCTCACTCCCCTGCAGTGGGATGGGGAAAAGAATTGGAAGGGTAAAAGTAACAAACTTGTCCATGTCCCCCATCCCTTCTTCCCCCAGCTTTATATGCTGAGCATGACATCATACGGTGTGGAATATCCCTTTGGCCAGTTGGGGTCAGCTGTGTCCCTCAGGTGGTGTGAGGAGCAGAAAAGGCCTTGACTCTCTGTAAGTTCTGCTCAGCAATAGCAAAAACATCCCTGTATTATCAACAGTTTTGGGCACAAATCCAAAACACAGCCCTGTACCAGCTACTGTGAAGAAAATTAACCCTATCCCAGCCAAAACCAGCACAAGTGGTGTTCCTGTTGTTGGACTGCACGCAGTGAATTCATGTCCTTCAACTATAGGAGTCTGAGAGAACTTATTTCAAGTGTTCTTGAGGACAGGGAGACTGTGGTATACTTGGGAACAAGAAAATTTGGCCTGGCTTAGGGCTGGCTAGCACCATGCTTTAAGCTTGGAAACAAAGTAGTGTCTGGATCTTAGGACATCCAGTAGTTTGCACTAGCAGAGATTTGGGGAGGAGAGTTTTTGTAGACCAAGCTTTGCCCATGACTCAGTGTATAAGCTTGACTTCTACCCAGTTTTCAGTGGTAAATTGGAGGTTTGCATTTATCTTTATAAAGCTAAGCTTAAAACCCCAGAGATAGGGCAAAATTCTCCCATTTGTGACACCTATATTGTTAGTGCCTTTCTGGTTCAGGATGAGGACTCTTGAGAGGAAGCCCAGGTGTGTGGAGATTTTGAGAAGTAGGTGTCATTGTTTTTTGTGACTTTTTAGATGGTTATTGGCAAAGCTGAGAACAGAGGTGATCTTCCAAGCCTTTTGCACAGTTCAAGTTCCCTCACCATGGCAGCAGCTGTGATAGAACAAGGCCTTTAGATAAAATTTGAGACACAGTAGGCTGTGTTTTTTGTTGTTGATTTTAATTCTCTGCAAATCCAGCAAAAGGAAATTCTGAGATCTAAAAGGAATTTTTGTTTGTTAATGGATTTGAGATTTTGTTTGAAAAATGAAAAAAATTAGTAATTAAGATCTCCCTCTATGATGCTTTGAAAAGCTAAACTCCACTGAGCTGAAGTTCAGAGTTACAGAACAATAGAGAATTACTTTGAAGTACTAGTGAAAAGGATAACAGATGATTACAGCACAAGAGAAAAAAAAAATGGGAGGTTATTACAGTGCTTTTTTTCTATTGAGCTGGGATGCAGATCCCATTAGGGGACTTCTATTGTCACAAGATTTGCTATATAGAAGCCTTTGATAGCATCGTACTGTATATCTGGTTACCATGATGTTTCCCAGAGGACAGTTGAAAGGAGTTTGGAAAACATTGTCAGGAGGATGCTTTAGAGCACCCCAAGCAGAAAGGGAAGCATAAGGTAATAGAAAAAAAAGATGATTAATAGCTCGTTTTGTTAGTGATTCAATAAGAGAAATGGTCCTGGGAATGAACGCAGGGAACAGGGGTGAACACATGAGGTTAGCATAAGGAAGACCTGTAACAGAAAAGAGCAGGTTCTTAATCCTACAAAAGGAACACTTGGATTTTCACAAGCCTCAAGCTATGCTTCTCAAGTGAGGAGTGTTTAAAAAGATTGTTTCTCTGGGAATCCCTGCAGGGCAAAGGTCTTTTCATAGCTAGAGCTGAGCGTGAATCCACTACCGGGGTGAAGATGAAAGGTCTTGTAAAAGATGGATGTTCTCGAGGGTTGCTGACGTCAGGGTCTAGTCACTGGCTGTGATGGCCTTTGGATCAAACCATTGTGGTATAATCTTCCTTTTTTTCTCTGACTCCAGGGTTGCCTTAGGGTAGACAAACCTTTTTACTGATACTGCTACAAACGCCTCGCCATTAATCTTGGTCCAGTGGTTATTTCAAACGGTGACTGCTTCTTAAAAATGGGTCTCCTATTTTTAATTTACCTGAATCTAGTTATATTTCTAGCCTTTAAATTTTAAAAGGTTTGATTACTTTATTACCATGATTGTAAAAATCTGCATCTTGTTGGGATGAGCAAAAGGAGCTATGTACAGTATTAATTATATTATCTGAGGATGACAAATTATAAGAATGATCTGAGGATTTTCTGAATTTAAGTTCGTTTTGTCTACCATAAGCATATTAATATGTAGGATAGAGCTTGGATGTTCAGCTGATGAACATCCATATTAGTTGAACAGTTCCATATTAGAGCTATGGAGTATTGGTTGGGTTTTGTGTCTTGTTTATTTCTGATTTCACCAACTATTTTCTTATGTAAAAGGATGAAGCTCTGTTGACTTTGATTCAGTTTCACTTATTTACAGCAGCCAAAAGCTTAGCATATAAAAATGGAGCAAGTATTGTGGCTGCAAACACCTTTTTTTCTCACAAGTTAACGATTCTTTATTTAATACGCGGAGGAGACAACAGTGACGTACAGAAACGTGACTTTGGTTTCATTGGCAGTGAATCAAATTGGAGCAGAAAGAAAAATTGTCATAGGTTTCTCATTCTGAAAAGTCCCATTGACCTCAGAAATAGCAGGGACAACCTATAATTTTTTAAAAGTGTTTTATTGTTATCTTCCATTATTGGAAGTTTTATGACTAGGAACCTGACGTAGAGGCTCTTGATATCAGTATTCCTTCAGTTACTTTGAATTAATTTGGCTCAGACCTTTGTAAAATTCTTCCTTTAGAGAGGGCCTCCTCCTATTTTCACTGAAACAAAGTTTAACATGAACTTGGATGTGCTGGATAAGGTGTTAGCACAAGAATGAATGTTGGTTCAATGTAAGCTGCATTAGCACTGAAGTAATTTGGTGCTGTAGAGGATGAATATTTTTCTGTTGGAATTTCTTTTAAAAAATTGCAGCTCCTTCAAACTTCAAACCCTTGCTGCTTATGTTCAGAGCCCAGAGTCCGGCTCCTTGGGACTTCTGTTTCTGCCAGTATGAGTTGTTGAGCAGGTAAATTAGTTTTTGCTTATGTCTGAACATGCACTTGTCTTTCAGCCTTGATAATGTTACTTGCATCAAGCACTTCCCATTAGCTCCTAGCTTCCAGTAGTCCATAGTGTTAGCTTGGTGTTTGTGAGATGTAATAAGCTATGAATAATCGATAGTCAGGTTAGACTGGGTGGTAAAGTCTAGAACATCACTCTTGAAATGTGTTTCATTCAAGGAGGAACAGAGAAAGGGAGACTGATTTGACTTTACAAATCTTTGAAGAGGCCCTGAGTATTTTTGAAGTGAAAGAACTGGAGAGGCTGAGAGTACATCTAGACTGTGTTACTGGGCAACTTAAGTGGCCTAAGAAAGAGCATGCATTGGTAACATGCTGTCACAGTGACTTAAAATTAATTTGGGCCTACGCCAATTTTGCACTTCAATAATAATCTTAAGATTTTTACAAAGAATTTTGAGTAAGTTATTACATACAGTTCAACAAAATAACACAACTCATGTTTAATACAGGGTTCAGGTGGATAAAACTGCTCTCAAGTCCCTTGAGGTACAAAGCAAAAGTGCTAGAAGTGCAGTATCTGGCCCAGATCATTCCTAGAGAAAGAGGCTTTGATTATGTCTTGGTTTTGGATGCCCAAATTGACATCTTAAATGGGCTCTGGCTTTAAGGGGACGGTGACCCTCCATTTAAATTACATCCCAACGTTCCCTCTGACCCACCCAGGACTGGGAGAGAAGCTGAGCACTGAGCAACTGAGACGTGCAGTCATGCAGCATGGCTTGGCCTATGTTTCATCTTGATTTAAAACCACTGAAAACACTGAATGTTTGAACAGTCCACTTACTGTCTTGACAGCTAATCCAAGGTAAAGGGAATGAGAATTATACCTTCTGTTCCTAGGAGGATAAATATTGAGTTACTTACTCCTCAGGCAGAGCATGGCTGTGAACAAACCCTTACGAAGGAGCAGTGCGGTATATTCTCTCTATCTGTAACATCTAAAAGTTGAAGAATTTTCGAAGTCAGGAGAAGAATTTTCTAGGTAAGCCTACATCACAGAAGTGTTGAAATGATCTCTCTCCAATTTTCATAGTTTTTTTTCCTATCTCAGTTTAAGTAAACATAGCTCCTGTTCTTTCCAGTGGATAACGAGGCGAATGATGGAATTGGTGTTAATTTTGTAAGGTGTGGAAAATCATGTCCTCTGTGACAGATGCTGCATTTGAATGAGCCTCTGTGGTCATTCAGACTTAGACCTTTTCACTGCTGAAAAGCTGTGAAGTAATTACAGATCTGGAACATTGTTTTTGATGAGGTTTCTAGAGAAAGTAATTAATATCAGCAAAACGTCCTCAAGAAGTCACAAGATTTGGTCATTGCCAAATGAGTTGACCTGAGCATCACATAGATCATGTGTCAGCTCTGTTTAGCTGAGGTATGTAATTGTCTTGACAAATGTATGCAAGGCTGTTGTGTAATATCAAAGGCGCATTTAAATTGCAGGAAAGGCTTTAGACCTTCAGAAGAAGCTTCTGCTGAAAATAGTAGTCTCACAAAGAACTTTGTTGAGCCTGTTGAACCCTCTGAATATCTCACAGAACTGTGTGTTTTGTTTCACTGTGTTTTTCATAGTCAAAGGAAGTTTGTATCCTGGAGACTGTGCTTCTTGGTTTGTTTTTTGAAGTTGGATAAGTGTTTCCAAAGTTGCAGTGAGAATGGAAAGTGAGCAAAGACGGGGCAGGGAGAGAGGGAGAAGAACATGCCCAAGTACATAGAGCATCACTGTATAATCCATACTTTTTAGGAAATAAGATTAGGCCAGGCAAAGAGGGATCACAATTAATTTTAATTCCTGTGAATATCAACATATTACGGAATTAGACTGGTTCTTCCACTTTGTCTGTATATTGTCCTTGGTGTTGCTGTTATTTATATAACTGTGATACTAGCAACTGTTTGACAAAAGCCACAGTCTCCCCTTTTTCTGTGTGTGTGTGAGCCTGTCTTTCTCTCTGCCTCCTGAAAGAGAAGAGAAAGTGTAAGCATGTGGATAAGGCATTGCAGATGTCCACTAAATGTCACACTGACAAGATTTAAAGTTGCACGTCCCATTTTCCTTAAGGAGTAATTCAGTAATTCAGATCTCACTTAACTTGAGATATTTAGCTGGAGTTTCCTAGTTTCTTAGGTTGGTGCCAGTGTTTTCCTCTTAGTCAATGGACAGAGATCTGAGTTGTCTTCTGGTTCTCCACAAAAATTTAGATATATCTGCTAGGTACCTAAAATGAGGAGGTGAGAAGAGCTGAATAGTAGCCTAGATGTGAGGTTATTTTATCTGTTTCCTTGGCCAGTTTACTGCAAAAACAAGAGACAAGTGAATTTTGTGGCAGCTGGTACCTATAGTTAATCTGCTTTATTTAGTCTCAGTGTTACCTGTCTTCTACCTTAAGTCTTGCCCACTAGCCATCTCAAACCCTCCTTTTTGGTTTAGTAACAAGGCAAGGACAATGAGGTTAAGACCCTGGCACCTGCAAAGCTATCATCTAATTTTGAACTTGCCTTGGCTGTTGTTTTCCTTGACCACCTCTTTTTTTCATAGGCCTGTGCACCTTTGTCATAGAGCAACACCCGCACTGGAACTTTGTAAAACACAGATACATATTAAAAAGGCATCTGAAGCCGACCTTTTGTCTGGGATGGAGGCTGCTGGTGCTCTGGAGGATGGTGCTCTGGACAGTGATTTGTGGCGTTTACGTTCCACAGTGAATTTAGGATCAGCTTAGTATTTAAGCTTGCTTCTAAATCATGCATCTAATTTTATTGCTTTTTCTTTAGTTCTATAGATTTGAGTGGACATTAATGCATCAGTCATATTTCATTCAGTGATTATAGTGCTTGATATCCTTTGTATTCACCTTCTGGAAATGCTTTGGCAGCAGAGCTAACTGGGAAAATGTGTAAGAAAGGCTAGAAATAATAAATGCACTATCAATTTGGCTGACTCAGTTCAACATTTTAAGTTTTGTTTGTGACCCACTGTTCATCTCTGGCAATTTAAATATGCATACATATGCAGTGTCCTTTTTCAAAGTGTGCAGGACAATAGGTAGCTTCTAGTGTTATGAGCATAATAAATCCTTACCAGAAGTTGTTTCTCATATTGCAAGTACATGCTGCTGCTGTTCTCATTTAGATATTAAATTTAGAGGTATGCAGAATTTGTTGAAGTTTGCTGCAAGTCTTAGCAATTTCATTTATTTATTTATTTTTAAGTGTGCTGTCTTATCCCTTCTGGGACTGCTTAGAATAACATGAATAACCGCACATTGAACCTTTGTCCCTGCTGATGCAGTAGCATCACATTGTCTAGGGGACTTCTTTATCAAGGCAGTGCAGGATGCTGTAGCTGATAACCAATCTCACTAGCCATAAAAGGTTGGGAAAAAGGATTTTGAAGACACTTAGGGACAAAAAATTTGATTTACATTTTATGTGTCACATTTGACTATAGTAAAGAAGTATCCAGCTCATTCCCAGCTCCTGAAGAATGGCACAATCATTGCCTGCAAACTGAATGCACTATAAAAAATTTTGTTTGGTATGATTTGGGGGTGTTTTTAAGTCTGCTAGTCTTCTTATTCCTAGTTTATTTGTTGCCTAGCATCATATTATAAAAGAAGAATATTGCTATTTCCTGTGAATTAGTGTGGCTGTTTGAAGCAACTTGGGTTTAATTGTGTGGTTTTTCTTTATTCATAGGCACAGTTGTTGGGCCTGTAAAAGAAGGAACATCCACACAAATTCCTGTTTCTTACTGAGACTGCAAGACCACTGTAGACATTCAGGTGGGAGGCAGAAGTGTACTAGTGTACACACTAGTAGATTGTGGATATCAGTGGGTTCAGTCATTTCATGCTGAAGTTTTCAGAACTTCAGAGACAAAACCACTCTGATAGAGGCTGAAGATTTTTGAGCTTCGGTTTGGGAAACCAAGCATTTCCCTTTTTTACTTTTCCTCCATGTGGAGAGGTCAGAAGTCATTTCAGTCTCTGCTCCTTTGGGACTTGCAGTGATTTATTTTCTACAGCCACTTAGGAGCTATTGATCTTGCCCCAGGGAATCTAGAAAAAGTAGGATAGCAAAGTGGGGCGTAGACAGATTTGCATCAGGACACTGAGTCCTTCCCTGATGTCTCTGTGGAAGAATAGTTCCTCTCTTTCCAAACATGAATGAGTGATTGTCTAGCGAAATGTTTCTATAGAAGGTCACTTAAGAGGTTTTTCTGGTTCTGGAGGTGTTTCTGGTTCTTACATCATACCTCATTTTCTGTTTGGGAACCACTACCAGAATCAGCATTGTATTTGAAATCATACTGGAAGTACATCTGCTGTCTGTGATCTATCTGAAGTGCTAAATGTTTCCAGATGCCAAGGGAAACAGTAGAAAGGAGCACCTGGCACCACAGCCAAGTTTCAAACATACATGTTCTGAGCAACCAATACAGTGATGACATAAATGTTAAACCATTCCTGGGCTATCTTCCAGTTCACTCAGTATTTGAAATATATTGCCAAAATATACAAATTGTCCCCGGGTTCACCAGGGACTGAGAAGCAACCGTTTATTGTATTAAAACAACTGGGTTTTTTGGATGTTGTTGTTTCAGTCTATTGGTAGTGCTGTAGCACAAGTTTATTTTGTTTAGAAAAGGCATTCTGCACCCACACTAGAAGCAACTGAGAGAGAAGCTGAGTGGGAAGTTGACAAGCTGCATTTTTATGGGGAATATATGGTATATTTGGGCATTCCAAGAGAAACATTGAATCAGTAATATACCCAAACATAAGTAAGTGTAAAGAATGCTTTTTCAAAGTAGCTTGGAGAAGTTGTGCCGTTTAAAATTGGCAAGTTTCATCGCCTTCGGTTCTTTGGAAAATCCTACCCAAATCAGGTGAAAACACATTTTCATCTGAGATTCCCAGACTTTCTTTTCCTCAGGAAAAAATCCTGTCGTGCTAAGATGTGAGTATGCATACAGAGCAAGTTGTCTTTTTGTGCGTGGTGGTTGTTGAGAACTATTCAAAGAATAGCACTTGTCATAGTTCATGCTTTCAAGACCTAGATGGAGACTTTGGGTATGATAAGGCAAGAGACCAAAAGCCTTCATCAACTGTGAAGGTTCCTTATGGCTAAGTGGCAATGCATACCAAATGCTATTGTCTTCTTTTTTTTTTCTTTTTTTTTTGATTTATTAATGTTTAGAGAGTAAGGGTAGATAAATCTTCTTTGAGCTCATGTTGGCAAAACACAATGAAGTGTTGAAACCATTGGTTAGCTTTTCTGTGACTTCATTAAATGTTGGCTCAATGCCTATGTCCTTAAAGTATGATGGACTGTGAGTGATGAGCTAGCATACCATTCTGGATGTCAGTTTGTGTAGGAAAATAAATCACAAACCTACAAGGTAGCAGAGTCTTTGGTTTTAACAGAAAAGTTCAGGCAGACAAACTCTGAGCAGCAGCATTTTCCCAAGTAACGCTTTCCTTGGATAAGTATTCTTTAGAGGAATGCAGTAAAATGAATCTTGAACATTAGGAGCCATTTTTCAATCTCAACTTTTTTTTATCTGCCAACTTTCTGTTGGAGTTTAATCTATTAAAGTTCCAAATGAGTGTGAATTCCAGTTCATTGCCCACTGATATTATTTAGGCTGTAAGACTTGTGAAATGGATTTTATTGACACGTTTGGAAGTTAACCCTCTCCTGTGCTCCTGTGCAGGGGTTCACTGCTGAAAACACAGGCTGCCACACTTCCCCTGTCAAACTGTCTAATGTAAAATCTTTAGCTACGTGAGCAAATATTGATGTCTTGGGCTGCAAATAAGTTACATTTGTCTTGCTCAGAATTGCCATGCTTTTCAGTAGATTCACAAGGAAGTAAGTAATAAACTCATGTATAATACCAAGACACTTACTCAGGTGTTTTATATCATTATCTTTTACGGTCAGCCGTAAGCATGTAAGACAGAAGTCCTGATCCTACTCATGTCACCAGTAGTTGTTCCCTTGGGTTCAGCCAGAGTTTCAGAAAGGAGAAGTGTTATCCTCGACTGCCTTTGCTGCCCTTGCCAATAGAACTCATCGTGCTCCAGTGCAATGCAGTCTAAGCGAGGGCTGCCCTTCTCCAGGAAAAGGAGACATTCCCAATAGGATGAGCTGTCTGTAGAGAGTTAATAAGACACTTTATTCTCCCCCTCCCCTCAAAGATGCTATAATGGAAAGCAGATATGGACAACTGCTTCAGCTCTTTCACATTCTTTATCTGAAAGTTACATTTTTATAAGTAGCTCATAAAAGAGTAATAAATTCTGATTTGCTAAAAGCCATCTGGTTAATGGATTGCTTCAGAACTATTTATAATAGCAGCTATCTATGTAATTAACAGTTATAGAACATACTGCTTGTGTCTGTAAGATGCATATTACCATTGTTTATTAACCCTTTGTGAGGGATGTATGGATGCATTAGCAAGTCCAGAAATTGTCTCCCTTCACCGGTGCATTCTGTTCTGGAAGGTTTATACCTTGGCTTTAACCTGATGATTGATATTATCTCTTAAATTCAGGGCTTGGTGAGGGCAGGTGCTGTGATCCACCCTGAGTTTGGCCAGCCTGAGCAATGTGTTCCTTTCCAGACCAGATGGGCATGTAAACCCTATCTTCCATTCAATTAAAAGGACAGATATACTATGAAGAGATCTGGAGAGAGAGAGAGACAATGACATGGTGTTCTGATGTCTGTATTGACTGTGGATGTATGGGGCTGAGTTTCAGGCAGAGTTTGGCAGACTTTCACCAGCTTCACCCCTTCTGCTTGTTTTGATGCACTCTTGCAGCTCCTCAGCGACTCGCATGGCAGAGCCAACCACACGCGTTGTGCTATTGGGAACTAGTCACCACTGACTGGTAAGTTAAGTGTGAGGAAGTGTCACACTGCATCCTGCTTCAACTGCTTCCATACCTTTAGAAACAAAATGGAAAGGACAGAAAGGTTCTGAAGTGTTTTTTATATCTTTCTCAGTGATACTCAAACCGATGTCTAAGAGGTGAAATATCACACATCATTTCCTTGGGCTGGATCCACTTTCCAGTGCTCAAAAGTTGTCTCCTACTTGAGACAATTTTCCTAAGTGTTTCTTTAAAAGTCTCCCAAGGATTGAGCAAAATAAAAATGCTTAGCTGATCTTGTGTGAAAAGAAAAAGACTGCAAGCACACAGCAATTTCAGAGAAGCTGGCAGGAATTTTTAATGTGACTGAAAGTGTCTGAGTGACAGATTAGTAATAAAAATGTCACTAATTAGACTGTAGTAGAATCTTGATAATCAAAACTACTTGGGTGAGACTAAATATATTCAGATGACGGGGAGCCCAGATAATGGGAATCAGCTGAACAGAGAGGCAAGCTGGCAGCTTGTTACAAAGAGAGGCTTCAAGAGATGGTGGGTGATTTGAATAAACAAGCACCTAACGTAATTTACAGAACACAGTCCAAAAAGAGTAGTGAAAGGACAGCTGGGTCAAGAATTTTAAATAGTAGGGAAATATTGGCTCCCTTGAACAGAGGACAGCAGCAGCGCTAGGACTTCTCTCTGCAGTTTTGTTGAGATGAGTAAGCCGGGGAAGTCTGGCTGAAACCCTCTCAAGTCTGCTCCATCCTTCCAAATGGATCCTGTGTTCTCAAGGAGCTTCTCGAGTCCCCTGTTATGCCACGAGCACAAGTCTGTGACATGGGATGTGAGTAGGAATTGAGTCTAGGATGGGATAAATTGCCTTTTTAAAAGGGTTAGAGCTGGCTGATTTCCTCAGGTAACAGGTTAGTCCTGTGGTAGGAACCAGTGACACACCTGGGAAAAAGGAGGAGACATTGGGAGTTTATCCATCTCACAGAATGGTCTAGGTTGCAAAAGACCTTGAAGATCAAGTCCAGCCATCCACCTAACACTGACAGTCCTCAACTACACCAGATCCCTGAGCGCTGTGTCAGCACAACTCTTAAACACCTCCAGGGATGGGGACTCCCCCACTGCCCTGGGCAGCCCATTCCAATGTCTGAGAACCCTTTTGGTGAAGAAATACTTCCTAATATCCAGTATAAACCTCCCCTGGCACAACTTGAGGCCATTACCTCTTATTCTATCACGTTACTTGGTTAAAAAGAACTCATCCCCACCTCTCTACAACCTCCCTGAGGCAGCTGGTTTAATAAATGCAGTTTAGCAGAAAATATGCTGATAATGCTAGAAGTTACCCTTTGCAGGAAGTTGAAAATTTGACAAGGAAGCTAGATGTCTGTAGAGGGAAGGAATCATCCACTGTCATTATCAAGTGTTGTGTGAGGATGAAAAACCTTCACTCTTTGACAGGGAGAATGTCTGTTAAGCAGGAGCTTTTTAATTCATTGGTTGGTAAGCTGGACTGACAGGGGTGCTGTGATCCTTTAAATAATTCTTTCTACTGGTTCTGATGCTATGTTTATGTCATTCTTCCCATCTCATCTCAGGTGAGATTGTGAGAGGGGGATTACATTGAATACCAAGTTTAATGTTTCACATGTAGCAAACGGAGTGTGAGGTGAAAGGGCCTTTGGTATGGAAAAGTAAACAACCCTGGGGAACAGGGCTATAGAACATGGAATCATGGAAATTTTCAGAGTTGGAAGGGACCTCCAGAGATCATCTAGTCCAACTCCCCTGCTTAAAAGCAGGATCCCCTAGAGCACATCACTCAGGACTGCATCCAGGTAAGTCTTGGAAATCTCCTTAGCACAGTGAGCACAGTGAGCCTGTGCCAGTGCTCTGGCACCCTCACTGAAAAAAAGTTCTTCCTCATATTTAAATGGAACCTCCTATGTTCCAGCTTGTGTCTGTTACCCCTAGTCCTGTCACCAGGAACCACTGAAAAGAGTCTGTCTCCATCCTCCCTCAACCCACCCTTTAGGTATTTGTAACCATTAATTAAATCACCCCTCAGCCTTCTCTTCTCCAGGCTAAAGAGTCCCATGTAGGGTAAAATGCCTCTGCTGTGCATGAAAAGAAACTGTCTGAAAATAACCTTCTTCTGTTTAGGGAAGAAAAAAAAATAAAAAACTTTTTTCCCTTGCTGTTCCAGCCTTGTCACAGCATAACTAGACTAAACACAAGTGTGATTCCCTTTGTCTTTTCCAATTTACTATTGTAATTACTGTAATGGGAGGTTACTGAGCTATCCCTTCTGTGGTGCAGTAGGATCATTTGTGATGATGGCAATCACAAAGCACATCACTGCTACAGACGCACTGATCTAACTCTTCTTGAAAATACCACTTTTCAACAGCATTTGATGGGAGGCACCTGCATTAGCTAGTCAGGGGTCCTTCACAGTGAAGACTGAGGCAGAGGCACCTCCAGAAGGTGATTTGAAATGCCTGTGCTAATGTCCTGACCTGAATCAACCTCTTGAGCAGTCTCTTACCTTATCCCGGAGATTTTTAGGATCAGTTAGGAGGGATGAATTGGGGTCTGCTTGCCTCTTCTAACCTTTAGTCCCCTTGATACTTCTAAGCCCTGTTTCCTTCTGCTTGCCTTCCCCTGTGGCACATAGAGGCTTGCCACAGCATCATTTCTGACATCCCCTACTTGCCTTCAGCAGGGAGCTCAGCCTGGTTTCTGACAATACAGTTATTTCTCACACAGGGCACCCTTTTCTTCTCATCCTGCTTCAGAAATAGTTGGTATCAGGTGTTTCAGGCTTCCCCCTGGAGAACCTTGCTTTCACTCACCAAGAATTCACTCACAAATTGGTATCATGCTTGAGTGACCAAAGTGTGCTTACACCAGGGGTGGCTGTGATGTCTGTTTAAGGTCAGAAACTCATATCTTAATTGATAATCAGAGTAAAAGATGTGAATGGTATTCAAGTGGACTGATCAGGAATGTAGTCTGCTTTTCAACTAGTAGCTCCTAAATCACTAGGTCAGTATGAGGAGTATTTATTACTATAGGTGCCTGTTTTGATTCCAGCTTTAAGATTCTGCTTACACCCTCCAGAAAGAAGCACAGTCTCACTTCCAAAAATAAACAGGATTCCCAGAGGGAAATCATGAGTGGACTCATTGGTCTTCCATAGTTACCTTTGTTGCAGTATATGCAACCATAATTATTCACAAATAGGTCTGCCTTACCTCCATGGTGCCAGAAGTGTGTGTAGATTATTTCTCCACCTGGACTAACTCAGTAAAATATTCAATGAGCTTGTGTGATGCTGATAGATGAAAGTCATTTTACACAGGAAAAGTGCTGGTGATTATGACAGACAGGCTGGCTGAGTTAAGGGCTGATCATGCACAAACACTGCTGTGAGCTAACAGATCAGATTTATACTCAACTCCTAGTGGGTAACCTGTGTTGCAATTAAAGAATAAGTTGCAGCTTCTTCAACAGCTGCTCAGGTGACTTTTCGCCAGCTTGGGAGTGGGAACACGGGCAAGTCAAAGCCTGTGCAGGTATTTGATACAGCACCTCACATTACTGCATTTGTGATAAATGTCTCAGTGAAGGGTAGACACGGGACAGCCCAGACACTTCTCCATGTTTCATAATAAGGAGTGCAGTAATTCCCTAGAAAATTTCTAACTTAACAGTTAATTTATCTGCTTAGGAAGTCACTGGTGCTCTGAGTGACTCAGTAGTAAGAAGCTTTATATTTCAGTGGATAGAAGTGTGCAGTTTCCATTTACATTTTCTTTTAGGTGAGTGTTGTGGCAGGGTAGCATGAGGCTCCCTGCTTATCCTTATCATATCCAGTTGTGTGGGATATTCTTTTCTTGAGCAACTTTCTAAAGTGCTTCTTCAGCGTGTTCATTTCCATTACTAAGCAGTTTATAGCCATGGCAGATTTCTACATAAAATCTTAAGTCATCAACAAATAAGAAAACAGGTAAAAATCACACATAAGACAAGAATTACAGGATGCTCCCCTTTAACAATGCTAAGTTCCTTTGACCTGGAAATGCTAATAATTAACATACTAGCATTTTGGCTAACGGTTGCTTAATGCCAAAAATGAACTAGTGAAAAGTCACTAGACAGTACATCAGAAAGTTTCTTAAGAACCTCAAATAAAAATTGCAATCTAGGACGGGCTAAAGATAACTGAAATCAAGCAAATGAGCAGGCTGTTAGGGGACTTAGCTGGTTTATTTACAGGTGTAGGGCTTTTTCCTTTCTCAGTCACACTATGAGTGGATGCCAGCGTGAGATTGGAAGGAAGCCTGGCACCACAGGTATTTTTGAATAGTGGCTAACACTCTGATACATGTCTGTTAAAGAACGTAAGGTGTCCTCACAAGGCTAGCGGGCTGGAAGCATTGCTGTTAGGGTGAATAAGAAAGCATTGCATCGCTTCGGGATGTTGCAGTTCTTTGCCCCAGCTCGTATTAATTGCTGAGGTTTAGTAGAATAGTCTGCCTGTTGCTTCTGCATCCATGTAAAGTTATAGCACATAAGGGATATACGATTGTGTAGTCTGTTTTTCTTCCAAAATAAGGTTTGAATTGCCAACTAATTTATACAAATATGAGGGAGAGCTAGAATTATCAGAAATAGTGACACATCGTAAGCTATGTGTAACTGGTTGAAAAACAGAGAATAATGGTCCTGCTAGTTCCTGACATAACTGCTCCCTGAAATCATAGCATAAACTTACTGCTAGGCACCAGCACACTCACCTTGTGCAAAAACACTAAGACTGCCAGACACAGGAAAGAGGTTTTGGAAGTTTTGTTGCCTTACTGCCTTATTCCCTCCCCACTCTGTAAGAGTTAACTGCCAGCCCGTTTTGCTTTTTTTCCCTCCTCAAATGTGATATATGTTCACAGCAGTATTGATGAAAGTAAACAAAACAGAGCTCTGATGGCTGACACTCCTTTAAAACAGATGGGATAAAAATCAATGTGTGCTAAGTGCAAGTGGATAGAGAAAGTGGCAGAAGAAGGGATTGGGCTTTTTAAAGTATTGCTCTCAGTACAAAGGTAGAACACATCTTTCTTTGTTATAAAAAGTTTCATGTAACCTGACTAATGGCAAGAAAAAACCATAACAATTACGTGTATGTTATCTTTAGAAGAAAAGGAAGGGGCTTCTGTTCAGAGATGGAGTGGAAAGCTCCCTTTTAAAACCTTTCTAATCTGAAAGGAGGCTGACCCATCTTCTAGTGAGTCTCATATACACTGATCTTTTTATGGTCTCTGACCTCATTAGTGGTTGCTGGAATTAAAACCCATAGTAGGAGATCATAATGGAAGGTAGGACAAAATAATATCACTGAGTACAATAGTGTAAGCTTCTAGATATTGTTGCATAGTGTTGTACATTATCTGATTTCTTCTTCCCCACTGTACAAACAGCTTCCTTAACAAAACTGAACCATGTAGTACAAACTGAGAAAAGTGAGGATATCCCTGGTGACTTAATCCTTTTCATTGTAATGCTGTGAACAAAAGCAAGAATTAAAGTTGTGGCACAGAGAATGGCGGGCTGAACCCAGTCCTAGCACAGGAAATACCCCCTACGGAGTGCATTGTTGTGCTTCTCTAGTTTAACTAAAACTGAATATGCCTTCCTATCAGAGGAGTTTCCTTTTCTTCTTTTTTTAATGAAAAAAAAAAAGTGTTTTTTCCATTCATATGAAATTGCGAAAGAGCTGTGGTTTTTAAAATTTTTTCTACTAGTGAACTTACCTAGAATGCATGAGAAAAGCTTATTCTTTGTCTCAGTCTTTTGCACTAGCATTCATTCTGAGGGTGAAATTTTCTGGGGATCCAGGTGAGATACCAGACATTTGGCTTTGAAGAAGAAGAATGTTTGTGTGACATCTGAGGAACTTTGTTCAAAGATTTATTAATTGCTTGTATATATAAAAATCAAGGCAGCGAGAGGGAAGAGGAGTCTGCCTGCATTTTCTGATGTTCTTGCTTTGAATGAAAAAGGCTTTGTGCATTCTTGTATAAAACCTCAAATAACAAAACCAGGAGGTAGCAGAAAACCACTCCTTACCAATTCATTCCACTCTGCTTATAAAAGTCCAGCCCCTCAAGCTGTAGATCTCATGCAAGGCAGTGAGTGAGTAGATGCTCCCTGGGATGATTTCCAAAGATTGTTGAGTGCAGATCAGCCAGGGAAGTGACTTCTGGAGTTGAATGTTTTGCATTGCTAATGCTGTGCACCTCTTTTTACTCTGACCTTGCTGGCAGCCAAACCTAGGAAGAGCTCTTATCTTTCCTTCTTCTCCTTCAGTCTCCATTGTGAGCCATCCCCACTTTAAATGATAATAGATCTTACTCCCCTGTTGAGGATTGGGTTTTGCATCTATTGAAGTAGCTACAGATGGAAATTAACTTCTAAAGAAGTCTTGATTCCCATGGGGTTGGTAAAGCTGTGCATCACTAACAGGTATCATAGACCAGTAGGTGTGCAGCAGTGAGGCTGTAGCTCCTAAGGAATTTTTCTGCTTAAAGAGGACTGAGAAGAGAATAATCCTTTTTATGCATCCAGCTTTTCCTGACAGAGTGGTGTAAGCCAGGCAGCAATGAGGCTGGAATTAAACAGTGATTAACTGGTGCCATGAGTGACAGAGCATCAGGTTAGCCTCCTAGTTCTCAAAAAGGTGGTATGTGCCACCTCATGTTAGAAACATTACTGAACCATTGGAGGAGATCATCTACTTATAGTGACTATATATGTGGTGATACAGAAACTCTCCAGGAAGATGATGGTAGATGTAGGCTTCATGAAAGGTTCTTTTGAAACTCACTGACTTAATGGCTGCAAAGTTGCAACTTAGCAATGTTATCAAAGTTATCAAGATATTGTCACATCTTCCAGACTCAAGACCATAGGAGACCTCATGAAATAAAAACTGGTTCAGATCTTGACTGTTATTCATAGAGGACAGAGTTGCCGCAGCAATGTAAATTTTCAGTTAGTAACTTCTATTTTTTTTTCACTAAGACTCACCTACAGCATTTGTCCAGAGTGAAAAGAGGATCTGAAAATGAAGTACGAGTCAGTCAGATGCTCCTTTTCTCTGGCAATGACCTTAGCCATAGCAGTGTGGAGGGTTTTGTGTTCCTACAACTGCTTTTCAAATGCCTTGGTTTATCTTACATACATGTTATGTATGGAAATGAATAGTGAATGTATGTTAAGTGAATAGACTGAGACTCATAAGAATGTAAATTTGCAATGAATAAACTCTTGAAATAAATCCATGGATTGACGGAAAGGAAAGGAGAGGGAACTTATCTGCTAAAAAGGCCGAAGTGTAGTAGTGCAAGAATGACTAATGCTAGTTCTTCCTGTTTATTGTAGCAACTGAAGCAGCTAGCAGAACATCATCTCTGTTGTGCTGATCTTATTTCACTTGTTTTCTTGGTAGCTGTGTCATTGCGAGCACACAATTTTGGTAACAGTGCAAAACATCTTAGTAATTCTTCACTAACGTTATTAAATGTTGGGGGCTCTTACTGTTCCTAACAAAATAAGAGAAACTGGACCTCATAAATGGATGCTTGGTATGCAGAATATCAAAATGAACATTCATATATAAATTCTATTTTGTGCCAAAGATGGGACTACAGTAGGTCTACTGAACATATCTAAAGCTCACCACTTCTAGCTGTTTTCTTCTACCATCACTTTTTGTGGTCCATCAACATAAAGTTGACTAGGAAATACAAATTCCACTAATTAAAGTAATACTGAGTTCTCTGTGCTTTCTTTGACTGAAGGAGGTGATTTATGGCTTTGTGGTTTACCGAGGCTGAATACCTCAGCAGTGCAGTGGACATTTGTGTACATAGTGCCTATTAAAGTTCATGGGAGTTTCCAAACTCATCTTCAGTACATAATTTGATGGAGTTGTAGGGTGTGCCAATAGCCTATTGCTTCTGCTTATGCTGTACTCTTCATGGGAACATTTTAATGGCTGTATGAAAGGGCTAAGTCACAACTAGCTATATAAAAAGCCAATGAAGACTAAGTGAGTATGTAGATTTAATAGAAATGTAGTGAGTGACTCAGCCAATCTGATTTGTGTAGGAAGAAAGTTTAATGGATCTGGGATAAAATATTTCTGGCTCCCAGTTGTGGTTTTAACTCAGTAAAATCTGCAGCAAATGCAACATAGAAGAGAGGGAGTGAGAATGTTTTTTTTAATATTTTTCACAAGACAAAGACATGTATGCAGATTCTCATTGTAATAGAAGCAGAATTACTCTTCATTCCACTCCCAACTTAAGTATATAGGCAGACTGAACTGGTTACCTGGCTATTCATTGATACTATCCGTGTGATCTCAGTTAATGAATGGCATAAAAAATAGTAACATCAGAAAATACGAGCACCCAAGTGAAAACTGTGCAATGCAGCCTACAGCAAACAAAAAGGAGAGCCTTTCTCTTCTAGAGCTAGAGCCTAGGGTCTTCAGCTAGACAATAAATAAGTAAATCCTACCCAGCTATGTAATAAAATAATGACAAGTGCAGTGATATAAGGACTAATCAAATCAATTCAAACTTTCTAATTTGTGCCAAGCACTATATTTTAATTATAACCATATGAATATTCATAGTATAAATAGACAGCATGGCAAAATTAAAGCAAACATTTACAGTCAGACTAGCACAGTGCATTTCTTTGTTATTGTCTGTTTCCAGGATTAGATTTAGATTCTATAATCCAGATTGCTTGAATGCTTGAATTGTAAAATTATTTTCTATTAGGTTCTATTTTCCACAGTTCTCTCAGCAGAATCTTCTAGGGTCTTTTGTCGCTGCACGATGATGTTTTAAAAAAAGATGTGGTCAGAAGCCTTCAGTGGTGTTGGAACTATATGGAGAGTGAGCAACAAATAGGTTTATTCTTCTTTGTTCCAAAATGGCAGTGTTTTAGGAATTTCTGGTGTGAGGAGAGGTCAAATTTGGCAGTGCTAGGAAGATGTTTCAGAGCATCCAGAGAACTGTGTGTTTGCCTCTGGGGGATGCAGAACCGCCTAGGTTGGAAAAGACCTTTAAGATCATCGAGTCCAACCATAGGAATAGTATGTTTTCTACATGCACAGTAACCAATGTGTCCAGTGCAGTCAATTGAGAGCTCATTTCCAAGGAACTCGTGGTTCCATCATAGTGAAGGCAACTGGCAATTTCTTACTGGAAACTGTACATAGGATTGAAATGTGGGAGCATTTTGGAGTATCTGCCCTTCTGCCTAATGTCAGGAACACATAAGGAGGTACCCAGGTCTTGGAGATGACTTTGCTGTTGCCTTTTGGGTACAAGTGTTGCCAGCATGCAGAGGCTGGGTGGCAAGCAGCAGGACGCTCTGTAGTCTTCTGTTACAGATGTTGGCATTGGATGCATAACATCTCTGACTGTTCTGAGGTTCAAGTGGGTATATGCTACTGAGGGAACCTAAAACTTGGTTTCTTCTTTAATGTCTTTTGAGGGACTATCAAAATGGTGTATAAAATTATCTGAGAAGAAGGGGTGGGTAAAGGGAAGAAAACATCAGCAGTGAAATCAGGAAAGTTGTGGAAACTGTTATTCAAGCCAATATCTGTCTCTAAGGCAGCTTGAATGCCATTAAAAAAAAAAAAAAAAAAAGCCTCTCTGAGGATTTGGATGTTTTTTTCACAGTACTGAGGACAAAAACAGAACTCACATGTTCTTGCTGGTACACACAGCACCTGAGCCCCTCCCCAAGTCCTCATCAACATTTTCCATCCTTGGGGACAAAAATAGGGCCAAACATGGAAGAAACACTTCGTTCTGGAAAAGCTCACATCTTAAAGGCTGCCTGTCCTTGGATACAGCGAAGGATATTTAATGGTAGGAGCAGAAGGCTGCCTGCAGACAAGAAACTGGGTCTGAGATTAAAATAGGGGCCTGGGGGAATTCACTGTGTTTGAAGAGCAGCCGGAGCAAACAGGCTGCAAAGCTGCATTTGTGCTGTTAAACACTCACAGACCTTCCTCCATCAGGTGCCGTGAGAGCTTGAAATGCTGTAGTGTTAGCATGAGGCTGAACCTGTATATAATTAGCATGTACTGGTACCCCTAGTTAACAGTAACAGCTGAATCTTCTAGTTGATGTCTTGTTTTATCCAGCTCACATATATGTTCTTCCTGAATTAGCAGCCTCTGCATTAGTTGTCTTCCTGGCTGTCATGTAGTCCTGTTGAAAAGAAGAATCCATTTGGGGTGCAAACATGCTGACTTCTCATGGTGGGTCAGGAGCCACTTCAAGTATGCCCACTGCCTTTGCATGTAAAAGCATATATAGCCTGTTGGAAGTTTTTCTTCAAATTGTTTCTTCACCACCCCCACTAATACGAAGCTGTTGACAGTACCTGCTATGAAGGTTTGAGTGCTAACTGCTCTCCCCAGCTACTCTCCTGTGTATCTGTCCCTGAATTTCTGCAGCTGAAGGAACTAAAGACAGTAAAGCATATGCTGAAGGTGCAAGTCCCACAGAGAATATTTTCTTCATGTTTTTTTATATATCTGTTACCACGTAAACCAATTTTTCTAACTGGGCACGGTATAAAAATTGATAGTGCAGTATCGTGTTCTTCAATTTTGAGCAATAAGACAACTGGCTACCTTGTTTCTCTGCAGGAGCTTTTTCAGCTTTGGATGCCAGCTCTTTCTTCCTCCTATTCTCCTCTTCCCTCAGCCTGGCTCAAAATCCATTTCATTCAGCAACTTGGGTAAATACCTCATGCAAAAAGAAAGGCCACCCTGTTTTTCATAAGTAAGAAAACAAAATCTGCAGCATGGCTATGGGCTGCTTTCTCTTCAGACATGAAGAGTAGGAGAGTGAAAAAAATGCCAGTGTCACGATCAATAATTTAAGGTGGATAATATCTTGAAGAATATCAGTGGATGCTAAATGCTTTGACACTTGGGACAGAAGAGCCCCAAATTTAAGCACCAAGCACTGGCTTTCACTTAGGAAACTGTAGGTCTGCGCTAGTGTTGATTAGGGAAGATTAGTACCTATCCAGAAATTATTAATAGTGAGCTCTGGGTTGAGTGTCATTGAAAAAAAAAAAAAAAAATATTAGGAGCAAGGGGAAGGTTTCATCAGCAGTAAGAGATTATTATAAGCATCTGGTTTTAAGAAAAAGAACTTAATTTAACAGTGGTGCCTCAGCCTTTTCTATAATCAGGCTGTGTCTGTTTTCTAGATCCTCCCTTATCAATCGAAGTCCCTCTTGAAACTTTCTGCATAATCTCTTGTTGTTGTTGTCATGTATCAGAAAAGGAATATGTGCTTTTAAAACTTCCTGGCCTATTTTAAACTGCTTCTGAAGGACCCACAGAAAACCTAGTAATTCCTAATCCATAGAAATTGCTAAAAAATTAGTAATTGTGGTGGCTAGCTGTACGCTAATATTTTTTTAAAATCAACTGGCAGAGCTGACTGCTGATTGATAAAAGCTTTTGGTGTGATGGGAAGACTGTAGTTGTATGTGGTGCTCTCTTACACAGCAAGAGTAGCTTTGGCTACTCACAAACCTTCTTGGGCTATGGTCTCACACACCTCTCTCTCCTTTTCTTTCCTTATGCCTGTTCTGCAGCACTGATGGGAGTCTGATGATTCCTGATTTCTGCTCAGGATTGCTGTGGTGGATCTGGGGCAGGCACAGGGATCAGAATCCCGAGGGCATGGTAGCACAGAATTGTGTAATACGACTCAGTCGTAATAAGTGGTATATGTCAATTTTATGCTATACGTTGGGGTGATGAGTGTTCCTTCTCATCACTGTGTGAAGTAAAGATACTCATTGCTGAGGCAGTCTCAAGTATCTGTTTTCCTTCCCCCAGCAGAGCTTCACACTGTGGTGCAGGTAGCTGGCCGTGTCTGAAGTTTGGCTTTCACCTACAGCTAAGGATGAATTTGTTGGGCTTTTTTTTCTTAAACATTTGAGATTTAAGTTTTTAAGGTGCCAGTTTTCCCTCAATTGACTAATCTTCTAATGGGTGTTGCACATTTCTGCCACAACCTTCTTCTCATACTTTTTAGCCCTTTGCAAGTGGGTACTTTTACTAGTAGTCAAAAGCAGCACGCATTTTACTGAGGAAGATAAATCAAAGTGCTTCTACTTTCTCTCCCCAGGATTTGTGGAAGTTTCATTTTGGGTTTTTGTTTGTTTTTAAAGTGAAGCTAGAAAGCATCTCGACTGTTGGTGTAGGTCTGAGCAGAAAGAAGCACCACCTTTGCTCCTTTGAGAGCAGTGGCCCTGGAGTGCTGTTGCTGTGCAATGGTCAAAAGGGGGAGAGAGGCAAAAGCAGCAGGAGCAGCAAGTGAAAAATTACCTTTGGATTTCAGAATAAGCTTGTGACAAATAGGAGGACAGGATTCTGAATGGAAGGATTTTCAAAATGGCAAAAGGGTCTTCCAGCTTCTATAATATTTGCCATTTCTGTGGTGTTGGCTTTGAGCAGGTGCATTCCTGGAGGTACTTTATAACAGCTCAGAGCTGTGCTTGGCTGGATCAATAACACATACCCAGTAGTGTCTGAAACCTGCAAGTGAAGCACTTTCACTTCTGTACCATGCTTTCTTTTCAGGTATGTTATTGTCCACTGCTGCAGCATGTGAAGTGCTGGGGTCTGACCCCCCAGCCCTGAATTAAGGTTGACATATGGGTCAGCCCTTTAAGAGGAGGGGATGAGTTTGCCTTTTGGCTTTCCTCCAAGGTGCAGCCGGCCTTGCAAGGAGAGCCCTCGGGTAAACAAGCCCCAGGTGCCCTGCATTGGGTAAACGAGTGCCAGGTGTCCTGCTTGGGGATAAAAGCTGGGCCCACTTGCAGGAAGGGTTGGAGAGTCTGTCTGTGGAGTGGATGCACTTCACAGAGTTTTCCTGTTGGGGAAGGACCTCCTGACCACTCATGCAACCGGATCGCAGTCAGGTCTGGCACATACAAACGCGGGCTTTGTGGGGAGGCAACATGGGGTTACTTCTGTCATATGTAACTGCCTTGTTCTCCTGGTTGTCTCCCATTTTCTCTGTGGGTTATCTCGTGTCTCTGTTTGTTCCATCTGTTATGAGCGATATTGTGTCATTCCTGGGGTTGCTGGGGTTGATGTCTGTTATTCGTGATCTATCTGACTTGTTTGTACCCCCAGCGATCCTCTATATACTGACCCCTTTACGTGAAATAGAACCTACCTACTGGATTGTTGTTCTGCTGCTGGCTGTGTCCTTTTTACTGGGCCTACTAATTGGCAAAACAAGCATGTCATGAAACTTGGAGGACACAGGGGTATGTTGAGAGGCTAAGTTAGACCATGTTAGGAACCTCGAGTACTGTGTTCAGTTTTGGTCTCCTCACTCCCAGAAGGACACTGAGCTGCTGGAGTGTGTCCAGAGAAGGGCACTGGAGCTGGGGAAGGGTCTGGAGCACAAGTGTGATGGGGAGTGGCTGAGGGAACTGGGGGGGTTCAGTCTGGAGCAGAGGAGGCTGAGGGGAGACCTCATTCTCTCTACAGCTCCCTGAAAGGAGGGGGCAGTGAAGCAAGGGTCAGTCTCTTCTCCCAGGTAACAGTGATAGGACGAGGGGTGATGGCCTCAAGTTGTGCCAGGGGAGGTTTAGATTAGATATTGGGAACAGTTTCTTCCCTGAAAGGGTTGTCAAGCACTGGCAGGGGCTGCCCAGGGCAGTGGTGGAGTCCCCATCCCTGGAGGGATTTCAGAGCCGTGTAGATGAGGTGCTGAGGGACGGACATGGGACAGTGGTGACTTGGCAGTGCTGGGTTCATGGTTGGATCTGATGATCTTAGAGGTCTCTTCCAACCAAGGCAATTCTGTGTTACAACAACATGTAAAAGCCTGACGTGAAAACTTCTGAGATTTCTCTTGAGAAAGAATTCAGTAGGTACAGCTGGCATAGGATGGGATAGGAGTTATAAAAGCAACCTTTTATCTTTTTGTCTTCCCTCCCACATGCCTCCATTTCCAGATGGGAACAAGGTGAGCGTTGCAGTTCTCTGGGTCTGCAGCTCTGTTTCACTCTCGCACATCCTGCACAAGGTGGGAAGGAAGGTGTCACAGGAAAGCCAGAACTTGGTCTGGTTTGGATAGCTGTGGGCTCAGGGACATTGAGGAGGAAGGGAAATAATTTGTTATTCAGATGGTGGGAGGGTGGTAATGCATGAGGTCTGTTGATGAATGTCTCAGGCAAAATCATACTGAACCATCCTGTGTTCATCCACCTGACGAGCCAAACCACACAGTCTCCATGCAGAGGGCTGCAAAATGCACAGTACTTGTATATCCAAGGGAGTTAAGGGGTGAAGAGACTGAATATGACAGTGGTCCCTCAGTGCCTCTGCCTCTCGCTTTGAAGGCAGGACTAAACAGGTGTGCAGCTTGTTTTCAGGGTGACCTAACAATTCTGTGTAAGCAGCCACTGCTGCTTTCTTCTGCAGCTGGGGGAGCGTCTGCCTGTGCCAGCCCCGTCGGGGTGTGTGTGTTACAGTATCACTCTAACACAGGAGCAACACTGAACCTGCTGGGGCTGACAGGTACAAACCCAAAGTGTGAAAGAAGCAGCTGAATCTCTTCCTCTTCCTGACAGCTGCCTTGGGATACGACAGAATGAAATTAGAACTGGAATCTTTTCGGCCCCTTTTCTGTGCAGCGCTTGGTGTGCTGCTAAGCCTTCATGAGTTTCTGGCCAGTAAGGACTTGTTTATGGCACAGCGCATATCAGTCTTTTGTGTATGTGTCATTTCAAGGATAATATTGCTAACAGTGCATAATTTAGAATGGCAATTTAAGTACTTTTATTTGGGTGGAGAAGGAAAGGTCAAGGTTTGAAATGACTTCCTTGGAGTCACACAGGCAACATAGCTATACATGAGCAAAGAATTGTTCCTCAGTACTCTGTTTTCTTCTCATGCTGCAAAAGCAAGATCATCTTTCCAGTACCTGAAGTGGCCTACAGGGAGGCTGGAGAGGGACTTTTTACAAGAGCATGGAGTGATAGGATGAGGGGTAATGGCTTTAAACTGGAAGAGGGGAGATTTAGATGAGATATTAGGGAGAAATTCTTTCCTGTGAGGGTGGTGAGACACTGGCCCAGGTTGCCCAGAGAAGCTGTGGCTGCCCCCTCCCTGGCAGTGTTCCAGGCCAGGTTGGATGGGGCTTGGAGCAACCTGCTCTGGTGGGAGGTGTCCCTGCTATGGCAGGGCTTTGAGGTCCCTTCACACCCAAACCATTCTATGATTCTATGATCATTCTTCATCTTCAGATATTTTTTAACAAGTATGGTCTGTCAAGAAGGGCTTTGAGAGAAGTGTGTGTGTTCCCTCTTGTGACAGGTTGTGCACAGACACACAACCCAGCTCTCAACAGGCTCTGTTTGCACCAGTCTTGTTTGTAATGCATTAGATTTCCTTTGATTCTTACCCTGGTGAAATGGTGAGAATGAAAATAGTGGTATTGGTTTACACCTTGACATTAATATTATTATTATTTATTTTAATAATTATTATTTTCTTAGATAGGTCCTGCTTTTGTATTTATTGTGGCCAGCAAGGTCTGAAAATGCGTTTGTTTTGGAGAAGTTCACAGAAGACAGTGGAAATTACTATCTGTGTTTTCACTTCATTGTTATTCACAAGGCAAAACCCCCTCTTCTCTGAGGGTCTTCTCCCAACAGCAAATGTTATTAGTCCTTTATTTATTGTAGCTTTTGATTCAGGGTGTTGGTCAATCATCTGTACTTCTTTAGGTTTATCTGCCTCAGCATTTATGTACTATATATAATGGCAGTGTAGCCACATGGTGTTCTGTACCAATAGGGCTATTTTTAAAACACTTCCCTGAATGATTTCCTATCATCATCTGCCATTTACCTTTGTCTTGGTTACAGGCTGTTAATGATGGAGAGAGCTGATTTGGGTGAAAGTTCACTATTAACTTAATTATCTTTTTTTGGGGTTCACTGCAATAAATGCTGGTTACTATCTCAGTCTCCTTACCCTGAGTTCTGCCTTTGCACTGCAGATTTTCTGCTTAAGATGTGCCAAGGTTTGTTTGGTTTGTTCTAAATATCCTGAGTGGGGGATGGATAATGGCTGTTGATCCTTTAGAAGTTAGAATGTGGAGTGTTGCTGTTAGACCAAGGAAAGGGCTGTGGTTGGATGGATGTTTCTAGCTGAAGTTCCCTACCTCCTGTGCTCCTTGTGCATGACCCTTAGCACAGGAGACTTTCACATGTACCATCTTTTTGTGCTGCAATGGAAAGGCTCTTGTTTAGACGCCTAACTAAGATCTCAGTGCATAGATGAATGGCAGTGAGTTTCCCTGTTGCCCCGTGGTGCTGAGCCCCAACGTGGTACCAGTTCATCTCAGCTTTGACCTCTGTGGGAGAAGGTGCACGTACTACGTCTGAAGCTGGTAAGAAAGTACCTCTTCCTTTGTGGAAAAAAACACACCCAGATGTTAATTTTTGCTTTTGTTCAAAATCCTAAGTGCTACCCAAAGCCAACTTTCACATTTTGCATCGAAGTCGTGCTGCTTTGCCTCCCCACCTCAGCAGGAAGCAGCGGCTTCCTTGGCTCACGCTGTGATTTGCCTTTGCGCTTCGGAGGGGCCCGATCCAACTGTGCTCAAGTGCTTCAGCCTGAAAGATTGACCCGTGACTGAAAGTGGTTGGGAATCATGTATTTACTTGTCCTCTTCTGCCATCGACACAGTTGGCTTTAATTTCTTACACACAAGTTAACTTGCAGTAAATTTACTGGGTTGTACTGTTTGTGCCGTAGCTTACCTTGGGCTCAGCATTAAGAGCAGCCTTTGTTCAAACCTGCATCAGCGTTGCATGTCCCTGATTTTCAGTGTTGCCTGCAGCTAGGAGAAGATGGTGTGTCAGAGTATGCCATGAAATGACCTTGGGGAGGGCTTTGGAAATGGCAGCTTGTCACTAAGTTTCTAAACCTGTGTTTAGGAACTTAAGTACCAACACTTTCCTAACAGTGGAGAATGCTCTGACTCTGTTAGGCTTGGCTGGTTCCCAGAGCAGTTCTCCTCTGGTACTTTGTTTCAGGTGTGAAATTAATGTTTCTAATCTGATAGTGTTCCTTTAAAAGTTTTTATTACACCTGTACATATTTTTAATGTGCAACTCTGAATGTTGCATGGCCAACCTTTTTGCTTTTCAAGTGTCTTCTATAAAAGCACATTGATATACTGTCACGTCAATAAATTAAGTTAAGGGACTAACCTAAACAAATGCCAAAATCATTAGCAGTTAATTAACCTTCTGTACCTCTCTCCAAATTGACTTTGGTTTAATTGACGATGCGGGCTCAGTTCACTCACTCTGTGTTCATACAAACAAACAAAAGGAATATGACACAGAACTGAAGGAGGGGGAGGGGGAAGAGGGAAAGCGAGGAAAAGAATGGAAAAGGCAGGGGAGCACAACATCTCCATCACGGGGTTACCAGCAGGAAAACAGTATTAACCGTGTGGTTGCAGCAGCAGAACTGGGAAGGGGTGGGTGATGCTTAGGGCTTTACTGTGCTTCAAGAATATCCTGATGGACTGAATGGCAGAGGATTCAGTTTGGGGGGTTGTATTTTTAACAACATTAAAAAAAACAGTTTCCTAAACAGGCATGATTGCTTATAAAAAAACCCCTTGCTTTTAAGTCAGTGAGGGGCTCTTGGAGCTATATTAATTCATGTGTTTTTATTGAACTTAATAATACATGTTCTGGGTTTGTCATTCTGCCTTGTTTCCACGTCACAGATGGAAGAACTTAGTTCATCTAGCCTTGCTGGAGAGCATGAAAATGACATTATGTTGCTTCTCTGGCATGAGCATACCTCAAGATGGCACTTGTTTGGTGTGTATGGTGAAGTATGAAATTAGTTGTGTTGCTTAGGTACTGGAGCATTTTGTGCCCTCTCCCAGGAACCTGTGTCAGGTGCTGGGCCTCTGAGCCCATGTGCTCTGGGCAATATGTTAGATTATGGACCACAGAGGAGCTCTGTACTCCTCCTGAGGAGGCTTCCAGGAGGCTCTGCGTGTCTGCAAGTGGGAATGATTTTCAGGATCTGACCAGGATTTGCCTTTGTAGTGGTGGAGACATATTGTTAATGCTTTACTCAATGTCACTCCCCTTTGGAGTAACCCAGACCTGCTGCCTGCCACCACTCTGGTGGTGGCCGTGCTGTGTGGGATGCTCTTCGGAATGATGGGTTAAAGTCCTTTTTAAGAACATTAGAAGAAGCTCCATGAGCTTAACTACCCTAGGAATACATATGGTTGAAAAGTATTTGTCAGAAACATTGTTGAAAGAGCAGGACTTTCACTTGAGAGCTTTTTTTTCCCCCTTGTTTTACTGCCTCATAAATAAATATTGCTATACTAACATTCTTCAAGTAGTTTAGCATAACCTATTACCTTGAATTTTACCACAGTTAATATCAAGTTCCATATACCTACAATATTAATCAAAATATTTCTGAAACAGCATTTGCTGTTGAAAAGATACCCTGTTGACAATAAATTTGTTTATCTGCTTTCAAAGGAAGTTCACATAAATTAAAGTTTTTTTCTCTTGTCAGAAAAAATGCTAAAGATCTTTAACTTGTTAGTGTATGTACAGCATCAATATGCATGTAAAGTTTTATGTACATGTATAAATGAAAAGTGCAGAGATTGGCTTGGCATGGGGGGGTTTCTTGTTTTGTTTTATTAAGGCAGTCCCTAGAGATTCGAGTAGATTCAAAAGACTTTTCCTGCCAGAGAAGGGGATATTGGAATGAAAGTAGCGGAACCCGGTATAGATGATAATAAAATACAATATGCTTTTAGATCTACATGAGCTGTGAAAGAATAATTTCCATTTTCTTTCACCTTGGAAGTAATTTGGATTATCTTGCTTCCTTTGGAGAGGATCTTGGGTAAGGTTCTGCTTGATCTAGTTTTGTTAAAAATTGCTTAATATATGTGGGTTTTTTTATTCTTTCAGATGCTTGTCCTATGTTTAATGACTTGGAAGGCATGATGGAAATTGTACATTTAAAAGCCACAAGAAATATACATGTTAAAGTTGTATATTTAAATCTGTAGGAAATAGGCTTGTCCAGTGACTGTGCTGATAAGAAGAATTTATGTATCTAACTGTGCACACAGAGCTTCTCCCACGTTACTTATTTCTCCTCACTTCTTCCCTCATCACCTTTCCCAAGCTGAGTACTCCTTGAGGGAATTTGCTTTGACTGTACTGCAGGGCTGCTGGAAAGTGTATTTCTCTGTTAATTTCAGATGGGTTTTAAGTTTCTTGATGACTTTTTCCTTCTGGGATGAGGTTTCCTTTTATTAGTTAATGCTGACTTTGCTGCATTTGGACTGCATTTTCTGTCGCTCTTGATAAGTAGCAAAGTTACAGCCACCATAAATGCAGAGAGCATGGAGGAGGAGGAGGTGGAGTAAACACTTTATTTCCATGTGTTTGGGATTACCACATGCCTCTCACATGGCAGAGGAAAGTGGAGTTTAATGGTCACTCTGAAGTTAGAGGGGAAAAAAGAAATAAATTTACTTAGGCTTCCACTGTGTCTGTATTATTGTCATTCTTGGTTCAGACCAATGATTAAATGATGATTCATAGGGGAGGGATTTAAATATGTGTTTTCCTGCTATGTTAAGAGTAGCTTGCTAAAAGAGATTTAAGGTGAGCTGAATATTAGAGAGTAGAAAGGGAGATACTTGGAGGCATCCCCATGAAAACTAGGAGTACAGTAGGGTTTACGCTTAGGTAATTTGAGGCTTGCAGTTTGTGTTCAAATGGGGATGAAGATGAATTTGGCTCCTCCTTTATCCAGTCAAGTCCTTCAACAAACTCTACAGCTTAGTTTATCAGGAGAAATTGGAAGTTTTGGTTAAAGCTTGATTCTGACTGTTTTCCAGGTACTATTGTTTAGATTTGCAATAGAAATACACTGTGTCCTGTAGTCTGTTTTTCACTGCTCAGTTTAAGTTGAAAAGTTGAATTTCCATAAGAAAATTTAGAACAAATATTTTTATTTTCTAATCACTTTCAGTGTTACAATGACTTGCTTGTTTAAATACTATTTTACTTATCCAACTCTCCTGAACCTGAGGTGCAGTATCATTTATAATGTGGTTTAAAGACTAAAAATAAATGGCTTAGTCTCTAATATCTCAAAAATACTTGGTCTTTAATACTCCAAGCAGCAGAAATATTTCAAGTGTAGTGAATATATTGAATGTTTTGAGCGGTGATCCTCTCTTTCTCATTGCACGCATTATGCTCTCCCTTTTTTCTTACATTGTGATTGCATTTCCCTACATTACTGCAAACATTTCTCTAAGAAAAGTCATGCCTTTTAAGCAGAGGTGTTGAGTTTGAAAATGGTTTCTGATTTTACTACTAAATATGTTTTCAAAACAGATTTCCCTGAAACTCTTCTATCAAAGGGCTATTGCAAGCAATACATTCCTGTTATGTATACAAAAGCCCCTTACTTAAATTCAAGGAAAATCAAATTTTAACAGGCCATGCAATTCTGTCATAATTTTCAAAAAATATGAAGACAGTCAAAATCCAATTTTAAAATAAAATCGGTGCCTGTTTGGATTGTAATCACTGACTTAGTGTTACGCTTTGTGTGGAGTAAAACCTTTTACAACCTTATTCTTCCTTGGCTGTGGTCTGCAGGATTTTCTCTCCTTCTCTAAAGCTGCTTCACAGGGCAGGTATATAAACTGCTGTTGTGTCTCCCCTGGTTTAGGCTCTGTTTCCTGAGTCTGGGCTTGATTTCTGCCTCCTAAGATGGATGTAGCAGTAAGTGTTCCATTCCCCAAGCCTGAGCAGTGTCTGCAGGGCTCCAGCTGTGCCTGAGCCCACCCTGGTGTGGCTGCACACCTTCCTCGGGTCACAGAACAGGTACTCCTGGGGAAAACTACAGCAGGAGTAGACTGCCGAGCTCATCACGCCTTCCCTAGCTGATCAGTCCCAGTCACAGGAGGCTGGGTCCAGTCCACAGCCAAGTGCATCATCTTGGCACCTTTTTTTCTGACCACAGCAGATCACGGCTCAGGATCTTTGCTGAGCTGGTAAGTGAGAAGAGGTCTTGCGTGCATAGAGGAGCTGAAGGAGATGATGAGTTTCTTCCCTAGAGGCTGTATTTTATTAGATATTGTACAGACATAAGTAAGAGCTCCTGCATTAGGGACTGGCATTAGCAACCTGTGGGTTGCTTCCAGTGAGTATGGTGTGTTTTGTAGATATGTTAGCCATTTTCTCTCTTCTTTGTCTGTTCTTTTATTACAGTAGTTCCTGGAGAGGGCCTACAATGTACCAGTCACTGTAAGCACAAAAAATCTTAGGCCTAGTCCTGTTCATATTAAATTAAGTAAAAAAAAAAAAAAAAAAAGGCAAAAGAAAAAGAGACTGAGGAATGACAAGAGGAAAAGATGTGGGAAGCTGGTGCCCCCCAGTGCCCTGATGCACTTGTTTAACTGCCCTGCTTGTTCAGAAGCTGGATCTGCTGTGGCTTCTGGGATGTCCACGTGCAAGGGCAGGTGAGTTGCTGCAAGCTTATTGAGGAGAGCTTGGGGCTTTGGGGCTGGAAGGAGAAACAGATTCAGCTCAGTGAGATGTTTAGAAAATGGGAAGAGGAAGCAGGGAAAACCTGACTGTCCTTAGTTGATGTTTTGCTGTGTGTTCCTGTCCTTCACTGCCACCACGGCATGGTGGGGCTGTGAAATGGAGCTCAGTGCCTCGCCGGAGGAGGAGTGACCCTGTGTGTTCAGGTGCCAAGTTCTGATACTTCTCCCCACAGGAAAACTGTCAGCTTGCTTTGGAGAGGCCAGCGTGAAACCTTTCCTGTAAAAATGGTTTCTGTTGGTTAAAGAAACACACAAAAAAGCCCCAAGTATGTTATGCCTGCAGCTTTAAGGGGATTCCTTGAGGAGAAGCTATTTCACCTTGCTTCTTCCAGGCAGTGATTGGACACTCTCTAGGAGAAACCCTCTTTGATCAGAGTTTGTTCAGCAGTTCTGCTGATCTGCACCTTCCATCTGGCTGCAGACAGTGTGGGTACTCAGCGTGTTCAGGGTTTGCCCCAGTGCCCATTTCAAGTCTCTGCCCAACCTTTTCTTTCTGTAATGCAAATCTCCTTTGTAAGTGTTTGTTTTATTTTTTAAACTTAAGTGAGCACCTCTAGTAGTCGGTTTTGGTAGTGGTGATAAGAGCTCTGGCTTTTCTATCCCTGGCTCACTGGGGCCTTTAGGGCAAGTTAAGGCCTTGTAGGATCTGTTCTTAAGCAGAAACAGCCCTCTCTTCCAGCTAAGTAAATCATGGCACCGTTGTTCTAGCAGCCTTTGGAGTATGAGTTAGCATTTTTCTAGCCTTGTCATTATTTAAACTACTCCCCTTGCCTTGTCAGCCTTTGTAGTAGAAGACTAGTTCTTAGTTTCTCTGACAGTTTCTCTGTAAAATGGCTCAATGCCATAGTGGAAAATGGCTTTTCTTGTGTCAGTGGTAACCGAAGGCTAATATTTCTGGCATGAAGGAGCAGAAAGGAGAGAGTCCTTGACAGCAGACAGAAAATGCTCCTGTAAAAAACCCTTCTCCTCTCAGGGAGACATCAGTCTCTGCAATTTCCAGGCAATGTGGCAGAAAACATGTTGCAGAATCCTAAAGGACTCGAAGCAGGTCAGAAATGGTGCTCCTTAATACCAGCCTCTGGCTTCAATGTCACAGGAGTGAAGAGCAGAACAAAGAGGCTTCATGGCCCTTGTTTTGTGCTGGGGGTAACTCAGGTGACACTGCTCCCTCAAAGATGCAATGTCCGTAACCTGGGGTGACTGGACACTAGAGTGACAGAAATTTATGTATGAATTTAGCCCCAAAAGGCTCACTGCAAGAACTTAAAGGCACCATTCGGGTAGTCCCCAGCTGTTCTCGGAGGAATCAATGATGAGCCTTGCTCCAGAGGTGCTTGCCTAGGTGCTGCATGGAGTTCTGTTTGCATGGAACAGCAGTGAATTCTTTCATGTGTGGAAGAGGACTGAGCACTCAGTAAGTAAATGGAAAACTACACATAATGAATGCTGTTGTGCAAGCTGTTACCTCAATAGTCAGACTTTCCATACTTTCTTTTTCAAGCAGGTGTATGCTAGCAATCTGCTGTTTGATCATGTTTGCAACCAAAACACTTAGCACAAAAAGTGCTCGCAGATACCAGCTGTCAAGAATTTCCATGTTCTTACTGCATACCACAAAGCATCTTTGCCTGCTTCTGTTCTTGTCTGTGTCCCAGTAATTTGCTAATTGCCATACCTCTGCCTTACAGCGACACCTGCTGCCACGGGCACACTTGACAGAAAGCTTGTTCTTAGCTCATAGGTGTAATTTTCTGCACCCTAATTGATTGCTAGTACCTTTCCTAGAGTACATTCAAGTTCCCTATCTTCCTCAGTCTGATGTTATCACTAAAGAAAAAAGATGCCCCTCAGGCCAGCAGTTGGAACCGACTTGGTGTGAATGAGCCAGTCCCAAACTTGATACCCACACTGTTTTTTGCACCCACCTATATGATAATTTAATCTCTTTTTATCGAAGCTCCTTCTCTCTGCAGGCTTGGTGTGATGTGCACCTTCAGCGTGAGGAGGTCAGCTTTGGAACTGATACAAAATGTGCTGTGAATTACACATCACCCAGCGATGGCGAATCAGGGTGTGTGCTTGGAATGTACACTTTGGTCTGAATTGAAGTAATTGCGTGGCTAAAACCTGGACTTTGCTGAAATACTGGTATTTGCTAACCATGGTCTTGATCCGTTAGTGAAGGGCTTGATTCCAGGCCTGTCTCTGACAGCCTCCCCAGTTCACATCTGGAACTGTTTGTGGCTTGTACCAGAGGCAGATTTTAGTGGATAAGGTGGCTCCCCTCTCTTCCCCTTTTAAATCCCTGTTACAGCTCGTTTTGTCCATGCCCTGACCAGAAATGGATGGATTAGAGCCACCTGGAGGAGGCTGAAGGTAATTCACCAGTGTGAGAGGTGAATGGTGACCAGTGCTCCCACTGCTTGAACTGAAAAACAAGTTAGGATGTGGCTGAGTGTTTTGGAAAATGACACCAGTAAAGAACAGGTGTGTTTGAATATAAATGTAACTCTGATTCCCCATTTCTCCCTCCCTCCAAGCTGCTCTGGGGCTCACTCTCTTGGGGTGCAGGTAGCCAAATGCAGAGACTGGTTCAGGAGAGACCCGGGAAGGGGGACGCTTGAGTTTTGTTCAGAAAGACGTAGATCTGTTAGTCACAATCTTTTGTTCTTTCCTCAGGCAAATTTCCCAACAGTTTGGTCAAGGATTGAGCAGGAGTAATTGGAGTGGACGTGCTAACTTTAGTGTATGGGCTCACAGGTGTGCTACAAATCAAATGAGCTTGTGTCAAAAAAATTAGCAGAATTGCTGCTGGCTAGGGATCGAAAGTACACCAGAAGAGAAACTTGAGTGATATCCTCTTAGATGAGAGATTTTGTTAGTTTGTAGTTCAGTGAAAGATGTTTTCCACTGTCAAAACAGATAACTTATTTCAGTAATAGAAAAATAACATTGTTTTTTTCCAGTGTGAAAGTAATCCCAGCAGGGATACACACACTGTACCACGCTAATACAATTCTACTTTAATACAAAGCAGAAACTTAATATCATTCCTGAGATGTTACTATTGCATTATCAAAAATGAATTTCAGCAAGAGCAAAATGACTGATGTTCCAAACAACATTATTAAAGTTTGCAGCAGGTCTCTTACAGACTGCAATAATAATTTAAAGGTTAGCTTTAATTATTTCTTTTGTTTGTTTTTTTAATTTTTATTTTTCTGTACGGTTACTTATCTCCTCTTATACAAGCATTTCTCTCTTAGATTCATATTTTTAACAGAGCAGTGGTTTGGTTGTTCTCTTTTTTATTTTTTTGGTTTTTTCCCCGAATGCATATTTCATCATTTTATTGTTGAATGGGTGGTGTCATTCCTCTTTAGAAAAGGACAGACTGGGAATGCCCCGGTGAATTAAGCTGTGTCAGGAAGTACATGTTTCTTTAAGCACTGCTCCCCTTTTATTCTTGCTTATTTTATGAGAACCTGTCCTCTTTTCTTTGTTTTCCGAATATATTTGTACAAAACCCCAGAAAGTCCACGCTCTTCTGCTTACACTTTCTAGCTTATTCTCACAGTTGCTAAATTTTAAGTAGAATAATTGTGTGGCTCATAAAGCAGAACCTGAAATAGGAGGCAGCAGGGCTGGGGAGCTGCAGTGGGGGGGAATGCAGACCTCAGGGGGTGAGGACGGGCTGCATACAGGGACTTCTCAAAATATGGCTTAAGGCAAAGACCATTTTATGCCCCTCCAGCTAAGCCTTTTAAAACTGTGGAAGTTAGGAGTGGGGTTGGCTCCAGGAAGAATTAATCACAGAAAAGGAAGTGTAACCTACTTGTGTTGTTCACAGCTATTGATTTTGGGTTGCTAAAAGAGAAACAAAATCAAATGTTCCTGAGATGGGAAAGCTCAGTGTTAAACCAGATTTCTGAAACTCTTTTTCTCTGCTGAGGGACTATTGGTAGGTTGAACTGTGACTTAGTAGTGCTCGTTTTTACCTGTGCACAAGATAAATGAAAGCACTGGGGTCTCTAGTTCTCTCTCCTTTTTTAACCTTAGTTTAGTTCATAAAGAAGGCAGTTTGATCATCTTTTCAGTCTTTCACAGAGATATCATTGCAGCTCTCTGCCTCAGGGGCTTCCTCAGGTATTAGCAAATGAAGAGTAAGAGAGATGGTTTTCCTTTTACCAGACCTCCTCAGAGGGGGGATGTTGCTGAAGTGGTCTGGTGGAACTTGACCTCGAGTGTCTTAGCTGATGCATGACCAACACAGGTGTTTGGAAGTAAACTAGTAAAAAGTAGTGAGGAAATCAATATTTCAGGTGAATTGAGGAAAGTCTTTCCTTACACGTATGTGCTTGTTGTGGGGTGGTTTTTTTGGGTGCTGTTTTTCTAGTTTTGTGGGGTTTTATAACTCTTTGTAATGTTCAACATGTAAGGCTCTGGTCAGGGAATTCCCCTCTGTAGACCAAGGGGAGCTAGCAGAGCACCTGCTCAAAAATGGATGAGCAGAAGGAGAACTGAGTATCTGGGGAATACAGGAGTTCTTCTCAACCAGGGAGACAAGAGCCAGGTGAAAACACTGGCTTTTGTATAATTCTTATGCTTCAAAGCCCTACAGGTAGGCTCCCAGGGCTTATGAAAGATGAAATGCAGATAAACAATTAAAAGGGTTGGGTTTTTTTTATCATTTTACCAGCTCTTTGCTAGCAATACTGATTTAAACCAGGCCAAGTGCAGGAACACAGTACTTTAAATGAAAATGTCATGTGTGCTGATCTGGACTCTCCAGCCCATCTGGTCGATAGGGTAGCATGGGATTGGTGCCGTGACTCAAATCACATTTGAACATCCTGTCTTCTAATATTTTCTGTCGCTGATAATGAAGTGTTTATTATGCATGGAGCTTGTAGATTAAATAGAATATTGATTTTCTTTTTGGCCAGCACTTGGCTGATTTAAATAAAGATATATTAGATATACTTAGGATGATTTTTTTTCTCCCACCCTCATAAGTGGTGTTTCTGTGGAAAATTTAAAAGGGTGATAATTTCCAATTAAGTAGCAACATAGAAAAGGAGCACTTGCTGTAGTAAGATCCACAGCTACTGTAAGGTGGTGGTAATTTAAGCAAAATAAAGAATTCCTACCCCATTTTCATGAATTCATTTCTGACCTTCAGAAACTTAATATATGCTTAAGTCCAGCCTCTCATCTTCAAAATGAAATATGTGGACCAAAATGAGAGAAAAAAGTTCTTTCATTTTGCACTTTTGGGGTTATTTATCTTTGTAAGACATGGAAATTTAAGGCTTGAAGTAGTAGTTCTGTAGCATTTTGATAAAAAACATCTGCAGAGTACTAGTCGTTGCAACTGGATATGAGATGTGAACCAGTCTGCTACTAAAAACAGGTTTTGAAGAGTCCAGAAGCTTGCAGGTTTCCCTAAAGTGCTAAGCAGTCCCAGATTTGGGGGCTGAAGTCCCCACTGAGACTCTACTTTTCTGTTCACTTTAAGCCTTTCTGCCTTTCAGAGGCCTTAGGGAAGTTCCATGATGCTGTTTCTGCTTAATCTGTGAATGAGCTACCTTAGATGGGTTCCCTGAGGCCAGCAGGTAACAGCATCCTCTTGGTTCCCTTTCCCATCACACCTTCTTGTGGAAGAACATCAAAACTAAGGTTTCAGCCTGTCACCATTTCCCATAGGGGAGCAAACTGGGCAGAGAGATCTGGTATTATGTGGGTTACTAACTCGGTGACTCTAAATAATATCCAAACTTCATATTCCTCAAACCATAGTATTAAATTATGGACTTCTCTCTATTCAAGAGCTTCTGAAAGGCTGGATTTACCTTCAGTAAATTGCTAAGTTTACTATTTCAGTCTTAGGTTTTGCTGCTATCCATTGCATTTTCAGGTCCTCCTGAGCTTTGCATAGAGCTGCCAACTCATGTAGGCATTGAGCTGGGTCCTCAGATGGCATGCACACCAAACTCTGGGGTGGGCATTTACTTTTCCTGTTTCAGGGTTGACTTTGGGATGGATCATCTCAGGACTTTGGTGAACGAACAGAGTTATATTCCTCAGCTGCAGTGTCATCTGGAGAGCTGTGTCAGAAGCACAGACCCTCAGGAGAACAAGAATATAAAATTTTCAGTGGAAATTCTCGACAAAAGGCAGATGGTGGTGGATTTTTTTTTAATCTCCTAGGGAGGAATAGAGGACACCTTGAACCCTGATACAGCCTGGTGGTTTTCCCATGGGTGTGTTGTGTAAGATACACAGGTTGTGTATTGTAAGTGCACTGAATCAGTTGGCAGCCTTGGTGTGAGGAGAGTTGTCACACACGAGTTTATTCCCCTTGAGAACACACACTCGGTTTTGTTCAGTGGACTCCAGCTTGCCTCCTACAAATATTTTTACTTGGAAATTTCATCTTAATGTTCTCTTATAGCCTCCTTAAAGAGAGGGTTTGAAATCAATGCACTGTTTTCTTCATCGCTTTCATGAACTGGGAAACTACTGCTATGCCATCTTCATTCCTAACCAGACCGTTTTGCATATACACGTTGAGTTGTTGTGTTTTTCCCCCAGGGAGTACAATATTGTTTTTGATTTTGCATTTTGTAAGAGAATTCAGGTGACAAATCCCATTTTGCACTCAGAATTACAGTTTCTAGTCTGGTTTGTAGCTGATTCTGCCTGTCCAAATATGCTTTCTTTGTGCCTTGTGGTGATTTAACATACCATTTCATCAAGATAACTAAAAACTTTCCAAAAGTGTTAGTGATGATTTATTTTGAAAATGTTAACTCACACCTTCTATGTTTTTTTAAGAATGCAAATACCATATTTTGTCCTTCCTTATGGGTTTTCCTACTCTTTTTTGAAATACTAATAACAAAAGAAACATGTTTGACAAAATTATACTGTAGATTTGATCTTTTATGTCTGTGTTCTAACTTATACTAGCTGACCTTCTTTCCTGACTGTTGGAAAACTTGGCAAAAATGAAGTGCCTAGCAAGAATATTATTTCCATTTTAGTTTTGTTTTGTTTTGCAGATTAAGATTACTATTGATGCAGGTAGCTAAAACTCTTCTTCTAAAAGGAGTGGTGCATTGTAATATCCAAATTGCATTCAGGTTCACCCTTGGAAGAACTGTATTTAGGTGCCAGTACCAGAGTAATAGTGATACAAATCCACTGCTTCCATGAAAACATTCTGGTTTAAATTGATGCAAACACCAGTGTGTATGGACTTGTAACTATTCCAAATATGAAATAAAGCAGGTAAGATCAAGTCTCCTTCATAGCTAGTTTTTAGACAAGTAATTCAAGATACTGGGTTAATTTCAGTGCTTTAAGGTATTCACTTAATTTGGGCTAGTTTCAGAAGCTGCATCCATCTCTCAGGTTAAATTGGCTTACAGTACCTTTAAAGAATGTCCCATGGAAACTTTTTTTTTTTTTGTTCAGGTGGAATACTTTTTTTTTTAACCACTTCTCCTGATGCTGTTTTTGGTGGTTTACCATTGTTACTGTTTGCTTGAAAATTTATTGAACAGTTTATCTGTTAAGGCCAGGGGAAATGATCTATGCACAAGACTATGTCACATGAACATATGACAGCTGAATCAAGACATGAGAAAATGCATTATAAAGAGTAGTTCCACGTGCTTTAGGAAATTGAATTTACCATCTTAATTCCTTCTCTGGTTTCTTGTTTGTCCCTCTTTTTGTTACTTATTTCCAGACAACTTTTAGACCAAGATTATTTTTTTGAGTAGTTTAAATAATTATTCAAGAAGGTGTTGGTGCAGGTTTGATTGGTTCAGAAATTTATGCGTTGTAATATTCTCATTGTCCCTTAACAAAATTTGAGTTTCTGACTTCTATGAGTTCTGAAACTTCCTTGATGCACGGAAGTTTTTCTTATATATGAATCTAAGTTTATATTATATAAACTCTGAAATAAAATGGTTGTGTAGAAATCTGTTCTGGGCTGCTAAGGAATGGTGTGTGTTTTAGTAGCACGAGAATTAATATACTTCATGCTGTTTAAAGTAAGTGTGTGATTAATTTTGTGATGAGTTGCAGGCTAGTGCAAATCCAATTTAGGCTAACAAAATTTGAGATGTATTGGCTGAAAATGTTTAATCATAGACATGAATGTGAACTTAACACATATTCATTACTTTACACCTGTGGTTTAGCTTGAATTACTAATGCATATGGTTCGGTGGAAGCAGAAGAGACAATAGCAGTGACTCTGGCTGTGATGAGGATATAGTCTTGCTGGTGGCCAGTAGCAGTAGGAGATTGTTTCTCCTTCTTCACTATCTTGGCACAGCTGACCACCCTTTTCTGTGCATTACTCCCATGTCCTGCTCACTGTGGGGTAAGGGGTGGCAATTGCACGCAGGCTGCTGCTGCCATTGAATCAGCAACACCAGATTAAAAAAAAAAAAAAAAAAAGGAGATTTTTTTTATCTTTACAGTCTGATCCTTTGTGCAAATATGTATATTTTAATGCTAATAAAGGTGATTGATTTTTTTAATTTTTTTTTTTGGTGAGTTTTTTCCATGTAGAGTCAGCTTTCCAATAGAGTCAGCTTGCTACTAAAGTTTGTGTGGTAACAACGCTGACTGGCAATTAAAATTACAGGCAGTTGGGGTATTTCATCTTATTTTGTACCTGTTTATCTTCCTTATGTCAGAAATCAATATTGAAGCAATGGAAAATATGAAATGAAGAAATAAAAAGTTGCATTCAGACCTTAAAGTCAGTGCACATTACACTGAATTATTAAACAATATAATTTAAGAACTTCAGAAATAAAATTGGTGTTGAAGCTTCTTCATTTCGTTTGATAATCAGGTAATGGATGCAGAAAAAAGCTAGTAGCAGACTCTTTCAGTTACTGTACCTTCAGTTATATTTTGTGTGTGTGTGTTCTAGGTGTAGGACACGGATGGAGAGGTTATGGTAAAGTTTTGTTAGTGAAGCACGTTGTACTTAGGAAGCAATGAAAGAGGATGGTGTTTGCAAGGCAACCTGATGGGATGCATGATGAAGGATGGCTGGCAGGGTGTCTGTAGAGGTTTGATGTTGGAGACTCAGCAGGTTCTTCCATCAATGATCTGGGGTTCCATAGGCACTGTTTGGATGAGAGATTTCAGTTACCAGTTGCACATCCTCTGGGGGAGAGCCACAGTCCAGAGTGAGCCCCTGGGCACTTGTGAGTCTGCAAACCAGGATCCAACCCAGCCCCGGGGCTGGCCTGTGGCGCTGCAGGAAGGGCTTGAGAATCTCCCGGGAGGTCCTGGTGGCAGAGACCAGCCATCAGGAAGGTGCAGGTATATGATGGCAGAGAGCTTGGGTTCCTTCCCACTCTGGATTTAAGGACAGGATTTAAGACACAAGGAGGATCTCCTGCCTGTGGTTCAGCAGCTGCTTTGATTTGTGAGGATCTGTGATTTGACAAATTACTCCTTAAAGACATTGAAAACAATTTATCAGGAAAAGAGTCAGGATTAACATTATGCACTTCAGTGCATTTTTCCTTTTTTTTCTTTTTGGTGTGTGCCCTAATCATTGAGGTTTTTTACTGTTCCCTGGTAATAATAGATGTGTGCTCAGGGCAAAAAGAAAAGCTGATTAAATGTTACATTATTGCTTGAGCTGTCATTTATCAGCGAGCAAAAAAAAAAATAGGAGAAAATGAAAGGAGTAAACTTCTTCCTGGTTCTTCCCTCAATGGCATCAAGCCACATAGCCTTGTTATGGAAAGGTCACTTGTAGTCAGAATGATGGCAGTGAGCAGTTAGTTTTACATTTGGGCTCTTTCCTCCTGGTTTTGGCTGTGACACAGCCTGGAGCTGCTCCTGCTTGCACAGCCTGCTGCAGCACTGGGTGTGAGGCAGCACCGAGCTCCTGGGTTTGACAGGAGGGGAGAAGAATGACAGGAGAGAGAAGAGAAAAATCATATCCTAAGTGAGGGTGGTAGGATTATTAAATCTAACACCTGACAAGAGATTACTCCAAACCCAGCAGCCTTGAATATGAATCATGGTAATGAACTCTGCGTGGAAGTGTACATGAAGACAGCCCAGAAACTCAGTCTGCTGAAAACACAGTTGTTCTCCTGCCTCTGTCTGACAGCACATCGCTCGTATTATATTTACGGATATTCAGGGGTTTTTTGCTTGTGGTTATGGGTTTTGATACTTAAGAATTTGTTTTTAAGAGGGTAGGTCTGTTCTTTTATTCCTTCTTTCCCCCCCGCCCCCTAAAGTGAGCATTAAAGTTTTAAGTTTTTTAGGAATTTCTTTTTTAAAGTAAAATTTTGTTTCCACAACTGTGCAGCTTAGTTTTTTGCTAAAATTCAGGGTAGATTTTTGTCTATGGGAGCAATTGTTTAATTTTCCATGTTTTTCATCTCTGTGTGAACTTTAGAGACACGTGTTACCTGTGTGGCTTTTGCTCGATATTGAACCAATGGGCTGAGAGGAGAATAGTGTTTCCTAATTCATCAGCACATTGCTTCCTTCCTTGTGTTCTCTTATTTAATTGCTTAATGAATCCTGCCTCTGCTTAGCTGAGATCCCTATGACGTTTACAGCTCAAAGCAGGGTGATTAAAGAAGCACAGCAGTTTTGTAGGAAACATGTAATTACACCTTACTTGATGTTCAGTAGCCTTTCATCTGAGATCCATCATTCAGTCCATATGGAAGCAGGCTGCCAGCTCAGGTGTTAAGGATCTGTTTGCTTGAGGACTGCTGGGCTTCTATGTTCTTTGTGTGATAGAGGTGGTACCCAAGTCAGGTATGAGGCATTTGTAGCTGATGGGCCTTTCTTGGGTACAATTTAAGACAATTCAAGAATATGAACCATTTCCTTTGCAGAGTTTGTAAAATTAAAATTTGTTCCCAGGCTGGAAATACGTGTCAAAAATTGTGAATCACCAATGGGAAAAAAAAAAGAGGTTTAAAAAAAGGAATTTTGAGTGAAGTTCCTAAGAATGGGTTCAGTTTTACAAAGTGCTGTGTGCTACTACAGAAGGCTGACTGCTCTTGCTGCTGCTCATTACAGCAGCCTGACTGTGCACCTATAGCAGCAGCTTCGGAAGCACTCGTATAGCCCTTTAATTTCATTTGCAACCACGGAATATCCTGAGAGCAGGTGATGTTCTTCATCGTGCTTATTTAAAGACCTATACACTGCTGTGACTTTAAAATACTGGTGGCCTGAGCTAGGCCTTTTCAGTTTTAGACACTTTAAGGATAGACTTGTTTGAAATAGTTAAAAAGCCTCTTAGCAAGACCAGTGTCCAACTGCAATGCAGAAAACTATTATGGACTGACAGGTGATTTGTTAAACAGAGCTGCGGATGACCAGAAAAGAGATGTCTTCAGTGTACTGTATATAATGTAATAACATAGTATATTGTACTATGTATAGTATATAATAGCAGTTGCATACAGTCCTGATAATACAGGTAGAAACACATGGGTGGAGGGAATAGTTTGAGATGCAAACAGATCCCCTAGCTAGCAATCTGCAGCCGTAGGAAGCCATGGAGCTGTTGAATATGTTTTTGCAGTTTCTGCAGGACAAAGGAGAAAAAGAGAAAGCACATAAATACAGGTGATGCATTTTGTTGCTGGTAACTGGTGGTTTTCATTAATGCTGAGACAAAAATGTGTTAGCCAAATGTATCAGGCAAACCAAGCAACTCTCTGCATGTCTACCATATATTATCACATATATATTGCCACCAGTGGTCCAAGTCATTAATTAAGCAGAATTCTCTTATGTGTAAATTATGCTGGCAGGTTAGTTATGGTTACCAGGTTACTGAATCAATAAATGAATGAGGGAAACAGATTGCATCCCTAGAAGAAGATGTGTAAAATTAGAAAAGGAACAGAGGGGATATACTGAGGCAGTTTAAGGGGAGATGTCATAAATTTGAATGTAGGCAAAAACATGGATTAATTTCAAGACCTGTTTGAAAAAAGAAGAGGCATTTTAAATGCTAATTGCAAGGAATAATAGAGTAGGAATAATAATAAAGTTATGCTTTTCCCCCCAGATACTGGTACTGTGTATTAATGTATTCCCTTTTGGTGCCCTCACGTTACTCTGTCTGCAAGAGGTGCATCTGTTCTGTAGAGTCTTTCCCCCACCTGAATTTGCAGGGCTGTTGAAGGTGTGATAAAATACTTGCTTCTCCTCTGCAAAAAAACTTCAGGAGTAATTAGCCCAGAGCCAAGACTTTCCTTTCTGTGTTTGATAACACTGTTCATATCCTGTCTCACAGTGACAGGTAAGAGACTAAATATAAGTATAATATAAATTGTTTCAATTATTTTCATTGTGTTAGAACTATTTTTGTAAAAAACATATTCACTATTAATTAGCCTTAAAACTGGCCTCTCGACTTCGGTCACTAAAGGGAAATAATTCACTGGTTCCTAGCAGAAGAGACACCATTTAAAATGAAAGGCATTACTCAGAAATACTTTGGTTTCTTCGTTCTCACTGTCTGTGAGGAACTCTTTCAGAGATATCATGGGCTGATAATATGCTCTTGATGTAACTCTTCCTCAGCGTAGGTGGAGCTGAAAGGTATTTACTCTTGACATAATTTCAGACACTGCTGGACTGAACATATGCTGCTCCCAATAACTTGGGTAGCAATTATTGGCAGGGGCATAGAGTTCCCCCTTCTGTACTCTTCCACCAAGCAGCACAGTGAAACAGTTGATATTTTGGTTATGTCTCCATTCCCTGGTTCACTGAATGACACTGAAGTTACGTCAGAAAGGAATTTGACAGATAGAAAAGGTAGTAATTTGACAGACTGAGCTATTTCTGAGGAGTGGAGCTTAACACAGAGTATTCAGGTTGGAAAGGCTGTAATTTGTGGCAGTGCCAAGGATTCACACCCTGAGCTGGCACTGCAATGCACGTGCACCCTTGTGCTTTTGGCACCATCTCTTCTAATAACAAGGACATGAAATGGTACCTTGGGGCTCTCCAGCTGAGCAGCGTGGCCAAGGGCACGGGTCTCCTCTGTGTCCAGTTGTGCTGGTTGAAAAAGCTGCTACTCCCAATTGCATGTCACAGCATCTTTGCTGGAGGTGCTGGTCCTTCTGTCCCATCAGAGCTCAGTGAGCTACTTGAATGAGCAGTCCTTAGTCCGGCTCAGTTCACAGAGGCAGGACTAACTAAAAGCCTTTAAGTAGTGTCTTCACTGACTTGGTTCTTTCTGACAGACGTAAGCTAGTGAGTACTTCCATGTGCAGTGCACCTGGCAAATTGGAGGGATCTCCACTAATGGGATAGTAACCTTGGGTCTGTGTTCTTCCCTCTGCAAACCCCATCATCCATTTTGGTCGCCCTGGAAGATAACTTGTCTTTCACCCCTAGGTGACCATTACCCCTTCATCCCTCTATGTCACTTTTCATGTTTTCATTTGTTTTATTCATCAGTTCAAATTGTACACTTCTTGGAAGAAGGTCTCTCTGTTTTCAGGATACCAAGCAAAACAAAGCCCTGATCTTGTTCAGGTCCTTCAGTTTCTGCTGAAATAACTAATGAGGTTTTGTGTGAGCTGCTGCAAAGTGCCTAGAGACTGCCTTATTTGCCTACATGGTTGCCGTGCTGCACCTTGGCCAAATTGTTGTTCGTAAAGCAATTTTGTCTCTAATATAAAAGGCACTGTATAAAATCAGTTCCTATTATCTTTTCATAGAGAGTTTTCCATTTGAATTGTAAGCTTAGAACTGCTGACTGTCTCCTTAAACACTTCCAGATAATAACAATACATGTTCTTCCAACTAATATATATCATTACTTTTTATCAAGCAAGGTTGTAGAAATAATATGATTTACTGGCCTCCAGCCAATCAGTTAATTACCTGCAAGTTACTTAAAGCACCTGGGGCTTTGGTTCATTCCAGTGTAAGTTATTAACTTGCTGGTAAAGCATCAGTACCTCATAAATAGTTTCTCTAAATAACTTTACAATGTTGCCTGCCAAAGCTTATTTTTTAGAATTATTATTTATTCTTTTTTAGAAGGATAAATATGTGGAGGACAGCTTTAAGTTACACTTATATAAGGCAACTATTTTGATTTAAGCTATCAAACAGTAGCCCCATATCCATGTGAACAGATGCAAGTGTCATAGACCTGATACTTGTGTACCTTCAGGTCTTAGAGGGAATCTCAGTAGTTTTACATATACCAGACAGATTCAAGGCTGACTTGTTTTGTAATACTTAATTTGGTTTGTGGTTTTGGTCATGTTGTTTTAAAATAATAAGATATGTGAAGAGATCTTAGGCCAGGCTTTGCTTGTGGTAACTCCATTGAGATAATTTGCAATAGTTAAGGTTCTGGCTGTCCTCAATTAATCAAGACAGATAATAGCCTCTTTCATCTCTCTTTCTGTATCTCATTCCTCCTGTTTTCCCTGGAATTCATAAGCCACTTATTTATTTTAAATGTGGGAGAGCAGATGTAAAAATCTCTGTTCTCAGCTGGAAAAAGCTGGGGCTGTCTTTGCCCCGGGAAGCATCCTTTACTCAGGCTCTGTACAGGAAGTTAGAAAATAATTTTTCTGCAGCATTCTTACAGTTTTGATTATAAAGACTGTCTCAACTGATGAATTGCTTTTGTAGCTCAAGGAGAGAGAAGAGATTCTGTAATTGCTTAGGTCGTAGGCCTTGCTTAGATGCCTTATGTCTGCTAAATAAACCCATGGACAGGATAGCTAATTTAAGGGCAGATATTACCCACTGTTCTTGCAATGGGCCATTAGTAAATTCTGTGTGAGCTGAACCCCCTGTGAGAACTTAACAAATCTGCCCAGGTGAAAGGAATTGCATTAATCCAGGTTCAGTTATAACCTCAAGTGAGAGGAGAAGTTAAAAGCTTCCAGTCAAACAGGGTGGGCAAAAAGGTGGTTGTTCTTCTCTAGTGATGTTTATATTGGTCAGGATGGATGAGAGACCTGAAGAGTGAATCACCATGGTAAGTGGCTGGCCAGCTACCATAATTTAGGAATTATGTCAGTTAATAAGATTTGTCAGGATCAAATCTGCTTGATCTTGTTTTGTTAATATGGGTTTGGATAGTGGCTGGAAGGAGTGAGTTGAAGTAGGATAAGGAGACAGAGAAGAGCATGGTCTGCACAAGGAGGCTGAGAGAGGTAGTGCTTATCATAGTGGGTACTGTAATACTATGGACAAGGGAGAACAGGGGCCACTGAAGCAGGAGCAGTGCTAGAATCACAGAACAGCCTTGGTTGGAAGAGACCTCTAAGATCATCAAGTCCAACCATTAACCTAACACTGCCAGTTCCCCACTACCCCATGTCCCTCAGCACCTCATCAACACTGCTCTGAAAACCCTCCAGGGAAGAGATACTAAGGAGTGCAGTGGTAGTTCTCCTGCCCTGTGCATTCTTGTAGCCTCCAGGAAAGAAGCTGGTGTACCCAGAGCAACCTGTGATCATAGAATCTTAGAATGGTTTGGATTGGAAGGGACCTTTAAGATCATCTGGTAGCTTTTGTGCTGCCCTGCTTTCTTCTTTTTATTCCAAAAGGGCTCAGCTGAGGCTGAGGTTGCATAGTACTGCGTGGTGGATATACCCATGCAGAACATTCCCTGTGGTCCAGATTAGAAAGAATGGCTTAAAGATGAGAGCAGATACAGAGAGGAATTTGTTGTCCCAGTTTGTGTAGGCTGGCAAAGTTGATGGCTATGTTAGGGGGAGAGGTGGGCTGCCCACCTGAGTGCCAAAAGGAAAAATGTAGGTTTGTATCACTGCTGAGAGGTGGTTCTGGCTGAGAAATAGACACCAAAGCAAAGTGGCTTTAGCTGAAAATTGGATTCTCAGCAGCAGAAGTGCCTGAGCTGATTGTTCATACCTTTTTTTTCCCCCAAACTTGGGCAAGCTGTTCCTTTTCTTTGTCTCTCCTCTTTTTCCTTTTCCCTTCCTCCCCTCTCCCTGATCCTCTGACTTTCAGCCCTCTCGGGTCTACTAGCTGTCTCTCTTTGCCAGATAAACCTGGAAAGAACACTCTGCTCTAGTGTAGGAGCAACAGCTTCTTTTATCTTGTGTGCTGCTGTTATCAGACTTGTGCATCTCAGAGCAAAACTGATAAAAGAGTATTGAGACAAGGTGGTCATTTTCAATCTTTAATAGTTTATCATAGTTAAAAAATCTCATGAAAGTACTGTGTGTTAGTTAAATGATGATTAATAAGGATGCTTATGAATAAAATATACTAATTTATATCTGATTTTGTAATGGTGTTCGATTTTTCTTTTCTCTCTGACTTAAGCCTTCCATAAACAAAGGGATCAAAAGAGAGCAGCATGTCTGTGCTTGTTTAAATCAACTGGAATTAGTGGCACGTGCCCTTTGTGGTCCCCAAGTTATGTGGAAACACTCAATATTACCGTGGGTTTGTTTCCTTTGTACCTGAATAGTTAAAGATTTAAAGCCAAGACCTAACCCACCTGCTTCATATCAGATGATTCAAACATCTGTGGAACAGTGTAAGAACTGTAGTAGTTATCATTTTTGTGTTATAGGAGCACAAGAAAAAGAGAAAATGGGTATTGTCATGCCTAACTATTTTTTCCCCCTCCAAGTTTTATGCAGGTCATCACAGAGCCACCATTGTGAACTTTTTGCCTGGGGGAGAAGATTGTTAGGTTCAAGGTGGAAGTTCCCACATGTTTAGACAAGCACATGCCCATAGGTGGAGGATAGGCCCTCTGAAGGTTTTGAATACTTGCCCCCCCTGTGGTTTAAGCTGACTGGGCAGTAGGTTAGTTAGACAGAAATAAGCTATTTGGAAAGTACAGTGGCACAGTCAGATTAAGACTGGCACTAGTCTGATAAAACCAGTTCAAATGTCTATTTAGAGAAACAAGGGAAGTAGTCAAGTGTAGGAAGCTAAAAGCCATGTGAGATCTCAAGTTTATTCCCTACGCTGCAATGAACAGTTGAGTTCACACAGGAATGTCAGTAATGGAGTAACTGGTTGTGGTTTTTTGGTTTATATTGCCAGTACATTGATGTTCTGTTTCTTCACTTGCAGCTGCACTGAGAGCTTGTGCTGATGGAGGTACCAATCGTCTCTATCGCATTACAGAAGGAACCCAGGAGAGGTATGTTAACAAAAAACCTGACGTCATCCCTTCTCAATGAAAGCAAAACATGGAGGGACCAGATCTGCTCAGTTAGCTGCTTGCTCTGTGCATGGTACTTTAACAAACTGTGGCAGGTAGTATAATATTTTCTCCATGTTATCTTTAACTTTTGTTCCCAGCTACAATATTTAAAAACACACAGGTGACCTGAAATACCTCATTTCCTGAAGCCCACCAGTTTTTGTTCCTGTTGAAAGCTCTGCTCTCAGTCTGTCTTATTTTACACATCCATCAGAGCTAGGTCTTTGATGCAGCCTCTGTAAAAATTTGCTCTGCCCTTAGTGAGGGTTGGCCAGAGGAACATCTGATGCCTCTCACCAGGAGCTGAAACAGAGTATATCCTCTTCATTCTTCTTGTGAGGCCTTAGAGGCAGTCTGTTGTTTTATGAAGTGAGATGGGTAATAAAACAGGAAGTCTGCTTTTCTTTCTGAATTATTTCTAAGTTAGTGTCAGGGCATCATACCCGACCAAAGGAAAGTACAGAGGTAATCTATAAATGTTTGTGCTAGGTGAGGAAATAGGACTGAAAGGACATTTAAAATTGTAAAATATCCCAGGTTCCTACTCCAGAAGTGTTGTGATGCAAAATACTGCATTCAAGTGGTTTCTCATTTTGTGCTGAAACCATGGAATACTGTGTAATCTGAGGTTGCTAAGGATCCTTTGTGCTTGTCTTTAGAATTTCCAGTTGTTTTGAGCAAGAATCCATAAATAAACAGTTTGATAAAAGCCAATAAATTAATAAAGCTGACTCTTGGGGCAAAGGAATGAATGAGATGGGTTTTTGTTAGAACTTACCTTCTTATGAACGATTTTGTTCATGCAGCAAAATCTGATAGGTATTTTGTTTTTCATTTCATGGCAAGTATATGATGGAGGGCAGGGGAATCTCAGTTTCCTCTTGTCCTTCAAAGTTTTACTTTACTGGTCTTTGACCAGAGTTGGAGAGGAAGACTGTAGTCTTAAAATTAAATTAAAATTTCTTCCTTTGTCACCTGTGAGAAGTTTGATGGCTGAGATCTACAACTGCTAAAACTTGAGCCTGCAGTCAGTCAAGCACAGCTAACTGTTGTAGGAGTATTCCTCCTGTAATCTTCTGTTTCTGTGCTCCTAGTAGTTGCTCACAGAGCCATGCACAACTTAGTCTTGAATTCAAACAGAGATCTGTTTGACTTACAGCAAGCAGTTCTCTTTGATAATGGTAATGCTTTCCAAAGAACAGCATTTTAGAGCTTTCATTTTACTTTCTCCTGTAACCCATTCATCTCTTCTGTACACCTTTGTGTTTGTATTAAATAAATATAATTCAGGGGAAAATGGATGATTATACCTTGACTTGAATAGATCTTTCAGTCTTACATACTTGGCCCTTGGAGTATTCTTTTTCTCTATCATTTTTCTTCTCATCTTAATTGCTTTGGGTAGGTATATTTTACCTTCTAAGTGATTCTTTTGAAACAAAAAAAAAAAAGACCTGCATAATTTTGATTTTTGTCTTTAAAGAAATCATTCTGCTGGAAAGAATATTCATTTACTTCTCTGAAATATGTTCCCTTAAATTCCCTCTTCAATGTTATTAAAGAGCTGTATGCTCAGACTCTACTGACGTACTAATCATTTTTTTAATGCTGTCTTAACCTTCTGCTTAAAACTCGATTTTATTCAAAGCCCTGATACCTAATAGTGTTGTATCAAAACCTAAAAGCTATAGTCCTTTAATTCTAGAGAGATTATTATGTCCAAGAGAGATAAATAAAGAACTTACTGATATTTTGGACTTGATTCTCAGTGACACCAAAGTGTCTTTCTGCTGTTAAGAGTCTTTAAGAATGGGAATAAATTATAACATTCTGGAAAAAGGACAGCTTGAAATATGGGACTGTTATAGGGGTGTCTTCCTTTGGAGGTAAGTGTTGTTTTGGGGCACTCACTACAAGAAAGACATTGAGGTGCTGGAGCACATCCAAAGAAAGGCAGCAAAGCTGCTGAAGGGTCTGGATCACAAATCTTAGGAGGAGGGACCTGGGACTGTTTAATCTGGAAAAAAGGATCTTGAGGGGAGACCTCATTGCTCTCTACAACTACCTGAAAGCAGGGGGTAGTAGGGGGGGTGCGGTGGTCTCTTCTTCCAAGTAACAAGTGACAGGACGAGGGGTAATGGCCTCAAGTTGTGCCAGGGGAGGTTTAGATTGGATATTAGGAACAATTTCTTCACTGAAAGGGTTCCCCAGCACTGGCCCAGGCTGCCCAGGGTAGTGGGGGAGTTCCCATCCCTGGAGGGATTTCAGAGCCGTGTAGATGAGGTGCTGAGGGACATGGGGCAGTGGGGACTTGGCAGTGCTGGGTTAATGGTTGGACTTGATGACCTTAAAGGTCTTTTCCAACCAAAATAACTCTATGATTCTAATTTGAAGTGTCCCTTTCCAAATCCTATTAAAATATATGGCTAGAAATTACATCAGAAGATCCATCCTTCTTTCCCTCTGCTTTAAGGTGAAGACAAATCTATCTGTTCCATTCCTGATGCATTAGTTAGCTGGCTCTTAAAAATCTTCAGGTGGGAGGCCCAACCCCTCCATCCAGCTTCCTCTGCTTCAGGCTAAAATATACCCAGCTTGTTTGGTCTTTCTTTATTGGTCATCTTTTCTTATTGTTCTTATTGGCCTTTCTTCAGTTAGTCTGTGTCTATCATAAAGTGCTGTGGCTGAAGCTAGGCAAGATGCTCTACAGGAGACTTGCAGAGTGCTGTACAATTCTTTAACTTGCTTCTCGTGTTAAGCCAGCCTGTGCTGTTCAATGAAAAGCAGCAAGAGCAGATTTAAGGCCCTCCCATTTCCTGCCTCCATCTGTTTCCTATTTTCTCCATCGAAGTCTTGACTTGTTTATGTGTTTGAGTGGTTAACCTGTTCCCATCAAGTGAAGGAAACTCTCACATGCCTCTCTATAGCACTGTGTAGGCTGGCTTAGCAGTGTGACTTCAGGTCATGAGATGTTACATGTGATGTTACATATCTTCATCTGTGTTTGTGGTGTTATTGTTATGATGTGTTTGGTTGATTTTTTTTCCCATAAGTTTCTGTAAAAACTAGATCAACAAATCTGATTTGCAGTTATTGTTGTTTGAAAACAAACAAATAAACCCAAGCAAACCTTCATTTTTGTAATTACTAATGAGGAGAAATCATTCTGGTTTTTTTTTCAATGATAGGTTAAAGCAAATTACCTTCTGGAGCAGGAAGGGTAGGAATACTGATCAAAAGGGCAGGATAACTTTTCCTTAGAGAGGCCCATCCTTGGGAGTTGTCAGTGTGGGGGACAGAGGAAAGGCAGGAGGGGAGAAGGGGGGGGGACCCCTGTGCTCTGTTACTTTTCTCTCTGTGTCTCTACAGCCCAGAAGTTATTTTCCTTAAACTAGGTTTTTTCTTTGTTAACATCAGTTCCCACCTAAAAATAAGGATTACTGCTAAACCATTCTTGATTGCTAAACATTTGCAGCTAGTCAGAGTTAAAGGTGAGTTACTGATCATTATGGGTTTTTTTGCTCTGCCTTATTCTTCCTGCCTTGCCTACCCTGTTGTGTTTCCTTGAATCACTGTGAAGCAGTGTTACCCACTTCAGAGTTAGGTTGTTGCTTATCTGTATCACACTACAGCAACTTCTTTCTCAGCACTTTCTGATTAAATCTGAAGGCATCGATTAACCTGTGTGTCCCTGGCTTTGGGGTATATGAAGGTGAAGATGCATCGAAAACTGTCATCGTATTGGCACCTGTAAAAACAATCATTAGTATTTGTGTCTCAGATGCTGTTTTCCAGAGAGATGTCATATCCATCGTGTACTCAGGTTTTGCAATGATAAGAGCTTCAGGTCAAAGAGGGGAGCAGTGGCTCTATAAGAGGAAGGATAATCTTATCATTAGAAATACTGGCTTTCTGGGGCTCAGTTTAGTGTTTCACTATGTCAGAATTACTGTATGACATGAACTGGGTTGCTTACAGTCACTAAGAGCATCACTTCTGCTACACATCCAGTTTCTTTCCGTATGAGAGTAGCACTGAAACTGGAAAATAGTTCTGAATGTTGATGTAGCATCATCTACGTATAAAACATACATGAGGTGAACTTGGGTGGTGCACGAAAATGCAGTTGCTGCTATTCTTCTCTGAACTGGGCATGTAGGGAGGCAGCTCCAAGAAGCTCTGCATGTGTGTTTGAACATTAGGAACAAAATTTGTAAACATTTCCAGTTGATGTAGCTGCTAAATTTCAATCACAGACCTCAAAAAAATCTTAGAAGCAACTTGTATTCAGGAATACAGATTGCTACATAAATTTGTCTTTCAGTGACACTCTTTTCCCCCCAAGGATTTAAATAAGACATTTAGTCAGAATGAATACAGGGTATTGGTTGTACAAAGTGATGCTACTTCCCTAATTTGGGATTTAACAAACTATTCTATGTTGTAGGCTTTGTGTTGGAAAGCTAAAGTGGAAAATGGAAGTCTTAATTGTACAGCTTTTACAGCTTACACTTACTGAGTTTTGTACTCGTAATTATCAATGAATAAACTTAAGCATATCACAAACTTGTCAATGCTGACTGCTCCAGAGGAGTTTCGTGTCCTTCAAGTGCCTGGAAATGGTTTCTAGGATTAGCTGCTCTGTCACCGTCCCAGGGACTGGGATGAGGCTGAGTTGCTGGTAGTTCTCTGAGTCCTCCTTCTTGCCCTTCTCAAAGACAAGAGTGACATTTACTTTCCTCCAGTCTTTGGGCGCCTCTGACAGTCGCCATGACTGATCAAACTTTATCAAGAGTGGCCTTGCAATGACATCACCCAGCTCCCACAGCACTTGTGTGCGCATCCCATCTGGGCCATGGACTCATATGTGTCCATTTTGCTTACATATTCCCTTGCTGTGCCACCAAGGGTACATCTTCCTTGCTCCAGTCTTTCCCCCTGGTCTCTGATGCTTGGGATTCCTCAAGGCTGCTCTTGCTAGGAAAGGCTGAGGCAAAGGTGTTCAGTACCTCAGCCTTTTCCATTTTCTGTGGAACCAGGTCTCCTGTCTCATTAAGCAATCAGCCCACATTTCTCCTAGTCTTTCTTTTGTCACCTCTGTACTTACAGAAGCCCTTCACATTGTCTTTGACATCCCTGGCCAGATTGAATTCTATTTGGGCTTTAGCTTGCCCAACTTCATCCATCCCCAGGCTGAGCTCCGTGCACTCCAGCTCTTCCTCATCTTCCCATCCTGACTTTCCTTAAGAGCCTGCATCCCCTCCATCCCCTCATTGCAGCACTTCATCTATGTTTCCATGATCCCCACGAGACTGTAGCTCTGCAACTGCACACAGATCTCTAACTCATTGTGCTGCATGCATTCTCCAGGGCTTTATTTTGCCTCAAAAGTTTGAAAGCAAGCAAGAGGCTTAACCTTTCCATAGGAATATTAAGCTAATGTCACTTCCATGAGGAAAAGTAGTCACATATTTGCTTGCATGAAAGGTGGAAAGTGGAATTATCTGTATATTTCAATGGCTTTGTGTGTACATTTTGGCAATTAGTGAGGGTCAGTAGTGCCAGTGAACCAACCATCCTGTCTTCCTTTTGTTGGCTGGTTCAACTGACTATTTATAACTTACACTGAATTTGAATAATCTTAGAAACCACAACTAGCAATACCCATACATAAAATGAGACTGTTTTTCTTGTTTCCTGAATAAATCATAGAATCGTAGAACGGTTTGAGTTGGAAGGAACCTCAAAGCTCATCTTGTTCCAAACCCCTGCCATGGGCAGGGACACCTCCCACCAGACCAGGTTGCTCCAAGCCCCATCCAACCTGGCCTGGAACACTGCCAGGGAGGGGGCAGCCACAGCTTCTCTGGGCAACCTGGGCCAGTGTCTCACCACCCTCACAGGAAAGAATTTCTTCCTAATGTCTAGTCTAAATCTCCCCTCTTCCAGTTCAAAACCATTACCCATCATCCTATCACTACAAGCCCTTGTAAAAAGTCCCTCTCCAGCTTTCTTGCAGGCCCCTTCAGGCACTGGAAGGTGCTCTAAGGTCTTCCTGGAGCCTTCTCTTCTCCAGGCTGAACAACCCCAACTCCCTCAGCCTGTCTTCATAGCAGAGGTGCTCCAACCCTCTGATCATCTTCATGGCCCTCCTTTGGACCTGCTCAAACAGCTCCATGTCCTTCTTGTGTTGGGGGCCCCAGAACTGGATGCAGTTCTGCAGGTGAGGTTTCATTAGAGTGGAGTCAAGGGGGAGAATCACTTCCTTCGACCTGCTGGCCACGCTTCTTTTGATGCAGCTCAGGACACGGTTGGCCTTCTGGGCTGCAAGCACATGTTGCCAGCTCATGTTGAGTTTTTTGCCAACAGACACCCCCAAGTCCTTCTCCTCAGAGCTGTTCTCTACCCATTCTCCACCCAGCCTGTACTTGTGATTGGGATTGCCTCGACCCATGTGCAGGACCTTGCACTTGGCCTTGTTGAACTTCATGAGGTTGGCATGGGCCCACCTCTCCACCCTGTCCAGGTCCCTCTGGATGCCATCCCTTCCCTCCAGCGTGTCAACCACGCCACACAGCTTGATAACATAATCTCCTATTCATGGAAAAATGGGTCCGTAATGGTATTATAGAGTGATAAATTCATATATACTTCATTGTGTTCCATATTGGATAAGAAATAGGATAGTGATGAAGGTAATTAGCCATTGATGTAGCTCAGTGTAGGGTTGAGAGGAATTATGTGCCTGAGTGCTTCAGATTAAACTGGGTATTGTTTTTAAGGTATCTTATATTCAGGCAAAATTTAGGGCAATGATGCAGCAAACATGGAATGAGATTTTCTGACTGTAGAGTTATACTAGAAGAGTACAATGATCTGTTCTTGTCTTTAAAAAGTATTCATTGTATGTTTTGGGGAGGATGTGAGAGAGATAATTATACATGTGAAGTTCTTGCTTTATTAACATTGATACAAGCATATTTTTCGTTAATGTTTTAAAAAAAAAAAATTGGTTTCTGAAACTGAGATCAAAGCTGTTTGAAATGGCTTTCCCATTGCTGCTGGTGGTGATGAGTTCTTTGAATTGAGGGATTACAGTCTGAAAGCCAAGAAAGTTAAAAGGTGAGGGAGTGCTTTATTTGTCAAGTGGCTTAAGGAAATCTTTTACATCAGGGTTTTTTTTGCCTGACCTAAAAACTGTAGCAGTGTTTAAAGATCAAAATCAGGATCTTGAGTTTATCCTAATAAATTCTGCAGGAGTGTTCAGAAAACTCATCTCTGTCCACAGTCTGCTCCTTTAGGAAATACCTGGCTTGGGATCCATTTTAAAATCCTACCTTACTTCAGAAAACTGCCAGGCATCAACAGATTTCAGAAAAACCAAAGCAACTCATCTCCGTGTTTGGAAAGATGAGTCCGTTGAGAGTTCCATAACGTGTTTGTTTCAGGTAGTCCAGACGAGAAGTTCTCAAGATACATCAAGATCATGTAGTTTCTGGCCTTTTTCATTTATATCTTCAATTTAATTACTTTCCCTCAATTACATTTTAAAACACATTTTTATTCCAGTAGCCATGCACTGTAAATATAATTCAAAGTTTGTCTCAGAACCAATGAAGAGTTGAGATATCAAGAGCTGAGTATCAAGAGATGCTCATAGATTCAGTCCTCAATTTAAACCAAGATTAGCTTCCTGTATTGGGACATGTTTCCTGAAAGTGCTGGGGCAGTAACATCACTAGACATATCAGGCTTTTTGGTTCTCTGAATCAAATACTCACAGCAACAGTAAGAGGTGAAAATCATTGGTGCTTTGGGAGTTACATAAATCTGGGTGTTACACAGCCACAGTTCAGATTCACTTGAGAATTTTAGGAGGGGCAGAAGCACTGAGTTTTGTAGATCACACAAAGTGGAGCTATATTTTGAGGGAGTCACCAGCAACCAGCTGTAAAAGCTTTTTTACACCTAGGTGTACTTGGAGGTGCTTCTAGTCGTAGTTACTATTATATTCCATAAACCATAACAGAAAATGAGCAAACTCTTTTCCACCATCCCCTCAATCTGAAAACTAAACAGCAAATTATCATCTGATTTAAAAAAAAAAAAAAAAAGCACACGGACTTATAAATATTAGGAAAATTTAGTTGAGATTAAGTTACTCTTTATGTTGAATTTGTTGCTTTTGCTAGTCAAGATGGAAATTGTAGAATAATAGTGATATTTATAACTAACGATAGGAGATGACAGTGTTGCCCATCGCTGTGCCTCCTGAAAGTTAGAGCTCTGTTAGAAAGAAGGCTTAGTCTCACCATGCTCTTACAGAAGCTATGAAATCACTAGCTTTTCATCCTTGATGTATGTGTGCACGCAGATGCATGCATTATTTCTTCTGTTTCAGGAGGCACTGAAAGCAAGTTGATGCTTTCTTTCCAGGAGACTAAATTAAGAAAACACTCTTAGGTAGAACTTCTGGCTATGATTCACAAGTGGCAAAGGTAGATGTACCAGGCTTTATTTAGAGTAAGAGTGGGAATATTGTCTACTGGTTAAAATGGAGAACTGGGAATCAAGACCTTTGTTTTCTTCCCAGTTTGCTCAAAGTCATCCAGGGGGTTACCAAATCAACTCAGATTCTCAGTCACTTTTAAAATGCAGGCAAGTAGCCCTTAAGAAGGGCTAAAATGCTGCCCTTGTTCACATGGTTTCATCAGTGTTTCTGATATTTCTGAATTAAAAGCTGAGCTTACAAAAGGGACTGATATTATTTCTCCCCAAATCAGTATTTATTAAGGAATAGTAGGTCCTAGGTGGAGACAGACTTGATCATCTCCATTAGCATGCCAGGTACCTGCACATTTTGGCACAAATCCACAGATGTACCTTTTCTGACAGCAGTAGAACCCTGTTGTTTTAGCCACATCAACAGACCTAAGTGTGAGACTGTGATTTTCTGGAATGATCCCAGTCTTTTTAAGGAGTATATGTGAAGGACCAGGACAAAAGTTTGGGGAGATGGCAAATACCAAACAGATGGACAGTTTGACACTGGCTGCCAGGGAGGTGCTCTGCCCATAGAACTGTGCTGCTCCAGTAAGAGCAGCATGAGCCAAGTTATAATTGCCTACAAGGAAAATAAAGGGTCATGAGTTGTCCAGAACAGTAATTCTGGAAAAATAAAACCAGGAAAAAAAGTGGCTGAGGAAAGGAGAATATAGGGACACTTTCAGTTAATCCCAAGTCTCTCAATCAGAGGGTTTGTATTGCTTCAGCTTCTTCAAATAGCTGTATCTGTGCCCCTAGTGTACTGTAAGTAGAGGAATGTCATCTCCATCTGGGTGATTTCTGGCTTTATGACATGGTAAAAATCATTTATGGCCACCTCGATGCTAGAAGTTAGGACTTTGTAGTGATAAAATATCTGTGCATTGAGTCACTGCTGGAAAAAGCAGCTCGGAAGAGAGTCCTGAGCTGGCCTAAGAGCACTCAGCACTTTATAGTGTTTTGGTTCGTTGTGCCTAAGGAGTCATTCTCAGGATCCAGGGAAAGGTGGCTCCGTGGGTAGTGTTAGGGCGAGAAGTGTGCCTGTGTTTCTTTTGGATCTCTGAATATCAATAGAAATGAAGGACTAGGCAGGCAATGCCTTCTTTTATGGAGCAATACTTTTTACAAGTGTTTGGGGTGGGCTGGGAGGTGGGAGTTCTCCTCTCTTTGAAACAAAGCAAAACTAGAAAGTTCTTACAAGCCTCAAACCCGGATGGGTCTTTGCTGCAATAGTACCTGTCATTTAAAATTTAAAATATGAACTTTATCTTCAACATGGCAAGAGCAATCTTCAGTTTGAAAGAAGCTCTGTTCAGACTGAGAAGAATGCCAAGATCAGTCGAGGAGCAGAGAGTTACATGTGCTATCAGTGCCTGAAAATGACTGTTAATAAATGACTTGCAGTTGACTGATCTGCACTGTTGCCCATCAGAGACTTAGGGAAGGATTACTAGTACTATAGCACCTATTTACTTTTTCAGCTATTTTTTTTTCACAGTCTAGAAAATTCCTGGAGAGAGCTGATACAGTCCCTTGCAGGTGACTTAGAATTACAGGATATTACATGATGGGACTGAATGCAAATAACACCCAGAGATAAATTATTCAGATTAGTTTTTGCTGTTTCTCAGATGCTCTTTCAGTAAACTTATTAGTGATTGTTGGAGCGTAAAGATACTCTGGATGTTTATTTCTTGGTTTTCCTTCCTATTCTCTTTCTTCAGTAGACTGTTTTCTTTTTATAAAAATGTGAAAGCCAGAAGTTCTGACTTTTAACAATTTGCATTCAAATGGGCCCCCTTATTTTGAGAACAGATGATTGTATGCTTCAAATCTGTTTAAATTTAGTGTTAGTGAAGCCAGTAGCTTGCAAATGGGGGGACTTAATGCATTATGGAGTATAATGAGAAGTAAAACTTTAAAATATAAATCCATTTATCTTTAAACTATTTTTCCTAGTTCTTCTGCTAAGATTTGTTTTTAAATCTAATTGTATTCCAAGAGTGTTTACATTTTACAAATGGACCCTTTCAGCTTTTCTTTTTAAAATGTTTTGTGCCACAGTTGTTTTCACAGAAAATGCTATCAGGGATAAGGAACTGTGTTCTCAAACTACAGTCGAGTCTACTTAGTACAGTTGATAAATGAGAATAGTTAATAAATTAACTGCTTAGGGCCAAGTGATGAGAAATAATTTGCTCAAGCATATGGATAATGTGTACAGTGGTACGTTCCAAGCTGCTCTTGGATACATTTATATTCAGAGAAACTCAGATCTTCAACTCATTGTTCATATGAAAATCACACTGCTGGGTGTGCACACTCCTCTGCAAGCAACAGACTACCTGCCTTATTTAGGTACCAGTCTGGGCTTTACTTGTGCAAAATGGGGAAGAAAAAGTCTTCTAATGCCTTGTCTTAGTTGTATTTGGGAAAGAAAAGAAAGGAAAAAAAAAAGATTAAAAAAAAGATAAATTGCTGTCTCTGTCTTGCATGCAGACTTTATTTTTAAAATGTTTTAGGCAATGTACCTGAAAACCTTAATGAGTGTCAATTATAGAGAAATGTAGAGAATTCTGGCTTTTGAGCAAGGGAATAAATATCTTTTTAGATAACAAGTAAAAATACAGGGGGCAGTGATGTTAAAAGATAGTCAAAAGGCAGTTAGAAATGGCATAAGCTGTACAGAAGTATCTTGCCTACTGATCCCAAATAATTGAGCAGAATGATGTTTGATCATGTGAAACTGATAAGGTAGATGGGATCCAAGGTTACAGAGTGTCTTAAAATAAATGGAGATGTGTGAAGGTCCACTGGGGTTACCTTATGATGCTTCTCTAGTTGTGTGGGACGTTCCGTATGAGCAAGTCTAGAGTCTGTCTGCAAACTGGTTTTGGTATCTCTGCAGAACTCTGGGCCAGTATCAGCACATCATTCAGCTCTGGCTCATTAGCCCAACTAAGTAATTGAGAGTGTTGGGGCCGAAACATGCACTAAGGTAGTAGGATGGTTTCTGATACCAGAGTGAGCTTGTTCTGTATGCCATAGGCAGTGCCTTTACTTGCAAATATTTTCACAGAATCACAGAACAGCCTTGGTTGGAAGAGACCTCTAAGATCACCAAGTCCACCCATTAACCCAGCACTGCCAAGTCCCCACTGCCCCATGTCCCTCAGCACCTCATCTACACAGCTCTGAAATCCCTCCAGGGTTGGGGACTCCACCACTGCCCTGAGCAGCCTGTTTCAATGCCTGACATCCCTTTCAGTGAAAAATTTCTTCCTAATATCTAATCTAAACCTCTCCTGGCACAACTTGAGGTCATTACCCTTGTCCTATCACTTACCTGGGAGAAGAGACTGACTCTTGCTTCACTATCCTCTCCTTTCAGGGAGCTGTAGATAGCAATGAGGTCTCCCCTCAGCCTCCTCTTCTCCAGACTGAACACCCCAGTTCCCTCAGCCGCTCCTCGTCAGATTTGTGCTCCAAACCCTTCCCCAGCTCCAGTGCCCTTCTCTGGACACACTCCAGCAGCTCAGTGTCCTTCTGGGAGTGAGGGGCCCAAAACTGAACACAGTAGTTGAGGTGCAGCCTCACCAGAGCTGAGTACAGGGGCACAATCACCTCCCTACTCCTGCTGGTCACACCGTTGCTGATATAGGCCAGGATGCTGTTGGCCTTCTTGGCCACCTGGGCACACTGCTGGCTCACATTCAGTTGACTGTTGACCAACACCCCTAGGTCCTTTTTCGCCAGGCAGAAGCTCTCATTTATCTTTTTGTAAGCACTTGTGTACTTATATGTCCCTCAAGAGCAGATAAGCACAGCAAAGATACGCCTGGAAGAGTGAACTTCAGAGAGATGAGAGAAGAGGGCAGTAGATGAAGGGCTAGATGACAATTTTGGAGTGCCACCAAAATACCTGTCCAGTGTGAAACAGTCTGGTCATGAGCACATTCAGAATAAACATACATCTGTCCTGCAGTAACTATTTTTAGGTCAAATAGGTACATATGCATGTACGGTATAAAGAAAATACTGAAATGGACTAAGGAAGAGATTAATTTAAGTAAAAAGCTCAAAGGTTTTATTGGATTTGGACTGAAGTCCTGGTTTATTCTTCTGAGTGGCAATGGATATTGAAATAAATTGACTGCAAAATAAAAAAGGTCAAACAAATCATACTTGAGAATGAGTACAGCTCACCATGGCTGAAATTCATGTTTTATTCTAGAGAGAGAAAAAACCCAACCGAAACTGCCCCGTGGCTGTCTCTGTGGGCACACTACCTGCAGATTCTGCTAGAAATTAGGTATTCCTTTTTTTTGGGATATTGAAATACACTTGATGAATGAGAGAAAACTAGAACTATGTGCAGCTTCAGCAGAGTTTTTAACATGGGTTTTTATTTGGTTTGTTGTTTTTTGTTCTTTTTAGTGTCACTTAGCTTTTCCTCTTTAATGTCACAACACAGGAATGGACAAGGCCTGTGCTTGCCAAACAGGGACCCAGATCACCTTTTGGACAGATTTAGGATCTTCTGCTGACTTAATTGGGAAGGGATTAAGCTCTAGATATCTAAGCAGTTACACCCTCTCCGTACATTGTCCTGAACTTTGCAGTATAATTAATGCTTTATGTGATGCATCACTTCTCCACAGTGACTGCAAGCAGGGAACTGCCACAGCTGGACCTCATTTTTTCAGCAGCCTGGTACTGTTCCAACAGCCTGTGGAATGGATGGAGCAAGAGTGACTTACTGCTACTTGGTCAGTAACCAGGTCCTCTAGAGACTGGAACATAATCCCTTTTCATCCATTGTGCTTTAAAAAAATCCCAAACCAAAACAACAGCTTCTAGCTGTGTAAATAGTATTTGAGCTTCTCTTGCTCTGACTTCAGATTTGAAACAAGCCTTGGCAATAGTTGGAAATTGTTACTGCTTTTTGTGTTTGGAATTGCTCCGTGGTGTCCACACAGTGATAAAAACATTTAGCATAGGCTTTGGAAGCAGTAACACCATGAATGAAATTCATCCTATAGCAATAAATTGTTCTTGGACTAGTAACTCTTGAGGGATATCCCAGCTGCACAAGCTGCTTGTCTCTCAACCTGCGTGACTTTCCCTGGTTGTTAAGAAATTCCATGTGGAATAAGTTCCTTCTGACATAAAGCTGAGTGGCCCGTTCATGGTATCCACCCCATGTGGCTCATGGGAATGTGTAGATAAGACATTTAGGGTCAGAGAGAGTGCACGTGCATGCAGATTGCTCCATATTTCCTTCATTGTGTCTTTAAGCATCTTGATCTCTGTGTGAAAGGTGCCTGGCATGTAAAAAAGAAGCAGGAAATAATCTTACAGCTATTCCCCTGCATGTATTAATTATAAGCATTACGGATAAAGATGAGTGGCTGTCTGACTGAAGGTGTTATTAGGGATTTGCGGCCTGAGACTGGATTATCCTGGTACTGTGGAGAGAGCTAATGGGATGCCAGTGAAGAAGATTAAGGATCAGTGGGTTAGAAAAGGTGTATTTTTAGAGTGCCTGATGTATGAAACAGTGGCACAGGGGGTAGGAATGGCGGGGGGTAAAAGGCTGTGCCTTTGGACTTCCTGTCTTTAATTTGGCGTAAAAGAGAATCTGCTATTCAGCTCAAAATATTTGGTATAAGAGGAGCAGGAGTTTTAGGTTGGCTTTGTTGGGTTTTTTTAAGCACATGAGCAGGCAGTAGAGCAGTTATTTTTTTCTGCAGTTGGTGTGTGTTAGAAGTCCAATGACTTGGCTCAGCATGCTGGTCACCCAGCTCCGGGCCAGAGCGTTGAGAGCGGCGCCTGTGGTTGGCATCTCCTCTCTGCAGAAGTGGAGTTACTCTGCAAGGGCTTAAAGTTCTGTGGTCTTTATGCAGTGATGCAACAGAACTCAGAATATCTCTGTGTCTTTGTCAGCAGGGCTTTTGCCTTGGTGTTCAGGAGAGCTGAACAGGGTAGGTGACAGTTGGCATGAGCGTAATCTAATAAAAGCAAAAACTGAAAGGGAGGGAGAAAAACAGGGTCCAAGGAAAAGGATGGGAGGGAGTGAAAATGTTTTTAATACTAAAGCTGAATAGGAGAAAAGTCTCTGGAATAAACCAAGCTAATAACTCCAGTGGAGCAACCATTACACTGTCACAAGAAAGAGAGGAAGGAAGGCTCTGTAGTAGTAAAGACAAAAATGTGATTTGCCCTCTGCAAGTTCCAGCGTTGTCTGTGGGAGGATTGATGTTTTCTAATTTTGTAAACTGCAGCAGGCATGTTAGATGCCAGTGACAGATCAGGTTGGAATTGCGTGCATTAAGGTATTTTGAGTGGTGAAAGAAAGACAGACTGTCCCAAAAATACAACTGAAAAAGAAAGAGTCCGCAAAAAAATTCAGTGCTTTTTTTCTTTTTTTAAAACATTGTCTGCAGGGTTTGACAACAAGTGCTTTTAATTAAGAAAAAGACAGATGTAGATGTCAGTATCTCTGATGCTTTTAGTTTAAGGAAAAAAGAAAACTGTGCAGAAGGTGATTTTTGGGGTGGCTTTGTACAGGAGGGCATCATGTGTTGTCCTGGTTGATGAGGACTGGGTTAGGGACCAATTAAGCAACCTGAACATCCATAAATCCATGGGTCCTGATGGGATGCACCCATGGGTGCTGAGGGAGCTGGCGGGTGTCATTGCTAGGCCACTCTCCATCATCTTTGGTAAGTCATGGACAACAGGAGAGGTGCCTGAGGACTGAAGGGTAGCAAATGTCACTCCAATCTATAAGAAGGGCAGGAAGGAGGACCCAGGTAACTATAGACTGGTCAGCCTCACCTCCATCCCTGGAAAGGTGATGGAACAACTTACCCTGGGTGCTGTCTCTAGGCATATCAGGGATAAGAGGGTCATTAGGGGCACTCAACATGGCTTCACCAAGGGGAGGTCGTGCTTGACCAACCTGATGAGGACATAACCTGGTGGAGAGATGATGGTAAAGCAGTGGATGTGGTCTGTCTTGATTTCAGTAAAGGGTTTGATACAGTCTCCCACAGCATCCTCACAGCTAAACTGAGGAAGTGCGGTCTGGATGATCGGACAGTGAGGTGGATTGTGAACTGGCTGAAGGAAAGAAGCCAGAGAGTTGTGGTCATTGGGACAGAGTCTAGTTGGAGGCCTGTGACTAGTGGAGTCCCTCAAGGGTTGGTCCTGGGACCAGTACTATTCAATATATTCATCAATGGTTTGGATGAGGGAATAGAGTGCTCTGTCAGCAAGTTTGCTGATGACACCAAACTGGGAGGAGTGGCTGACACACCAGAAGGCTGTGCTGCCATTCAGAGAGACCTGGACAGGCTGGAGAGTTGGGTGGGGAGAAATTTAATGAAATATAACAAGGGCAAGTGTAGAGTCCTGCATGTGGGTAAGAACAACCCCATGTGCCAGTATAAGTTGGGGACTGAGCTGTTGGAGTGCAGCGTGGGGGAAAGGGACCTGGGGGTCCTGGTGGACAGCAGGGTGACCATGAGCCAGCACTGTGCCCTGGTGGCCAAGAAGGCCAATGGCATCCTGGGGTGTATTAGAAGGGGTGTGGTTAGTAGGTTGAGAGAGGTTCCCCTCCCCCTCTGCTCTGCCCTGGTGAGGCCGCATCTGGAATATTGTGTCCAGTTCTGGGCCCCCCAGTTCAAGAAGGACAGGGAACTACTTGAGAGAGTCCAGCACAGAGCCACAGAGATGATGAAGGGAGTGGAACATCTCCCTTCTGAGGAAAGGCTGAGGGAGCTGGGTCTCTTTAGCTTGGAGAAGAGGAGACTGAGGGGTGACCTCATTAATGTTTATAAATATGTAAAGGGTGAGTGTCATGAGGATGGAGCCAGGCTCTGCTCAGTGACATCCAGTGACAGGACAAGGGGCAATGGGTGTAAGCTGGAACATAGGAGGTTCCACATAAATGTGAGGAAGAACTTCTTCCCAGTGAGGGTGACAGAGCACTGGCACAGGCTGCCCAGAGAGGTTGTGGAGTCTCCTTCTCTGGAGACATTCCAAACCCGCCTGGATGTGTTCCTGTGTGACCTGACCTAGGTATTCCTGCTCTGGCAGGGGGATTGGACTAGATGATCTTTTGAGGTCCCTTCCAATCCCTGACATTCTGTGTGAAGAGCGTGCATGGATTGCTGGAGGTGTTAGCTCTCTGAGGGAGTTCTCAGCACGAGGAAGAATCCCTTTTGAAGAGTTAACATTGCTGGTAAGTGCGATACTGAACCTGCGCCCACTCTGCAACCATCTGCTCTGATTGGCACCAAGGGGCCAACATTGATCCATCATGCAAAGCAAGGAAAGCGACTGCATGGGCTGTGGTTCTGCCTCTCATCTTGTGAAAAGGTTACTGCTCTCTGTTTTCCTTTTAAAGTCAAAGCGTTTCAAATCGAACAGCAATTTCTGACAAAGACGAGAGCTGGAACAGTACTACACTGTCATTGGGCTTGGTGGGACACTTAAGCTTCTGTTGGCTTAAACAAATAGGAATCACATGGGCAAATCCCTTCTCATTTCCTTACTCCCTCTTCTCTGCCCCACAGTGAAAGTAGGAGGGAAGAGTCTGATCATGTTTGCTGTAACCAGTCTGTCCTCTGGGGAAGCACCTGTGGCATCTTTTAATGTTAATCTAGTATCGTTTTATGATTCTAATTGATATGCTCTAGCTCTTCTTCATTAAGTGACCACACGCAGGGTTCTCGTATTTTGTGTGTTCTCCATAAAACCCTGTGCATTTCATAAAATCTCAGCATTACAGGAAGTGTTTCTGGTGGAGCAATATTCTAACAGCCCATTGCAAGTGTACAGGAGGGTCCCAAGGTCACGAACTCCTTTCAGAGGTTAATTAAATCTGAAAGAAAGGTATTCTGTTGTAATTAAATAGTAATGAATGAAAGGCCAGGAATATTTGTTGTATAATGCAGTACCACGAGGCAAAGCCAAAATCATCTGCAAATTTATTATTTTATTTCATATTCTATTCTAAAATACCCTTGGGTGTCAGTGTAATTTTTATTCTCCAACTTGCCTATGACAGAGGGGGTATTAAGTGGTCAGTGCTGCCATGCATACATGTGGTCATAATACACCTCGGGAGTGGTTTCAAGAACTCTAATAGCATTCCTGATATGCTGAAGAGGGCTCTCATCAGGAGGGTGATACCTTCCCTGTTCTGCAGGATCTCAATTTTAAGTGGAGTGGAAAGTGCTTCCTTTGCCACGTCCACGCTGGAAAAGCCATGGCAAGTTTTGACTTCTTTCCGTAACACCACCAGCAGAAATACTGTCGTGTTCTTGTCCCTTGTTTAAGAGCTCATCAAAGTTTCCCTTTCAGTTCTTGTGCCTCTGGAGTTTAATATTTCAGCGTGTTCAAGGGAGCAAGGAGCTGAGGTGTGAAGAACTGAGCAGGACCAGCGATGGTTGTGACCCAGGCAAAAGCTCCTCCAAGGATGATGGTGGCGACCCAGAGAGAGGTCCCATGGAAGCATGCAGGTGTCCAGGTCTGTGGCTGCAGAGAGTGCCAGAGCCTGGCACTGCTAGCAGAGTGTGACAGATATCACACCTGTGTCTGGTGTGACCAGGTGAAAGATCTGCTCAGCCTGGTGGATGAGCTAAAGGAGGAGGTGGAAAGGCTGAGGTCAATAAGGGAGTGTGAGAGGGAGACAGACTGGTGGAGTTAGGCCCTACCGTCCTTGAGGACAGGGCAGTGGGTAGAGGCTCCACTAGAGAGAGAGGATCCCCTCCTCCCTTGCCAGCAGGTACAAGGAGAGGACCTACGAGACGAGGGGGAATGGAAACAGGTCCCTGCTCGGCGAGGCAGGTGAATCCCGTCCCGGCCTCCCTCCCCTTCCCGGCTGCCTTTGCAGAACAGGTATGGGGCTCTGGAAACTGAGGGACAATCAAATGAAAATGGAGACGAAGGTCCATCAGAGGGGTCACCCAAGGCAAATCGGTCTCCCCCACGCATTAGGACCAGCTCCAACAAGAAAAAAAGAAGGGTTGTCAATGAGTTGGAGACTCATTGATGCTGCAGCCTGCCCTTCTCGGTCTGTGGACCTGGCTGTGTTCACCACCTCCTTCTCTGTCATGACCCTAGGTAAGAGAGGTGGTGTTTTAGAAAGTTGGGGAGCCATGTTGCCAAAACCACAGGTGATGGGATCCCCAACAACTGCTGCAGTGTGAACCCCACCAGCCATTGCTGCCATAGAGAGGGAGGAGGTGTGCTGCACCCCCTAGAGTGCACGGAGCCGAGTTTGGTGGTGGGGATGCTCCAAAGTCTTTGTGCCTTTCTATCAGCATCTGAGTACAAATTCCTGTTTGCTACTGGCTGGCTGGCTGTAACTGGCTGGCACAGGCTTGTTTTGCATCTGAGCTTAAACAAGTATTTAACAAGCTAGGATTTTGGGGGTGTTTTTGCTTACAAAAACTCCCTCCTCATACAGCAGGGATATCAGAGCTCTGAATGTCTTCCCTGAGGAACAACTACTGTCACTATATATAAAGGGAATAGCTTTTAATAAGAGCTCATCATTTCATTTGTATTATTTATAGGTAGGTCTGTGTCCTTAAGATCTATTTCTGATTCTGTAAGAAAAGTTATTTAATGTGTTGAAATTTAATGAAAGATTAAATGAAAGTGGTAATGACCGTAATAGAACTTGGTAGGGCAGCAGTTAAAAATATTTTTTTAATCATAATAAATTGTGAAGTTGATATGGGGGTATTGTTAAAATTTTCTTATAATAAGCAGGGCACCAGCAGCATCAGAGTTTACATTAAAAGGCTTTTTTCAGCTACTCGATAGAAAATTACTTGTACAGAGCCCAAGATAGGGGCTCTTTGGACTATGTGCTACTTATCCAAAATGAGGTGTTTTCTGTCTGAGAGTAGTTTTAACCCACGTAGACAAAAAGAGGGAAAGGAGGAGGATTGGGGAGAGGAGAGATTGAGATCAGAGAATTCTATAATATCATGTGTACATTTGTAATGTTTCCAGTGCCGCAGTTTTTTCTGTGAGTGCCATTTATGTATGCCATTTATGAGTAAGCAGTAAATCTATACCTTGACCTGCCTGGATTTGATATCTGTCAGGTAGGTAGTTATCTAAATGCTATCAATTGTGCTCTAAATACTGGATTGGGAAGTGACAGTGAACTAAGTGCTGCAGATACAAACTGGAGGGCTGGCTCGGGTTCTCTTCAGACCTTCTCATCACAGAATGATTGCCTTGCTTTTGATAAAACATCAATGATGACAGCCAGGTTAAGCCACAGACAGCAGGAGTTTGGTAGATAGGTACCAGCCATGGTCTGGGTATTGAAGACTTATTTGGAAAACTGCTCAGTTTTAAACATAGTAAAATACAACAAATTAATTTTACATCCTCTTCTGACCTGCAGAGTCTGAATATAAGCATGAATTTGCTTCTCAGCTTGGATATTGTGTTGAACTCCTTGTGGGTTCTGACTCACCAGCTGTGTTGCGTGTAGCTGTGCTGGTGTCAGATGGAGCTGATGCAGAGCATCCCTCTCCCCAGGGAGGAGAGCTGCTGGGTGTGTGTGCTGAGCCAGGCTGTACGTGTGTGGGTTTCACAGAATGTTAGGGATTGGAAGGGACCTCAAAAGATCATCTAGTCCAATCCCCCTGCCAGAGCAGGAATACCTGGGTTTGAAGGATTGGGACCTAGTGAGGATTTTAGCATGTGGATGCAGATTCCTGGTGCTTGTTAGTGATTCTGGAGCTAAGACTTCGTAAAGTTAGATGCCTTCTCACATGGTCTGAAGGAAGCATTATTTGCAGACCTTGACTTCTTCCAGACATTTGCTACCTTGATGCATTTACTGTTATTTCTTTCTCAAGACTTAGGACAGCTAATTCTGTACCAGAGGTAAAAAACAGTGCAGACTCCTGTGATTGTTATGGTCTCCATTGTATGTTGTGCTTAGGATCAGTATTTCCTTCATAAAATTAGTTTGATAAGCTGCTGGTGAAACATCAGTAGGTCAGATGAGTGCGGTGTGGCCTCAGTGGCTGCTCTACAGGTGTGAGATGGTGTCTGAGAAGAGACAGCCTGCTTCTTGGCTTTAGTATTTAACAGCTCCAGGCTAAATTATGAAATAATTAGCATCAACTAGATCCTCAGCTTCTGTAAGTTGTCTTGGGTGGATTAGCTGCTGGTGAGTTCCCCCAGCGTTAGACAGTAGCTGGAGATGAGAGAGGGTCGTACGTTCTGAGTATCTCTGTGACAGCTGAGGAGAGCAAAGGAAGGTCTGAGAAACAAGGATGACTTTGAGATTTGGCGTGATACTTTAGCCAGTACAAAACTCAGATTTTTTTTTTCCTCCTAAGGAATGTTTCCCACCCTTACACTGGGTACCATGGCTTTGTAATTAATTGCTCTTTCCCCTTTCCAGACAGGCACCCAGGGAGGTGCAGGGAGCTTCCCTTGGGTGGTGATGGCTAGCTTGTAAAAAACCCTTTGCTTTGGGGGCACTAGAAGCTGTGCTGGCTGCCAGGAGGAGGCATCTCACTGCCACAAAGCTCAAGGAAGATGTTACCAGCAAGATTTAGCACATTTCCTTGCTCTCAGGAGGTACAGTGTTTGGGAAGGCAGCCCGTGGAGCGGGCGGGGTGGCACTGCCACAGGTTTCCTTACGTCACTGGATTTCGTTACGTTTGGGTTTGTTCACTGATGAACCGCTGAAAGAAATAAAAGTTTAGGTCCAGCAAGTCACTGTGAACCACATATCCTTTTGCATCTATTGAGGTGTCCAGCATAGGTATGAGCATACCTGTTTATTTTAGCAGTTTAAACATTTTACAGAAGAAAACAGCAGGAGACAGCTGATTTTTCATTAGATGCACACATTTTGTCAGTCCCTCGGTCTTTGTCCCTTAAAAAACATAGGACAATTAAAACAAACCTTGATCAAAAAACTATTTCAACCAAGAACATCAGGTTGTGATCAGAAGGCTGATTTATTTTTACAGGAGAGTTGCAGCTTTATTTTGTTTCTAGATTTCAACCATATGTCAGGTAACTATAAAAGAGGCCTTTATTCTTTAATTAGAGCTGTGTCAGAGGCATTTTAATTGCAGCTATGCTCATGAAAATGATTGTTTGAAATACTTCTAATCCTGCTTGAGAAAGAGAGAACTGCTTGTGTGTATTCATAGCTGTAAACGTGCTGACTTTGCTGACTAAAATACCCATACTGGTACTGGGACTCCGTAGAGGTGGTGGCACTGTGAGGAGGGTAAGACAAGGCTTAAGGTGAGTAGGATCTCTCTGCCAGCCACAGGAGCCTTACCCAGCTGTGGTGCTGCAGCCCATTGAAGACAGGGACACTGGTATATTAAACACTTTTCCACCAGTTCCTTCAGAGCTCTTGAGGCCAACCTTTCACCTTTGTGATTACTACTAACCTTAAAAGGATTTCTACTAAATTTTGCAGTATGTCGTTATCTAAATCACAATTCCAGAAAATGGATTAGTCATGCTTTGTACAGCTAAGTTGTGTAGAAATGGGAGAATATTCCCTTGAGTTAATCTGATGAAAGCGAGGATGCTTTTTGGTAAAGGTTACTCAGCATCAAATAGAGCCCAGCTCTCATTTTGTATGCGCATTTATCTTCTGCTGTCTCTCTAATTAATGCTTCTGTGCTGTGCTGGGCAAGAGGTGCAGGTACCTTTTGAAATGCTGATGCTCCGGTGGAATATCCTGCTTCTCTGTCAGCTCTGGAGAAGCTGCAGCAGAGGTCATCAGCGAAAGGTTTAATAAAACTTCTGCCTCCCAGTGACTTGCCGAACTTCAGCCCTACAGAGACAGCAGACCCCAAACAGCTGTCTGCCCTGCCGTGGCTTTTCTCCAGTCCTCACCGTGTGGGCTCGTGTTCCCTAAAAAGATGAAGTGACGGTTCGTTGCTCTGTATAGCCCAAGTGTTTTCAGGATCCTCAGTGCATTGTTTCTCTGCAAAATCTTATTTACCTTATCGGTGTAAGGGCTCAAAGCCTGAAGAAATTTTATTAATATATTTAAGGTACTCAAGCACGTCTTCACCAAAAAAGATCAAGGTCAGAAGTTTGATTACTGGCTCCTCTACAGGCAATCAGAGCCCAGGACAGAAGACATTTTCATTAACCATACAGGAGTCAACTTTGCCTTTCAGTTGTGTTGTCTTTAGATGTTCTGATTTCCTCTTTAAGACTTCATATCTTCCTAGTAGATGTTTTGAAATAAATTTTTGTGTGGCAATTCACCTTTTATGACTGATCTTCTCCTTAGAGATAAGTGTCATGATATTTCTTTCCTGCCCAGGAAACAGAAAATGAATGTATAAAATGATGCATACATGGAAATCGGGAAAGAAAATGCATACCCAAACAGGAGAAGCATAATTAGACTTTTGAAAACCTGCAGATTTCTCCTTGCCTACTTGGAACAGGTTGCTCAGTAAGGGGATAAATCTCATTGCTCGCCTGAACTTACCGTGTAGAAAGGGCTCAAAGGATTTCTGCTATAAGGTACTTACTGCAGTTTCAAGCCCTGAAGAAGCAAAGGGCTTCTTCAAACTCAACCCCTCTTGCTGTAGGTCTTCTTCCCTGGTTTTGGAAGTACAGATGCTTAAACTCAGGGTGGGTACTTAAGGTACTCAGGCTAGAGTAAGTAAATTATGGAAGCGAGGAAATCCCAGTGAACTTCTTTCACATGTAACTGCTTACTGTTTGATTGTGCTTGACTTTTAAGTGTACTTACTGGTGTGAAAGTTCACAGAAAGGACACGTAGAGTTAAAATGTGAGTCACCAAAAAGGGCTTTTGAAATTGTATAATGAGTTTTCAAGCCACACTGTAGGAGTTGTTTGTAACTGCCTAATTAGGAGGAAAAAAATATAATATGCGTGTTGCTAGCTCTTCTAGGAAAGAGGAGAAATTGTTTATCTTGTCTTGGAGAAGTTTCACCTTGGAGCAGCAAAGTTCAGCTTTGGTGGCACTCCATGACAAAGCCCTGAGCCGACTCTGACTGCTAGTGCTGCTTTTTTGAGACCAGCATCTAAATTTCAGTTTGTGTAGTTTGAGAGTGCTTTGATCTAAGGTTACCAGATTTGAGATGCCATCCCTTTGATTCCTCACCTGCAGTCTAAAATGTTAATAATGGGCAGTTTACCTTTCTCTAACGTAATGGCTGCTTTTCCTCAATGTTTAGAGCAAATTCTGCCATTTGTTGCTTTGACATGAAAAGAAGGGGAAACAGTTTTGGTTGTCTGGTCAGCCTTTGTCTTCTCAGTCTGAGACCCTCACCTGTCAGAGTCCTGCTTAGATTGCTCATCTTCTCTCCCCTTTCCTCTGGCCTCATGTCCTAGAAGACTAGTCTGGCACTTCTGACTGAGTACTTATGCTCACAGCTTGACCCCTTTTTTTTTCTAATGCCTTTTGCCAAGGATCCAACCGGAAGGCGTGGTGCTTGAGCCTGTGAGATGCTGAGTTTCTTCTGAGAGGTGCTCAATAGTTTCAGCTTTAATAGGCTCTAAGGTGATGGTGACAACCTTGCATTCATGTATCCTTGATTTTAAGCAATACATCAGTCTGTAGGTAATAAAAAAGAAGCCACAGGTATTTAGCTGGGAGTCTGTGGGAGTTGCTTGTCTTGTGCATACTGGGTTTTTCCCAAAGTACTTGTACTTACCTGAACATAGGAAGGTGTTCAGCACCACGGAAAACAAGTGAGCAGTTCTTAAATCTTGGAGCATTGCCTTATTTTGTACTGTATTGATTGTAGCTGGAGAACAGTTTCAAATATTGACAATTACAAAGAAAAATACAACAGTTGTAGCTATCATTAACACTTTTCCATGTCACTGAGGGATAAGGTTTTGAGGCAGGGTGTTAGCTGCTTGATTTTTTTGTTAATGATAATGGGAGTGAGTTGGCTGTCCCCTGCAGATGATGTCCTCCTGATGTGTGCTTTGCATAGCAGTTCGAGCTGAGGGTATTATGTTCTCAAATTTATTTCAGGGTTGGTTTTTTTTTTAATTATTATTATTTTCAAGGTGACACTGCATACTAGGCAAGCATAAATGAATGTATTATTGCCTTCATATCTTCACACACTTTTATGTTTTTCTTTAAGTCATAGCATTTGCAAATAAAATAATACCTTTATGTTCTTTAACGCTAAACTCTTTAAAAGTAAGAAGGAAAGAGGCTGTTCTCCAAGGCTGCCAAATATTACCAAGTACTTGTAACCGCAAGGCTACCTGACTGTAATCCACAGATCTGATAATAGTCTGTGCAAAGAATCCTGGCAGGGTCACACGAATCTGCTATCTGGTTGTGGCTTGATGTATCCACATACTTCCTTCCTATGTTAAATTGGGGTCTGCAGTAGTGTTGTTGTGTCCCCATTTCTCCCCCCCCCCCCCCCCTTTTTTTTTTTTTAAATAACTTGCTAAATCCCATCTGGATTTATTATAATGTGCAAAATGTTGTTTGGGAATTATGTTCTGTGTAAGTAATTGCATAATGACCATTAGGGTTTATTAATGTCTTTGAAGAAGACATGGGCAATTGGTTTCTTTTGTTGTTGTTCCTTTCTGAATTTATGCAGCAATTAGCACAACATTGTTGTCAGTGCCACCCTAATACAAACGTTGTATGATGATAAGGGAGGCTTTGTGGATTGAAATAACAGTGATGTGAACCATGGAGTCAGTAAAAGTAAGCTAGCTGATGTCAAGGGAGTCTTGACTGGGAAGCAGAGGGTGGAGGAGGTAAGGACTGTGCTTTTGCTGTTTTTTAAAGGCCTGCTTGTAATAATAAGTTATAAAATCCATAGTGTGATCTGTTCAAGATGAACCAAACCAAAATGCTTTTTTATGGTCAGTTTGAAGTTCATTGATTGTATTGGTACTTAGTGTTTGGCTTCTGAACTTTGGGTGTGACCCTTATTTGTGGTAATACTGGGAAGGTGTTTATAGGTTGAATAGACATTAACTCTGAATATATCTCACAATCTGACATCTTGCCTTTCCCCAGGAGCTCACCTCTGTACAGCTAGATGGGCATCTGAGTATGCTGCTTTGAGATAAAATATAAATGGCATCTACTTGTGCTGTACCTGTCTCTGGAAGTTAAGAAGACACTTTGATCTTCGCAGCATTAACAGTATACTTTTGACAGATTTGAACAGGCTTAACACCTTTCTGATGAGAAGAGCCCTCGCTCACCCTTCTAGTCATGACCAACAGTCAGGAGGGCAAGCTGAAAGTGCATCTTAACAGTTAGCAAATGTAGATTTGGGGGCATTAATTTCTGTTTGTTGGGGTTTTTTGTTAAACTGTGATTTAAATATTTGTCCTGAAGTACTGCTTGAGTGCTTCATCTTCTGTATTCCTAACTGGCAGATGCTTATGAAAGTCAAAGCTGACTTGAGTGACTCTGTTTCATGTTAAGTCTGCAGATTTTATTTTCTTCACTGTATTTTTTTTTCTACTGGGAAGTAGCTTGTGTGTGTGTCTGTCACTCCGGAGTAAAAGGCATTGGTTTTGAAATTTATTTTTAGTAGTGAAAAAAAAGCAGAGCAAACCCACTCTGTGCCCTCAAGTGGTACAGCTGGGACACGTACAGCTTGTCTGAGGGAGGTTGTTTGCTGTGCTGTAACTGAAGAAAGCAAAGGGTACCACAGATATTGCCTTTAAATGTTCATGTCTCTGATGTTAACATTTGTTTAAAAAAGGTTAATTGCAGACAATTATGTGCTGAAGGAGCTACATCACAAGAAAAGTCAATAGTACTAGGAAACTGTAACTTTGAATTAATGATAGAACTGAACAGTTATGCCAGAGCAATTTATTTAAGGGTGCAGCACAGTTTTTTATTATAAACTGCTAAAATGTGATGTGTTGTAGGTTTATTTTTTCTTTTTTGTAACTGTATTAAAAGGTATATTTACTACTGCACACTGAATTCTTAAAGTGCTTGTATAGAGAACCAAGTATTCTGATGTTTTAAATTTAACATACTGTTCATTAGTGTTGAATATATTAAAACAGAGCTGCTTCTTGAATCAAGCTGTGTCCATTAGATGGGTCTCTTGAAGGCTAAAGTCACAGTTGTGCTTACTTAGCATGAGAACCTCAGAATTTAGATAGCTTCTATTTATTTTGTAGTCTGTGTCTGTGGTAAGAGTTGATTACTATTTTATGGTACTGGTGACTAAAATGTCAGTAGTGTATCTTGAAACTATGGCAAACATGCTGGAATTGCTTTTTTTTTTTTTTTTTTTTTTTTATCCCCTGCTCTCCAGCCCAGCACCCTGGGAGTTCATAAAACTGTTCAGTCAACATTCAGCCTTTATCCAGTTTGGGTAAATCCCCTAGCTGGGAGCCATCTCAAAACTTCTGAAAAATCGTGTTGTTTTTTCTTGGTAAGCTAGCTAAACCTTTAAAGGTTTCATTTTGAAACTCTGTGCTTTTAAAAAAAGAAAGTTATATCCATGAAACATAAGCAGTCTGCTACTGAAGTGCCTTCAGTCCTTATCTGAAAGCCAACCTGGCCTTCCTGACTCCATACTCATTTTGGATGGATGCCATGTGGCTCTAAAATACCTCAATTAGACCAAAAAACCAATCAGCAGCAACAAAAAAGCAACAACCCAAAGCCAAACGACAAACAAAAAACCTCAACCCAAATAAAAGGAAAGAGAACAAGAAGAGAAAGAAAAACTCTATGTGGCCCAAAGCCTCTGAGGACTTTTTGTTGCACAGTGCCTGGTGCTGTGCTGCTTGGCAGCTCTGGAAAAGGCATGGTAGACTCGGCTGATCTTGCATGAGTTGTATGCTTTTGGTCCCATTAGGATTATGGAGTTGGCTCACTCCTGATAAAGTGTAAAGCAGCAGAGGACCAAGCCAGCTGAGCTGGTCATGACCTTATAGTGGTAGTTGGTAGCTAACGAGACTGGTAAAACATGGTTCTGAACTGTGGGAGGCTGCAGCATCTGGACTGTTTGGAAATTAAAATTTTAAATTTTACTTTGAAAAGGAATTAAAGATGTCTTTTTCCATCATGGGCAAAATGATAGCCTCCCTCACAAAAGGATATGTCACTGAAATCTACGTCACCTTCAGTACAGTTATGCTACAGAATAATTCATGGGTCTGAGGTCAGATGGTAAGAAAGCATGGGTTAGACTAATATAATATCTGATTTTAATATGTACTTTAAATAAGGATGGATATTTTAAATTTTATGGAGGGGCCTTTGTTGTTACTTTTTTCTGACATCATTTCTCCCACTCACATAGTAGTAAGATGGATATGCAGTTCTCCAGAGCCTGTTCTCCTGGAGCAGTCTGTACTTGGGAGTGAATGCAAAACTATAGCAAAACAAACAAGTGAAAACCAACTATTACAAAATATTAAGTTACTTAAGTATGAGACTTTTCCCATATAGATCTCTTTCAACTCTTGCCCCTTTTTCTCCATCAGCTAGTGCTGTTCCTCTCTGAGGTTAGTCAGTCCGAGGACAGCTTTTCACACAATGACTCTTCTTCACTTAGGTTAATTGGAGAAGAGCTTACACTCAGTTCTGCTTCCCTGAATCGGGCAGTTTGTTCTGCAGAGCTCAAAAGGACCAAGCCAAATGCAGCTTTTGACTCTTGAACGGTGGCTTGCTTTTGGTGGTTTGCATAGTCGATGAGCTACAAAGAGCAGCCATCCTCTGAAGATAAAGCTGACACGTTTTACGATGTGTGTGAGGGAGACAGTGCAAGCTGAGAATTACTCATGATGGATATTTTTTAAATTCATCAGAAACAACTTCCTAAATTTTCCTTGTTTCTGTGTTTCTAAAAGGAAAGGAGAAGAGAAGGAAGAATTCTTTTCTTCCTGTTCGTTAACATGAAGCTTAGACTTTTGAAATTTTGAAGTTCCTGACCACAATTCCTCATTCTCTGTTAGTCACTTCTGGCTTTGTGGTGGCTTCAAGTGAACTATTTAGAGGATGTTTGGCAAATGGACATAGTGCTTCCTGGCAGAGGAGCTTTTGTCGTGGAAATGGTTTTACTTTGGATGAGAGCAAAAGCTGTGCAGGAGCATTTGGTTCTGAGAAGATACATTTTTTGGCTATTTCTGCTCAAAGTTGCACCTCTTGAAGCACTCATGAGAAATGGTGGATTATTTAAAAGCACTGCAGTCTGCAGTTACTGGAGAGAAAAAAAATGGCGAAGACAGTTTTTGGTATATGTACTGCATTTCAGTAAGGTAAACAACCTTAAGACATCAGGTTTCTTATCAGAGTGGATGTGTGTGTCATACCAAGCTGGCTTTCCCTGACCACTGGCTGTGGTTCTTCCTGCCCAGCCTGCCAGGCTGCACCCAGGGCTTACGTCTGCGACCACCACTGTAGCCCCTAGCGTGAGTTTACTTTTAATGGCTTTGCTTCAGTCAGGAAGAGATGAAAGGAAAATAACAAATTGAAAGAGAATAATACCTGCAGTGTTTTAGGACTTGTTATATTCAGTAAATATTTCATTGGCTAACTTGTGGAAAGGTAAAAAGGCAGCAATTTAAAATTTAAATTTTGGAAACATGGGAGATTTTGTAAGTTGAAAAGGTCAGTCTCACAACGAGGGAGCAAATCTAATTTTCTATTTGTTTTTTTCTGGTTTTGAGCTGTACTGACTGGGACATACAAAACCAAGCACTGAAGCATTTACATTTCTTTTAGTTGGTTTCTGTGTCCTCGATAAAAACCAGTGCAGAAGAGACTGCCTTTCCCCTTGCCACGGGTGTGGGAGCATCACTCTTGGAGAGATTATTCTTAAAACATATCCGTTTGTAACAGCTTTAGAAATAGTAGAGAGCAGTGAATTTGAAATCCCTTAGTTGCATGTGAATTAACTTACACTTGTACTTACCAGCTTCTGCTGAAGCAGCTTTCAGTTTTCAAAGAAAATGACGGCCAGTGACCACACGTCTCTCTTGAAACCTTTGAACAGAGCCAGAACGTGAAATTTTTATAAGCTTTACTGATGTGATGTTTGTAGACCCAGCAGCATACTCCTAAAACCATGTGGAAGAAAAGTATGTGCCAATATGCTTTGCTCGATTCCTCGTAACTCGGCTTGAGCTGTAAACAAATTTGCTGATGAGCTCTCATATACCTCGTAAAGCACAGTAACCTTGGAGGAATGGAGCTGTGTGTTTAGTTTGTTAGAAAACGCTGAAATCACAGCTTTACTTTCAAATCTCAGTTGAGCCTTATCTGTCGAAACAGTGGCAACACTTTCACCTGTCTTCTTAGCTGCTGCTTAAAACTCCACGGACCGTGCAGAGTGGGAAGCTTTATTTCTGTGGGTTTGTTTGTGGTGTTGTTTTTTTTATTAAATATTCTTCAACGGTTCTTTCTATAGCACAGTTGAAGTTTTATTATGAATTTGATAAGAATTTATACAGTAAATATTTTGAAGCATTCTGCAATTAAAAAAATGACAAGAAGCAAGTTGAGACAAATAACGTGTTACTTCTAGGTGCTTTGCAGCAATATTACTGTACAGATGATGGCTAGGATTTGAAATCAAGTTCATGCACATTTTCTACATCCAAGATATGACTTAAAAATCGCTGGGCATTTGGTTTCCATATTTTGGGAGGAGTATTTATAATAACCAAGGAGAAGAGCAGAAACAAGATGACTTCAGCAGCAACTAAAATACAAATCTTTGGAGCATTTGTGGCACAGCAGCTGTCCAGGAAGCATCATCATCATCATTTTCTGACAAATGATATCCTCTGAGGGTTGATGTACAGCACTCAGATATGCTTTTTCAAGTACTTTGCTGACTGAATGAGACATTTGAAAGATATTTGAGAGTTGTCTTTCTAGAACCATGTGGATACAAGTCTTGCCTGACTGGCCCAGGGAGATGTATAAGCATCTAAGCGATGCGTAGCTCCTTCAGCAAAGAAGGGACACTAGAGTTACCAGTTTTACAGTTCATCTGTTACCTTATTTTGTATCAACTCTTGTTTTAACATGCTTTTAACTAACTTATTTTCCTTTGGGAGATTAATGCTTGTACCCCTTAGCACTCTTGAGAAAATAAATATTAAATGTAGTAAGGTGGATTAATTTTTCATTTCACTGCTCATTGCTTCCCTTTCAGCTTCTTGCCTGATTACATCAGTGGTGATTTGGATTCCATTCTGCCTGAAGTCAAGGAGTACTACAAGGTCAAGGTAAATTAAATCTCTTTGATGAGTTTGTGTGTGTTAGAGCGTTGTAGGATCCAACCCATTAGTGCCCCCGTTGGCCGTTAAGTGATTCTGGCTCCATTGGTTTCTTTGAGGCTTCAGTTGTGAAGCACCTTACAAGCTCGGATGTTGTGCTCTGCCTGACACTGTACTAATGCTTAAGGTAAACACAGGAGGTGCAGGACCGCCCCAGTCCTGCACAGGGTGCAGTTTTGTAGCACCAGCTCAAGAAATAGGTCGTACTTTGCTGGAGATTACAGCAACTAGGATAAAACTCCCTGAAAAATGTGTAACTTCTTTTGCTCGGTGAGATACAGAGCAATAAAGATTAACCTCCCAGGGCTGGCACCCACTGACTTTCTAGAGAGTTTGTGTGATTTTTGCATGATATAACTTTACATTTATTGTAGGAAGCTGCAGATGGAGACATCTGTCTCTTTCATCACCCACTGAAGCACTGAATTATGCCCCAACGACTTCTGTGCTTCACTAGTGGAGTGCCCTCTCTAATGGGTTTTTGGACACATTCCTGCATACATTAATTTATTCCCAGTGTAGCCACTATGTTACTAGTGAGCAACATAAACATATACTCTCATTTCTTAGGTCTTAGGGCAAAAAGTTCTGAGTTTAGCTGACTATTTGGCATTTGACACTTTGCCTGCCTACCTGTATAGGCTTTTGTGCTGAGTGCAATGCTTTACCCTCACATCTTGGACAGCAAATTTCTGCAAATTCAGGGTTCGCTTCAGTGCGCCAGCTTGCCTTTGCAGCAGGCAAGAGCAGTAAGTGTTTGATGCTTGTGGGCGTAGAGGTCTGTGATGTGTCTGCTGCTGATTCAAAGTCTGAGGCTGAAATTTGCCTAAAATCTTCCCTGACTGACTTTGGATGGAATGGTTAGAACAAAAGGTTTCAAACTGTGAAGGGAAGGCTGGTGGAGTGTGGAAGACTGGGTTTTAGTCCCTCTCTGAGCACTGTGTGGGTTTTTTTTCCCATGTTTTACCTTGTTCGTTAGAAGGGAGAAGTGTGTGATAACTGTCCTTCTTGGGAGAGCAGCTCAGGAACAATTCTTGGGAATCTTTAGGTTACAGCTTGGGAAATGGAAATAAAATCACAGAACAGCCTTGGTTAGTAGAGACCTAAGATCATCCAGTCCAACCATTAACCCAGTACTGCCAATTCCCCACTACCCCATGTCCCTCAGCACCACATCTACACAGCTCTGAAATCCCTCCAGGGATGGGGACTCCCCCACTGCCCTGGGCAGCCTGGGCCAGTGCTGGGGAACCCTTTCAGTGAAGAATTTTTTCCTAATATCCAATCTAACCCTCCCCTGGCACAACTTGAGGCCATTACCCCTTGTCCTATCACTTGTTACTTGGTTAAAGAGACTCATCCCCGCCTCACTGCCCCCTCCTTTCAGGGAGCTGCAGAGAGCAATGAGGTCTCCCCTCAGCCTCCTCTTTTCCAGATGAACCCCCCCAGTTCCCTCAGCCACTCCCCATCACACTTGTGCTCCAGACCCTTCCCCAGCTCCACTGCCCTTCTCTGGACACACTCCAGCAGCTCAGTGTCCTTCTGGGAGTGAGGGGCCCAAACTGAACACAGTATTGGAGGTGCAGCCTCACCAGAGCTGAGTACAGGGACACAATCACCTCCCCAGTCCTGCTGGTCACACCATTGCTGATACAAGCCAGGATGCTGGTGGCCTTGGCTACTGCATGGTAGTAGGTGGGTGAGACCTACCAAAGAATGTGGGTTCAGTGTTGTGCAATAGAGAGAGGGGAGATGGAATAGGTAGTAGGGGGAAGGATACAGTAGGATGTGGAAAGGGATAAGCTAAGCTAAACTAGAGTTACACTGGCGTGCCTTTTGTCAGCTCCATTGTAGCATCTACATGCAGATTTCACCCAGAGACAGGGTGAGCAGTTATCATTAGATAGTATTAGTATATTGTTCCTAGCATTCCCTTTTATGAATTGTTGATGATTATGAATGGGAAAACAGAAGAGTTGTAGAGAAGCTTAGACTGATGTGATGTTGCTGTTTTCTCTGAGCAAGTGGGTAAGAATCCACAGAAATTCCCCCTGCTAACTGGCCAGTGTTTCCCTGTACAAAGAAAAAGCCCTTTCCCAAGCTCACTTTTGGTATTAATCAGTTACTGTGACGTTGGCATGCTCCTACAGCCTTCCCCTTCCCCAGTCTCACTGCCAGATGCTCAGTCTTGCTTGAATGGAAAGGCTGAACCATTCTTATCCCACAGAATTACCTGAAAGCCCATGCATTTGTCATGTGATACCACTCCAGTTTTATTTGCCCAGGTTAGTACCAACAATGCCACTGGTTAAGAGGAGTTGCTTTTTCATAGGAAAGCTTATGGATTTTAATTATTGCATTATAAAACATACTAATTTACAAGTGTTTGTGCCAAAGACAGCCTAGTGTAGTGCTGAACAAGAAGGAGATGTATTAAATCCAGTGTGTGAAACTAATTATGGTTGTATAAAGCATTGTCTGCATGCAGTTGTATCATCATCACAAAACAATGGCAGGCCTGACTCCTCCATCACACCAGCTGCATGCCAGGTTGTCACTGCTGGACTCAGAGGGTTTTCTACCTCATTTAAATGTTGAAAGCAAGAGCAGATGTTTGCCATTACAGGAAACATGGCATGGATTCCCGAAGCCAAAGGGTTTTACTGGGAGGGATATCTTTAAGCCAATTCTTCTGGTGGTTTTAGTTGAGAAAGGATTACATGACAAGTGTTTCCGTTTTCCCTTAAGGAGGATTATTGCCATTGTGTTGGGGAACCAGATTTAAATAAAGTTCATAAACGTGAAATATATTTTATCTCTGTTAGGTATGGCATGCTATGGCTAGCAAAGAGATCTTAAGGCAAAAGTGCTGCTTTTTCAGTTGTGTTGGAAAGTAGATAGAAAGTGCAAGAGACTTATGAGTGGGATGTGCAAGTGTTGGGTTATGCATGTTATGCTTTTGGGAGAGAGAAAGTGTATGTCATAGGTTATTCAGCTTTACTTGTTATTTTCTGAGGTCTTGGTTGTGCTTCATTGGTTTGTCAAATACCTACTTGTAGTCTTCTATTCTTTATATTACAAGATTACTGATGATTCCCCCCATTTCTTAAAGAGTTAAATAATGTTGCAACTAGATAAAACTGCACCACAACTGGAAATGGAATATCATGTTTAAATTTTCCTTTTAAAATGATATTGCACTCTAAATGAAGGATAAAGAACAACAATTCAATATTCTTTACTCTGTATATTTTCTGTCATTGTTAAAACGGATATTGAGAACAGTTTTTATACTTTCATGATAAATATGCATGTTCATGTCATCTCATAATAGATGCACTGGCAATCTATCTCTGCTTAGTCTGAAGTGCATTGGAAATGACACCGCACAAAGCAGGGAGGACTTGTGGCAATATTTCTGTCATTGCAGTTTCATCTAATTCTTGCTTTAGCTGAATGTTTCTACTATTGAAACCTTTTAAACATTACTTTGAAGTTAAAGCATCCATTTGCGTTGTTATGCCTCAAACAAGGCTCAGTTTCTGAAGTTTTGAGACCAAAGACATTATCTAAAATTATACCAAATCTGTACTTGTGCCTAGTAGCAGAAGGTTGAATCCAGTGCTCTTTGAAATCCAGATTATGCTATTTATTAAAAATCTGGTTTGGCTTTTTCACTAGGAGAACTTCATGTGCTTGAAAAGGCTTCTGTAGACTTAGAAGGCTCTGCTTCATATCTGTAATTAAGTGCTGTGAACTCATTTACAAGCCCACTGTTTTTCCTATTCTCTTTTCTTTTTAAGCCAGATAGAGCTGCTCATTTTTGCAGGCAGTTCTGCAGCTGTAGCACTTTTTCTATTACATTTCCAGAGTTTAATGGTTATCAGGGCTGTAGGAATGCTTAATTGGTATGGTGTGGGTATCGTCTTTTTGTTCTATGATGATGCACCTATGATTAGATTTACTAAATGTACTCAAAGCAGTGAAGTAGTGCTTGCACATCTCTCTAACTTCTAAACCTTTTTGCTAAACTGCATGCTTTAGTGTCATATTCCCTCCTTGTTTTCTGGGGCCAGAATTTTTAATCGTTCTGGGAAATCAGAATATTAATTTATTTCCTTCAGTTATATTATTATAATTTAAGTAAGTAAAAAAGCATCAAGTTTTTCTATGACTTGTACAATTTACCTTTTATCCCTAAATCATAAATGTTATTTTTTTCTAAAACTAATTTTTAATACAGGATGGGACTTCAAATATTAAGAAGTTTGACTCATTTCAAGCATTCTTGTTAGACTGAAAGTTTTCTAGGAAGACAGAGTTCATTTTAGGGTGTTATTCCTTTGTGAGGGGTTTTAAGGTTTTGGAAGGAGCTGTAAAAGTTGTGCATGTGGGTCTGACACAGTCTTGCTGTTGAACAGGCTACTCCTACTTGACAATCACCACTTAAGCTTTCAAGCAATCCCTTGTTTTATGTCCTGCTGAAGACATCTCTGACATCTGTAAAGAGTGCTGTGCCTACCTCAGTTCAGCTTCTGATGTGTTGAGGGTGCCCAGTGCCACCTGGACTTATAACCAAGTCATAAACTGTTTTTTTCTACTGATGTACTTTCATTGAAAGAGCATCAGTGTCGTAATGTAGAGGTTCATTAGCTTAAAATAATGTATAGGGCTGGGCTAGTCCTGTTTTTAATAGTTCAAACTGTATATGACTGTGTATGCTATCTAGGATGTTGGACTGGAAGCTTTCTGTGTGTCTTAGTCATGTAATTATTTAAGGGGAGCTTCTGTAAAATGGTTCTATTCTTGAATAGTATGTCATAGGTCTTGTCAAGATCACGTTTTCAAGTGAGTTGTGTGGGTGGTTGGGGTTATGTGGATTTCTTATTCATGCCAAACAAAAGCAATATCATAATGTTCCAGAAAATGTCATAAATTTGTAAGAGATACTGTGCTCAGTAGCACATTTATAAAGGTGAACATGACAGCCAGCCACACTAGGTCAGACGAGAGGTTCATTCAGCCAGTGTCTGGTCTCAGCTGCACTGGTACAGAATACATTTGAAAGCATCTGCATACACAGCAATGCTTCTGTTGATACACTTTTTCATCTCCCAGTAATATAAAGCTTAAAGATTTCCTAAGTCAGAGGTGGTATCTTTGTCTTTAATTGTTTTGATTTTTTAGATTGATTCCGCCCCCCCCCCCCCCCAAAAAAAAAAAAAAAAAATTAGTCTGCACACTTTTCTTCAAAGTACATAGATGAAACTGTGCAAGTATCCACAAAAAAACCTGTAGCAATATGTTCCCCAGTTTGTTTACTGGGTGAATATTTGTCATTTGGATTCTATTTTGGTTTTGAGCTGGACTTTTAATAATCACATTTGATTTTCCTGTATTTTTGTATGTGATAAAGAATGGATGAATGTACTTCAGCCACCTTTTCACTCCTGTTCTGATTGTGTTAGTATGATAGTGCCCAGCATTTCTGTAGGTACGTAGGGTGGTCTGTGTGCACAGCTAAACCAATGGAATATTGCATATGCCATCAAATTTAGGGCCTAAAATTATGTACAGCCTGTCCTGCTGAGTTAATACATGTATCATGGCTGGGAGGTCCTGTTGAAAAAGATTCTTCCATAACACCAAGGATTTCAGGACTCCGGGCTTGCACAGTGCTGTGCCAGTGAACAACAAAACCCAGGTAAATCTCTGTCCAGTTCTTAATATCACTCTTTATGCTTTCACCAAGGTTGCAATTTCCAGAAAACAATGTATCTGTTTAAATGCAGATGAGATTTGTGAAAAAGAAAACAGAACAAAACACATTCCAGTTATACAGCCCTGCATCTTTGTAAGTGATGTCCATTCTTTGTGTTATCTCCTGGGGTTGCACATCACTCCTTTCAAACTGAAAAAACCAGCTAAGTCCTGCTTGTGTTGCAAGATCAATATAATATCATTGCAATTCAGCGAGTTTTGAGGTCATTGAGAGCCACTGTGTATGTTTATTAGGACCTGAGCTGGGCCCTAATTTATCTAGTAGGATAGAGAATGCAATTTGACCAAGTTCTCATTCCTTAAAAAAAGTGCTACTCTATTTTCCTTTGCAGTATTTTTTCAGCTTGTTATGCAGCTTTGGAGACAGCACATAGAAATTAAGAGATCCAGCTTTTATTAGAGGTGGTTTGTCTTTCCTTTGCTTAGGTTTGAAATGACCATTTGCAGGTTACGAGTTGTTTTCTTTCTTCTCACAGGTGCCTTAGCTGAAGCTCAGCTGCCTGACAGCAGAGCATGCAAGGAAACAGTGCATCATATAACAAAAATGATGCTGGTGGTATTTTAGTCGTGCATCCAATTTCAGTTTAATATTATGTTGCAGTATGAGATTTATTTCTCCCTTTCATTGTTATGGCCTGAGGAGGGGAAAGGGTAGAATCTATATTGCAGTAGACGTTTGAGTTATTTCCAAGGGTTTTAAAAAATTTAATCTGGTGTTAATCTCTGAAAGAAGTCATTACTCTGGTCTGTCAGTCTATGATGGAGAAAATAACAGAAAAGTTTAAAAAATAGAAATGTATTGAATTAATTTCATTTCCAGTGCAAGGAACAAAAAAGGTGTTTTAAACAATGACAGCTTAATCTGGAGAAGGAAATTGAACAGAGTTATTTTGTGATTGAGCCTCTTCACACAAAAGAGACAGCCTGAATATGGTACTAGTGGTTGAAGACTCAGATGATAGGTCTTTTTAGATGCAAGTGGGATTTACACATCCATCTTTTCTTTTTAGAGAATTTGAGAGAAAATTGTTCCTGGAGCACAAAGCTCAGTGCCCATGCCTGTGGACTGCTAATTAGAACAGTTTCTAATGAAGCTGCAGAACCCACAGCCTCGCAGCTCATCAAATGTTGCTGCAAACTTCAAGTTCAGCCCAAGTGCTCTGTGGGATTGGTGAGGTTGCTTCTGTGGTGGGAGAGCCCATTAGCTAGCCAGAGCACAACTGTGGCCAACAGTGGAACACAAACCTGATCATTAACCAAGAAAAGGATCCCCAAAATCTGGATGTTACAGTTTTAAAGTATTTTAAGAAGCTTGGCAGCCTCTGGAAATGATTCTATTGTGCATCTTGTCAAAGAGCAGGCAGCTCTCATTTCAGAAGCAGAGTGGAAAGATGCAGTTCAAAGTAGGAAGGTGGTCTGGAGAGGAGGAGGAGGAGGAATGCTTCTGACATGCTTCCAGTGGCTTACAGTGAGCATTCTGGTGAGTGCGTTCCCTTGCTGCAAAAGGGACACATGGACTACTCAGGCTCATTCTCCCTAGCCTCCACACTCCAGAGGCAGATTCACCAAGGCCACCATTAACTTTGCTTCTTTAGCTTTGACACAACTATGAACTTAAAATGTACGATAAATTGGGATACATGATCCAGGGCTACGTCGTCTTTACTTACCATAGTGTTGCCCTCATGATGCTTACACTTCACTTACAGCAATACAACTACAGAAGCTCAAGGGTGACAATCCAGATACAAGGAGGTTAGATCAGGCCTGTTTGTGTTCCTGCAGATAGATGAGTGGCCTACAAGCCTCCAAATGGAAAAGAAAGAGAAAGTGATGTGTGTTGTTCCAGTAGAAAAGTGAAATGCTTTTGTAGCTTGTTGGTGAAACAAAGGGTGAGCTAAAGCTGCCAAACTTCAACTTGCCTGTATTAATTAACCATGGAAGTGTACAGTTATTTGGAGTTTTGATATGAACCAAACCAAAGGTGGAGTCCAACAGGAAAATTCAAGTGCTGCTTCTGGAGCACGGATGGTTATATTTCCGTACTGAATTTTGATTTGGTCAAAAACATGCAACATACAAGGTTGGTTTTTATAGCTGCAGTCAGAAATAGTGCAAGATGGTAAAAGTTACATTCACATATACCAGGAGGAAATTTAACTAAAGCTGTCATTTTGGAAAGACCATTAGTGGCAGAGAAATGCAGTTACTGGTGGGGCAGAGGGGAATGAAAGAACTCAAGTTCTGGCACCTTTAACTACAGCCAGGTGGGGAAAGCTCTGCAAATTGGCATATTTCTCATACTTACCTTTCTTGGTACCTTCTCCTTTTATTTTTCTCTCCTGTATTTCCTGTAATACTCTTTTGGGCTCTTGCTGTTTTCAGTGTCATCAGCAAGCATTTGAATCTTTGTTTTTCTGTTTCATTTCTGCTGTTTTCCTTGAGTGCTCAGCAGAGCCCAGCAAAGAGAGGCTGGATGAAGGTTTGATAAGCTGACTGTGCAAGAAGCTTGGCTGAAATCCAGTCAGTCTCAGGACCACTGAGTTAGAGTTCTGGTGTGCTGTTGGATTCCTTCATTTGAAGACATGATGGTCTTTGATTAAAAAACAATAAAAGTTCCTTAAGTCAAATAGATTTGGAGGTATAATTGGAAATGGAAACAGTCCCCTGTGTGATGAAATCAGTTAAGAGAGAAAAATGAAATGTCAGGGGAGAGGAAAATGAAGAATGGAAACTGAGAAAAAGGGAGAGACTTCAAAAAGTTAGAAAAAGGTAAGCATTTTAAGAGAGAAAAATAAAGGTAACATCAGCAGAGGGTAGGAAAGAGAACTGGATAGAAATAGAAACATTTCCCTGACACATCACCAAATGAGTTCTGCTGTCATTTTTTTGCAGCTGTGAAGAAGTGAGTGCGATAAGATAAGCACACACGCATGGAAACCGTATTTTCTAATCAAAAAGTAAGATTTTCAGTTTATTAGCAATGAGTGCAAGGTGGTTGGGGTTTTTTGAGGGTTGTGGATTTTTTGCTGGTTTTAGGTGGTTTTGTTTGAACTTAATATAGGAGGACCTATGGTTTTTTTCATCCTTGACCAAGCTTTGATGGGAGTTTCTTCAGGTAAAGAATAGAAAATCATGCAAGGAGCTTAAAACATAAAGAACTGCAATGGAAGTTGGAATGTATTTGCAGTACATTTACAGGTGTTAAGTCTGTTTTGTCCAAATTCTGCAGCAGCTGCTACTGTAATATATAATGTATCTAAGCAACCATTAATCCAATTGAAACAACTAATTTAGTAAGTATTTACTTTGCACTTAATTGGTAATAACCCTTCAAGTAAGGAATTAGCAATTTACCATTAATTGCTAGTTAACATTACCAGATTTTCATTTAATTGATAAAAATGTAGCCTTCAAGAGGAGCTTTCTTTTGAGAGCTGAAACAACCTTGCTCCTTTTAAGCAGTGGGAAAACACCTTTAGAGAACGGAGTGGGGATTAAACATGGGGTGTAATTGCTTACTGTGACCCAGCTCCATTATTTTCTGGAATTTCGAAGCCAAAGCCTTTTGATGTATCAGTATGCAGGTGAAGTCTTCCATTTGTTTTGTTCACCATCTACTGTTTCAACATACAGTGAAATACAGCTGCTATACTTTAGATTTTAATCACTATTGAAATGGTATTTGTGGGAAGAAGACAAAATTGGACACCTGCTTATAGAGGGATCTCAGGGTTTGCAACAGATTAATAATTGTGCTGGGTATTGCTGTGCCAGCTGGGGCTCCTGTTCTTCTGGCACTGAGTTTGTACTGGGTGATTTGCTGTGGACAGAGGGAAGGAATAATGCCGTGTAATGGTCATTGTGGTCCTCTCCCCTTTCCCTGCATCCAGTGGTGGCTTATTTGGATCCTGCCTCAAAAATACTTCTGAGAGGTAAAATCTCAGTCTTTGCCTAGACAATTCGACAGGATACTAGTGCTCACAGGGCACAGAACTGTATCTGTTCTGTCTTCAAATCAAACATGGATGTATTTCTTGGGACTTTATGATAGACTTCCTGGAAATTTGAACAGGGACAGCAGTGGAGCATGGTCAGGCATCAGAACATGTTCTGTATCCTGTATTTATTGCAGGTTCATGGAGCAGATAAATGAACTCCTCCATTCCTAATGTATCTGCAGAGGTGCATTTCTGACCTGGCATCAACAGTTCCTTACACAGCTGAATGTGGGGGAAGGTCTCTAGAGTGATTCCCAAAAATCTTTTCTTCGATAAGGTTACATTGTCAATATCTTGAGCTCATTCCAGACTGGAAGTGGGGCATGTGCTGGGAGGAAACTGGGAATATCACAGTTCAACTCCCATTTTATTCTCCCATGGATGGGATAAAATGAGAGAGAAGGTGAAGAGGGTCTGAAACTCCTTGAAGTGTTTTTCCATGTTAAAAGCTCCATTGCTGTTCCAGAAGAGCTCTGCACACACCTGAGCTCGAGCAAGTGTGGTTTGACCTGAGGAGAGGGCATTGCAGGGGGTTTTGTCAACAACAATGGAATCAACTCACGTATACCCCAGCAGTTGTACTTAAAATATACTTGGCTTGATCTTGGAGAGAGGAGTGGAGAAGTGTTCGAACTTTTTTAGTGTGATTTATCGGGTGTTTTGGACAAACCAGCTCTTCCTCAGGCCAGGCAGTTATGGATTCAAGCATGTATCCTGCCTTCAATAACCAAGTTTAAACTGTTCTACATGCTTCGGTCCTTGTGCCACCCTGACTGTACTGCCCTGGTTGTGGTGTGCAGCCCTTGGCAAGCAGCTGCCACAGAGCCTTTTCCACAGTCTGGGAAGTGTTAGAAACAGTCCAACCAAGGGAGTCAGCCATCCCCACCACTTTCACCATTTCTGTGGGTTTTCATGTGGTCTGAATGAGTTTGCCCTCAGCAAGGCAAATAGTTGGCTGTGGTCAGACTCAGGTTTCTTTCTGCCTCGTTCCTCTTCCGTAGAAGAGCACTCTACTAGCTGTGAACCTTCAGAGATTCAGTGCCTTAAATTAAATACGAGTCAGATCTGTGTCTTAAATATCAAACAAGCTTACTGCTTCACTGGAAAGTATTTTTGAACACTTCTCCATCAAAAATAACTGGTTTGTTCCAATTGTCTGGAGTCTGTGATAAAGTGTTGGTTGTAGTCCTTGGCACCAGGCTTCCAAAGAAAATGTAAGGCCCTGCAGCAGGTCTGCAGGAGGCACGGCCGGCCAGTGTCCTGCTGTGGGATGCTGTTCCCATCCAAGTCCTCCCCAAGGCAACCATCTGCAGAGAGAAGCCCAGAAGCCGTGATAATAGCTCAGTTCATCTCAGAGTTAATAAAGGGAAGTAACTGATGAATTTGCAAACTTTTCAGCTTATTTGAGACTATGACAAATGGTGAGGCTTTCAGGATTTTGAACAGGGACATTTTATCAGAGGAAACAGAGATTGCACAGCATTTAGAGTGAAAGTCAGTGATTCTGCTGTGATTGTGCCCTCTGTACAGGATACAGGACAGCCCTGTGCAATGTGGAATAGCTCAGAATTCCCTGTGGCAGAAGGCGAGTGGTGGATCAGGAGAGAGGCACCAATGTACAGGGAATGGTTAGATTCGGGAAGGAAATTATATAAAAAATTGAAGGTTCCTTAGGGAGCACCATTTATCAGTTATGTGCTTTTTGTGGCAAACTCAAGATGCTTTGAAAGGTTAGGGTAAATCTGGTAACGTTTGATAAATACCAGAAACTTCTCTAACCATGAACTGTCCCTAAATCATCTTACTGGTGTTTGCACTGCCTCTCCTTTAGTTAAATTCACTTTCAAAGAAATTGCAGAGAAGGTAATATAAGGGACAATGCCTTCCTATCCTGTTATCTGTCAATAGGTCATTTACTTCTTCCCACCAAAAGCCCTCCCACTCTCCTGTCTTTTTTTTCCTCCCTGCTTCCAATGATTCACTCATTTAAAATGACTGCACCCAAGCCTTTCTAGCAGGGAATTTTGTCTGAGTTATTAACATAGTAAGAGCATTACAGGTAGACTCAAAAATCTGAATTAAAACATGATGGGAGAGCCAGGCTTTGCAATTGCATCTTCCAAAATGCATTAATTAAATGTAGTTGTGTACTAATGAGTTGTACAGTAGAGACATGTTTTCTAAATGACCACCTGTCTTTGAAAGTGATATTGATGGGGCAATGCAATCACAGTCATTTCAACCCCAAATTATGTGTTTGAGTGTAGGGAGCCCATCTTTGGTCTGTGATGATTCAGTGGAAGGGTGATTAGGATGTAGATACCAAGCCTGCAGGCAGCGAGTGTGATGAGACAGGAGGTCTCTCCCAGTTGCTGTGTTGGCAGATAATACAGTTTTTTGAAGTCTGCTTGTCAGGCACTTCTGTGAGTATCCACTTTAGAAACATACAGTGTCCTATCCATACCTTTCAGTGGTTAGTAAGTGTTTAGCAGCTACCTTTTGTATTACTATCCCAAATTTAAAACAAACAAACAAAACTGACTTGGAAGATGAAACCACAGAATTTGTATTTCTCTAAATTCATGGGTTTCTCAGACATAACTAAAAGGAAAAATGTGGCACTGGCTTAATAAGCTCCTCAGTTTGGTTTAAAATCATTCAAAGTAAATAAAGAAGGTTTTTAAACATGAGCTGCTGAAAGTTCAAGGGGAAGAGACAGAACTGGCCACATTACTAGCCGAGCACTTGGAGCAAGAGTAAGCTAAAGAAGCTTTTGATAGGGGTCTACTGTAGAGTCAGATATTTTTATTATTATTATTATTTTATTGTAGTCATTTGACTTCAGTTCAGTGCATAGGTTTGAAAAAATGTAGAATGGTTTATTTTCTCTTTCAGTATATGAATAAAAATGAGGTATGAGATGATGAGAAGTACTATTCATGAGGTGCAGAAGGGCTCAGTGATGAGAAACGATCAATATTATCTCTAGCTACAGAGTTCAACCACGTGTGTCCAGTAAATTAGTTGGCTTTTAAATGCAAAATGTGGTTAGATAAGCTTATTTATGTCTCCGTAGCATATAAGATTGCTTTATTTAGTAGAGGATAAAGACACAACTGGGGATTAGAGGGTGGAACTGACGGAAGTATGATTTACTGTGGATTGGAGCAGTAGTTGGACAACATATGTAACCCAGCTAGAAAATTGGATAAGGTCAGAAAGGAGTAACTGAAATGCTTTGTTGACTAATATACAAGAACCTTGGCAGCAAAACAGAAGAACTAAAACAATTGTTATTGGTATGCTAATAGATTTTTTACAGCTTTACTGGAAATACGGTGAAGTAGCAGGCAAGGGTTGAATAGAAATATTACAAGGCATGCACTGATCAGGAACAGTAGGAATAAAAAATAAAGCTTAATATGAAATGACTACAAACAAAACCATCTGATTTGGGCTTATGTTTCTGGGCATGGGGGGGGGGAAATGCTATTTAAATGGGAAAACCCAGTTATACCAGACTGGTGATCTGCAGATAATTTTTTAGCATACAGTTTCTGAATGAGAATTTGTGGTGCTTTCAGTGTTGTTCTGGTGGACAGTAAAACATATTCTGGTACATTTGGGGGCCTAAAATGACTTTGGGTAGAATGAGAAGAAATTAACTTGTGAACTGTGGACATGAACAGAAAATCTGAGAGGTCTGTGTTCTGCTTCAGTTTAGGGTTTTTTTTAATAACTCTTTTGCCTTTGTGTTTCAAAAAGGGAAAGCCTTGAGAAATTGAGACCAGAAGGCATTCTGTATAGGAGCTTATGCACTAAATGAAGTGACGGCAGATTTCCACCCCTTTTGTCTTAAAAAATTTCTGCCTGGAACTGCTTTGTAAACAAAAGCTGAAAGATAAGAGAGACTTTCAATATAACCATGTGAACTCAGAAAGGAAACGAAGAGTAGGTGTGAAGAACGCAGGAGGAGGAGGGCAGGGCGAGGAAAGAGGACTGAGGAGCAAAAATACTTTTTCAAAGGTCAAAATATGCAAGTGAGAGGTCTCTTCTGTGAGCTCCACATGTAGTAATGGGTACTTCAGTTGCCTAGAAAATGTGGAAAGATGAAGTGGTCAAACTGAGCCATGAGGACAGCGTGGTTATTGAAGACCAGCATCTTACTGCACTCCATGGCAGAATGATACATGTCTTAAGTTTTTGGGAAAGAGGGCAAAGGAGAAGTTGGGGAAAAGCACGCAGAAGTGAAAATCACTGTTGTTATCAGAAGATGACAGCTACACACTGGACGACAAGCCTGCTAACCCTCCTTGTTAGCATCCTAGTTTGGATATAAAAGCAGAGTCAGGGGACTCAATTTCCAAATACCACAGCTCAGACTCACAGTCACACGTGCAGGAGAAGATACAGTCTCAGTGACACTGGAGATGTGTGCACTCCCTTCTCAATACAGCAGTAGCAGGAGCCAAGAAGCCCTGATGAGGGAAGGATTCACAGCTAGCAGGAAGATCTCTTTTAGTGCCCCCACAGAAGGTTTTGATGCCATCTGTGGAACGCCATGTGCAACTCCAATAACCTGTCTCCAAAAAACATGAACCTGAGCCTGAAGCAGGCTCAAAAAATGCTTGCTAAAATGAGCAGGGGGCTTAACAGCCTGTTTTCTGAGAAAAGGCTAAAAGAGCTTGTCTTGTTTAGCCTAATGAAATTAAAGTGAAATAAATATATAAAGGGGCGAAGCACTAGGGTTGCAGAAGATAAAAAGTAACATTGCTTTAAGATCCATTCCAATTAAATCAAGCTGCAAATTAGAAGTGTGCTGTTACCATTGGAAGAATGAGCCTTCCAGTTGGGAAGAAGCAGCCTGGGTGGTTTTAAAATGGATGCTCGGAAGTTTATGGGAAGTATTTTGTGACATATTTCCTGTGGCAGCACTGGATTGAATTTGATGAGACAGGACAATCCTACCTGTCCTAGATTTCAATGAGAATCTGTCATTGCTTTTGAAAATGTGAAATGGTGGTTGTGTGCATTTTAATTTGATTCCAATTTCCATCCGATTTTAAAAAAAAAAAAAAGGAAAACCACCAAAAACTGATCATGTGGTGAACAAGAGGCATCATTCACCACTTTCTAGAAAAATAAAAAGATGTGTGAAATTAATAATGTGACTAAAATCACGTTTAGACAGAGATTTCTGGGAGGGTAAGTGTGTTTTTTCCTGGGTTGAGCTGATGGTGATGATCTACTGAGAAAGAACCTTTCTCCGCAAAGGTAATTTTTTGTTTTCTTTTTGGTTCATCGGTTTAGATGCTTCTGTGACCTTGGTGAAACCAGCTTGACTCTAAAGAACAGAATCCAGGCATATGGTTTTCAGGTTTCTAATCATTAAGCATAAACAGTGCAGGTGATTGTTTTGTTTGGTTGGTTTTTAAACCTCTTTAATCTGCAATAATAAATAGTCTAGAAGCAAAACTGGATTTCACAATAATTGAGTTATTTTTCTTCTGCATGTTTTTAATGACCTGATGTGATTTGCATCTGTTGGGGAGAGAGCGTGTGCTTCATTTTAATGGCTTTATTGGTTAATTTGACAGTTAATAAATTAAATCTTGTTAAACAATGTTGGATGAGGATGGGCCTAACTTGATTGTTGATAGCAATGTTTCTTTTTCAGGATTGGAAAATTAAATTGATTATTGCCACAAATAGTATTCTAGGATTTTTTTCCCCCAAATCTGATAGACCTCTTGGTGATTTCTCAAGAATACAGCAAAAGCTAGAATTAATAGAGCAAAAGCATACGTCCTGTATTTTCACCTCAACATAAATCTCATTCACGGATTCAGATCTTGGGGATTGTTTTACATTGTTAGTTTGTTGAATATTTTAAAAAGTGTATGCATTTTTTTAGTTAATTGACCAGCATTTTTATAACTGCTGGTATGTGCATTGTAAGGTGTAACGCTGGGTTTTTCATGGGAAATAGAATCTTCGTACCTGCACAGCTGAAGTTCACTTTTCACTTAACAAAATCTACTAACTTCAAACCTTTGTGGAATTTCAAACCTTTGTGCCGTTGAACTGCAAAAAGTGCAAACAAAATTTTCAGGTCAAATCTCCTGTTTGATCTCCAGACAAACCAGCCATCACGTTTCATGCAAATTTTAAGTAAGAAATCCAGGCAATCCATCATACAGGACAGTCTACAGATACGTTCATCTGATTAGGCTGTATGAGTACCCTGAAAGGACTGTACTCGAAATTAAGTGAAGTAGAGATGTGTCTTTGCTGTAGACAGATGCAGATTTTTATCTGCTCTCTCTTGTGTCCTTCTGTATCAAGCAGCTTCCACATCAAATGTCCAGTCATGGTTAAGGAGTGGGTTACAAGCCTGTAATTGTGATTGATATTTTATTGCTATTTATTAGTTATGTTACTCTTTTGCCAGGTACTGTAGAAATGTAGTGCAAAAAGAGGGAATGCATTTTTCTTAGCTAAGACAGCATGTGGTTATAGAGTCGTAGGGAGGATAAGAGAGACAACGAAAGAAAACTTGATAAATTATTTTTTAAAAAAAAAATTTCTACACAATCAAATATAAAGCTTGCCATGCTGGTTCCAGAACCAATTGTCTGGCTGATGGCTCTGGTTTCTGGTTGTGCTGCAGGCTGTCAAGCTTAATGCTTCTGGCTTAATTCCCTCAAACTCACTAGTGATGTTCCTTGTCTCTTCTCCTTTCTGCTCTTCTTCCCAGCCTCCCCTGCCAGCACAGGCTTTGTTTCCAACTTTGAGGTCAACTTGATTAGGTGTCCCCTGGGCTGTCTTTGTCTTGATTGACCTGAGTGTGTCTGCAGCATGACCTGCAGTGCTCCCGAGCCTGAGAACATGACACAAAGGTGTCTGCAACAATTCTGCACAGAGCTGGCATGGAAGGAGCGCTGCTTGGGCACTTAGGTTTCACTTGACATGTGCTTATAGGTCTTAGGCTGGGAATCATCAGTACAAGAAAGCCCTTAACACCTGCCTGAGAAATACATAGAATGTTTAGAATTCAAAGTACTTTCGGAGCATTGCCATGCCCTTGACAATTGGTTACTGTGTGTAATTGTAGCATGACGTAATTATTCCACTAGTCATCTTAATCATTCTGTAGTATGGGAAGTAAGGAAGTCTGCTGTGTTTCATTTTCTTTCAGCTAAAGCCACGTGTAAGCATACTGCTGGTCGAGAAAAGCTACTGTTGTGGTACAATCAAATAGACAGTGTTTGTTCTCTCCGTCCCCCTTTCTCCCTAGAGTTTTACTAACAGCTTACTTAAAAGCAGGTGCTCAATTTAATCCTGTTAGTGCTATTTTGCATGTCTGTACAGAAGGGTGGCCCAAGATAAACCAATAACAGAGGAGAGGATGATGTTAGTTTAGGGATAAGGCACAGTTACAGGAAATGGGATAAAACAGCATATCACTGGCAATTCCAGTTTATCAGGGATGCCTTGCAAGGAACCTTAGTCCAACATTGCTAGGCCAGTTTATTAACTCATTGATCCATGCTCAGGTATTCCTGAATGCTTTGTTTCTCTTCTCCATTTTGCTTTATTGATTTCATGGTACATCCCTGCATGTAATCTAGAAGCCAAATGTATGATGGTTTTGTCATCACTTGTGGTGCCACAGTACCTGTGAGCCTCAGATGTTTAGGTTATTTTCTTCCCTGCCTCTCCCCCTGTCCCCCAGTCTGTTTTGAAATGAGCAATCCCAGAGGGGGGCTATGTTCCCCATTTAGGTGAAGGCTTTGGTTTCCCTCCAACACAAGATGCCTGGTCAGAGGTTTTCAAAGACTGGTCAAGTACTCTTACCTTCCCTGTATTGTTTCTGCAGGTTGTAGGCTTGCGTCATTCAGTACTTCTGGAGAGTTGATTCATGCATTCATCTCCTTTCAGACACTGGGAAAAACTGAGCAAAGGAGATCCTCAGGGGTTAGGTAGGGTATGTATGTGTTCTTCCCTTTTGCCCATCTTGTACTGTGATGTACAGGTTCAATACTGTGCTAATCAGCATCTGGCTCAGTCTACTCCATCCAGTTGTTTGTTCTGATAGTGCCAAGCCAGGGACTGGAGACATCTTCCAAGTGTTAAAAATGTGGGCTCGTTTCAGAGCTGACCCAGGAGGATGCGTAGCTCTCCTGCTGTTGGCAACAGAGCAAGCTGGTGATGGGAACCCCAGTTACCCTGGCTGCTTGTCAGGCCAGGAGGAGCCAATGCAGGGAAGTCAGAAAGGTAACTGGAGGGACCATGTTCAGCTGCAAGCCGGGGCAGAGGACGGCTTTTGTTGTAGTGATGTTTTGCTTTGGGATGTGGTTGTCCTACAAAGGGGCTGGCCTTTCCCACAGCTTGGCTTGGAGGGCTGAGGTACTGACACAGTGGATCCTGTCTGAAGCAGCTTTTTGACCAAAAGGTTTGGGCAGAGAAACTAAGTTATGAAGAACAGGACTGGTTCACTAGTGAATAGAGGAAGCCCAGTGTTGGAGCAATGGATTGCTTCTTTCCTCACAATTTGCATATTATACTGTCTTTATTTCTGCTTCTGAGCTAGAAGTCTAGGGAAGTGGTTAGTGAGTTGAAACATGGGAAATGAAATAATTGAGTATTTGGAATGGAAGAGGAAACAGTGAGAGCTGGGTGGTGCAGCAGGAATGTCCTCTCAGACCATTAACTTCTGTTTGAGTCACTGAAGATTTTCAAGGTGATAAGGAGGTTCAGTATTAAATAGCTGTTAGGTGCACTGCTTTTAAAGAACAGAAAATTGGATCAGAGAAGCAGGCAGCACATCACCCTTCTCAGAGATGGGCTGTTCACAACAGAGCAACTGGCAGTGGTTGACAGTGCTTGCAGGACTCCCACTGAAAGGAATGTGGTATGTAAAAATATGTGTCTGAGGGGTATAATTCATTATTTACTCAAAGCATAGGAGATATCATGAAAAATGAAATGGAAGGTGAGCATGGAATGAGACAAGTCTCAGTAGCAAATCTGGCTGGAGTGTTTGCTACTCTCTTTACTGCCTTCAGACTTCCACAGGTGTGTCCTCTGCTTTGCCAGCCCTAGGACAGTCTGCATAGCAGTGTCTTCTGGTTGTCCGGTTTCTGTTGTCTGCTTGTTGCTGCCCAAATTCTTTATTTATAAACATTATTTCTAATCTTCCATGTTTTCAGAAAGAAACAGCTGAAACCCTTGAAGCAGAGTTGTTTGGCCCTCAAGTCTAAGAGGGTCTTTCAAGGACTGTGGAAGTCCCAGTTCTCCAGACCAGAAGCTCTGCACCTTACACCAGTGTTGGCCTAACAGCAGCCACAGAACATGACCAGAGTTACTCTTGGTTCAGTGTTGCATCATGCAAAGTATAGATGTTGGTTGAGTTCTGGTTGCAGGCACTGGTGATGATGAAAGGTGTGGAAGGTACGGCATAAGATAATTTGTCTAGATTTCAAGATGAATTACAGATTACTAGAAGTTAAGAGAAGATGTGGCTTGAAGTTGAACTTTACATGATGCAAGTGAAACAAAACCCTCCTCCCTGTTTCTAACATCAGTTTAATTTTTGCGGAGATGCTTTTTTGAGAGTACAAAACAAGAAATTTGGGGGGTGACATCCCAATGCAACTACATCAAACATCCTAATGTTGAATAATAACAGCAGTCTGTCATACAAACATATCGAAATAATTGGCTGTGCTTCATTGGTAGTGTTGATCAGACTGCATGGCAGTACCTTCTGTCGCCAAAATGATTTACAGGACACGTGCAGATGTTATTTACAGTGACCTACTAATTCTTCTTGAATGAGAGACCGTATTTCTTCTTGCTCGTGTTAATCTTAGCTCCTTTTAAAATGAGTTCTGTTCACTCTCCACCAAATTGTTTAGAAAAAGTAAGTAGTTAATTAAAATCTCTGGTGCTATAGCACTGTTTGAAGTTTAATATTAGCAAAACTTTGGCTGAGCTTGGCAGGAATGAAGGAAAAGGCTCCTACTGTCACAAAATGCATTATGGTCTTTCACAAAACTTACTGTACACAAGGTTTTTCCTTAATGCTATATTCTTACCCAAGTCCATGGTAGTTCTCTTCTACTTCCATTCTAACAGTCTAGCCAGATCCTTTACTTGCTTAATAATAATTTGAATTAATTAATCACAGTAGTTTTAGGGCTTTTTCCAGTGAATCTGTTAAGAACAATGCATTTTACATTGCACTAGACTGCATTCAGATACCAATTTTAGTGTTAGACTGTCACATTCAAAAAACTGTCTGATGGAAAGCTGCAGTTTTCGATTTTGTTTGCATTACGTGCAAAAAAAAAAAAAAGTTGGAAAGAGCTAAAGTATCTAGGGAATAAAAGCACTGACTTCACATAAAACATCTAGGAGTGTAACAGTGGCTTTGCAAGTTTACATGAAGAAAGTATTAAATAGTTATCTTCTCTCACTTAGCAATAATGTAATTTGATCGGAAAAACAGCTTTTGCTTTAAAACTGCTGCAAAACCATTTTCACTCTGGGTCTCCAATGTGATTCATTAAAATTAAAAAATAAATGAGTCACATACTTCCTCTGTTATTTTTATTTTTACTTGATACAGCATGTAATTCTAGAGTACTTGGTTTCTGAATTTCCCAAGGAAGCAAAAGCTTCTACGATGGCTAAAATGGGGATGTAGAATAGATGTCAATTGCTGCCTTTGCATGCTAACTTCTTTTTTTTCTGTGAAAGTCAAGGTGAAGAAATGAAGTATTTAAAGAACTTTAATGCAGGAAAAACACAGATGTTCGTGCATGGCTGTGTCTTCAAAAATTGCAGAGAAGAGGCAGGCATTTGCCTTAAGCAGTTGTTTGTCTGATTAGGGTTGTGGCTGCCTTACCTGTCTGTAGCATGATGGTCCTTGTTGCCATACAGACGAGCTCTTGAATGCTTATTCACTTATTTTCACAGTGCATGCTAGAAGTACTAATTTATTGCAGACTTGCAGGACTGAGAGAGAGAGAGACCAAAACTTGCAGGACTGAGATGGAGAGAGACCAAAATCAAAGCCTAACACTCACAGAAGCTGGGAACCATTCAGTGCCCGAACAGGACTGTGGGGCTGTGCACTGACAGCTTGCCCACATCATACAAGATTCCCATGGCAGCGTCAGTGGCTGAACCCTTAATTGATAAACGTTGTCTCAGTGCCTTGATAGCAAGACAATTTCCTCCTGATTCTTTTGGATGTGGATTATAACACTGAAGACTGGCAAAGAGAAGACTGATTTGCAATGAATACTAAAAGTAGGGCGTTGTCTTCTGACACCATGGGTGGACAACTAGTGATTAGGCAGACATGGAATGAAAGGTGTAGGGGGAGTTTTTGCTTGTTTAAGGGAAAACTGTGAAGTGTCTGAGTGTACTGGAATCTGTTGATGTTTAGGATATGATCTGCAGCTTGAAAAGCAAAGCCTCTCAGCACAAATAATTTTTGTGGTCCAATTCAGGCACAGGACTGCCATCACATCATACAAGAAGAAGCAGAATGAGTTCCTGCAAAAAGGAGAGCAGCTCCAATGCCTTCTGTCAGAAAAGAACAGCTGCTTTGTATATACCACAGGTGTTGCTTTGTCTATAGCCTTCTCTGTTTTCTTTCTCTGGATGCTAGGGATTTTGAAACATGAGTTTAAAGAGAGGTTAGGAAAGAGAGAGTGTTACTGGGCATTGGATGGAGTGGGGATATGTACTTGTGTAACTCCTACGTGGGAGGGGGCATATGGCTGCATAAAAAGACTTGGGTAAATATCAGGAGTAACATCTAGCAGGGGCTGGTGTGGTGTGGTACGGTTTTCTGCTGGAAATAAGCAAAACCTCCAAGGCTTGAAAAATCTTAAACTGAACATAACACTTGAGAGTGTACTGGAGAAAAACTGTCTCTTCAGAAAGATAGACAGGATGACTGAAACTGTTAGTTTAGTCTCCATGTTTTATCATCCAATTAGTGTATTAATTGCCTTCTCACAGCAAATCCAGCCCTGGAAAATGCTTAAAAAGTGTTTTCTTTTCAAGTGTCCTCATACCTTCAGAAATGTCTGACAAATCCTTAACAGAGTCATTAAAGAGCAGTCACTAATGTTCATCATTGCTTGAAACTGCTTTGCAGGGAGAGGCTTTTGAGTGGCAGAGTAAGGTCTGACACTGATTTGCTCATAGGGCTGTTCCCTGACTGCTCAGTGCAGACGTAATCTGCCTAGCTATAAACTAGGTTGTTGGGAAAACCTACCTAGCTCTGAACTAGCTAGTTGGCCTTCTAGGAGCAGTGGCAGTATTTAGCACTGTAGAGACTGTAAAATCCACCAAAGAAGATGGAAGCTTTCAGGTAGAGCCTAGGCTGAGCTTTTTTGCCCACTAAAGCTTTGTTAGGTCCATTCAAGGTTACCATCACAGCATTGACTATGGTAGAGACATGACCATTGTCTGCAAACCCCAGCTGGAAAAGAGCCAAATATTCCAAAAAATTCAGAATTTGGAGGTGTATCTGCATATCTAGCTGTCTCCGTGTGCATCCGCTTCAGACCTACAGCTCAGGCAAGGTTCAGTCAAAATAATCAATATGGGTGGAAGACTTGCATGAGCTAAAAAAAAATAATTAAAATTGCCCCTTCAAAAAGTGCATGTATAGCCCCACTGAGCTTCTGATGTCTCTTCCTACAGCTTTTTGAAGTTGTAAACCTTTTTTAGGTTTCTGATCAAAATGCACAAACAGGTCTTAATATATTTTTTCTTTTCTTTTAAAAGTAGTTTAAAATAGAGGATGATGTAGATGTTCCTGCTCTGGCAGGGGGATTGGACTAGATGATCTTTTGAGGTCCCTTCCAATCCCTGACATTCTGTGGTTCTGTGTGATGGGTAGAACGAAGGAAAGCAGAAAAGGAGAAGCTCTCAGATGTGATTATATGTTAGAACAGTGCATTATGGACATTCTATATTGTGTCATACTGTCCTGAGTATTGGTATCAAGGGATGTTAGGTCAGGTTCACACAGTAAGCGTGCCAGCCTGTGTAACTGATGGGAAGCTCAAAGCACAGCAGGATGCTCCTGAGCCTCATGGTTTGTTTAGGCAGCAGTCAAGGAAATGGCTTGTCTTGCATCCCTGCATGTTCCAGATAGGCCAGTCTGCCCTTGTGTGTGCACCCAGCTCCTTTTGAAACTTGTGTTCATATGTAACTCTGCTTTTTTGCTGCATTCAGTACCTGCAAACCAGTTACAGCTCTTTGCACATATGGCTGTGACTTGCATTTTGAATTATGAATGTGCCTGACTGTTCCATTGACCTTTGTCAACAGATGCACAAGGCCAGACTCTGCTCTCAGATGTGTTGGGGAAGATCATGGGATCTGATCTTTCACATGGATGTCTGTTCAGGGTAATTCACTTAAGGCATACACTGCAGCACTAGTAGAGATCAGACTGGGACCTCTGCTTTCTGCAGATATCCCATAAAATCTAAGCTATCCAGTGGACTGTGACTGGTCACAGCTCACTGGACGGTTAGTGAACAGACCCTGCTAGAACAAGGAGATGACTGCATAGTGCTTTTTGTGCTTTCTGTGTCTATTCTGTTGTGTTACCTTCGTTTGCCAAGGACTATAGCTATCTGTAGAAGTGGCACTGGTAGACTTCAGAAATCACTGTTGCTGTATACAGCACAGAAGTATCCTACTAGGAGAGACCCAGGGTATACCAATGCAAAATCTCTTATTGCAAAGCTCCTTGTTGCTTGCAGAGTCATCGCTCTTAGTTGGCTACACATTATTTATTTTATTTGATGTAATGTTTGTCACCTGTTTGAAGCTTGAAGCATTTCACATGTGAAATTCAAATATTTTCAGTACAGTGAACCAGATATTCCGATATCTAATTGAGCAGTCCCCTCAGTAGTTGTTTATATGTTATGTAGAAAAGACAGAGGGGGAGAAGGATGTACAGCCCAATTGTAAGATGTTCTCTGTTTTTAAACCTACAACCTCTGCCTCTTGAAAAAGCTAGCCTTGAACTATACCTGAAAGATCAAACTTGGTGTCAGGAAGTGTCAGGAAGATGGGGCCAGACTCTTCTGGGTGGTGTCCAGTGACAGGACAAGGGACACTGGGCACAAACTGGAACACAGGAGGTTCAATCTTAACATGAGGAAACACTTCTTTCCTGTGAGGGTGACAGAGCACTGGAACTGCCCAGAGAGGTTGTGGAGTCTCTGTCTCTGGAGACATTTAAACCCCTCTGGACGTGTTCCTGTGGGATCTACTCTAGGATCCTGCTCTAGCAGAGGGGTTGAACTGGATGAACTTTTGAGGTCCCTTCCAACCCCTACCACTCTGTGGTTCTGTAACTGGTTTCCAGCTTACCAAGTAGTCAGGTGCTCTCAGACCTAAAGACTGAATGTTTGTTCAGCAACCTTACTTTTCAGTTCAGAGTAGTTGAAGCCCTCCGCAAATCAAAAATGCAGCAACTGTGTGAATATGATGTGTGACCTTTTATTATTCAAGAATCTACCTCAGTTCTGTGGAAATACAGCAAATATCCTGAATTTCACTTGGAAATGTGCTCGTACTCAGTGGAACACTTGCTAATGATGAAGTCAGAACTGCTCTGCTGGGCTGTGGTTTAATTTTCCTGAGCTTTCCCTTATGTCTGTCAAAATGTCAGCATGTCAATTACTTGTGTTCATTGCTCCCAGGTGGTTTGGTGATCTTTGATGGAAAAGGATGGTGAAGCTAGGTGGTAGGGGGGTGGTTGTTGGTTTGATTTGGGTTTTTTTTCGTTGCTGTTACCTTTGCAATATCACTTATTAAAATACAGAATAGTTTAATTTTCTTTTGAATTTGGGAAATCTGTTTGCACTGGTTTACATGAAGATTAGGCATTTTCTAAATCTATTCAGTCTTTATAGTTCTTGCACCCATAAAGTTCATTTCAGTACCCAACACTATAGCTAAATAAATACCAATGGGCCCTTTGACTTTGGCACCCTTCTCTACAGTTACTTCTGACCTGGGAATCTGTTGAAGCACAGGACAGGAACTTTCCTCCAATTATTTCCCAAAAGCAACATCTCATTTATGTATTAATGTTCTGCCTGTAGTTAGTGTGGAGTATTTGTGGTTAACAACAAAGTATTAACTTCATTCTGCATTACTGTTTCTGGTATCCTATAAATATGTAAGCAGGCTGTAGACCTGGTGTAGCAGTGCTGGGAGATACCCAGTTTTCAGTGATGTAAACCTGCTGCCTTCCTCAGGCACCTCTGCCTCGAGAAGGCAGAGGAGACATCCATAAATTTAAATTAGCCATTCTCTTCATAGAGGAGAAATATGACTGGAAAGAAGATTGCAAAACTGAAGGAGGAAGAAGAGGGGCCAGGCATATCATTTAAAATGTTGAACACAGATGCTGACCTGAATTGGACCAAGGATATGTATAGTCTGGCAGTCTCCTTTTGATCTGTATGAAATGATCCTGAAATAATGGGGTATTCTAGAAAATGAGTAAACTCCCTCTACAGAAAATTTCTCCTATTCCTTGTAACATACAGCTCTTACACTGGGGCTGAGAGGTTTTGGAAACTGTCAGACAGAACAATAACAAGGGGGAAAACAAAATAATGAGTGTTACCTAGTCCCATACCTAGCCAAGTTAGAAGTGAATACACAAATTAAAGGCAGCCAGCTGTTCATAAAGGAAAACTAACAAGCAGTGGGAAGTAATCAGTGACTTTCCTGAAGGATTAGTCTTGGGGCAAATCTTGCTGTTTTCATTAATACCACCATACCACAAAGAAAAACGAGCTACTGAACTGTGTTGATAGCAGAAATTTGGGCATTTTATCTACAATAGGAGAGCATTTCTCTTTTCAGTTTTCTGTCTTTAGGTAATCAAAATCTTTGAATCCCTTTGTACTCTTCCTGTACATGCAGAGTTGTGTGTGTGAGTACCATTTTTTGTGAGTGTAGCTCACACTGGGGGCCTGGTCTCAATTAATTCTGTCCAGTGATCAATATCTGAGATGCAGCTCATCTCTCACAATCCAAATTCTTTTCAGATCAATTAGACATCTCTCAAACTAAGGACATACTGGTAGGTGCTAGCTAAGGAGCAAGAATTCTCTTGCATAAAGCCTGTCTGAATGCAAGAGAGAGAGGCTAGCTGTCCTGGTGATATATATTTATATTTAAGCGTAATGATTAGAAATGCCTTGCCTAGTTTTATGCCATCCAGGTTAACATCACTTTTACTGTTTTCTGTGCATTTTTCACAGTCACAGTGCTCTTGGGTCCCTAGGTTGCTGGCAAAGGATAGTGTTAAGATAGCATTTAAGATGGCTAAAATTTGCCAGCCCAAATCCTTGAAAGCACCCCAGTAAAAGCCTTACTGTTTTCTCCTGGTTTTCTTCTTACCTTGAGGTAAATCTTGAGAATTGACATTCAGTCTGGAAAATGAAGTTGATTCAAATACAGTGTCTGCTTATTCACTTCAGTTCTTTAGAGTGTCTGTCATCCTATGTGGTAGAAAGCAAAAGCTGTTAACCTGAAGCCCTTTTAATTTAATTAAAAAACCAAAACAAAACAAAAAACCCAAACAAACAAAAAACAAAACAAACAAACAAAAAAACCCCAAACCACAATAACAACAGAACCAAACACCTCTTTGGTTACTGTGCATAAAGTGTTGTGGGATTTAAAATACAGATAGCCTCTCTCGCTCTCTCCCACCTGATAAAAGTTACCTCGAATGGTGGAACTGCAAGGAATACTGCATGCCCCCATACTTCAGCTTTGTGGGGCATAGGATTTGTGGTTAGGGCAGCTTTTTTGCTTTGTGCTTTGTTTCAGGAGAGTGCTTCACTTCTTTGCATTGTCATTGGTGTGAGTGCCAAAGGTAGCATTAGTTTTGATATGTGTTTAAGTGTAGTTACAGCATTTTGGAAACGTTACAGTTCTTAGTCATGGTTCAAAGTGCATCCAAGTCAACAAACAAGACTCATTGATGGGTAGAGGCTCATGCTGTCTACGAGCAGTGACATGTTCTTCTGTCAGAGAGACTGGTGCTATTCCAGCGCTCTGGTTTCCCTTACACAAGCTACATACATAAATGCATACATCTTCATACGTAATTGTACACAGATAGTAACTTGGAAACCTGAATTGCTGCTCTTTCCAAGAAAAGCAAGGTACCATAATCAGTTCTATCAATAGGTTGGGATCCAAAGGGCCTCATCAGCTGGGTAGACAAGAGCTTTTCACAGTACTGATTACAGAGGCAGCCTGGCCATCGATTAGAACTCCTCTCTCTGAACCTTTGTTTTTCAGTCAAGGAAGGAAACATAAGGGAAATCTCAGAGAAGATCCAAAAATAGCAGGTGGCTGCCACTGCTGTGCTGTGCTCGGTTTTAATCATCAGATTGGAGAAATAGCATGTTTGGGTTGCATAGGGCTGTATGAATGTAGGTCTGGGGTTGAAATGCCAGCAATGGGTATGGAGACATATGGGTTGTATATATGAGACTGCAACTCCTGACAGACTTCTCTACCTCAGTTTCCTTCTTTCAGCCTACACTCTTACCTTTCCACTTGGTTATTTGGAAGTTTAAAAGATGTTAGTGGTCTTCTGATAAAAGTGTTGCAATGACATTCTAATTTATTGCACTTTCTGACCTGTGGGTGAGTATTTAAGATGTTTGCTTTCATTCACCAAACTTAATAAATCAGAAGAAATTTGCAGCAGTACAGATAAATACTGTGAATTTATCCAGCAAATGGAATGTTAGCTGGGCTGTTTAGGTTTTGGTTGGTTTGGGTTGGGTTTTTTTTTTAATTTTTGAGGGGTTTTTGCTTGTGTTTGGTTTCTTAGATTTACAAACCTTTAGTTTTGTGCTTTTCAGTTTGTTAGAGGTGGCAAAGAAGGCGTGTCGGCTCTCTTTGGTATTGGTCAAATGCCAATTAAACAGACTCATATTTTGTTCATTTTAAGTAATTGACATGATTTCATGAACAGTAGACTTTTCTTTTGAAAGGGGACAATGTCATTAATGCAGAAGAACTCTTTCGTTGCTGTTATCTCGACATCAAATAGACGGTATAAAAAGCTATCCTCCACCAGAAGCCACATGCTGCCTCATTAAAAACAAAAACAGGAAACATTTTATTTACTTTGAAAAAGACTGTATCAAAATAGAAATAGGGAAAGGGAGGAGAGGCTGCAGCTGTTGGAGTCAAAGTTTCAACTACAGAGCTTTTTTTTTTTTTTATTAACATTTGTCAGATTTGACAAGTTCATGTGGCTTTTGGTTTGCAGAGGTGTGCATATGTTTACATATATTTACTGGGTTTGTTTCATGCTGCCAGAGAGTACTTGTGTAATAAATCAAGTGGTGTTATATAAGGTTAGATGTGGTGGTCAAAATCAAACATTCTGCATTTGTTTTTCAGTCATGGGGCTTTCACTTGCGTGTGGATTTCAGTTATCTGGCTTCCTGTGCATGTGCTTCAACATGATTAATAAATTCTTTTAGTTAATCTGAATGGCAGCGCCACTTAATGTGCAATTGGAGAAGTCAAAACATCATCCACCCCAGAGCTGAGGGCCAAGCAATCTGTACAGTATGAGCTTTGCACTGATGCCAAGCAGTCAGCCAAATTTGAGTCCAAAAGCTGAAAGAAAATGCAGTTCACTTCATTATGTATTTTTGGCTATTTAAATATCCAAAATCATTTTCACCAATTACACATACTTGTTTTGTTCTCTACTACAAAACTGAAAAGGCAATTCATACAATTAAGCTGATCAAAATAGAAGCTGTTCAATACTTGCTGTTCCACACTATTTGAAACTCCCAAAAGAAATCTGTGAACTTAACTGCTTTGCCTTCCATGCTTGCATCCTACTCCCAAAATGCAAAAGGATTCAATTTGCTAATTTCTTGCTAGTTTGTAATTCATAGAGATAAACCAGCTCTGTGGGTTTTGTGCCATCTTACTACATCGGTCTCCAGTAGCTTATAGCCTGTAGGAAATCTATGCAGCTTTTATGTCTATCAGTACTTCAAGCTAGATGTTCTTGTTCTGTCTGTCTTTCTCCAATCCTGTCTCTAAATGTTTTCAGAAGCCTCATGTGACATTCGCTGTCTGTATCCCATGCTGGGCTTGGTTTCCATTCTGGAAGGGTTGGTTTGGGTCAGCTGTTAAACACTGGGCCAACAATAAAGACCACCACTGTCTGGATGGCTGCCATCTCTGCAAAAAAATGTTTCCCAAACTATTTGTTGTTTTTTTTTCTTTGCAATACTAATTGAATGCCCTGGTCTTACACCACCACCCTCCTACTGTAGACAAGGTGGTAGAACATAATGTCTGTCAGCTGTTAAACTTGTTTGATTATGCATCCACATGTTTATGGTCTTTGCTAGACCTGGTCCAAGACCTGCAGTCAGACCCTGTAGTCCCTTTCTGTTCATCAGTGCCTGGTCTGGAGCAGCATGTTTCTTGGATCTGTGTATGCTTTTTCCTACAGTTGTTTTTCTTTATCAACTGCCTTGAGTCCAATTCAGAGTGTAAATACTTGTCTGAATATTTGGATATAAAAATGTCTGGGGGTTCAAAACATTCATATGACTGCAGCTGGTTTATGAAGAATGTGGAGGTTTGGGGTTATTTTCTGAATGAGCAAAAGTGGAAGAGGATACCAGAGGGGTGAAGTGACTGAAATTCCCCTGGGCCAGAAATTTACATTAAAAAGAAGAGAGAACTAGGAATCCTCTACCTCCTTGCTGCTAATTGACCTCTTCGGGCTCTATGAGGTGGAAATATTGCATGCCTATATAGCACAAGTATGGGAAACGTTCGTTAGGGGAGGCTAGAGCATGTGATGTGTGAGAAAAGGCTGAGGGAAACTGGTTTGTTCAGGCTCTGGAAGAAAAGGTGAATGGGAGATCATATTGTTGTCTTCAGCTTGCTAATGAGAGGACAGAGAGGAGACAGAACCAAACTCTTCTTTAAGGTCAGCAGGGTTAGGAAAAGAAGCAACAACCACAATTTGCAATACAGGAGGTCCCAGTTTGACACTGGGAAAGAAAATTTCACCACAAGAGTGGTCAAGTACTGGAAGAGGTTGCCCAGAGAAGTTGTGGAGTCTCCATCCTAGGGGAGATGCTCAACCTAGACTGGAAAGGGCCTTGAGCAACCTGAACAAATCTAACGTACTCTGGGTGAGAGGTTGGACCAGATGACTTTCAAAAGTCCCTTCCAATCTGAAATAGTTCTGTGAATCTATAGCTCTTACTCAGCTGGTCTGTGAGGTACTGGGACTGACTGGGTGCATTACTGTTTGGGCAGGTGATGTCTAGGGGAAGAGGAGTGTTTAGGAATACTGTTTAATTTATATAGGTTTCTTAGACTTTATTTGTGCTGTGGTTTTGAGAGGCTCTATAAGCTGTCTCCCTTCTCTTTTAACTTGAGGATATATGGTTTTCCTGTGTCTGCCTTTAATGTTATATGCAAGTGCATCTGTGTTGAGATTGATACCTTAAAATTGAGCCTCAATGCAACAGGAATTGTTAAAAGACTGAACTGGATGTCACTGGTGCACTCGGTGAGCACAGCCAGACACAGAGTTCAAAAGACAGACTCGAATGACTTCCCATAGAAGGACCTTTGAGACAGAGTACAATCAGGACATTTTATGTGTTCTTTCCTAATTATATTCTCATGATCAGAAAGATTGGGGAAAGAATAAACATGAATTGTTTTTTAATGAAAGATTAATAAGGACCTGGGAGGAATGGCCACCTACACGCTGCTTTCTTCAGACACACAACTTGCTGTGATGCATAATATTTCTAAAAATGGGAGAAATGGTGAGATGTTCAGATTGACATTTCAGTGCCTGTCTGATTTCAGTGTCTGTCTGAAATATAGGGTTCAATAATCCTATTATGTGTGTCTGGCACACTCCTCCTCCTTTAGCAATATGCCTTCCATAACTGCTATAATAAGACAGAACAGCCAAAGCCTAATCCTGTGTGCCTCATCCTGTCATTCAGCAAAGTTATATCGTCATCAGATGCAATCTATGGGTTTTTTTCCTGCTGTTTGGTATTGATTTTTCTAACCTTTCCTAATGTTAAATTTGTTTGGCTTTTTAACTTTCTTACCGAAGGTTAATGTTGTTAAGTTGAGCAGGTGTCTATAAAACTACAAGCGTTATTGCCTGTCTTGCAATTGCTACACTGTCCTTTCATTAAACCCTGGCTGCCTCAGAAAGCTCTGCCTTGAAGACTTTTGTCGTTCGGGTATAATATGGGGGAGGTTGGCAAGAATTGCATTTGAATTGTCGTCCAATTCTGGAGTATCAATAGTGGATTTGATATGTCAGGAGCAACAGATTTATCTAAAACTCTCCTACCATGAGTGAACATGAAGTGCACAGACATTAATTCCAGTGAGGCTGTAAAGAGGATGCAGGAAGGTACAAGTGCTGCTGCGTGTCCTCTTCCCCAGTACAGTCTGACCATGCCAGTCTCCATGCCACTGGGGCAAAAAGAACGGATCTAAAATCTCTGCCAGTTCCAGAACTGGTTATACCTGTTTGATGTGGAAGGAGAATGAGGAATTACAGTTTAATTTGAAGGAAGTGGTGGCTTTAATGGTGACACACGGTCAACGTTTTTCAGTATGATCTACAGCAGTACTTGTGTCAAAGGTGCAGACAGAAAGGAAGCAGTTCCAGGACACCACTGCTAAGCCAGGTGTTGTTTTTAGTTACTGCTGCCACAGTACCCTCTTGGTATCAATGTCACAGGTAGAGTAACCTGCCTGTAATTGTGGTTCCATATCCTGTTTACACACTTAGATTGCATTTCTCTGAGGTGCATTTGAGGCCTTTTATTGTGAATATGTGCAAAAGAGGAGCAGGGCTGCACAGAGGATGTCTCTGCGTGGGGCATCACAGCTTTCTTCTGGAGCTGCAGTAAATGACCTACAGCGCTCTCCAGCCACCATGCTGATGTTATCTTGCCTTGGTAGTACCTTGTAGTTGCTCTGAAACATTTTTCTTATCAAAGAATATCCTGGGAAGCTAGAAAAGAACTAACCTCAAGTGAATTGTTTTTAATAGTAGAAAGCATAAAGTAATAAATAATAATTTAAGCTGTTGTAGATCATCACTTAAAAAAAAACCAAAAAAAAACCAAAAAAAAAAAACCATAACAAAAAACCCCCAGACAATTTGGTCTTCTGTGAGTGGAAAGCAGAATTGCAGCCTTCCTGCAGCTGCCAAACCCTGTCAAAGGAGGAGATGGGGCTTGTTAGTGACTGCAGGAAGGAGTATTTCAAAGTGCTGCGGGAGAGTGGGGGTTAAATCTTGTATTATAAATCAGTACCTATAAACCACTTATTTTTGCCAGCACTGGGAAGCCAAGGAATGGCCCTGGCAAAAGGTAAAAGACCTTCCTTCTCTACTGCTAATTTACCAGCTGGTAACTCAGGTTCTGTCTCTTCTCCCCTGCTCAGCAGTAGCTATCTCTGCCGTTGATTTGGTCTTCATCTGTCACGTTCTTGTGCTGCTCAGAGGCTGATTGTGAAAGACTGAGGAGTTTCTGTCCACAGTTTCTCACAGCTTGGTCTCTCTTGCCACTATCAATGCTGATAACGAGGCTGTCTGAGAGCACCCTGTTCTTAGTGAAGGAGACATCTTTTCATTTAGAGTGGCTTTGATTAACAAATTCCCTCCAGTAGTTTTCAGATCCAACTGTGAGCTTTCTAGGTGGGCCTGAACATCCCTGTACCCCCCTTTCTTGGGCTGCCTTGGTGTCTCTGACTGGCATTGCACAACTCACACGTTCATTACAGACCCCAGCTGGCTCGTGTCCCTTCCCCCCCTGCCAATTTTATGTTTCAGCCTTTCCTGGTGAAGAGTGGAGACATGGCAGCCCTTCGAATTGGTGCTTAGCACTGAGTCCAGGCTCCAGCTGCGTTTTCCTTAGCCTCTTCGTGGTGGCAGCAGTGTCACTTCTGGAAGGGGAGTCTTTGATTACCTGTGCTGTTGCCACTATATGATGCTTCACCCCAGCAGACCTGTTATCAGGTATCAGAAAGGCTACCACTTTGACCAGGTTTCCTTTCAGAAGTTTTTGAGGAGGGAAGACAAGAGGTATAATAAAAAACATGCTGTTATCTCCTCCCTTATCTCTTCCACTCCATCCAAATGCTCTACTGCAGGATGGTTTTGTTTAGTTTTACATCATTCTGGCCCTGTGGAGAAGCATTTCAGTGATAGTGTATGTCTTCCTATTCAAGGCTCATTATTTTATTGCATACAATCCACTAAACTCTATCCACTCACTTAGACACTGGCACACATGCAAAGATTCTTTAGTCTGAATGCTTTTCTCTTATCAGTTGTTACTGTGTATAGCAGAAACATAAAATCTGTCAGATAAAGACAAAGCTAGGAGGCTTTTAAGGGGACCTTGAAGTGGTAGGAGAGGGAACCTCTAAATCCAGTCTGTATGGTTCTTATTTTAATTTACGATGCTTTATTGGGCATTTTGTATCCTTGAAACCTCTTTCAATAGTGACTTTATGTGGTAGATATACTCCACTTTTCCTTAGTCAGCTTTTTATAAGAGGCTTAGGAATTGCTTTAGCTCTCAATTAAGAAATCTGAACTCCTGCTGTTCTTCACTGTCACATGTTCTCATCTACACTACCCAACTGGAAGGAAATTGTTGGTGCATCATTGCAAGTTAACTAGTACAACTGTACTGGCTCCGGGACACTTAAACACTTTTGTATGTTTACATTTATACACATTTGCACATACGTAGCAGAAACGTAATAACTGTAGCACCAAAGAGGACACTTGTTTTCCTGGAACCTGATCCTGGAAGTTACTGATCACCCAGGGCTCACTACACCAGAACTTGTCCATCCAGCAGAGCATCATAGAACACGCTTATCAAACCGCTGGTTCATAACAGTTTGTTCAGCTGGGACCTGTGGTCTTTGGGCTCTGCAAGGGTAATAGTCTCTTACTTAATTCTGCATCACCATGCAGAGTCTTTAAGAGTTGTTGACTGCAGTTAATTTCACCAGAGACAGTGTTGGTTCTTGAAATTGAAAGATGACTGACATTATGTTTTTTCTCTCTCCATTTTGCTGCTTCTTCACCAGGGATGTGAGATAATTGAGACCATGGATCAGGATTACACAGATTTCACCAAGTGCCTTCAGATACTCCAGAAAAAGATAGAGAAGGCGGCCATCCAGGTAAAGACAACACATCTTTTGTCTCTGGTTCTTAGTAATTACTCTTCTTCTCAATGTATTCAGGTTTATGTTTTGAGTTTGCACTGAAATGAAACCAAATTTTCTGTAGCCTTGCCATTCTTCAGTTTTGCTATAATTTACTGCACACCTTGTAAGCACTGATGCTTCTGCTAAAAGGAATTACACACCGTGTCACAGTGTGGCTTTCTTAAAAGGCAGCTTGTATTGATTTCTGTTAATTAACTACCCAAAGTGAAGAAGAGCTGTTGTGGCTGGTGTTCAAAGCAAGAGTCCCACTTCAGCATGTAAATATATTTTCAAGTCTTGTCACGCTGAGCCTTGATGTTCATCTCCTTCCTCTCCCCTCCCAAAGGTGAGATGAGAGGGGGAATTTTATCCTGCCAACATTACATATGGTAAGCAACACCTCCTTCTGCAAGAGGTTCCCCTGGAGTCAAAGGCAACCTTTGCAGAGCAAGCAGTGCCCTAAACTTAAAAGGAGCCATATGGAGTTGTCAGCTGCTCATTTGGTTGGAAAGGCAAAGGAGGCAATGTTCCCCCTCCCCTTCCACAGTTTGGTTTCAGAGGCCTGCTTGTTTCTTCTCTCTTAAGAGGAGAAGTTAAAATTCTCTTGGGAATTTCCAACATGATGAGTCAATAGCAGACAAGCTCTTGGGACTGCTGCCCTTTCCTCCCCATGGAGCAGTTCATGAGGGCTGAGCTCTCTCTTCTGCTCTGTACCTACAAGTGGAAGGAAATGAGAGGAAACAGCTGCTGCATCCTCTTGCCAACAGTGAGGGCAAGAGTTGTGTAAGCAAATGAAAAGAACAGCACAAGATGGAAGGAGATGTGTAAACCTCCTCTTTTCCCACTTCCATTGTAGCAGAACAGGAAAGTTTCCTGACTTCCTGAGATCACTGTACTCCAACAGTGCAGCAAGAGTTGCAAATGCCAGTACCACTCCCTCTTTCTTCTCTCCTCACTCCAGGCTGATAAATAATTATCCAGTTTTTGTTTAAGCTATCTTGAAATGTCTTGAGCTTCTAAAAGAAATATATGTCCATGGGACATTTCGGAGTGCTGTTGCACAATGCCCATCTTGAATTGCATCTCCTCTTGCCAGCTTCAGTGCATTCTGTTGTTCATCAGGGTTTTTTCCCCATCAGTGTAAACAAAGATGGGAGAGTTTCTCCATGCATATCTCTTATCTGTCTGTCTATGAGCCAGGAAATTATTTTTTCTCCTGTAATTCATCATCACAAGAGCACAGAGTGGTGTCTTGTCATCTAGGACATGAAGGATAATTAGTGCTGTCGGAACAGATGAGCCACCAACACCTCAGATTTGTTTTAACTTTGGCAAGTAAGGTGCTTCCCTCTTAACAGACTTACCCTTAGAATGAAGGAGAACCCGAGTGTTTCCTAGATGAGGTTCATTATCAGTCCCAGCTGTTGCTATAGAGGGATTTTTTTTTAAGCTTACCACAAGAGGTTTTATGATGAATAATCAATGTGTGGTTAGAATAAGAGCAACGGGAACATGACTGCTACAGATGTGTTTCAACAATCAGTAGTCTGTTTGTAAAACTTTGACTTCTGTGATCATTCTCCCAGGTAAAGCCCTGTTAAACTGACTAAAGGATAGTGCATTGTAATCTTTGATGATATTTTGTGAAGTACAAGCCAGAGTATAACTGCAGTAATTGTGTAGAGTTTCTGCCAATGCACCAAACCTAAGATTTCAGTTCAGTTATATTTTTATGCTGTTACATGTAAGATGTGCTTTAAATACAGTCTCGACTTTTTCAGAGGTGCAAGAAGTAACACAGATACGTTTTCTAAAACTAAGTACCATGTTCATTAAATCCTAGCTGCTTCTTGCTTGCAGTGTCTGCTCCGTAAAACATACTAAGATGCTATCAGCTGATTCATGCACGCTAGCTAAAGCCTATATTTCTATTTTTGGTCTTTTGCATTTTCTGACATAAGGAGTTTCAAGGAGTTGTTGATTCAACTTAGGCAAGTAATATGTGAAACTTAAGCAAATGGAACCCAAAACTGTATCACAACTGCATAAATTACTAGTTTGGGTTCCAACTTGCCCTTTGTTCAGAAGCATTAGGTGTAATTAATTAGTAGGGCACTTGGTGATTCTTCTGGATGTCCTGATAATGCAGTGCTTAGCTTGATTCCTAGTCCCCCAATAACACAGAAATTCTGAGCACTTGCAGCATATACTGGCCTCAGTTTATGAATGCAACCACATGGCTCCTTTGATGCTCTAGCCTCTTTAAATAGCTAAGTTTGCACTTAATTCAGGTGTCTTTATGGATAACATTCCGGCATAAAAAATGTCAAGTGGCGAGAAAACAGACTGTACAAGCCATAGATTTAAAATCTTTGAGGAGAATGCAAATTTCTTCAGAGGAGAAATCTCCCATTGAATTCTGTGGTCACCTAGGAAATACATACAGCTGAGAAGAAAGGATGGTCCAGGGTCTGAAAACTAGAAGTGGGTAGAGAAGAGGTTCTTCACCTGCATTTGTGCTTTTGGGCTGAAGTACAAGCTTGCATGTCAGAATGTGGTTTATTTTTTTTCTTCTGGAAAAAAAAAAATCATAAAAGCTTTCCTTTTAACTGAGAATATGAACTAAGTGAAATATGGCTGTATGTCTCCAGCTTTGATTTTTGCCCACTCTGTCTGGCTTATCCAGAGCACTTGTCAAAGAGGAATATGACAAAGAGACACTGCAAATCTGTTCCCCCATGATTTATGGTTGAAGTTACTAAACAAGGAGAGTATCTCTTTAGTACCTAAAAAAAATAATTGATACCATAGTCATGCTGTGTTTGCTGCTCATTCTGGGTAGCAATATGTTAAGCTGGGAAATTAAAAACATTCAGTGTATACCATGGATGCACAGTCCTGTGACATAGTTTGTCTGGATGAAATTCAGCTGTGAGGAGCTGAGGTGTTTGAAACAAATGTTCCTCCAATGATTAGAGGATAAGTTATCATTTATCTGCTGTACTGAACAGATAAAATTTCCATTCTGATCTATCAGTCACCTCAATGGAAGTTCTATTTCAAGGACGTTTTTGAGCTCACATAAACGTATAAGGGCTATATTTTGTTCCAAAGCAAGTAAGTTTGTGTAATTTACTTTGCATGTCTCTACACCCTCCATCTTCCTCTTTCTCTTCTTTCCTGCTCACCCAAGTAGCTTTTGAACAAATAACTTTTGAACAGTAGAATACAGAAAGGTAATCATGTCAAACAGCTTTCTTAAAGGTCACCTGAGTGGGAGTGAAGGTGAGATAGACACTCAGTGCCCCCCCACTGGAGAGAAGGCTGCAAAGTTAGTTTAGATTTTACTGGTTGTTGGAGAATTCAGTTTGAGAAGAGGCTTTAGAAATGCCTTCACCACAAGGAAAGATGCAATTGGAGTTGATGCTCAACTGAGACACAAATCTGGGAGAAAAAACACCTTGTTAGTTCTTGAACTCCTTGTTCGATATAAACAGCAGTAATTCTGTCTTCTAGAATAGTTACCCAACTTCATAACTGCTTTTTCCTTATGTCTCAAATAAAAACTCTTAAAATAGTTTTGGAATCCTCAGGATCATTGATTTCTGGTTTACACTGCATGTTTTGGTGGCATAGCCAAGTCATTCAGAAAGCAGCATTGGGGTCATTTTGTGGTATCCAAGTCAGCAAATTATGTGTATTTATAATTACATACTGCAGAGAATGTTAGAACAAGCAATACACTTTATATGTGTAAACTAGAATCAGTCTTAATTTTCTCTCTCCACAGCCCTAATTCATTTGTGAATTGTGTTGTATTGAATGGGTGAAGCAGTGAAGTAGCACCAACATAATCAGGCTCCTGAAGTTTCTTTCCAACCTAAAGGCTGTTAGATCATAGAATCACAGAATGGTTTGGGTTGGAAAGGACCCTAAAGCTCATCTCGTTCCAACCCCCTGCCATGGCAGGGACACCTCCCACCAGCCCAGGTTGCTCCAAGCCCCATCCAACCTGGCCTGGAACACTGCCAGGGAGGGGGCAGCCACAGCTTCCCTGGGCAACCTGGGCCAGTGTCTCACCACCCTCACAGCCAAGAATTTCTTCCTAATATCTAGTCTAAATCTACTCTCTTCCAGTTTAAAGCTATTACCCCTCATCCTATCACTACATGCCTTTGTAAAAAGTCCCTCTCCAGCTTTCTTGTAGGCCCCTTCAGGTACTGGAAGGTGCTCTAAGGTCTTCCCAGAGCCTTCTCTTCTCCAGGCTGAACAACCCCAACTCCCTCAGCCTGTTTTCATAGCAGAGGTGCTCCAGCCCTCTGATGGTCTTTGTGGCCTCCCCTGGACCTGCTCCAACAGCTCCATGCCCTCCTTATGTTGAAGGCCCCAGAACTGGATGCAGTTCTGCAGGTGAGGTTACAGGAGAGTGGAGTAGAGGGGGAGAATCACTTCCTTTGACCTGCTGGCCACGCTTCTTTTGGTGCAGCCCAGGACACAGTTGGCCTTCTGGGCTGCAGGCACACCTTGCCGGCTCCCGTTGAGTTTTTCATCAACAGACACCCCCAAGTCCTTCTCCTCAGAGCTGCTCTCTATCCATTCTCCGCCCAGCCTGTACTTGTGCTTGGGATTGCCCTGACCCAGGTGCAGGACCTTGCACTTGGCCTTGTTGAACTTCATGAGGTCGGCATGGGCCCACCTCTCCAGCCTGTCAAGGTCCCTCTGGATGGCATCCCTTCTCTCCAGTGTGTCAGCCACACCATACAGCTTGGTGTTGTCGGCAAACTTGCTGAGGGTGCACTCCATCCCACTGTCCGTGTCACCAAGAAAGATGTTAAACAGCACTGGTCCTAGTAGCGATCCCTGAGGAACGCCACTCGTCACCAGTCTCCATGTGGACATTGAGATGTTGACCACCACCCTTTGAGTCCAATCATCCAGCCAGTTCCCTATCCACCAGGTGGTCCATCCATCAGATCCATGCTTTTCCAATCTAGTGACCAGGATGTCATGCAGGACAGTACCAAATGCTTTGCACAAGTCCAGGCAGATGACATCAGTTGCTCTTCCCTTATCCACCAAAGCTGTAACTCCATCATAAAAGGCCACCAAATTTGTCAGGCACAATTTGCCCTTGGTGAAGCCATGTTGTTTGCTTCCAGTCATATTTTCCATATGCCTCAGCAGAGCCTTCAGGAGGATCTGCTCCATGATATTTCTCTTTTTCTGCATGACTGTGAGCATGCATGCACACACATGCACATGCGTGTACGTATAGAAATGCACATATTTCCTGGCAGTACACCTTCCTGACCCTGTGTCATGCTTTTTTAATGTCTTAATAACTCTGTCTTCATTTCTGCCATGTGTTTCTTTTACATTGCTTATGGTCTATTGAACACTTAGGTGTGCACATTTTGCTTTACTGCTTTAATCGCTAACCACATCTATTCTGTGGTTATGTGAATACTTTCCTTCATTACAAGACTTTCAAGCAAACTTATTTACAGTAATTTCTTCCTGGTACTACTTTCTGTTCTTAATTTTCTCTCATGTGACACAAGCTATTTCAAGAAACGAACTGAACTGGCAAAATCACAGGCATGCTTACAATATCTCTTACTTAGAGATCAACAGATCTTGCATTAAAAGTGCACATTATTATCTTTGATTTGCAGACAGGAAAGCAGAAGTAAGAAGCAACTTGTCCACAGTCTCCCAGCATGCTAGTGGTACAGTTGGGGATGATGCTCCAATTCCCAGTCTTCTTCAAGTGCTCTTTCCATAACAGTGTCCCTGGTGTGACTCAGGCAGTTCATAGCAGCTCAGGCCAGTGAGAAGTGGAAGTGTGCATATCGATTACACAGCTCCAAGAAAAAAATCTTCATAATGTAAAGATAGATTTAAGCCATTATCTTTATCTCAGAGTTACAAATTCTGCTTTCTTTAACTGTTTCATCTAAAATACCGTTTAGCCTTAAAACTAAGCTCTGGGATTTTTCATTTAACTTTATTATCTTTTCTGCTTAAAAAAAGTTAAAGCAGCTCGTTTGGTTATATGAGCTGAAGATATAAAAAATGAATTTTATTGAAACCTCCGTGCCTTTTAATGCTTTAATGTGAGTGTGTTTAAATTGATAAAAGCATCAGTGTCAATATGAAAAAGTGAAAAAATCCAAACCAATTTTGCAAGGGATATTATACTAACATTTCCATTTTAAAATCACAGTTTAAAGGTTCCATCTGTCAGCAGTCTAGGATATTACTTCTTTTAAGTAAATGTAAGCATCTTCTCTTTGCCCTTTTAAAGAAAGTGTCAAATCAGTCCACTTTCTTTTCTGTTGAGGGAGGCTAAACTAAGCATAATGTTAGTGAAGTCCTGTGTTTATAAAGTGCTGAAGAGAAGACAATGAAGTGATATTCAGGTCCTACCTTCAGCTATGTAGTGTTCAAACAGCTCATTATCTCTCTTTATCTTTTGTCTTTACACGAAGAAAAAGACCCTGAGGGAAAACAGAAAATACTCTAAGACAAAAATCAGAAAATATTTTAAAAGAACATAAGTTTTGACATAAAGAACAGCCCCATGTAGAAGGGGTATAATAATTGCAAGTACTGGGCTCTGTTGGGCTTAGCTTTGCTTGGACAGAGTCTTGGAGGGGCATGTTGGAACAGGAAATCTTGACCAGCCATAGGTTTTGACACCTGGAATTTCTCTGCAGTACAAGGATGGAGAGCTCGGTTTGTTGCCTGAGGTTTTCATAAATAACTTTATTTTTTTTTCCTGCTTGACACGTGAATGCTGTGGTGTTACGAAATCTCCCATGAGTTATGAGTATTTATATGAAATTCTGTTTAGTTATGTAAGGAATATCTGCTTAGGGATGTAGGTTTATCTTTATAATTAAGCATATTAAGAAAATTATGCTGGTACAGCAAATTTTAACTGCAGATTATAATAGCCTGGGCATTTTTTACATCTCAAATATGGTTTCTTCCTATGAAACTGAGATGCTTGTCAAGAATAAATGACAGGTTTTTAGCTATGGGTGAGATAGTTTTGTAAAAATCTTTAGCAGTTTTCTACATCCGTGAGTGTAGAAGCAGAGGCTTTAGAGAGAGAATAGTTTCCTAACTTCACAAACTGCAGTGGTCTGGTCCTTCAAGCAGTAGGTGAATCAACAAATTAACTTTTTTCTGTGGCTTCTTTTTTTGTCCTGTTCAAGGAAACTTATTTAACCGAAGTAGTGCATATAAGAACGCTTCCTTACTGGTTTGGGGGTTGTTTTTTACCATTACATTTTCCCCCTTTTTATAACATTGTATGGCCTTTGAACAATCAAGAGAAACAGTGAAATTGTAATATTGGTCTAATCTGTTGAAGATATGGTGGGTCTTCCTCTTTTTTTCTTTTCCTTACCTAGGAAGGAGTATTTGGGGGTGGAGGAGAGAGGAAGGTATTAAGACTATTGCAAAGTATGTGGCTGGTGCTACATAGAAATGATTTAGCCTGTAGTCCCAAGGCTTCACTGTCTTCTGCAGTCCTTTGACTTTCCCTGACCTTTGTCTCTGGAGCTCTTAGCAGACACCAGAAGGGGTAGAAGGGCTTAGAGTAATTTAATTCTTCGCAAATATTGTGAAAATGAGGCAGCCTGGGAATACTTGAAAGTCCCCTACAGTATTCCCAGTGTAAAAAATGCAGTAGCACAAACTCAGCAGGGGTGTAAGGACTGAAGGGTCTTCATAGTAGAGCCGCACTGGCGACCGGGCTTTGCTACTTCTGATGCTCGTACTGTTCGTTTTTAATCAGCTGCCTTTTAATTTGACTTTGTCCCTGCTAAGAAGGAGACTCAGAGGATGGTGTCTTCAATTTGCCTAAAGAACCCATCAAGCTTCCCCTTTAAACAGCTGAACAACTAAGTACTGAACAATTAAAGCTCAATATTTTGTGCAAATTAAATGTGAGCATAAAATGTTTACAGCTTCACAAGCACCTCCAGTTTAAGAAATCATGCTTCATTGCTTTTTAAGTGCATGGCTAAATTTATATGGTCTAGAGGACAGCGTAGAAAAATAAAATAGATTCTGTAATGGGTGTAAGCTGACATTATTCAGGCTATGTTTAGCTTACTTGCTATAAATTCTGAACGTACTCTGAAAAGGAAAATTGGCCAAGATCCTAACCTACTTCCTTCAGTATAAGAATATCTCCAGCCTCTTGGAAACAAATATATAAATTCAAGACCTTTCTGCAAATCTGCACTCCCATGAAAAAAAATAATAATTCTGTACTGCCCAAGTGTTCAGTGAAATCACTCAAAAGAGGAACTGTTCGCAGAATAGGGCCTGAGAGACACAGGAAAAAATTTCTGACTTTAGTTTCAAGTCTTATATCTGTCCCTTGAGTATAATAGGACAGGCTATTATCCCCTTGTTCATCATGAAGATTAATGTTCAGACTAGCTGAAAATATTACTGTTCTGTTGGGACCTATCTGGAGATCTTCAGACCTGTGTGAACCCAAGTTTAAACTTTTTAAATAGCAGCGCAAACGTTTTGTCCTAGTTAGGCACGAATGCCTCTTTCACCATCAATCTGTTCTGCAGTGCTGCTGCAGGAGAGTGAGGATGCCCTACAGCTCTGCGTTATTTGTGGCATCTTTTGCACAGACTTCATTGCTAAATGTTAAGATCATAGAATCACAGAGTGGTTTGGGTTGGAAGGGACCTCAAAGTTCATCTCGTCCCAACCCCCTGCCATGGGCAGGGACACCTCCCACCAGACCAGGTTGCTCCAAGCCCCATCCAACCTGGCCTGGAACACTGCCAGGGAGGGGGCAGCCACAGCTTCCCTGGGCGACCTGGGCCAGTGTCTCACCACCCTCACAGGGAAGAATTTCTTCCTAATATCTAGTCTAAATCTCCTCTCTTCCAGTTTAAAACCATTATCCCTCATCCTATCACTACAAGCCTTTGTAAAAAGTCCCTCTCCAGCTTTCTTGTAGCCCCTTCAGGCACTGGAAGGTGCTCTAAGGTCTTCCGGGAGCCTTCTCTTCTCCAGGCTGAACAACCCCAGCTCCCTCAGCATGTTTTCATAGGAGAGGTGCTCCAGCCCTGTGATCATCTTTGTGTCCCTAGATACACAGGGAAAGCACCTGATCCATTGACTCTTACTCAGATGAAGTGAGAAAAAATATCATCACTCTTTAATAGGAATGGGGATTTTTTAATTTCCTTTTCTGTATTTTGTGTGGAATGTTTTCCCTTAAAAAAATCTGTGATTCTTTCCTTAGAATTTGATAGCTAAATTTAACATAACAGAATGGAAATAAAAACAGTCAGGAAATCAGTTTGAAAGAAAAGAGGCATCTGGTTCAGGAAGCCAGAGGAAAGCATCTCACCTCTCCTAATGTTGAAGTTGGCTTTCTCTGTTCAGCCGCTGTGCCTGTGGGGTGCTGGCAGAGCGTTCCACCCAACCACCCTTTGCTGTGGAAAACCCATCCCACTGCCATGAAATACCACGGGCTGGTTTAGGCTCCTTTGCAGGCTTTCCAAGGGTCCCAGACCAGCGTCTGAGCAGGAGCTGAAACAGAACCAGGTGAAGACATGGTGGGAAAGCAAAGGGAACTTTGTGGTGGAGAGAGAGAAAGCAGCTGTGGCAAACACATCTTAGGTTGGTCTCAGCCTTCTAGAGAAGCAGCAATAATGAGTTAAAATGATGAGGGTTATTAGTTAGGCTGAAGTAGGGACTTTTATTGGGTTTGTGTGCCCAGATGCTGGCAGGGGGCTGCAGGGGGCTCTGTGAGGAGAGGCCAGGGCTGCCCCATGCAGGGTATCTCCTGAGGGAGCCACGGCCTGGAGAGAGCCCACGGAGGAGCAGGTACCCCCCCTGCAGCCCACGGAGGAGCAGGTACCCCCCCTGCAGCCCACGGAGGAGCAGGTACCCCCCCTGCAGCCCACGGAGGAGCAGGTACCCCCCCTGCAGCCCACGGAGGAGCAGGTACCCCCCCTGCAGCCCACGGAGGAGCAGGTACCCCCCCTGCAGCCCACGGAGGAGCAGGTACCCACCCTGCAGCCCACGGAGGAGCAGGTACCCACCCTGCAGCCCACGGAGGAGCAGGTACCCACCCTGCAGCCAGTGCAGGGCCTTGTGCCAAAGCAAGCACATGTGCCCTGAAGGAAGGTACAGCCTGTGGAGAGGAGCCCACGCAGGAGCAGGCTCCTGGCAGGAGCTGTGGGGGACCCACACTGGAGCAGTTTGTTCCTGAAGGACTGTACCCCACAGAGAGGACCCCATGCTATAGCAAGGGAACAACATGAGAAGGAAGGAAGGCAGGAGGAAGGTGAGGGAGCTGGTATGGACTGACCACAGCCCTCCATTGCCCTGTACCTCTCAAGGGAGGGCAAAAATAGAGGAGTCAGGAATGAAGGAGTGATGTTGGGCCTGGGAAAAAGAGGGGTGGTGAAAAGATGGTTTTAATTTTGTCTTTTTTTTTCCTCTCTAACTTGATTTTTAATTGGCAATAAATAAAATTTATTTTCCCCAAATTGAGTTTGTTTTGCCCATGATGGTAACTAACGATCTCCGTGTCCTTGTTTCAACCCACGAGCTTTTTCATCTTATTTTCTGCCCCGTCCTGTTGAGGAGAGGGAGTGAGAGAGTGGCTGGGGTGGGTGCCTGGCCACCAGCCAGCGTTAACCCACCACAGTACTGTAAAGGAAATCAAAGAGAACTTGTCAGGGCTCGGGAAGGTCTGCAAAGGTGCACACACTCTCATTGATCTGTGTCCTGGGATAGATACCCTCTTTGTGGGCTAGCAAACAGAATTTCAATGTGTTTGTTCCATCTGGTCCTGAGTAGCCAGGGACCTGCCTGCACAAGGCTGTCTCTGCCAGCATGCTGCAGCAGGAGCCATGGTCCAGGCAAGGCTCCCTGGGCTGAATGACAATCTGTATTCCTTTGGAGGAACAATGGAGGCTTTTAGGGGGAGTCTTTGCAGTGTCTTTCCCACCTGCTGACCCTGCAGGACTGGGTTAACCTCCAGCACAGGCAGCTGGCTGGCTCCAGTTGAGGAGGGTGGGAGGACAGCATCAACACGGCGGGCTGGGGGTCCTGCTGGCAGGGAAGCAGTGAGTAGTGGCTGTGTGTCTTGCTGATGTGACAGCACGGAAACATGTTGGAGGGATGGGAAGGAAGGCTCTTTTGGATGGTCTTTGTTTTGCAGTGGCTGGTTGACTGTGTTTTTAAATATAGATCAAATGTGCTGAGGTGTAGCAATGCTTTTGGATAGTAATCTGAAAGAAAACAGTCAACAACATTAAAAAAAAAAAGTTTTTCTCTTTACCCATACTTATCGGAAGACTTTGTAAAAGCTATGTTTGGATTACACTCCGGATTTCTTCTGAGTTTTTTTTTCTCCCTTGAGTTGTTCATTGATGGGAGTTTTTAGTTGGTTTGGTTTTCTTTTTTTTTACCCCTGGAGGCAGTATACAAAGAGATTAAAAACACAGCATGTACCAAACATCTTTTAGCACGAGATGTGAGTGGATATGAGATCGTTATAGAGATTTTCTAGACCATTTTAGCATAATCTTTTGAGGCCTCTTGCATTGCTGCTAATATAAATCCAGGGCTTGCTTTCTTAGGGCTATGGTAGTTTGCAGTGATTGATTTTACATTTCCAGTGGGGTCATAGCACAGTACACACTGTGGCTTGCAATGGTTCAGCTGTGGGAGCAGAGAGGTTAGCTTGATACATGTGACTGTCTTTTCATACTGTTTTAAAAGAAGAGAAGATTACAAGATTTTTCAGAAGACACGTGATTGATAGTCCTGGAGTCCTTGTTCATGCACAGAATAAATGCATCAGGGACAAAACCAGCACACATTTTCCTCCAAAGCCTCAGTGAACAGATTGCTCTATGAGTTTTAGTGCACTTTTACCTACTGACAGCAGCATAGTAAGAGCCTGGAGTAGGGACAAGCCCTTCACCCAGAAAATTTGAGGCAATAAGGAATTCCAATGACCCTGATCTCGTACGCAGGCGGAATTGTAGAGCTGCGCTCCACCTGACTAGCAGTAGTAGAGCAGGAGTTATTGCTGTCCCTACTCTACCTGAGGCACAGGGAGTACCATTTGAGCAAGGTCATACAGGAATATTCAACACAAGAGCAAGCAGTCAAATTCAGATTGCTTGGGGTCCAGCAGTTCATGTGGATTTTATAGATTAGGTTTCTGTAAGTAAGAAAGAATTAAGTTAATGAATATGAAGTTTATGTTCCACAAAATTTATGCCAGATGATGTTACATACAACCTCAAATGTTCCATTTACCTGCAGGAAAGAGCAAAGCCAAAGCACTGGAATGAAAACAAGTCATTTGACTAGAGATGTAAACACAAGTCAATAGTAGAACCAAGAATAAAATGTTTCCAGCTGCTCAGAGCTGTGACTGGATTTTGAGATTACCTTTCCCTTTTCCATCTTACTATCATACATGTTGCTTATTTTAAGCAGACAAATGCAATCTATTTGTATACTTATTGTCATTAGCAGAAAGAATTAACCTCATTTGAAATGAAAAGGGTTACAAATAGAAAAAGCACTTGGGTTAAGAAGAAAATTAACATAAGAAGCAAGAAATGCTTTGTGAAAGAGATAGAACAATATGATACACAGATTAGTGGAATCTGTGAGGTGATGATGAAGCTGATTGAAGGTTATCATCTCATGTACACAGATGGTATGGCAGCCTTCAGCTGAGAGCTCTTGTTCCTCTTGAGAGTCAGATGGCTGAAGCAACGAGCAAATTCCAGCTCGAGTAAAGGGGATTCTACCTGAGCAACGTCCAGATGCTGCTCTGTGGTTGGGCGTATCATTCCCGTAGGAAGTGAATGCCATACCTTTTAAGTAAAACACTGAGCTAGAGAGCCAGTATAATCAACTAAAGTGGACAATATCTTGCTATATATTCAGCATTGGGTTGTGGGATTTTAATAGTTCATTAAATTTACATTGCGATTTTGTGGATGGTATAAAAGAATCCCTGCAATCTGGCCAAACAAGAGCTGTAATACAGCTATGGGAGAATGAGCTAAAATCTACTCTGTCTCCATTGTTACCAAGGAAAGTGCTTGCTGTGTTTTAATATCTTCAGTACCGAAGCTGATGCAGAGACTAGAAAGGATATATCTGGATTTTCAGAGCGTATCCTGAGTTGTCAAAATTGCCTTGTGAATTAAAAAATGCTTTTCTTGTGAACTGGTCAAAACTGATAAAGTGGCAAAGAGATAAAGCAATAATAAATGTAGCATTCACACTACTACTTAATTGTTTGCTTTTCAGCATGTAGTATCCTTCAGCGTAGATGTATAGAATTGTAGAATGGTTTGGGTTAGAAGGGACCTCAGAGATCATCTGTTTCCAATCCCCCTGCGTTTGGGTTTTTTTTCAGTGCTGCTGATTGTGGTCAGTAAATGTGTTCCCTTGCACCTCCCTGAGACTTAGACATGTTTGCACAGTTTTGAAAAGAATGGGCATCCCTTGCTGTCAGCTCAAGCCTTGGACTTTGCTCTTGGATTTCATGGTGACACTACCATGACAAAGCTAGATATTGTGCTCTTTTCAGCCACCCCAGACAGTTCCCAGCTTCCTGTGTCCTTTCACCCTTCTCCTAAAATGTGTGTTCCTCAATCATACAGTGAAAATCTTCTTTGTATTTAACCCATCCATACCAGGAAGAAGAATGTCAGCTGGACCAGTTCTCACAGGATAATAGAGTTTAGTGAGCCTGCAAACAGTTTACAGCAAGTTGTCCATTTCAGTAGTCTCTGTGAGAGTGGAACTGGGAACCTGAGCAACTTCCTTCTGCTGTGGTGGCAGCCTAGGGCTCCCCTTGGATACTGCACCGTCTAAACAGCTCAGGGGAGGAGGAAGAAATACATCCCTGAATTGCCAGCACAAAATCTTTCCTTAAGCTTCCCTTCTCCTTTTAACTGCCCTGCTGTTTGGTAGTGACTCTTAAAACTCTTTCAAGAGATACTAATGTGGAAGTGTATCATTTAAAGGTGACTGAATCTCACCCTTCAGTCTTTGACTCTTTCTAAAGTAAAGCTCGACAGCATTTAAAGGTGCTGTGCAATGTGTTTAAGTTAGGTTATAGATGGTCTAAGAGAATACCGTGCCCTCTACACTGTGCCTGCAATGATCTAAGCTATTGATTTAGTAGTTATTTAGGATTTTATATCCCTTTTTCAGGAAACGAATGGTGCTGTGTGAAAACAAATTGTTTAAGGGGACTGGTGACAGGGCATTTAAGTGAAGCATGGACATTTCAAATGCAGCACAGTGTGTTAGTCAGATGCTACCTGCTGGGCTGATTAGCAGTAACAGTATAATTCTGTAGGCTGTGTTATACAGGAAATCACAGCAGAAAAATGAATGGCCTTTCCTGTCTGCAGTGTGGGAATATATAAATGTCCTGTGCTTTGATATTCACTTTGTCTTGGGTTCTGGAATGACCAAGAGTCGTGTATGTGCTTTCATGGCACATCCATTTCCTTAAGTGCTTGGCAGAGCGAGAGCAGCAGTGATTGCAGGCAAGGAGCTGATTGGTTTGTTAGTTTGTGGGGTTTGGGTTGTGGTTTTTTTTAACGGAGGTGATAGCTTTAGGATGAAAAGGCTCTTGAGGTTTTTGTTGGACTTAGCCTCTCTCTGTTTTTGTTACATAAAGTGTGTATACCTCAGACCTTCAGGCAGAGCCTTTAGAAGTCCTACAGAAGCTGGCTGGCCACCAGTGCTGCCCAGGCTGTGCAGTGAAAGGCAGGACTGTCAGCCAGCACAGAAGTGCAGAAGTTTAGCTTTTCTCTCTGCCTGCTCCTCTCATACTCCGGTTGGTTTTGTTTACATACCTGTCACATAATTGTGTTTTGCATTTTCACAATCTGTGGAAATCCTAATTAATAGCTGCATTCCCTTTTCAGGTATCTTTATTAGCCACAGCCCCAAAGCTCTGTTTTATGAATGCCTTTTCAACAGATCTACTCCATGCTAGATTAGTTTTGTTTTCTTACTTTTGGGGCAGCAATCCACAAGATCCCCACACTGCTGCTGTTGAATAAGGAGCAGGACTTTGGGATCATTTCTGTCATGCTTTAAATTACAGAAATTGTTGCGTTGTGGCTAAGCCATAATACATTTTCCATTTTATTGATTCCAGTGTAGAAACAAACTGCTTTTGTTGGGGTGGTGATGACTGTGATTAAAAAGGCTTTTGCTGTTTTGTCTTCTGTTTAAGGATAGGTTTTCCTACCATTCATATTCTGTTGGTTATATGTTTGGCCTCTCTGATCTGTAATCTGCACAGAAATTGCATGCTGTCTGCAATACAAGAATAGCCTTTTTGTTTCAGTGTTTGCTGCTAATATAATGTGTTATATTGATCCAGTCTGCCTTCTCAAGTATTTTTCTGGTAGTGATGAGAAAGATGGTATAATTCTTCACCAAAAGGAAAATAACTTAATTTTCATGCAAACTAATATTCAGCAGAATCGTAAAGCCCTAGCCCTGGTAATAAAAATAGAGGCTGATGTTATTAATACATAATTTCAGATACACAGAGCACCATTATGTGGCTCCTGGGTTGAGTAAATCTTCATGTAATCACAGTGGCCATAGAGTTGAGCCCTATAAAGTTGGAAACTTCACCAGATGGCCATTGTCAAAGCAGCTTCTAAAGACTCTACTGCTGCAATGTGTTAGGGCTCCAGATACGACTTCTTCAGTGGTAGCTTTTTAAAATACAATTACTGAACATAACTGATCCACATTATAGAAGTAATAATACTAATACTTTGCACTCAGTGATCTTTTATCTGAGGACCCAAAAGCTCTTAACCAAGGCTTTTAAATACTCCCTTTCTGCTTATAGGAAATAGAGTGTTCAGAGGCTTGATGGAGTGTGAGAGAATTGAGGCACAGCAGTCTGGCTCCATGGCCTATTGCAAGCAGTCAGGCAGTGCTCTTTGCGGGTCTGAGACTGGGACAGGAGAGCATTCCTGTTCCTGTCCCTGTCCCTGACAGCTGGGAGATGATGTGCCGGTCGTTTGGGGTGGAATCTCCTACTTCAGTAGTACTGTTAATCTTGAGTAGACAGCCTGTGAGTGGGTTTGATTGTCCATTAAAATGCTGTGTGGCAGCAGTGAGAACGATGTACAATGGCCCTAACTTGAAATTTCCTTTCTTCGCTCTATAAACTGTGTGGATAACACTGAAATGATGTTAAGATCTGGGGATGAAAGATACTAAGGCTCAGATATACCACACTTAGCTGAGAGGCTTAGATGTGGAGTGATATATCTTAGGCTCTATATATTCAGGGCAGACAGATAAGTACCTGCAAAGACTGGCCTGTATTTTAGGGAGAACAGTTATGTCCTTTTTAAAAGTACCAACAGCTGGCCGTGAATTTCCTGAGCTTTAATACTCAGCCTCAAAAATCACATAATGGTATTTATCGGTAATGGGAGTAAATAACTGCATTTGACATTTGCTTCTGTATAGTCAGTAGTTATTTTTTTCTTTTCTTTTTTTTTCCCCCACAGTGATTTTGTTGTAGATTTTCAGAGTCTAGAGATTATGTCCGAAAGTTTTCTTGGTGACTGTTTCTGTTTTACCTTTTAGATCGATCTGATTGTGACTTTGGGCGGACTTGGAGGACGCTTTGACCAAATAATGGCATCAGTGGAAACGCTTTTTCATGCACCAAGTATCACTCCTTTTCCGGTGATTGTTATCCAGGAGTGCTCGCTGATCTACCTGCTTCAACCTGTAAGTGTTGTGAGAAGTTACTTCAGAATAAGACCTTCACACCTTCCACCCAGCCTTGACCCTGTAGGTCTTGCAACGTTAAATGCTTATTTTGTATTAATTTGTATTCTGTAGGGTCAGAGCCTAAATATAAAACATATTGCAGCAAAGAGGACAGCAAGAAATGATGGGCTCTGCATTCCTGCCTTGCAAAATATTGTGTTTAATTTTTCAGGATAGATTTGTTTAAAAGGAGAGGAACAGAGAAATCTAGAAGGTGTGAAAACTGAAATTGGGTAAATATAGGATTTTAGTTATAAATGAAAAAAGTTTTTAAACTTTTTTAATTAGATTCCAGTAAGTTTAAATTTAGGACATGGCCCTTTTGCATGTTGAGTAGGAATAAGCATGTCTGCAGCAAGAGAAACTAAAGAAAGCTGTACAAGGAAGATAGGAGGGAGTTCCTGACAAACACGTCAGGCAGAGCTGTTATGTGGTCCGAGTGGTGCAGTTCATTATGATGAGAATCCAGCTAGGATCAACAAGGGAATTTATTTAAGATGTGTAATATTTGTGGCTTTTCGGGCCTGTTATTCCATTTATTGATTCATAAAGCAACACACACAAAAGATCTTGCTGGGCTTCTGCTTCTAAAATTTAAATTAAAGGCAAATCTAAGCATCAAGGAGTCTTCTCTAACAGTGATTCATTTATTTGTTTGGAAATACCTTTTTCTGATGTCAGGGTTTCTAGAAGCTTAACTAACTTTCCCATTTTATCTTGGAAAGCTTATTTCATTAAAAAAAATAACATTCACAGATAAATTTGACAAAACCCTGCATGGCACGTGCTTCACTGTAATTTGAGAAAAGCATTAATAAGGTTCTATGAGATTATAGATTTAAATCCACAGGGCCAGATGCTGTATTAACAACTTTGAAGCACTGTGTCTGCAGGAGAGATAGTAGGCACAGGAGCTCAGTTGCCAGTGTGACGAGGAATGACTCTGATCATTAGTTGCACAGCTAAATGGATAGAGGCAGAAGAGTGAGGGGGAAAGAGAGCAAAAGGATAACTGTGGTTAATATCTGAAAGTGAGGAGTAACTCACTTGTGATTGATCTGTGGATGCAGTACTTCGACTGGCTACTGTAAACTAATTTGAGGATATTTTTAAGAACATACTGAAAAGCTGAAAGAAGATGGAGAGTTCCCAATTTAGCTTACAAAACACTTAATTGGACTGGAAAGACTTTTAATTCTTTTCATTCATCTTTTCTATAAGTGGCTTTAAAATGCCATGCCTAAGGTTGCTTTCAGAAGACTCTTTAATGAATAATTAAATCCTTTGCAACTTGAAAAAAAAATCATGACCTGTGCATTTAAATAGAAATAGGAGGTTGTTAATTGTTTGGGCTTGCTGGAAACTTCTTTGTGTTCTGTTTTTAATAATGCGGTATGAGAAGCATTTAACATTTTGTTGATAGGGAGAGTTCCATAGGACAGTAATTTTTGCTGCTGTTCCTGGCTGTCAGTCTGCATTGCCAGTAACAGGCTGTTTCTAGCATTCAGAAATAAAGGGCAGATAGAGGGGGCAGGCCATTTAAACAAGCTTAATGCTTTGGCATAAAATCGCCTTTCATCGTTGGTTTAAACTTGTCACTGTCAGCATCTTCAGTCAGCTGTCATGGTACCTCCAGGTAAAAACATTAATCCTACACAGTTTAGATAAAAATCAAGTGAGTAGTTTATACACTGAAAGATATGAGAATTCTAAGCTTGGAAGTACTCTTTTTTTTTTCTTTTTTTTGTACAAAGTTCAGTGTGATATTTTTCTCTTGTAAACATCCACAATCATGGCATTTTCTCTTTTTTTCCACTCTCCTCTTTTTAATTTAAAATCAAGGTAGGAGGGAGTTGAACACAGTGGGAGACCCACTGACTTTTTGAAATGCAAGTCTGGAAACTGTGCAACAAATGAAGCGAAGTTTCAAGATTCAAATGCTAATGCAAATTATGAAGTTAAGAGCATCATGCTTTTTCTATAAAATGTAGATCTGAAACCTTTCTCTCTTGGGGAAGAAGAATCTGATCTTTATTGGACTCTTTGGATAAAATCTATGAGCGAAATATAACCATATTTTTGCTTCAAAATAACGTTAGCCCTCCACTCACTATAGTGGGAGACTGATGTTGGTTCTCAGTCATGTGTACTTAGGCAGAGGCTAAAATATTTGGGTGCAGCAGAGAAAGTGGTAATCCTATAAAGAGCCCTAGGAAGGATCCAAAGGGGAATAACAAGTCAAGCTGCTGAATTTTTAGTTATTAATGCAGAAACTAAGAGGAGGACTGTGAGACTGGATATCTAAGTGCACCATAAAATCTATTAAGTAAATTGCTTTGAAAGAGTTATTTCACATTATTACAATGTTCATATGGAGGGGTACAGCAGAAGACATATATCAATATTTAACACACTTGCGAAGATTCACAGTGTATAGGAAACAAGCTAAAAGTCTTCAGGGTGATAGAGGAAGACAGCAAAGACAATGCCTAATTTGGAGTCCACTGCAGACTTCTGAACAAAGAGGACCAGGTAATCAAAGCCTTTTTTCATCAGCCAATAAAATTACCCAAGTACTGAATATAATTGGCATTTTCAGTACTGAGGCATCTCTTGGGAAATAAATGGGCAGATAGTGCAAGTTTTTCAGATATATTGGGAAAAATGTTTTGGTGTGGAAAGTGAAGAAAACTACAAGGAAGTAAGCTCTTTTATATTCATTTCTGATCTGTAAGGAGGAACTATGCTGAGAAGTGAAGAAGTGAAAATAAAATGGGAAGAATTACACCCCATAAATACCTGTCTTCGTGGAGTCTCTGGAGCAATTCGGTGGTAGGCTGAGATCTAGGTGTACACTGTCAGTATCTAGATTTAGAGAAATGAATTCCAATATAGGTCAAATTGCTAAACAAGTATTTAAGAAGAGAAAGCAGGCATGAAATGAGGTGCACATATGGAAGGGCCCAAGCAATGAGGACATAGTCTGTAACTACAGAAATTGTAAGTTGACAGTGAAAGATTTTCTCTTGTCTGAACAGAAAAGAAAAACTACTGACAAACAGCCTAAATTTAATGTACCTTTTGCCCAGTCTTCACTAAAGCAAAAATATTCCTTTGAGTGGATAACCAGCACAGTTAAAGTCAGTGCCAAAGTCCAAAAACTTTAAATTGCCTCATAGAAAAAGCAAATCAGAGGTTGAGCTGTCTGATTTTGTCACCTCCAAGGACTGTTAGTTTTTGCATGCCATGCAACACTAATTAGGAGTCAGAAATAGGGAGACTGTAAGAATTCCAGGAGGTGATGCTTGCTCTGAAGCATTTTCTAATGTGATGATTGGGATTTTTTTTTAAAAAAAAAGTATCTCTGTACTGAATAGCCACCATATTTCTTTCTGTAGTGGGAGGAGGGAGGAAAGCTTGAATTCTTAATAAGGAGTAATCACTCTTTATAAGCAGGATATTTTATGCAACAGTTAGTACATTTTATGCTTGAAATTTTGATACTATCAATTACCATTAGAATGTACCCTGGCTGAAGAGCATTGGGCCCTTAGAGTCATGTTTATCATGCTAGCCATGCTCAATATGAATGGCTTAAGGTTTCACATACATACTTTCTCATTTTCTGGTTGTGTGCTTCTCAGGAGTACAGAAACATTAGCTTCTGTACACTGAGCATAAATTATCTTTTATCTGTGAGTTTTATGGCAGTTTGTAATACAAGGTAATAGGATTTATGACCAAGAAATGAGAAGATGTCCAAGAGTTAATGAGGCCTGTCTTTTACATTATATTGAGCACTTCAGTTTTCTCCATGCAGGATTCCAGCCCTGGGATGTAGAGAAGAATTGCTACCTGCACATGAAAATGTGTTACAGCAGCATATTTTTGTCAGTTAGATAACTCTTTTGAAAGAGTGTGTGAATACTTTGATAACCCTTTTTCTTGCACACAGCTTTCTTGTGAGTGCATGCCCGCCTTCCCTAGGAGAAATGATGAATAATTTAACATCATAGATAGCAGTCCAGCAGCTAAATATGAGCAATAAGAATCTGGAGTCCCATCCCTTATTCTCAGCTCTTTACTACCATTTCATTGGAGAGAAGTAAATTGTATAGTCTTTTGATCTCATAGTCTCCTAGTCTGTAAATTGGATGAAACCCACATCCTCCTCTGAATAGGTACTGTGAGGCTCATTTAGATTTTTACAAAGCGGCGTTACATCCTCAGCTCTGTGCCGAGGTGGAACATAGTATTATGGTAATAGTAAAAACAGTATTAATAAGGGCCATAATTAACCTGAATATTGCCATACTGTAGGCTGTGCAGCTAATTAGTTAGCATAGTCCCAAGCACAGTTTTAGTGGGAGCCAGCTATCATTCCTGCAGACAGTGCCTTGGCACAGTTTGGGGTTAGCACAGAGCAGTAACTGCTCACTGAGCATTTGGATGGTACCACCTTGTTTTGGGGCAAGAGAACTGCGTATGAGCAGTGCTGTGTGAGTTGGCTTGAGGTCCAGAGAGAACTGCCTGACCCATTTTACAGATGCAGCCAGGGTGACTGGGCATGGAGATATGCTCCAAGGTGGGGACACTGCAATAGATCTCAGGGAGGGAAGATACAAGACTGGAAACTTTACTGGAGCTGGTTGCTGCAGTTCTCTGTGCCCATGTTACTTGGTTTGCTTTGTGTCCATGCTTGTGAAGTTCAATGAGAGGTTCAGTATACATACCTTCAACTTCTGAGTTTTCTTCTGGCAACCAGTTCCTTAAATGTCTCAGGAACTTCAGGAATGAGTTACCAGATCAGTTCTGTACTGCCTCATATGTTTAAGACACAGATCTGGCTTTCAGTGGCACTCAGTGGAGAAAATCCTTAGTAAGCATGCCTCTTCTGTGGGATAACTTTGGAATTTGGAAATCTGGGGATAACCTTTGATGTCTCTTTTTCTTGTATTATTACTACGTTTTGTGCATAGACTGAGTTGCAAAAAGGTCCCAGTTGCCAAGGAGAAGGGGTTTAAACATGTATTTAATATTTAAACAAAATATTTAAATATATATTTAGTACTTAAAATATTTATTTTCCTGAGAGGCTGTCTTTCCTGTTTGGTATCTGCTCTCAAAGAGCACTGTTGGAACTTACTAGTTGCCAAAGCAGTGAGTCGCTGTGCCTCGAGCTCCTTGCAGGTCCTTTGAATGAGTGTCTATGGCCTTTGCAAATAACACAGCTTGTTCCTCGATAAATAGATCTTCTTGTGACTTTTTCTGTGAGAAAGCCAGCCACTCAGCTGGACAGAAACACTGCCAATATCAAAAATATTAGCAGTGGAAAAAGTCTTACTCAAGCCCTTCTCTTAGGGGCTTCCTTGCAGAAAGGGGTTTTGTGCTTCCAGAGCTTCAATAGCACATTTAAGTGGTTTCTCAGAAAAACAAACAAACAAACAAAAAAATTGCTTAGTTGGTAGTTTAGCTGCCTCAGTTTCCTTCTTTGGTAAGAAACTTCAGTACAGCTCAACTTCTGCTCTTAAAATAAGACTGTTAGAGCCTGCGTTTTTCTTCTCCCCTGGGAAAATTCAGCTGGGCTAATGATCATTCAGTCATTCTTACCCTGTGTTTTTGTAGTGGACCTGCGTAAATGGCACCTTCAGAAGGCTCCAGGGCCAAGTGACTTAAGTTTATTTCATGGTAATTTCTGATGATCATGTTGTTTCACGCTTACTGCAGGATTTCTGTGTTTTACTGGATATCAGTGATCCAAATTGAAATCATTTTTGTCAATCACATCTTGAGCTGTGGAAGGGCCACTTGCTGTTTTGCTTTTCACTGTTAGAAAACAAAAATTTTAGCGTGATTTTCTCTTAACAGCTGAATTTTTTGTAACTTAGCTCTATTCCAGCATCAGCAAATGTGTAGTATGAAATACCCAAAGCTTATATAGTATCTGAGAAATTATTAGCTTTCAAAACACTCATATCCTTTCAAGCAGTTTATTTAGCATCAGTTAAAAGTGCAGTTTGCATCAACTTTGTGAAATATTTGGAATTGTGAGGATTTTTCGTGGACTTATTTTTGCAGAGGATGACATCTAATAGTTATGGAATTACTTTTGTATAATAAAGAAATATGTAGGTTTTAGGTTTTTTTTAATAAATCTCATCCTGTAGCCTTTGCTTAGACAGATTACAACAATTTCGTAAGTCAATTTGTTAGCTTGCAGGTAACCACTTTAAGAGAAATACTTAGCTTTCAGAGAGGAAAGGAAAACACCAAACCATCGTTGCCAAGTGAAAAAGTATAAATAAGATTTTCATCTGCTCATAATTCTTAAGAAACAAGTAATACTCTATAGTGGGATATGTTAATCACTCAGCTGCTTTTAAATTCACATCTTAATATTTGTCTGCAAGAGAAGAGTCTAATTGGCTTACTTATGTATTTCTAAATTCTGGAGTCATCCAGGTTTTTTCTGAATCAGTGTGTGGTGTTTGGCAACTTTCAATGGTTCTGCTTTCAAAATTTTCCAGTCTTTGTTCAGGTTTTTAATTAGGTACTACAGCAGCTGATGGATGATCACCTAGAAGAATCTTGACCCTAACTAAAGCTCTTCCAATGGGTTTCCTGCTCTCTGTTGTTGCCCCTAGCTGTTGTAATATGATCTTGTTAATATGATAATATCTGTTTTGCTGCTTTATGGAAACAATGAGAAGTTTTCTGTTACAAAGCTAGTTTTCTTAGAGCTGTTGTTTTTTTCCCCAAACCTGTCAATTACTTGTGTTTCCTTTGAAGTCTCAATGCTTCTTTTAATCCTCACCCTTAACAAACTTCTTCCTGCATTGCTCTGATACTTCATTTCTTTGGGACCAATGCAGTATTAATAAGTTTCTGTACCGTAAAACAATTCTTCTGCTGCTTCCCCTCCACATTTTTCTTAGATCCCATCAACTGTCTTTTCTCAGTGCATCATGATTTTTTAATTTTTTAGATTACTTTTGTGAAAAATGTTCTTGTTTTAATGTAAAGCAGCTACTGCTGTCCTGAGAAATTTTCCTAGGATTTTTCTCTTCCCAGCAGTTACAATTCTATGCTATGAAGCATTAACTCATCAATACCCTTTTGTCATTCTGGCTTCATCTGTTCCTCTTGGGTCTTTCAGTATTTTCTCTTGATTCTGCAGTTGTACTAGTGGCCAAACTGGCCTCACCTGTATTGGAAACTATTGAGGTGATGTCTACTGCACCATGCCTATGCATCACCCTTAAATTATTGCTGAATTATATGCTACAAGGACATTGAGGTGCTGGAGTGTGTCCAGAGAAGAACAACAGAGCTGGTGAAGGGTCTGGAGCACAAGTGTGATGAGGAGCAGCTGAGGGAACTGTGATTGGTTAGTCTGGAGAAGAGGAGGCTGAGGGGAGACCTCATTGCTATCTACAGCTCCCTGAAAGGAGGGGATAGTGAAGCAAGAGTCAGTCTCTTCTCCCAGGTAAGTGATAGGACGAGGGTAATGACCTCAAGTTGTGCCAGGGGAGGTTTAGATTAGATATTAGGAAGAAATTTTTCACTGAAAGGGTTGTCAGGCATTGAAACGGGCTGCCCAGGGCAGTGGGGGAGTCCCCATCCCTGGAGGGATTTCAGAGCCGTGTAGATGTGGTGCTGAGGGACATGGGGCAGTGGGGACTTGGCAGTGCTGGGTTAATGGTTGGACTTGATGACCTTAGAGGTCTTTTCCAACCAAGGCTGTTCTAGGATTCTGTTCATCTGTATTGTGTTAGCCCAAATGTCTCAAGTCTTAGGATTCTGTGCTACCCACTAAGTGACACTGTCTCTCTGAAGGCATCTTACTGCCTTGCTTGACATGTATTTCACCAAAGTTTTGTAGTAAGAGCTTTCCTCTTTCAGTATTAAACAGAATTCAGTGATGGTTTGGGGGTATGAGATTTTTTCGCTCCCTCCCTGTCGTCACAGAAAGTTCTGTATGGAAACTAACAGGTACCAGAAGTCTGTAATCTGACAGAGCCTTCTCTGGAAAGAAAATTAATGTCTGGAAAATACTTAGTTGCATACAATTAAAAATATAGCAGGGGAAATCAATATTATTGTTCCTAGATTGAATGTAAATGATGGTAAAAATTGAATGATAGTAGGTGATAAATGGTTATCCATTACAAAACCCGAAAATATCAGAATGTTAAATACTTAATGGTTGGCCAAGCCTGAAGGGTTGATAGATCCAGTTAGAGGAAAACTTGAAAATGATCTTTTCTGCTCACATCTGAGTACTGGCATTAGCTGAACTTGCAGAAGGTGAACATCCGTATGCTAGCCTCATTTTTATTTGAAAATGTTATCTCTTAAGTTCAATCCCTTTATGAAATTTCTTAGGGTTTTCCAATCCCTTACAGTATCACCATTAATTCTGTATCTGCGAGGGCAGTGGTGTCAACTGTGTGGATTTTCTACACTTACACTTATTGTTAACAAAGGATCAGTGCAGAAGAATGATAATATTTAGTAATATCTGAGGTTCTAGGGAAAATGCTGTACAACCCTGATAAACAAGATTTAGCTAGAGCTTTTCAGCCTTGCCATGGGAAGTGATTTACTTTGCAGTCTGAAGTTTATTCAGGTTGGTGAAAACTGGTTACATTACTTCAGCACTCTCTCTCTGCTGTGACAAAACATCCCAAGAAGAGATCATCAGGGACTGAGCTCTCCAGTGTTTTTTAAGACTATAATGTGTCTGTCACTCTCACATCAACTGCAGTCAAAAATACTTGTAAACAGTGCAGTTGTGCCCGATGACCTCCATGGGAGCACAGGCTTCCTACTTCTAATCCTAGAACCACAGTATGTTAGGGATTGGAAGGGACTTCAAAAGATCATCTAGTCCAATCCCCCTGCCAGAGCAGGAACACCTAGGTCAGGTCACACAGGAACATCTCCAGGCGGGTTTGGAATGTCTCCAGAGAAGGAGACTCCACAACCTCTCTGGGCAGCCTGTGCCAGTGCTCTGTTACCCTCACTGGGAAGTTCTTCCTCATATTTATGCTGAACCTCCTATGTTCCAGCTTGTACCCATTGCCCCTTGTCCTATCATTGGATGTCACTGAGAAGAGCCTGGCTCCATCCTCATGACACTCACCCTTTGCATATTTATAGACATTAATGAGGTCACCCCTCAGTCTCCTCCAAGCTAAAGAGACCCAGCTTCCTCAGCCTTTCCTCATAAGGGAGATGTTCCACTCCCTTCATCATCTTTGTGGCTCTGCGCTGGACTCTCTCCAGCAGTTCCCTGTCCTTCTTGAACTGGGGTGCCCAGAACTGGACACAGTACTCCAGATGTGGCCTCACCAAGGCAGAGTAGAGGGGGAGGAGAACCTCTCTCGACCTACTAACCACCCCCCTTCTAATACACCCCAGGATGTCATTGGCCTTCTTGGCCACAAGGGCACATTGCTGGCTCATGATCAAGATATATGAAGTGAATGTGTTCTTGTTAAAGCCAGAAAAGGTGGCTGGAAGCTTCTGACTTGGCAGCAGGAGAAAGGCTCCTTCTCCATCCTCAGGGTATGGTTTAGATTTAAATCTAATAGACAATGAAAGAGAACAAGCCCCTGGGAGAAGCATCTGAGTGTTAGCAGCAGGTGGAAGAGCCAGTAAGAATGACTGGAGGTGCCCTTCTGCAGGAGATGAAGACACCCATCTGCTGACCAGACATGCTTTCACAGGAGTTGTGTTGCTTGGCAAGGGTCTGGGTGCTGCTCATCTACATGGACACCAGTGATGCTGCCAAGGGAAATCTGAAGTAAATTAAGACAGACTGCAGAGCTTTTTAGGTGAAGGCAAGCCTACATGCAAGCCTTGGTAGTGTTCTACTCAGTCCTGCGGATGAGGGGGAAGTGCTCAGGTAGGTGCAGGCACATCCTGTGAATTAACAGCTGGCTAGGTAGCTGTGTCACGAGACTTGCTTTGGCTTTTATGATCATGGGTTCCTCTGAGGAATGAGAACTGCTAATGAGAGACAGGATCCATTTGACAAAGCAAGGAAAGAACATCTTTGCCAACAGGCTGGCCAACCTGGTGAGATGGTTTTTAAACTGGGTTGTATCACAGGATGGTGATAACAGCTTACAGTTAAGTGAGGGAGTAGTGGTTAGGAGTGATAAGTTCAAGGGGCAGAGGAATGGAGTGAGAACGCCCTCAGGAAAGGTAAAGCAAATCAAAAGAGAACCCATCTCAAGTGCCTGTGAATAAATGAAGGCAGCCTAGGAAACAGGTGGAGCTAGAGGTCCACGTATGGACACAGAACTGTAAAATCATTGCTGAGAGGTGACTGGGTAGTTCATATGGCTGGAGATCTGTGATAGGGAGCTCTTGGGAGACAAAGGCAAGGAAGAAGAGGACAGTAGTGGCCCTTTATGGGAGTGAGCAGTGAGGGATCTTGTGGGAGGCAGCTCTGAATGTCAAAGCAGCTAGTTCAGTGCAGGGTCACCAAGATGGTTGAGGGCTGGAGCACGTGCCCAGTGAGAGAAGGCTGAGGATACTGGGCTTCTTCAGCCTGGAAAACAGAAGGCTTTGAGGAGTCCTAATAGCAGTCTTCCAGAATCTGCGAGGAGGTTATCAAGAGACGAAGGCAGGCGTATTCCTGAGGTGCACAGCAGAAAAATGAGAGACAATGGTCCTAAACTGAAACAGGGGAAATTCTGGGTAACTGTAAGGAAAAATTTCTGCTCTGAAGATAATTACATACAGGAATAGATTTCCCAGAGAACCTCCAGCACTGGCAGTGTTCAAAACCCGACTGAAAGGCTGCACTCAATGACATCCCAAGACCCCTTCCCATCTCAGTGATTCTGGGACACTCGTGGAGACGCAGGTAGATTGAACAGGAATGTTGGAGCCATTGTAAAAGAATCTGTTGAGAAGAATCTGGAATCTCCTGGTACAGCAGACTATGTGACAATATTCAGAAATAGTAATTCTGTGCACTTTGATCTCTGTCCCTGTTTTTGTTACCTTCCAAGGGGAGATTTGTTTTATTCTCTTGTGTAACCTCTCAGGAAAAGTGCTGAAAGGAGAAATGATTGCTGTCTCTAAATGCACCAATGGAGTAAATGCCAGGGAGATAAACAGTCTGTTTAAAATCAAGGCCAATGTTAGGACAAGAGTAAATTGCTTAAAACCAGTAAGGGATAAATTTCCACTGGAAATTAGGAAAAAAAATCCCTAATCATTGGTTTGATGAGAGTCCACAACAGCTTTCCAAAAGGGAATAATGGAGAGGAGAGAGAGTGTTAGAAAGAGAGCTCACTCTGTTTTTTATATTCCCAACTGTATTCCCCGTAAAACTTCCAAAAGTTGCCAACGTATGACTTTCCGTAGGCATTGTGTTTCCAGCTGTCCTTCATTTCCTGCTTTTTAAACTTGAAGCCTGACATTCACATTTTGAGCCATGAGTCACGGGAGCTGTGGCCTTCCAGCAGTGCCAGCTTGCAGACAGTTGGCATTAGTGCCAGCCCCAGCCATGGAGTCTGTTTCACAAAGGTAGTTCCCTTTTGCATTTCCTTTCCAATATCTGGAAATGTAGGCATTGCTTTTGTGTGTGCCATGAGCAGTGACAGCTATCCAAAGGTGGTTTAGCAGTCAGGGAAGTTTTACTGGTGTGAAAGTGTTTACCTTTTGGCTTGTAATGTTGCAAGTACAGAATAAATTCAAGCATATGGCAAAGCAGAATAATGAAATCTAAGCATGTGCTTAAGCACTTCATGGAATTGTGGTCTGCAGGTGTAAGTATAGCATCTCATCTGGTGTGTAATTCCAAGTTAAGATGTCTCTGCATTTTCCCATCCACATGACAGCCAGTGATGCATCATAGGGAGTATCTGCTTTTCTGTGGCATCAACATCTGTTTCGGAATGGTTAATTTTCATTAAAAGTTCCCATCCATTGTTAATTGAATTATGGCCTTCAATTTCAGCAATTTCAGGTACCTGAGGGAGAAGAAGGAGCTACACCCAGAGGGGAATCCTTTTATTCTGGTGAAAGAATAAATTATCAGATTGAATAATAATTAGCTTGCAGAATCTCTACTAGTAACCATAAAATGTGCCCTTGCCTTATGAGTCTGAGGTCTTCCTACCTCACAGCAACTTAAAGATTTTTAGATATATGCATTTAAAAGCTGCATTGCAGCAGGTGTCTCTCCTTAGGCTCTTAATAATGAGGTCACCTTGTTCAGTCCTTTCTCAGCTTTCCTTTTGGGGCAGGGAAAAGAAGATGCCTCTCTGGTAAAAAAAAAAAAAAAAAAAAAAAAAAAAGGCTCCTCTTTGTAACCATGAGCAGTTTTTCCTCAACTAGGGGAGGTACTTCAGAGTGAAGTGAGAGCAGCTGAAGATCTGGAATTAGTCTTCTGTGGCAATGATGCCACAAGGCAGAGAGACTCATTAGCTGTGAGCTTGGTGAATTTCTTTAAGGAGGAGCTGCCTGTCTCCTTTATGTTAGAGGAACCTGGGAACTGGCAATAAGGTATTCACTGTACCAAGGGTATCAACTGAAACTTCAAAGCAATTAAAGGAGCACCACGGGAGGACTCAGTAGGTGTCCGAGGGGCCAGTATGTCTCTGCATGAGGTCCCAGACCCTCCTGTCCCTTCAGGGTTGCGTGGGAGTTGTTTCCATGTGTTGTAGGTGTGCAGGCTACTGCATGCAACCTTAACCCACCCATGCTCCCTGGGTCTTGGAACCCCATGGGAATGTGGAGAGTCTGATATAATCCCATTGTGCCAGATGAGTGGCCATAGGCAGAACTCTTGAGCAGCAGCCTGAGTTATCATAAACAAATCCAGATGATGTATGCCACAAATGAAGATGTTCTTCAGGACCTGTGCAGTTAAAGTATCTCACCATCTCTTCTACACATATGTTACCAGTTTTCTCTAAGACATTCGTAGAATCATAGAATCTATGGTTGGAAAGGACCTCCAGGATCATCAAGTCCAACCTTTATTCCATCATCTCCCTAACCACTGCACCATGGCCTCAAGTGCTTCACCCACTCGTTTTTTAAACACCTCCAGTGCCTGACCACCCTCTCAGTGAAGAACTTCTTCCTGACATTCAATCTAAACTTCCCCTGACCAACTGAATTAATAATGCCATTCAGCCTGTGTCACTTCTTGGTCTTTCATGTATCTGACTTAGGGATCTCCTTTCTTACCTGTTCCCAAGAGATTACTCATACTGCAGAGGTATCAGGGCAACACTGAATCTCCTTTATAATTTATTAATAGTAACGCCCTTCATGAAAGTCTCTCTCTTTTTTTTTTCTCTTTTGTGCTTAAACCTAGTTCCAGATTACTGTTCTAAATGTGCTCTGTCTCTCCTTGGGGAGGTATTGTGAAGCTGTTGATTTAGAAAACAGGTTTTCCAACAACAGTCTAGGAAGTTTTTAAGTGCTTTCATTATGGAAGCACATTGAACTGTCAAACATATCCCTAGAAAACTCTTAAGGAGATAAAATACTTAAACATTCATTTTTTTTTGTTGTAAGTCACCTGGGAAAGAGAATCAGTTTTAGCTGTTTAGTGTAGTTTGTTAGAAGGCACTAAATGGTCAGAAATAACTGTCAGCACTGGTGAGCTGACTGATATTTGTAATACCATTCAAATGTGCAGCTGAGATGTTCTACCTCCGAATTTATGGTCTTTTGTGGCAAGGACAGCAGTGTTCATAAGCATCAGCCTGAGCCACGGTCTTCAGATAATGAAGGGAATGTAACTGCTCTTTTCTGTAGCACTTGGAAACCCATGCATAATGAAGTTAAAATCTCTCATCTTGAAAGGCAGTTGGAGCTCCTGTTTCTGAGACAGGCTGAGACAACCCCTGCAGTTAGGTAAAACTGACACTGTTGTCTCCTACTGGAAGCCCAGAGGCATCTCCTGCCGAGAGCCTGCATCTGGTTACTCCCATGCAGACTTCACTTTCAGCTGGGGGAATGAGAACAAGATCTTCTCTCCTTGAAGTCTGACAGTGTTTCTCCATGGGACTCTGAAAATGCAGGGTGATTTTAGGCAACTGTTTCATAACTGGGCATGTTTTCCCATCTCAGGGATAAAAATCCAATGGTGAGTCAGCTAGAGCTTACCTGAAGATGCTTTCTCTTGACTGACTGTCGTGATAATTGTTACTTTGTAGTTATCTTGGAGAGGGGGAAATGGTGGTGAAGTAAATCTGAAAATAAGCTCAGTATTTAGACATGCTTGATACTGTTCTGTACAGTTTTATACTAGAGTATGATACTGCAGTAGCATCATTTCTTTCCTTCAGATTTGTCCTGGCTGGGCTAGGATAGGGTTAATTTTCCCCAGCACTTGGGAGGGAGCTACAGCTGGACTATGCCATCCCATGTGACATCATGTCCAGGTGCCCAGGTGAGATGAGGAATAATAACCTACTTCACTTTTCATATAAACTGATCCTCTGTTAGTGAATCTCAGACTATATCTCATGTCACACTCTTTAGCTAGATGTCAAGGTGTATTACAGAGACAGAGAGACAAAGGCATGAGGAAGTGAAATGATTTGCCCAGGTACCCAGGGAGTCAATACCATACTGAAAATTGCATCCAGTTTTCCAGATTTCTATCTCCAGTGACCTGTCAGCTGGGACCTTTTGTCCCACTTGTTGGTGCTTGTGACTCAATTAGGAGTGACCTTTAGAGATGATGGAGGTTTTTACTGAAAGCACTTAATCGTCTCAGAAAAATCACAAAAGCTTACTCTTCTATAGTAGATGAAAATTCATCCTAACTTCCTTAAGAGAAATTGTGAAAAAGTTGGATATGTGTAAATTAATTAATCTCAGTTCTTAAGAAGCATGAGAAAAACATGTCATGTCTGAATCTGAGAATGTCGTGGCTTAGCTTGGACAAACATATGTATGCCAATGATAACAACAGCTGATTGATTCTAATGAAGAATATATCCAGGAACTCAAAGAAAATAAGAGCTTGTCAGGGTGTAGCAGGCAATTATTAGAAATCTACATCTTTTAGCTTTCTGCCCCTGTGCATGAGCAGTGAGCATTGTGCCACCCAGTAAACCATTTTTCATCTCATCAGAATATGATAAGTTCTATTTTGATTTTTGTGGCAAAAAGCAGTTCACAGGAGACATTAGAGGATGGATGTTTGTTCCCTCCTGTCTTTTTTTTTATGCATTAGAGATGTGTAGGTTAGAAATGCAGAAAGGAAAATTACTATAGCTATCACAGTCTTTCATAGGCGACTGAGCCAAAGAAACTCTGAGGATATCACATAGAAGAGCTTACAGCAAGATTTGTTCTCGTTCTGTGAGGTTTCTAGGAAATTCATATATCATGTCCCAGTCCAGTGAGCTGTCATGAACACAGCCTACTCAAGCATAGCAGTGTGTTGCTGCTCCTTTAGTATGTAGTCAGAAAAGCTTTTGTGGTTAGATGGACAGGCACATTTTCCCCCTTCCTTATCCAAACTGATCTCTAAGTGTAGGTATTGTATAAAAGCCTAAGCAAGTAATTGATTCTTTCCTTTCTTAGAAGAGCTGCTGATCTATATTTTCAGAGAGGCCAGATTTCTTGAAATTAATTTAAAAATACAGAATTTGAATGCTCATTCACCACAGTTGTATAGAACCGACGTACATTTCTTTCTCTTCTCTCCCCCCCCCCCCCTTAAAATTAAGGTGCTTTCACAAGTTTGGGTTAAATAAAGTATTTGAAGTGTTCAGCATGGAGGAAAAGACTGAATACACTCTGAGAAAATCAGAATCACATCTGTCCTTTTTTAGAAGGAAAGCAGAGGAGCTTTTTAAGTGTTGGATTAGGTCTGTAATTTCATAGAATCACAGAATGGTTTGGGTTGGAAGGGATCTCAAAGCTCATCTTGTTCCAACCCCCCTGCCATGGGCAGGGACACCTCCCACCAGCCCAGGTTGCTCCAAGCCCCATCCAACCTGGCCTGGAACACTGCCAGGGAGGGGGCAGCCACTACTTCATGGGCAACCTGGGCCAGTGTCTCACCACCCCCACAGGAAAGAATTTCTTCCTAATATCTAGTCTACATCTCCCTCTTCCAGTTTAAAGCCATTACCCCTCATCCTATTTAGTCCAACTTAGGCAATAACTTTGGAAGTGGAGGGAAAACTTTTGCATTTAATGCTCTACAGGAGTAAGATTGATGAAAAGATGCAGAAAGAGAGGCAATACGGATCTTGTATTGTATACGGACCAGAGAGAAGAGTGCTACGGACTTTAGACAGGCTAGAGAAGGAGAGGATGCAATAAATGACACGAAGAACTAACAGAATGTGGAATGGTAATTATCTACTGGGATAAAAATGTTAAGTGTTTCTTGTCCTATTGTATTGCTTAGGAAAAATGTTAAGAGATGCTCAAAACCTGGATCCATGATAGACTGAACAGGAGATTGAAGTGAACTCTAAGGTCATAGCAGACATTTCTGTTGCAAGTCTTATCTGTGCCTGATCTTCAGAGGATTATAGTTGTTCCATGCACTCTACACTTGTGGAGTTCAGCAGAAGCTGCAGTAACTCCTGAGGTGGCCACCAGGGTCTCAGCCATCCCAGTTGTTATCTTCAGAGCACTACTGCCTGGTCAGTGTCTGAATGCAGAGGGTTTCCTGTGAAGCTCTGTGACAGTCTCTAGCAGTTGTGTGTGCACACTGGATACACTTGACATAATGTTACAGCAATTGCTTCTTCCTACACACATACACACTCACATTCACATTCACTCCACTTATGGTATTGACTTCTTCTCCAAGCAGTGTTTATTCATGCAGGGGACAAAATTATGGGAGAGAGTTCTTCTCTGTTTGATCTGTTGAAGAAGGGAGTGATTCTTGGAGATTCATTGCTTTGTTGTTTGGTTTTGATTTTATGTTAAGCCAATGCAAATACTCACCAGTACACTTACAGTGCAGTACCTTCTGGTAGGATCTCAGGGCATGGATCATGCACCACCCTGTATAAAGACTGAGCTGTCGATGACTATTTTTAATCCAGTATTTAAAAAATCATGAGTAATGCTTGTGTGTAGTAAATTATTCCTTAGCACCTCGTGTGGGTTACACAGGTAACCTCAGTTCAGAAGTTGCTTCTTGTTATATATGTGTCTCCTTTTCTCATTGATTGTATAGGTTTTCACTGCGTGAACACTCGTATGCATGCTTGTCTCTGTTCACCTCCCTAGCCCCAGTCAGATTAGTGGAAACACTTATTTGAGTCATACAGACTAATCAGGGCCTCTCATTGCAAGATGTGGATGAAAGGAGCAGGATTTTCTCATTAGACCTTCATACATACGTTGGCCCAAAGGTTGCTCTGGAGACCAGGCACTGTGGCAAGTACATGGCTGGTGTGGTAGGTGGAAACACAGCCAGCTGAGGAGGCAGCCACAGAAAAGACTTGGAAGGGAGTCAGAAGTAGGGGGAGGTGTGGGAATTTTTCCTACCTCACCCCTGTTTCTACATCACAGAGCAATGAGTTTCCCAAATCAGACACAAACTCACTCTTCCATTTCTAAGGACGGAGGAGGTCATGCAAGGCATGCCAGTCTTTTCAAAATGGGCTCTCATTGGCACTGACCAGAGCCTTAATATTCATTACCTGCAACTGAGTGGCACTTTAAAAGTCTGACTTTTTTTCTCCATCCTAAGAAATACCTAAAGGAAATCAACAGACTTGCTTCCAGTCTGTTTCTTACAATTAAATGACCCTGGTCAAAATAAGTGAGGGCCAAACAAAGTCAAGAGTAAAGGATAAAACTTCTTGGAAGTAATTTCATCTCTAAGTAGCCGACGTGATTTCTGTGAAGAAGTATCACTTAAACATGATATATTGTGTAATACATAACAAGGATAGTTTGTTTTAAAGATTATAGGTCTGTATGTGTATATATAAATACATCACAATGAAAAAATTAGTCCTGTGTGAAAAAGTAAGATTCTCTGACTGTAGGACCTTTCCCTTTCCAAAACTCCTTGGATTTTTTTCTTCTGTGTGGGTGTGTTCTTACATACCTGGAGAAAATTACATAGTTCTAAAAATTGAGTGCTCTCCAGTAAGAATATTTTGCTCAGTTTCATTATAGACCCATAATACCTTCTGAAAAATGGAACATGATTTTTGAAGAGGAAGTTAGCAACCATGGTGTTATAACTGTTACGCTCCCAGGAATATGATGGATGGATGGAAAGAATATGCTTATAAGTCATTTGGGGACAGTGTTTTGTGCCACTTTTTTACTGTTATGGGAGAGAAAAAGCAATATAATGATATCTATTGGAAACTACTTGAAGGCTACTCCATTTGAACTGATTGATGATTCGGCTGGTTAAAGGGGGTGTTTCCATTTATGGTATTAAGACAAATTAGATAAAACCTGAATAACTGTTTTAGAATACAGCTATAATGTAGACAGTAGTGCAAAGATGGATCTGTTCTTGTAAAGTGACAGAGTTAAAATACTCTGAGTCTTCTCCAAATGTCTACCTGTATGTGTTTTTTAAAAGGAAAAAGGAAAGTAACATTTGCTTTACAACAGGAATCACAGAAACACAGAGTGGTGGGGGTTGGAAGGGACCTCCGAAGATCATCTAGTCCAACCCCCTTGCTAGAGCAGGACCCTAGAGTAGATCCCACAGGAACACGTCCAGATGGGTTTAAATGTCTCCAGAGACAGAGACTCCACAACCTCTCTGGGCAGTTCCAGTGCTCTGTCACCCTCACAGTAAAGAAGTTTCCTTATGTTAAGATTGAACCTCGTGTGTTCCAGTTTGTGCCCAGTGCCCCTTGTCCTGTCACTGGACACCACGCAGAAGAGTCTGACCCCATCTTCCTGACACCTGCCCTTCAGATATTGATAAGCATTGATGAGATCCCCCCTCAGCCTCCTCTTCTCCCAGCTGAACAGACCCAGCTACCTCAGCCTCTCCTCAGATGGGAGATGCTCCAATCCCTTCAGCATCTCAGTGGCCCTGTGCTGGACTCTTTCCAGTAGCTCCATGTCCCTCTTGAACTGGGGAGCCCAGAACTGGACACAGCACTCCCAATGAGGCCTCACCAGGGCAGAGTAGAGGGGGAGGAGAACCTCCCTTGCCCTGCTGGCCTCACTTCTCTTTATGCACCCCAGGACACCATTGGCCTTCTTGGCCATGAGGGCACATTGCTGGCTCATGGTCAGCCTGCTGTCACCAGGACTCCCAGGTCCTTTTCCCCAGAGCTGCTCTCCAGCAGCTCAGCCCCAGCCTGTGCTGATCCATGGGGTTGTTCTTCCCCACATGCAGGACTCTACATTTGCTCTTGTTGAATTTCAGTAGGTTTCTATATCCCAAAGACATCTGTCCTAGAAGTATATGCACAACTTCAAGGTTGTGCGTGCTGCCATTTACTTCAGGAGAATTTTTTAAGTATTTAGCTGTGCAGTGTTTAACACTTTTTGGATCTAAGGCATTGCTCAGACTAGCGGACGTGTTTTATGCATCAGCAGGCAAGTGCATGTGTTTATGAGGAAGCTAATTGGAAAGAAGAGGAAGAAGGCATGGCTATGTTGGCTTTAAAGCTAATTTCTACATTTCAGTGTATCTGCAATGGCTGGTAAAACTGACACATCTGCAGATGTACTTCCAAGCACTTGAGCTTGGGGAAAGTGTGTCTTTTTAATTTAGTTGGCTATAGTGTTTGGGAGCAAAAAAGAAAACCTGTGGCATGATGAAGTGGTTTCCTAACTTTCACTGTGTAAAGGAAGGATGTCTTACTCAAAGCAGTTCAAGACCAAGACTATTTTTAGAAAGTTTAAGTGGAACAGACATCAACTGAAGAAATGTCATGTGAGGAAACATGGAGAAAAAAACAGTAAATGAGTCTACAGAAAATATTTGTATATGTTCTTTTACTGTTCCCATCAATAAAATACCAATATACTTCTGGCTGGTTACTTGTCACTATAGGAAAAAACAATTGGATTCTGGAAATTGATTTTCTTCAAAAGGCATGGAGAAATCTTCGTTTCAGATAAGTATTTCACACATTAATGTGGCTTTTCTCATTCCTTCTTATTTCAAGCATAATTTGTATGGCAGCATAGTGTCTGTAATTAATGCAGTGGGCTCGGTTGAATAACTTTGTAACTGACAAGAGACAGTCCTTTCTGACCTTCATTTTAATATTGCAAAATTAGGCAAAATGAAACAACTTCTGCAAAAGAGTGAATAAAAGGTGGTTTGGAAGATGTTCTGTTTCAATAGGATAACAACATTGTGTTTGATCCATTAGTCACTGATAGCTGGCCTAATATTTTGGTGGGAAAAGCAAATCATTTTTTATGTCCTATTATTTTTGCACAACTTGTAAGAGAATCTGAATTTTTGTGTTATTTCTGTCTTCTGCTTTAGGAACACTAGGTCTCACTCAGGAAGATGTAAGAGCTCGAATTGCAGACTTTTTTTCCCCCTTGTATATCTCCATTTCATGAGCCTTTGGGGATTTTTACTTAGGAGTAACATGAAAGCACGGACATCTGAGGTGTGGTGAGGGCAGGGCTCCCTGGGCACCAGGAGCTCTGGGGGCCCCATCCAGGCAAGGTCTGGCAGCCCAACCTCTCCCACCAGCCCAGCCAGCTGGGAGCCCCAGGCATTGGGCACCTCCCTGGGGATGGGGATGGGACAGGACACGGGCCCACAGATCAGCCTGGGAGGGCAGGGCCATGATGACCTGGAGGAGACTGAGGGATGACCTCGTTAATGTTTATAAATATGTAAAGGGTGAGTGTCATGAGGATGGAGCCAGGCTCTTCTCAGTGACATCCAATGACAGGACAAGGGGCAATGGGTGCAAGCTGGAACATAGGAGGTTCCACATAAATGTGAGGAAGAATTTCTTCCCAGTGAGGGTGACAGAGCACTGGCACAGGCTGCCCAGAGAGGTTGTGGAGTCTCCTTCTCTGGAGACATTCCAAACCCACCTGGACATGTTCCTGTGTGACCTGACCTAGGTGTTCCTGCTCTGGCAGGGGGACTGGACTAGATGATCTTTTGAGGTCCCTTCCAATCCCTAACATTCTGTGATTCTGTGACCTGGTGACACTGGGGCAGGGACTGAGCCCCAGGTCTTTACGTGGGGTCCTGGGCTGCAGGCAGGGTGGGGGGAGTCCCAGGGGAACTGGTCAGGGACAGTGAGGGCTGGCAGTGATGGGAAGGGGATGCAGAGTTTAAAATCAGGGACGTGTTTATCAGTGAGTTCACCAGAGAAGGAGCGCCAGGTGCTTTTAGTTGCTGTGTGAGTCAGGCCCTCCCCTCTGAATACACAGCTTTTTCATAAAGGCCTCCATCCTAGTGTCTGTGTGTTTCTGCTGTGTGCTGATAAAATTATGGTTGGCTCCTTTACTCAGCCTTTCTGGGCCCTGGAGGACAGACAGGGTGTTGTGTGACAGGTGGACATAATATGCAAAAGCTCCGTTACTGCTGGTGAGAGATGTTGCATTGCCTTGACAACAAGTACGTTTTAAGTCTGCTGATTGACACTTTACTCACTTCCCTTGCTTATAGTTTTATGAAACCTGCTGGTTTTCAGACAATGGAAAGAGATTTCCTCAGGAATGTGAGCCCTGGGTCAAAAGAGCTATTTACACGTGGGAGAAAAACTGAGTAGACTCACGCGCTGCGTGGAAGCGTAAGGTTCATCAGTAGCAGCACGTTCCTGGCATGCAGAGGCAATTACCAATAATCTTGTTTGAGTATGAAAATTAATAGAGTCATTCATGTTGCTCAGGGTAGGTTTGGGTTTTTTCTTTCTCGTTTTCCAGTGGATGAGGGAGCTCTCCCCATCAGGCACGTATTGTGGCGCTGATCTTTAGACAGCTACAGAAAAAGCATCCTGTGGTGCCTGTTGCTGCCTCTGGTTAACAATAGCTGATCTGAAAGCAGGAGTGGGTTGAATGGCTTACCCACAGACCTGTCACACTCACCAGCTGACTGCATTTATACAGGGTCCCCAATGAGAATTTGCAGGGTGAGGGGGGAATTTGTGTTTTAAATTAAAAACAATGAGCAACTCTCCTTTGGACTGCGAGAAGTAGAAATGCAAATGCCTTTTAAGGAGCTAGGATGCATTGATTTCCTCACTCCCCTTTCAGTTCTCAAATTTGCTGCATATTTTGGCAGATTCCAGTCCATGGCTGTTGGATAAAACTGTGGAAGTATAAAAAAAAAATTTAAAAAATCCCATCTTTGAGTCATTGAAATTTATGGTAAAACATTACCTTGCAGTGAAACTAAGATTTGGCCTGTAGCCTGCTGGGTTCTGGTTGTGCTGCATAATTACATGCAGTGCTGTTCACGCCAGCTGAGACTGACTGCATGCCAGTGATTTGCAGAAGTCATTATTAAGGTTTTTGGGGAGATGGTGAAAATTAAGCGTTATCAGCTGGCTGGCTGATGGGCATTTCCTGCACACGGTCCAGTCACTGAAACGTAGGATCTTCCATTCACAAAGGCAGAACAGGTTTGTTGGGTTTGTTCTGGCTCTGCAGATGGCAGTGTTAAAGAGATTATGCATTTTTTGGAAATATCTCAAAATATTTTTGCATGGTGATGAGAAGGGCAGCAATGAAGAAGAAATTCTTGAGGTGGGATATGAAGATTCTGTTTACCTATGAAGCACAAGTACTTTAAAACTCTGGGCATGCTTATCTTTAATAAATCCCCATGGTGAACTCTACCTTTGGCAGCTATCCAGCCTCTCAGTCTCACAGACAACCAATATTTTTTTAAATGAAACTCAGAGGCCTTTGTTATGGAAGCAAAAGAAATGGACCCGTATTTCTCTCTTGCTGAACGAATAGTGCCTACAGCAAATTGTTTTTCATCTCAGCTGTGTAGATGTGATCAGTTAGTGGCCTGATTTGGGAATAGTAGCATCCTGCTGTACTTCACGTTACATAGCCCTGTGTTTACTGTACAGCCCACATCTGTGTTCAGGTTAAGCTTCAATATACAGTGAACCAGCTCAAGATGTAACCAGAATTTTCTGTTCTTACACAACACAGCAGCTCATCTTCAATTTAGAAAACATTAGAATTTATCTTTCTAAGCAAGGATTTTTTCCTTTTCGTCATGGGAATAGTATTTTAAAATGTGTCTAGTGTGAGTGGGGTCACAGCTATATAGCTGTGGAGGGACCTGTGTCACAGGCTTAAGGGCTTTATATTCCATAAGAATCTAAAATCACATTCTGGATATCTTTAAATGTTTAAAATTGCAGATTAATAGTATTTGCAGTTAAAAAAACATCAAAATTTACGGGTAGGTAGCGTACCATTTATCACATGTTTCCTTTTCTTAACATAGAAGAAAATGCAGTCTCTGACTCCATGGTGCAAAAAAGTTGTATTAGAAAAGTTCACCTTTGGTTTTAGAGAGGTTGTCCTTCCCAAGTTTAACTAGACCCAGTTTATAGAATGGGCTGCTCAATGTTCAGAACTGTAGAATCCCATTTAAAAAACCTTAATTCAATAGGGTAGAGATCTGTTTTCTTGCTGCCTGTTTTCTGTAAAATGTACTAAGATGAACCACAGTATTCATAGGCTGTATCATGCCACTGTACAGCATTTACAAATTGTTGGAAAAGACATCACATAAATTCTTTTAAGACATCAGGAATTTGCTTTCCTAAATCTTGCTGAATGTGGAGACAGATGATGCTGCCCTCTATTATCACATTAGTCTTAGACCTCCTTCATCTCCAGACTCTGCCTGCGTTAAAAAGCTGTGCAGACCAGTCAAAGGAGGTTCTTAGGGCTGAAACACTTCCTGGTGGCTGATGTCCACACTGCACACATTTCAGGGTGTTTTATTTCAGACTGTCTGGGTCTGTGGTTCTGTGAATGCCTGTTAGTAGGTGGAGTACTTCAGGTGCTCTTCTGAAGAGCATCTTCCAGTTTAGCTTTGTCCAGAAGGAATTTGCTCTGTGTTCCAGCTCACTGTGAATCAAAGCACAGTATGTGGAGACAGACCACAGTACCTTTTAAAAAAAACAAACCAAAAGAAAACACTCTCCCTGATCAGAAATAAAATGTCACTGTAAACACACTGTGAATTGCCAATAGTAAAAGCCTACTAGCATGTATGCTTCTATTTTGTATTTTAAGCCCTTTAAGTTTTCCCTCATTCTATATATAGGCGTACTTTTATTTAAATCTCTTATCACCCCTGGGTGGATTTTTTTTCCTCTGTGGAAATTACTTCTTGCACCAGATTTCAGCTTGCACCTCCTTTATTTCAAGTCTAATTTTTTGTCTTGTCCTCCACTACTGGATTCAAAGTTCAACTTTCATGTTGCTGATGTCCCTGGCAGATGTCTGTCTGACCTGAGTGCTTCTTAGCACCTGTCAGCTTTTCTTCTCACTCTTATTTAAATTCTCAAAAGCTTCATAATTTTTGTTTGCCAGCAGTTTCACTCCAGTTTGATAAAAGTTCTGCTGCCCCAAAAGTTTGATGCCCCAATAAAACTTTGCTTTTAATTCTCTAGTCTTACTTAACACAATGAAATGTGACATTTCTGCTGTCTAGCTGTTTGCATTTGCAATGGGAAGCATTTTAGGGATCCGAGTTCTTCATTCTTTTCTTTTTTTTTAGTCCTTGAAATCTAAGTGCAAGCTTCCAGGTAGGTGGACATGAAGTAGATGGGAAAAACAACTGCATCTCCAGTTTGACCACTGAAGGATAATTTATCCAAAATTGAAGATTTGTGGATTTTACTTAAATTTTAGCCTGGCACTTGAGGCCCAGATGTCACAACAGGAATCCTGATGCAGTTAAACATGCATTTTGATGGGCTTTTACAGTGTCTTTACCAATAGACAAGGGAAGGATTTGAATGACAGAAAGTGAAAACCCACTGTTTTTTGACACCTTCTTGGCATTCTCAGGACCTGTGGAGAATCCTAGGCTGGTGGCTGAGAGCAAACAAACAGATGAAATTATTTCCTCACCAACCACTAGTGATAAGACAGTGATGACTTTCATCAGAAAAAAATTTTTCTTGAAGCTAACAGAAAACACTCATCTCAAGAATGTATTGGTCCTGGTGACTGATAAGATGCTGTCCTGAAACTACCTTAAGAAAACCAAAGGAGAGGAGAAATAGAGACAAACAGGCTGTACAAATTTAGAAAGCAGACTTTTTTTTCTTCCTTGTATCCCAAAAAGAGAAGTTACAATCCTTTGGTCTAAAGCAAAGCTGGAGGCCAAGAATACTCATTACATTATGTACAAGTTGTTCACATTTGAATGTAGTCACAAATAATTCCTTTCTAAACCTCATTCTGTCTGAGAGCTAAGATAAATACATACTATTTTATTGTCCAGACAGAGGCAAAAATAGTAATAATATATTTCGTCTTATGTGTCATCTCAGATTTAACTTCTAATGAGCTTCATTTGAAAAAAAAAAAAAGTACTGAGACATTAATCTCCCATGTTAATTCTTTGAAATTGCACAATTTTGGGGTCTTAACAAGATATGCTTTCTAAATTAAGCTGAAATACCAAAAGTAATTTAGATTAGTAACATACTGTAGAATATATAGAAGTCTGCAGCACTGGCTGAATGAAAGAACATATTAGCCAACTTTTTTGGCATTATCCATGCTAAAGCATAACCAAATGAACTTAACCTTGTTTGTTACTTAAATATTCTTCCACTAGGTGACTATATAAAACTTCCTGGTGCATTTCAGCCACTCCAGATATGCTCTCATTATCTAAGCAAGTGCTTCTCAAGTAGCTAACAAGGGTGTTGTGACTATTTAAAATATTTTTCACAAATAGGGTGATGAAACACTGGAACAGATTGCCCAGAGGAGTTGGGGATGCTCCATCCCTGAATGTCAAGGTCAGGTTGGACATGGCTTCAAGCAGCCTGATCTAGAGAAATACGACCCTGGCCATGGCAGGGATATTGGACTAGATGGTCTTTAATGGTCCCTTCCAACCCAAACCATTCTGTGATTCTGTGATATTTGTAGGTAAGAGTTTCCTGTTAAAGTGTTTAGTAGCCTGTTTCAGTGCTGCATGAAAAGCTCTCTCCTGTTCTGTCCTCTCCTGTATTTCATGTTTCAGAGTTTCCAGACGGGGGGGGTGGAACTACAAAGGCACCTACTTAAAATTTAAAAAAAAAGAAACCAAAACCCAAAAAAAAGGGAAGCTGGCAGGGGAGAGAGGAGCACTGGGGAAAAGTCTGCTGCTGGCTGTAGGGCACAGAGGAGGCACTCAAAGGTGCTCATGCTGACCGAGGGGAAATAGAGGCAGCCAACCAGCAGCCACAGAAGGGATGTTTGCAACACATGGAGCTGTAAATACAAATCTTTGCTATTAGAAAGCTGGACCACTTCAGCTTGCTAAGAAGTGATGAAAATAAATGAACTCCATGGCTCATTTTTGAGGGGTGGGGAAGGTGGCACATGCGTATATTTTAGAAAGAGGAAAATTTGTCATTAAATATAAGATTATCTCACTATTCAAAGTCAAACATGGTTCCCTAAATGGACAGACTGATACATTCACTGGCACCCACACATTGTTTTTATAGAGTGAAGATGACTGTTCATGTAAATACAGTCATTCTCAGTCCATGTATGAAATTTGGCTAAGATGTTCATAACCATACAGTAAAGCTGAGAGTATTAATATACCTGTATGTACTGCATTTCATTCATCATAATTTGTAATTTAAATTGAGGAGGTGAGTGTATAGTATTTGAGGATCCAGACTCAACACTATGAAGAACAGAGACCTAATTTTCAGAGCATATTGTTTCTACTAAAAGCTTCTACTGTCACAAATTTGGCAGTCACCCCCCTTCCAGTTCCTGGGACACTAGCTTCTTTTAAAACCAGACAAAAACACACCTTCGGATTCCTTTTTGTACCATGTGGAGGCCTTAGAGATTTGTTGGAAGACAATGTATTTTCTATTAGCAAAAAAGTTCTCCTGGTCTGCAAACTTCAGGGCCTTGTTGCTGGTAATGTTTTGAGGCAAGCAATAGGGTTTTCATTCTGAAATCTTATATGGCTTGAATGTAATTCTTTCCTAGTACTAGCCCAAAGGCATCTTGCTTCATGGAGCAGAAGCAGCAACGAAATTGTGTGAATGCTTTCCAAGAGGGAGGTGTAGCTAGAGGAAATTAGGAAGGAAGGAAGGAAATCTAGTATTCAGAAGTAATGCACTGAATTCCATAAATGATCCTTGATTATGTACTATTTAATAAGAGGCATCAATTTGTAGTTCCCGTGAAGTTTATTAGGATTCAAGGTACACACCTTGAAATTACTTGTTTAGCTTTTAGATTTTTCAAGGATTTGGCCATATGTTTTCTTTCTAGCTTGTATTTTTTGCGGGGGTTTTGGTACTTTTGTGATAGAAGAACCTAATTTGATGCTTCCGTCTCACTAATACAGGATGAAAATAGATTTTACCTAGCAAGTTTCTGGTTTATAGGAGGGTTCAACTTCTTTTCCAGAAGATGAGTTCTGACTTGCTATTGTGTGAAACAGACTGAAATTTTTTATATACAGAAAATGCAATCTGTATGAGTTAAATGGCTTAAATAGGCAGTATTAATTGTTCCAACCTTCCTGCATTTGGCAGGGTGAGCTGTGTATTTTTTTACAGCAATCTGTCATTCAGTTGACCCTTATTTTATTTTTTTTTATGTCAGGGTTTTTCTTCTTGCATTTTATCACTTTGTATTAGCTATAGCATTACTTGTTCGACAGTGGTTCCCTGTTTCATGGGTTTAAATTTTATTTTATTACCAAATAAAAAATGAGAAAGGATTTCATAGAATAGAATAGTTCCATTGGGAGGGACCTACAACAATCATGTAGTCCAACTGCCTGACCACTTCAGGGCTGATCAAAAGTTAAAGCATATTAGGGGCCTGCCTCTTCACGCTGAACTTGCATCAAAATGTGTAGATTGTTTAACTGAATAGAAATAGTCTGGAGGCATGAGTAGATTAGAGTGACAATTAAGCCATAGGTATAATAGCCAAATGAATTCTTGTGTGGCAGGGAAGATATTTCCACAGTAAAGGCGAGCATTGTGCAGAGCCCTGGTGAAATTCACCTGTACCATTTCTCTTTACTCGGGTTCAAGACAGACAAATTCCCTCTGGGGTGAAGGCAAACAAAGACTAAGCAGTTAATTAGGGGCATGGAGGGCCTACAGAAGAAAACAACTAGCAGGAGCATGACACAGGCTGAGAGGGCTGCCACCACTTCCAAGAAAGATATCAAGGATGAAGGCCCAAGGAAGAAAAGAGCTACTGAGGTGCAAGGAAAAAGATGGTTAAAAACACAAAACCAGTCAGGCTAAAACCCAGAAAAACTACATCCACTGCCGTCCCTTCACCCTCTATGCAGATGACCTTATCATAGAAGGATGTCAAGTTAGACAGGACTTTCCCTTTCTTAACCTGTGTTGACTGTGTCTGATGATTGCCCTTTCCTTTAAATGTCTTTCAGTAGTACCCAGCATGATCTTCTCCATAATTCTTCCAGGTACTTAGGTTAGACTGTAGTTCCCTGGGGCTTCCCTCATGCCCTTCATGGAAATAGGAATAGCATTGGACAGCTTCCAGTCAGCAGGGACCTCCCCAGACTCCCAAGACCTTTGATAGATGATCGAGAGGGGTCCTGCTGTAGCATCCACTAGCTCCTTCAGTACTCTGGGATGAATCCCGTCTGACCCCATGGATTTATGAACACTAAACTGATACAGCTGGTTCCTTACAGTGTCAGTGTCCACAAATAGAAAATCTCTGTTCCCACAGTTGTGGTCCTCCAGTTCTGAGGACCGGGTAGCCCAAGGTCTGTTGATATTATTGAAGACTGAGACAAAAAAAGCATTGAATGCTTCTGCATTTTCTTCATCCTTATTTGTCAGGTGATCATCTTCAATAGGTATCAGTCCAGTGTTTTCCTTTCACCCCCTCTTCCTATTAACATACTGCAAAAAGACTTTATTCTTGTCTCACTCAACAGGTGGCCAGTTTTAACTCCAGTTGAGCTTTGGCCCTTTGTGTCGTCTCCCTGTGTATGCAAACCACAGCTCTGTACTCTTCCTGCAAAGCCTGACCTCACTTCCAGAGATCATACAATTTCTTTTTCCTCCTGAGTTCCAAGAGGAGTTTCTGTTCAGCCAAGCTGGCCTTCTGCTATGTTTGCTTGACTGCTCACACAAGGGGACTGCCTGCTCCTGTGCTTTTAAAAGGTGGTTCTTAAAACCTGATCAGTTCTCATGGACCCCTAAGTCCTCAAAAGCAGATTCCCAGGGGACACTGCTAAATAGCTCCATGAGTAGCTTAGTTTGCTTTCTTGAAATGTAGGGTAGCAACTCTGCTGACTTTTTTGCTCATTACACCAAATATTTTATGTCATGCTATGGCTGAGTATGCTATCAGCATGTTGATAATTTTGAATACTCATTTGGGGAATATAAGAGGTCCTCCACATAGGTCTAAGGAAGGCAAAGAGTAAGGGTCACATATGGATTTTGTTCCCTCATTGTCTGCTATCCAATACAATGTCTTCAACCTGCATTTTATATATACCAGTATAATAAATTCTTTTGGGATGCTCCATCAGAATCATAACTGTGATGACAAATCAACATTCAACTTTCAGATCTTCAAAGTCTTGTGAGAAAAGATGCCAGGCTGACTTCATTTGTTTATGGTAAGAAATCACTGTCAAAGACTTAGGACTCAGGTTGGCCTACTTTGAATTATTTTAGTGTTCTTGTAAATATTCCTTGTATTTTGAGGACCAAGTCTGTCACTGATGACATGGATGACCTGGGTGTAGTTCCCACTAAAATGAAAGGGAACTAAAGCTATACTGTTTGTAAAAAGGCTGTTGCAAATAAACTTCACACCTCTAAGTGTGATTCTTAAAGGAAGAGAAAGGAGTTTGGAGTACACTCTTCTGTTTCCCCCTGACATGCTCCAAGAAAAGAATGGATTTTTTGTGGATTGTAATTTCCATCTGACTACTTATCTGTACAAGAAAACGGGGAGAAGGTGGGAAAAAAGAGGAGAGAAAATTAAATGTTTGAATGGCCAGCTTCAAGTTTCTTTAATTAAATTTGTTCTTCCTGACCTGAGCAGCAGATCTTTGAATTTCATGATTGTAGAGAGCAGCAGTCAGTCATTGCTAGCACAAGATCTGGGGCACTACACTTCTTCAAAGCCTGCTGTTACAAAGCAGAAACTATTTCCCTGTTTACTGAAAATAGATATGGTTTCTTATCGTAGGTCAATTAATATCTTTACAATAGCAGCAAATTTTTCCTTACTGTAACAGAGATCAAGAAGGAGTGCTGAAAATTGTTCATTCTTCACTACTTCAAGCCTCTTTCTTTCTTACCTAGATGTATGTGAAAGTAACAGTCAGAAATGAAAGGGAGAAAAGAGCATTTGTGATATTCCCACACTCAGTGCAGAGAACTCTGTCCCCATCAGTTTGTTTGCACCAAAGAAATTATAGAGGCCAGGCTTCTATGAAGCCCCTAATCCTAACATGAAGCCTTCAGATATGAAGCCAGTTCTTCTAAAAGGATGGTGGTTTATAAGAGGATTTGTGGCCTCATGATTTGCTGCATTGCATAATGTAAAAAAGCAAGGGCATCATATGGATGTAGATGGAGGAGTACAAGAAACTATAAGAAGATGTTGACCAGCAGCCTGTTGATCATTCTTCTTACTTACAGAGTAGAGAACATTTCCAAATGAGATTTTGGAGGAGGAGAGCTACCGAGATTGGCCAGTAATTCTAGGAAGACTTCTGAGACCAGATAAACAGATTTGAATCTTAGGGGAAGTCACAAAGGCACCTTCTACAACAGCCAGCCAAGATTCAGATGGTCAGCAATTGATGAAAGGAAAAATTAGTAAATTAATCTCTTCCCACTAAATAGGACGTGATAAGCTCCATCACAGGATGGACTGTAAAGAACTATGTGAAAGGGAAGACAGATCAGCTATAATAGGGAAGAGAAAGCAAGATGTGTAGAGAAGCCAACCCGATGAGAGCAACCCAGACAAGAGAAAAAATACATCAAATATTGTTGTGTAGCATATGTTAGTAAACACTGATATGCATTAGGCTTGGTAACCATACGTTTTTTATTGTGTAGCAACAGAGCTTAAGCACTTTCAAAAAACAAAACAAAACAAAACCCTAGCACTATATCCTTGCACAAAAGTTGTGTGTATTCTTACATAGCGTAAAGGTGCCTTCCAGCAATACTTAGTAATTCAGTGCTATGAAGAAGAAATTGTTTCTCGCCACAAGTTAGATGAACAATATCCTGTCTTTTAAATTAACTCCCACGCTTCTCTAATTCCAAGGAAAATAAGAGAATGTAGTCTAGGTAGAAGAGATCCTCTGGACTCTTCCCCTGTAGAAATGCACAAAAAGGAATGAGCAGTGACACTAAATACATTATGAACTGGTGGATGATGAGAAAGATTATGCTTTAATTTCCATCACTTAAGAATTATAGAATATTAGTGCCCTTAGTAAAGGCCCCTCTAGGTTGACAATTTAACTGCAACATTGCGTAATAATTATACAGGCAATATGAAATCTTCACCAGCTTGTCTACTTTTCACTCTTATCTGCAATCTATTACACTCTGTAGTCTCATAAATGGATATAAAGAAAATGGTTCTGATTTTTTTAAGTCATCACTAAAAATGCTAATAAACCTGTAGTGATGGGCCTGCTGAGGACAGGGCATCAACTGCACAAGCTCAAGGATAAAATGTCACACTGGGCCAGTGAAAGGCTTGCTTGAGTGTAGAGAAGGACCAGCCAGTTCTTGATTATCGTAGTTTCACGCTGCATTTGTGTGTGTGTTTTGTGGTAGACTGAAGAAAATGTTGTGGAATGCCATTTGCAAGTGGGAAGTTTCAACAGAATGAGTTTAGGGTAGTATTCAGAGTAGAACAGGAATTGATACTTGTGGCATTTGTCAATCTTTAAGATCTGTCTGAGAAAAGAAATTAAACAACCCAAGCACCCTTTTAAAGTAGCTTTTGTATTCCCAGATATCTTACTTGCTTGATGAAGTGTTTTCATCACTTCATTTGTGTGCATGTTTATATAGTGTCTACACCACTGGCAGTTTTAGCTGCTTGCACTCTCCAGAGAGAAATATACTTTTGCATTTTTTCACCTATGATGGCTGTTTTCTTGTCAGTCATATAGGCTTGACTGCAGGAGATAGAGAGTTGGTTTACTTGCTCATGCTGCAACAGGTGATGGGCAAACAAGGGATGCAAACTCCTGTGCTCAGTAAAACATGTCACCGGCACGACATAAGAGGTGTACTCTCAGGGAGGTTTTACTAGGCCTATAGAAAAAGTTCCTGTGCCAACATGTGAAACTCTGGGATCATTTGTGCTTTGTGGGTAATTTCTACGTTAGATATACAGTAGCAACCACTGAAATGTATAACCTCAGGGTACAGTAAATCTTTTCATTTTAGTGGCACTTACCTCCACAGGGATTTTTGTCTCTGCCCTTGTCATGTATTGGTTTGAGGCAGATATATTCATTAATTGGGTCTAATAATGATTATAATTTATTCTCTCTCTACTGCTTGGAACTTATGAAGTGTTCCTCTTGAAGGGTGGGCTTGGAGGGGCTCTGTCTTGCAAATAACTGGTATACTGTTTTGCCAATTAGTAGGCCCAGTATAAAAGACACAGCCAGCAGTAGAACAACAATCCAGTAGGTAGGTTCTATTTCACGTAAAGGGGTCAGTATATAGAGGATTGCTGGGGGTACAAACAAGTCAGATAGATCACAAATAACAGACATCAACCCCAGCAACCCCAGGAATGACACAATATCACTCATAACAGATGGAACAGAGACACGAGATAACCCACAGAGAAGATGGGAGACAACCAGGAGAACAAGGCAGTTACATATGACAGAAGTAACCCCATGTTGCCTCCCCACAAAGCCCGCGTTTGTATGTGCCAGACCTGACTGCGATCCGGTTGCATGAGTGGTCAGGAGGTCCTTCCCCAACAGGAAACTCTGTGAAGTGCGTCCACTCCACAGACAGACTCTCCAACCCTTCCTGCAAGTGGGCCCAGCTTTTATCCCCAAGCAGGACACCTGGCACTCGTTTGCCCAATGCAGGGCACCTGGGGCTTGTTTACCCAAGGGCTTTCCCTGCAAGGCCGGCCGCACCTTGGAGGAAAGCCAAAAGGCAAACTCATCCCCTCCTCTTAAAGGGCTGTGGGAACCACCCATATGTCAACCTTAATTCAGGGCTGGGGGTTCAGACCCCAGCACTTCATATACTGAAGTCATAGAATCACAGAATGGTTGGGTTGGAAGGGACCTCAGAGATCATCTTGTTCCAACCCCCCTGCCATGGGCAGGGACACCTCCCACCAGAGCAGGTTGCTCAAAGCCCTGTCTAACCTGGCCTTAAATACTTCCAGGAAGGGGGCAGCCACAACTTCCCTGGGCCAGTGTCTCACCACCCTCATGGTAAAGAATTTCTTCCTAATATCTAATCTAAATCTCCCCTCTTCCAGTTTAAAACCATTACCCCTCATCCTATCACTCCACGCCCTTGTAAAAAGTCCCTCTCCAGCTTTCTTGTAGCTCCTTCAGGCACTGGAAGGTGCTCTAAGGTCTCCTCAGAGCCTTCTCTTCTCCAAGCTGAACAACCCCAACTCCCTCAGCCTGTTTTCATAGCAGAGGTACTCCAGCCTTCTGGTCATCTTTTTGGCCTCCTCTGGACCTGCTCCAACAGCTCCATGTCCTTCTTGTGTTGGGTGCCCCAAAACTGGATGCAGTACTCCAGGTGAGGTTTCAGGAGAGTGGAATAGAGGGGGAGAATCGCTTCCTTTGACCTGCTGGCCACGCTTCTTTTGGTGCAGCCCAGGACACAGTTGGCCTTCTGGGCTGCAGGCACACATTGCTGGCTCATGTTGAGTTTTTCATTAACAGACACCCCCAAGTCTTTCTCCTCAGAGCTGCTCTCTATCCCTTCTCCACCCAGCCTGTACTTGTGCTTGGGGTTGCCCTGACCCATGTGCAGGACCTTGCACTTGGCCTTCTTGAACTTCATGAGGTTGGCATGGGCTCACCTCTCCAGCCTGTCAAGGTCCCTCTGGATGGTATCTCTTCCCTCCAGCGTGTCAACCACGCCACACAGCTTGGTATCATCCATCTATCCATTTCAGTACAGGAGCGCTGCTAATGTTTGATAGTAAGGATCAGCAGGATTGGGTCCAACATTTTTAAATATTGTTTTGAAGTACAATAAATTTGCTGGGTTTTCTATATGAGTTTAAGCAGTCCAATATGATATTCAAGAGCTTTTAGACTTCTGAGTTTTCACTGGAACTGAGGATACTTTAATTTTCAACAGCAACAAAAAGCCTGGTTGGCTCAAATAACATTCTGTGAATCGTGTTCATGTAATAGCAACTTGGTCTATTTGTTTGAAAAGACAATTGATGATATTTTAGGGTTATAGCAAAATAGCTCTTCTTAAATACATCCTTTTAGAAAAATTGGCTGTATTTATCATGCTCAGAATTTCAGCCTAAAAGCTTTTATTATTGTTAAGTCAAGTTCTTACACAACTAATGATTAGTAGAAATATTTCTGGAACTTTGTTTTTACTCTTTTGCCAATCATGATACTTGATTTTAACATAAATGTTCTGAGCTTACTTTTATCCTCATTCCTTTCCTCCTCCTCTCTGCTGCAGTCTTTGGTGATCATGTTGATTTCCACCCATTCCCCGAGTCTTTTATCTATATACCATTTTCTGCACCCAGATGTTCATGTACTAAAACAGATTGTGTTTTTTGCCTTTTCCCTGGGTAACACTATGGCATCTGTATTTTTTTGCCGGCGTTGTTGTTTTCAAGTGTGTGCTGCCATCTATGGAGTAATCATTGAAATAAGGCTGCTATAAAAAGATTTTTTATCAAAAGGTTATGGCAAACAAGATCTAGCTAGTAGGGGAGGTATCATAGAGCAGTTGGCCAGATCTTAAGAAATCCTGTTTCTCTGTAGTCCCAGATCTCACAGCAAGCATAGGTGAAGGTGTACTGTTTAGAATAAGGTAGCTTTGTCCTCTAATCCTGTAACTCACTCCTTTTCCTTCCCCGTTACCTTTCATGTCCTAGTCCTTCAGCAGTGTCCAAGATCTGTTTATTATATCTTTCTTCATTTGTTTTTTAAAGCTTACTTTTAATTTCTTATTATTCCCCACATCTTGTTAACTGGCTTCATGCCTCTCCTCTGTGTGCAGTTTCAACCTGCCAGGTTCCAGGTTTCCCTGTTTCAGATCCCTTCAGAATGCAGGACCGAAGATCAGTCCCAATTCTCTCTCTTTCGTAAGATTTTGTCACTTGATATCTATTTTAGAGTATACATTTATTGCAATACATTTATTCAAGTTGGTCTGGAAAGCACTTGGAGAAGTAATTTTCTCTGCTTTCATGAAGTCCCCATGAGATACATGCATAGAAGCTATCAGGTTTTATCCTGATACTGTTCACATGCTTTTCAGCTTGCAAATTTTTGACTAAAGATTTTAGCATCTTACCACCTTGAACAGGGTTAGGTATATATCTTGGCTCCCCAGGCACAGCCCCATGGCCCAGCCATGCAGGCAGCCATGAGTAGCCCCCAGTCAGCTGGGAGATCCACTCAAGGCACTGACTCACAGGTGTATCCCATAACACCTCATCTGCTCATGATAAAAGGAGTGAGGCTGGGGTTCTGCCTCCTCTCCCTGATGCTTCTTGTTGGTGGTGCTCCGTTCCTGCCATCAACATTGAGAACCAGGGTAAGTAGAACCCTTTATGTTTTGTGTTGATTGTTGTTTCTGTTTTGTCATTCTATTAAATCTGTCTATACTTCAACTTGTGGGCCTTTTCCTTTTTTTCCCCAATTCTCCTTCCCATGTACTACATAGGCAGTATATGAGTTCCTGGCACTCAGACTTCTGTTCATTTGAGTTAGGAGATATGACAGAGAACAACTATGCCGTTAGATCTTTCCTCAGCAAAACCAGTGTTGGAATGGGTGTGTATTTAACCACTCCTGCTTAAATGTTTTCTTATAAAACAAGACACTAGAATCAAAAGGAAAAGTTTAACTTATATGGATGAAGCATTCTTAAAAACACCTTCTGACATTTTCTTCTTATTGCTGAACTTAGAAATTGATCTTATTTCCCAGCATCAGAGACAAAATGAAGAAAAAAATCAATGCTGAAGATTGATCAATGTTTTTCAAAACTGACTTAATAAGATAAAAATCAATGCAGCTGTATTATTTGCCATTATTTTATCACCAGTATCATTCAAACATGGTAATATTTGATTCTTAAGTTAAATGTGAAAGTATTTCAGTTACTCCTACAGAGGCAAAAAAAACTTAGTCAAACTTTTGGTTTTCTTTTTAATCCTAGTCTTGGAACTTTGCGTTCTGCAGAAACTGAACACTGTTTAATGTTTTGAGTGCTAGTATATAATTGTTCCTTTAATCACAGAGACTTAAATAGAACAAATTATTACTTACATTTGCAAATTACAAGCTATGATCCTCCTTTCCTCCTGCAAATAGCAGTTCCATCTTCCTTGGTTGAAAGATCTCTGCTAAAAAATCTGAAGATAAGCTTGGGCACATAATTTCCCCCATGGCAGACTCCTGGTGCTTTGAATTTAGAGCCTTACTGTATAAATGCATTGGCCGATTAATCTTTTTTTGGCAAAAATAAGTGGGTTATTTGGGCTTTTTGTTTGTTTTTTTTTTCCAAATGATCGTTTCCCTTTTCTGTCCCTACTGTACCCAGTAATGTTAAGATCCCTTATTGATTTGTTTAAAGAAAAGTCTTTAAAACTGTCTTGTGTAATATCAGTGAAGCCATGAGTTTGGCTTAACAGTTGAGAGGGTTTTTTAAAAAAATAATTTGCATTTTAATATTTCAGTTCCAATTTACTTGCTGCCTTGAGTTTAGCCCTTTGGATTCCGTGGTTGAAATTTCTCTTAACAACTGAGGGCTAGAAAATGTCCTTTTAGGGAGGAAAGTCAAGATTCTCACATGACCACTGGGATGTGTTAACTGGGATTTTAGGAAGTATCAGATATTGAAAGACTCCTATCAAATCCTGGATATTGGCGAGCCTCTGGTAATGGCATCTTTTGTTTTAAAGATTTATTTTGTGAGCACAGAAAGACAGCTTTCTGCATAAATTTCTATTGAATTGAATCCCTATCTGTAAACTGGGCCAGAATGTCATAAAATAGGAAATGCAAACCTAATAGTAGGTAGACATAGTTTTTGAGAATAGGGGACTTAATCAGTCTCTCTGTGGGACTAGTTACTTTTACTTCCCTTTTTCGTACTCCTTTACTAATTTATAAATGTAGTGAGTTTGCTCCTCTCGTCAGGTGGCTCTGAGCAGCAATATGTACGTTCACTGGGAACACAGTCCCACCCCTTTGTTCTCTCCTTCATCATCAGCTTCATTATAGACAATACCTATAATTGTATAATGAGAGAGCTTGTATTTATACTTCTCCTCTCTCTTTCCTCCTCCCTCTGTACTGCGAGAGAGAAGTAGCATGGCACGTTGCATAGCTAAAAGGTTATCAAGCCTGAATTTGTTACACCTCTGAATTTGGCAGGCAAGTGTTCACAACCACTATAGAAATACATGGCTCATCACCACATGAAGCTGGACACCCTGAGAAGATAGATGATATTGGACTGGTTTTCTTGTTGCTCTGCAAACAATCAAACAGGCTTAAGCTATGCAATCTGATACTCCCTAATTGACTGCTTTTCCAAGGTTCATTTGTTAACCGAGTGCATGACATGTATTGAAGTTGTTTCTTCATAATGCATTTGGCATTAACAGGAGAAGCTGTCGAACGCCTCAGACATCAACATCTCAGCAATAAGATACTTTGCCTCCAGTTTGGACTTTCTGACTTTATATTTGCAAGGGCACTTGAAATGAGCATACGAGAGGACAGGACAGCAGAAAAAAGCTTCAATACATTTCCCAAAAGAAAATCTGTGAGGAAGTATTTTTGCTGCTTGGGACATTTACCTGAGTTTTATGGTTCACCTGTTCTTTTTTCTTTTGGTATAAAACCTTTTTTTCTTGCTTAACAAAGTACTTACTGAATATTCGTTGAGTTTCAGAGAGTTCTTTTATTTTGGTAGAGGAATAAATAAGCATATCTGATTTCATTTATAGTGATGAAGAATTTGTGTGTAAAAGACATGCTCAAGGGTTTGACTTGTCTGTGCGTCCACAAGAGAATAAAATAAAACCCCAAAGACAACTATTTCAAAGAATCCTAACCTTCCCTCAGATGAAGCCCATGTTTGTTTGAAAGAATAAATTCCCTGTGTAGAAGAAACCAGAGGATGATCTTGTCACTGTTTAACATTTGCTGTTTTCTTGTAGCTAGTTTTCATAAACACTTTCCTAGTTTCTTAGAACACAAATTGTGCCAGAACTCTAGCATTCAGCTTTTTTTTTTTTTTTTTCTTCATTCTGTAAAAGATTGCCACTGTCTGCTCTTCCTTGCAACTGCTCATATGCTGCTACCTGGCAAGATGTTCACACAGGGTCTTAAGTACTAATTAAGAGCTTGGTCACAAATCCATCATCATTAATAGCTGCTGCTTCTCCTGCATCCCACAAACTTGATAGTTACAAGATAAATTCATCTTAGATGTACAAAAGACGTGTTTTAATTTCACTTTGTTGTTCTTACTTAATGTAAGAATGTTACTTTAAATATTTAGGTTCATTTCTCTAGCACCTAGTTAAGCTTCTGCACGTGTTCTTCCTTCCGAGAAGAGCACATGCCTGAAGAACTACATGAAATTTTACTGATGCTGTCAAAATAACAAAGGAGTTTCAGTGGTGGTTTGGCTGACATTGTTCAGGAAGTGAAACACAGCTGTTTAGATAAGGAAAAAAATGAATGAATGGGTCAGAATGCCTTCATTTCACAGGAATAAAGAGCCTAGCTTTGACAGAAGTGCCTCCAAAAAATGCCAGGAAAGGGTGAGCAAAGCCAGATTCTGCTTAGAAAAGCCAAGAAACAAACTTTTTGGAACTCCTGAGGTCTGGAGTCCCTCTGTAAGCATCAACGACCTGAATTCCTACAGCTAAATATTCCTGAACCTTTGGGGGACATTCTGGACCTGTCTCCATCTAAGTGCTTTCTGTTTCATTTGCAAGATCTGTTGGCAAATGCCATTTGGGCCCCTGGCACGCACTGACTCCAGAGGCCCTTCTGTCTTGCAGGGCAAGCACAAGCTGCACGTGGACACAGGACTGGAAGGTGACTGGTGTGGCCTCATCCCCGTTGGGAACGCTTGCGAGAGTGTGACCACAACAGGCCTCAAGTGGAACCTCGGTAAGTCAGGCGCCTCCGCGATGGTGGGTTTGGTGTTACCCAAACTGCACATTGACACCAGCCTCACCAGTGCTGAAGGGCCTTATGTGTTTGAAGGTGGAGCATGGCATTGAATCCCTGCCAGGACATTTTTCTCTAGAAATGAAGTGGGGTTTTTTTGAAAAAAAAGAAGAGAACTATATTTAAACCTGAGATACTGCAGGCAGAAACGTGTTTTCCATTTGGGAGTCGTTGTGCTGTTTAAATAGAACATTTGTTGAGGTCATGATACATTACCACCTTGATACATTGCCCTCCAGAGAGGGGAAGCTGCAAGTGCCTAAACTCCTGGTTATAAGCCATAAAGTTACAACAGACAAATAATAATGTGATACAGATTATTAAAGCTACCTCAGTTCCCCTGAACTGCTTCGCATATATTGTCTGTTTGTCAACTCTGAATGAATAGATCTTTTTCTTATTTTAAAGTGGGAAAAGGTGTGTTTGATCTAGAACAGGAACATTTATCTGTAGAGAAAGGCAGTTTCTTGACCAAAAAAAATTGAAACAGTCTCCATCCTCCTGCCCCCCTCTTCCGCGCTGAGTCATCCAGGATGTATTTACTCAGGAAAATAGCAGGATATTTTCGATAAAGATTCATTAAAACTTAAGAGAAGCAAAGCAGTAATTGCAAGGCTCAGGTCTTGCAGTCTGATTTACATAGCCAGACTTTAGAGCCATCCTGTGTAGAAAGGGCACGTGGTTCTCACAGTTTGCAGTGCACTGCCTTTGGCTAATAATTAATCTGTGGTTGAGCCACTGTGCCAGCCAGCAGCAGGTGTGCTAGTCTAGGGAGTGTCTTGTTCTGCTGAGAGTTTGAGCATGTGCAGTTAAGGAGGTGGGAGGCATTAGTAGCTCACTAATGGTAAAAGATGTAAATATGGTATTAATTTCAGGACATGAAAGACTTGCCAGGGGAAGAGCTGTCTGACTAGTGATGGTTTTGTCCTTTTAAACGGGATTGTAAGAGCTCTATGTATTGTATAAGGGATGTTCTCTTAATTTGAAAAAAAGTCAAATATTTTCATTTGTACTGATAAGTACATTTGACAAGTAATGTACTGAGTCTTCATCTGCTCATCTCCTGTTGTGCGGTGAATTTTGTGGCCCGTTGCACTGAGGGACTCCTTATTTCTCAAGAAATGTTCTCCCTCCAGAGTGAGGTGAAAGAAGCTCAAACCAGCCTTGTGTTAATGAAGGGAGCATCCCTGAAGCCTGTGTTGCTTTGCAAAAGGCTACTGTGTGGATCAAAATGTGATAGATGTTGTGAGGTTGCAGTCCTTTCTTGTGGGTTTTGATTATTAGTTTAAAATGTTATTTTTCAGATACATCAGAATTTTTTTCGAGTTTAATGACATAAATTTCATCAGATTTACAAGATGCTCATTATAAAGATGGTGATTTTAAAGGTCTGTCTGCTCCCACAAATGACATGGGTTAGTTACTACTAAATTATGATTGCCTGGTCTGCTAAAGCTAAGGAGAAAGGGGCTACTAGTCGTGCTATGCCAGTTGGAGGGGATCGCAGTGGGAAGTGCAGTGGGAAGTTTGTGTCTTGGATTGGGTTGAGATATCAGTTTCTTCAATGTTTATCACCATTCTGTGATTCTGTGATTATTGTTCTAGTTGTGCTGTTATAAATTTCTTTATGTTACATAAAGACATAGCTAGATATGGACCTATGGGGATTTTTATTACACCTAATTAATTTATTTTTTTTCTTTTTCCGGGGCACGAAAAAAGTAGTTGAGTGACTGTTTCCTACTTGTTTCATGTTAATGTGACACCACTATCTCTGCTTCTCCCAGTTCCTGTTGCTGTATGTTTCCAAGAGGAAACTTTACAGTGTTGTCCTTAGTCATGTGTAGACTGCATCCCATCACAGACTACACTTTCAGTCCCAATATTCGTGTTTCACACAGGTCATAGTTCCTTCATTTATTTCTCTGCATTATCATCACAGATATATAAAAACAAAAATGATCTGGTCTTCCTTGAAGATGTTTAATCTGAGACACCAAGGTCATTATAACCTGAAAATGCTCTTGTGCCCAAGTGACTAGAGCTAACCTTTACTCATCCAAACACAGATTTTGAATCAGGTTATTGTTTAGCTACTGAAAAAACAAATTAAAGTGTAGTTGCATCCCCCAAAAGGGAAACCAGTACTTCAAACACAGAGTGTGCTTAGTTGTGAATTGGTTGGATTTTTTCCCTAATAGATAAGCCTCACATTCAGATAATGTAAATTTGTGTTCATGACTTTTGTGCTGCCTGTAGTTTTGCAGTTATTTTTAGAAATGTTAGTCCTCCTCTAAATTGTGATGGAGAAGCAAAGGCTCACCTGGGAAGAAAAATGAATAAGAAGATACTGAAGTGTGACATGGATGTCAGCATTGCTTCTGATGGCTGGCAGTGGCAGAGCTGTCCCTGTTCATTTGCTAATAGCACTCTGAGCACACACCTTCATAAAACTCAATGAATAAAATGGTTTGGTTATAAGTTAATTTTCATGTGTAAATCATGAAAGAAATGGAATTTTTAAGCCAAACATGACATGAAAGGTCTTTTTCTCCAGTTTGTTATGGAATTAATTGAATATGACCTAACAAGTTTGGTTTTAAAAGTAATTTTTGAGTCCTCAAAATACTTGTTTTAAGTATCTAGGTGGTAAACTAGTTCCAGAATTTTAGTTCTGTCTGAACAGTCAAACATGATGCGTCAGGTGAGAGGGGAGCCCTCATTTTTGCAAACAATTTCCAGCAACTCAAAATTCAAATAACACTACAGTACAAGAAAGAGCTGGCTTTGTGTCAAGGTTTTTAATGTTTAACACACTGTCTGAGGATATCTAGATAACTCTGCTGATTAAAATTTGTAAAACCTTCAAATGTTATCTGTGTCTAATCTACAGGTGCTGTCATGAGGCTTCATAGCTTCTGAATAGAACTAGACAAGAATAAATGCTTGAGACAGAAGCTGTATTGGGATGGAAAGCAGGCTACCGAAGGTCTCATTTCAATAGCTGAACTAGATAAACCTGAAATCTGTAAATTGTTCTGCCACCAGAGAACAATGATGTCTTGATTATATTTTCAGTATTGCAGAATTCCGTACTTTTTTGTGGGTCTGTGTGAGGATGCAACGTTTATGCATGCTTTTATGCATGCTTATCTTATCTTAGTTACTTGCTAGCACTTGGCACAAACAGAGCTTTCTTTTAGTTCTCGTCTTATGGGTAAAAGAACTTGGAAAAGAAAGTGGAAAACTGATTAAAGAAAATATTTTAAGAAAATAAGATTAAGAAAATACTTGCTATCAGAACACATTATAAACATTCTTTCCACTCCCAAAGGGATACAGATCTTTTCTCTATTAAAATCTGATTTACAGCACAGGAATCAGATAATGCTTTCTCTGATTTGACTCACCTAGCTTCTTGATGGTAACAGCTCTCATGTCTAATAAATAAAAAATGAAAAATCCAATAATGCCAGAATTACCCAGCATTCTTCATTAAGTCCTCAGTGATGCTTTCATGGAAGGTGAATAAGAAAGAAAGTAGAAAATGGGTGTGTTGCTCATCAAAGAAGACATTGGAGGGTAATGGTAGGCTTTTCTGTGAAATGGTTCCTTTTCTAGGAAATTTTTCTATGGCCTTTGATAAGCTGTATTTCATACCTGTACTAAAAACGCCAGCATATATATAGAAACTCTGTGTGTATGTGATTTTTGCTTTCCAGATAATTTTCATGCAAATCTGCTTCTTTAGGCAGGAAGTTAAATTGCTGTAAAATGCTCCCATCCATAAGAGCACTGTTGTCATTTCACTTCAAAAGACAATAGCAGTAACAACAGGAGCAAGACCTTTCTCTAACTGTAGCAACAGAACATCCACTGACTACTAACTTCCCAGGTAGATAAACAGGATCCACAATCTTTTTGATGCTGTTTACACAGTTCATAAAATTGAAACATCTGCGCTGTTTTTTTTCACTGATTTACTTCATTGGGGTTTTGTTGATGTTGCATTGTGAATGGAACAAAAAGATGACAAAAGCAGTAGGGTCTTATGCTTTAGGAGAATTCGGAGTCTAAAAGACAAAAGAAATTAATAACTCCTTTAAAAAAAAAAAGTCAGAGTGAGGGACTGCTCTGGGAAAGGCTGTATATTAAGATGGACACCGACCTGTCTGCTAGTGAAGCTGTTTGTATAAGCACTCTGTAACCTGTTTCATAACTGAAATAATTTCTATGGCACATTTTGCTGCCCCAGTTGATTCTGACTGAGGCAAACTAAGTGGCACTCCCAGAGGTAGCTCTGTTTTCTGTGGCAGAGGAAAAAGCTGGATTCCCCTCTCCTCTGTTTTCCTTTCCTTTCCTCCCTTCTCATGTTCTTCACTGGAAGAAGATTCCATCAGCTGGGATCTGTCTTCAGAGATTCAGTGATGTATTTTTTCCCTTATTCATTACAGCTTTGCAGACCCTGGGTAGAGCAGGGTGACAGAAATGATGCTGCTGCTCCCAAAGCTGGAGGTGGTTTTGATCTTTAGTGAGCTACTTGCCTGCAGGAGTGCTGCTGTCTGCCTTCCATGGTCACATAATTTATTACAAGGCGAGGCCTGCTGAAGTACTTTTCCAATAAAGCAGATGTTCTGATGGTGGCAGCCTGGCATCCCACTGGTTTACTGCAAGTCAGCGAAAGCAACAATGAGGGCACTGCTTAGCATTGCATGAAATTATTTTGGACCAAAAAGACCGTTTGGTGTACATTAAAGGACTGATGAACACAGAGCTGAGTTGTTCTGGGCCCCTAAAGCTGTATATGCATTTTTTCCCAAGCAGCAGCTTGAAAACTGAGTAAATCTTTGTGAAGGGGCTCGAAATGGGCATTTGAGCTCACATATTCAGTCCATTTCCACATATTTCAATGGATGTTTGGAATTAGTGGGAGGGAGATTTGGTTCTATCTCTTCTTTAGCAAGGTAGCAGAGTCCTGGTGTTCAGTCTGGAAAGGCTGCTTTAAGGTGATAAATAGATATGCTCTTCCAGTTCACACTGTTAGGGCAACATTAATGCTGTAGGATTCCACTTACAGAAAGATTCATGTGAATACCTTAGTTCTGAACTAGCTCAAACCACTTCCAGTGGTAAGTTCAGCCCAGCTGGATGGCTGCCTTTAATGGGACACAGGGAGTGCATATGTGATCCTTCCATACAGCAATAATAGGCAGTAATTGCCAGGAAGGGGTAGAACAGAAAAGTCTCAGAGAGACTTCTCCAGCACAGCTGTGCACAGAGCAAATGGCTCTCCACAACATAGGTGATGCCATCCTGAAGTAAACTGGAGACACTTATGTCTAGCTACATTGCTGTGACACATATGGAAACTAATTTCATTATCAATACAGAAGTGAGAAGGTTGTCCAGAGAGCAAAATGCTGTTCTTTCCCTTGCATTTCTTATGTTACTTCAGTCCCTCCTTCTGCTAATGGAAATGTAATGTGGAGGATGTATGAGGAAATGGGTGCTCTGCTTCTTCAGCTCAGCTTTGGTGCAGCTCAGCTCTCTGGTGGGAGGACATTGGTGGGAATACTAAAGTCGCATGACAATCAAAAGCAACCTGCTGGTACTGAAGGATATGAGTTGTAAAGACAAAGCACCTTTCTGGGCAAGAGAGAGATCTGCAGAGAGACAGAGAGTTACTGTTCAGATTGATGGGGGTCCAGAGTAATTCTGTGGATTTTAATGGTGCCTCTGAATTTTCATTGGTGAATGCAGGGGCAGAATTTGTCCAAGAAAGAGACTTTGAGTTTATACTAAAGACATTTAACCCTGAAGGTATTCTCAACAGTCAGCCTGCCCATATGGATACTGGGAAATCATCTCATTTAGACAATGGCAGAGGCCAAGCTGAAACATAATGGTGTGCTTGACTGAAAGTCAGTGAAAAATTGGCCAGAGTACAAATGCTCGTTTGTCATATCCTTTGCAAATATACTTTAATTGTTTTCATATTTAAATGCCTAGAATTGGCCATAATAAATGTTAATGTCACACTGACAAGAGATTTCCAAAACCAAGAAAACTCTCTGAGGCATGTGGTGAGTTATTGCCAGTTCCCCACGTCTCTACAGAACCACAAAAGGGCAAGGACCGGGAGGAGGACAAATCAATCATGCCTGGCTAGAGTGTCCTGGAGTTAAAAAATGAGCTGCATTTATCTGTGGTGACTCAGTTAATAAACAAGGGTGCTATTTAGATTTTGGGGGGTTGTTCAAGTAGGTAGGTGTTACCGTTAAAAATTGACTCCTCCTTCCCAATTTGTTTATGAACCTTTTAGATCTGTTTATTTTTCAGTACGTACCAGTGTCCTTGATTGATCTCTTCTCCCCAAAAACATGACACTGAGGGAAATTATTTCCTCTGCAGTGATCTATTCCTGTACCTTAATGACAAGCAGGTCTGGCTATTCCCTCTACAGTGTCTCAGTTCTTCGTTTGTAAGCACTTTGCACGTTGTACTGAGGGGGGCCTCGCTCTCTCCCAGTTTTTGCCTCTAGATGTTTGTGGAAAAGAGGTGGATTTTTCCTTGCTGTTACGTGAAGTTCTGGAGAGGACAAAAGTCTGGTGGATGTCATCACTGACTTTTGTTGTATGCTTCTAAAAAGTTATATTTTTACTGTAAGTTGTTTGTGGCATCCTGATGTGTAATTAATAAGCCGTTAACAGCTAACTGTAGTGAGTGTGCTCTGGAACTATTAATTTTAGGTGTATGTACCAATTACAGACCACTAAGGAAATCTGCTGTTTTCAGGTGAGTTGGAAAATGCAAATTTCTGATAGATTAATACATGCCTTGCTGTAGAAGCAGCCATGGCTTCAGTAGATACACATGGGGGAGTCAGGGCAAGAGCAGGAAGGGGAAGAAAAAAGAGAGTGGCAAAACTGGGATGTGAGGAGATGGCATTTGGGATTAGGAGCATGTTTTGGAGAGAAGAAAGGGCAAATAACATTAAAATGTGGGAAGATATGGATACAGAGATTGAGGAAATGAGAGCAGAGGTGTTTTGAGTAGACAGCTGACATCTTCTCTTTTGAAGAACTGAATTGAGACCGAAGTTTCTCAGTCTTGTTATTTGTCTGCTGTTAGCAATCTCCCTCATTTTCTACTGCTGTCCAGGCATAATAACCTTCTACTGTCAGTAAACTGGTCAGCTCAAGTGATGCAGACCTGTCCACAGGATCTGCCTGGGTATTGATCCAACAGCAAAAGATGGTATTAGACATTTGATTTGAAAACAAGAAGGAAAACTCTTTGCTTGCACTCTTATGGCTACCAACTCAAGGCTCGAAATCCAGGAAAACCAGAAACAGAGAAAAAAAAAATTAAGTAGTGTTTTTAGATGTAATCATGCTTACAGATTCAGGACACCAGCATCTTTCAGTGTCCCAGATGTGTTCTCTGGGAATGAATCTGGAGCCGTAGTTGAAGGTGCAGATGTGTACAACCTCAGCCTCTCCCACAGCAGAAACTGAGACACCTGGGAAGAATAAGGTGAAGTACCTGCTGAAACTCCGGATTTTCTTGTGGTTCAGGCAGTTGATTGTCTGGAGTTTTTTCTCTAGCGAGTACTTTAGCAACTTGTAAGTTAGCTGTTCATTTCTCTTAGCACTCGAGCTGTGCTCTCAGCGCCCTGACACTGCTGAGAGCTCTGCCTTGGTCCTGAAAAGCACAAAATACCCCAGAATTAAAACTATGGTATTATCTTTAGGATACTCACTTTTGACATTAATGTGTCTGTGCCTTTGCTCTGGAACAGTTTAACGGGTGCAATGGCATTATCAATTCTGTTGTAATGAGCAACATACAGAGGCTCATGCGAAATTTAATATGTTCAATGCAGTTTAAATCTACTCAGTAAATAAGGCATAAAGCTCCATGATGAATCAGGGCTCAAAAGGGTGTCAGTTAAGAGAATACTATTTACTGAACCAAGTCTGGCCTGCTTGGTTAAAGTGTACAATTAAAGGATGAAAGCTAAAGAACCTGGATTAAAATTTCACAGGCAAACTTTAATTCTGGAATCCCATTGCTCTCATGTCCATGACTTTGCACCTTAGCATTTCTTAAGAGTCATCTTCCATGTGTATTATATTCAAATGAATGTGGGTCCATGTCCTATTAACAGGTAACTGTATATAGCATGTCACATTGCATCAGTTGAGGTCAGTACGTGGTAGATGAGTTTCCTGTGTTATCTACATTTTGAAGCTTTTCCTGGTATTTAAAAAGAAAATATTGTTAAAACCAATGAAACCTTTCAAACAAGTCCAAATATTTTTAGTATATTTTAAGTGGGTGGTGATACATGTCATGAAACAAATAGCAAATCCAAATAAATGGGGGTGGAATGGATGTCAAGAGATCTTACAGTCTGTATAGCTTTCCTGTGGCAGCACTCCTGAAAAAAATGAAAAACAAGGTTCCACTTATAATTATAAGCTTCCGTGCCTGGAGTTCCTTCATAACAGGTTCTTCAGAAAGTCTGCTGCAATTAGAATTTTTTTTCTTTTCTCTATTCTGTGGATACAGTATGTGATAAATATATTCTCATGCTGTTAAGCACTAGAACACAGCATTTATAATCGAATTGCCAATAAGAAATCTTAGAATTGTACAGTTAGGTTTCCCAAGCGTAGGACATAACTATAATTTACACAGGCTCCAGCAGTACCACTGTATCACTGCTGATTGGCATGCCACTTAATGATGCTGTTTGTAAGACAATTTTCTAATCAGCTGTGTGAACACTCATCAGGAGTTTGCTTCTTGATTTAAAGCAGAGGAGCTGGAGAGAAAGATGAGGTTTGTTCTGTTTATAAAAACAAACCAGGAAAAAAAGGAAGCTATAAAGAGAAATACCAGGGTGGGTTGGTTTTTTTTTTCCATTTTAAGAAGCACTGATACAGTAAAAAAAAAAAAAAAAGAAAAAAAAGAAAAACAGAAAAAAAAAAGGCAAAACACAATTATAGAGAGCTTTGATATCATGAGTCTGGCTTATGCATTTAAAAGCTTGATGCAGAATTAAAAGCTGTGGTGTGAATGAGTCAATATCCTTCAGGGTATTTCTTTTGTGTATTTTGAAATTGGATAATGAGAGCGTAAACGTTAACATTCTGGTTTTTAACAGGTGTTATATTTCAAATCATCATTTAATAATAATTATGTGGTTTGATACTGCAGATATGTTGGGTCTAGTCAGTTGAAGCTGAAGCACGGTCAGTTTTCCATTCATTTCACATGTCAAATTTTAGCTTTCATCCCAATAAATTTAGCCAGCCCTCTTTCTCACTCCAAGAAAAGTTGATTATGCCTTGCCGTCTTCCTATCTACTTCATTCCTTTGTTCTGTAATGGACAGAACAGCTTTAATTTCAAAAATGTTATCTAAAACACATGTAAGCTGGGTCAAGTGTGTCTGGCATGGAAACAAGTCATCATATGACTTTCATTATGGTCTGCATAGCCAATGTACGTTAAGGAATTCCTTGGTTTATGAAAACATTACAGCTTAATACCGAGCTTGTGGAATTAATGAGAGAATTGCACATTTACTTTAATATTAGAATGTTAATCTGGAGGTGCCTCTGTTCCTTCCTTCACTGAACTAAGGTAACTTAGACCTCTGATTCATCAGAAAATGGGACTAGTTCCGTGGAGGATAAAGGGATTATTCAGTGGCTAACATTAAACATGTGCTGAAGCACTTACTACAAGTCAAACTCTGCAGCAGGAGATACAACATTCAAAAATGCCTGAAATGGCTTTTCTGTGTGTAAAACAAGGTGGTAGTGACTTTAATCTCAGTCTCCAGAGTTGGCTATCAGTGCTGGTTCCTATTCAAACATATCTTCTTACTCACCAATGCAATAAAGCTCCCTGTTCTAGCTCTGCATATAGTTTTATGTATTGCTGGTTTGCTGTAGAAATTTACATGAGTTTCTCCTGATTTTACTGTTGAATGACTGGACAAAGTATGAAGACATGGTAAGACAAATGACTTTCCAATATTTCTCACATCTGGCTTCTTTACCTTAGTTCAACAGATGTGGTTTCCTACCAATACAGCTGTCAAGCCCATGCATCAAATAAATTTTTTTAAATGAGGATTCTGGAGAAAAAAAGGGTTCTGGATGCATACCAGGATTTTTAAAACAATCTTAAAAGTTTTCATTAAAATAACCAAAAGCATAAGAAGATGGGACATGTCTCCATAGTAGTAAAAGAACAAAATGCTCTGGATAAAATGAATCAACCACAAAGGATTTGAATTTTTTTTTTTTTACAGTAGTAAAAATTTGTCACACTTTGGTGGCTTTGTCTGCTTTAGGTAAAGCAAGATTTTTAATCCACATTAAAACCGTGTATGCAGCCAATGCAAGGCACTCACTAGGGAACAGGGAGAAGTTTCCACATCATGTCATGGGCTGGAATGGATGAAATATTAATATCAACACAGATCTTAGTTGTACTAGAATAATTAAATATTGTTCCTTTTTTTATTTTAAAATATGAAAGGTTGCTGTGTTTACCTTGTGACATTCCAAAGCCTGCAAAATGGTGGTTTTTTTGCAAGTGCAAATCAACAAATGCTGGCAATGCTCATGACAGACAGCTTTCTGTTGTGAGCTTATGTAGAGATTTATAGTGTTCATTTGCAAGGTACATTGGGAAGGTTGGGTGATTCTTCAGAGTTTGTGCGTGCCACTTTCTCTTTGCTGCTGCCTTTTGTTACCCTGTGTGTTTCTGTTAGTATAGTTCTGGAACAGACCTGGACCATTGAAGACTTGTCTTGGATTTTTGGGAGCTCTCTTGCTGGTAATTAATTTTGCATCCCAAATATCTCAAGCAAACATCGTTGTCAGTGAATCTTTAGACTAGCTTGTGTTCCTTCTAATGCCTCCACAATTACTTTAGTGTCCCAGCTGAAATCACCTCAGAAGAATTTTACTCATAGTTGTGAAATTCACTTTTTTCCAGTTTATGCTGAGGTAATGATTCCCTAGATGTTTGTCAGTCCTGGTTTTGCACCCATGTTTCCTGAATTTCTCGGCCAGTTTTGTGCTCTGCCTCCTCCGATGCCATTTTCAACAAATCCTTCAGACATTACTTATAGTGAAGACAGTCTTTAGGGGAAAAAAACACAACAACCAACACAACAAAAAAACCACAAGCAAACCTGAAAAACTTAATTGTCATCATGGCACAGAACTGCTTGCTGACTCAGTGGGTAGCACACCAGGCTGGAGATCCAGCGGTAGGGCTGGAATGCATCATTAGCTCTCATTAGTATACTGTCTCTCTTCTACTGTTTGTCTTGTTAACTCTTTGGGTCTTGTTAACTCTGTCTGCTACGCTGGGTCTGCACAGTGCACCCTGTCCTGCCTGGTAGTCACATACTACAGGGATAAGCATAATTAATGGCAATTGGGAGATGACTTCTGGAGTTACAGTTGAAAGTTAATACCATGGAATGATGCCTGATTTAAAATACATGCATATTCTGTATGTGTTAAAGGCTGCATCTGGGTTATTCTCCTCAGAAATGGTACTGTGGAAAGAGAAGAAAATCATTGTTTAACATACAGTGCCATCTACAGGATAGGTTGTGCAGCCTCCACTTCATACATTGTATGTGGGGGTTTGGTTGGGGTTTTTGTTGGCTTGTTTCTTTTTTTTTGGCACTGTACAGTTGTCATTCATGGCTAGAGAGTGTATAAATTTTTAACAGATGCCTGCAGACCTGGAGGATGAGAGATCTAGAGCCCTGGGGCCTGGCTGAGCTCTGGCTGAAGTGCTGGGCTGCAGTTCCTGCTGCTTGAGAAGTTGGTTCTGTCACCCAGGATACCCAAATGGGAGGTGGTTTGTGGGCTCACCCACTTCAGCCGTCATCTGCAATGTCTGCAGGCCAGGCTTCACTACCAACACCCGTTACTGACTTTCTCTTAGAAGCCTAAATTGTTGGTTTGTTGGGGGGTTTTGGTGGTGGTGGGTTTGGGGTTTTTTTATTACAACTATTTGTAGAAGTGCTGCAACTGCAGCTAAGTTTCCTGACCTACTACAGCAGTCTGACAGTCTGAAAAAGGAGGGAAGGGATGAGAGGGGGAAAAAGTCCCCCCTGGGATGATGTTGTGAACCTTAGGTGTAGTAAAGCACCCTGCGAGCTGTCCTCTCTGTTGAGAGTCAGTTTAAATGTGGGGAGAAGGGGAGGGTGACCTCTCATGTTGTCACCTAATCACACGCTGGAGAGAAGACTGTTCAGCAGCAGTTGTGTAGCTGCATGGTTCATTGGTTGGAATGACAGTATTGACATTGTAGGTAGAGTTGGATTTAATCCCCTAAATCTTTAGAGTGCTCTTGAGATAAACATTCATTTTGGTGCAGAAAGCTACATATTATAATATTTTTTTAAAAGACAGAAAAGGTGAAAGAATGCATAAATATCACTCCTTCCACTCTCAGGAATCCATTATTTATGTAATATAGCAAATTAAGTTATTGTGGTCACTACAGAACAAACTGTTGTCTGTCCTCTTTTGTCTAGCTTCTGAACACTGGAAGTTATCTGGCCTTTGAGCTGTTTCTAGCTCAGGACCCACTGTTTGGCATCTTCAAATTAGTGGGGTTGGAAAAGAGAAAGAGAAAGGGAGGGCTGAGAATAAGTTCTGACATCCAGGGTAGATATGAAAGAATTTTCTGACAGGTGATCTTGCAGAGGAGAAGGAGGAGGGAAGAGGGGGCTCTTTGTGGGTTTTTTAATAGTTAGATGTGAAATTCAATGTATTTAAAGTAGCAGCAGAGACAGACTAGGAGGCTGAGTGTCTGAGACAGCTGAAGTTGCGTGTTAAATAGAGTTTATGAGGCTGCTCTGCCATTTCTCACCTGCACTGTCACAGTCAGTACATGGGAGTGTGTAGGTGAGTGGGGGTGTATGTAAATAATAATTCCTCTTTATTTAATATACATTAAACCTGAAAAGGGACAGAAATATGAGTTAGCAAAGTGCTACAAAATGTGAAGGTAATTATGTAGTAGTTATCTTCAAGTGGTTTTGAACTGCTTAAGTGCAGCAGTTACTGCAGACTGTGATTAGATAAATGGATGCAAATGGTAATTGTAACTGATGAATGATTGATGATGGCTTTATATGTTTATCATTATATACTGTTGTAAACACTTTCTTCCTCAGCAAGGATGAAGCCTGTAGGCAAAATGATGATGTATGGAATATGAATTCAAACTGTAATATTTTAAAGAGTATACAGGGCCAATATCATAGGAGATAAACCCACATTGTGGGATAACCACAGAGCTCTTACCTGAGTAACTGGTGAGCTTTGCCATTGATATCAACAAGCTGAGCACTAAACTTCTTCCAGTTGACATTCAGGGCCTCAATTAAAGTGCAGCTGGGAGGACAGGTTAATAGGAGAGAGCTTGGAGGTGCAGATGGGGAAGCTGAACACTGTTGAACCATGGCTTTGGGTGGGGAAGACCACTGCTCAGAAGAAGAAGAAAAGGAGATGCCATTTCTCTTTGTTCTTCTATTGCTTCTCATGGCTCCCACCTTTCTTCTCAACTTCCCAGTGTCCTGTCTCCTCAAGTTAAATTCAACCTTTGTGAATTTCTTCTGCTTTGTAGATCATTAAGGTCTGCGGGACATTTACCATGCAGTGTGTGACAGCCACGGGAGTGAATGTTGTACACCCCCACTGTGAGAGCATTTGGGACAGAACAAGTATGTCTGGATAATTGGAAGCTGATGGGAACAAGGAGACAAACAAGGATGTCCCTAGAAAAGCAGGGTGGGATAAGAAGTTCCTATCATCTGAATGATGCTGTAATTCTGTTTGATTTGTCACCTGCCGTTTGCTAATTATTAATTGCAGTAGCAACATTTGGTAGTTAGATTAATTTAAAGGGGTTTTCATTGCAGCAGCTTGAGTTCAACATCAGCTCTTTGTGCATCACACAATGCAAAAAGTAACCTGTGGTAATTAAATGACACACTAGGGTCTTCATTCTGTGTAAATTTGCCCCTTTCACTGAGGAAAAAAAAAAGCAGCATATTACCAAAGAAAAGCCCCAGATCATTAGCAGCCTCTGCTCCCTGCTCTGTTCCTTTACATCTCTTCACCTGCAGGGCTGGTGTCTGTCTGTTATTTTTCCTATGGCATTGTAGAACAGACAATGAACTTGCCAGCTTTTCTGTCATCTGCCTGCCCGTGGGCTTGTATGAAAGAAGTGAATCAGGTTCCATGTTGTTGACCTTTTAGATGTAAGGGAAATGGTAGTCCTGTTTGCTTACACATCAAATGCTGCCAGGCTATTGTCTGCATTAACCTTTGTGGAGCACCCTGATGTGATTGTTACCCTCGAACCAGCAGCACAGATGCCAGAGAGAATTGAGAAGGGGTAAGTTGAATGTGCCAGGCAAAACAGCTCAGCTAGAGACATTTTTCTCCTGCACTGAAAAAAAGGTATTCTGTATGTGTTTAACTACTTAGCTGGTCTGTGAGTCCTGTAATTTGCTTAGCCAAACAGAACTTCAAAACAGATGGTTTCTAAATTTGGGGAAAATAACAATTTCAGTATTTTTCCCTGTGCAGTCTGCAGTTATACGTTAGTACTGAAATTATTTGAGAATTAAACCAGAAAATAAAATTGAGATCTTTACCAACTGAATGCTAATTTCAGGAGCATACAATTTTTAGTATGTGTTAGGTTTTCATCTGCACACTTAGCCTAAGATTTGTTTATGCTCTGATTTAGTGTTTCTTGCTGCTCACTAGCATAAACACTACCAAATCTGTCAGTCAGAGCCACCAGGGTATTCAGCTCCCAGCTGCGTTTGCTAATAAAAGGAAGAACGACAAGTGCCCTCCTTTGCAAAGGAGGAAGTGGAGAAACATAAGGAAATAATGCATTGCACTAAGGTAGCACCTGCCATCAGCAGTCTATGTAGGTGCTTTACCAAAAGTAAGTGTGTTACCTTATTTGGAAATATTTTCATTGTGAGAAAGTGTTTCATTCCCAGTCTCTCTATTGAGGAAACTGAGTCACGGAGCATTTCTTTGGCCTGAGATCTTAAGGGAAGCTAAGCAAAAGCTAGAAACCCTAGTATCCTGGGCTTTGGGATTGTTTTTATCTTCATAGAAGTAAACTAGGACAAAGGAATTCACTGTTTGATACTTAGTGGGGGGTTTTTTAAGATGTAATTATGTACAATAATATTAAATATTATTTCCAAAGTATATCTAGTAAAATTACGTGAACATATGGTCAACTGTTGGTTGTTTTGTATGTGTCCATCCATGCATGTAAAGAGTTTGTGCAGGTGTGAAAATGGAGTTAAACTCGGTTTCCTAAAAACTCAAGCATAATACTTCATCTCCCCTTTAACAGCCCTTTAACTATTAGTTGTCAGTGTGAGAGCACCTGTGTACACTCAGGTAACCTTTGAGAAAACTCATTGCCCAAGAACTGAAGTTATCTTGGGTTGGGGATTACTAGAGGGAATTTCAGGGATACGACTCATTTGATTCAAGTCTCTGCTCCTTGAAGCAAGCGTGCCATGCAACGCCCAGCCAGACTCCATTGTGCAAGGCAGAGCTGGGCTGCAGAACTCATTGCCACGGGATGCTGTGCAGACCACAGATATAAATGGGTTCAAAAAAAACCTTGACAAATTAAGGAAGAATGATCCAGTAAACGTAGTGATGCAGTCTCCACCCTAAGCTACAGGTCCTTTGAGGAAGGGTGTGCTGAGGGAAATACCATATTGACTGGTCTTTAAAGTTCTTTCCTAAATACCTGTTATGGACCATTGTCTGAGGCTTCAATGTCAGCATCCTACTAAGAGAAATCCTTGGAATGACAGCAGTGGCTGCTTTTGTGCTCTTTAGACCTTTAGAGTCAGTAGTTTTTTTTCCTCCTGAGAGACCAGGTGTATTCTTCCTTTTAGTCTCCTCTTCCAAGTTGTTTCGTCTTCTGACCAGATTAGGGACTCATCGTTTCAGTTTAAATTGTCCTTTCTTGGGCAGAGGACTACAAATATACACTCTTCTTCAGAAAGCATTCCTCAGCACAATGTACCACCTGTACCGTGGCGATAATATGTTTATCTCTGTTGAAAACATCTGACCTGCCACATCTTTTTTAACATCTGTAGGCTCTTTCTGCTAGTGCAGAATTGGGCTGCTGTAAAATACAGCCTTGGATTCCCTGCTAAATTGTCAGACTCAGTGGGCAATTGAGAGTCTGCCTCAGCATTTTAATGAGCTTTGGCTGCAAAGGTTTCAGAGGAGGGATTTTGCTCCTTTATTTGAAAACCTGCTTTCTCGTTGGGGTTTCTAAAGGTGGCATTGTTGATCTACAGGCATTAATGGAAGTGGGTTTATGGGCCCACTGGAGACTTTATGGAGCTTAAGGAGACAACAAGTTGACTTCCCTTCTTACTGTCTCCTGAGTTTTCAGAATTTTTAACAGAGAAAGCTGTTTGGGTTGGTTTGTTGTGGTTTGGGGTTTTTTTAACAAAACAATGGCATAATTGTAGCTTCCCTTCCAGAGGCTGTGAAGTAAATACACATGGTAATAGGGTATACAGCTACAAGAGCACCTAAAATCTTCAGCTCTAAGAGCAGAGGTATATGTTACTGAAAGCAATAACTATATTATGCCTTAGGAAGTTGGTCTTTCATTAAATAGTCATTAACTAGTGGTTACTGACCATAAGTGTGTTCATAGCAGCTCACCTGACAGGTGGAAACTCTTTACTGCTTTCCTTAAGCCCTCTTTAAAAAATAATTAAATTGACTTTGAGTGCTCCTCAAATTCATCCCATTTGTGTCTTCTCTGATGTATGTAATCTCTGCTGGCTGAGAAGGAATGCTTTTGGGCAGGATATAGTTGTGAAGGTTTCTCTCTAGTCCATGTTGCTTGTAGAGTTGTAGTTTTTATGTAAATCAGTTTTAGGACTGAAACTGCAGATTAGATGTTCCATGGATACATTCTTGGCATGTTGCATCACTGACTTGAAAGGTAAAACTACAGTATAATAGCCACTTGATGGTGCTTTCTAAAGGCTGTAATGTCTCTTTATTTTGCTGCAGATATAGTAGCAGCTGGCAGGAGCATAAGGTTGCAGAATTCTTCCTGCAGCAGTTCTAACTCCGTGGCTTTTATGCTACTACATAACATTTATATACAGGGTGATGGGAAAGGAAGGTGGGTGGAACATATTTGCATGTCACAGTAAGAAAATCCAGCACTGATGGGTTATATTTTGTTCTGGAAGAAATGCCACTTTGGGAGTTTCATCTGATGTCATAATTTGCAGCTTGATTGGTCGTTCTTGTGATCATTGGCCAACTGTGTAATAGCTAAAATTTCAAGAACCTGTTTGCCTTGAGCTGCCTTGTCTTGAGTTCACATCTAAATATGTAAAATACTTCAACTTCAAGTTTAGAAAGGTAATTGAATTATGCTATATGAAGCAAAATGTGTTATTTTTCATGTCTTTCTTAAAGATTCTCGTATTTTAGCACCTTGCCTCCAAGGAGGAGCAGGTAGATGATACACTTCACATCCATGTATCTAGCCATCACCATGCAAAAGAAAACTTTCTCTCTTCACTCTGATTTTTCAATCAGATGCTTTCACTGGAGCATTACAGAGCCAATGTAGAAAGTAATCGAAGTAATATCCAACAAAGAGTTGTGATTTTTTTCCCCATATGAAGTGATGTGGATGTTAGGTTTGCGCTTTCTTTTTTTTCCTCTTCTTTTTGTCTGTTGGGTCTGGAACCTGTGCAGCCTCTTCCCTACAAGAAAAAAGCAGAAAGAGAAAGGAAAAGAAAAAAAAACCCACCACATCTCCTGTGGAAGGAGGCAAATCTGTAAGTGCAGATAGGACTTATTTATATATGTAGGATAGTGGATTCAGATTATGAGAGGCACTTAGTTATATGGTAATCAGAGGAATCTACCTTCAGGGGATTAATGTGAAATTTTGTTTTGAAGTAGTTCATACCTTTTTTTATTTGCTTGCACCTCCGAACTCTGGCAGAAAGCTTATTCCCCAAGACTAAGCCCCTGAGGGTAAATACCTATCATCCCAGGTGACCAGCAGAGCAGTGACTGGCCTCAAGCAGGTACAGTCTCTAGTTCAAAAGTGATACTTCTGATGTAACTTTGCCTTTTTGTAGTGTCATTTTGTGTGGCATGAGTTGCACCATCCATGTGCCGTATTTGCCTGTTCTTCATGCTTCTGTAGCCTAAATTACTCTGTATCCCCACCATTTAGCTATAATCATCTATTGGAAGAGAAATAGCCCATAACTTGAAAGCTTCAAACATGAGCAGTTCTCAGTCTTGCATCTTGGGCCTTACAGAAAGGTAGGGAAACTGTGAGTCCTTTGTGGCAAACAATGGCAGCGCTGTGCTCAGCAGGGCAGTGAGAAGTCTTGAATTCCAGGAATCAAGTTGCCCCTGTCTGAAGAGTGATATATAATGAGTGACGTGAAGTAAGTGATTTTTCCCATGTGATAAACTGAAAAGAAATTAATGGGAAGAGACAATGCAGAAGCTCCTGCCCCTTAATCAGTGGTTCAGCTAATGTACGGTTCTAGCAGGGTATTTTCAAGATGCTGATTGTATTGCTTCAAAAGAAGAAAAATCATCCCATTGCTTGAAAATGCAGTGTTTTGTCTGGGAAAGAAAAATGCATTAAATTATAGTACTTAGTTTTTTAGACCTTCTGCCTTGTCAGATCAAGGTTCACTAGAACTAGTAAGGACCGATTCATATATATATATATATAGTTTCTGCCATAGCCTGGAGATGACACTTTAATCTCCACCGTTACTAATCTGCCTGGGGATGATAATCGCAGTGATAATTACATGGGAACTGCAGAGTCTCAGAGGCAAAGCAAAGCAGATTCTTCTCCATAGAGAATTTGCTTCTTTAACAACCAAAAGTGACAAATCAAATCCTGCTGTATCTAATTGATGCAGGTCATCCGATATAATCAGATAACATTTTGTATCAAAGCAAAGCTAATTATTAGTAGAATTGTATTTCCTTGCATGTTTTAGTTTTGGAACACATACATATTCATTATTCTGTCTGCTCTTGAAAGACTTAGTTAGATAATTACTAAATACATCCTGTTCTTTTGGAACTTGGATAAAATGCAGACTCAGGTGCCAGCAGGGAATACTCAGCAAAACTGAATGGTGCTAAATCAAAAACTGATGAGAAAGTGCTGCTTTCTGCAATGCACAATCATTTTGGAGCATGTAGGGCTGAGATGGTACTGGGTTTTGTTCAGCACTGGTTATTCTTGACTGTATGTGTTCCTTCAAAGTGAGTGCCTGGGCAGCAGCGTGTAACCCTGCCTGATTGCCTTGTCCTTGGCTGCATATAACATAACATACAACATGCAGTATTCACAACAGATACAAATCATTGCAGATGCTCCTGAGGTGAGGATGGTGGAAGATCCAAAAGAGTGGATAATTTGAGTAATTTGACTTATATATATTAAGTCTTTAGGGATTAGGACAATATTTCCCTGGGGAAATATTCTAGCTATGTCAGAACTGGGGAGATCAGGGGAGGTTTGTTCTTACATTTGAATTTGGTTGGGAAGTTACCAAAATTACAAAGCAGGAAAAAGAGACTTCTAGTGAGATCAGTGTGGCCTTTCCCATAATTATTCCTGGTTCTAGTTTAAGGCTTGTTTGTCTCACAGCCCATTTGCACAGAATGTTACTAGCTTTTGGTTGGCTGTGTGGTTTTAAGCCCTAAGTGAGTAAATGCATGTGCAAACATAGGAGCAGTGAAATGTTGCCTGTTAAAATCTGAATTCATAAAAACCTGTTCTAAAAGTAATAGACAATCAGCATGTTCTTTTATAGAGGAGAATCAATGTAAAAAGAAACAACTCTGAATATAATTAAACATCGTAACTCTGGCTTATATGTGTTCAATAGGTGTAATAATACTTACCTACTGCATCTCACAGGAGCCTTTTGAAGTTTAATTAATTAGTGTTTATAAAAGCACACTGAAATACTAAGATGAGAAGAAACTCCAAGTGCACTGTATTGTTGCTGTTGTTTTATGAGCTGTTTTGAGAAAAACCTGGGACTTTCAGAGAACCAGAATGCTTTTTAGTGTTCCATCATAATTTTACATTCACATAAACTTAGTTTCTTGTTTCCTAAGATTTTTCTTCTTCTATAATTAGCACTTAAGGCTGTTGCTTGCCTAAAACCCAAAATATGCATTTAAAGCTACTTTTAATGTTAGGTAAATACCATTTCTTCCCTAAACCTTTTTTTTTTTGTTTTAATTTCCTTTGGGATCGTCAGGCATAAATCAGAAGTGCTTAAATAACTTACAGCCAATCTCAGTGACAGTATTAACATTAACTCAAACTATGCAGTATAGCATTATTCAGGGCAGCTTCTTAACTAGTGGGAAGACAGTTAAACATCTTGTGATAGGTCTCAGTCATTTATATTCTCTCCTTACAGCAAATGAGTCCATCAGCACGTTGCTTTTCAAAAGGAAGTTTTTCAGGAAAAATAAGCAAACAGACAGCTGGAGAACCTCAGTCTTCAGTAGGAATGGAGATTTGGGGGGTGAGAGGGGTCCCCAGAAAGGATGGCATCACAGCTGGATCATTCATTTTAGAGATGAACTATTAATCAGTTCTGAAATTAGGTCACATCTTTAGTTAAGGAGAGAGTCTAAAACCTTTCTCTCTGTGTGTAGGGGAGAGGGGCAGAGATGTCAGACAGGCTGGCCTAGGAGTGGATGAGTGTATTTGGACTTGTGCTGGGTTGATGCTCATTTTCCTTTGGGTTCACATTTGTGACAATATTTTTTTACACCCAGGAAGTCCTTTTTCAGGTATCTAAATATATATATTTAATTTTTTTCCCCCCCTCTTTATAGCTACATTGAAAAAAAAAAAAAAAAAAGCAGCATCTGGATTAGTTTATATTGAAGGTTATTTTATAAGTTAAATCAGCTCTACTCTTTTTTTTCTTTTTTTTTTTTAAATGGACATCTCTACCTTTTTATCTGGTTTTATTATAATTGCCACAACACAGATAGTTTCATGTACACATTTCAGTGAAATAACTCATCTAACTGATGATACTGATAATTTGACACTGAAATCTGAAGGCAGTGACTGCTGTCACACTGGTAATTAAACCAGAACTTAGTGAGTTGATGGGATGGGTCTGTTAATAGCCTATAAATCTCTCCTGCACAGAACTGGATCGTTCTTAGCTTGTTGAGTTCTTGTGGCATTTTGATCTTGCAGGTTTTCTCACCGTGTAGAATGTAAACTGTTGATTTTTAGGCAAGTTGGGATACTGTGAGAGAAAACACTGTAGCTGTTGGTCAGTTTTTGAACTGTATTGGCTCCATTGGTTTCACAAAGGTGGTCTTAGGTATTTGTTTCTCTGTTTGTCATACTGAATTTACAAGCTCCTTTGCCTTTTCAACTGAAACTTGTAATATCTTGTAATCAGACCACAGACAGCTAACTTGTTCTTTATTTCATCTACAGTGTTTGCATGGGCTGTACTTCCAATTCTGTAGAATTTAAATTCGGGGGGGTAGGGAGGGGAATTGCCATCAAATATTTTAGGTTGTAGTTTTGGCTTTAGACATAGAGGAAAGAGTGTTTCTGTTCAGTCTGTTTAAGCAAGTATTTAAACATATAATGACTTTAAAATGCCTCAGTTCTCAACAGGTTTAACAGTAGTGCTGCTGAAAGGCTCTTGCTAGCTCTAGGGATTGGGATTTTAGCAATGCATTTTTAGAAGGGAGAAGATTAAACCCATGAGATTTGCAGGCAGTAAAACTCTGAACAGAGGATCAATCTCCACAGCCTAAAAACTGCTCCTCTGGCCTTGGGCCAGCTCCACATGTCTAGGGCATGCAAAGGAGCCAACTGCACAGCCCTCACCAGGGTGCTGGGGCATTGCCCCAGCCCTCCCACTGCAGCAGCAGGCAGTGCTGAGCACACCCTGAGGTATTTCCAGGAGGGAGCCAAGCAGAGCTGCTGAAGGGATGGAAGGTTTGCCTCTCTCCTGTCTCTGCTGCTTTTCCCTGAGTCTTTAAAATTCCTGCAATACTCACAGGTTTTTCTGAGGTGAAATGACCTATAAATACATCAGACTCTTAGAAGATATGTTGTCCTATGCCAGTCAGAAGGATAAAGACATACTATCCTTACTACCAAAAATAATTGGAGAGGCACCAGTGACGAGCCAATTTAGAGAAATTATTGCAGTGAAATAGATCCCTACATAATTGATATTTGGTATGGACAGATTTATGGAGGTAGCTGTTACAATCCTATTAAATACTTAGCTGAAGCACTTAGCTCTGTCACTTTTATTAGCACAGTTTTGCACACTCTTTCCATGGCTATTTGAGCTGTGTGTTTTTTACCCTTTGTGTGACTTCCTGCATTGCAGAAAGATGTCTTTAAAACTTCCAGAGTCTTCCTTTATGCTCATGATAGGCAGACTGCATTGACATGGTCTTCACACAGGAACAAGCACCTTTTTCTTGTCCTGCCTTTGGCAGTACCTCCCCCCTCCATCTGGACAGATCTGCTGGTTTTTTTTCCTCACTTTGTGCTGAAAACATACTGCATATCTAATATATTGTGTTCCAAGAAGCCAAATTTGCTTTTTTTAATACAAGCTCTTATCTCTTACCAAGCACAGATCTACAAATACTGTACTATGTCCCCTACAGCTATTCTCTGTTTAGAGATTCTTCATCATGTGTCGGACAGATGGCACAATCAGTGGGTTGTATCAGAGCATTAAAAAAAGAAATTCTTTCTTGCTGCTCCTGCCCATACTGTTTTGAATTCGGTGAGATGCAGCAGCTGTAACACAATCTTTCAATGACAACTCTGAACATGGTGGTGAGGAGGGTGTTGTTTCATTTGAAAGTCATAAAATACCTAGGAAAATGGCATTAAAAAGGAAACATAAAGGACTTCAACAGAGCTATGAAGGTTGTAAGGTTAAGAACCTGCTTCTTCAAAGTTGTTTATTCTGTCAGCTGTCTCAGATCACAGCTGGATCTCCATTTGCAGCTCTTGATACAAACAATACAGCACTGTTTTTCCTTCTGTCAAACACTTCTTAAGACTGCTCCATCATTTGTTATTAAATAAGATAGCTGGTACTTACAGAAGCCTTGCCAAAGCATCAAAGATGCTTGTATTCTCAGTGAGCATGATAGAAAAAGTAGCATTAATAGTCTAAGTATTTGCTGAGAGGACAGCCCTAAGTTTCTGCATTGGGCATCTGTTGTGCCTGACCATGACCAGCTCTACAGGCTTGAAATTTTTTTTTAATATCAAAGAACCTGAAATGTTTGATACTGGTAAATGATATAAAAAAGAGCAGATCTTGTGTTTTAGTCCTTATCCTACACAAACCATAGTAGTCTTTTCTTTGTATGCTTTGTTCCCACCCATCCCTGTCACTCCTGTCCCCAAGAGAAGTAGTTCTAGTGGAGCTCCTGTCATGGGTCTCAGCTTCCCACAAGGAAGAAATGCAGTCAGCAGAAGAAGTGATAAGCTGCCAGTATGCATGGGGTAGTAAGTATGGTCTTGAGAAAAGGTTGGAAGAAAGATGAGAGTCTCTGCAGAGCTGGCAAGGAGCCGCACTGCAGAAATGAGAATGGTTGGAGGTGGAAGACGGGAGCCACTGGGGGATCTCCTCCCTTCTGACTGCCAGGTGAGTGGTCCTGGAAGGCCCCCAAGTGCTGCTTGTTTACAGCTTACTCCTGAGGAGAAAGCCTGGCCTGAGGTTTGTAAAAGAAACATCCTGTCCTTTTCTATCTCCAGCTGCCCATTTTGTACAATATACCGTTGGGAGGAGATGCATCTTCTATCTTGCTTGTGTCATTATCTACTTCCTGTAGGGTATACAGGAACTCATATTTACCTCATATTCTATTTAAATATGAATATTTTTTTCACATGATCAAGTCATACTCTAAAGGAAGTTTATCATTTAATCTTTTAACGCGGGGAAGAAGAGAGTACAGATGAGAAACAGCCATTCCTGCCTTTGTGTTGTTGAAACACTCAATTCTCTACCTGGCACTGTGTGGGAGGCAGTTTGGATCATGGGACAGGCTTGATATTTCTGCTAAATGATCAGCACATAAATGATTGTGCTGATATTTAATTGTCACCTTTGAGGTTCAATAGTTTAACAAGTCACTGACAGATGAGGTGGCTGTTGCGTCTGAAAGCCTTTCAGGTAGCATTTACTTTGTGTCACCTCCATGCACTTCAAAGCTGTCTTCATAACTGTGATGACTAGAGAGGGGAGCAAGGAAAAGGAAAGGATTGTGCAGCTGTGGGTGCATCCTGGCAAATGCACAAAGTGCTGCCAGAGGGTCCTGACCCAGGTTTTGACCACAGAAGTCCACACCGTCTTGTGTAGTACTGTGACGTTCTGTGAAGCTAATGGTGCAGCTTTTGGCAGATGCTAATGGTGCATCTGGAGATGGCACTCCAGATCACTATGAGAAACACCAGCCAGCAGTTTGACAACTCAGTGTTCATTGCATTGTCCTTTTTCTGTCCTTTTCTGTCCATACAATTATCATTTTCATGAGTAATTATTATTGCCCTCCTGGACAGTTGATTAACTCTCTGTAAAATTCTGCTACATCAGAAGCAGGGGAACTTGCCCTTCTCCAACATGTTCAGCAACATTGACACTGGTTTTCATTGGTCTGTGCATTTTATTATACTTCTTTCCCCATGGCAACACGAGGCAGTGAACAGCTGGCCAGCTGCAGAAGTGCTTGTGCAACCAGAGGAGGTTGCGAGAGGGAGGGGAGGGAGTCTCGTTGAGAACTGCTTGCCAGCTTTACTACAGAATTATGATTAAAATGTTTTGTTGAGAGTTTAATACACGTGCACGTGAGAGTCACCAAAACAGCTTGGGCTGCCTTCTGTTTCCGTCTCTATTTGTTTCGCATACAATTTCTCAAACGTCACATTTAGAGTAATAACTCTCCTTTCATTTGTATGATACCAGTCTGACTTTTAACTCCTCCTCCTGTTCCACTTCAAATGAGCTCCCAGTGCAGCACCAAAGGTGGAGGGTTGATTTACACCTTCCTTTGCCTTAGCACTGATCCCACATCACTTCTTGTAGACTTGTTCTAGGTCGGCGATGGAATGGACAAATGGAAATGACAGTTCCACTGGAGAAGCCTGTAATTCCTAGCGCAGGAGAAACCAAAGAGCTCTCTGGGAACTGAGGTCACTCTTTTTATTCAGAGTCCATCAATATACAGGTCATAAACCATCAGCAGCAATTTGGATGGATATAAATCAGCAGCTGTAGTTTGTTACTCAAAGTGTTGCAGGCTGCTTTTGACAATATTATAGACGTTTTCATGATGTGTGTATAATCAGATGAAATACCACTGCACCCTTGCCTTCACAGCAAGGGATTCAGGGATCCATACATGCCCACATAACCCATTGCAGACAGTTTTGATGTAGGTACTTCAGGTTTGTAAGAGTTACTGCATTTCTCTCAAATTATAACTAGGAAAATACATAGGAAACACAACCTTTACAAGGGGAGAAGGGACAAGGGCTTAAGGGATAAATTCCCTGTCCAGGGGAGTGCTGTTAGGAAATTGTTGATACCCGTGCTGTGATTCTTTTTGCCAAACTAGACGTCTGCAGCTAGTTATTCACAGTTGCTCCTTTCATTCTCAGTAGATGAGTGAGCTGTTTGAGAGTGTCATTTATTTGATATCCTTCAGATGTTTACCTTGAGGTGAGTCACACCCCCTGTACAGCTACAGCCTTAGGGCATTGTAGGTGTTTGCATTGACTCAGATGAATCTCACCCCCATTTCCTCTCCTGAGTGAAATATTTTTCAGAAGTACTTTCTAAATTGCCATCTTTTTTTCCTGTATGTTTTCAGAGGATATTCTTTGTGGGTGCAAATGTGCATGTTTGTAAGTCCATACTTTATTTAGAGATTTTTTTCCTCTCCAATATACAAGGTCAAAATGCTTCATCCTCATGTCCTCTGCAGAATTTGAAATTGTGTGGGGAATGGTTGCCATCTCATACCTCTGATGATCTCTGAAGTTGACCGTTACTCTGTTGACAAACACTTCCTTAATGTTTTCTTAATGCAATTGACTTTTTTCCTGAAGTGTTTTATTAACAATTGGTGCAACTCATAAAACTGAAAAATCAGTGCAGTTGTGGCATTTTCATGCTAGCAAAGCGACTGCACTTGCTTTTCTATGTTTTTTACTGGCTGTAAGTCAGAACATCTAATCAAGAGCCTTTATAATAAATTTTAAAGGTCACTTTTGCAACAGCAAAAAAAATACCCAACAAGATAATGTGGACTTTATTCCTCTGATTTTGTTTTTTAGAACAGAAGGCCAATTAATTGCCTAAGCTTAATAGCAGCCCTGCTTAGGCTCCCCTCTGTTCCAAAATCAGCACTGTGGCTTGAGGTTTGTTGTTTTGAGTTGTTAGTAAAGCTGTCAGTCTTTGTGAAATCCATTTCTGAATTCAGAAGACTTGTACACCCTGAAATCTGTGATAATTGTTGAAAAAATAATTACATAGTTTACATTAAAAGTGTGGAGGGGAGTGGTCCTTGTTTTTCCCAACTTTTTAACTCCCTTTTCTTCTTTACTATGTGTTGTTGCTCTTTGTTGTAATTTCTCATCTATGTTTGGTAGTTTCTTTTGGTTTGTTTTAATCCAGGGCATAATGAGAACAAGCACTAGAACAGAGAATTAAGAATTAACTCTGTAATCTGACTGTTAGCACCCTTCCTCATTTTCAGCTTCACTGGAAAATAATGAGCATCATTTGGTGCCCTGCTCCTCCTCCTTAGGGAAGTTTTAATCTGTTCATTACATGACACCTTGGAGGTTCCCCTTTTTTAAATACTTGTTTGACAAATCCATGTCCTTAAGATTTCAAGATCCATTTTTCTAGTTTTAAATAAAAATTAAATGTGGTGCCCTAAACCTGACTCTTGACTAAATCTAATTTCTTGAGCATGTCCACTTCCATGGAAGCAGTAGAAACAACGCACTGCGTGTTTCTGCATATACAGCAGATAAAGCAGAGGCAGCAAATACAAAAAGAAGGTTCAGAATCCGGAGGTTAATTGTTGATTTTGTGTGTAGCAATCATCTGACACACCCTAACTTGCTGAATCAGCAGGTTTTCCAAAAACAGCACTTCGGACAAATTTCTTCTTGATTTGTTTTCCCTTAATGCAGAAATTTGGTTTTGAATTAATTTAACCTGCAGGATATCAAACTTTTGCACTTGAAAGTCTCTGTTTCTGTTACTGTTTTCATTTTCTATGTATTCTTATCGTGGTCCGAAGCTACCTAATTTGGCAATTCCCCCCTGTTCTTTGTGTTCTTGCTTTCATATTTCTCCAGTGAGTACAAGAGCACTCTGTGAAAGCACATACAAGTATAAGAGATTTTTTTTCAAAAAGTATTAATGAACAACTTTTTCAGTAGCAGTAATAATGGCCTGTAGTCTAGGAGACAACACATAATGCCATCCAGAGGGACCTGGACAGGCTGGAGAGGTGGGCCCATGCCAACCTCATGAAGTTCAACATGGCCAAGTGCAAGGTCCTGCACATGGGTCAGGGCAATCCCAAGCACAAGTACAGGCTGGGTGGAGAAGGGATAGAGAGCAGCTCTGAGGAGGACTTAGGGGTGTCTGTTGATGAAAAACTCAACATGAGCCAGCAATGTGTGCCTGCAGCCCAGAAGGCCAACTGTGTCCTGGGCTGCACCAAAAGAAGTGTGGCCAGCAGGTTGAGGGAGGGGATTCCACCCCTCTACTCTGCTGTTGTGAAACCCCACCTGGAGTATTGCGTCCAGTTCTGGGGCCCCCAACACCAGAAGGACATGGAGCTGTTGGAGCAGGTCCAGAGGAGGCCACAAAGATGGTCAGAGGGCTGGAGCACCTCCCCTATGAAAACAGGCTGAGGGAGTTAAGTGCAGTCTGGAGAAGAGAAGGCTCCAGGAAGGCTTTATAGCACCTTCCAGTACCTGAAGGGGCTACAAGAAAGCTGGAGAGGGACTTTTTACAGGGGCATATAGTGATAGGATGCGGGTAATGGCTTTAAACTGGAAGAGGGGAGATTTAGACTAGATATTAGGAAGAAATTCTTTCCTGTGAGGGTGGTGAGACACTGGCCCAGGTTGCCCAGAGAAGCTGTGGCTGCCCCCTCCCTGGCAGTGTTCCAGGCCAGGTTGGATGGGGCTTGGAGCAACCTGGGCTGGTGGGAGGTGTCCCTGCCCGTGGCAGGGGGGTTGGAATGAGAGGAGCTTTGAGGTCCCTTCCAACTCAAACCCTTCTATGATTCTGTGAATAACACTGAATTGTCAGTGGACTTTACAAACCAGCATTCCTGCAAACTGAATAAAAACTGTACATCTGAAATATGTTTTTCTCAGTTGGAAAGTAGCTGATGTTCTGCATGAGTTTCTAGAGTATGTTAAACCTCAGTCAGAGAGCACTGTGACATAGAATTGATGCAAAGCCTAAAAGTCTCAAGGAAGTAGGGCAGCTTTGCTAGCCAGAGCATCAGTGCTGCATGTAGGAGGAGACTGGTGTGCCAAGTGTTGATAAGATGATGTACTTCAGTATAAACACGTGCTGGATGTGAAATGTGACTTTGAAACATGCAATTTACAAAGTAAATATTTCCTCAGACAAGGAGGTTGGATAAACTTTCAGTCACGCATATTTACAAGGAGCTGTGGGCTACAGAGGTTACTGTATTTTGCTTTGCTTGGCTTTCAACTGGTATAAATCATAAATGACTGGATTAGCCTCAGGAGGGTACGTTCTGATTTACATTGTAGCTACTAGAAGCCAGGATGAGCTTGATGTTGATTTTATGCACTCTTGAGCAAGACGTAGTGTTTCAACTGCAGCATCTCAAGAATGGCCCTGCTGACTTCTACACCCGTGTGTGTCTGATGGAGGAGGTGGTTGGTGACCCTTCCCTTCTTTAGGTGGAGAGAGCAACATTCTCCTGCTTATACATCATTACACAAAGCAGAAACCAACATCTTCCTGTTTATCTCAGAGGTTGTGACATCTGAACAGGTTACAAGAAAGAAGCTAGGTGGGATCTCTCACACCCTCCCTCCTTCTTCCCTGGAATACACCTTTGCTTTACAAACTGCAGTTTTCTTACTCTCTCATTAGAGGCGTGATCCCTGCCAAACTCTGAGCCTGTAACAGCTGTTCTTCAAATCTTGGCGTATAAATGTTTAACAGTGCTTATGAATTAGACCCTTCTCCATGCAGTTAACAACAAAAAAATATCCCTTGTTTACACAAACCAGTGTATCCAACTGTAAATGCAGTGTAAAATCAAGGATGGCACTGGAGTGCAATATCCTGCTTAGAGATCAGTTGCCTACAGTAGTGCTAAAAGACATGGGAATGTGAAGATTTGTGTCATGAAGGAGGGACTAGGACTGACTATTCCAGGATTCATTCAAGGAATCTTAGTTGCTTCCCTGTCAGTACTGTTGTGAAAGAAGGATTTTTCTACTCCTTCATCTGTTCAGTGCCGTGTAAAGGTTCTTAACTGGTATTAAAGTGAAATTCGTTTTTATAGCAGGAAAGAAGATGCCACTGAAAGTTTCCTCGTTTGTCTTTTTGTGCTGACTTTTGGCCCTACTATATACTTTTGACAGTTCTCAGTGCTTGCAATATTATTTGCACATCATTAACAATTTATACGCAGTGTCAAGTTTGAGATAAGCTAATGACAAGTCAAATAATATATGTGTTCATTTTCATACACATAAAAATATCTTGAATAAAGAAGTACAGCAAACTGCAGAAAAGTTGCCAAATACTTCAGTTACTCATGGTTTATTGCTTAATTTACATCTTGAGAAAAGATTGTCGTATTTTGTAGTAATAAGAAATTTTTCCATATGCATCTGCAATGTATTTTCTCAGGGTGGAGGGAAGTTAAATGCTACAAGGTCTGTATTTTTTTTTGGAGGGTGGGGGGTTCGTTTTAACAACAAAAACCCACAATGCTGTGTCCTAGGATCATTTATATTAGATAAGTGGATATTTGCATACATACTAATGCACATTCAGGTGTAAACATCACTAGGTATAGTGTACATATACGTCTTGGTGGCTAAGAAAGTGTAAACATACGCTGTCATCATGCCATCAGCTGGACTTTCAACAAGCTGAGACCTGTAGTAATGTCCAAAAAACCTGAGAAAACTACTCAACAACCCATTTCCAAAACAGTAAATTTGTAAGAAAAAAGCAGTGATCCATATTTGTCACCTTGAAGAGGAACACTGAAGCACCTCCCCCAGCCTGGAGCAGTTTAAATCTTTAATGTGAGGGTGTGTTCACCACCTAATTGACTCTGGTTGGTTACATTCTTCTCCAAGGTTCCACATGTTTATGCACATATGCAGAAGGAAGAAGAGCCCTGTCAACCTCCCCATTCCTACTAGTGGGTACACAGCCTTGCAAGGCAGGAGTAGTGAGAAATAGCATGTTTGGTAAGCACTCGCATGGTTTGGATGGTTATGGTATTAGAAGGCAAACCGCTGAGGTTTGACAGGTCGGTAATCCTGTCATAGGTGGCTTTACTTGAGAGAGTTTTATAGCAGGAGTGCACTCTATATCAATAATGTCTAAAGACACAGCTGCCCTTCCGGTGCAGGCAGCATCCCAAGAAAACATTAATCATGTTTTCCTGAAGCAGCCAAATTGATTTTTTGGGAGAAATATTTCTTTGTCTACTCCTCAGCTGTTTCTGAACCCATCACCAACTTACAGTGATCTGAGCAGCTAATGAACAAATAATTACTGCCTGTTGATCACCCAGGAGAAAGGGTAAAAATACTGCTTTAGGTTCTTAGTGCAAATCACTTCTTTTTTACCAAGATGTAGTCACCGTTTTGTTCTATCACCTTTTTATGTTTGGGTTTTTTTCTTCTCTTTTGGATCCTTGGGTTACACGGAGAGCAATGTCATATTTACTATGCTAGGAACAGCTTACATTTCTTACATTTATTTATTTTAGGTTTTAATATAATACCTGTTGTAGCTTTTACAAGCAAAGGAAAGCTGTTCAGTTTTGTTCACTTTTTGTATTTCTACAGTTTTCCTCAAGATGTAGCTCAGTCCTGCCCAGCAAGTGAGAAGGCAGCTAAAGATGGAGCTCGTTAACCCAAGCAGAGCTGATACTCAGTGAGCTGTAGGTGAGGGTAGGAGAGAAAAGCATATGGAAAGAGTAAGATGAGATAGGATAGTCTGATGTGAACCTGAAGAGTCTCCAGAGAACCCTTTATTGTAGGAAAAAAGCAAGGACTTTTTTTATCTTTTGTGCTTTCTTGTCAAAAATCGTCTGTACTTAATTAGTACCATACATACTAGAATGAGTTAAGAGATTCACATACATAACTTGGGGCCTGTATTACACACTTACCCTAAGTATATGGAGCAGCCTACTGATTTGAGTGTGAGCTTTTTGCTCACTTATGTACTTTGTGTGCATTACTTATGTGCTTTGTTGAAAAATGAAAGGTTTTCACTAACGGTTATGTATGTGCTTTAAGCACTTAAATTAACTGGAAGGTGCATGGGAATTAAGCCTGGAATGTTTTACAAAGGCACCAAATGCAAATAAGTGGGAGTCTTGGAGTTGACCCTCATAATGGATTGGCATGGCAGGCCCTTAATGGAAATTCTTCCATCGTCCTCTGAGGCCATGGCCCCTCTGTGGTCCTGATGGGAGAGGTGCATCACTGTCAGAGCAGGGCACCTCTACACATCCTGATTTGCTTCAGGCCAGGTTGGCTTTAACAGTTTCGGTTGCTGGGCTGAGCTAACCTAGTTAATTTTTGTGCCCAAAGGAAGTAAGGGACAGTCAATGCAAAGACCTGCTGTGACAAGCAGGTGAAATTAATGGTCTGATTTGGAGACATGCCTGTACCTGAAAGGAGATATCTAGCTGTGGAGCTCAGATCTAAATGTCAGGGTCTGCCACTACTCAAAGCCTGACCAGTTGAATTTTCATTTTGTATTGATTTTTTTTCAGGTTTTGATTAACACAAAATGTTCACATACCAGGTCAAGTTAGCTTAAGTCATTCCCTATACAATCACCCCATTTATACCAGACTGCTTTGATTGAGCTCCTGTCTACACATAGGAGACATGCCCCAGGTGTGCTGCTTATTACAGTCATGATTCACACCAGTCACATTTAAACTTCACTTGTGTTTTGACTGTCACTTGATTTTTCTGCTCCACAGCATCTGCAGGTGAGGTAGCAAGAATGAATGGTGGCTGGCATTTCTTACCACAAGCTATTTAGTGATCTGCTTCCCCTAGAAATTTGCCCCTCTAGATGTCACCCAACTGAATTCTCTTGAACCTGAGAAGAGTGAGCTGCAGTAGAGAAGAAAATACCTGCCTCTTCCCTACTGGCCTCTCTTCCTGGGGACTACAGGTTTCAGGTCTGTTTGAAAGGCCTGATGGTACTCAATGCATCCAGGATATGAAAAGAATGACCTCACTTTCAAGGTGGACACCACAATTATTTACACCTCTCTGCACCACTGCTGTTAGGCCTTCTGCTTCTAGAGGCCCATGATCCACAATCTCCAAGAAGGTCATGAGCAGTGAATCAGAAATGGCTTAGAAATGTCCCCCAGAAACCTCTTTTAGGGGCATCTCTGCCACCTATTTTGAATCACTTCAAGCTTCTGGTTTAGGTATGATTTAGAGGCTCAAAGCCAGGCAACTCAGTTCCTCTGTGGTGGAAGGCAATGGTGAGTTATTCTTATTTAGACATCAGATGTCTAAATTTAGAAATTTGATGTCTAAAGAAAATTTTATGAATGCTTGTTCTTGGGACTCTTACAGAAAGTTTCGTGACTGCATTTGCATTGTGCATGTTTGTGGGGTAATAGCAGGTAATGCAAAAAGAGCTAAAGCAGTATTAAAGAGTTTATCAAAATGTTTTAATATATATATTCATCTTTGTCTGTTGACACTGGTTGAAGTCCTGAGGCCCTTACTTTGCTTATCTCCAAAATTTCCTTGGGCCACTTAAGAGGAAGCTGAACCATGAGTCTCAGTGTTTGGAAGTAGCCTGTCGTGACCCATGCAAACCATCTTTGAAAACAGATTGCTCTATCAATTATATGACAATTACAGCAGATGTTGCAAGTGAGTTAAAATTGGCCTAATATAATGGTCTTATTTATTACAGGTCTGTAAAACACTCTATTCATACAGGTCTGATTCCATGTGAGAAAGCCTTTGTTCCACTATAAATGGCTTTGTTGTTTCTTTTCCAGTATAGCTTGAGACTTTTTTCCATTTAATCCTGGAAGCAAGCCCAGTATGTGGCATAAATACATTGCCTTAAATTATTTAAGAGGAAGGGGTGTCTTTTCCATGCATTTCTCTATCATTTAGTAGGGTGAAAGGGTTAGAATTGTTGTTGATTTTACTTTGCAGGGGTGATTTCTTTCTCTTTTTTTTTCCCATTTATAACATGCTCGTCACACAAGTGTGAGAGGTGCCTTATGGATTTACAAAATAAGTAAACTTGAGGATTGATACTGTGCAAATTTCTCTCTTCTTCATTTCCATCTCTCCACATTCACGTTGTGTAGGATTGATTTCCAAAAGACAAGATGAATGTGGAAACCTGACAGCTGAAAACACCATCAACTGGGAACTTGTGTCCCGATTACACTGTGGAGAAAGTGATGTTTGCTTCATTCTGATTTATGAACAGGGCAATGACTGGCCAGGTGCCGGGCCAGCATCAGCTATTTACTTTCCTACATAAAGAGTGATGAAAGCCATCAGAAAGCAGAAGGAGTAAAATTTTTTTTTTTGTATGCCTCAGCTAAGTGGATGAGAGTGCTACTCACGAGCAGCAATTTATCTTTGCTGTTCTGAAGAACACGTTAACCTTTCTGGAAACTGCATCTCACTGTAGGGTTTTGGCCTGAAATTTCTCTTTCCCAATCCAAGTCCTCACCTATAGTGCCTGTTCAGTCAGGAGTGAACAAAAGGCCTGAATACGAAGATCAAGCAAGCTCATGCTGTTTCTCACCTTGTGAGATTTCAGAGCTTCTCAGACATCAGGGCTGAATTCAGCGTCACCACAATTGGAGCTGTGCATCAGATAGAAACCTTTTAGTGCTGCTGGAATAAACATGTTACCGAGTCAGGTTCAGAATATTCCACAGGCAAAACCACTCGTAGAATTGTAATTCAAGGATCTGATTCAAAACCCCTCAGTATCAAAGAGGCAGAAAGGAGGAGAAAAAATAGCTGCTGGGCAAGTGTTTAAAATTATATCTTAATGGATGAGTACAAGGGACGCAAATAATTCTCGTGTTCATTGTCAGCATCAGTAGAAAGTGACTAAATGATGCTGTTAACAGCGCTTTTGGTTTATTTTTTTGAAATGCATGCATATATTGTATGTATGCAAAATCCATGTATATGAGGACTGACATGTAGGAAAAGCATTATATTCATGAGTAGCTAATCGTCTCGAGCTGATAACATCATTCAAAGCACTATAATCAAATTCTTCTCCTCCACCATCTTTAATTATTGTATAACCTAGGCCAAAAGACTTTGAAAACTATGAGACTATATATTGATATAGCTCTTCTTTGATTGCCTGGTGTGTTGGGTTTTTTGTAGAACAAGGAAGTGTAATGAAATACTAATTTCAGATTTTATTTTAAAGCTAAAATACATTAATTTCAAGCATAAGAGATTTGTTATACAGTTACTGATCATTGCTTCTCAGTGTCTGACAGATTATTTTTCACGTGCATAAGGAAGTTGAAGGTGTTTTGGCTCATGTGGAAAATAATAGTTACAATAGTTTTAAATAGCAACAGGTATTAGGTATTTTTCCCCAACTATGCATTTTCAATTCTACCATGACCAAAATGTTTACACCTCAAAATTAAACCCTGTATTAAGTGGCCTGATTTTTCAGAGATACTTAACAAATTTCCTCTGATAACCATGTTTAATAACCATTACAGATAAAAATCTCCATAAGTCTTGGAAATAAAGACTGCTTCTTTCACCCCTTAATCCATCCTTAGTTTGCTTAGGTGTAGCACAGGTTACTTTCTGGAAGTACTTGGATTGTACTTCTAATATCAAACTTTATACTTACATATCTATCTGTGTTACATCTCATAGGCTGTATTTCTTAAGCTGATGAAATTTCATTTTTCAGTCGTTGCTGTGATGTCTAGAAGCTATAACCAAGGCTTGAAGAAGCAGAGTATGAACATAAAGCATATGTACAGTCCCTGCCTCGAAAGGCTCTCAATCTTGCAAAGAGACTTACAAAAAGAATAGAATACATTGATGAACAGGGGAGAATAAAGCGAGGAGGATGCAGCAGTAGTAGTAACTGGATTTGCATTAACCAGTGGTCACAGCTGTTATCTCCCTATAACCATGCTGTTAGGGAAAGCATTTTCCTTTTTAAAAATAATAATTTTTGAAAAATATTTTTAAAATTAATTTTAATTTTTTAACAGTACTGCTGTTTTCTCCATCTGTCAGCTGATACATTTCTTTGAAGTGATGTAAGACATGCATTGCCTTACATTATTTGAGAGGAGGGGATGTCTTTTCCATGCATTTCTCTATCATTTGGTAGGGTGAAAGGGTTAGAACTGTTGTTGATTTTACTTTGCAGGGGTGATTTCTTTCTCTTTTTTTTTCCATTTATAATGTTTGTCACACAAGTGTGAGAGGTGCCTTATGGATTTACAAAATAAGTAAACTTGAGGATTGATACTGTGCAAATTTCTTCTTCATTTCCATCTCTCCACATTCACATTGTATAGGATTGATTTCCAAAAGACAAGATGAATATGGAAACCTAAAGTATGATTCTCCTTACCTAATTGTTTTTCAAGTATGTTTGTGCACATAGGGTACATGGCAATATCACCTAAAGGTGTCCTCCTGCCTTTTCTCTACTCAGAAAAGTATTTCAATCCATGGCATATATATACATCTTTCTCCTCTATTGTGTTTATATTTTTCCAGGACTAAGGCTGTTTGAATTGTATCTTTCACACCATATGATCTCTTATGCTCCATCTGTTTGGTGAATTAAACATAATAATTACTATTAACCTTCATTACAGGGTTTCACTGCTTTAAGGTTGATATGCATTTTTCACTGACTTTTACAGTACTGATTACAGAAATTACAACATAAAATATTTGCTACATTTTCTCATTGCTTTTACGTCAGAAATTAATATTGCTTTCTAATTCTTTGCACTTTAACACAGTATGTAGAAAAGAGTTTCATCTCTGTACAAAGAATGAAAAAGCAAAGAAAACATTGGCCACTTCCTCAGTTGTGGTGCATTGGATTCCTGGGGTGAACATGAGCTAGGATTTCAGAATAAATTTTGTCCAATGTTGTGTCCTTACAAAACACATTTTTGTCAGCCACGCATGTTCACAGAAAAACAGGCAGTTGCCAGGAAATGCAAATTTAGAGCTGAATATGCAACTATTCAGCATCAGAGCCTGATCAAACCTGTTTTTTTTTGATTCAGTCATTAGTACCAGCCAGAATAATCTCTTGAGACTTGATAAAAATGGTTTGCATACCAGTGACTACATTAAGTTCAAGGTTGAAAGAGGCCAAGGTGAATCAGAGCATGCAATCTTAATTCTTTTGTTTCAAATGTGTCTATGAAGTGTGGAGGCAGTAAGTCATTATTTCACTGGTTGTGTATTAGTATAAAATTTGCATTACACTGGGCCCTGCCCTGGTTTTGTTGTCTTTTAGAGCATTTAATATCACACTGCTTTGGAGTCTTTGTGCAATCTACAGCGCTAACAAGGCATGAAGCAGACCATTGTGGAAGACATTAGGAAGGGCAAATGATTTGGAAAGCTGAAACTTTCTAGAACAGGCATATCTTCATGTGTTTGGGGCAAACTTCCTTCTCACTTGACAAACTGCAGGTGCCGAGTAGCTTGGAAGACTCAGGTTGTTATTTTGCTAAGGGAGAAGGCACTTGTTGCTGAGGGGAAGGGAGTGTGAGAAGGATGAATGTGGTAACTGGATGAAGGAGAAGCATGCCTGCCCATGCAGGAGACACAGGGGAGAAGACCCAAAGGCTGCGTTTGAGAGGGAGGAAGAAGGGTCAGAGAGGCTGAAGGGCACCACAGTGAGGATGCTGCGGAGCGCAGCACTGACACAGGGAGGTGAGAGGGGGGGTGAAAGACAGCCCATGAATTGAAATGAAGTAATGTGCATTTAAGCATAAATAACATTGGTATTTGCCCTTCAATAAATGGGTGTTGTTGACACAGATTGAGAATGTCCTTCCTTTTTTACAAGTGGTATTGTAAAACCAGTATCAAACGCAGTATCACCCCTCAGGGGTGTTGGGGTGAGCTGGCAGATGCCCTGTCAGCCTCAGGTGCTTGAGCTTGATGTCCAACCCTGCCTCTCTTCCAAGACAGGGAACAGCATTAGTCCCCCATTGCTGCTGGGGACCAGGCAGGGGTGAGGTGAAGCTTCACTGTCCCTTTCTTAGCTTTGTCACCTCAAAATCAGTGCATTCTCTGCTGCATCCTCCGTGGGGCCACACCGAAGGGCACAGCCTGCCGCAGTAGGTGTGCTGCTCTGGGCTGGGTGGAAGATAAACACTGCATCTCATAAAGGTAAAACATCTCCAGATGTGGACTAACATCACGTCTGTATACATAGAAAGTGTTCAAGATTTTAAAGTCAGATATCAGGTATCCTTGGCTCTACATAGATGCTTTGCAGTCTGTGGTAAGCTTATAAATTCCCCCTCTCTATTGGTAAAAAGCTTACATAAATACTAACAATACTGGCCTGTATACCTATCATGGGTCCAGACCTTACTGTTAGATTTTCAAGTCAAGGCACTTGTATAGAAAATCTATTTTAAGTCATTTATAGAGGCTTCTAAAATTTTATTGGTTATAGTCTTTCTCTTTCTCAAATCACTGTATGGTCTCACTGATGGCAGCTGAAGTACCTGGCTTTACAGACCCAGGCTTACAAGCCATAGCTTCAATAAAATTTTGTTAAACTCCTTTTTTATAAATTGGTGATCCTGCAGTGTGCAGCAAAAAACAGGGGACATAAGTGTGAGAGGAAAGTTTTATCCACCTTTCTTTAGGATGTTCTGCACTTATAGCTTTGGCACGCATAATTAATGCAGTCAGCCCAAATTCATTGCAAAAATGCCACACCACTCTCTATGCATTTAATATCCTGTGTATATTTTTGTATGGTAAGTATATATATCGTTGGGTGTAATAACCATGAATGTCTGTGTGCATACAGGCACTGCTCTTCTTCATGATCATAACAGAGAAGTGAAGGTAATTGATGATGATTTCCTTTTAAATAGTTATCCTGGCTTCTAATCCTGTGATACACAAGGGCAAAGCAAGGACGTTTTCTCTGGGCATGTCGTTCCCACTACCAAACTACAGTGATCTGAATGAAAAAGGAAAAGCTTTAATAACACAGTAAATTTACGCCCTTATCTGTGCTCGACAAAATTCTAGCCATAATTTGATTTGACCATATATACAATATATGTTTTTATTTAAGTAATGACTGAGGCACAGAGCATTTCCTGAAAATTAATGGCTGCCTGAAAAATTTTATAGCCCAAATGCAGCCAAGGGCTATTAATCCCAACTGGTCAATTCTCCATGAAATGCCTTATGTCAGGGGTCATTTGTTACATTCCTGTCCCTCCCACTCACCAATAAAGAAATAAAATAAAGCGTTCCTTCACTGAGCCTTGAAGCAGCTGCCAGAAGCCCCTGCTAGGAAGAGTTGCTGTCACTGCTGAGGCAGTGAAGGTTTTTAGTGGTTGAGAGGTGGAGAATGGTCTTCTTTCAAGAATGGTCTTTCACTGTCTGTTACTTTGCATCTGTTAGTGAGTGAAGCTCTTCAGTTTGCTGATGAGGAGATGATGTTTCCCTTGCCACTAGAAAAGGTGTGGGGTTAGGAAGGTGGGGAGAGTCTGCATCCCACATATATCATGAATCTATCTTACCTACCATGGCTGCCCTCCTTCTAGGATCTCATATTTATTCTCTTGTATTTAGTGACCAGTATGAAATACTTGCATCTCTAGTTTATTTTCCCACAATATTTCATTCAGTGTTGGTAAAAATTGGTGCGTTAGAGGCTTCATTGGGGCTGAGTTATCCTGTTTCAAACTAGGGCTAAGGTCTGTGCAGCAGTTATTCAAGAGAATAATTAAGAGATTAATGAGATAACAGGAAAATAATTGCAACAAGCTGTCAAGAAGGTCATTGCTAAATGTTCAAAAATAAAACAAGAAAAAACCTCCTTTCATTTTTTTTATATTCTTCAGAATTAGGCCAAAGAACTCTGTTTCCTTCTTCAAATCATAACGAACATCATGTCATTATATCATTTTATGCAGAAAAATCTGTCACCAGGCTCTGTCACCCAGCACTTTCTTGCTAGCAAACACAGACACCTTACCGAGGAAATAAACTCTAATGGCAAGGAATGACAGCTCAGGGGACAGGGGCACAGAACGCCCTCCACCTTGTGGGCTGAACGCTTGCCTTACCTTAAATCATCCCTCTTTCACTGTCCCTCCCTGTGTGTTCTGGGGCTGGCAAATTCACCTGCCCACAAAGAGCTTTCGGCACTGCTTTTCAGGAAGGGGAAGGGGAAGCAGTCACTGCCCACTCAGCCTGGCCAGCCTGTGGAGATGTACATTTAGGTTATAACTATTGGTCTGCTTTCCTATGAGACAGTTCCTTAGATGGCAGGCTTGGAAGCTGGAGACCCAGGCTGTCCCGTGGTGCAGTGAGACTGCTCATATGCATGACTTTGCCTATGGATGCTGACATTTGCAGAATCACAGCCATTCTCATTAAAATTGTGCTTCATCTTTAAAGCAAATCACTTCTAATGAAATTACACAAGCTTGACAGCAACACCACCACCCAGACTGGGGTTTTTTTTAATTATGGAATTCAATTATTTTTCTTCTAATATTTACTATTGAATTTAATTTTGATTTTGTTTTTATCACTTAAACATCCTAAATTTCAAGGATTCACTAAAATGTGTCACGTCATTATAGCCCTTATTATGAATTATTCACAGTAATTACTGAGTTGCTGCAAACTTCATTATGAAATTCAAAGTACCAGAAAATCTGGTGGTGATACTGTTTTACTCCTTGGATGTTCTTAAAATAAGTCAGAGTCAACAGATTGCAAAAATATGCAATTACAAAGTTATTAAAATGCAGATTTTTGGCAGGAAGCCACCGTAGTCTCCTATGTTCACAGCTGTCTATTTACAGGAAAACTGCCCTGAGCAGCCTGTGGTGGCTTCTTTGAGCTATTACAGCTGACTGGGTCAGTGCAGAGGCCTCTCTAAGGACAGGGTTCAGTAACTTTTTACCTCCCAGGTCATCAGCTTCACCTGAAATTATTTTTTTAAGCAGGAGGGATTGACAGTAGACCATCTCTTGTTCCCTGTCGTGCTGATAAGTCCAGGGTGCCTCTCCTGAGAGTGTGTGTGTGCCGTACCTACAGCTACACAGATGGTTTTGGATTAGAGTGTGGGACACTCAGCTGGTGGGTGTAGCAGCATAAATTTTGAATTACACTTTTGAGGTCACTGTAACATGCGTTTTCCCTAGTCGGAACTGGCTTTAATCATTGCTGCCTTCACAGCTCTCTGAGAGCAGTGCTTACGGAGTACTGATGAAGTGATAGATGCTTTGCTTTAATGAAGAAGTAAGTACTGTCATCCTGCCTTCACCCTCTTCCTCATGATGTCACTGCGTGCCCCAGTTGTTTTTTCTTTATCTCAGCGCAGTGACTTAGGAACAAAAGTTATGACCTACTTAGTAGGTAAAAAAACTTCCAAAGTTGGTGCTCAAAGTGTTGCGTGCAGATGTTCAACACCATTGTTGGCAGCCAAAAGCTGCTTTGTCTATGGTTTGGTGTCCAGGTAGGACAAATATGTGGTGTCTTTTATTTTTTTTTTGCAAGGTGCTTCCAGTATGGAATTTTGTCATTCATTTTGTGCAGCTTCTCCCAAGAAGCAGAGTAAGTTCTTTTTCCTCTGTGGAACTGGGAGACTGGCACAAGCCCTGAAAAGAAGGGGGAAGGTTCTGCAAAATAAGGTGCGTAGCATCTGAACAGCAAAAAAGAGCACAATGAACTGGGGTGATGTTCCCAGAGTGTGGAGAGACAGAATTTCACATTGTCTATGGTAAAGTATAATGGCAGAGCCTCCCCATCTAAAGCTCAAAGTGTCTGATGCTGTTGGGGGGCTGCTGGCTCTGTGAAGCAGATGCCATTAATACCAATGAGGGTCTGTAATGGTGTCCCACAGAAGAAGTGACATTTAGGGATTCAAGACTGAAACAAATGAGAAATAGAGCAGGACCATTAGAGAATACATTAGAATTGGTTAGTATTATACTGTCCCATTATATATGGGACTATACCTGGTAATTTATTCCTTTAATACCTTTCTTCTTTCTCAAGTCCAGTCTGTGTTGTCCCAAAAAATTTAAAGTGTGGCCACCCTCTTCATGTATTTTCTTAACCAATAATGAAGAACCTAAAACTTTTAAGACATTTAGTCATCGTTTAAAAGCAGAGTGTGTCCTGAGAAACTTATATGGGCAGTAATGCAGAAAGGCTCACACTGATATCTTGGAAGGAGGAAAATGCAGTGAAAATCCTAACAGAACCCTTCAGCCTCAGCATTGCCGGTGCCTACTGTGTTATACAGGAGGAGGTGTTTTGAGGTTACTGTGGACAGAGAGAAGTAAATCTGAAGAGCTGAATTTTGAGGCTCTCGGGTGGTATAAGCACACCAGCGGGCTGCAGAGATGAAAAGCAGCAATGTCATTAAACCACTAAATTGTCCTTCCCCGTGCTGGTGTTCCTGAGCTGTCCAGGAGGAAGGCTGGATGCTGGTGTACCAGCTTGGGACTGCTTTAGTTTGTGCCTATGGATACGGCCCCCACAGGCAGTTCAGCTGATGCAGGAGTGGCAAAGCACAGTGACAGACTGTCTCCTTGGCTGCAGGATGAAAGATGTCTGGGGAAAGAGGACGAACCCAGCGTGCATCCTCCAAAGACAAGGGGCTGTACCCTAACGAGTAAAGGGAGGGCGCTGCCTTCTCCTTGGTCATTTGCACAGAGGGAGCTCCACTCATTTCAGTTCCCAGTCCTGATTTCTGCTCTGTTGGTGGAGAAGTGTGCCCTAAACACAGCGGTGGGCATTCCCCGTGCTGCTGGTAGTCACAGTTTTCAGAGGCCAGATGGGAAGAAATACTATAAAAATCTGGACTGGCAAAAGTGCTGAGGAACGTGAGGCTACTTCCCTCTGAAGTTCCTCCAAGGCACTTTCAGGTATGTTTTTCCTCATGTAGTTTTAAAGGTCCTGAACCAAAAGAAATAAAAATGTGAGGCTGAGTGTCTGGGACCACGCTGAGGCTCATTCAGAGGGACTGAGGAATGAGGGGAGAGGAAGTCTTTTAAGTCTGTGGCAACCTAGAGAGTGAATCCCCACAGCAGAAAAGACAAAGGCTCAGAGCCTGCCCACCTTCTCCTGTGCCTTTCCAGAGGTGAGCAGATTTTGATTCCCAGAGAAGACAAAAAGATAGAGAAATGCAAAGGAGGTTGGGTAGGGGATTTGAGGAGTCCTCAGGCAGGTGAGTGATGATGCTGGAACCAGCAACATGGGCTGTCATCAGGGGGAGAAGAGGAGCAGTGCCAGCGTGGGTCTCACAGTGCAGGGTGCTGGAGAAGGCGTAGGGGCAGACTGATGTCACGAGCACATCATGCACTCCTCTTGCACCGGTGTTGGTCAATACAGAGTTAAGAGCAGCTTTGGCCATTAGATGCTTTTTAGGATCAAACCAAGAAGGAAGGAGGTGAGCTTGCTTAGTATTAAGCAGGCCCCTGTCTGGATGTTCTTCCCCAGCTTCTCTCAAAGTAATCTATTACCACATCTCCAGAGAAAAATGACCCCAATCTAAAGATTAATAGAGCAGTGTGTGGACATTTCCAGTGATGTGTATGAAACTTAATTTTTTTTTGTCCGTGTATGCACCGAAGTGTCCTTTATCAGCAGATCTCCAGATCTTAAAAACTAGGCTGATTATTGAAGAGGGCAGCAGGCAATTTAGGGCACACTGTGTTTTCTTACAACAGAAGCTTTGCTGTGAAGTGCAGTAATTTATGTTGATAAATTGCGGCCGTCAGAATGTCTAGATCACTTTGTAGGATGAATTTCTAGACATACATCTCTAGTTTGGGTAGTGGGGGGTGGGAAATTTGTGTTTGTTTGAGAGATTGGGGGGAAGATAACTCCTGCATGTACCATTTCTTGAAAAATAGTGCAGGACTTGCACGTTCCCAAACTTGGTTCGTTGTCACTAGGGTCAGGTTAACCCAGTTTTGGTTCAATGTAACAAGTAAAAAACCTTCTGTCCTCCATAACCAAGCTGCAACAACAATGGAAGAGACTACACAGTGTCCAGAATGAGTAGGTTTTGAACGCTAGATCTTTCTTGGCAAAGGTTTTTCAGTTTTGGAGTTCTGTGCGTGTGCCAAAATGTAAAGCCAGCTTGGCTCAGGCGAGACACATCTAAGTGAAACAAGCCTCCTTCATTTAATCAAGAGACAAGAAAAATCACCATAATCGTTGTGAGAGGGAAGAAAAGAGAGCAGTTTTCATATTATTGATGTGTTTTAGTATCATTAAGGTTATAAATAAAGAGATTAATTTAAAAGTAAGAGGGCTTTGCTAGGCTGAATTTTGTCTTGTTTTGCTTGCCTTTTAAATCAAGAATTAAAGGTACTGGTGGGTCTAGATGCTATTGTGAGAGCTTACATATTTCTCCGTCCTTTTTCCGTCATGTTATATGGTCAGAGGTTTTAAAAGGAATGGTGGATAAGCCGACTAGGAGAGGAGCGCTGCTGGATCTTGTACTTACCAACAAGGAGGGTCTTGTTGAAGCAGTGATGGTCGATGGCAGCCTTGGCTGCAGTGATCATGAGATGGTGGAGTTCAGGATCTTGTGTGGGAGGAATAGAGTACCAAGCAAGACCAGAACCCTGGACTTCCGCAGGGCCAACTTTAGCCTCCTTAATCAATTGTTAAGGGAAGTCCCATGGGACAGGGTGCTAGATGGTAAAGGGGCTCAAGATAGTTGGTCAACATTCAAGGACCACTTCTTGCAAGCTCAGGATCAGAGTGTCCCAATGGGTATGAAATCAAGTAAGGGAGCTAGGAGACCAGCGTGGTTAAACAAGGAACTGCTGGGCAAACTTAGGTGGAAAAAAAGAATTTATGGATCATGGAAAGAGGGGCTAGTCACTTGGGAGGAATATAGGACAGTTGTCAGAGGATGTAGAAAGGCAATTAGGAAAGCTAAGGCCTCCTTAGAACTTAACCTTGCAAGCCAGGTCAAGGACAATAGAAAGGGCTTTTTCAAATACATAGCTAATAAAACAAACACTAGAGGCAATATAGGCCCACTGATGAATGAGGGGGGTGCCCTAGAGACAGAGGATATAAAGAAGGCAGAGGTGCTGAATGCCTTCTTTGCCTCTGTCTTTACTCCTGCAGGCTTTCCCCAGGAGCCCCTGATCCCTGTAGCCCCGGAAGAAGTCAGGATAAAGGAGGAGTTTGCCTTGGTAGATGAGGATTGGGTTAGGGATCAGTTGAGCAATCTGGACATCCATAAATCAATGGGACCAGATGGAATGCACCCAAGGGTGCTGAGGGAGCTGGCAGAGGTCATTGCTAGGCCACTCTCCATCATCTTTGTTAAGTCATGGAGAACAGGAGAGGTGCCTGAGGACTGGAGGATAGCAAATGTCACTCCAATCTATAAGAAGGGCAAGAAGGAGGACCCGGGTAACTATAGACCGGTCAGCCTCACCTCCATCCCTGGAAAGGTGATGGAACAGCTTGTTCTTGGCACGATCTCGAGGCACATCAAGGATGAGGGGATCATTAAGAGCAGTCAACATGGTTTTACCAAGGGTAAGTCATGTTTGACTAACCTTATTGCCTTCTATGAGGAAATAACTAGGTGGATAGATGATGGTAGAGCGGTAGACGTGGTTTATCTTGATTTCAGTAAAGCATTTGACACTGTCTCCCACAGCATCCTTGTAGATAAGCTGATAAAGTATGGGTTTAGTGATCAGGTAGTGAGGTGGATTATGAACTGGCTGAAGGGAAGAAGCCAGAGAGTTGTGGTTAATGGGACGGAGTCTAGTTGGAGGCCTGTGACTAGTGGAGTCCCTCAGGGGTCGGTACTGGGACCGGTGTTGTTTAATATCTTCATCAACGACTTGGATGAGGGTACAGAATGTATCCTCAGCAAGTTTGCTGATGATACCAAACTAGGAGGAATGGCTGACACACCAGAGGGTTGTGCTGCCATTCAACGAGACCTTGATAGGCTGGAGAGTTGGGCGGGGAGAAACTTAATGAATTTCAACAAGGGCAAGTGTAGAGTTTTGCATCTGGGGAAGAACAACCCCATGTACCAGTACAGGTTGGGAGCTGACCTGCTGGAGAGCAGTGTAGGGGAAAGGGACCTGGGGGTCCTGGTGGACAGCAGGATGACCATGAGCCAGCAATGTGCCCTTGTGGCCAAGAAGGCCAATGGCATCCTGGGGTGTATTAGAAAGGGAGTGGTTAGTAGGTCGAGAGAGGTTCTCCTTCCCCTCTATTCTGCCTTGGTGAGGCCACATCTGGAGTATTGTGTCCAGTTCTGGGCCCCCCAGTTCAAGAAGGACAGGGAACTGCTTGAGAGAGTCCAGCGTAGAGCCACAAAGATGATTAAGGGAGTGGAACATCTCCCTTATGAGGAAAGGCTGAGGGAGCTGGGTCTCTTTAGCTTGGAGAAGAGGAGACTGAGGGGTGACCTCATTAATGTTTATAAGTATGTCAAGGGTGAGTGTCATGAGGATGGAGCCAGGCTCTTCTCAGTGACATCCAATGATAGGACAAGGGGCAATGGGTGTAAGCTGGAACATAGGAGGTTCCACATAAATGTGAGGAAGAATTTCTTCACAGTGAGGGTGACAGAGCACTGGCACAGGCTGCCCAGAGAGGTTGTGGAGTCTCCTTCTCTGGAGACATTCAAAACCCGCCTGGACATGTTCCTGTGTGACCTGATCTAGGTATTCCTGCTCTGGCAGGGGGGTTGGACTAGATGATCTTTTAAGGTCCCTTCCAATCCCTAACATTCTGTGATTCTGTGATTCTGTGATTCAGCGCGACGCAGGCTGGGTGCTGAGGTTTTTATGATATCAGTGACATGTCTGTGTGGACTTAGCTTAAGCACATGATTTAGTACCTCTCTGAACTGTAGTCTGCAGAAGAGAACAGTGAACCTGACTGATGAGATAAGGTCCAAATTAAGTATGAATTTACCCTGCATATGTCTTGGAATTGCAGTTCTCCCTGAAGATGATGGTGAACGTACTCAAATGGCCTGAAGATTTGTACTGTTTGACCTTGATTTCCCTAAGGAATGATAGTGAGATCTACTAGGTGTTTTCAAAGGGGGAAATACATTCAGAGTTTGACCTGTCATGACCCATCTTGACTTGCAGATCTTTTGCAAAGATGGCCCTGGATTACAGCCTTCTATGAAGTGTGAGGGGTTTGAGTTCCAGGTGCATACACTGAAATTAGTCACATTAGCAGGTTTTGAGGGGAGTGGTTGGTGGTTTAAGACCATCATGATTCCATGCAGAACTTGTTAAAGTACTGCTGTTAATGTCACATCAAACTGAGCATGCTGTGGTGTATGGTCTGATATTAGTACCTGTAGAAGATCAGAATTTAATCAAAAAAAAAAATCCAACATTTGGTTCCTGTTCTGGAAGAAAAGATTTGTGTATTGACAGACAACTGTTGTGCATGTCATTTCCTAACCTTGTCTCCTTTGTTATACACATCTGCATGTGCAACAGAAGCAAAACTACAGCATGACCTGTTTACTAATGATGGTAGTTCCTTCAGGCTGGGGGCAAGCATGGCATATTCTTATGAGACACTTGTAAACCTTTTATTTCCAAATAGCAGCAATGAGGAGTGGTTTCCAGTGTGTCTCCTGGAGCTCTGGAAATGGGTATTTTACTCAGCACTAAGAATAAGAGCAAACTGGGATTTGGTCAAATAAGCTCTTTCCTCCTTGATGTATTTTAATATCTCCAGTTTTGCCACAAGTGTTTTCAAGTTGGTGTAATTTCCCCTTTTGTTGTTTGTTGGGTTTTTTTCCCAAGACTCCATCTTTCCATGCTAATGGTCCAGAACCGAACAGCCTGCTGAAGATGAACTAAAATGGATGTCTCTGCTGGGCATGTCCCATCTCCTAAAGGAGAAAAGTGAGAGACCCCAAATTTTGCATTTCTCATCTTTATAGTGAAGGAAGTTTCTCTGGATGCTACCTTTTGTTTCAACATGAAAAAGGCTGATGGAATCCATTACAGCTTTTTCTTCTGTTTTCAGACCTGAGCTAAGAACACAGAAAAGCAGCAGCACACTTTTGCCCAGTATCTTGCAATGTAATTGCACCGTTCAATAAAAATTACAATTGGCTCCTCAGTATAAGGGAGAAGGGAATGGGAAACTGGCAGGCAAATTCTGGCTCACCTTAAACATATGCATGAGGAGCATGGGATGTATTGATGTGTAGGTAGGACTAGGCCCTGGGGGTTGTGTTCTCATTACATTGCCTGTTCACAAAATGTGAAGTGGGAGTAGACTGGCAGACTCCTAAACTTGTTAACTTATTTTCTATTTGAGGAAGATTAAGTTTTGAAGAAAAACATTCAGTAATCACTGGGGTGCTATTTATATCATCATAAAATTGTGTCAACTTAACTGATTTTAATAATGCTTATTATTATAAAAAACACCAACTCTTCTCTCCGCCACTGCACACGTGCTGTGGTAATGAGGAATTTGCCTTTTTTACCCTTCTCTCTTCTGCTCCTTCACACAATAACCTGACTTACCTCATTTTTCCTCTCTTCTTCTCCCCCAGCTGTCAGTCACTGTCACATTACTTTGCATCATATGCATCAAGAAGAGCAGCTTTTTCCATCAAGTAAGCCAATTCTAAAGCTGCCTTCCCAGAGGCTACACAGATTGTGCAAGCTGGAGGAGCTCAGGAAAGAGTAAACTGGACATTAACAAAGGCTTCCAGAGCTGCTTCTGCCTGCCAATCTCTCATGCATGTACTCACACAGCTCTCTCTATAGGGCATGCCTCCAGGGCAGGATCCTGTCTATCAGCCCAGCGAGCAGACCTCCTCTCCACCCCATTAATCACAGTAGGAGCAGAGAAACGGCTCATTATGCTACGTCAGTGATAGTGTCCATTCTGTCTTCTACAAATTATAGGAGTTGTCTCAGTGTTGCGTTCAGCATCCCCTGACTTTTGAAGTCCATGATGCAAAAGAGGGAACAAAACTTCTTAAGAGGAGTGTTTACCTGCGGGCAACAGAGGTCAGCCAGCAAACTGCATTTAGTGAGTTCAGAGTGCTGCGGCAAGGCAAGCTTTCCAAGGGATGCTTTTTCTACTGGGAAATCTTTGGCAGTGTTCCTTCCCTCACCCAAAATGATAGATTTGAGGGACTTTTTTTTTTTTTTTATACTGCAGCATTGTTTTCAAGCCCCTCAGTCCACTTCCAGTATACTTTGTGTGTGTGACATCTTTAATGCATTCTTTATGGTCCTTTATGGCTGACTGACTTCGGGTGTGTTTGAGTAAGAGCTTCCTGCAGTATTCTGGCCTTCCTTAAAGGTCCTTTGCTTTGCCAGAGAATCCTATGATTATTTATGGGTACCCTTTCAAAGCAGCACACAGAGATTTATCCACCTGGCTGCCAATGATGTTAGAAGTCATATAACTATGTTTTTGCTCACAGCTTTTAGGCTTGACACCTTATTGCTCTCTTTTCTGCTGATGTACTTGTAAATGAGCCCTGTACTTCAAAATCTGTATCATCTAGGTTTCACTCTTGCACATGACATGACAAACCTCTTGCCATGTACTGACCTCACTGCTGCAGGGCCCATCTATATCAGTTCTGTACAGAACTTGCAACGTTCTCCAGGTGTCCCTGGAAATGTTGGTCTTTTACCTGGTGTTTTCTAAATCCACCCTCCAGTAAAGTTTAAACTCTTATCAGACTTTCTTCCTGCCTGGTTTGTGAGGATCACTGCAAAGTGCTTCCCTTGGTCTCATGAAGTCTGCATTGAGGTGGGCATGCACGTGATGTTATTTTGATGGTTCTTAAGACAAGTCTGCCTGCTACTAGAAGAGCAGCACTGCCTGTTCTATAACAGACACACCTTCTGATAGGTGACCATGCCTTCCATTACAAAACAGATACAGTCATTCAGTGATCACCAAGCTTGCATATGACATCTCCAGGTTTTGAGAGTTACCTCAGAGATACAGTGGCCTCTGCTGTATCTCTGGATGTTTTGTAGTGAAATGTAGCAATATACTCCCAAAGTTATGATATTAGGAGGGATATGTGCCTACCTCCACGTCTTCCAAGAGGTGAAAGAGAGTTGTAGGTCTCACTTGCTTTTTCTGTGTTTGGTTAATTATGGAAAGTGTCTACTCTGATTGGAATACCCCAGGATTAATCTTCAGATGTGTCAGTGTATTCTTGGGTACTTCTGCTTGCTCTGTAAGCACGTAGACAGAGATTTTTTATTTGGATGTTGTAGAACATCTATCTAGGATAGTAGAGCACAGGAGAATTCAAATTAAAGGATTACAGCTATATTAAATTTTTCCTGTGAGCACTAGTCATGGATACATTCATCTTTTAATGCACTATGCAGCAGACTTGTTGAAACTATTGGTATGAAACCCCATAGCAGTAGTTGAAGGAATGTTTATCATTTGGAAATACTGTGTGCTTTATTATTGATCTGCCTTATTTGAAAGTAGAAGTTCATGTTTGGATTTTTTCAATTTCAAGCAAACATACCCAGTTAAAATAAGTTTAGAAACAATGCAGGAAATAAACCCTTGCACCTATGATTCTTCCCCCAGGATGAACACATACTCACTCATACTCATATCTTTTTTAACTGTACTTATTTCCTTTTCTGACACGCCACACCTCTAAAAAGTTGCATTAGTCTTGCTGTAGATGGCAGGTTAATCAGAAACCTTTTTCCAGTGCTATTTTTTCATCTTTCAGATACTTTTAAGGACATGAACTTAAGCTGCTATCATTGTTTCTAGAACTAACAGCAATGTTTTTAAAGTAATTTTTAGCAAAATTTGCTTTTCCTCTGAGATAATTTTGCTTTCTGTAAAATTTTCCCTATTTGCAAAATAAAAAAATATTTCACATCTGATGGTTTTAGGCAATTGGTCAGGTAGTTAATGTCTATGAAATTCTGCTAGGTATCATATATTTTGTGAAGTGACTACAAAACAAGAAAGAGTGGAAAATGTTGAGTGCACCCAATGGCCAGGATGGGAAAAGGAATGTCAAATGAGATCCAATCCTATTTTGTAAGTTTGATTTGGAGTTCCAAATAAAATTCCTTCCTTAGCTGTTGATAGGAATGTTTCTCCTACAGCACCCTTCAGACACTGATAATTAGTAAGGAATGACAAATGTTTGAAGATTGCAGTACTTTCAGGTGAGATAAAGAACATCCCAAGCTAAAAACTGGATTTTCTTTATGGAAGCTCCCTATAGGGTAAAAAAAAAGAGGCTGTTTGAGGATGTATTTCCTTACTGGCAATTGCAGCCGTCACAGTCTTTTAACCCCAAGTGCTAGAAACTGGTTGGTGATGGCAGAAGTAGACAGGCTGTAATGTAGTTGGCTTAGTCTTTTATTTTACATGTGACTACTGGATTTGTAATTCCTTTTCCTTCCCATTCCTTGCAGTGTGTTAGGGGTGGTTTATTGGTAGGTTAAAAGCCAGTGTCAAGTAAAACTGAGAGCCCGCTGACATGCATCACTGTGCCACGGTGTGACTGTTGCAATCCATCCTGGCCAATGTGTTTCAGAGTTGGACTACGTGTAATGAATTGCACTCTTAAAACTTTCATGCCTTTGGCTGCACCATGTAGCCCTACATTAATTTGGCGGTGCGTTCAGCCTCTGCAGTTGAGGGTCGAGAGCTTACATCACCTGGCCTGGGCACTGCCTGACACAGCACTGCATGATTACTGCAGAAGCCTTTAATTCCACTCAGCCCACGCAGAAAGACCTGCTAAGGCAGTATTCCCTAGAGGAGAAGAAGCAGGAGAAACATCCCCTAAACCATTGGATCCTTAACAGTCCCTGGGCCTGGAAGGGCATGACATGTTCCTGAATGTAGAGGCTGAACTGACTCTCCAGCCAGTTTGCCAAAGGGGGGTGGGGGGAGGCTTTTCAAAGGTCAGGAGGAGGAAGCACATCAATATGAAGAGCATTGTTCATATTGGAAATCATTACTCAAAATCAGTGGGACTTTTCCAGAGTGCCCAACTAACTGAAGGATCCTCAGCAGCTAGTTTTCCACTCGAATAAAGTCTTTGACGGTCGATGAGACTTAGGACTTGTCTTTAATGAATCTCCTTTTTTTTAATTCCAGGGACAAACATTATATAGAAGCTGCTTGTATGCAAAGGATCTGATTCTTGCATGCAGTTGAGTGACTCTGAACTAAAACCAGTGTGTTTTGCAGTCTCCTGTTGAATTTCGTGTTCTGTCTCAGGGGTGGCAGCAGATAAACTTTGCTGGGTTCCTGTGAACGAGTTTGGAGGAGCTGCAGCTCCATGAATGTCAACAAATGTTATAAGTCTACCATGCAAGTTTGAAGATAAATGGAATAGAATTAATAAGCATCAGTAATGGCTTTATAATTGAAATAGTACAGACATTAGGGGTACATAGGGTGTTAGTAATCATATTAATTATTTGTTAACAGAAAGACAAAGTAATAAAATTAAAAATCAAAAAGCTTAGTTGTTCACATGCAGATCTAGAGGGACATTTTGTTACAGAAATAATTGCTTTTGCTTCATCCTCAGGGTGATATTATCTGTGTCTAATTGTTTTTCCTGAAGAAAGCAGAGCAATCCAAAATTCTAAGTAATGCACAGCAATTTTAGGGGTGAAAATAATGACATTTTAGAAACCTCTTACAGCATCCCACCCCAGCACAGTCAAAAGAAGCAGTGCTGCTAGGAAGGGTATAAGATAAATGGAATTACTTTTCTATTAGAAGTACAATAGACTTGATGAGTTAGTCACCTGTGCTTGGAATAGATCAGCTGTCAGGGGGAGCGAGCAGATGAGCATGTCCCCTGTGAGCTGTCAGGAGCAGATCAGTGTGGGGGTTTTAAATAATAATTACCCACTTGCAGAGAAATGGTTTAGGCAAAAGCACAGCTGCTTTATTGATGATGCCTTTTGTGCATGAGGATGAATACTCCAGTTTGTTCATTTTTTTCTGTGTAAATGTAAATCATATTTCCATAAAACTCTTTGAGGAAATGGTGCTGTTTGCTATTAAAGCTCATTTGTCAGGGATTTAATTTGATCGAAGTCGGTTATTTCTAGTGAAGTGCTAGCAGCTAAGAGGGGCTGCTGCTTGCATTCCAGGCTGGGGATGCCCTTGCCCTCTGCAAGCCACTGTGCATCAGCTGTCCTGGGATTCAGGGGGAGCACACAGGAGGGATCTTTTTTTGTACCCTGACCAGTGCTCAGAGGTGAAGGCAACTCTTTGCTTCCTTGTGGCCAGGGCAGCTCCTTGAGCACCAGATCCACTCTTCAGGCAGTTTAATAGTCTGTCTGGTCTGGGAACTTCATTGACGTGGGGTCTGGGAGCAAGCAACTGTGCAGCTGCTGGTCAGGAGGGTCTGTGGCACAGATGTGGCTCTGGGGCCACCCAGGAGTCTGAACAGAACAGCCGTGAGCTGCATCTGCTCTGGTGGGGGCTGGGCTTGGGGAGAAAAGAGTTTAAACCTGCGATATGTTGAACCCCTCCCAGAGTTCAGAAGGTCTACTTTGATCTTCATCATTGTAACATTGCATGTTGTGTACAGCCACCTTTTTTCTGCCCCAAATATTGCTCCCAGCCTGCCACCATTGGGCTGCTCGGCTTCCTGCCCCTACGCCCCTACAAAACACAGCAGAAGCTGGAGTTAAGGGCTGAGCCTTTACAGAGCTTTGTCAAATTGTATTTAATTTTGGCACTGTAGCCCAGGGACAGAGCAACTTGTGCAGCAGAAGGGAATCTGGATATGGAGCTGAGCTAGTGCTGGCAGCAGTGATAAGAAGAAGCTAGCATGCTTAAATTTGTTTTTCAGAGCTGGCTGGGGACTGCCTTTAGATCAACTCCCTTAGGAAAACTGCATCCTCACCACGCAGAAGGGAGGCAGAGCAGTGCTAAATTTGATGGCAGGCTTGATGTTGGGGACTCTTCCTACGCATGGGTAGGCAGCAGAGGAGGCAGGAGGACTGAGTGAGAGCACTGTGCAGTGTTTATGGCAGTGCTGCTGTTCTCCTCCGTGGAGCAGCTGAGCGAGATCCCTGTTTAACCCAAGCTGTGTAAGTATTTACTGAGCAAACATCCATACACTCATTGCAGCTACAGGCCCAGTTTGGATGTTGCAGGAAAAATCACTCTATCTGCACATTGATGGGAACAACAGTACCATACAGCAGCTGGAAGACTTGTATTATGCATGTTTTAAAATCCTCTTTTACTGCCTCTTCTTGTGAATTTATGAATCTAAATGCAACAGGGTTTATCAGGATTCTAAAGAAGAGAAGAGAAAAATAATTAACTATGTGTTCTGGTTAGCTAATACCACTCTTAAAAACCCACTGCAGGATAGATAGGTTTCTGTGAGAGGGTTGGGTTTTTTTCATCCATATGTGAAGTGCTGGAAAATGCCTGTAGCTAGAGGCAAGATGTTGATTAAGGTCAGTCCTGGATCTGGTTGTGTTGAAAAGCTGTCTGGTGCCAAAAGTTGTTCGAAGCCTGAGTACATGGGTCTACTAGCTCTGAGATTTGGGTGAGGAAAAGATTGCCTCTCCTTCCTCTTCCCCTGACTTTCTTCATACTTAGATTTTTTGGTAAATCATTTCTACTGTTGCAGTATTGGTAAAGCTTTATCATACCTAGGCCAAAAAGGCACTACTGAAAATCGTATATACAGTTTCCATGTCAGACTTTCCAGGCTGTTTTAATTAATTCAAGAGGCTAAAGTGATTTTGAACAAACACTGGACCACATCTTGTTAGTAGTGCTAAAATGCTGCTAACAGCCATAGAAACTTCCTGCAGGTAATGATTCTTGTTGATTTGGGTGAAGCAGAAGTAGCAGCAGAAACCTTAGCGTGGAAAGTGCTATTTCTTAGCATCATTTTTATCAGCTTATCATTTTAAATTGCCACCGAGCAGGTGATGTGACAGGAGGAGTTCGAGCTGTTCTTACAGTACCATCATGATTACAAAGCTGGAAAACATGGGGGGGGGGAAATGTGTGCTGGAAATAAATGTGAAAACTTCTGATACCCATTTGCATTTCTGAGGGCTCACTTAACATGGGTGGTTTCTATCCAGGGTAGAACACACAGTTCTGTTAACATATTTTGCTCCATTTTTAGAATCATAGAATCACTATGGTTGGAAAGGATCTCCAGGATCAAGTCCAACCTTTATCCCATCATCTCCCTAACCACTACACCATGGCCTCAAGTGCTTCACCCACTCGTTTTTTAAACACCTCCAGGGACGGCGACTCCACCACCTCCCTGGGCAGCCTGTGCCAGTGAACATTTCAATGAATTTTTAACTGAACTTTGATTTTTAGAAATCATTAATTTAAATGAAATCATTAAGCCTTGACAGGGAGTACTTTTGTTGTCACTTCCTAAATTCCCACTGAGGTGAGGCCAGCCTATGCTGCAGAACCCTTGCCCAGTCTGTGCCAGCAGCTGAACTGGTGGAATCACACCTGGCCCTGCCTGCTGGGCCCCCTTCACCCCGCATCCTCTTGATGCTTTTGTGAGCCCACTCATACGAATCTGTTGGGATTACAAAACCAGCATCCCATGCTACAAAACCACAGACCAAAAGTTACAATAGTTAGAAATACTGCCCAGTGCAGCCTCTGCTTATTCAAAACTCCCCTTGGCCCCGAGCGGGTCTGTGCTGTGACAGGCTGCCCTGTCCCCTCCCAGCAGGCTCAGCAAGCCTTTATGGCACTTCTGTGTGTGTCAGTATCGAAACTACTTCGTGTTTTATTGTAAATTACTGTTATTTGCAGCTTCCAAGTTTTGCAGTTCCCACTGCACAGTGATCAAGGACCCAATTTTCCCTTTGTATACATCAGTGTAAATCAAGATTAACTCCGGTGAAGTCAGTCTAGGCACACGTGTAAAACCAGGAGGAATGAAAGGAAAATCAGGCTATAAACTATTTGGGTTTTATTTTTAAATAGCAAAATTAATGCCACTGTTCAGCAGACACAGGGTGACCTGAAAAGTACTAGCTCATGCGTTACTAATGCATCTCCATTTAAATGCAGATTTTTGCTCCTAAGGAAGAACTTCAGGGAAATCTTCTCCAGATAAACTGTAATAGAATACCAAATGGTAATTCAATATTTCACTTAACTTGTGTTTCAGCTTATTGATCTTCGTTTTCTGTCATTTTGATGCAGCATTTGCCTAGGGGGAAGAGGATTACATTCACTCTAATAAAGCTTGTAATTAATAATTAATATTTTTGATATTCCAAACATCCATGCCAGCAGTGGCAAGTGACTGTTCAGTCATTCTCACACCAGAATCACTTCCTTCACTCAATCTGGTAAGGAAGGACTTGCACCTCATGAACTCCTCTTCCAGCATGACCATTAGATGCTGCAGTTAAAAGCCCCTCTCTCAGCTGTCCAGATTTTGCTGTGTGTTTGGTAGATACGTAGGAATAACCAGAGGGCCTGCTTGTTCAATTAAGCCTTTCAAATTAATTACATCATTTGCTTTTGCCATATATTATATGCTTAAGAAGAAGTATTTTCTCTGTACGTGCCTCCCTCAAGCCCTAAGTGCAGCCTATAAGATGTACATGAGACCTTGATACAAGCTCTTTTCTGCTGGACTGAACTTTAAGTACCCTAAATAGTACAATGAAGTCTTAGAAATAATGTTTATAAGCCAGTTGGATCATGAATACATTTATTAAGAGGAGTAATCTGCCATGGAGAGTCAGTATTTTTGCAGCTCCTAACATGATGAGACCCAAGAGTTAACAATTAGTTCACACTGTTTCTCAGTTTCCAGGCTGAAAGCCTGCAGTGCAACAGTGAACACATTGCAAAGAAGGCTTAGGCAGCTGAAAAATAAAACTGCCAACCATGGTAGTGCTATAAATATGGTAAGAGTTTCTAAAATACATTTTTAGGTTTCAGCTTTTTTGTTTGATTTTTTTTTATATAGCTCGATTACTTAAAAGGTGCATTTTTGTTAACATTTCCAGATGTTATTCTGGCAGCTGTAAGATTAATTAATTTTCAAAAATCTTACATCTGAGATTAACATTTTCTACATGGCATCCTTAGCATTGTGTATATTAAAAAAAAAAAAATATCAAAAGACAAGCAATACAGTAGTGGAAATGGGCAGTCTTGGGGTTAATGAGACCTCCTTTGTCATAAAGGAGATGTCTAAGAAATAATGATCTTTGTGATTATGCTCCTTTGGGGAGCTCACCTCTGAGCCCTCAGATCTCTTCTCTAAATTATCTCCAACATTCTCAGACCCTCACAGATTCAACCACCTGCTAAACAAAACAAAAACTGCTAATAAAAACCATTCCTCCACTCCCACATCAAAACAAGCCCTGTCCATGGCCATGGTTAGATCTAAATTAGTTATATATTGCAACCCATCAGACAGAAATGAGAATCTTTTGTTACTGGTAAGAACATAGGGCACACCATAAAAACCTGTCTCATCATAGATTGTGTTGTTTGGTTGGGGGGGGGGGGGGGGGCCTGGTAGTAGTTTATTTCCCAAGACTTAAGCTCTTGCTAGGACTTAACAAATAAGACTGAAAGCCATTTTTTTTTAAAAAAAAGGAATGGATCAGGTATGAACTGATAAAACTTCCCACTTCTTTGACCTTGTACACTTTACATCATAACGTGTGACGCAGCAGGGAGTTTTCCTAGCAGGAGTAGATACTTACATCCTCTTATTTCTTTCGCTGGCTTAAACCTGGTTTTTCACATTAATTACTCTTCATTTATTGAATGGAATGCACGCATTTTTCATTGTGCTGTTTGAAATGCTGGCCTGTCATGAAACCAAGTATTTGGAATTGGTCCATTTGAGCCACGTGAATCAGCAGGACTGGGTTATAGCTTTTTGCATTTTCTCTCACTTCAGCATTTCAAACCCATCCTTGCACAGAAGAAAATCTGGTAGAAAGATAAAAGGCTCCATCTAGTGGGCAAGAACTTATTTCAAGGAAAAAAAAAAAAAAGGAGGAGGGAAATTTTCACTTAATTTTATGCATGAAGAAATACTGCTTTTGTTTCTTTAAGCTGCCATGTTGTTCTTAATTCTTGCCTTCTACAGAGCCAGTATTTCATATGCAAAGCTGAAACATTAAAAATTGTGCTGACGGTGTTGAGCAAGAAGCAGTAAATTATACTGAGTGGGTTTAGACAGAAGAGTTGGTCCACAAAGTTCTTCCTCACCCTGCTTCAAGTGTCAATATCTAGTAACCAAAAATGGATCATTTGTGTGTCAACATTTATTTTTTTTCCAACTATTTCAGGTTCTTTGCTACTTAAAACTGACTGGAAATGTTCATAACTTGATCCTAACATTTAATACAGCATTTGAGGAGTATTTGTAGTAGGTAGCGGTAGATGTGGTTTATCTTGACTTCAGTAAAGCATTTGACACTGTCTCCCACAGCATCCTTGTAGATAAGCTGATAAAGTATGGGTTTAGTGATCAGGTAGTGAGGTGGATTATGAACTGGCTGAAGGGAAGAAGCCAGAGAGTTGTGGTTAATGGGACGGAGTCTAGTTGGAGGCCTGTGACTAGTGGAGTCCCTCAGGGGTCGGTACTGGGACCGGTGTTGTTTAATATCTTCATCAACGACTTGGATGAGGGTACAGAATGTATCCTCAGCAAGTTTGCTGATGACACCAAACTAGGAGGAATGGCTGACACACCAGAGGGTTGTGCTGCCATTCAACGAGACCTTGATAGGCTGGAGAGTTGGGCGGGGAGAAACTTAATGAATTTCAACAAGGGCAAGTGTAGAGTTTTGCATCTGGGGAAGAACAACCCCATGTACCAGTACAGGTTGGGGGCTGACCTGCTGGAGAGCAGTGTAGGGGAAAGGGACCTGGGGGTCCTGGTGGACAGCAGGATGACCATGAGCCAGCAATGTGCCCTTGTGGCCAAGAAGGCCAATGGCATCCTGGGGTGTATTAGAAAGGGAGTGGTTAGTAGGTCGAGAGAGGTTCTCCTTCCCCTCTATTCTGCCTTGGTGAGGCCACATCTGGAGTATTGTGTCCAGTTCTGGGCCCCCCAGTTCAAGAAGGACAGGGAACTGCTCGAGAGAGTCCAGCGTAGAGCCACAAAGATGATTAAGGGAGTGGAACATCTCCCTTATGAGGAAAGGCTGAGGGAGCTGGGTCTCTTTAGCTTGGAGGAGACTGAGGGGTGACCTCATTAATGTTTATAAATATGTAAAGGGTGAGTGTCACGAGGATGGAGCCAGGCTCTTCTCAGTGACATCCAATGATAGGACAAGGGGCAATGGGTGTAAGCTGGAACATAGGAGGTTCCACATAAATGTGAGGAAGAATTTCTTCCCAGTGAGGGTGACAGAACACTGGAACAGGCTGCCCAGAGAGGTTGTGGAGTCTCCTTCTCTGGAGACATTCCAAACCCGCCTGGACATGTTCCTGTGTGACCTGATCTAGGTATTCCTGCTCTGGCAGGGGGGTTGGACTAGATGATCTTTTAAGGTCCCTTCCAATCCCTAACATTCTGTGATTCTGTGATTCTGTGTACATGGGAAACTCTGCCAGTGTGTCACCTCACTTTCATTAAGTGACCAGTTTATCTGCAAAAGAGTGAAACGTGGGTTCTCTGGCAACTCAGGCAACAAGCAGCAGCAAGAGACACTGAACCACATTGTATGTCTTGCCTTTTGTCAGGCTGTCGCTCATTTTCAAGCCATACAGCTTGGCAGGATCAATTCCTCCTGTGCAGCTTCCAGCAGCAGGCAGACAGTTTAACACACCTTGCAGTAACATTGCTACACCCACGTTTACTATAGCCCGTGTTCACAGCCACAGTTGGAGTATTTGTCTCCAGGGCAAACCACAAAATAGAGCTTAACATGTTGTTTTGCACATCTCTTGGTCACAGGGAGATCTCAGTTTCCAGTCAGCCACTTAATAGCAAATCCAGAGGATTCCTCTTGCAGTCCTAATGCAGGATTTGGCAGTTCTGACCCACCACACAGCCCTGGGGATCTGCCCAAACCATTCCCCAGCTCCAGCTCTCCTTTGGATCCTTCATGGAAACATTAACCCTCAGTGGCAGCAGTAAGGACAGGCTTAGAGTTCTTACTCTGAACCTTTGGATGGGCAAGGACTAATACAGAACTGACTAGTCTTAGCCTGCCTTTGGGGAAGTTTGTATGTTTGCTAAACAAAGGCAGAGCTATCTCCAAAAGGGAGAAAATGGAAGATAAAAGTTAAACTGCTTTTTTTTTTTTTTTTTTTTTTTTTTTTGTTTAGGAGCAGCTTGTATCTTTGGTCTCAGCTTGCAGGAAGTCTGTGTAACCCTGAAAACATGTCAGCTAAACCAATACTGAACAGTTGTTTAAAATTTCACAGGTATTTCAAAATTATCACTACAACCACACCATTAGCTGTGTTAACTCTCCTAAAACTGACATCAGCTGCTTGTTAGAGTAATGCCACCTGATTTCTACTGCACAGGCCACCTGCCTTGCTAGGCACGCTACAGAAGATGCAAGTCACTTCAAAAGTTGTTAAATAAAACCACTTCTAACTGTTGGCCTTTGGTCTAGAACTGTTCACATTTTAAGATATTATGGGCTTGCTTCTGAGCTAAAGCAAATCCCACATTTGGAACTACAGTAAGATGCTCTGCCTCATTTTGCTTTAAATACCTTGTGGAGCACTGGTACTTGAGCTGATGCTAATGAAATACAAATTTCCAGATGCGAAACTCCGAGGAACATTTGACAATCTGCTCTTGTAATAATCTGCTGTAAACTCAAAATGCTAATTTGGGGATTAAGTATTAATTTATTCTCTCTACAGGTCATCGGATAGTCTCGTACAAGACTTCTAAAATAGCTACGTTAAATATTAATTAGATGTTGTTTACCTGGGTTAGATTCACTCAGCTGGTTTTTTTCCCCCATCTTTGTGGGAGCAGCAGTCTTTACAATGCATGCATATCCATGGATTTGTTTCAAGAGTACCACTAAATCTCTTATTTATTTTTCCACAGCTGATCAGGTGCTGAAGTTCGGAACGCTCGTCAGTACTTCCAACACCTACGATGGCTCCGGGATTGTGACTGTTGAGACAGACAAGCCTTTGCTGTGGACAATGGCTATCAAAGTAGAAGATGAGCCATAGCTGCCTTTTCTGATCTGACACAACCTCAAGCGACTGCGACTGTAAAGCTGTTCCAAAAGATATAAGCAGGCACTGATTTTATGTACTGAATGGAAAACAAGTCTGAAATAAAAGTCACTTGAGAACGAATCAAGGTTAGTAGCAATAATTGAGTACTTCATTCTGGTACCTCACACTACTTAATCAGAAGACACATGAGCTGCCACCCAATACAATCACAAACAGAAGCAAACGTAAAGAAACTGCTACTGCTTATCTGGTTAGTTCAGACTATTTCTACAAAGTATTTCATTCCAATACTGAACTATTTTTCCCCTTTTGCCAGAAGGAAATACAGTACAGTTGCACATAGTGTAACTACATTAAAAGGTGATAGCATTAAGAGCAGTTACTCTTATTTTTCTGTCCTGGTTTGTAACATATGTAGGTGCTGGTGAAGACTTCTCAAGAAGGGTAATAATTGAATTTTTCTACTTGGGAAGTAAGTTTGTGCACTCAAGAAGCTCCAGTTTTGCTGTAATACCAGTATCAGATTTCCCAGTATTAAGTGCTTTTAAAGTCAATAATAGAAGTAGCATTGTAACTTCTGCACATACCCAATGCTTACAACAAGCTTTTTGGAGTGAAATATAAATTTCTTAATCTCAGTCTGAGGAGGAGGAGTATTGCATCTAAAAGAGCTTTTGCAGGCTTAGTTTTTAAAATCAAAATATTCAATCATTTAATAATGAAAACTTATGGAATAAGTGGAAACCTTAGGGTTGCCAGATCAACAAATGAAGAGCCCTTTATAATTCTATGTGCAATTGCCTTACAGAACCTGGATCCAATATATCCTGGCCGACAGTGTGAGCAAGCTGTTGATTCACTGAAGGCCCTTAGAAGGATTGCTCATTATCTCTGGCAACTAAATTAACCTTGAACTGTACATCTTCATAACTAAGTCTGGCTTTCTTAATTATGCCATCAGAATAAGGATTAGCAATGCAAGTTCTTAATTTGATGTTTTTTTCCAGTCAAGTACATAATATAACCAAATGCGGAAAGGAATTGGGGGTAACAATGGTGGTTCCAGCAATTAGAGACAAGAATTTCAGTTGATAGACTTTTAACTCACCATTTGAGAGGCTACAGTAATGCTGTTTCCTTGCAGCCTACTTTAGCTGGAACAATGCTGCTTACTAAGCAGTAAATTAAGCTTCTGAAGAGAGGCTGTACAGTTGTCACCCTTGGAGGTTTTCCATACTCGACTGGACAAAGCCCTAAGCAACCTCATCGGAATGCAACACTGACCCAGGTTGGATCAGGAGGTTGGGCTAGAGACCTCCCAGGGTTCCTTCCTACCTGAATGGTTCCATTACAGTTGAAAGAAGTAACAAAACAAAACAAAGCAAAACCACTCTACTACTAAAAAAAAAAAAAATAAAATAAACCTGTCATGTAGACAGGTATGACCACATACACTTTAAAGGAGGAGTAAGATCACAAGAGTGTTTGAAAACCCACATTGAGCTTGTTTAATAGTCAACATATGACAAAGCCATTAAACCTTTGCAGCAAGTGTCACAATGTCTTGTTTTTCATGATGAATATTCAGCCGCCTCTGTTGAGAGAACAAAGTAATTAGTTTTGACTAATCAAGTGTGATCAAGTAATCCCATCTGAAGTCTAATGTATCCTCTCCCACCACTGCCTTGTTAGGACAAATATTCCTATTGTTACAGCTGATCTCCTATTTTCAAACATTTCTCCTTGCCTAGAGGACCACTCTTATGGGTATAAGCAAGCCACACATCACAGTCACAGGATAGTATTTAACCTGTCCCAGTGCTTGAAAAGGGATTACATCAGCTCTGCAGAAGCTGATGAGTTTTAATTGGTAGTGTTAATATATCAGTACCATGGCTGCCAGTCAGCTTGAGGTTGAAGCTTTTCACACCACAACATTCATTCCAAAAGCTCTTTGACAGAATGCAGTTACACATAAAGTTCCAAACATAGCCAGCACTCCAGAAATGAAACAAGACCAATTTTGTTCTGTGCCCTGTCACCTTCCAGCACAACCACTCAGTTTTCTCTACCTTGCATTTACTCTGGATACCCAAATTATAATCTGGGAACAGTAAAAGTATGCAAGATCCAAACAAGGTAAATGTTCTACGGATAAAAACACACTGAGGGACTGGAAATCAAAATATTTGACCTTCAGGTTTGAAGCAGAATACTTAAAACTGAAAAATTATGGATTTGTTATTTTGCAGCATGTTAAATTAACAATCTACTTCCTGATCAAGTCATACCTGTCATATTACACTAGCATGTGAAACACAGATACTAAAGCAATGTGGATCCTGTAGGGCTCACTGCCATCCTCTCTTTATAACTGAACAACTAAAAATGAACGTAAAATTTAGCGAAATTGAAGGTTTCTATTTACTTACACAATGATATTGTTGATTGGGATGTGGATCAATTTGACAAAGAAACCAATAAATCCCATTATCGCAAAGCCTATTGCTGTTGCCATGGCAATCTTCTGGAACTCTGCAAAAACAGAATCAAAATTTTAGTCTAGAAAGCCTCAGGTACGGCATGCAGGAGATGTGCACTACAGCCAGCAGCTTTCCCCAAAGCATAGCCTATCTCAATTTTTTTTTAAAAATAATAAGCAGAATCAGAAATACCCACAGTCCATATAATTAATGGAACGCTTATCCCATTATCTTTCCTTCATATCCCTACTAGCCCTGAAAATAACCCTCAATACAGTATCAAAAAAGGAAAAGCTGCATTTATGTCTGTCACGGGAAGATAGCATCTGAGGCCCCTGCAAAAATCAAGTACTTAAGTGATATTCTGAATTATTTTAAGACAGCAATCATTAAGTGGACTAAGGTCAACAGCCCCTCACAGCCCTGCCAGTCTGACAATGAATGAAGTTCCTTACTGATCTCAGAAGATGGCAGTAAACTTCATCCTGCACATGTGAATAGAGCATTATAACTACTACCAGTTAGGCCAACCAGTCACATTCTGGTCATGGTTACAGTTACAGCTTCTCTTTAATGCCTTTGGGAAAGTCCAAAACTCTTTTCTTCTGTACTTCCAGCAACAAAGTTCTTCCTGCCCCAGTCAGGCACTCACTGACAACTGAATGGGCACTCCAAAAAGCAACCCGAGCCCCTTTCGAGTCTCCTAAAATGAAGTATTTCCTCCAAGGTCACATAACAAGCAATTTCCTCCAGAATCTCCCCCAAACTGACTGCAGTCAAGCTTAACTACCACATTTCTCTTTTCAAAGTGCACACAATTTTTTCCCAGTTTACGCAATACATGAAAATTTTTACTTGCCTGTCACAAAATGACTAATTTCAGCTACTTCACTTCATAAGGTGAGATCATCACCCTCACACACCTGACTGACTGCACACCAGGAAAGGACACACTCAAGTTTATTATATCCAGAACCATAAACCCATTAACAACTGGACAGTGGTTCAAGTTTAAATCTCATCTTGGGAGCTAAGAAACACTCATGACAAATAAATGAAGTCACATCTGGAAAGATACACAGTAAAATCTAAGGTAAACTAAGGACTGTGTTCTGGTTTACTCTGTGATTTACCTTTCCTGTCAGGCTTGGTGCATCTTTTAACGAGTCGTATGGAGTCTTTTACAAACTGACGGCTGGGTTCCACAAATTGCATTACCTGATCCATGATTACCTGCAAAGGTGAACAGATTGAGTATGGGTGGTGCCACATGTATACTAGAAGAGAGAATTTTTTAATTACAGAAGTAGGAGCACTAAAAAATTTTAACTTAAAAATGTCATATTCCAACCTAACCGACTTTAAAAGATACTTCCACTTTGCAGAAAATAAAGACACAGCATCAATAGGCAAACACGATGACCTACCACTACCTACAAAAATATGAAAAACCGTGCCTTTCAGCACAGCATTGAACAGCAGCTCCATCACAGCCTGCTTTCAGCTTACGCCCTGCACTGCTTTTCTGAGAAAACTACTGAAGACTTCCAAACCCACGGACATGACCCGCTTCACGAGATCCCGAAGGCAGAAGCCTGCAGAGGGCTGGTGAGCACCGACAGGAACACCAGGGCCTCATTTTATTCTCGAAAAAAAGCATCTGCCAGCGCTGCCACCCCCAGCAGGACACCGGGCTGGGGATCTGCGGTCACTGATAAGTACAGACCCTCTCCCGGCTCCCTGCCCAAGTGTCCCTTTGTCTCCCGTCCTTAGCACCGCGGCCGAGGCCGAGCGGCCCTGCCTGCCCCCCCACCCCGCCTCGGGACACGCAGCGCAGGCCGGCGGCCTCGGCCCCCCCACAGCGGAGGCCTGCCCAGCGATCCCGGGAGCAGCAGCCGAGCACGGGAGCCGCAGCCGAGCCCGGGGCTTCCTCTCCCCGTTGCTCAGGCTGAGGGACGCCGCAAGCAGAGCGGGGAGAGCCCGGGGGTCCCGCGCGGCCCTTACCGGTTCCGCTGCCGAGGGATGGCCACGTCGCACAGCGGCGGAGGGCGGTGACGTCACCGCGTCGTGCGCGCGGCCAGGCCCCTTCCTGGGCGGGCTCGCGCTAGGGAGAAGGGCCGCTGATTGGCTGGGCTTGTCCTTCCGGTTCCCGAGGCCCCGCCCCTGCGCACGCCCCACGCCCCACGCACAGGGGCCGAGCAGGGCCCGGCGGGGCCGGTGCTGCCTGGCCGCGGCAGCAGCTCCGCGGCGGGGGGAGCGCTGCTCTCCGCGGGCCGCAGGGGAGAGCCCTGGAGTCCGGTTTTCTGGTTTTAAGGAGTACTGCCCGTCCTAGAAGAGAATACTTGCTGAGATACATGGGACCTTTCATTTCTTAATTTTACATTATCGTAAATATGTTTGATTCATTTATATCTTGAGAAATCTTTGAAATATATATGTGCTTCTGACACTGAAAAATTATTTTTAGCTTTTCATTCTCCTGAATGATCCTGAGTCTCTGTTTGGACGTGATAGGCAGAAAGATGATTTGTCTCCTCGGTAGCTGTACAGATGAAGGGGAAGAACATAAATGAAGAATTAATGTTGGGAAGGAAATGATGAAGTGCTTGTGGTCCATGTCTTTGGGTTAGCCTCATTAATTATAGAAATGCCACTAGATCAGGCCTTGATGCCATGGTTCTGAACGGGAATATCACTACTCTGAAGCAGTGAACGAGCCCCATCCTTTGATTTGTCCTGCTTAATAATCAACGTTGATGAAAAATAGATTTTTACCAGTGTTAGATTTATTGTGTGCTATTTTAAAGATGACCTTTTAAACAAAGTCCATGTTCAATTTCATTTCACAACCTGAAGAGTGAGAGCACTTGGAAGATTTGTGTCTGTATAATGATAGATGCAATACGAGAGAAACAAGGGCCGTATACTAAAACAGCATCACTAAATGGTACTTTGGACTAAAAAGGTCTGAAGGTAAGGTTTCCAGGTAGCAAAAGCAATAGAGGGAAGTTAACAGAGGAACAGTGTCTCTGATGCAGTGCTTGTGATGGTTTGTTTTAGCACAGCTGCAGCTGGTGGCTGTGATCTGTGAGTTCTCGTATTTTTAGCCACTTCTCAAGTCTTTCTTTGAGGTGGGCCACTTTTTAAGTTCACGGTTTGGGTTCGTTCTGTGCCAGTTCATATCATTCTCCTGTCATTTCTGTGCTCATCCAACAAAAATAAAGAAATGAGAAAAGTAACTTTGATAAACAATGGGCCAGAAAATGCTACCTCTAAGTCTTGCTCTGGTAAGTAGCAGCTGATGACACAGGCCTTGTCTCTGCCTTTGCAATTTCCACCTGAAGGTTTTTGTATATACTAAAAAACAAATGACTCAATTGTTCATAATAACTACACTAATAGTAGTTGTGGAAATACTTATTACCACTTCAGATTTAAAAAAAAAAAAAAAAAAAAAGCCAAATTAAAACTGGAAATATTCTTAACTTTAAGGTGATTTTTTTGTCCTCCTGAGGACAAAGTTTGATTAAAAATGAAGTGAGTTTTCTTTCTGTAGCAGAAGAGTATTTTATGTCAGCAGAAACATTTTTCAGGTGCTTTGTGTGCGTACAGACATTTAAAAATGGCTTTCAAAAACATGCAATGGTTGCATGTATTATACATAAGACTCCATCATATAGTGGATACAGCATATAGCAGCAAAAAGTGCAAGCAAAGCATCTTTTCAAGTATATTGAACGTGGCCCCTGTCTGCTTCAAGCCAAGATGACAGAGCAACCGATGTGTTCAGTAACTATGAAAAAGCAGTTTGTTGTTGCATTGCTATAGTGTCAAAACATTAATTAGAAGTCCCACTTTCATGATGAGATCGTGTTTTACTTTGTTTTGACAAACCTGCATTTATTTCAGTTTGTCAAGCATACCTCATGCCCCTTTGTGGTATTTTATATGCGGAGTGAACTAAAACTTTTCTTCCTGTGATGTTTCAGTACATGTGCTGTTTGGTTTGTGGCTCAGGATGTCTGCTCCATCCTGATAATGGCATCAGCTGAGCTGGACCCCAGTCCTGCTGTCGTGATATGCGTTTTGGTGTAAAAGCTGTGTCATTACATGTCATCTCTGGTGAGGTGGAAAATCCCAGCTGGCTACGAGTGTGGGCTGGAATGTCCTCTCTTTCTCTGGGAGTAAAAGGTGTTCAGGTTTTGTCTCTTGTAAAACTGTAAAAATATGAGAGCCACCACTTTATGAGAGTGAGAACCATCTGATGGGTAGGGCAGAGTGAGCAGCTGAGAGGATAGAGGTGGACAGACAGACAAAAACCTTCTTACCACTGAAGAGAGGGATAACTTACTTGCCCCTAGAGTTTTTTCACAGCTTTTTTTTCCCCACTGACCTGTACAGAGTTGGTTGGCTGCCTGTCATTGTTCCTGCTTTCAGATTAAGTAGGGCATTTGCCTTTGGCTCAGATTAAGCTTTTATAGGTTCACATTTTGTAATGCTGTTGAGGTCTCCTGAATTTTGCCAAGTGCTTGTGCCAAAGCAGACATGTCACCGATTTGTGCAGGAGCTGGGTGCTTCAGGCACACCAGCAGCATCTGTGCCTTGGACACATACTCTAAATGTGTAATAACTTGGGCATAAAAGAATCCAGAGGCTTTTGGGTGTGTCGGAACCAAAAAAATCAGCGTTGGAAGGTTTTACAGGGATGGGGACTGTTCTTCAAAAAGCTAGAATTGCAAAGTTTCTTTTTTTAATGTACCTTTTTCCTACTCTTTTGAAGATATTTTTACGTGCCTGCCTTTCCTGCTTTCTGCCTTCACAAATCTTCACTCTGGGCGTCACCTACAAGGAAATTTGAATGGATCTGGGATTTTTGACTGTTTCAGTTTCTAGGTGCTCAGTCTGAGGAACCTTGATGGGACCTAGGGCTCAGTGAGCAGAGATAAGAGTGTCTCTGAACTGCAGGTCCTTTAAAGATGTCTTGAGAAGGACCTGAAAACGTTGGTCATTAGAGAAGCATTTTGTTTGGTCACTAGTTGAGCACATACTCCTCATCACATGGAAGTGGGAGCCCTGAGGGTGGAGCTGCTTTTCACAGCATGAAGAAGCTGTAGACCTTTCTGGCTGTTGTTCAAACCCGCAGCAGTCTCCGTGAGTTTTATTGGATCCTGCACAAGGAATAAAAAGGTTCAATGGATTACTCAGCTTATTTATCTCACCAGTAATGCTCCAAGTCTTTATGGGGGAAATGGATTTGGGGATTCTTCTGTATCCAGCAGGTTTTCATCACAAGATTGCTGGTAGTTCCTTAGTCCCATCAGTAATTGGAGCATGCAATTAAATATTTGTAAATCTCATTTCACTCCCATTCCCAGTAAGATAAAAATTACTTGCATCATTGGAGAAAAGAACAGAAGCCTGCAAGATGATGTTGCTTTAAAAAATAAATACCTGAAGATCTAGCACTTTGATGCTTGTATTACCCAGATGTCACTTACTCTTAATCATGGAGTTAGTGTTGTAAAACTGACTAAAATGTTGGAGTAATCAGATTGAGGAAGCTTCAAAAGTGAGTTTTGCCAACACTATGGTAAGTTTGTGTCTGTTCTGCAGCTCCTGCACAAGTCCAAATGCTTGCTTTAATAATTACCTGGAAACATTTCAATAGCAGCATCTCTGCAACTTTGGCAGCAAGTGACAGCCTCAGGCTTTTTTTTAATTAGCACCTTTTTGAAATCATTAGCTAAATTAGTCAAGTATGAAGTATCTTGCCCAAAGGATTATCTGCAAATTGTACTTTGCATCTGTCTTAACCTGTGGACACAATGCTGTGCTGATACTGCTATTAACTGCATTGCATATCCCGCTTCTAGCGAATTCGTTGTGCATAATCTAAATGAAATCTGGTGTACCTTTATAAAACTAACTTTAAAAGTCCAGGGTTCTGGTCTTGCTAGGTACTCTATTCCTCCCACACAGGATCCTGAACTCCACCATCTCATGATCACTGCAGCCAAGGCTGCCATCGACCGTCGCTGCTTCAGCAAGACCCTCCTTGTTGGTGAGTACAAGATCCAGCAGCGCTCCTCTCCTAGTCGGCTTATCCACCATTTGCATTAAGTAGTTATCATCAATGCACTGGAGGAACCTCCTAGACTGTGAATGGCTGGCTGTGTAAGTCTCCCAGCAGATATCGGGGTAGTTAAAATCCCCCATGAGGACCAAGGCCTGTAGTTGTGAGGCTGCTTTCAGCTGCCTGTAGAAAGCCTCATCAACTCCCTCGTCCTGATCAGGAGGTCTGTAATAGACCCCCACAACTGTATCACCCCTGCCTGCCTGCCCCTTAATTCTTACCCACAGACTTTCCACTTGCCCCTCATCAGTCCCTGGAGAAAACTCAATACATTCAAGCTGCTCCCTCACATAGAGAGCAACTCCACCACCTCACTTCACTGACCGATCTTTCCTAAAAACGACATAGCCATCCATGACCACATTCCAGTCATGTGAGCTGTCCCACCATGTCTCTGTAATTGCCACCAGGTCATAACCTTTAGACCGCACACAGACCTCTAACTCCTCCTGTTTATTCCCCACACTGCGTGCATTGCTGTACAGGCATTTCAGAGAGCAAGCAGAGCGCACTGGTGGGACCCCTGGGAGGCAGGAGGCCTTGTGGTCAGGGCCTAAACATCTATCCCTTCTCTTCAATGATGGAAAATCCTCCCTAGACCACCTTCCTTCAGGCCCTAGCATATTGCTCTTGGGCTTGTCCCTAACAGACTCAGTTGTCCCCCCTTCCCCCTTCACATCTAGTTTAAAGCCCTCTCAATGAGCCCTGCTAACTCCTGCCCCAAAAGCCTTCTCCCCCTCTGGGACAAATGCATTCCACCTGCCACCATCAGGCCAGGTGTCTCATATAGCAGCCCGTGATCAAAGAACCAGCCGTCCCAGGGCCCTGAAGTCACTCTTCATTGCCCTTACACTTCTTGTAATAATTTTGTCACTGCCAACCTGAAAAACCAGCAGTGGGCAGTAATCGGAGGGCTTTACAAGATCAGGGAGTTTCCTTTTAATGTCTCTAATCCGAGCCCCAGGGAGGCAGCAGACTTCCCTGTGGGATGGGTCTGGTCGCCAGATGGGCCCTTCTGTTCCCCTCAGAAGGGAGTCGCCCACCACAATTACCCTCCTTTTCTTCTTAATTGAAGAAGTCCTAAGGCGTCGGGGTGACTGACAAGCCCTAGGTGATTCAGTAGACTGATCTACCCCTCCAACTTGATTTACCTCTCCCTGAAGTTCCAAGGCCTGATACCTGTTACTCAAGGGCAACTGGGAGGGTGAAGGGGGTTGGGAGGGTTTTTGCTTGCCTCTCCAAGGACGGACCACCCTCCATTCCTCCCTGTCTCCTGAACCCTCTCCTTCTGTCTGATTCATCTGGATCCCAAAAGATGGCTTTGCCCCAGGAGATGTGTATCAAATAAAGGACTTGCTTCTTTCATTTAAAGACATTTGCTCTTTACCCTAGCATTGCCCAGGGCACCGAAGACCAAACTGGATCACTGTCTGCACCCTATTGAGACTACATTAATCCCATGCTTTTCAGTTTCCTGCAGCATTCTGAAAAGATTCTTCCTGTAATCTCCTTTTGAAGGATAATTTCTAGAATTTGGGAGTGGGTAGGAAGGGGTTTCTCTGTGGAGTGGTGGAGTCCCCATCCTTAGAGGCATTTAAGAGCTGTGTAGATGAGGTGCTGAGGGACATGGGGTAGTGGGGAACTGGCAGGGCTGGGTTAATGGTTGGACTTGATGATCTTAGAGGTCTCTTCCAACCAAGGCAAATCTATGATCACATGCAGCCAGAGACAGGATTTGAGATGGCAGATCTGTCAGATACTTAGCTGATAGATCAGGCTCACTATCTCAGGCTTGACCCAAATGCCACATTTGGTACCTGGAGTCTCAGATTTCCTTGCTATTCTATCAAAATCTCACCTCTCTTGCTCACTTCCTCTGGCACATTTCAAGTGTGGCCATTGTTTCTTATTGCTTGATTTTAAGCATTCTGTAGCTGTGCTATATCAGGACGTGAAGACGAGATGTTCTATGGATCCTTCTTGATTCAAGTTCTGTTGCACAATTACCAGTGGCTGGCCAGAGCTGGACTGTAGGTCCCTGCTGATGAGAATCTCAGCTCTTCTTTCAGATAGCATCAGTTCACTTGGCATTCACATGCATGGCTCCTGCTGAAAAAAAACAAACCCAATACTCACAAAAGGAAATAAGTACTTTGGGATTTCAACCTGTCAACAGTGAGGAATAAGAATGGCAGCATTTAGCCTCAGATTATTGGTTAGCTCACGGGGAAATTTTATATTAAACATGGCAAACCTTCATTCCACTGGATAAAAATAATGTAGCACTTGTCAACTGACAGGGATTCTCAGTCTGTGTCATATGAAAGGACAGATTCAGCTTGTGTGTATAACAAACCACAAATGAGTAAGGAAGGTCTTCATTTATAAATGATGAAATCACATTTGCTATTTATAGCTATACAAAGAAAAATAAAGGAGCTAAGTTCTGCTCACAGTGATGGCTCTCTATATTTAAAAGTGCAATGGAACAGATTTGGCTTCAGCTTATCTCGTGGACATCCTTTGAATGGAAGTGCTTCATGTCCACTGGTTAACAGAGGAGCAGTGGAAAATGCCAGAGGAAACCTACATCTTTTCCAACTTTCTTGATGCTTCTTACATGATCTTCCTTTATTATATATCTATAAGAGACCGGACCAGAAAACCAGATATATCATAGAATGGTTTGGGTTGGAAGGGACCTCAAAGATCATCTCGTTCCAACCTCTTGCCATGGGCAGGGACACCTCCCACCAGCCCAGGTTGCTCCAAGCCCCATCCAACCTGGCCTGGAACACTGCCAGGGAGGGGGCAGCCACAGCTTCTCTGGGCAACCTGGGCCAGTGTCTCACCACCCTCACAGGAAAGAATTTCTTCCTAATATCTAATCTAAATCTCCCCTCTTCTGGTTTAAAACCATTACCCCTCATCCTATCACTACATGCCCTTGTAGTAAGTTGCAGCTCTTTGAGTGCAAACATCCAGCCAGTTCCTTATCCACGAAGTGGTCCATCCATCACATCCATGTCTCTCCAACTTAGAGACAAGGAGTCATACTCAATCGTGTTGCTTCATTCGCGCAACAATCACGCATGCAGAAAACAAAGCTAAGAAATACCATTTCAGCTTGTTGCTGGTGGCAAAGCAGCAGCAATGTGCTTGGGTTCACATGACTAACCTCAAATTCAGAAGTGATAGAGAACCACTAGGGTTGCAAGATCTACCTGTGACTGAAGACGTAAGACTGAGGCTTTCATTTGCTTAGCAAGAAAGTTTTGCAAAGATGCAAATGAGATCAGCAGCACTAAACTGCTTGCTTCTTCCTTATTTCAGTCTTATTTGGGGCCTAACTATTTCAAGGAGCTCGCATTTCTGAGAGCCTCCACGCATGCTTTGAAAGCATCCTACAAATCTGTTGGCCTCTACTGTTGGAAAGCTAGTATTGCAAGAGAAATCAAAAGAATCAAAAATAAGATTATTTCAGTCATTCAGAACTCAGCATGCAAGTGAGCAGGCATTTAGGCATTCTTATCCCTTCTGTTAAAAAAAAAACAACAGTGGAGTACACAACAGTGAGTTTTAATATATTTCACAGATTGTCATGCAAGTTACAATAAAGGTCTTTTCAAAGAACCAGAAAGCTAGCAGATTTATACAGCAACATACGGTTCCAGCAGCACTTTTGCAAAGAAAATGAGATGCAAATCTGTGATATTAGCTAGCCTAACACTAAATGACAAGTCTCCAACTTCTTTGACAGGCAACACATTCGATTAAATACTGCCTACAAAAATCAACCAGCTAATTCACTCTGAATGCATGGGAAAATCTAAGGCAGTCCACAGAGTGAAAAATCTCCAGATATTCAATTGAACTTAATGGTCATACAGCTCATCTCAAAAAAAAAATGTAGTAGACACAAAGCTTACCAGCAGATGCCAGTCTTACATCAGAGTAATACAGTTACAAAAAGCTGGTAACTATTTTGGATAAGATTTGAAGCAAGATTTTTTTTTTCCACACTGGTAGATCTGAAGGTAAGGTAAACCAAATTTTGAATAATCATTAGCAAAATATTCCAAATTATTCAAAGATAAATTTGAATGTGCTTTTTTCCTCTATTGCTATTGCTTTGAAGCAAAATCTTCATCTAAAATGAATTGTTTCTTTTAATCACAGAATCATCTAGGTTGGAAGAGACCTTCAACATCATCAAGTCCAACCATCAACCTAACACCAACAGTCCTCAACTACACCAGATCCCCGAGTGCTGTGTCAACACGACTCAAACACTTCCAGGGATGGGGACGCCACCACTGCCCTGAGCAGCCCATCCAGTCTAAACCTCCCCTGGCACAACTTGAGGCCATTACCCCTTTTCCTATCACTTGTTACTTGGTTAAAGAGACTGACCCCCACCTCTCTACAATCTCCTTTCAAGCAGTTGTAGAGGGCAATGAGGTCCATTCTTGAAAACCCCCAAGCCCTGTCAGTAACACCATTCTCAGAGCCACAAGTTGACTCCCTCATCCATCTCTGCAACTGAAGGCCTGTCTGGGGTTTTTTAGAATTAGTTTTAATACGTGGTCTAGTGACCCCCAGCTTTGGTGGACCTTCATCTACATCCTTATTTGCCTGGCCCTCAAGTTCCAGAGCCCCTTATCGGCTGTGCAGGGGCACCGGGGAAGGTGAGGGAGGCCGGGGGGATTTTCCTGCCGCCCCCAGCAGGGCCCTGTTTCCACTCCCCCCATCTCTTCGGTCCCCTCCTTCAGCTCGGTGGCACGGGTCACGGGACCCGCTGCTTGTGCAGCCTCCACCTGCTGCCTCTGCCTCAGGGATGGCAGGGGTGGCTCCACCAGCGTGTGTCCCTCGCACACCCCCTCACACCCCTGGACCTTCCCATTGTTGGAGCTCTGCCACTGGGCTGCGCAGAGCAGTCACAGTGCACGCAGGGGCTGGCTCTGCTGCCTGCCGGTACGAAGGACAGGCTGGGACAGCCACCATGTTCGTGTGGGAGCCCCATCTGGGTCGCCACATTCTGGCAGTGGCTTTCAGCCGAGCGGAGACCACAGCTCGGTCCTCTTGCGGGAGGCGATGACCAGCAGCTGAGCTCGGCTCCAGAGCCAGGAGGGTGTCTGTCCCTGAGGGGTTTTCCCGCCGTCACTCTGTCCCCGCTGCCGCCACAGGAGCTCACTCTGCCTGCTCGTGCTGGGGTGGAGGGGGTGGCTGGGGCATCGTCTCTCCCCTGTGCTGCTGCCCCCTCGACTTGCAGTTTTTTGCAGGCTTGGGAAGGGTCCCCAGCACAATTCTCTGCTTCAGAGCCCTTCACCTCTGCACCACTGAACAGAATTAGGAATTCACTGTTTAAAGTCAAGACAAGACCTTAGCTTAATGACTGGAAAACTAACAGGGATTCCTAGCACTCACAAAACAAAATTAGTGGAACGGGATTTCAGGCCTGCACAGGCTTCACAAGGTAACGCTGAAATTCTGAGTTCCTCTTCATTGTGCAAACTGAAAGTCTAAACAGAAGGTGTTAAATGCATCTTCTGAAATGTTCACTTTCCTATTTAAATTTCATCCCCATGGCTCTTAATCCCCGAAAGCACCATCCTTACGTGTAACTGTGACATGCTATGATTTATGAAGATCTGTTTGATACAACACCATAAACACTCGATTTACCCATTTTCCCAGATACAGACAATCATTTTTGCCTTGCAAGATAGACATAACTTATTGTCTCCACACAAATGAAATTTCTTACTTCATTTCTTCCCTTTCAGTGCTGCAGAGAAAAAGATTAAAAGGGTCCAGAGTCAACTAGTGCAAAATCTGAAACAAGTGAGGATAAAAACAAAGTCTCTAATTTATGTAATTGATTAAACTTCTAAAAATTAGGACACCAAATAAAGCAAACATTATTAAACTCTAACTAGGCCATTTAGTCCAAGTCAGTTTATCTAGACCTGCTGTATGGTCAGGGAAGAAAGGCAACTTGAGAAAGCGCTTCTCCCCTAGAACAGACCACTAAGAGATGCATCACTGTGTGCACAGAGACACAGGCATTACAGAGTCACACCTTGGTTTGGCTTGGAAGGGACCTTTAAAGATCATCGAGTCCACAGCCCCTGCCACAGACAGGGAAATCTTTCACTAGACCAAGTTGCTCAAAGCCCCATCCAACCTGGCCTTGAACACTTCCAGGGAGGGGGCAGCCACAGCTTCCATGGACAACCTTTTCCAGTATCTCACCACCATCATCACCTAAAATATTGTTCCTTATATCCAATCTAAACCTACCCTCTTTCATTATAAACCCTATCTTGTTGCCACAGGCCTTAGTAAAAAGTCTTCCTCTGTCTTTCTCGCAAGTCCCCTTTATATATTGAAAGGCTACAATAGGTCTCCCCAGAACCTTCTCTTCTCCAGGCTGAACAACCCCAGCTCCCTCAGCCGGCTTTCACAGGAGAGATTTCTGTCCTCTGATCATTTTTGCTGCCTTCCTCTGGACCTGCTCTAGCAACTCCATGTTTTTGTTGTGCTGGGGGCCCCAGCAGGTCCCTCTGCAGAGCCTCCCTGCCCTCAGGCAGATCAACACTGCCACCCAACTTGGTGTCACCTGCAATCTGACTGAGGGTGCACTCGATCAATCCCCTCGTCCAGATCATCGATAAAGACGTTCAGCAGGAGTGGCCCCAGCACTGAGCCCTGGGGAACACCACTGGTGACCGGCCACCAACCGGGTTTAACTCCGTTCCCCACAACTCTCTGGGCCCGGCCACCCAACCAGTTTTTTACCCAGCAAAGCGTGTGCCCATCCCAGCCACGAGCAGGGAGTTTGGCCAGGAGAATGCTGTGGGAAACGGTGTCAGAGCCTTACTAAGGTGGAGCCTGCCCACCCTCGCGCAGATCAGCACTGCCACGGGGGGAATTCCTGTATTTTTGGGAAGCACAAACACTGCCTTTCCCGGGGGTGTGGGGGGCACACGCTGCTGCCCCAGGAGGGGTCTCCTGAAGGAAGGCCCAGCCTGGTGCGGCGTTTGCCCCGGCGGTGCCATGGGGCGTCCCTCGGGTCCGGTGGGGGCCACGAGGGTGCGGGACGGGGATGCTGCGGGAGCAGCTCCCGCCGGTGCAGCCCCCAGCATTGGTGTCACCACGATTCCCCCATGGCCTGGGGGGAGAGGGGTCCCCCCTGTGTGCTCACAACGGGGCGCCCCACGCCCTGGCAGCGGCTGGCACCCCAGTGGAATGTTTCTGGTTTGGGTTTCCCTTTCATTTGCTATTTGTTTTTATATGAACGGGGAGGGCGATGAAAGAAATTCACATTGCAGAGGGATTTAACAGTGCCCCGCACAGATCCGCCACGCGCCTGTGTCCCCCCAGATGTGGGACCAGGTTCCAGCTGGAGCCCCCGGCCCAGCGGTGATGGAGCCTTTGGAGAATGAGACACCCCCCACCACCACACAGGGAAATAGCGTGGGAAAGGTGCCACAGTGCTCAGGGCATCGCCCCCAGACAGAGGGGCTGCGAGTGCTGGCTGCTGCAGGAACAGGGATTTATTTTTTAATTTATTTTAAATTCATTGCAGTTCTTTGCCTGATCCTGCCTGCTTCCCATGACATCCCCTGGTGCTCCGGTCTCACAGCGGGTTGCCTCGACAGGGTGGCAGCCTCAGGCCCCCAGACCCTGCCCCACTCCCCACAGCACCCCCATCCCCAACAGGGACATTTGTTCTTTTATTGGGTTTTTTCTCTCCTATTTTTTCTATTTGTAGATATTTTCTTTACTTTTTTTTCCCTTTCTTTTCCTGTGTCTTTTTCCCTTGTTTTCCCCCTCGTTCCCTGTTCCCGCCCCCGCTCTGGGGTGGGCAGCAGCAGCTGGGACACGGCCAGGTGAGGGCACTCCGCGGCCGATGGGAAGAGCCCCGCACCTGGGGGGGTTGGGCTGGGGGCGGAGAGGGGCGAGGGGATGGGATGGCGGATGGATGCTTTTAGCGCGTTGGGGTGCAGGGAGTGGGTTGGGTGCTGCTGCTGCTGCTGCCCTAGCCCGGGGGTCCCCTCGCCCTGGCAGCTCTTGGGAAGGGGAGGGAGGGGGTGGCAGAGCCTGCGGCCATCCCCGGGACAGCCGGTGCGGCGTGGGGCTGCGTGTCATGGCGTCTCCGTGAGTGTCCCTGAAGCTGCTGGGCTTGTGCTTCGCTGCGGGGGTGTCCCGGGGTCCGCAGAGCTCCTGGGCTGCGCGGTGGGGCTGTCGGGCAGCCGCGGGGGGAGCCCCGCACCTCGCTGCTCGTGTTGGCCATGGAACGCATCGCGGGTGCGTCAGCCGAAGGGGTGGGAGAGAGGGGATTCCTCCGGCGGCGGGGGACCGTGGGCAGTGGTGGTGCCTGGGGATGAAGCCCCCCGGCCCGAGGCAGCGCTGGGCAGCAGCACCGGCCCCGCGCCCCAGGGATGCTCCTGCGGCACCTGGCACGGCATTTTCCTCCAGGTCCCCCCGGCACCGCGCCGAGGAGCTGCGGGAGCAGGGACACGCGGGGACCGACCGTCAGGGCCCCCCGGCGAAGGGTCGGTGGGGGCTGCGGCTGCGGGGGCCGCCCAGCACCGGGGTCCCCGCCTCGCCGGCCCGCACCTCCCCCCGGGGCTGGAGCGGAGAAGAGCTCCTTGGGACCCCTCAGCCGGCCGCGGGCCCCGCGGTGCTGTGCCGGGTGTGAGCACCCCCGGCCCACAGAGGGGTCAGGTTTGAATGGAGGGGGGGCTGTGTCTGGGGGGGGTATGTAAAGGTATGGGGTGGTGCGATGGGCAGCAGCGGGGCCGTGTGCTCAGTCCCACTGGGGCAGATGGAGCCCATCTGTGTCCCCTTCCCCAGATCTCAGGGATGCATTTTGGGGCTGGAACTGCAAACATGGGGTACATCCATCAGCTCTATGCATGTGTGCCTATAACGCCCCCCCATCCCCAAACTGCCAAACATTCCATACGCGGTATTGAATAAAGCTGTGCGGCACTGCCGGGGGCGGTGGTCGTGCTGTGTGACCCGGACCCCCGCTGCCCCCGGGGCTCCCCGCCCCGCACACGCGGGGGTGCCGTCAGGGCCCGACCCCCCGGGGATCTCTGGTGCCGGCGGGGGACGAGCGGGCAGCGGGCGGGCGGCAGGACCCGGGGCGGCCGCGGCGGGCGGGGCCGAGCCCATTAAAGGAGTGGGCGGGGCCAGGCGGGCGGGGCGTGGCGGCGGCGGCGGCTCCGGCGCGGTGAGTGCGGGCGGCGCGGGGGGCCCGGCCCGGGGGCGGCTGGGGGCGACGGGAGGACAGCCCGCAGGGCCCCCGGCCCGGTCTGCAGCACCGCCCTGCGCCCTCCGCGGGGCTCGGGAACCGGCTGCGGGCCGGCCGCTGTGGCGGCGCGCGGGGCAGGGAGCGAGCCCTGGGCTGCAGACCCGGTCCGGCGGGTCGCGTCCGAGGGCGGCGGCCGGGTCGGGGGTCACAGAGCCGGGCCCGGGGAGGGGCTGAGGCTCCGTGGGGCGGAGGGCCGGGCCCGCGGTCCGCGGGAGGAGCTCCGGAGAAGAGCCCGAGCCGGCGCGGGGCGGCTGAAGCGGGGTCCCGGGGCCGTGCTGGGGCTGCGGAGCAGAGCCCCCATCCTGCGGTGTGGGGCTCGGGACCGGGCGGGAGGCTGCGAGGGCGTGCGGGCTCCGGCACACGGGGGGACGGCGGCACTGCGCGGCACTCCTTCGTACGCTCCGTTCCGGTACTTTATTTCCCTTATTAAACTGTTTTTATCCCCCCACCGTCTCTGTGCCGTCCCCTCTGCGGTTCTGCCCCCGCTCCCCGGGCCGAGGGAGCGAGCGGCCGCGCGGGGTTCGGCTGCCGGAGGGCTCCGACCCCCCCAGACGCCGTCACCTCTCGGGCACTGAGACCGAGTCTTGGGCTTGGGGGCTCCCAAACAGAACCCGAGCCCTAAGTCTAGGGGCTGGAAATGGGGCTCATTTGGGCAGTTTAGGGCTCAGGGAGACCAAGTCCTGAGTGTGGGGGGGCTCACGTTGGCCAAATTTGGGGCTCAGAAGTGGAGACCAAGTCCTGCCTTTGGGAGCTGGCAGTGGGGCTCAGAGACTCGTTCCTGTGTTGTTCAGCCCCAGAGCGGGGCTCAGGGGTGCTGGGGGTCACACACTGAGTGAATCCGGGGGATGTGGGGCTCAGGCACACGGGGTGAGGCAGGGACACACGTTCAAGTGTTGGACACAGACTCAGTGCTGTGTTCTGGGGCCAGAGGCAGAGACCCAGTTCTGGGTGTTTGGGCTCAGAATCAGGGACTCCATTGTGCCTTCTGGGGGCTCCAAACCGGGCTCATTTGGGCGGTTTTAGGGCTCAGACACAGAGACTAAGTCACACGTTTTGGGGGGTTTGAAGCACAGACTAAGTCCTGTGTGTCTTACAGACAGAGTGCTGTGGGTCTGGGTGAGGAACACAGGCTCAGTGCTGCGTTCTGGGGGTGTGAAACCGGGGTCATTCGGGCAGTTCAGGGCTCAGAGAGTAAGTGCTGCGTTTGGGGGGGCTTGGAACAGGGCTCGTATGGCCCCAGAAATGGAGACCAAGTCCCATGCCCTGGGCACTTCAAGCAGAGACCGAGTCCTGTGGGTCTGGGCTCAGAAACGCAGACTAAGTGCTGTGTTTTGGGGGCTGAAACTGGGCTCATTTGGCCAGATTTAGGGCTCAGACACGGAGACTAAGTCCTGCGTTGTGGGGGCCTGGAGCCCAGTCCTACATGTTCGGGGTGAGAAAGAGAGACGGAGTCGTGCATTTTGGGGGCCAGAGGAAGAGACCCGGTCCTGGGTGTTTGGGCATAGAAATGCAGGCTCCATCCTGTGTTTGGGGGCTGGAAATGGGGCTCAGGGCTCAGTCTGCTTCCAAGTGCTGTGTTCTGCAGACTCAACATGGGGCTCAGGGGGTTTGGGGCTCAGGCACGCACAGTCAAGTCTTGAAAACAGAGAGCACATCCTGAGTGTGTGGGCTCAGAGTCAGAGACCGGGTGCTGCGTTCTGGGGGCTCCAAACCAGGGTCACTGCCCACTGTGCAGGCTCAGACACAGAAACCGAGTGCTGTGGTACAGGGGTGGGGTCAGGGCTCGTTTGGGCACTGAGAGCTGCGACCTGGGGGGGGGGGGGGGGGGGGGCTCAGAAACGGAGACCAAGTGCTGTGTTCTTGGGGGTGGAACTGAGACAGAGACTAAGTCGTGTGTTTTGGGGGGCATGGAGCAGAGCCCCCGCCCCTTATGTTGGGGCTGAGAGACAGCGACTGAGCGCTGTGGTTCCTGGGGTGACCCTGCTCTCCCCCGGGCTGTGTCAGCACTGAGCGGAGCCCCCGTGCCGTGCCGGGGGGGTGAGGCAGAGGCGCGTGTGCGGGCTCAGAGGCAGAGACTCAGTGCCGTGCTTGGGGGGCTCCACACCGGGGTCCGAGTCTCGGGGACCCTCCGTCGCCCCCACTTTTATTCGGTGTCCGTACGGAGTCCCCGCCGTTACCCGTGAGCACAGCCCCGGCGGGACAGCCGCAGCCCCGCACCGGCAGCAGCCGCGGGCAGGAGCGGCCAGCGCGAGCCCCGAGGTCCCGTCGCGGCACCGGGATGGAGGCGGCGAGGCCGGAGTCGGGACGGGAGGGCGAGGCCGGGCCCGGCTGCGGGACCCGCACCCCGCCCGCCTGGCTCTGCGGCGAACACCACCGGGACTGCCCCGCCGGCACCGGCAAAGCACCGCACAGCGCGCCCACGAGGCCCCGCACCGGCAAAGCACCGACCCCACCGCGGCCCGGCCTCGCCTCACCGTCCCCAGGCTCCGCACAGCCCCGGGAAGAACCCCCGAGGCGGGCCCGTGCTGCAGCTCCGCGACCTCAGCACCGGTATCACGCCCGCCGCCTGCGGGGCCGCTGCGGCTCTGGCGGCAGAAGAGGGGGCGCGGGGCGGGGCCTCGGGGCGGGGCTTGGCCCCAGTGCGCGTGCGCGGGGCGGGGCCGGCACAGCTGTGAGGGGCGCGGCGAGGGGGCGGGGCCACACTGCGCCTGCGCGGGGCGGGGCGGGGCCCAGACCGCTCCCGCGGGATCAGTCTCAGGTGTGCGGGGCCCCACGGCGCGTGCGCGGGGCGGGGCCGGCACAGGTGCGCGGGGCGGGGCGGTGCCCACGGCGCGTGCGCGGGGCGGGACCGAGCAGATTTGAGCCGCCGCGGCCGCCGCCGGTCCTTTCTCTCGTTCTCTCCCGTTCTCTGCGGGCGGTTCCGCTCGCGGCCCCGAGGCGGCAGCGGCCGGGCCGGGTTTCCCCGGCGGGGCCCAGGTGAGGAGCGGGGGGCTCGGCTCCAGGTCGGGAGCGCGGGGCTGGGAGCGGGGAAGGGGCCGCGGCCGAGCGGTGCGGCGGCCCCGGAGGGGTCTCGGGGCGGAGGCGGGGGAGCAGTGCCGGTGCCTGGTCGGCCGCGGAGCCGGCCGCGCTGCCGGGGGCTCCGCGGAGGAGCCGGCGGAGCCGCGAGTCTCGGGGCGCCGGGGAATAAAGCCTGGAGGGCCGGAGCCCGGCGCCCCCCGCCCGCGGCCACACGGGGCTGGATCCGCGCCGCGGGTCCCCCCATTCAGTTCCCAAGCACCGTCCGACACGGCCGGGGCTCCCGGGCCCGTCCCGACACCACACGCGGGGTGGGGGTGCGGGGACTCCCCCCGGGGCAGTGCTGGGGCTGAGCAGCCCCGCTGGAGCCGGGCCCTTCCCAGAGCTGCGAACGGAGCCCGGGGCTGCGTTTGTGGGGCTGGAAAGGGGCTGCGGGGGGCAGAGAGCGAGTCCTGCGCCTTTGGGCTCAGAGACGGGGACGCGGTCGCTGTCTCTGGGGTCAAAGCCAGGGGCCGGGTTGGCCGTGGCTGGGGGGTGGGAGGCGGGAGGGCTTTGGGGTGTGGGTGTGTGGGAGGGGGGGTGGGCAGGGCGCGTGGACCCCTGCCGGAGGTGGGGGTCCGGTCGCGTTGTTCCCCAAAGCTTGGGACGCTGGCATGCACCAGGCCGAATTAAACGTAGGAGATAGTCTCAGGGCGAAAAGGTGCTTTTCACACTCTTTATTGGAGGGGGTACAACCCCCGGACTGGTTATCCCAGCTTCAGACAGTGTACAATTATGACAGGTCATATTCATATACAAGTCATGACAGTGATTGAGTTACAACTTGGGCCAAAGCCAAGATCGTTTGCACAAGCTTTAATGAGCTGGAACCAACTGGAGATGGAGAGGAGGAGGTACTGGAACTGTAAAGCAGCTGGAGATGGAACCAAGCTGGAACAGGAGCTGCAAATGAGCTGGAGCCCAAGGAGGTGAAACCATGCTGGGATCAAGCACAAGCTGGAGCCATCCTTGAGCAGGACCTGAAATGAAAGAGGGCAGAAACAAATTACCTAGAGGTGCAAATGAGCTGTAACGAGCCAGAGCCCTCCATGAGCTGGAGCAGAAATGGACAGGGACAGAAACAACCCACCTGGAGCTGAGATGAACTGGAGCTGAAACGAGCCAGAACTGTCCACAAATTGGAGCTGGAACTGCCCACAGCCGTCCGTGAGGTGGAGCCTCATCGCAACAGAGCTGCAAACGCACTGGAGGTGTCCGTAAGGCGGATCTGAAACCAGAGCAGAACCAAACGGGAGCTGCAAATGAGCTGGAGCCAAAACCGAACTGGAGCCATCCCAGAGCTGGACCTGAAATAAATGGGGACCTGAACAACTGACCTGGAGCAGTGCAGTCCCTGGGCGGGCGCAGGCAGGGCTGTCCCCAGGCAGGAGCGGTGTCACACACAGGGCAGGCGGCAGCGTTGGCCTCGGTGCAGGCAGCCCGGCTTCTTCCTGGGGATCCACACCCCATGTGGCTCCCGGCGGGGCTGGGGCTCGTCCGTCCGTCCCTGCGCAGGGAGAGGTGTGAGACAATCAGCTCCTGGCAGCGCAGCACGGCCCAAAGAGCCCCCGAGCTGCTGCCCTGCAACCCCTGCTGCCCCCCGGGCACGGGCAGCTCTGCCCGGCCCCCTCGGCAGCAGCGACCCAGCACTGAGCCCCGGAGGTGGGAGGGGAGGGAGAAACGGGGACGGGACCCCAGAAATGTCCCATTTCTCCCCAGAAGGGTGGGCAGGAGCCAGGGTCTGGCTGAAAACCCACCCGCACAGCAGCGGCACAGACGACTGCAGCAGCCCCAGGCGGGGAACGAGGCTGGCACCGCACCAGTGCCAGCGGGGTCTGGGCCGGACCCCGACAGCACCCACTGCCACCTCCCCTCACAGCCACAGCCCCCCAAAACATGCACCCAGACTTGGCAGGCCCTGCTCAGGGTGGGCTGGGGGGATGGGAACCACGGGACCCCCCACCTGCGCCCACAAACAGCCTCTGGCCATGGGGGAACCCTGCCCTGGCTGAGGCAGGCCCTGGCCCTACGGTGCAGAGTTCCGTGGGACACACGCTGCACCCACCCCAGCACTGTCCCGCTGACACCGGGACCCCCCCTTCCCCCAGAGGGTCCCGTGGGGAGCCCTGCCGGGGTATGGCACTAACCCCCGTCCCTCGGCCGCCCCACCAGCAGGACGGGGGCACAGCCAACGTGTCCCCAGAACAAAACTGCTCCGCAGAGCTGTGCCCCAGCCCCAGCACACAGCTCCGCTCGGCCGCTGCCCCGGGGCACTCACCTCACCGGCCACAGCCTCCCCGCCAGGTCCCACGGTGCTCACTGCCTCGGGGCCATGCTCCTCACCCGGGCACCAGCATGGGCTTTCCCCACGCGTCGGCACAGCCACGTGGCATCGCCTGGGCACCAACACCTCCCGAGGGACTGGTGGCACCGGGACGGCCGTCCCTCCCCGTGCCAGGCCAGGCTGGCTTCACGGATGGGGCTGCAGGAGCCGATGTGGGTCCCTGGAGCAGCCTCTGCTGCCACCGCAGCACGTTTTGAGCTGAAAAAGAAGTTTTTAGGTAAAACCGCTACTTCAAACAGCACAGAGCCACCCCCAGGCCCCGCCATGGCAGCACCCTAACACTGCTGGCTCCGGTCCTTGGGCATCTGCCTGCGAGGATGATGCTGTGCAGGGCTGAAGAGCCAAAGCCCAGTACAAACCAGATCCCCCAGCAGCAGCTCCCACACCCACCGCTATGAGCTCTCCCCGGCTCTGGCAGAGCCAGCGCCAGGCCGGGGGGGTCTGTCCTGCCGACACCTGTTCTGGGAAGGAGCTGGGGAGAAGGAACCAGCCGGTGCCTGCAGTGAGAGGAGGGAGCCCAGAGGCAGGAGGGGTCACCGGCCACCCCGGGAGACCCCCAGCCCTGCCAGGCCCCCTCTCCCCCTAGGGACAGGTTCCCATGACCAGTGCTAGCCCCGGGGTGCCATGCTGCAGGGTGGGGGGAGAGGTCCCAGGGCACGTTACGGTGGAGCTGGCAGGGGATGGCGAGGCTCCTACAACCGAGGGACACGGACCAGTCGCCCACGGCTGCCCCCTGTGCCAGCCCCGGAGCGGAGCAGCGCCCAGCACTTGTCAGTGCACTCACAATTGTCCCCAGTGACCCAGGAGAGAGGCTGGGGGCAAAGGACAGCATGGCAAGAGGAAACACTTATTCCTGCACATGAGGTGTCCCAGCCAAACCGGGGCACCCAAACGTGGGGGCACCAGGGGGTCTCGCACCCTTCAAACGTTCGGGTCCAACACGTTGGACTCACCCCTGGCACCCGCACCGATCACTGGTCACAGACAGACCTGGCAAAGCAGCTCCGTTCTGCAGCGTTCTGGCTGCTGGGCTGTGGGTCCAGACACCCCCAGTTCCTGCTCCACAGTCACGCCTCTGCCACGCCGGGAGGGGTTCACAGCAGCGTCAGAGGGGCTGGGATGCCGGCATCACCTCGGCTGTCCTGGGGTGTCCTTTATCCTTCAGGGACAGCTCTCAGCTTCCACAAAGCAGAGTCCTCAGGTCCAGGGCTGTGCCATCCTTTACTTTGTTTTACTGCAGCAGGAACACTCCTCACATCTCCAGTACAAGTCCCCCACCTCGTCACACTGCGGCGTAGGACGAGAACCAGCACAGATCAGCAAAGTTAATACGGAATCACAGAATGTTGGGGGTTGCAAGGGACTTCTGGAGATCATCTCGTCCAACCCCCCTGCCAGAGCAGGGTCACCCAGAGCAGGTCACACAGGAGGGTGTCCAGGGGTGTTTGGAAAGTCTCCAGAGACAGAGACTCCCCCAGCTCTCTGGGCAGTCTGTGCCAGGGCTCTGCCACCTTCAAAGGAAAGAAGTTCCTCCTCATGTTTAGATGGAACTTCCTTTGTTCGGGTGTGTGCCCATTACCTCTTGTCCTGTCACTGGGCACAACTGAAAAAACACTGGCCCCACCCTCCTGACACCTGCCCTTTAAGTATTTGTAAGCACTGCTAAGATCCCGCCTCAGTCTTCTCCAGGGTAAAAAAGCCCCAAGTCCCTCAGCCTTTCTTCATAAGAGAGATGTTCTAGCCCCCTTATCATCTTCATGGCCCTTTGCCGTACCGTCTGCAGTTCCCTGTCCCTCTTGAACTGGGGAGCCCAGAACTGCACACAGCACTCCCAGTGAGGCCTCACCAGGGCAGAGCAGAGGGGGAAGAGAACCTCCCTTGCCCTGCTGGCCACACTTCACTTTATGCACCCCAGGACACCATTGGCTGCCTTGGCCTCAAAGGCACATTGCTGGCTCATGGTCAGCCTGCTGTCACCAGGACACCCAGGTCCTTTTCCCCAGAGCTGCTCTCCAGCAGCTCAACCCCAGCCTGGACTGGCACATGGGATTATTCCTCCCTAGGTGCAGGACCCTACGCTTGCCCTTGTTGAATTTCATAGGGTCACTCCCTGCCCAGCTCTCCAGCCTGTCCAAGTCTCACTGCATGGCAGCACAGCCCTCTGGCGTGTCAGCCACCCCTCCCAGGTTTGTGTCACCAGCAAACTTGCTGGTACAACTCTGTCCCTTCATCCAGGTCGCTGATGACTATACTGAACAGGACTGGACCCAGTACTGACCCCTGGGGAACCCCACGTGTTACAGACCTCCAACTAGACTCTGTGCCACGAAGACGCGTGCATACGATACAGACCAACTGGTGCCACCGTTAGGGAAGGGCATTTTCCTGACACACCCCGGGCAGGGGGGCACACACAGCAGGGGCTGCTGCCTGGAGCTGCCCCGAGACCTCTCAGAGCGAGTCCTGCAGGGAGGTTTCAGCCCCTGGGACTTCGGCCGAGGGATCTGCGGTACCCCAGACCCCCCACAGCTCCACTCCACTCTCCCTCACCCCCAGCAAAGTCACCGCAGCTGCCACCAAGGCCCCCACTCACCAGTGGTGGGAGCAGCCGCAGCACAGCCGGTTCCCCGATGCCAGCAGCCCTGCGAGCGAGCGGCCGTCGTGCCCGGCAGCAGCAGAGCCCCGCGGAGCTGCCAGAGCGCAGGCAGTGCCATCAGCACAGTGACAGCAGCTCCCGCAGTCAGGGAACATCGCGGCCAGCAGCCAGCGCCGCGTCTGCCCACGGTCACTCGCGGGGTCCTGGCGAAATCCCAGCGGCTGAGAGACTGCGGGGGCAGGCACACGGACGGGAAGGGCTCGGAGAGGGACGGGGGACAACACAACGCTCCGTTTTCTGGAAAGAAAAGTGTGGTGAAAATCAATGCACAAACACCGCGATTGCTGCGTGAAGTCAGATCAGAACCTTTGATTTTAACCATTGCCCGTGGCTAGCAAGCACACACAGGGGCCTGGCAAACAGCTGCTAACCACGAGCTCACAGTGCAGCCAAAGGAACCAGCAGTGCATTCATTCACAGCCCGGGAGGCACCAGCACTGCTGCACAAAGGCTGCTCTGGCTGGGGGGACCTGGAGAACCGCTGCAGCAGCTCTGGTCCCAGCCCTGCTGCCCCCGGGTGCCCGGTGTCGGGGGTGTTCGGGCCCCCTCGGGTCGGGGCGGTGGGGATGGGCAGCGCTGTCCCGGAGCAGCCCCGGGGGGCTCCGCCGGGCGGTGCGGGGTCCCCGTGCTCAGGTGTCGCCTCCCAGGGAATGGGGACAGTCCCTCGGCCACCCCGTCGGGGGGTCGGGGTGCCCAGACCATGCCCCGGGGTGCAGGGAACGCCCCGCCGGCGCAGCCCAAACCATCCCGGCCTGTCCGGGGCTGGGAAGGGGCGCAGCCCGGAGCCATCCCGGTGGAATGTCTCCCGGTGGGGCCGGGGCACATCCCGCAGCACTTCCATCGCACGGGGACCGGCACGGCCGCGCCAGACCCACGGTAACTCCGCCCGAGGCGCCCTCCGAGGCGGCTCCAGCGCTGCTGCAGAGCCTGCGCCCCTCGCACCGCCAGCCCCCCCGCAGCCGTGGCCCCCACCCCACAGCCCCTGGAGCCCGCCCGGGGGGACGCCCGTGTCCCTGCCCCGGGAGCGGTGCCCCAATCCCTGCCCGAGAGCGGGCGGGGGGCACGGGGCTGTCCCCAACCCGGGACACCGCCCCCACAGCAGAGGGGCAGCACACGGGGCACGGCCCCCCCGTCCCCCGCCGCGGGGGTGTCCAAGGGACGGTCCCCCACAGCCCCCCCGCAGGCGGCACCCCCGGGGTCGCTCCCTGCGCACCCCCGGGAGGCGGCACCTGAGCACGGGGACCCCTCATGGGGCTGCTCCGGGACAGCGCTGCCCGTCCCCACCGCCCCGACCAGGGGGGGCCCGAACACCCCCGACACCGGGCATCCCCTCAGACCCCGCCCGGGCCCGGCACCCCCTCCCTGCGCTGCGGCCGGGCCCCACCGCCCCCCTCCGGCCCTGACCGGGCCCGGGGCTCGCCAGGAGCACGGCGGGGCCTCCAGGTCACCCGGAGACGGGCCCCGAGGGCCCCAGCACAGCAGGGACCCCCCTCCCGCCGGGACCCCCCCGGCCGCGCCGCTACCTGCGCCGGTCCCGCGCTGCTCCCGCGGCGGAGGCGCCCTCTGGCGGCGCCCGGCGGTACCGCGCCCCGGGGCCTCTTCACCCCTCGGCCCGCGGCGCCGGCGCCTCCGGGCAGCGGCCGATAGCGAGGCGGGGCGGAGCCGTCCCCGCCGGTGCCGCCCCCCGGCGGAGGAACAGCGGCACCGCGCGCAGCCCCCGCCCCGCAGCCGCCGCGGGGCCGCTCCGGGAGGGGCGGTGCCGGCGCGGGCGGTGGCCCCGGGCCGGGGGGGCTCCCTCAGCGCCCCTGGGGTCACACCCAAAATAAATCTCCACTCACAGCTGCTGTCACCGGCTACGGAACACTGCTGTGGCCAAGAACAGCGTCCTTCTCAGTTCCCACCTGACACAGGACGGAGAGGAAGGGCAGCGCGCCCCCGGGAGGAGCGGAGCACGGAGGGGAAAGCGCCGGTCAGGGTTTGAAGTGCCGGTCCAGAAACCTTCCCCAGGTGTGCTCTGCTCTCGCCTGCCCCGCTCAGAGGGGCTGTGCTCACACCCAGCTGATGTCACCGCGTCAGGACGGTGCCCAGGAATCTCACGGGCTTCACTGGCAGTTCAGATTTCACAAGGGAGCATTTCTATCATACTGAAAAAATCCCATATTAAAAATATTTGGGGGTACATTCAGCTCAGGTTTTTCCTAGGAAAAAGCTTTCTAATTTCCTCCCTGCATTGGCTCACTGCCAGCTTATGCCCCATAGGTACCTTTAAGTCCCTCCCTGTGGCTGAACGGGCTGGGTTTGTTCCCTGGGCTTTACTTTGTTGGTCCCAGAAGGGGACGGGTGAGACCGTGCCTCAGCTGTGCTGTCCGGGCACACCGCGGGGCGCTGCCTGCAGCTCCCCTCTGCACAGGGCGTCCTCTCCCACTCCTGCAGCAGCACCGCTGGGATGCGTCCTGAAGGAACCTTTCCTGCACGGGAAGGGTTTGGCTCATACAGGCTGTGCCAGGTGGAGGCTTTCTGATACTCCAGGGAACTTCCAGTGCCACCACCTCCATCAGAAATACTTCATGTCGTGCTGCCCTAACGTCCCACCGAGTCACCAACTCGCTCCTACGGTCCCTGGGTTCATAAACCCGGAGCTTCCTCCTTCCCCGGGGCACTTCTGACTGATGAGCTCCCACACGGGGCAGCCAGAAATCACCGTTTAAAGACATTTGCTCTTTACCCTAGCATTGCCCAGGGCACCGAAGACCAAACTGGATCACTGTCTGCACCCTATTGAGACTACATTAATCCCATGCTTTTCGGTTTCCTGCAGCATTCTGAAAAGATTCTTCCTGTAATCTCCTTTTGAAGGATAATTTCTAGAATTTGGGAGTGGGTAGGAAGGGGTTTCTCTGTGGAGTGGTGGAGTCCCCATCCTTAGAGGTATTTAAGAGCTGTGTAGATGAGGTGCTGAGGGACATGGGGTAGTGGGGAACTGGCAGGGCTGGGTTAATGGTTGGACTTGATGATCTTAGAGGTCTTTTCCAACCAAGGCGATTCTATGATCACATGCAGCCAGAGACAGGATTTGAGATGGCAGATCTGTCAGATACTTAGCTGATGGATCAGGCTCACTATCTCAGGTTTGACCCAAATGCCACATTTGGTACCTGGAGTCTCAGATTTCCTTGCTGTTCTATTGAAATCTCACCTCTCTTGCTCACTTCCTCTGGCACATTTCAAGTGTGGCCATTGTTTATTATTGCTTGATTTTAAGCATTCTGTAGCTGTGCTATATCAGGACGTGAAGACGAGATGTTCTATGGATCCTTCTTGATTCAAGTTCTGTTGCACAATTACCAGTGGCTGGCCAGAGCTGGACTGTAGGTCCCTGCTGATGAGAATCTCAGCTCTTCTCTCAGATAGCATCAGTTCACTTGGCATTCACATGCATGGCTCCTGCTGAAAAAAAAACAACCCAATACTCACAAAAGGAAATAAGTACTTTGGGATTTCAACCTGTCAACAGTGAGGAATAAGAATGGCAGCATTTAGCCTCAGATTATTGGTTAGCTCACGGGGAAATTTTATATGAAACATGGCAAACCTTCATTCCACTGGATAAAAATAATGTAGCACTTGTCTTCCATATACAGCAATTACAACTGACAGGGATCCTCATTCTGTGTCATATGAAAGGACAGATTCAGCTTGTGTGTATAACAAACCACAAATGAGTAAGGAAGGTCTTCATTTATAAATGATGAAATCACATTTGCTATTTATAGCTATACAAAGAAAAATAAAGGAGCTAAGTTCTGCTCACAGTGATGGCTTTCTATATTTAAAAGTGCAATGGAACAGATTTGGCTTCAGCTTATCTCATGGACATCCTTTGAATGGAAGTGCTTCATGTCCACTGGTTAACAGAAAAGCAGTGGAAAATGCCAGAGGAAACCTACATCTTTTCCAACTTTCTTGATGCTTCTTACATGATCTTCCTTTATTATATATCTATAAGAGACCGGACCAGAAAACCAGATATATCACAGAATCATAGAATGGTTTGGGTTGGAAGGGACCTCAAAGATCATCTCGTTCCAACCTCTTGCCATGGGCAGGGACACCTCCCACCAGCCCAGGTTGCTCCAAGCCCCATCCAACCTGGCCTGGAACACTGCCAGGGAGAGGGCAGCCACAGCTTCTCTGGGCAACCTGGGCCAGTGTCTCACCACCCTCACAGGAAAGAATTTCTTCCTAGTATCTAATCTAAATCTCCCCTCTTCTGGTTTAAAACCATTACCCCTCATCCTATCACTACATGCCCTTGTAGTAAGTTGCAACTCTTTGAGTGCAAACATCCAGCCAGTTCCTTATCCACGAAGTGGTCCATCCATCACATCCATGTCTCTCCAACTTAGAGACAAGGAGTCATACTCAATCGTGTTGCTTCATTCGCGCAACAATCACGCATGCAGAAAACAAAGCTAAGAAATACCATTTCAGCTTGTTGCTGGTGGCAAAGCAGCAGCAATGTGCTTGGGTTCACATGACTAACCTCAAATTCAGAAGTGATAGAGAACCACTAGGGTTGCAAGATCTACCTGTGACTGAAGACGTAAGACTGAGGCTTTCATTTGCTTAGCAAGAAAGTTTTGCAAAGATGCAAATGAGATCAGCAGCACTAAACTGCTTGCTTCTTCCTTATTTCAGTCTTATTTGGGGCCTAACTATTTCAAGGAGCTTGCATTTCTGAGAGCCTCCACGCATGCTTTGAAAGCATCCTACAGATCTGTTGGCCTCTACTGTTGGAAAGCTAGTATTGCAAGAGAAATCAAAAGAATCAAAAATAAGATTATTTCAGTCATTCAGAACTCTGCATGCAAGTGAGCAGGCATTTAGGCATTCTTATCCCTTCTGTTAAAAAAAACCCACCAGTGGAGTACACAACAGTGAGTTTTAATATATTTCACAGATTGTCATGCAAGTTACAATAAAGGTCTTTTCAAAGAACCAGAAAGCTAGCAGATTTATACAGCAACATACGGTTCCAGCAGCACTTTTGCAGAGAAAATGAGATGCAAATCTGTGATATTAGCTAGCCTAACACTAAATGACAAGTCTCCAACTTCTTTGACAGGCAACACATTCGATTAAATACTGCCTACAAAAATCAACCAGCTAATTCACTCTGAATGCATGGGAAAATCTAAGGCAGTCCACATAGTGAAAAATATCCAGATATTCAATTGAACTTAATGGTCATACAGCTCATCTCAAAAAAAAATGTAGTAGACACAAAGCTTACCAGCAGATGCCAGTCTTACATCAGAGTAATACAGTTACAAAAAGCTGGTAACTATTTTGGATAAGATTTGAAGCAAGATTTTTTTTTTTCCACACTGGTAGATCTGAAGGTAAGGTAAACCAAATTTTGAATAATCATTAGCAAAATATTCCAAATTATTCAAAGATAAATTTGAATGTGCTTTTTTCCTCTATTGCTATTGCTTTGAAGCAAAATCTTCATCTAAAATAAATTGTTTCTTTTAATCACAGAATCATCTAGGTTGGAAGAGACCTTCAATATCATCAAGTCCAACCATCAACCTAACACCAACAGTCCTCAACTACACCAGATCCCCGAGTGCTATGTCAACACAACTCAAACACTTCCAGGGATGGGGATGTCACCACTGCCCTGAGCAGCCCATTCCAATATTTAACAACCCACTCGGTGAAGAAATTCTTCCTAATATCCAGTCTAAACCTCCCCTGGCACAACTTGAGGCCATTACCCCTTGTCCTAGCACTTGTTACTTGGTTAAAGAGACTGACCCCCACCTCTCTACAATCTCCTTTCAGGGACCTGTAGAGGGCAATGAGGTCCATTCTTGAAAACCCCCAAGCCCTGTCAGTAACACCATTCTCAGAGCCACAAGCTGACTCCCTCATCCATCTCTGCAACTGAAGGCCTGTCTGGGGTTTTTTAGAATTAGTTTTAATACGTGGTCTAGTGACCCCCAGCTTTGGTGGACCTTCATCTACATCCTTATTTGCCTGGCCCTCAAGTTCCAGAGCCCCTTATCGGCTGTGCAGGGGCACCAGGGAAGGTGAGGGAGGCCGGGGGGGTTTTCCTGCTGGGACAGCCACCATGTTCGTGTGGGAGCCCCGTCTGGGCCGCCACATTCTTTCTGGCGGTGGCTTTCAGCCGAGCGGAGACCACAGCTCGGTCCTCTTGCGGGAGGCGATGACCAGCAGCTGAGCTCGGCTCCAGAGCCAGGAGGGTGTTTAAATTTCATCCCCATGGCTCTTAATCCCCGAAAGCAGCATCCTTACGTGTAACTGTGACATGCTATGATTTATGAAGATCTGTTCGATACAACACCATAAACACTCGATTTACCCATTTTCCCAGAAACACACAATCAGTTTTGCCTTGCAAGATAGACATAACTTATTGTCTCCATACAAATGAAATTTCTTACTTCATTTCTTCCCTTTCAGTGCTGCAGAGAAAAGATTAAAAGGGTCCAGAGTCAACTAGTGCAAAATCTGAAACAAGTGAGGATAAAAACAAAGTCTCTAATTTATGTAATTGATTAAACTTCTAAAAATTAGGACACCAAATAAAGCAAACGTTATTAAACTCTAACTAGGCCATTTAGTCCAAGTCAGTTTATCTAGACCTGCTGTATGGTCAGGGAAGAAAGGCAACTTGAGAAAGCGCTTCTCCCCTAGAACAGACCACTAAGAGATGCATCACTGTGTGCACAGAGAGACACAGGCATTACAGAGTCACACCTTGGTTTGGCTTGGAAGGGACCTTTAAAGATCATCGAGTCCACAGCCCCTGCCACAGACAGGGAAATCTTTCACTAGACCAAGTTGCTCAAAGCCCCATCCAACCTGGCCTTGAACACTTCCAGGGAGGGGGCAGCCACAGCTTCCATGGACAACCTTTTCCAGTATCTCACCACCATCATCACCTAAAATATTGTTCCTTATATCCAATCTAAACCTACCCTCTTTCATTTTAAACCCTATCTTGTTGCCACAGGCCTTAGTAAAAAGTCTTCCTCTGTCTTTCTCGCAAGTCCCCTTTATATATTGAAAGGCTACAACAGGTCTCCCCAGAACCTTCTCTTCTCCAGGCTGAACAACCTCAGCTCCCTCAGCCGGCTTTCACAGGAGAGAGATTTCTGTCCTCTGATCATTTTTGCTGCCTTCCTCTGGACCCGCTCGAGCAACTCCATGTTTTTGTTGTGCTGGGGGCCCCAGCAGGTCCCTCTGCAGAGCCTCCCTGCCCTCAGGCAGATCAACACTGCCACCCAACTTGGTGTCACCTGCAAACTGACTGAGGGTGCACTCGATCAATCCCCTCGTCCAGATCATCGATAAAGACGTTCAGCAGGAGTGGCCCCAGCACTGAGCCCTGGGGAACACCACTGGTGACCGGCCACCAACCGGGTTTAACTCCGTTCCCCACAACTCTCTGGGCCCGGCCACCCAACCAGTTTTTTACCCAGCAAAGCGTGTGCCCATCCCAGCCACGAGCAGGGAGTTTGGCCAGGAGAATGCTGTGGGAAACGGTGTCAGAGCCTTACTAAGGTGGAGCCTGCCCACCCTCGCGCAGATCAACACTGCCACGGGGGGGGGAATTCCCGTATTTTTGGGAAGCACAAACACTGCCTTTCCCGGGGGTGTGGGGGGCACACGCTGCTGCCCCAGGAGGGGTCTCCTGAAGGAAGGCCCAGCCTGGTGCGGCGTTTGCCCCGGCGGTGCCACGGGGCGTCCCTCGGGTCCGGTGGGGGCCACGAGGGTGCGGGACGGGGATGCTGCGGGAGCAGCTCCCGCCGGTGCAGCCCCCAGCATTGGTGTCACCACGATTCCCCCATGGCCTGAGGGGAGAGGGCTCCCCCCTGTGTGCTCACAACGGGGCGCCCCACGCCCTGGCAGCGGCTGGCACCCCAGTGGAATGATTCTGGTTTGGGTTTCCCTTTCATTTGGTATTTGTTTTTATATGAAGGGGGAGGGTGATGAAAGAAATTCACATTGCAGAGGGATTTACCAGTGCCCCGCACAGATCCGCCACGCGCCTGTGTCCCCCCAGATGTGGGACCAGGTTCCAGCTGGAGCCCCCGGCCCAGCGGTGATGGAGCCTTTGGAGAATGAGACACCCCCCACCACCACACAGGGAAATAGCGTGGGAAAGGTGCTGCAGTGCTCAGGGCATCGCCCCCAGACAGAGGGGCTGCGAGTGCTGGCTGCTGCAGGAACAGGGATTTATTTTTTAATTTATTTTAAATTCATTGCAGTTCTTTGCCTGATCCTGCCTGCTTCCCATGACATCCCCTGGTGCTCCGGTCTCACAGCGGGTTGCCTCGACAGGGTGGCAGCCTCAGGCCCCCAGACCCTGCCCCACTCCCCACAGCATCCCCATCCCCAACAGGGACATTTGTTCTTTTATTGGGTTTTTTCTCTCCTATTTTTTCTATTTGTAGATATTTTCTTTACTTTTTTTTTCCCTTTCTTTTCCTGTGTCTTTTTCCCTTGTTTTCCCCCTCGTTCCCTGTTCCCGCCCCCGCTCTGGGGTGGGCAGCAGCAGCTGGGACACGGCCAGGTGAGGGCACTCCGCGGCCGATGGGAAGAGACCCGCACCTGGGGGGGTTGGGCTGGGGGCGGAGAGGGGCGAGGGGATGGGATGGCGGATGGATGCTGTTAGAGCGTTGGGGTGCAGGGAGTGGGTTGGGTGCTGCTGCTGCTGCCCTAGCCCGGGGGTCCCCTCGCCCTGGCAGCTCTTGGGAAGGGGAGGGAGGGGGTGGCAGAGCCTGCGGCCATCCCCGGGACAGCCGGTGCGGCGTGGGGCTGCGTGTCATGGCGTCTCCGTGAGTGTCCCCGAAGCTGCTGGGCTTGTGCTTCGCTGCGGGGGTGTCCCGGGGTCCGCAGAGCTCCTGGGCTGCGCGGTGGGGCTGTCGGGCAGGCGCGGGGGGAGCCCCGCACCTCGCTGCTCGTGTTGGCCATGGAACGCATCGCGGGTGCGTCAGCCGAAGGGGTGGGAGAGAGGGGATTCCTCCGGCGGCGGGGGACCGTGGGCAGTGGTGGTGCCTGGGGATGAAGCCCCCCGGCCCGAGGCAGCGCTGGGCAGCAGCACCGGCCCCGCGCCCCAGGGATGCTCCTGCGGCACATGGCACGGCATTTTCCTCCAGGTCCCGCCGGCACCGCGCCGAGGAGCTGCGGGAGCGGGGACACGCGGGGACCGACCGTCAGGGCCCCCCGGCGAAGGGTCGGTGGGGGCTGCGGCTGCGGGGGTCGCCCAGCACCGGGGTCCCCGCCTCGCCGGCCCACACCTCCCCCCGGGGCTGGAGCGGAGAAGAGTTCCTTGGGACCCCTCAGCCGGCCGCGGGCCCCGCGGTGCTGTGCCGGGTGTGAGCACCCCCGGGCCACAGAGGGGTCAGGTTTGAATGGAGGGGGGGCTGTGTCTGGGGGGGGTATGTAAAGGTATGGGGTGGTGCGATGGGCAGCAGCGGGGCCGTGTGCTCAGTCCCACTGGGGCAGATGGAGCCCATCTGTGTCCCCTTCCCCAGATCTCAGGGATGCATTTTGGGGCTGGAACTGCAAACATGGGGTGCATCCATCAGCTCTATCCATGTGTGCGTATAACGCCCCCCCATCCCCCAACTGCCAAACATTCCATACGCGGTATTGAATAAAGCTGTGCGGCACTGCCGGGGGCGGTGGTCGTGCTGTGTGACCCGGACCCCCGCTGCCCCCGGGGCTCCCCGCCCCGCACACGCAGGGGTGCCGTCAGGGCCCGACCCCCCGGGGATCTCTGGTGCTGCCGGGGGACGAGCGAGCAGCGGGCGGGCGGCAGGACCCGGGGCGGCCGCGGCGGGCGGGGCCGAGCCCATCAAAGGAGTGGGCGGGGCCAGGCGGGCGGGGCGTGGCGGCGGCCGCGGCGGCTCCGGCGCGGTGAGTGCGGGCGGCGCGGGGGGCCCGGCCCGAGGGCGGCTGCGGGCGACGGGAGGACAGCCCACAGGGCCCCCAGCCCGGTCTGCAGCACCGCCCTGCGCCCTCCGCGGGGCTCGGGAACCGGCTGCGGGCCGGCCGCTGTGGCGGCGCGCGGGGCAGGGAGCGAGCCCTGGGCTGCAGGCCCGGTCCGGCGGGTCGCGTCCGAGGGCGGCGGCCGGGTCGGGGGTCACAGAGCCGGGCCCGGGGAGGGGCTGAGGCTCCGTGGGGCGGAGGGCCGGGCCCGCGGTCCCCGGGAGGAGCTCCGGAGAAGAGCCCGAGCCGGCGCGGGGCGGCTGAAGCGGGGTCCCGGGGCCGTGCTGGGGCTGCGGAGCAGAGCCCCCGTCCTGCGGTGTGGGGGCTCGGGACCGGGCGGGGGGCTGCGAGGGCGTGCGGGCTCCGGCACACGGGGGGACGGCGGCACTGCGCGGCACTCCTTCGTACGCTCCGTTCCGGTACTTTATTTCCGTCATTAAACTGGTTTTATCCCCCCACCGTCTCTGTGCCGTCCCCTCTGCGGTTCTGCCCCCGCTCCCCGGGCCGAGGCAGCGAGCGGCCGCGCGGGGTTCGGCTGCCGGAGGGCTCCGACCCCCCCAGACGCCGTCACCTCTCGGGCACTGAGACCGAGTCCTGGGCTTGGGGGGTCCCAAACAGAAACCGAGCCCTAAGTCTCGGGCTGGAAATGGGGCTCATTTGGGCAGTTTAGGGCTCAGGGAGACCAAGTCCTGAGTGTGGGGGGGGGCTCACGTTGCCCAAAGTTGGGGCTCAGAAGTGGAGACCAAGTCCTGCCTTTGGGAGCTGGCAGTGGGGCTCAGAGACTCGTTCCTGTGTTGTTCAGCCCCAGAGCGGGGCTCAGGGGTGCTGGGGGTCACGAACTGAGTGGATCCGGGGGATGTGGGGCTCAGGCACACGGGGTGAGGCAGGGACACACGTTCAAGTGTGGGACACAGACTCAGTGCTGTGTTCTGGGGCCAGAGGCAGAGACCCAGTTCTGGGTGTTTGGGCTCAGAATCAGGGACTCCGTTGTGCCTTCTGGGGGCTCCAAACCGGGCTCATTTGGGCGGCTTTAGGGCTCAGACACAGAGACTAAGTCACACGTTTTGGGGGTTTGAAGCACAAAGTCCTGTGTGTCTGGGCTTAGAAACAGAGACCGAGTGCTGTGGGTGTGGGTGAGGAACACAGGCTCAGTGCTGCGTCCTGGGGGTGTGACACCGGGGTCGTTCGGGCAGTTCAGGGCTCAGAGAGTAAGTGCTGCGTTTGGGGGGGCTTGGAACAGGGCTCGTATGGCCCCAGAAATGGAGACCAAGTCCCATGCCCTGGGCACTTCAAGCAGAGACAGAGTCCTGTGTGTCTGGGCTCAGAAACGCAGACTAAGTGCTGCGTTTTGGGGGGCTGAAACTGGGCTCATTGGGTCAGATTTAGGGCTCAGACACGGAGACTAAGTCCTGCGTTGTGGGGGCCTGGAGCCCAGTCCTACATGTTTGGAGTGAGAAAGAGAGACTGAGTCGTGCGTTTAGGGGGCCAGAGGAAGAGACCCGGTCCTGGGTGTTTGGGCATAGAAATGCAGGCTCCATCCTATGTTTGGGGGCTGGAAATGGGGCTCAGGGCTCAGTCTGCTTCCAAGTGCTGTGTTCTGCAGACTCAGACTGGGGCTCAGGGGGTTTGGGGCTCAGGCACGCACAGGCAAGTCTTGAAAACAGAGAGCACATCCTGAGTGTGTGGGCTCAGAGTCAGAGACCGGGTGCTGCGTTCTGGGGGCTCCAAACCAGGGTCACTGCCCACTGTGCAGGCTCAGACACAGAAACCGAGTGCTGTGGTATGGGGGTGGGCTCAGGGCTCGTTTGGGCACTGAGAGCTGCGACCTGGGGGGGGGGGGGGGGGCTCAGAAACGGAGACCAAGTGCTGTATTCTTGGGGGTGGAACTGAGACAGAGACTAAGTCGTGTGTTTTGGGGGGCATGGAGCAGAGCCCCCGCCCCTTGTGTTGGGGCTGAGAGACAGCGACTGAGCGCTGTGGTTCCTGGGGTGACCCTGCTGTCCCCCGGGGCTGTGTCAGCACTGAGCGGAGCCCCCGTGCCGTGCCGGGGGGGTGAGGCAGAGCCGCGTGTGCGGGCTCAGAGGCAGAGACTCAGTGCCGTGCTCGGGGGGCTCCACGTCTCGGGGACCCCCCGTCGCCCCCGCTTTTATTCGGTGTCCGCACGGAGTCCCCGCCGTTACCCGTGAGCACAGCCCCGGCGGGACAGCCGCAGCCCCGCACCGGCAGCAGCCGCGGGCAGGAGCGGCCAGCGCGAGCCCCGAGGTCCCGTCGCGGCGCCGGGATGGAGGCGGCGAGGCCGGAGTCGGGACGGGAGGGCGAGGCCGGGCCCGGCTGCGGGACCCGCACCCCGCCCGCCTGGCTCTGCGGCGAACACCACCGCACAGCGCGCCCACGAGGCCCCGCACCGGCAAAGCACCGACCCCACCGCGGCCCGGCCTCGCCTCACCGTCCCCAGGCTCCGCACAGCCCCGGGAAGAACACCCGAGGCGGGCCCGTGCTGCAGCTCCGCGACCTCAGCACCGGTATCACGCCCGCCGCCTGCGGGGCCGCTGCGGCTCTGGCGGCAGAAGAGGGGGCGCGGGGCGGGGCGGGGCCTCGGGGCGGGGCCTCGGGGCGGGGCTTGGCCCCAGTGCGCGTGCGCGGGGCGGGGCCGGCACAGCTGTGAGGGGCGCGGCGAGGGGGCGGGGACACACTGCGCCTGCGCGGGGCGGGGCGGTACGGGGCCCCAGAGCGCTCCCGCGGATCTGTCCCAGGTGTGCGGGGCCCCACGGCGCGTGCGCGGGGCGGGGCCGGCACAGGTGCGCGGGGCGGGGCGGTGCCCACGGCGCGTGCGCGGGGCGGGGCCGAGCAGATTTGAGCCGCCGCGGCCGCCGCCGGTCCTTTCTCTCGTTCTCTCCCGTTCTCTGCGGGCGGTTCCGCTCGCGGCCCCGAGGCGGCAGCGGCCGGGCCGGGTTTCCCCGGCGGGGCCCAGGTGAGGAGCGGGGGGCTCGGCTCCAGGCCGGGAGCGCGGGGCTGGGAGCGGGGAAGGGGTCGCGGCCGAGCGGTGCTGCGGCCCCGGAGGGGTCTCGGGGCGGCGGCGGGGGAGCAGTGCCGCTGCCTGGTCGGCGGCGGAGCCGGCCGCGCTGCCGGGGGCTCCGCGGAGGAGCCGGCGGAGCCGCGAGTCTCGGGGCGCCGGGGAATAAAGCCTGGAGGGCCGGAGCCCGGCGCCCCCCGCCCGCGGCCACACGGGGCTGGATCCGCGCCGCGGGTCCCCCCATTCAGTTCCCAAGCACCGCCCGACACGGCCGGGGCTCCCGGGCCCGTCCCGACACCACACGCGGGGTGGGGGTGCGGGGACTCCCCCCGGGCAGTGCTGGGGCTGAGCAGCCCCGCTGGAGCCGGGCCCTTCCCAGAGCTGCGAACGGAGCCCGGGGCTGCGTTTGTGGGGCTGGAACGGGGCTGCGGGGGGCAGAGAGCGAGTCCTGTGCCTTTGGGCTCAGAGACGGGGACGCGGTCGCTGTCTCTGGGGTCAGAGCCAGGGGCCGGGTTGGCCGTGGCTGGGGGGTGGGAGGTGGGAGGGCGTTGGGGTGTGGGTGTGTGGGAGGGGGGGTGGGCAGGGTGCGTGGACCCCTGCCGGAGGTGGGGGTCCGGTCGCGTTGTTCCCCAAAGCATGGGACGTCGGCATGCACCAGGCCGAATTAAACGTAGGAGATAGTCTCTGGGCGAAAAGGTACTTTTCACACTCTTTATTGGAGGGGTACAACCCCCGGACTGGTTATCCCAGCTTCAGACAGTGTACAATTATGACAGGTCATATTCATATACAAGTCATGACAGTGATTGATTTACGACTTGGGCCAAAGCCAAGATTGTTTGCACAAGCTTTAATGAGCTGGAACCAACTGGAGATGGAGAGGAGGAGGTACTGGAACTGTAAAGCAGCTGGAGATGGAACCAAGCTGGAACAGGAGCTGCAAATGAGCTGGAGCCCAAGGAGGTGAAACCATGCTGGGATCAAGCACAAGCTGGAGCCATCCTTGAGCAGGACCTGAAATGAAAGAGGGCAGAAACAAATTACCTAAAGGTGCAAATGAGCTGTAACGAGCCAGAGCCCTCCATGAGCTGGAGCAGAAATGGACAGGGACAGAAACAACCCACCTGGAGCTGAGATGAACTGGAGCTGAAACGAGCCAGAACTGTCTACAAATTGGAGCTGGAACTGCCCACAGCCGTCCGTGAGGTGGAGCCTCATCGCAATAGAGCCCCAAACGCACTGGAGGTGTCCGTAAGGCGGATCTGAAACCAGAGCAGAACCAAACGGGAGCTGCAAATGAGCTGGAGCCAAAACCGAACTGGAGCCATCCCAGAGCTGGACCTGAAATAAATGGGGACCTGAACAACTGACCTGGAGCAGTGCAGTCCCTGGGCGGGCGCAGGCAGGGCTGTCCCCAGGCAGGAGCGGTGTCACACACAGGGCAGGCGGCAGCGTTGGCCTCGGTGCAGGCAGCCCAGCTTCTTCCTGGGGATCCACACCCCATGTGGCTCCCGGCGGGGCTGGGGCTCGTCCGTCTGTCCCTGCGCAGGGAGAGGTGTGAGACAATCAGCTCCTGGCAGCGCAGCACGGCCCAAAGAGCCCCCGAGCTGCTGCCCTGCAACCCCTGCTGCCCCCCGGGCACGGGCAGCTCTGCCCGGCCCCCTCGGCAGCAGTGACCCAGCACTGAGCCCTGGAGGTGGGAGGGGAGGGAGAAACCGGGACGGGACCCCAGAAATGTCCCATTTCTCCCCAGAAGGGTGGGCAGGAGCCAGGGTCTGGCTGAAAACCCACCCGCACAGCAGCGGCACAGACGACTGCAGCAGCCCCAGGCGGGGAACGAGGCTGGCACCGCACCAGTGCCAGCGGGGTCTGGGCCGGACCCCGACAGCACCCACTGCCACCTCCCCTCACAGCCACAGCCCCCCAAAACATGCACCCAGACTTGGCAGGCCCTGCTCAGGGTGGGCTGGGGGGATGGGAACCACGGGACCCCCCACCTGCGCCCACAAACAGCCTCTGGCCATGGGGGGACCCTGCCCTGGCTGAGGCAGGCCCTGGCCCTACGGTGCAGAGTCCCGTGGGACACACGCTGCACCCACCCCAGCACTGTCCCGCTGACACCGGGACCCCCCCTTCCCCCAGAGGGTCCCGTGGGGAGCCCTGCCGGGGTATGGCGCTAACCCCCGTCCCTCAGCCGCCCCACCAGCAGGACAGGGGCACAGCCAACGTGTCCCCAGAACAAAACCGCTCCGCAGAGCTCTGCCCCAGCCCCAGCACACAGCTCCGCTCGGCCGCTGCCCCGGGGCACTCACCTCACCGGGCATGGCCTCCCCGCCGGGTCCCACGGTGCTCACTGCCTCGGGGCCGTGCTCCTCGCCCGGGCACCGGCATGGGCCTTCCCCATGTGTTGGCACAGCCACGTGGCATCGCCTGGGCACCAACACCTCCCGAGGGACTGGTGGCACCGGGATGGCCGTCCCTTCCCGTGCCAGGCCAGGCTGGCTTCACGGATGGGGCTGCAGGAGCCGATGTGGGTCCCTGGAGCAGCCTCTGCTGCCACCGCAGCACGTTTTGAGCTGAAAAAGAAGTTTTTAGGTAAAACCGCTACTTCAAACAGCACAGAGCCACCCCCAGGCCCCGCCATGGCAGCACCCTAACACTGCTGGCTCCGGTCCTTGGGCATCTGCCTGCGAGGATGATGCTGTGCAGGGCTGAAGAGCCAAAGCCCAGTACAAACCAGTTCCCCCAGCAGCAGCTCCCACACCCACCGCTGTGAGCTCTCCCCGGCTCCGGCAGAGCCAGCGCCAGGCCGGGGGGGTCTGTCCTGCCGGCACCTGCTCTGGGAAGGAGCTGGGGAGAAGGAACCAGCCGGTGCCTGTGGTGGGAGGAGGGAGCCCAGAGGCAGGAGGGGTCACCGGCCACCCCGGGAGACCCAGCCCTGCCAGGCCCCCTCTCCCCCTAGGGACAGGTTCCCATGACCAGTGCTAGCCCCGGGGTGCCATGCTGCAGGGTGGGGTGAGAGGTCCCAGGGCACGTTACGGTGGAGCTGGCAGGGGATGGCGAGGCTCCTACAACCAAGGGACACGGACCAGTCGCCCACGGCTGCCCCCTGTGCCAGCCCCGGAGCGGAGCAGTGCCCAGCACTTGTCAGTGCACTCACAACCGTCCCCAGTGACCCAGGAGAGAGGCTGGGGGCAAAGGACAGCATGGCAAGAGGAAACACTTATTCCTGCGCATGAGGTGTCCCAGCCAAACCGGGGCACCCAAACGTGGGGGCACCAGGGGGTCTCACACCCTTCAAACGTTCGGGTCCAACACGCTGAACCCACCCCTGGCACCCGCACCGATCACTGGTCACAGACAGACCTGGCAAAGCACCTCCGTTCTGCAGCGTTCTGGCTGCTGGGCTGTGGGTCCAGACGCCCCTGAGTCCCTGCTGCCACAGTCACGCCTCTGCCACGCCGGGAGGGGTTCACAGCCGCGTCAGAGGGGCTGGGATGCCGGCGTCACCTCGGCTGTCCTGGGGTGTCCTTTATCCTTCAGGGACAGCTCTCAGCTTCCACAAAGCAGAGTCCTCAGGTCCAGGGCTGTGCCATCCTTTACTTTGTTTTACTGCAGCAGGAACACTCCTCACATCTCCAGTACAAGTCCCCCACCTCGTCACACTGCGGTGTAGGACAAGAACCAGCACAGATCAGCAAAGTTAATACGGAATCACAGAATGTTGGGGGTTGCAAGGGACTTCTGGAGATCATCTTGTCCAACCCCCCTGCCAGAGCAGGGTCACCCAGAGCAGGTCACACAGGAGGGTGTCCAGGGGTGTTTGGAAAGTCTCCAGAGACAGAGACTCCCCCAGCTCTCTGGGCAGCCTGTGCCAGGGGTCTGCCACCTTCAAAGGAAAGAAGTTCCTCCTCATGTTTAGATGGAACTTCCTTTGTTCGGGTGTGTGCCCATTACCTCTTGTCCTGTCACTGGGCACCACTGAAAAAACACTGGCCCCACCCTCCTGACACCTGCCCTTTAAGTATTCGTAAGCACTGCTAAGATCCCCCCTCAGTCTTCTCCAGGGTAAAAAAGCCCCAAGTCCCTCAGCCTTTCTTCATAAGAGAGATGTTCTAGCCCCCTTATCATCTTCATGGCCCTTTGCCGTACCCTCTGCAGTTCCCTGTCCCTCTTGAACTGGGGAGCCCAGAACTGGACACAGCACTCCCAGTGAGGCCTCACCAGGGCAGAGCAGAGGGGGAGGAGAACCTCCCTTGCCCTGCTGGCCACACTTCTCTTTATGCACCCCAGGACACCATTGGCCGCCTGGGCCGCGAGGGCACATTGCTGGCTCATGGTCAGCCTGCTGTCACCAGGACACCCAGGTCCTTTTCCCCAGAGCTGCTCTCCAGCAGCTCAGCCCCAGCCTGGACTGGCACATGGGATTATTCCTCCCTAGCTGCAGGACCCTACCTTGCCCTTGTTGAATTTCATAGGGTCACTCTCTGCCCAGCTCCCCAGCCTGTCCAAGTCTCACTGGATGGCAGCACAGCCCTCTGGTGTGTCAGCCACCCCTCCCAGGTTTGTGTCACCAGCAAACTTGCTGGTACAACTCTGTCCCTTCATCCAGGTCGCTGATGACTATACTGAACAGGACTGGACCCAATACTGACCCCTGGGGAACCCCACGTGTTACAGACCTCCAACTAGACTCTGTGCCACGAAGACGCGTGCATACGATACAGACCAACTGGTGCCACCGTTAGGGAAGGGCATTTTCCTGACACACCCCGGGCAGGGGGGCACACACAGCAGGGGCTGCTGCCTGGAGCTGCCCCCATGGCTGCCCCGAGACCTCTCAGAGTGAGTCCTGCAGGGAGGCGTCAGCCCCTGGGACTTCGGCCAAGGGATCTGCAGTACCCCAGGCCCCCCACAGCTCCACTCCACTCTCCCTCACCCCCAGCAAAGTCACCGCAGCTGCCACCAAGGCCCCCACTCACCAGTGGTGGGAGCAGCCACAGCACAGCCGGTTCCCTGATGCCAGCAGCCCTGCGAGCGAGCGGCCATCGTGCCCGGCAGCAGCAGAGCCCCGCGGAGCTGCCAGAGCGCAGGCAGTGCCATCAGCACAGTGACAGCAGCTCCCGCAGTCAGGGAACATCGCGGCCAGCAGCCAGTGCCGCGTCTGCCCACGGTCACTCGCGGGGTCCTGGCGAAATCCCAGCGGCTGAGAGACTGCGGGGGCAGGCACACGGACGGGAAGGGCTCGGAGAGGGACGGGGGACAACACAACGCTCCGTTTTCTGGAAAGAAAAGTGTGGTGAAAATCAATGCACAAACACCGCGATTGCTGTGTGAAGTCAGATCAGAACCTTTAATTTTAACCATTGCCCGTGGCTAGCAAGCACACACAGGGGCCTGGCAAACAGCTGCTGAACCACGAGCTCACAGTGCAGCCAAAGGAACCAGCAGTGCATTCATTCACAGCCCGGGAGGCACCAGCGCTGCTGCACAAAGGCTGCTCTGGCCGGGGGGACCTGGAGAACCGCTGCAGCAGCTCTGGTCCCAGCCCTGCTGCCCCCAGCAGCGCAGGGGACAGGATCCTCCCCAGCCCCGGCCCTGCTGGGAGCAGCTGCAGCTCGGGGGCCTGGGAAGGGAGAGACAAAACCCATTCTTCCCAGTCACTGCCCGCACCTGGGGCTGAGAGCCAGGAGAGACTGGGGACAGACCCGGGGAGCAGGAGACCGGTGGAGCCCGTGCAGGTGCCTCCAGCTCCGGGGGCTCTCCCGGTGCCCCCCCGTGATGAGGGCAGTAACAGTTCTCTGCTGCCCCTCTTCGGAGAGCCCCAGGGAATGAGGACAGTCCCTCGGCCACCCCGTCGGGGGGTCGGGGTGCCCAGACCATGCCCCGGGGTGCAGGGAACGCCCCGCCGGCGCAAGCCCAAACCATCCCGGCCTGTCCGGGGCTGGGAACGGGCGCAGCCCGGAGCCATCCCGGTGGAATGTCTCCCGGTGGGGCCGGGGCACATCCCGCAGCACTTCCATCGCACGGGGACCGGCACGGCCGCGCCAGACCCACGGTAACTCCGCCCGAGGCGCCCTCCGAGGCGGCCCCAGCGCTGCTGCAGAGCCTGCGCCCCCCGCACCCGCCAGCCCCCCGCAGCCGTGGCCCCCACCCCACAGCCCCCGGAGCCCGCCCGGGGGGACGCCCGTGGCCCGGCCCCGGGAGCGGTGCCCCAATCTCTGCCCGAGAGCGGGCGGGGGGCACGGGGCTGTCCCCAGCCCGGGACACCGCCCCCACAGCAGAGGGGCAGCACACGGGGCACGGCCCCCCCGTCCCCCGCCGCGGGGGTGTCCAAGGGACGGTCCCCCACAGCCCCCCCGCAGGCGGCACCCCCGGGGTCGCTCCCTGCTCCGGGACAGCGCTGCCCGTCCCCACCGCCCCGACCCGGGGGGGCCCGAACACCCCCGACACCGGGCACCCCCTCAGACCCCGCCCGGGCACGGCACCCCCTCCCTGCGCCGCGGCCGGGCCCCACCGCCCCCCTCCGGCCCTGACCGGGCCCGGGGCTCGCCAGGAGCACGGCGGGGCCTCCAGGTCACCCGGAGACGGGCCCCGAGGGCCCCAGCACAGCAGGGACCCCCCTCCCGCCGGGACCCCCCCCGGCCGCGCCGCTACCTGCGCCGGTCCCGCGCTGCTCCCGCGGCGGAGGCGCCCCCTGGCGGCGCCCGGCGGTACCGCGCCCCGGGGCCTCTTCACCCCTCGGCCCGCGACACCCCCGATCCGCGGCGCCGGCGCCTCCGGGCAGCGGCCGATAGCGAGGCGGGGCGGAGCCGTCCCCGCCGGTGCCGCCCCCCGGCGGAGGAACAGCGGCACCGCGCGCAGCCCCCGCCCCGCAGCCGCCGCGGGGCCGCTCCGGGCGGGGCGGTGCCGGCGCGGGCGGTGGCCCCGGGCCGGAGGGGCTCCCTCAGCGCCCCTGGGGTCACACGAAAAATAAATCTCCCCTCACAGCTGCTGTCACCGGCTACGGAACACTGCTGTGGCCAAGAACAGCGTCCTTCTCAGTTCCCACCTGACACAGGACGGAGAGGAAGGGCAGCGCGCCCCCGGGAGGAGCGGAGCACGGAGGGGAAAGCGCCGGTCAGGGTTTGAAATGCCGGTCCAGAAACCTTCCCCAGGTGTGCTCTGCTCTCGCCTGCCCCGCTCAGAGGGGCTGTGCTCACACCCAGCTGATGTCACCGTGTCAGGACGGGGCCCAAGAATCGCACGGGCTTCACTGGCAGTTCAGATTTCACACGGGAGCATTTCTGTCATCCTGAAAAAATCCCATATTAAAAATATTTGGGGGTACATTCAGCTCAGGTTTTTCCCATGAAAAAGCTTTCTAATTTCCTCCCTACATTTGCTCACTGCCAGCTTATGCCCCACAGGTACCTTTAAGTCCCTCCCTGTGGCTGAACTGGCTGGGTTTGTTCCCTGGGCTTTACTCTGGATGTCCCAGAAGGGGACGGGTGAGACCGTGCCTCAGCTGTGCTGTCCGGGCACAGCGCGGGGCGCTGCCTGCAGCTCCCCTCTGCACAGGGCGTCCTCTTCCACTCCTGCAGCAGCACCGCTGGGATGTGCCCTGAAGGAACCTTTCCTGCACGGGAAGGGTTTGGCTCATACAGGCTGTGCCAGGTGGAGGCTTTCTGATACTCCAAGGAACTTCCAGTGCCACCACCTCCATCAGAAATACTTCATGTCGTGCTGCCCTAAGGTCCCACCGAGTCACTAACTCGCTCCTACGGTCCCTGGGTTCATAAACCCGGAGCTTCCTCCTTCCCCGGCACTTCTGACTGATGAGCTCCCACACGGGGCAGCCAGAAATCACTGTTGCACAAACATTTGCAGAATAGCAGTCAGACACCACCAGTGTGAATCAGGCTCATTGTTAAATTGGTAAGTTTATATATTTCACCAACTTTCCTAGGGGAAAAAAAAAGAGAAATCTCTCAATTGTCTTGGGAAAAGCAAAAATTCTTATAACAGAATGCAGAATTACAGATTTTATTTAAGTAAATATTCAAAGGAACTGTTCCACAGACAGCAGAGGAAAATGTTCCTTCCTTTGGAAGGAACAACATGAAGGGAAATGGTTTTAATCTCAGCCTTAGGGAAAAACAATGGTAATTCTCCCCCATTTCTTCCAGCACTTCTCACACAGCTCATTTCAGACAAGGTGTACAGACGACAGGGATGAGAAAGAAGCTTAGGCACGATTTTTTGCAGGACATGCCCCAAGAGAATTGCCTCAGAGAATTATTAACACAGATTCCAGAATGAAGCTGCTGGCAGGAGGAAACTGCACACTCATACAAAACATGCCTCTGAGACCATTCTAAACTGATGATGCTCAACACTGAGTACAAGCAGCCCTCTAATATAGCTCAGCTTCATAAGAATTAGCTCATTTGATAACTGTAGGTGCAGAAAAATTCTGAAGTAATCATTTTATGAAGGGGAACATTCCAGGGAGACACAAATTTTCAGCACCACTGAAGGCTTTATTCCCAATGTAATTAACTTTCAGGCTTCATTCCCATTTAATTAACTTTCAGCAACCCATTTTGGTAACCATGTGGTTCCAGTAATATTCACAGAATCACAGAATGTTAGGGATTGGAAGGGACCTTAAAAGATCATCTAGTCCAATCCCCCTGCCAGAGCAGGAACACCTAGGTCAGGTCACACAGGAACACATCCAGGCGGGTTTGGAATGTCTCCAGAGAAGGAGACTCCACAACCTCTCTGGGCAGCCTGTGCCAGTGTTCTGTTACCCTCACTGGGAAGAAATTCTTCCTCACATTTATGTGGAACCTCCTATGTTCCAGCTTGCACCCATTGCCCCTTGTCCTGTCATTGGATGTCACTGAGAAGAGCCTGGCTCCATCCTCATGACACTCACCCTTTACATATTTATAAACATTAATGAGGTCACCCCTCAATCTCCTCTTCTCCAAGCTAAAGAGACCCAGCTCCCTCAGCCTTTCCTCATAAGGGAGATGTTCCACTCCCTTCATCATCTTTGTGGCTCTGCGCTGGACTCTCTCAAGTAGTTCCCTGTCCTTCTTGAACTGGGGGGCCCAGAACTGGACACAATACTCCAGATGTGGCCTCACCAAGGCAGAATAGAGGGGAAGGAGAACCTCTCTTGACCTACTAACCACTCCCTTTCTAATACACCCCAGGATGCCATTGGCCTTCTTGGCCACAAGGGCACATTGCTGGCTCATGGTCATCCTGCTGTCCACCAGGACCCCCAGGTCCCTTTCCCCTACACTGCTCTCCAGCAGCTCAGCCCCCAACCTGTACTGGTACATGGGGTTGTTCTTCCCCAGATGCAAAACTCTACACTTGCCCTTGTTGAATTTCATTAAGTTTCTCCCCGCCCAACTCTCCAGCCTATCAAGGTCTTGTTGAATGGCAGCACAACCCTCTGGTGTGTCAGCCACTCCTCCTAGTTTGGTGTCATCAGCAAACTTGCTGAGGATACATTCTGTACCCTCATCCAGGTCGCTGATGAAGATATTAAACAACACCGGTCCCAGTACCGACCCCTGAGGGACTCCACTAGTCACAGGCCTCCAACTAGACTCCATCCCATTGACCACAACTCTCTGGCTTCTTTCCTTCAGCCAGTTCACAATCCACCTCACTACCTGATCACCAAACCCATACTTTATCAGCTTATCTATAAGGATGCTGTGGGAGACAGTGTCAAATGCTTTACTGAAATCAAGATAAACCACATCTACCGCTCTACCATCATCTATCCACTGGGTTATTTCCTCATAGAAGGCAATAAGGTTGGTCAAACATGACTTACCCTTGGTAAAACCATGTTGACTGCTCTTAATGACCCCCTCATCCTTGATATGCCTAGAGATAGTGCCAAGAACAAGCTGTTCCATCACCTTTCCAGGGATGGAGGTGAGGCTGACCGGTCTATAGTTACCCAGGTCCTCCTTCTTGCCCTTCTTATAGATTGGAGTGACATTTGCTCTCCTCCAGTCCTCAGGCACCTCTCCTGTTCTCCATGACTTACCAAAGATGATGGAGAGTGGCCTAGCAATGACCTCTGCCAGCTCCCTCAGCACCCTTGGGTGCATTCCATCTGGTCCCATTGATTTATGGATGTCCAGATTGCTCAACTGATCCCTAACCCAATCCTCATCTACCGAGGCAAACTCCTCCTTTATCCTGACTTCTTCTGGGGCTACAGGGATCAGGGGCTCCTGGGGAAAGCCTGCAGGAGTAAAGACAGAGGCAAAGAAGGCATTCAGCACCTCTGCCTTCCTTATATCCTCTGTCTCTAGAGCACCCCCCTCATTCATCAGTGGGCCTATATTGCCTCTAGTGTTTGTTTTATTAGCTATGTATTTGAAAAAGCCCTTTCTATTGTCCTTGACCTGGCTTGCAAGGTTAAGTTCTAAGGAGGCCTTAGCTTTCCTAATTGCCTCTCTACATCCTCTGACAACTGTCCTATATTCCTCCCAAGTGACTAGCCCCTCTTTCCATGATCCATAAATTCTTTTTTTCCACCTGAGTTTGCCCAGCAGTTCCTTGTTTAACCATGCTGGTCTCCTAGCTCCCTTACTTGATTTCATACCCATTGGGACACTCTGATCCTGAGCTTGCAAGAAGTGGTCCTTGAATGTTGACCATCTATCTTGAGCCCCTTTACCATCTAGCACCCTGTCCCATGGGACTTCCCTTAACAATTGATTGAGGAGGCTAAAGTTGGCCCTGCGGAAGTCCAGGGTTCTGGTCTTGCTTGGTACTCTATTCCTCCCACACAGGATCCTGAACTCCACCATCTCATGATCACTGCAGCCAAGGCTGCCATCGACCATCGCTGCTTCAACAAGACCCTCCTTGTTGGTAAGTACAAGATCCAGCAGCGCTCCTCTCCTAGTCGGCTTGTCCACCATTTGCATTAAGTAGTTGTCATCAATGCACTGGAGGAACCTCCTAGACTGTGAATGGCTGGCTGTGTAAGTCTTCCAGCAGATATCGGGGTAGTTAAAATCCCCCATGAGGACCAAGGCCTGTAGTTGCGAGGCTGCTTTCAGCTGCCTGTAGAAAGCCTCATCAACTCCCTCGTCCTGATCAGGAGGTCTGTAATAGACCCCCACAACTGTATCACCCCTGCCTGCCTGCCCCTTAATTCTTACCCACAGACTTTCAACTTGCCCCTCATCAGCCCCTGGAGAAAACTCAATACATTCAAGTTGCTCCCTCACATAAAGAGCAACTCCACCACCTCGCTTCACTGACCGATCTTTCCTAAAAACGACATAGCCATCCATGACCACATTCCAGTCATGTGAGCTGTCCCACCATGTCTCTGTAATTGCCACCAGGTCAGAACCTTTAGACCACACACAGACCTCTAACTCCTCCTGTTTATTCCCCACACTGCGTGCATTGGTGTACAGGCATTTCAGAGAGCAAGCAGAGCGCACTGGTGGGACCCCTGGGAGGCAGGAGGCCTTGTGGTCAGGGCCTAAACATCTATCCCTTCTCTTCAATGATCGAAAATCCTCCCTAGATCACCTTCCTTCAGGCCCTAGCATATTGCTCTTGGGCTTGTCCCTAACAGACCCAGTTGTCTCCCCTTCCCCCTTCCCATCTAGTTTAAAGCCCTCTCAATGAGCCCTGCTAACTCCTGCCCCAAAAGCCTTCTCCCCCTCCAGGACAAATGCATTCCACCTGTCACCATCAGGCCAGGTGTCTCATAGAGCAGCCCGTGATCAAAGAACCCAAAGCCCTGCCTTTGGCACCAGTCACATAGCCATTCATTGATCTGTGAACTCTTCCTGCTTATCTCTTCACCCATTCTTGCAGGAGGTATGGAGGCAAACACTACTTGCACTCCAGACCCCTTAACCAGCCGTCCCAGGGCCCTGAAGTCACTCTTCATTGCCCTTACACTTCTTGTAATAATTTTGTCACTGCCAACCTGAAAAACCAGCAGTGGGCAGTAATCGGAGGGCTTTACAAGATTAGGAAGCTTCTTTTTAATGTCTCTAATCTGAACCCCAGGGAGGCAGCAGACTTCCCTGTGGGATGGGTCCGGTCAACAGATGGACCCTTCTGTTCCCCTCAGAAGGGAGTCACCCACCACAATTACCCTCCTTTTTTTCTTAATTGAAGAAGTCCTAAGGCGTCGGGGTGACTGACAAGCCCTAGGTGATTCAGTAGACTGATCTACCCCTCCAACTTCATTTACCTCTCTTTCCCCATCTCCAGTAAGGAATATATGCAAAGAAGATAAAATTGCCTGTTGTCAGGGGACAAAGGTAAAATTGAAGGGCAGAATGTAATAAAGGCTACATGTGAGAAGAAATTAAATACCTGGCTCTGAGGTTAGAATCCCTCTCTTGGGTCTGGGTGTCTAGGCTCCCTACATACTGCTGGAACAATATAAGTTGTTTCAATTTAAGCAATGAGAACGTATAGATTTTATATTGGGTGGTACCCTGAGGTTGCTGATGTCACATGCATACTACAACACATGTTTCCAAAATAATAATAATAAATTGCTTAACTGACTGCTTTAAAAAGTTGTAGTTGGCTTTAATATTTGAAAACATTTAGAGATTTCTGCTTCCTGATGGGATTTTCTTTCTTCCTTAAGAGGGTGGCTGTAGAGTCATTGATTCAAGATTGGTGTTGGAAGCCTCTGGTAGAGAGTCTCTGAAAAGACAACCTGTACTCAGTAATTTCTTCCCAAGTTACTAAGCTGTATCCTGAAACAAATGCTTAATACCTGCTCTTTAGTGGAGATGGAGAAGGAGAGGCATCTGCTGCGTGCTGGGTGAGTTTTATAGTGGTCATGCAGGCAAAGGGCTTCTGGCTTAGCCTGCATTGGAGTGGCACTGTGCTGCTTTTTCACCTCAGAGCTCAGAATCACAGAACAGCCTTGGTTGGAAAGGACCTCTAAGATCATCCCTGGGCAGCCTCTGCCAGTGCCTGACAACCCTTTCAGGGAAAATTTTTTTCCTAATATCTGAAGTTGTGAAAAATAGAGCTTTTCCTAACAATCATGATGTTGACTGCCAGGTTTTCTCTTTACTGCTTCTCACAAATTCCATGTTCAGGATTCAAATCAAGCTGAATTTGTTGAAATTTTTTGGAAGGCAATAATATCTCAGATTTTTTTTTTTTTTTCCCCTAAGTTTGGAGATGCTTTTTACATGTTTATTTTGGGATTTTTTGGCTTGGTGTCTACTACACTTTTTTGAGATGAGCTGTATCACCATTAAGTTCAATTGAATATCTGGATATTTTTCACTATGTGGACTGCCTTAGATTTTCCCATGCATTCAGAGTGAATTAGCTGGTTGATTTTGTAGACAGTATTTAGTCGAATGTGTTGCCTGTCAAAGAAGTTGGAGACTTGTCATTTAGTGTTAGGCTAGCTAATATCACAGATTTGCATCTCATTTTCTTTGCAAAAGTGCTGCTGGAACCGTATGTTGCTGTATAAATGTGCTAACTTTCTGGTTCTTTGAAAAGACCTTTATTATAACTTGCATGATAATCTGTGAAATATATTAAAACTCACTGTTGTGTACTCCACTGTTGTTTTTTTTTTTTTTAACAGAAGGGATAAGAATGCCTAAATGCCTGCTCACTTGCATGCTGAGTTCTGAATGACTGAAATAATCTTATTTTTGATTCTTTTGATTTCTCTTGCAATACTAGCTTTCCAACAGTAGAGGCCAACAGATTTGTAGGATGCTTTCAAAGCATGCGTGGAGGCTCTCAGAAATGCAAGCTCCTTAAAATAGTTAGGCCCCAAATAAGACTGAAATAAGGAAGAAGCAAGCAGTTTAGTGCTGCTGATCTCATTTGCATCTTTGCAAAACTTTCTTGCTAAGCAAATGAAAGCCTCAGTCTTATGTCTTCAGTCACAGGTAGATCTTGCAACCCTAGTGGTTCTCTATCACTTCTGAATTTGAGGTTAGTCATGTGAACCCAAGCACATTGCTGCTGCTTTGCCACCAGCAACAGGCTGAAATGGTATTTCTTAGCTTTGTTTTCTGCATGCGTGATTGTTGTGCGAATGAAGCAACACGATTGAGTATGACTCCTTGTCTCTAAGTTGGAGAGATATGGATGTGATGGATGGACCACTTCGTGGATAAGGAACTGGCTGGATGTTTGCACTCAATGAGTTGCAACTTACTACAAGGGCATGTAGTGATAGGATGAGGGGTAATGGTTTTAAACCAGAAGAGGGGAGATTTAGATTAGATATTAGGAAGAAATTCTTTCCTGTGAGGGTGGTGAGACACTGGCCCAGGTTGCCCAGAGAAGCTGTGGCTGCCCCCTCCCTTGCAGTGTTCCATATAGAGAGCCATCACTGTGAGCAGAACTTAGCTCCTTTATTTTTCTTTGTATAGCTATAAATAGCAAATGTGATTTCATCATTTATAAATGAAGACCTTCCTTACTCATTTGTGGTTTGTTATACACACAAGCTGAATCTGTCCTTTCATATGACACAGAATGAGAATCCCTGTCAGTTGTAATTGCTGTATGTGGAAGACAAGTGCTACATTATTTTTATCCAGTGGAATGAAGGTTTGCCATGTTTAATATAAAATTTCCCCGTGAGCTAACCAATAATCTGAGGCTAAATGCTGCCATTCTCATTCCTCACTGTTGACAGGTTGAAATCCCAAAGTACTTATTTCCTTTTGTGAGTATTGGGTTGTTTTTTTTCAGCAGGAGCCATGCATGTGAATGCCAAGTGAACTGATGCTATCTGAGAGAAGAGCTGAGATTCTCATCAGCAGGGACCTACAGTCCAGCTCTGGCCAGCCACTGGTAATTGTGCAACAGAACTTGAATCAAGAAGGATCCATAGAACATCTCGTCTTCACGTCCGGATATAGCACAGCTACAGAATGCTTAAAATCAAGCAATAAGATACAATGGCCACACTTGAAATGTGCCAGAGGAAGTGAGCAAGAGAGGTGAGATTTTGATAGAATAGCAAGGAAATCTGAGACTCCAGGTACCAAATGTGGCACACTGGGTCAAACCTGAGATAGTGAGCCTGATCCATCAGCTAAGTATCTGACAGATCTGCCATCTCAAATCCTGTCTCTGGCTGCATGTGATCATAGAATCGCCTTGGTTGGAAGAGACCTCTAAGATCATCAAGTCCAACCATTAACCCAACGCTGCCAAGTCCCCACTACCCCATGTCCCTCAGCACCTCGTCTACACAGCTCTTAAATGCCTCTAAGGATGGGGACTCCACCACTCCACAGAGAAACCCCTTCCTACCCACTCCCAAATTCTAGAAATTATCCTTCAAAAGGAGATTACAGGAAGAATCTGTTCAGAATGCTGCAGGAAACTGAAAAGCATGGGATTAATGTAGTCTCAATAGGGTGCAGACAGTGATCCAGTTTGGTCTTCGGTGCCCTGGGCAGTGCTAGGGTAAAGAGCAAATGTCTTTAAACAGTGATTTCTGGCTGCCCCGTCTGGGAGCTCATCAGTCAGAAGTGCCGGGGAAGGAGGAAGCTCCGGGTTTATGAACCCCGGGACCGTAGGAGTGAGTTGGTGACTCGGTGGGACCTTAGGGCAGCACGACATGAAGTATTTCTGATGGAGGTGGTGGCACTGGAAGTTCCCCGGAGTATCAGAAAGCCTCCACCTGGCACAGCCTGTACGAGCCAAACCCTTCCCGTGCAGGAAAGGTTCCTTCAGGACACATCCCAGCGGTGCTGCTGCAGGAGTGGGAGAGGACGCCCTGTGCAGAGGGGAGCTGCAGGCAGCGCCCCGCGCTGTGCCCGGACAGCACAGCTGAGGCACGGTCTCACCCGTCCCCTTCTGGGACATCCAGAGTAAAGCCCAGGGAACAAACCCAGCCAGTTCAGCCACAGGGAGGGACTTAAAGGTACCTGTGGGGCATAAGCTGGCAGTGAGCAAATGTAGGGAGGAAATTAGAAAGCTTTTTCCTAGGAAAAACCTGAGCTGAATGTACCCCCAAATATTTTTAATATGGGATTTTTTCAGGATGATAGAAATGCCCCCTTGTGAAATCTGAACTGCCAGTGAAGCCCGTGAGATTCCTGGGCACCGTCCTGACACGGTGACATCAGCTGGGTGTGAGCACAGCCCCTCTGAGCGGGGCAGGCGAGAGCAGAGCACACCTGGGGAAGGTTTCTGGACCGGCATTTCAAACCCTGACCGGCGCTTTCCCCTCCGTGCTCCGCTCCTCCCGGGGGCGCGCTGCCCTTCCTCTCCGTCCTGTGTCAGGTGGGAACGGAGAAGGACGCTGTTCTTGGCCACAGCAGTGTTCCGTAGCCGGTGACAGCAGCAGTGAGTGGAGATTTATTTTGGGTGCGACCCCGCGGCGGCTGCGGGGCGGGGGCTGCGCGCGGTGCCGCTGTTCCTCCGCCGGGGGGCGGCACCGGCGGGGACGGCTCCGCCCCGCCTCGCTATCGGCCGCTGCCCAGAGGCGCCGGCGCCGCTGATGGGTGGTGCAGCGGGCCGAGGGGTGAAGAGGCCCCGGGGCGCGGTTCCGCCGGGCGCCGCCAGGGGGCGCCTCCGCCGCGGGAGCAGCGCGGGACCGGCGCAGGTAGCGGCGCGGCCGGGGGGGGTCCCGGCGGGAGGGGGGGTCCCTGCTGTGCTGGGGCCCTCGGGGCGCGTCTCCGGGTGACGTGGAGGCCCCGCCGTGATCCTGGCGAGCCCCGGGCCCAGTCAGGGCCGGAGGGGGGCGGTGGGGCCCGGCCGCAGCGCAGGGGGGGGGGTGCCGGGCCCGGGCGGGGTCTGAGGGGGTGCCCGGTGTCGGGGGTGTTCGGGCCCCCCCGGGTCGGGGCGGTGGGGACGGGCAGCGCTGTCCCGGAGCAGCCCCGGCGGGGGTCCCCGTGCTCAGGTGCCGCCTCCCGGGGGTGCCGCCTGCGGGGGGGCTGTGGGGGACCGTCCCTTGGACACCCCCGCGGCGGGGGACGGGGGGGCCGTGCCCCGTGTGCTGCCCCTCTGCTGTGGGGGCGGTGTCCCGGGCTGGGGACAGCCCCGTGCCCCCCGCCCGCTCTCGGGCAGGGATTGGGGCACCGCTCCCGGGGCAGGGACACGGGCGTCCCCCCGGGCGGGCTCCGGGGTCGGGGGCTGCGGGGTGGGCGCCACGGCTGCGGGGGGGCTGGCGGTGCGGGGGGCGCAGGCTCTGCAGCAGCGCTGGGGCCGCCTCGGAGGGCGCCTCGGGTGGAGTTACCGGGAGTTTGGCGCGGCCGTGCTGGTCCCCGTGCGATGGAAGCGCTGCGGGATGTGCCCCGGCCCCACCGGGAGACATTCCACCGGGATGGCTCCGGGCTGCGCCCCTTCCCAGCCCCGGACAGGCCGGGATGGTTTGGGCTGCGCCGGCGAGGCGTTCCCTGCACCCCGGGGCATGGTCTGGGCACCCCGACCCCCCGACGGGGTGGCCGAGGGACTGTCCCCATTCCCTGGGGCTCTCCGAAGAGGGGCAGCAGAGAACTGTTACTGCCCTCATCACGGGGGGCACCGGGAGAGCCCCCGGAGCTGGAGGCACCTGCACGGGCTCCACCGGTCTCCTGCTCCCCGGGTCTGTCCCCAGTCTCTCCTGGCTCTCAGCCCCAGGTGCGGGCAGTGACTGGGAAGAATGGGTTTTGTCTCTCCCTTCCCAGGCCCCCGAGCTGCAGCTGCTCCCAGCAGGGCCGGGGCTGGGGGGGATCCTGTCCCCTGCGCTGCTGGGGGCAGCAGGGCTGGGACCAGAGCTGCTGCAGCGGTTCTCCAGGTCCCCCCAGCCAGAGCAGCCTTTGTGCAGCAGCGCTGGTGCCTCCCGGGCTGTGAATGAATGCACTGCTGGTTCCTTTGGCTGCACTGTGAGCTCGTGGTTCAGCAGCTGTTTGCCAGGCCCCTGTGTGTGCTTGCTAGCCACGGGCAATGGTTAAAATCAAAGGTTCTGATCTGACTTCACACAGCAATCGCGGTGTTTGTGCATTGATTTTCACCACACTTTTCTTTCCAGAAAACGGAGCGTTGTGTTGTCCCCCGTCCCTCTCCGAGCCCTTCCCGTCCGTGTGCCTGCCCCCGCAGTCTCTCAGCCGCTGGGATTTTGCCAGGACCCCGCGAGTGACCGTGGGCAGACGCGGCGCTGGCTGCTGGCCGCGATGTTCCCTGACTGCGGGAGCTGCTGTCGCTGTGCTGCCGGCACTGCCTGCGCTCTGGCAGCTCCGCGGGGCTCTGCTGCTGCCGGGCACGACGGCCACTCGCTCGCAGGGCTGCTGGCATCGGGGAACCGGCTGTGCTGCGGCTGCTCCCACCACTGGTGAGTGGGGGCCTTGGTGGCAGCTGCGGTGACTTTGCTGGGGGTGAGGGAGAGTGGAGTGGAGCTGTGGGGGGTCTGGGGTACTGCAGATCCCTTGGCCGAAGTCCCAGGGGCTGACACCTCCCTGCAGGACTCACTCTGAGAGGTCTCGGGGCAGCCATGGGGGCAGCTCCAGGCAGTGGCATCTGCTGTGTGTGCCCCCCTGCCTGGGGTGTGTCAGGAAAATGCCCTTCCCTAACGGTGACACCAGTTGGGCTGTATCGTATGCACGCGTCTTCGTGGCACAGAGTCTAGTTGGAGGTCTGTAACACGTGGGGTTCCCCAAGGGTCAGTATTGGGTCCAGTCCTGTTCAGTATAGTCATCAGCGACCTGGATGAAGGGACAGAGTTGTACCAGCAAGTTTGCTGGTGACACAAACCTGGGAGGAGTGGCTGACACGCCAGAGGGCTGTGCTGCCATCCAGTGAGACTTGGACAGGCTGGAGAGCTGGGCAGGGAGTGACCCTATGAAATTCAACAAGGGTGAGTGTAGGGTCCTGCACCTAGGGAGGAACAATCCCATGTGCCAGTCCAGGCTGGGGCTGAGCTGCTGGAGAGCAGCTCTGGGGAAAAGGACCTGGGTGTCCTGGTGACAGCAGGCTGACCATGAGCCAGCAATGTGCCTTTGAGGCCAAGGCGGCCAATGGTGTCCTGGGGTGCATTAAGAGGAGTGTGGCCAGCAGGGCAAGGGAGGTTCTCCTCCCCGTCTGCTCTGCCCTGGCGAGGCCTAATCTAGAATAGTGTCCAGTTCTGGGCTCCCCAGTTCACGAAGGACAGGGAACTGCTGGAGAGGGTACAGCAAAGGGCAATGAAGATGACTGGGGGACTAGAACATCTCTTATGAGGAAAGGCTGTGAGACCTGGGGTTTTTTAGCCTGGAGACGAGAAGACTGATGGGGGATCTTATCAATGCTTATAAACTGCCCTGGCACAGACTGCCCAGAGAGCTGGGGGAGTCTCTGTCTCTGGAGACTTTCCAAACACCCCTGGACACCCTCCTGTGTGACCTGCTCTGGGTGACCCTGCTCTGGCAGGGGGGTTGGACGAGATGATCTCCAGAGGTCCCTTGCAACCCCCAACATTCTGTGATTCCATATTAACTTTGCTGATCTGTGCTGGTTCTCGTCCTACGCCGCAGTGTGACGAGGTGGGGGACTTGTACTGGAGATGTGAGGAGTGTTCCTGCTGAAGTAAAACAAAGTAAAGGATGGCACAGCCCTGGACCTGAGGACTCTGCTTTGTGGAAGCTGAGAGCTGTCCCTGAAGGATAAAGGACACCCCAGGACAGCCGAGGTGACTCTGGCATCCCAGCCCCTCTGACGCAGCTGTGAACCCCTACCAGCGTGGCAGAGGCGTGACTGTGGCAGCAGGGACTCAGGGGTGTCTGGATCCACAGCCCAGCAGCCAGAACACTGCAGAACGGAGCTGCTTTGCCAGGTCTGTCTGTGACCAGTGATCGGTGCGGGTGCCAGGGGTGGGTCCAACGTGTTGGACCCGAACGTTTGAAGGGTGCGAGACCCCCTGGTGCCCCCATGTTTGGGTGCCCCGGTTTGGCTGGGACACCTCATGTGCAGGAATGTTTCCTCTTGCCATGCTGTCCTTTGCCCCCAGCCTCTCTCCTGGGTCACTGGGGATGGTTGTGAGTGCACTGACAAGCGTGGGCGCTGCTCCGCTCCGGGGCTGGCACAGGGGGCAGCTGTGGGCGACTGGTCCGTGTCCCTCGGTTGTAGGAGCCCGGGTGGCCTTGCCATCCCCTGCCAGCTCCACCGTAACGTGCCCTGGGACCTCTCCCCCCACCCTGCAGCATGGCACCCCTGGGCCAGCACTGGTCATGGGAACCTGTCCCTGGGGGGAGAGGGGGCCTAGGTCTCCCGGGGTGGCCGGTGACCCCTCCTGCTGCCAGGCTCCCTCCTCCCACCACAGACACCGGTTGGTTCCTTCTCCCCGGCTCCTTCCCAGAGCAGATGCCAGCAGGACAGACCCCCCCGGCCTGGCGCTGGCTCTGCCAGAGCCAGGGAGAGCTCATAGCGTGGGTGTGGGAGCTGCTGCTGGGGGAACTGGTTTGTACTGGGCTTTGGCTCTTCAGCCCTGCACAGCATCATCCTCGCAGGCAGATGCCCAAGGACCGGAGCCAGCAGTGTTAGGGTGCTGCCATGGCGGGGCCTGGGGGTGGCTCTGTGCTGTTTGAAGTAGTGGTTTTACCTAAAAACTTCTTTTTCAGCTCAAAACGTGCTGCGGTGGGAGCAGAGGCCGCTTCCAGGGACCCGCAACAGCTCCTGCAGCCCCATCCATGAAGCCGGCCTGGCCTGGCACGGGGAGGGACGGCCGTCCCGGTGCCACCAGTCCCTAGGGAGGTGTTGGTGCCCAGGCGTTGCCGCATGGCTGTGCCGACGCGTGGGGAAGGCCCATGCCGGTGCCCGGGCGAGGAGCACGGCCCCGAGGCAGTGAGCACCGGGGGACCCGGCGGGGAGGCCGTGCCCGGTGAGGTGAGTGCCCCGGGGCAGCGGCCGAGCGGAGCTGTTCGGTGGGGCTGGGGCAGAGCTCTGCGGAGTGGTTTTGTTCTGGGGACACGTTGGCTGTGCCCCCGTCCTGCTGGTGGGGTGGCCGAGGGACGGGGGTCAGCGCCGTACCCCGGCAGGGCTCCCCACGGGACCCTCTGGGGGAAGGGAGGGTCCCGGTGTCAGCGGGACAGTGCTGGGGTGGGTGCAGCGTGTGTCCCACGGGACTCTGCACCGCAGGGCCAGGGCCTGCCCCGGCCAGGGCAGGGTCCCCCCGTGGCCAGAGGCTGTTTGTGGGCGCAGGTGGGGGGGTCCCATGGTTCCCATCCCCCCAGCCCACCCTGAGCAGGGACTGCCAAGTCTGGGTGCATGCTTTGGGGGGCTGTGGCTGTGAGGGGAGGTGGCAGTGGGTGCTGTCGGGGTCCGGCCCAGACCCCGCTGGCACTGGTGCGGTGCTGGCCCTGTTCCCCACCTGGGGCTGCTGCGCGGGTGGGTTTTCAGCCAGACCCTGGCTCTTGCCCACCCTTCTGGGGAGAAATGGGACATTTCTGGGGTCCCGTCCCCGTTTCTCCCTCCCCTCCCACCTCCGGGGCTCAGTGCTGGGTCGCTGCTGCCGAGGGGGCCGGGCAGAGCTGCCCGTGCCCGGGGGGCAGCAGGGGTTGCAGGGCAGCAGCTCGGGGGCTCTTTGGGCTGTGCTGCGCTGCCAGGAGCTGATTGTCTCACACCTCTCCCTGCGCAGGGACGGACGGACAGGCGAGCCCCAGCCCCGCCGGGAGCCACATGGGGTGTGGATCCCCAGGAAGAAGCCGGGCTGCCTGCGCCAAGGCCAACGCTGCCGCCTGCCCTGTGTGTGACACCGCTCCTGCCTGGGGACAGCCCTGCCTGCGCCCGCCCAGGGACTGCACTGCTCCAGGTCAGTTGTTCAGGCCCCCATTTATTTCAGGTCCAGCTCTGGGATGGCTCCAGTTCGGTTTTGGCTCCAGCTCATTTGCAGCTCCCGTTTGATTCTGCTCTGGTTTCAGATCCGCCTTACGGACACCTCCAGTGCGTTTGCGGCTCTATTGCGATGAGGCTCCACCTCACGGATGGCTGTGGGCAGTTCCAGCTCCAATTTGTGGACAGTTCTGGCTCGTTTCAGCTCCAGGTGGGTTGTTTCTGTCCCTGTCCATTTCTGCTCCAGCTCATGGAGGGCTCTGGCTCGTTACAGCTCATTTGCACCTTTAGGTAATTTGTTTCTGCCCTCTTTCATTTCAGGTCCTGCTCAAGGATGGCTCCAGCTTGTGCTTGATTCCAGCATGGTTTCACCTCCAGTTGGTGTCCTCTCCTCAGGCTCCAGCTCATTTGCAGCTCCTGTTCCAGCTTGGTTCCATGTCCAGCTGCTTTACAGTTCCAGTACCTGTTCCTCTCCATCTCATTAAAGCTTGTGCAAACGATCTTGGCCCAAGTCGTAACTCAATCACTGTCATGACTTGTATCTGAATATGACCTGTCATAATTGTACACTGTCTGAAGCTGGGATAACCAGTCCGGGGGTTGTACCCCCTCCAATAAAGAGTGTGAAAAGGACCTTTTCGCCCTGAGACTATCTCCTACGTTTAATTCGGCCTGGTGCATGCCGACGTCCCATGCTTTGGGGAACAACGCGACCGGACCCCCACCTCCGGCAGGGGTCCACGCACCCTGCCCACCCCCCTCCCGCACACCCACACCCCAACGCCCTCCCGCCTACCACCCCCCAGCCACGGCCAACCCGGCCCCTGGCTTTGACCCCAGAGACAGCGACCGCGTCCCCGTCTCTGAGCCCAAAGGCGCAGGACTCGCTCTCTGCCCCCCGCAGCCCCTTTCCAGCCCCACAAACGCAGCCCCGGGCTCCGTTCGCAGCTCTGGGAAGGGCCCGGCTCCAGCGGGGCTGCTCAGCCCCAGCACTGCCCGGGGGGAGTCCCCGCACCCCCCACCCCGCGTGTGGTGTCGGGACGGGCCCGGGAGCCCCGGCCGTGTCGGGCGGTGCTTGGGAACTGAATGGGGGGACCCGCGGGGCGGATCCAGCCCCGTGTGGCCGCGGGCGGGGGGCGCCGGGCTCCGGCCCTCCAGGCTTTATTCCCCGGCGCTCCGAGACTCGCGGCTCCGCCGGCTCCTCCGCGGAGCCCCCGGCAGCGCGGCCGGCTCCGCCGCCGACCAGGCACCGGCACTGCTCCCCCGCCTCCGGCCCGAGACCCCTCCGGGGCCGCCGCACCGCTCGGCCGCGGCCCCTTCCCCGCTCCCAGCCCCGCGCTCCCGGCCTGGAGCCGAGCCCCCCGCTCCTCACCTGGGCCCCGCCGGGGAAACCCGGCCCGGCCGCTGCCGCCTCGGGGCCGCGAGCGGAACCACCCGCAGAGAACGGGAGAGAACGAGAGAAAGGACCAGCGGCGGCCGCGGCGGCTCAAATCTGCTCGGTCCCGCCCCGCGCACGCGCCGTGGGCACCGCCCCGCCCCGCGCACCTGTGCCGGCCCCGCCCCGCGCACGCGCCGTGGGGCCCCGCACACCTGAGACTGATCCCGCGGGAGCGCTCTGGGGCCCCGCCCCGCCCCGCGCAGGCGCAGTGTGTCCCCGTCCCCTCGCCGCGCCCCTCACAGCTGTGCCGGCCCCGCCCCGCGCACGCGTACTGGGGCCAAGCCCCGCCCCGAGGCCCCGCCCCGAGGCCCCGCCCCGCCCCGCGCCCCCTCTTCTGCCGCCAGAGCCGCAGCGGCCCCGCCGGCGGCGCGCGTGATACCGGTGCGTGGGCCGGGGTTCATCGCTGGGGCCGCGGAGCTGCAGCACAGGCCTGCCTCGGGGGTTTTTCCCGGGGCTGTGCGGAGCCTGGGGACGGTGAGGCGGGGCCGGGCCGCGGTGGAGTCGGTGCTTTGCCGGTGCGGGGCCTCGCGGGCGCGCTGTGCGGTGCTTTGCCGGTGCCGGCGGGGCAGTCCCGGTGGTGTTCGCCGCAGTGCCAGGCGGGCGGGGTGCGGGTCCCGCGGCTGGGCCCGGCCTCGGCCTCGGCCTCGCCCTCCCGTCCCGACCCCGGCCTCGCCGCCTCCATCCCGGCGCCGCGACGGGATCTCGGGGCTCGCGCTGGCCGCTCCTGCCCGCGGCTGCTGCCGGTGTGGGGCTGCGGCTGTCCCGCCGGGGCTGTGCTCACGGGTAACGGCGGGAACTCCGTGCGGACACCGAATAAAACTGGGGGCGGTGGGGGGGTCCCCGAGACTCGGACTGTGTGTGAGCCCCGACCCTGCCCCGGTGGGCTCCGTGCCCCACTCCCGCACACGGCACGGGGGCTCTGCTCCGCCCCCAGCATCGCACTGCGGCTCTCAGCGCTGACACTGCCCCGGGCAGTGCGGGGCCCCCCCGCACCGGGCATGGGCTGGGAGCCCGAAATGGAGGACTCGGCCCCTGCTCCCAGCCCCAAACACAGCGCTCGCTCTGCATTTCCCAGCCCTGACACCGTCCCAAGGACCCCGGTGTGGAGCCCCCCGAGCAGGGCACTGAGTCTCTGCCTCTGAGCCCGCACACGCGCCTCTGCCTCACCCCCCCCGGCACGGCACGGGGGCTCCACTCAGTGCTGACACAGCCCCGGGGGACAGCAGGGTCACCCCAGGAACCACAGCGCTCAGTCGCTGTCTCTCAGCCCCAACACAAGGGGCGGGGGCTCTGCTCCATGCCCCCCAAAACATACGACTTTGTCTCAGTTCCACCCCCAAGAACACAGCACTTGGTCTCCGTTTCTGAGCGCCCCCCACCGCCCCCAGGTCGCAGCTCTCAGTGCCCAAACGAGCCCTGACCACCCCCCCTGTACCATAGCACTCGGTCTCTGTGTCTGAGCCTGCACAGTGGGAAGTGACCCTGGTTTGGAGCCCCCAGAACGCAGCACCCGGTCTCTGACTCTGAGCCCACACACTCAGGATGTGCTCTCTGTTTTCAAGACTTGACTGTGCGTGCCTGAGCCCCAAACCCCCTGAGCCCCAGTCTGAGTCTGCAGAACACAGCACTTGGAAGCAGACTGAGCCCTGAGCCCCATTTCCAGCCCCCAAACACAGGACTGCATTTCTATGCCCAAACACCCAGGACCGGGTCTCTTCCTCTGGCCTCCAAAATGCACGACTCAGTCTCTCTCTCTCACCCCAAACATGTAGGACTGGGCTCCAGGCCCCCACAACGCAGGACTTAGTCTCCGTGTCTGAGCCCTAAATCTGACCCAATGAGCCCAGTTTCAGCCCCCCAAAACGCAGCACTTAGTCTGTGTTTCTGAGCCCAGACCCACAGGACTCGGTCTCTGCTTGAAGTGCCCAGGGCACGGGACTTGGTCTCCATTTCTGGGGCCATACGAGCCCTGTTCCAAGCCCCCCCAAACGCAGCACTTCCTCTCTGAGCCCTGAACTGCCCGAATGACCCCGGTGTCACACCCCCAGAACACAGCACTGAGCCTGTGTTCCTCACCCAAACCCACAGCACTCGGTCTCTGTTTCTAAGCCCAGACACACAGGACTTTGTGCTTCAAACCCCCCAAAACGTGTGACTTGGTCTCTGTGTCTGAGCCCTAAAACCGCCCAAATGAGCCCGGTTTGGAGCCCCCAGAAGGCACAACGGAGTCCCTGATTCTGAGCCCAAACACCCAGAACTGGGTCTCTGCCTCTGGCCCCAAAACACAGCACTGAGCCTGTGTCCAACACTTGAACGTGTGTCCCTGCCTCACCCCGTGTGCCTGAGCCCCACATCCCCCGGATTCACTCAGGTCGTGACCCCCAGCACCCCTGAGCCCCGCTCTGGGGCTGAACAACACAGGAACGAGTCTGTGAGCCCCACTGCCAGCTCCCAAAGGCAGGACTTGGTCTCCACTTCTGAGCCCCAAATTTGGCCAACGTGAGCCCCCCCCACACTCAGGACTTGGTCTCCCTGAGCCCTAAACTGCCCAAATGAGCCCCATTTCTAGCCCGAGACTTAGGGCTCGGGTTCTGTTTGGGACCCCCCAAGCCCAGGACTCGGTCTCAATGCCCGAGAGGTGACGGCGTCTGGGGGGGTCGGAGCCCTCCGGCAGCCAAACCCCGCGCGGCCGCTCGCTCCCTCGGCCCGGGGAGCGGGGGCAGAACCGCAGAGGGGACGGCACAGAGACGGTGGGGGGATAAAAACAGTTTAATGACGGAAATAAAGTACCGGAACGGAGCGTACGAAGGAGTGCCGCGCAGTGCCGCCGTCCCCCCGTGTGCCGGAGCCCGCACGCCCTCGCAGCCCCCCCGCCCGGTCCCGAGCCCCACACCGCAGGACGGGGGCTCTGCTCCGCAGCCCCAGCACGGCCCCGGGACCCCGCTTCTGCCGCCCCGCGCCGGCTCGGGCTCTTCTCCGGAGCTCCTCCCGGGGACCGCGGGCCCGGCTCTCTGCCCCACGGAGCCTCAGCCCCTCCCCGGGCCCGGCTCTGCGCCCCCCGACCCGGCCGCCGCCCTCGGACGCGACCCGCCGGACCGGGTCTGCAGCCCAGGGCTCGCTCCCTGCCCCGCGCGCCGCCACAGCGGCCGGCCCGCAGCCGGTTCCCGAGCCCCGCGGGGGGCGCAGGGCGGTGCTGCAGACCGGGCTGGGGGCCCTGCGGGCTGTCCTCCCGTCGCCCGCAGCCGCCCCCGGGCCGGGCCCCCCGCGCCGCCCGCACTCACCGCGCCGGAGCCGCCGCCGCTGCCACGCCCCGCCCGCCTGGCCCCGCCCACTCCTTTCATGGGCTCGGCCCCGCCCGCCGCGGCCGCCCCGGGTCCTGCCGCCCGCCCGCTGCTCGCTCGTCTCCCGCTGGCACCAGAGATCCCCGGGGGGTGAGGGCCTGACGGCACCCCCGCGTGTGCGGGGCGGGGAGCCCCGGGGGCAGCGGGGGTCCGGGTCACACAGCGCCACCACCGCCCCCGGCAGTGCCGCACAGCTTTATTCAATACCGCGTATGGAATGTTTGGCAGTTTGGGGATGGGGGGGCGTTATACGCACACATGGATAGAGCTGATGGATGTACCCCATGTTTGCAGTTCCAGCCCCAAAATGCATCCCTGAGATCTGGGGAAGGGGACACAGATGGGCTCCATCTGCCCCAGTGGGACTGAGCACACGGCCCCGCTGCTGCCCATCGCACCACCCCATACCTTTACATACCCCCCCCAGACACAGCCCCCCCTCCATTCAAACCTGACCCCTCTGGGGGCCGGGGGTGCTCACACCCGGCACAGCACCGCGGGGCCCGCGGCCGGCTGACGGGTCCCAAGGAGCTCTTCTCCGCTCCAGCCCCGGGGGGAGGTGTGGGCCGGCGAGGCGGGGACCCCGGTGCTGGGCGGCCCCCGCAGCCGCAGCCCCCACCGACCCTTCGCCGGGGGACCCTGACGGTCGGTCCCCGCGTGTCCCCGCTCCCGCAGCTCCTCGGCGCGGTGCCGGGGGGACCTGGAGGAAAATGCCGTGCATGTGCCGCAGGAGCATCCCTGGGGCGCGGGGCCGGTGCTGCTGCCCAGCGCTGCCTCGGGCCGGGGGGCTTCATCTCCAGGCACCACCACTGCCTATGGTCCCCCCCCGCCGGAGGAATCCCCTCTCTCCCACCCCTTCGGCTGACGCACCCGCGATGCGTTCCATGGCCAACACGAGCAGCGAGGTGCGGGGCTCCCCTCGCGGCTGCCCGACAGCCCCACCGCGCAGCCCAGGAGCTCTGGGGACCCCGGGACACCCCCGCAGCGAAGCACAAGCCCAGCAGCTTCGGGGACACTCACGGAGACGCCATGACACGCAGCCCCACGCCGCACCGGCTGTCCCGGGGATGGCCGCAGGCTCTGCCACCCCCTCCCTCCCCTTCCCAAGAGCTGCCAGGGCGAGGGGACCCCCGGGCTAGGGCGGCAGCAGCAGCACCCAACCCACTCCCTGCACCCCAACGCTCTAACAGCATCCATCCGCCATCCCATCCCCTCTCCGCCCCCAGCCCAACCCCCCCAGGTGCGGGGCTCTTCCCATCGGCCGCGGAGTGCCCGCACCTGGCCGTGTCCCAGCTGCTGCTGCCCACCCCAGAGCGGGGGCGGGAACAGGGAACGAGGGGGAAAACAAGGGAAAAAGACACAGGAAAAGGGAAAAAAAAAGTAAATAAAATATCTACAAATAGAAAAAATAGGAGAGAAAAACCCAGTAAAAGAACAAATGTCCCTGTTGGGGATGGGGATGGGGATGCTGTGGGGAGTGGGGCAGGGTCTGGGGGCCTGAGGCTGCCACCCTGTCGAGGCAACCCGCTGTGAGACCGGAGCACCGGGGGATGTCATGAGAAGCAGGCAGGATCAGGCAAAGAACTGCAATGAATTTAAAATAAATTAAAAAATAAATCCCTTTTCCTGCAGCAGCCAGCACTCGCAGCCCCTCTGTCTGGGGGCGATGCCCTGAGCACTGTGGCACCTTTCCCACGCTATTTCCCTGTGTGGTGGTGGGGGGTGTCTCATTCTCCAAAGGCTCCATCACCGCTGGGCCAGGGGCTCCAGCTGGAACCTGGTCCCAGCATCTGGGGGGACACAGGCGCGTGGCGGATCTGTGCGGGGCACTGGTAAATCCCTCTGCAATGTGAATTTCTTTCATCACCCTCCCCCTTCATATAACAACAAATACCAAATGAAAGGGAAACCCAAACCAGAAACATTCCGCTGGGGTGCCAGCCGCTGCCAGGGTGTGGGGCGCCCCGTTGTGAGCACACAGGGGGGACCCCTCTCCCCCCAGGCCATGGGGGAATGGTGGTGGCACCAATGCTGGGGGCTGCACCGGCGGGAGCTGCTCCCGCAGCATCCCCGTCCCGCACCCTCGTGGCCCCCACCGGACCCGAGGGACGCCCCATGGCACCGCCGGGGCAAACGCCGCACCAGGCTGGGCCTTCCTTCAGGAGACCCCTCCTGGGGCAGCAGCGTGTGCCCCCCACACCCCCGGGAAAGGCAGTGTTTGTGCTTCCCAAAAATACAGGAATTCCCCCCGTGGCAGTGCTGATCTGCGCGAGGGTGGGCAGGCTCCACCTTAGTAAGGCCTCTGACACCGTTTCCCACAGCATTCTCCTGGCCAAACTCCCTGCTCGTGGCTGGGATGGGCACACGCTTTGCTGGGTAAAAAACTGGTTGGGTGGCCGGGCCCAGAGAGTTGTGGGGAACGGAGTTAAACCCGGTTGGCGGCCGGTCACCAGTGGTGTTCCCCAGGGCTCAGTGCTGGGGCCACTCCTGCTGAACGTCTTTATCGATGATCTGGATGAGGGGATTGATCGAGTGCACCCTCAGTCAGATTGCAGGTGACACCAAGTTGGGTGGCAGTGTTGATCTGCCTGAGGGCAGGGAGGCTCTGCAGAGGGACCTGCTGGGGCCCCCAGCACAAGAAAAACATGGAGTTGCTCGAGCGGGTCCAGAGGAAGGCAGCAAAAATGATCAGAGGACAGAAATATCTCTCCTGTGAAAGCCGGCTGAGGGAGCTGGGGTTGTTCAGCCTGGAGAAGAGAAGGTTCTGGGGAGACCTATTGTAGCCTTTCAATATATAAAGGGGACTTGCGAGAAAGACAGAGGAAGACTTTTTACTAAGGCCTGTGGCAACAAGATAGGGTTTAAAATGAAAGAGGGTAGGTTTAGATTGGATATAAGGAACAATATTTTAGGTGATGATGGTGGTGAGATACTGGAAAAGGTTGCCCAGGGAAGCTGTGGCTGCCCCCTCCCTGGAAGTGTTCAAGGCCAGGTTGGATGGGGCTTTGAGCAACTTGGTCTAGTGAAAGATTTCCCTGTCTGTGGCAGGGGCTGTGGACTCGATGATCTTTAAAGGTCCCTTCCAAGCCAAACCAAGGTGTGACTCTGTAATGCCTGTCTCTCTGTGCACACAGTGATGCATCTCTTAGTGGTCTGTTCTAGGGGAGAAGCGCTTTCTCAAGTTGCCTTTCTTCCCTGACCATACAGCAGGTCTAGATAAACTGACTTGGACTAAATGTCCTAGTTAGAGTTTAATAATGTTTGCTTTATTTGGTGTCCTTATTTTTAGAAGTTTAATCAATTACATAAATTATAGACTTTGTTTTTATCCTCACTTCTTTCAGATTTTGCACTAGTTGACTCTCGACCCTTTTAATCTTTTTCTCTGCAGCACTGAAAGGGAAGAAATGAAGTATGAAATTTCATTTGCGTGGAGACAATAAGTTATGTCTATCTTGCGAGGCAAAAATGATTGTGTGTTTCTGGGAAAATGGGTAAATCGAGTGTTTATGGTGTTGTATCAAACAGATCTTCATAAATCATAGCATGTCACAGTTACACGTAAGGATGGTGCTTTCGGGGATTAAGAGCCATGGGGATGAAATTTAAATAGGAAAGTGAACATTTCAGAAGATGCATTTAACACCTTCTGTTTAGACTTTCAGTTTGCACAATGAAGAGGAACTCAGAATTTCAGCGTTACCTTGTGAAGCCTGTGCAGGCCTGAAATCCCGTTCCACTAATTTTGTTTTGTGAGTACTAGGAATCCCTGTTAGTTTTCCAGTCATTAAGCTAAGGTCTTGCCTTGACTTTAAACAGTGAATTCCTAATTCTGTTCAGTGGTGCAGAGGTGAAGGGCTCTGAAGCAGAGGATTGTGCTGGGGACCCTTCCCAAGCCTGCAAAAAACTGCAAGTCGAGGGGGCAGCAGCACAGGGGAGAGACGATGCCCCAGCCACCCCCTCCACCCCAGCACGAGCAGGCAGAGTGAGCTCCTGTGGCGGCAGCGGGGACAGAGTGACAGCGGGAAAACCCCTCAGGGACAGACACCCTCCTGGCTCTGGAGCCGAGCTCAGCTGCTGGTCATCGCCTCCCGCAAGAGGACCGAGCTGTGGTCTCTGCTCGGCTGAAAGCCACTGCCAGAATGTGGCGGCCCAGACGGGGCTCCCACACGAACATGGTGGCTGTCCCAGCAGGAAAACCCCCCCGGCCCCCTCACCTTCCCTGGTGCCCCTGCACAGCCGATAAGGGACTCTGGAACTTGAGGGCCAGGCAAATAAGGATGTAGATGAAGGTCCACCAAAGCTGGGTTGCACTAGACCACATATTAAAACTAATTCTAAAAAACCCCAGACAGGCCTTCAGTTGCAGAGATGGATGAGGGAGTGAGCTTGTGGCTCTGAGAATGGTGTTACTGACAGGGCTTGGGGGTTTTCAAGAAGGGACCTCATTGCCCTCTACAACTGCTTGAAAGGAGATTGTAGAGAGGTGGGGGTCAGTCTCTTTAACCAAGTAACAAGTGCTAGGACAAGGGGTAATGGCCTCAAGTTGTGCCAGGGGAGGTTTAGACTGGATATTAGGAAGAATTTCTTCACCAAATGGGTTGTTAAATATTGGAATGGGCTGCTCAGGGCAGTGGTGGCGTCCCCATCCCTGGAAGTGTTTGAGTTGTGTTGACATAGCACTCAGGGATCTGGTGTAGTTGGGGACTGTTGGTGTTAGGTTGATGGTTGGACTTGATGATGTTGAAGGTCTCTTCCAACCTAGATGATTCTGTGATTAAAAGAAACAATTATTTTAGATGAAGATTTTGCTTCAAAGCAATAGCAATAGAGGAAAAAAGCACATTCAAATTTATCTTTGAATAATTTGGAATATTTTGCTAATGATTATTCAAAATTTGGTTTACCTTACATTCAGATCTACCAGTGTGGAAAAAAAAATCTTGCTTCAAATCTTATCCAAAATAGTTACCAGCTTTTTGTAACTGTATTACTCTGATGTAAGACTGGCATCTGCTGGTAAGCTTTGTGTCTACTACATTATTTTTTTGAGATGAGCTGTATGACCATTAAGTTCAATTGAATATCTGGAGATTTTTCACTCTGTGGACTGCCTTAGATTTTCCCATGCATTCAGAGTGAATTAGCTGGTTGATATTTGTAGGCAGTATTTAATCGAATGTGTTGCCTGTCAAAGAAGTTGGAGACTTGTCACTTAGTGTTAGGCTAGCTAATATCACAGATTTGCATCTCATTTTCTTTGCAAAAGTGCTGCTGGAACCATATGTTGCTGTATAAATCTGCTAGCTTTCTGGTTCTTTGAAAAGATCTTTATTGTAACTTGCATGACAATCTGTGAAATATATTAAAACTCACTGTTGTGTACTCCACTGTTGTTTTTTTTTTTAACAGAAGGGATAAGAATGCCTAAATGCCTGCTCACTTGCATGCTGAGTTCTGAATGACTGAAATAATCTTATTTTTGATTCTTTTGATTTCTCTTGCAATACTAGCTTTCCAACAGTAGAGGCCAACAGATTTGTAGGATGCTTTCAAAGCATGCGTGGAGGCTCTCAGAAATGCAAGCTCCTTGAAATAGTTAGGCCCCAAATAAGACTGAAATAAGGAAGAAGCAAGCAGTTTAGTGCTGCTGATCTCATTTGCATCTTTGCAAAACTTTCTTGCTAAGCAAATGAAAGCCTCAGTCTTGCGCCTTCAGTCACAGGTAGATCTGGCAACCCTAGTGGTTCTCTATCACTTCTGAATTTGAGGTTAGTCATGTGAACCCAAGCACATTGCTGCTGCTTTGCCACCAGCAACAAGCTGAAATGGTATTTCTTAGCTTTGTTTTCTGCATGCGTGATTGTTGTGCGAATGAAGCAACACGATTGAGTATGACTCCTTGTCTCTAAGTTGGAGAGATATGGATGTGATGGATGGACCACTTCGTGGATAAGGAACTGGCTGGATGTTTGCACTCAAAGAGTTGCAACTTACTACAAGGGCATGTAGTGATAGGATGAGGGGTAATGGTTTTAAACCAGAAGAGGGGAGATTTAGATTAGATATTGGGAAGAAATTCTTTCCTGTGAGGGTGGTGAGACACTGGCCCAGGTTGCCCAGAGAAGCTGTGGCTGCCCCCTCTCTGGCAGTGTTCCAGGCCAGGTTGGATGGGGCTTGGAGCAACGTGGTCTGGTGGGAGGTGTCCCTGCCCATGGCAAGAGGTTGGAACGAGATGATCTTTGAGGTCCCTTCCAACCCAAACCATTCTATGATATATCTGGTTTTCTGGTCCGGTCTCTTATAGATATATAATAAAGGAAGATCATGTAAGAAGCATCAAGAAAGTTGGAAAAGATGTAGGTTTCCTCTGGCATTTTCCACTGCTCCTCTGTTAACCAGTGGACATGAAGCACTTCCATTCAAAGGATGTCCATGAGATAAGCTGAAGCCAAATCTGTTCCATTGCACTTTTAAATATAGAGAGCCATCACTGTGAGCAGAACTTAGCTCCTTTATTTTTCTTTGTATAGCTATAAATAGCAAATGTGATTTCATCATTTATAAATGAAGACCTTCCTTACTCATTTGTGGTTTGTTATACACACAAGCTGAATCTGTCCTTTCATATGACACAGACTGAGAATCCCTGTCAGTTGTAATTGCTGTATATGGAAGACAAGTGCTACATTATTTTTATCCAGTGGAATGAAGGTTTGCCATGTTTAATATAAAATTTTCCCGTGAGCTAACCAATAATCTGAGGCTAAATGCTGCCATTCTTATTCCTCACTGTTGACAGGTTGAAATCCCAAAGTTCTTATTTCCTTTTGTGAGTATTGTTTTTTTTTTATTTTTCAGCAGGAGCCATGCATGTGAATGCCAAGTGAACTGATGCTATCTGAGAGAAGAGCTGAGATTCTCATCAGCAGGGACCTACAGTCCAGCTCTGGCCAGCCACTGGTAATTGTGCAACAGAACTTGAATCAAGAAGGATCCATAGAACATCTCGTCTTCACGTCCTGATATAGCACAGCTACAGAATGCTTAAAATCAAGCAATAAGAAACAATGGCCACACTTGAAATGTGCCAGAGGAAGTGAGCAAGAGAGGTGAGATTTCAATAGAACAGCAAGGAAATCTGAGACTCCAGGTACCATATGTGGCATTTGGGTCAAACCTGAGATAGTGAGCCTGATCCATCAGCTAAGTATCTGACAGATCTGCCATCTCAAATCCTGTCTCTGGCTGCATGTGATCATGGATTTGCCTTGGTTGGAAGAGACCTCTAAGATCATCAAGTCCAACCATTAACCCAGCCCTGCCAGTTCCCCACTACCCCATGTCCCTCAGCACCTCATCTACACAGCTCTTAAATGCCTCTAAGGATGGGGACTCCACCACTCCACAGAGAAACCCCTTCCTACCCACTCCCAAATTCTAGAAGTTATCCTTCAAAAGGAGATTACAGGAAGAATCTGTTCAGAATGCTGCAGGAAACTGAAAAGCATGGGATTAATGTAGTCTCAATAGGGTGAAGACAGTGATCCAGTTTGGTCTTCGGTGCCCTGGGCAATGCTAGGGTAAAGAGCAATTGTCTTTAAATGAAAAAAGCAAGTCCTTTATTTGATACACGTCTCTTGGGGAAAAGCAATCTTTTGGGATCCAGATGAATCAGACAGAAGGAGAGGGTTCAGGAGACAGGGAGGAATGGAGGGTGGTCTGTCCTTGGAGAGGCAAGCAAAAACCCTCCCAACCCCCTTCACCCTCCCAGTTGCCCTTGAGTAACAGGTATCAGGCCTTGGAACTTCAGGGAGAGGTAAATCAAGTTGGAGGGGTAGATCAGTCTCCTGAATCACCTAGGGCTTGTCAATCACCCTGATGCCTTAGGACTTCTTCAATTAAGAAGAAAAGGAGGGTAATTGTGGTGGGCGACTCCCTTCTGAGGGGAACAGAAGGGCTCGTCTGTCAACCGGACCCATCCCACAGGGAAGTCTGCTGCCTCCCCGGGGTTTGCATCAGAGACATTAAAAAGAAACTCCCTGATCTTGTAAAGCCCTCTGATTACTGCCCACTGCTGGTTTTTCAGGTTGGCAGTGACAAAATTATTACAAGAAGTGCAAGGGCAATGAAGAGTGACTTCAGGGCCCTGGGACGGCTGGTTAGGGGGTCTGGAGTGCAAGTAGTGTTTGCCTCCATACCTCCTGCAAGAATGGGTGAAGAGATAAGCAGCAAGAATTTACAGATTAATGAATGGATACGTAACTGGTGCCAAAGGTAGGGCTTTGGGTTCTTTGATCATGGGCTGCTCTATGAGACACCTGGCCTGATGGTGGCAGGTGGAATGCATTTGTCCTGGAGGGGGAGAAGGCTTTTGGGGCAGGAGTTAGCAGGGCTCATTGAGAGGGCTTTAAACTAGATGTGAAGGGGAAGGGGAGAGAACTGGGTCTGTTAGGGACAAGCCCAAGAGCAATATGCTAGGGCCTGAAGGAAGGTGGTCTACGGAGGATTTTCGATCATTGAAGAGAAGGGATAGATGTTTAGGCCCTGACCACAAGGCCTCCTGCCTCCCAGGGGTCCCACCAGTGCGCTCTGCTTGCTCTCTGAAATGCCTGTACACCAATGCACGCAGTGTGGGGAATAAACAGGAGGAGTTAGAGGTCTGTGTGCGGTCTAAAGGTTCTGACCTGGTGGCAATTACAGAGACATGGTGGGACAGCTCACATGACTGGAATGTGGTCATGGATGGCTGTGTCATTTTTAGGAAAGATCTGTCAGTGAAGCGAGGTGGTGGAGTGTTTTGCCAATTAGTAGGCCCAGTAAAAAGGACACAGCCAGCAGCAGAACAACAATCCAGTAGGTAGGTTCTATTTCACATAAAGGGGTCAGTATATAGAGGATTGCTGGGGGTACAAACAAGTCAGATAGATCACAAATAACAGACATCAACCCCAGCGACCCCAGGAATGACACAGTATCACTCATAACAGATGGAACAAACAGAGACACGAGATAACCCACAGAGCAGATGGGAGACAACCAGGAGAACAAGGCAGTTACATGTGACAGAAGTAACCCCATGTTGCCTCCCCACAAAGCCCGCGTTTGTACGTGCCAGACCTGACTGGGATCCGGTTGCATGAGTGGTCAGGAGGTCCTTCCCCAACAGGAAACTCTGTGAAGTGCGTCCACTCCACAGACAGACTCTCCAACCCTTCCTGCAAGTGGGCCCAGCTTTTATCCCCAAACAGGACACCTGGCACTCGTTATCAAAATGCAGGGCACCTGGGGCTTGTTCACCCAAGGGCTCTCCTTGCAAGGCCGGCAGCACCTTGGAGGAAAGCCAAAAGGTAAACTCATCCCCTCCTCTTAAAGGGCTGTGGGAACCACCCATATGTCAACCTTAATTCAGGGCTCGGGGTTCAGACCCCAGCACTTCATGGAGTTGCTCTCTATGTGAGGGAGCAGCTAGAATGTATTGAGTTTTGTCCAGGGGCTGATGAGGGGCAAGTTGAAAGTCTGTGGGTAAGAATTAAGGGGCAGGCAGGCATGGGTGATACAGTTGTGGGGGTCTATTACAGACCTCCTGATCAGGACGAGGGAGTTGATGAGGCTTTCTACAGGCAGCTGAAAGCAGCCTCACAACTACAGGCCTTGGTCCTCATGGGGGATTTTAACTACCCCGATATCTGCTGGAAGACTTACACAGCCAGCCATTCACAGTCTAGGAGGTTCCTCCAGTGCATTGATGACAACTACTTAATGCAAATGGTGGATAAGCCGACTAGGAGAGGAGCGCTGCTGGATCTTGTACTTACCAACAAGGAGGGTCTTGTTGAAGCAGCAATGGTCGATGGCAGCCTTGGCTGCAGTGATCATGAGATGGTGGAGTTCAGGATCCTGTGTGGGAGGAATAGAGTACCTAGCAAGAGCAGAACCCTGGACAGGGAACTACTTGAGAGAGTCCAGCGCAGAGCCACAAAGATGATGAAGGGAGTGGAACATCTCCCTTATGAGGAAAGGCTGAGGGAGCTGGGTCTCTTTAGCTTGGAGGAGACTGAGGGGTGACCTCATTAATGTCTATAAATATGTAAAGGGTGAGTGTCATGAGGATGGAGCCAGGCTCTTCTTAGTGACATCCAATGACAGGACATGGGTCAGTGGGTGCAAGCTGGAACACAGGAGGTTCCACATAAATGTGAGGAAGAATTTCTTCACAGTGAGAGTGACAGAGCACTGGAACAGGCTGCCCAGAGAGGTTGTGGAGTCTCCTTCTCTGGAGACATTCCAAACCCTCCTGGGCATGTTCCTGTGTGACCTGACCTAGGTGTTCCTGCTCTGGCAGGGGGACTGGACTAGATGATCTTTTGAGGTCCCTTCCAATCCCTAACATTCTGTGATTCTGTGAATATTACTGGAACCACATGGTTACCAAAATGGGTTGCTGAAAGTTAATTAAATGGGAATGAAGCCTGAAAGTTAATTACATTGGGAATAAAGCCTTCAGTGATGCTGAAAATTTGTGTCTCCCTGGAATGTTCCCCTTCATAAAATGATTACTTCAGAATTTTTCTGCACCTACAGTTATCAAATGAGCTAATTCTTATGAAGCTGAGCTATATTAGAGGGCTGCTTGTACTCAGTGTTGAGCATCATCAGTTTAGAATGGTCTCAGAGGCATGTTTTGTATGAGTGTGCAGTTTCCTCCTGCCAGCAGCTTCATTCTGGAATCTGTGTTAATAATTCTCTGAGGCAATTCTCTTGGGGCATGTCCTGCAAAAAATCGTGCCTAAGCTTCTTTCTCACCCCTGTCGTCTGTACACCTTGTCTGAAATGAGCTGTGTGAGAAGTGCTGGAAGAAATGGGGGAGAATTACCATTGTTTTTCCCTAAGGCTGAGATTAAAACCATTTCCCTTCATTTTCCTCTGCTGTCTGTGGAACAGTTCCTTTGAATATTTACTTAAATAAAATCTGTAATTCTGCATTCTGTTATAAGAATTTTTGCTTTTCCCAAGACAATTGAGATATTTTTTTTTTTCCCCCCTAGGAAAGTTGGTGAAATATATAAACTTACCAATTTAACAATGAGCCTGATTCACACTGGTGATGTCTGACTGCTATTCTGCAAATGTTTGTGCAACAGGAAACTTCACACATTAATACATACATTAACTTCAGCGGGTTTTCTCTTTTGCTTACAAGTAAGTATAGACTTTAAAGATCTTTTAAGATCTTTAATCACTGCCTGTATTCTAAAATAATCATGTAAATGCTGGGTGGGTTTTTTTATTTTTTTGTTTTGTTTTCAATTTTGAGTATTTGGAATCAAGATGTGAAATGAATTTTGCCGTATCTTTTTATGAAGATCCAGATTCTCATATTTACTGCATGAAACACCATTCTGCACAAGCTTGGTACATGCCATAAAGTGTCCAGTTTAACAGGTCTCAGAAAATCATCTTCCTTTCCTGGTTCAAGTGCTAAGAAATGCGTTGCTAGCTCTGTATCCACAAGATGTCAGTGTGGATTCTTAAATCACTTCTGTTACTCTCTGCCTTGTAACATTGCTGAAAATAATGGTGACAAACGTGGGCAACCCCTTCTGCAGATGTTTTCTTCGAAGCTGAAAGGGGTATTTGTCATGTTAAAATCCCGTTGTTGACCTGGATCTGATCTTTGCCATTTAAAGGGATGTTTGAATCAGGCTGTTGTTTCTAATCCTTCCTTGGCGGAGAAGTACTGAGCTTTGGATGTGTCTGTTGAAGGGCAGAGACTAGTGAAGCTGCTCTGGCAGCTGGCACTAACAGGGCTGGTGGGTTTGAGCAGTACAAGACGTTGCTGAATGCTGGATATCCAGTCTGGAGCAGAAACAAGATGCTCATGGCATGGGGCTGTAAAAGCTAACTAAAATAGTTCAGAGACAAAGCTTGTTAGGCTAGGACCATTGCAGTGTTAACGCTTTTTTTAACCTGAAGTATTATTTCTGCATTGGCTTGCATTGCATCTTGTGGGTGCTAAGATGTATCGGGGTTTAACTGGTTATCTCAGTCTAACTGATGTTGTTTGGCAATAAATGCTGCCTATTCCTCTCCTGTTTAAAGCCTATTAAGCCTGGCGGATTTAGTTGAGGTTGTTTACTGTGTCTCACTATATATGCATCCTTGTAGTGGAGGGGGGAAAAGCCAGCAGAGTTTGGTTAGCTTTCAACACCCAAAGAGCTGTTGCTTAAACCCCATCGAATTTCATTTGAGTTGCCAGCTTTTGCTGAGGAGAATTCAATTGACCTTAATACTATGGGTATGTAGCACATAAGAGGCATTTAATCAAGTCTTACACGCTGCTGCTTTGGAAGCCTGCTGGAAAACTCTGAAGAGATCCTGATAAACATTTTATTGGAATGTATTTTTAATCAAAATAGTTTACTTAATGCAGCTAGATATAGGATCCATTTTATTTATTTTTTTTTTGCTTTAGAGAAATGAACGAAATTGAATTGCTTAGTAGACTACGTTATAAATAGTATACTTTTAAGTGAGAGTTGAAGAGGAACAACGGCTTTGAACCAAAATTATGATAGATCTATAGAAAACATTTTCTAGCAGCATGCACAAAAAGAATGTGAGTGATGTGCCTTGTATAGGAGAATGTGCCTTACCCTGAGAGATGTGTTTGAAATATCTCTCAGGGTAGGGCAAACAGCAGGGAATCTGCATCTATCAAAGCCAAACCTGCTTTTTCTAGCAATTAAAAAGCAGTCTAAAAATGTATCACTTTGCCTGTCATAAGGAAGATCACAATTTCTCCAGTAAACATGGAAGTGAAATAATACAATAAAATGTTAAAGAAAAATTCAGGTTGCAAATGTAAATGTGTATTTTAATTGTTTCATAAGAAACAGTATCATAAGATACATACAGATTAAAAGATATTTCTTTAGTCTGATTTTTATGTCACACCTTTCTGTGTAATTGCGATTCAAGTCTTCCTTCAATGTAGCTTACTGTATTAGTGCATAAGCTGGCAACTAGAGGCGTGAGTCTGATGAAACACTGTGTGCTTCCCCTGTTTGTTACACTGTGAAAAGGTACACTATTGCTTAAAATAAGATGATGAGATACTAGATGTCAGATAATTGTGGGGGAAAATTCTTTGTGTTAAGATGGTAGACCACTGTTCACCCCGAATTTTTATGATTCACCAACTACTTATTATGTACCCATCTTTTTTTTTTTTAGTATTTGTGTTACAGAACCTTTCTCTCATATTCTTTGTCAGGGACCTTAGAAGTAGATACATCAGAAAGTTCCCAGTGTAAGAAGACAGGTATTCTTGTGGGTCTCACTGACAATTGAAACAAGAATGGTCTGGGATTTCAGCCTATGCAAACATCTTTTGTTTAATGAAAACATATTCTACACTTGACATTTTCTTCTATCATAATTCTTGTTAGGTCCATGTGTTCTGCTTAATCAGCTGAATAATTAGTCTGTCTTTGCTATAGATTCAGTCTTTGGGACTGAACACATGTGTTTTGCTGTTTTGAAACAAGATCCCAATTCCTGAAAAACATGATTCTGTGATAACTGATGGCCCTTCGTCCCACAAAAAGTTCTCTGTCTCTGGCAGGTGTATGTGTATATACTGCCTTTGGCTACTCTTTATCTCTGGCTTTTTTTTTTTTTTTTTAGTGTATGTTGGCAAGTAGGATTCTCTCATCAGTAAAACTATTGTAATTTTCAGATATAAAGAACATTGATAGTTCAGAGATATAGCCTTCAGCTTCTACAACAAATAGGAATATTCTTTTGAGATGCTGCTATCAACAGCAGCCAACTGGACTACCATGTGTTGACAGATGTCAGCAGGAGCTAGAGGACAGGTGTCTCAGTGAACATCAAGTTTAACATCAGCCAGAAACGTGCCCTTGCAGCAGGGAAGGCCAATAGCCTCCTGGGCTGCTGCATTAGGAAAAGTGCTTCTAGCAGATCAAGGGAGATTATTCTTCTCCCCTACTCAGCACTGGTGAGACCACATCTGGAGCAGTGTGTCCTGTTCTGGGCTTCCCAGTACAAGAGATGCATGGGCTTGATAGAGCAAGTTGACTGAAGGGCCATGAAGGTGATTAAGGGACTGAAGCACCCATCATAAGAGCAGAGGCTGAGAGCGCTGTTACTGTTCAGCCTAGGGAGGAGAAGGCTCAGGAGGGATCTTATTAATGTGGATTGATATCTGATTGGAGGGAGTAAACAAGACTGAGCCAGTCTTGTCAGTGGTATTCAGTGGATAGACAAAAGGCAATGGGTACCAACTGAATTGCAAGAAATTCTATTTAAACCTAAGGAAAAAAAATAAATACTGTGTGAGTGGTCAAGCACTGGAACGGGTGGCTCACAGAGGTTGCAGAATTCCCTGTGTGGATCTCATCAGATCATTAATTTTTAAAGAGGGCTCCTATCTGACTTCAGAAATTAATCCCACTTAAAAACTATGAGTATAATTTGCATTCAAGTTCAATTTTATGACAGTGTCTCCTCTCTGTTAGCAGAGGAATCACCCACTACCTGTCTCAGTAGCTATTTTGATTGCATCAAGACACTTTTTTTTTTTTTAAGGCTGAGACATCTGATAAGTTTCACTGTGAAATGAGATTTAAAAATGCTTTCTATTTATTTTAAATATGGACTGCTTTGGAGAAGACTGACATCATGTTTGAAACTAAAAAGTCCTATCTCTACTGTTTATAACCAAGTTAATGTAGGTAATATTCTCTGAACATATAAAGACTGTCCTATCTGTGTGATGTAATTTCAGGGTTGCCTTTCTGCAGGTCCATTCTTTAATTAGTGCAATGAGGCGTAACACAACTGAGGCAGAAACTGCACTAATATCGCTGCTAACTCCTTCACCCTTGCTATGCTAATTTGCCTGAAAAGACCAGACTGGTGCCTCCATTTCCCCATGTGCTCCTATTTTATTACTTGCTGTACAGACACATGCGAAGCAATGGACTTCATTTGCAGTCTCAGCAATCTCTAGTTGCCTTAAGTTCTCTAGAAGTTCAAACTCTTCGTGCTCAGTAGTTCAGTCTTTATAAAGATGGTGATGTGACCTCTGAATTCAGAGTCCATGGCTTTGGCTGAAATAATAATGGCATCAACTGTTGTACACTTGGCTTAAAAATAAAATCAGAATTTTGTCAATGTTTTCTAAACAAACTCCATAACATTATTTCAAGGTGTTATCTAGGAAAAGAATTAATCACACTGAATTTATCCATTGTTTTGTTCCACTGAAATTTTAATATGATCCCCTACAGTTATACATATTTCTTGGGGTCTTATTCAGCTAAAGAGTTGATACTATGATAGAAATATGGTCTTATTTGAGAGGAATGAGGAGGGTGTTCTTTTCATTAGTGCCGCCCAGAGATCGAAGAAATTTGGGGTTAATTCCAGTGTTTTTCTTAAGCTTCCTATATGATCATTGACAAGTTGTTCTGGATGAAAATTAACATAATGTCAGAGCTGAAGTTGTACCAAGTGCTTCTAACTCACATCCTTTGCTAGTTGCTGTGGTCTTTGTTGTCAGGCTGGGGTAGAAATTCTTCTATACCATTCTCTGTCTTCCTGCATACTTAGATTACAAGACATTTGATTCATGGGTTGAATCTTAATGTGTGTTTTTATCATGTTTCCACTCAATAGCACCACTGTCTAGATTGGGAATTTTAATAGCAATAAATAAACATAAAAAATCATCCTAACAACTTGACGAGGGTAAACTGGCATGGCATATTCTAATACTGCCAAGCTATATACCTTTCATCTATTCTAATAAGGATACTGTGCCCACATAAGCAGTTAATGCATCAGTAATGATTGACTTAATTTATTGAAAGGTGCTGGAAAAGACTTCTGAAGCTCTATTGCCTTGCTCTGAATGTTAGAATAACAACAACAACAAAAAATCCTCATTCAATCAGTGTAGCTTTGGGACCTACTTAACAGATGCCAATAAGTCTGTTGGAAGGGTTTATACAAATCAATGTAAGCCAAAACAAAATCCATAAGATAACACTCAAGCAATTGATTAATCCTTGTTATTCCCTATTATTTGGGCCAGGAGTTTAATCAAGCTTTTCAAGAGACCACTACAGTGTGTGTCTCTGAAAAACAGAGTGTCACTGACATTATGTTATTAGAAAAATAATATACCTGTTGCTGCTGTAAATGACTGTTTAATATACAAAAATTGGTCTGGTTTCTGAGAGATCAATGAGAAGTAGTTTCTCTTTTGTCACAGGAGAATTTATGATTATGCATTAATCATCTTATAGTTCTCAAGAAAATCAAAGTCTTATTATAGCAATACAGTTGCATGGAGGTAGTGTAGTTTAAAGCTTTGTTGGCATGGCCATTATAAATCTTTTATTCCAAGGAGGTATAACTCAGTTGTATGGATTGGCTCTGAGCTAAAGCTTGGCAAAGTGATCTTATCACTATAGGAGATTATTTCCAACCACAGTTACAATGAAATAAATTTTTAGTGTGTGAATGATAAGATTTAGCAGAATGTAACTTCACTAGTGGCAGATACCTATATTTAGTTTTCTGTTCATTAAAAGTAGGAAAGTAAAAAATCTTATTTCTCTTTCCACAATTGCTGAGGAGAAAATATATTCAGACTAACTGAACTCAAAACATCTCTGAGCACCTGAAAATGGAGGGCTAATCCTGGTCCCACTGAAGCCTGCTAAAGATTTTCCATTGACTTCAGGAGGGTAGAGATTTTAAGGTGAATCATTGTATGCTTACTCAGAAACAGTTTCTTTTCCACTCTGTCTGGCTGAGAACTTTCCTCGTGATTTGTATTCATTATTATTATCAGTAGTGAAAAGTGTCAATTGAATGTAATTTGCTTGGAGAGGATGGATTGCCTAGTAAAATGCAAGCAGAACCTTGTCCAATCCCATTGAAAGCACTAGCAAATGTTCTGTTAACTTCAACATCCAGAAAAACTGGTGTCTAAATATTAAAATCTAGATATGCACAGGTAGTGGAAAAAAAACCCAAACAAAGCAACAGGGTTTTTGAGTGTTTTGGGATTATCTAATAGTCTTGATTGTCACTGCTGATCCAAATCAGGTGGTATTTTAAAGTACCAGGACAACATCAAGCTGTTGCTTGTCCTAAACCCAGTATTTGTTAGGGTAAAAATCCAATACAGAGCATTTGTAGACTTGGAGGGGGGGAAAAAAAGTTAACGTAAAACCAATTCAAATACTTTTGACATTTCCAAAAACTTTTGGCAACAATTAGAAGAAAAATTAAAAGACTATATTGAAAAATCAAGTTTAGAGTTATAGAATGGTCATGGTAAAATGCCTTCCTGGAAAGAATGCTAATTACAAATGACTCTATTTGGTATCCTAGATGGCTTTTAGAAAAACAAAATTAAAGTTTAGTAACAGTCAAATAACAAGGAAAACCAATAAATGTAATAATGACAAATAGTTGAAACATCTACTCTTTACCTCACTAAGATTAAAAAATATTACTCTGAATGGAATTATGCATTATTTCATTAATACATGTGTGTTTGGTTCACAACACTCTTGGAGAGTTTGTGCGTGCTTTTAACTGTTGCTGAGTAGTAACATAAAAGGGAAACTTGGAAGGTATTTCAAGAGATTTGATAGTAAAGTACCTAAATCTCATGAACCTTAAGGTTTTTTGAACATCTTGACTCATTTGTAGAGGATGAAATTATAGTGCAGGTGCTGTCCTAAAACCCCCAAGGTTTTGAGTAGGTACTTCTGATCTGTAACTCTTTGTTACAGATTTTTGATGAAAAAATGGATACTTCCATTTTTAATTTAGAATTATCTCAAAATCAATCATAGAAATATAAGTTTAGAAGGAATGGAGTGAGACCATGTACTCTGTTCCCAACCTCAATTGTGTAGTATCAGCTATATCATGCTTGGCAGGGGGTGTATACCCATACTTAAAGATCTCTGATGGTTGAAGATCCTGAAACTCCCCAAGAATTCAATGCTGTCCTTACCCTTACCCCTTTTTTCCTGACAGCAAATCTGAATATTCCCTTGTGCATTTGACACTCCTCAACAGCACAGAGAACAGACAATGCCACTCCTCTTTGTAGGAATCATATAGAACAAGTTTTCAATGTGTTTCAATCTTCACGACCTCTCCTTTCCCAAGTCAACTTTGAATTTTTAACGGATGGGAACGTTTTGTAATTCAATTGTTCTCCATTATAATTTCTAGCTCACTCTACTTGGCCCAAACTTGACATGATATTCCAGCAGAAGCCTTGCCAAAGCTCTGGAGACTTAAAAGTTTGTGCAGGCCCTATAGGTATGTGTATATATTCATATACATAAATATACTTGCCTTTCATGCCATTTGCATATTTTGCAATATCTTATTACTCAGTCTTGCTCGACTTCCAATTCAAAATAACATCATTCTTTTCTCTGGAAAACTGTCACCTGGCAGTGTTTGTCTGACGTTTGTTTCTTTAATAAAATACACTCTCTTTAATGATATAGAGATATTTTCTTTTTTCTGTAGGCAATTTTTATTTTTCCAGCTTATGAACATCATTTTCCAACCCAGTAATTGAGGTTCCTGCTGGTCATTCTCAGCTTAGCCCCTTCAGTTTTAACAAGGATAGCCTCATTTTCATCATCCAAGTTATCAACAAAAATATTGAGAAGTGTCAGGTTTAGGGATTTCTAGTGTAATGATGACCAGTAATCATTGTAAGGAGGTTTTTTTTTTTTTTTTCCAACCTGTTTTGTACTCTCTTTGTAACCTCTGTGATATTCCATTATTTTGTTCATGAAAAGTCATATGAAAGAGTTGAGAACCTTAACAGAAGGCAAGATATTTGAGTTAAATTGCTTTTCCTGTCACAGGAAGAATGGGGCTATTGTACTTGAAAAACTCATATAAACTTGCTGCTCATCATCTTGTAATCCACTAGATAGTTACAGACTTCCTGCTTGTTCTAGTATTTTTCTGGAAGTAGAAAATGACAGGTCTGTAATTCTAATATAAAAACTCCATCTTTTTTTATCTTCTCATCTTCTTCCCATAGATTCTCAAGGATACCTAGCAGCATTATACTTTTCAGGTAATTCCACTTCAATGAAAGAGTAAAAAGTGAAAAAAGGAGAGCAGGGAAAGTAAGAGCATTTTTATGTTTATATTTTTAGTCCTTTTTAAAAGTCTCATTGAAGAAATGCATGAAAGTGGGTGTGTGTTTTGTTTGTGGACATTTAACACTATTGCTGTTCATACTTGCTGTCTTGGTATATCACTGTAATTTGATCAAGGCTTATAGCCCCTCATAGACTTGAACATCAAGAAAATACAGAAGAAAAATTTGTTTCTCTCCCCACAGAATTTATGATCTAAGCTGACCTACTCCTGCTTAGGTTGATGGATAAATCAGTCCATGAAACCCTTAGGTGAATTTTGGCTTTGACCTGTGACTATATCAACAGTAGCAAGAATTATGGTAAAATCAGAATGAATTTGTGGAGTAGTTAGTGCCATAGATCTGACATCCACACTGTGTGTATTTCAAAGATTTTACTTCAGGTTCTTTCAAATATGGCCCTTACTGACTAAGCATGCCCTTGCTTTGGCTTGACGAGCTGTGTTTTAGTTTAGTTTCAACTGAAATTAATTTAGTTCACATGCTTTCAGGCTCCACTGTGACCAGAGCACATAAGTAAGGGGCAATTAGAAGATTTTGTTCTACAGTGCAGTCCTTATTCACACTGAAGCACTATATATTTTCTATAGATACTCCCATAATTTTGAATAATGAGTTGGCTGGTATCTCTAATGTTAAAAGTCATCATCTAAGTTTAAGGATTTCATGGTCAGTTCAACAGTCACTTATGCATCTAGCCACCATCAGTCTCGAGTTTGAAATACAACATGGAGGTCACTTTTGTAGGAAATACGTAGATTCTGCATCTTCCTTCTGCCTTGCTTCAAGCTGAAAATCTGAAATACAGTTGCTTTCTGAATTTCTGATTTGCTTTGCCAAAACTCACTGTATGGCCTGTGTTACAGATAAATCTGAGGAGTCTGCAGTGTGCCAAAAACTCCAGCACCTCCGAGAACTAAAAAGCTTTTTGTGATTATTGTGATTACTCAGTCTAGTTACATGAGTCTTGCTCTGTATGTAATAACTATGCTAAGGAGAATATGTGTATGTATTTGTACATGTACAGGCATATTTAAGTTGTGGGGTTTTTTCCCTTTGTTTACTGTGCCTTTACATGTGCCTTGTAGCAGCATAATGAATGAGGAAAGTGCATCATTAAACTATTCAACTAACTAAACATCTTCAAATTAATTGGTGGTTTTCTTTCTTCCTTGGAAGGTTGCTGCATGTAATGTGCAAGGAGTTGTTTTTTTTTTATAGTAGTTTCCTGCCAGGAAAAAGAAAAAAACTACAGCCCTTTAGTGCATGCCAGTGACAGGAAGGATACAAGGTGAAGGCTGTATGTACTGTTCTCTACTTGCCTGGTACGCTTTGCAGGGGCATCAAGATGTTGCCATTGTAAAAGCAGTTGCAGCTATATGGCAAGAGGGGGACAGCTCGAAAGTTATTCTAGAGGCCAGATGAACGTGGGCATTATTTAGGTCACATATAATGAGGCCCCACTTTGCATTAAGGAGACATTTAGAGAGCTGGAGCAGTGACTGGGACTTGGCACATCTGCTCCTGCCTGTTCCATCAAGCCTTGCAGCAAGGTCATTATGTGGGGCTCTATGTCACTTGATGCAAACACAGATGGGGTTTGCAGCTATCCATCTATTCACAGACCTGGGCTCTGTTCCTCTCAGAAAAGTTGCTCTCATCCTGGAGGCACTCTTCCTCATTTCTGCCTGCCCTAGACTACTGTGTAGGTGCTTCTCCCACATTAGCACATTCTCTAAGGAAGGACCATCTGCTCCTCTCCCTGAAGGATTCTCACTATATTGAAATATCATTAAGAAAGATAGATCAATCATTAAGAAAGATAGATCACTCTCCTCTTTGTTCAGCAATATTCTTTTGAATAATAATAGTTTACAATTCACCCACAGCCCACAAAGACAGTATGGAAAAGGAGTGTGCTGGCTTTCATGTTTCTCTTACAACTGTGCACGTAGCTTTGGTGCAAAATCAGGCATTGTCAGACCTTCCAAAGCTAGGGCAAGCCTGTCTCAGAGGTCTAAATGTGTCTAAATGACGTGATGGATTTTGATCATACAACCTCTAGTACAAGGAAATTTGTAGCCCAGAAAAACTATGGGCAAGAAATGCTTGTGCAGACCTTAATAGGAATAATTAATAGTGGTCATTTCACCTGTGCTTGACTTTAAATAGTGCATCTTAATTATAAAATCTACTTGATCAAGGTATAGTTGTCCAAATTTAAAAAGTGGAAAATCTTTGTTAAACACAATGAAGATGTCTTCAAAAAGAATTATTTCAGCATCTGACTGAGTATTTCGCTGTTCCCCCCTGGTATTTTGGGGAGGGGTATGAAGGGAAGAAGAGTTTATGGTGCTTTATAAAATAATTGCTCAACCAGTCAATATTCCTTTAAAATGAAATGGAGAGGAATGACTTTTCTTTACATCCTTTCTGAATAAAGAAAACACCCACTAATTATTTGGCATTAACCAAAATCAGCACCAGCGTTCCCACAGTGGTTGTGAATGGACCACAGCAGTTCATCACTGGTTGCAATAAGGTTGCACTGTACTTTAACAGGGAGAGCCCTTGGTAACTCAGGAAAATCTGAAGAGACTTACAGAACAATTGAGCACGTCTCCTCCAGTCTGTGTTGCTCATGCCTTTGCAAGGTTGATAAACAAAACGTTTCAGTCTTTATATCGCATTTCACAGTGTTTTAAAGGATCCCTTTAAATTTCCAGGTCTGTTGTAGGGGGAAGTCCTGCACAGGGGGAACAGGATAAATGCTTGAGGAAAGTCAAAAGAGCAGTGGGGACGATAGTGGGGTCTTTTTCCCTTTTCCTAAGGGGAAGGGTTAACTCACCCTGGAGGAAATGTCCCATCAGTTTCAAACACGAACACAAATATGTATCCTTAGGAGGTATGTTGAACTCCAGTGCAATCTGAATAAAGATGTGGATTTGATAGCACTTATTTAAAAACCCCAACCTTTAGACAGAAAAAGAGTTTTTTCTATGTCAGAACTCATGGTACAGTAGTTTTAAAAGATATAGTAGTTTCTGTATGCTGTTAACATAGCTTGGTAGCTCTCATGTATTATTATTTGGAGGTCATGGGGGAGGGGTGGGGTGGTGTGTGTCAATGGGGAGCATAGGAACCAGCCAAACATGTACTTCTTCACAGGGCAAGAAAGAATCATGATGGTCTACTCCAATCTGCTGCACAAACACTTTTTTTGGTACCTTTTATTCACACGTACTGAGGTTAAAATAAATAATGATAATAAATGCTTAGAGTTTATCAATGAAAGCAATAAGCACATGAAACTTCAACCACGTAGCTCCACACACCATACTGTATGTTTACTATGTATTCAATGAAGTTGATGGGGGGGTGGAAATTACCACTATGGTCTGAAAATGCAGAATGTTCATCCCAGGGAAAAGATGAGTTTGGGGCTCTGAGTGAAACAGCTGCTGTTGGGAATATGGGAAGGGCGTATACACAGAGAGGTTCCATCCATCCTCTTCCTCTGACATGTATCCTGTTTCTTTTCACTGGACACTAGGTGTCTTGTGGAACCCACCAGCTGACTCAGGATCAGTGTAATCAAACCTTAATAGCCAGTACAGCAGAGAATGGTTAAGTAATCTAGGGTCTAATGGTTAGGAATAGGATGGGATAAAGATTGGACCTGATGACCTTGGAGGTCCCTTCCAACCATAATTATTCTATGATTCTATGACACAGCCTAGTCACATTTTCTGATGCTTTTCTACTGTTGTTTTGGTTTTTTTTTTCAAATACAGCAAGATGTTGGACTCAAGTAAGAAATGGCAATAGGATTATTAATTTTTAAAATTTATTCTTGTAGATAAAAATAAATCAGTTGTGGAGTCATTATGATGATTTTTAGCTCCGTTCATGGGAGTGTCTGATTAGCTACTGCTGGTTCTTACTGACCTCCTTTAGTTTTAAGCAAAGACAAATGTATCCTTTAGAAAGTCCATACATTTTCATTAGAATATTGTTGCTTCCAGCTGAATGGCTTCAACATCCCTGGTTGACTGCTAGGCTGGTAAAACATCTCAGTTCAGAAGTTTTGTGAAGTTTGGTAAGAATAAGCTAGAATGAAGGTGAAATGAAGAGTGAATTAAGGTGGATTCATAGGTTCTTAATGACAAGTATTTTCTTAATCAATGAAAAAGATTGCTTCACAATGTAATTCCTTCCTTGATGCATCATTTGATAACTTTCCGTAATTGTTCTCTAATTTCTCTAGTTCTTTATTTCGTTACTGAGTGGGATGTAAACTGCACTCATTGAACATTACTTGCTGCTCTGGAAGACAGAATGATTTTGGCCATAAAATCCATTGATTACATGCTTTAATGTTGTTTTGAATTAGCTTAAAATTATTACTGCTGCTTCTTCATCATAATGTAGAAGACATTAGACAGGGTTGAGATAAACATTTTTAAATTCAGAGAGCTTTTAAATAATGAAATTCAAGATTAGCTGAAGGGCATATCTCTTACCACTAGCTGTCAAGGGAATCAAAGCAGATTCTATGTCTCATTCAGATATCTCATTTAGATGACTGAACAAAAATGGGAAAATTTCAGTCTGGAGAGTCCAGAGTGTGCAGAGGAATGGATGGGTAGGAAAGATGTAGATACTCTACAGCAATGAGGTTGAGTTGAGCATTTTTTAAACTTATCAAAAAAAAAAAAAAAATATTTTTCAGATGTATGTCTCCACTAGTTTCTTATGCATTGCTTTTTTTTTTTCACAAGGTGCTAGAGAAGCATTATTAGAAGTGCAAAGTCTCAACCCTTTAAAGGTGTGTTGGGTAGATGTTGACCTGAGAATATTTTTATCCTTGGTTGATGTCCTGTTGCTTATTTAGAAAATACACAGTTTAAACTATCGAGATTATTGAACCTTATAAGCTGAAGAAAGTTGGAAATATATTTATCTTTATTTTTCCCAATTTGTGATGCTTTTAGCTCTTGTTTTCTCACAATTTAGAAGTGAACAAAAGCACCGAGAAATCCATTTACTTTCTAGGGAATTGACTGTGATTCCCTAAATCACACAGGTGAGTAGTTTCTTCAGCAGACTTGTTAAAAATGTACTCACCAGAATAAAGGAGTTATTTATGATGTAGGTTGAGGTGAGAGAATAAAAGAGATTCATGGTTTGTTTCTACCCTCACAGAACCTCCTGGACATAAGCTAGATTCACTTAAAAGTGTGACGTTGCCGCAGACTGCTCTAGTTGCTTGAGTTTGGTTGAGTTAATGTTTTTTTAACGCAATGAACATGACTCAGTACCATAGGAAATATTTAGTTAAATTTGGGAAGTATTTCCATATAAGAATTTTACTAGTCCTCTAAATTTCTGCCAAAACAATCAGAAAAGTAGATGTTTGCTTTCAAATGAACCTTTCAACATAGACTTGTAATACAGGATTAGCAGGCAGAAAGCTTAGGCTTGCTTGCTTTGATGTATAACTCCTTGCAAGATCTTCATGTTGCTTTTGCCAACTCTGTCAAAAGTAATTATTGAATATGGGATTGGGTCTCTGTGGATCTTTGTAATGTTATTCCTATTTATCAAATTGCCATGCATGGTTAGTATTCAGGCAGGATGGAGATACTCCCATTTTTCCGTGGGTGAGACTCTATGGTCAGCTAATTCACACCACTCCCGCAGATTTTAAAAGCATTTCAGCAAGTACAGATTTTGCAGGGAGCTGAAGGCGCTGAGCAAACACCTCGGTTTGCTGGTCTTACATCTTCACGTATTTGCTGCACTGATATTTGTGATCCTCACGGTCATTATTTGTCTTTAAAATAAAGGTGTTGCTCAGGGATTTCAAAGACTGAGATTGAGCTCCAGTGAATATTGGCTGCTATTGGCTGCAGCTTAACATTGTCTAAATTGCATGAATAATCATCATTTTTTATTCTTTAACATTATCTTCTTTGAAAGCTACTCATTTGTTTTTTAAATCTCTTTGGGGACAGCACTATGAAATGGAGATGCCATCTGTCATCCTGTCTGAGACCAGCCCTGCAAACGCAATGCCATCATTGTGTTGCTGTCACAATCAGAGCACATAATATGTTGACAGGATAATTGCCTTGAATGCCACCAGCTTCCACTTTGAAGGTAACAGACTCGAGAACTAAATTAAGATTCGAATACAGCAATTGTTCTCTGGTCTCTCCTATTTCTCTTTGCAGCCTGCCCCTCTATAAAAAGGATGCAAATGCAAACAGTTCAACAGTTCTCAGTTTCACAAATGCTATGACCTGCATTGTTTCTAGCTCTATGGAGGTTTAGAAGGGCATAAAGTCGTGGTGGCACTATTGAACCTATATACCTGTGTGAGGCACTTTCTCACTTTCCTCTGAATTTGGAGGGAAATCTCTCTCCAGAAGGTGATTCAGCCCATCTAAAATATTAATTACCTGAAGACCACATATTTCACCACTAATTGCAGAGAAAATTAAGACTTCAAAAGCAGTGTGGCCAGCAGGTCAAGGGAGGTGATTCTCCCCCTCTGCTCCACACTTGTGAGACCCCACCTGGAGCACTGTGTTCAGCTCTGGGGCCCCCAACATAAGAAGGACATTGAGCTGTTGGAGTGAGTCCAGAGGAGGGTCACAAAGATGATAAGAGGGCTGGAGCACCTCTGCTATGAAGACAGGCTGAGGGAGTTGGGGTTGTTCAGACTGGAGAAGAGAAGGCTCTGGAGAGACCTTATAGCACCTTCCAGTACCTGAAGGGGCTACAAGAAAGCTGGAGAGGGACTTTTGACAAGGCTATGTAGTGATAGGACGAGGGACAATGGCTTTAAACTGGAAGAGGGGAGGTTTAGATTAGACATTAGGAAGAAATTTTTTACTGCGAGGGTGGTGAGATACTGGCCCAGGTTGCCCAGAGAAGTTGTGGCTGACCTTCCCTGGCAGTGTTCAGTACCAGGTTGGATGGGGCTTGGAGCAACCTGGTCTGGTGGGAGGTGTCCCTGCCCATGTCAGGGGGGTTGGAATGAGATGATCTTTAAGGTCCCTTGCAACCAAAACCACTTTATGATTCTACGAACATTCCTAATTCAGTTGCCAAAGCATCAGTGGGCAAGTCCAAGTTCAAGTCTAGCCCATGGAGGATGCGGGTGGTGAGCAGAGAGAGAGTTGTTATTCAGAAGCTGTACTAGCCTGTCAGAGCACAGTACAGGAAGAGAGAAGCACCCAGTAAAAAGGGAAGAAGCTTATTCTGTGACCCTTACTATTATGACACAACATTTTGGTATAGGCTTCCTTCATCACCCTTTCCTCCCTTTTATATTTGTGCTGACTTAAAATGCACTCTAGTTTTACAATGGCAAGTAGAAGAGTTTAAATCCCTGGAATGGGAAAAACCCTTAGCTGGCTTTACTGAATTCAAGCTCAGTTTAATTTGGGTTCAGCTCTAAGTGGCTCCTTGTGTATTTACACCAGGTGAGCATCTCGACTCACTGAGGCTCTGCCTTTTCCAGTTAGTCACAGACAGTTGATGGTGATGGTTGTGGTTTTGGGGAAAGGTTCTAGAATGATTAGCAGAATTTTTCCCAGGAGATCTTTTGCTTTCCACATTTAGAACCAGTAAAATAAGTAAGCACACAGGAGCTGCAACAGGTCAGTGCAAAATGCTAGAACTATTTGGCAATAGATGACTGTTTCTGATGAGTACTTTGGTATTATACCCATTTTCTGTAGATTCTTTAGGATAAGACCTCTCTAGATGCTAGAGATCTTGTGAGGCTCCTATGAAACAGTGTAGGGAACAATATAAATTAAAAGATGTATATAGACTAACACAAAAGGAAGTGTTGCCCCCTTTGCAGCTATATATAGAAAGAGTAAGGGAAATTCACTGTAACAACTAAATACCTTAGAAAGCCAGAGTTATTTTCCTTGTGAGAATGTGGTTTTCACTCCAGCCTTGTGTCATGCAAGCAAGTTTTGATTTAAAAACTATAGGACTGTATTTAAGAGACACAGAGGCCAAGGTAATACATTTGACATTTGAATAATACTTGTTCAAGCTTGGCATTGTGCACAGTGCAGTTGATGCACTTGGTCTGAATCGTGGCCAATGTCAAGTGCCTTCAAATCTCTCTGTGTTTTGGCATGGAGATCCTCAGTGAGTGATGTCTGGTGGCTGCACAACTTTTGAGCATCAAGTTGGAAGACTGGACAAGGTCCATCTTTCTGCAAATAAATAACCCAGAGTTTTTCTGAAATATTGTGCCTCTTGAAGCATCTTCAACCAGATACACAACTGTTCTAAAAGAGTGTTTGCTTGGAGATTTCAGAAGGAAAATGTGGCTGGGAAACAACATCAGCTACGTTTTAAACAAGTCTCTCTAAGTGCAATATGTTTCTCATCTACAGACTGTGGTGCTGAGCCGCCAGTAATTTCATGAAGGAATGGAAAGTTGTCAGTGGATTCCTGCTCCCTGTTGCTAAGGAAACCACTCTGTGGGTATCTCTGTGCTCAGTGTCTCTCTTCCTTTGCCACTTCATTGGATAATGAAAGTATAACCAAATACTTCATATTTTCTTAGCCACACCGTGATCAAAAAAATATACCAAAAACGGCATGGGTAGACTGAATTAAACTAATGTCAATTAATCTTCATTATTCTTAGGGAATTTCCCAAGTAAAACATGCCCCAAATAGTTATGAGTAAATTTGATTCCATGTTTGAATTTTTCAGAACCTGGAGAACTGATCTATTTTTATTCTACTTTTTGTTATTCAACTTTTGATTTTTGCACATGAGGCTCTAAAAATAAAGTATAAAGCTGGTATATAATGTCAGAAATGAGTTGCAGAGATACTTCTGGTGCAGGTATATGTAATGTGTAAGATGTAAACTTAATGTTTATCAGGGTGTAGTTCCCTGTAGCAACAACTTATTACCTAAAAATAAATGCTTACATTTCCACATCAAAAATAAAGACACGGGTTTTTAGACTTGCCAAGATATTACAGTAGTATCAGAAGAGTCAGGGAGCCCAGTCTGTGCAATACATTGTCAGGAATGCTATACAAAAATATGATATGCAGTGACACCATATTAACAAAGAGACTGCTTTAAGGGCTCTAGCATTTTATAGTCTGCAGAAGAATTTGTCTCTACAACTGTGGTTATGTTCTTTTAATGTATTATAAGAGACAGGGGAGGTTTAGGCTGGATATGAGGAAGAATTTCTTCACAGAATGGGTTGTCAGCCACTGGCCCAGGCTGCCCAGGGCAGTGGGGGAGTCCCCATCCCTGGAGGTGTTTCAGAGTCGTGTTGCCATAGCGCTCAGGGATCTGCTGGTGTAGTTGAGGACTGTCAGGGATGGGTTGATGGTTGGACTTGATGATCTTCGAGGTCTTTTCCAACCTAGGCAATTCTGTGATTCTGTGATATTCATTTTTGTATTATTTTTTGTATGTAATTTTCTACACTGTAAAAAAGTAATCTAACACTCTCTACTTTTGCCATTATATGTTACCAATGTGTTCTTTCTTCACTGTTCTTCAGAGAAGAGGTTAGAGGAACTGCAACTCTCAAAAAAATTGTAAAAGGGCTAAAGTCCCTTTTCTAATCCCTGGTAAACAGCTTGCTGAATGCTTTTCTTAGTAATGATAAGTGACACTGAAAATACTCTTTCACTCTAAGAAAAGGACTCTATTTTTGGATAGAAAAGGATCCCACATTTCATGACAGAGTGTTATTACAGAATGAGAAAACACAGGATTTGGAACTGGAGAGGGTGCATTCAGAAGGTCTTAAAATCTCAGAACTAAGAAAGGCTAACAGTTGAGCTTTTGCCACTGAGTAGCGCGGAGTTTCCAAAGGATTAGAGTTAAATTTGTAGTTTTATATTTTATTTATGCAATTGTATGTTTTACTAAAGTGAACAGCTGGGTGCTGTTGCTTTTAGTTTCTGACAGATGCCAAATGAGGTCAGTTACAGAGTTCAAGCTGATTCATGTGGGGTGAGCACAGGAACTAAGTCCTCTGTACAGAGCACTTAGATTAAAGGGCCATATGCAACTTTAAGAGGATTTGATCCTCTTTGCAGTAGGAGCTGCTGTCTTAATTGTTCACAGTTTGGGCTGGCAGTGTGATTAATATGCAAAGAAAAGCATGCAAATGGAGTGCTAGTGTATGTATTTGTGCGGTTGATTGGTTGGGTTTTTTGTTTGTGGTGTTTTATTTTTTACCTGCATATAAAGGATTGCTTGACTTAGGATTTTGGAAGTTGTTGAAACCAAACTTGTGACAGAGAAATCTCCAGTAAGGCCTTTACCAACATTCCTGCAAATGCATGAGTTGTCCTGTCAGTACAAAGATTTTACTCTTTCTTTTTAAGGAGGAGTTTAAGAGACAAAAAAGAGGGGTTTTTTTAAATGATCTTTTTCCATGGAAGCCTATGTTTTGTTAAAAGAAATATTACCTTCAAGCATTCTTTTGTTTTGCTGAATAACACCAGCTAAGATGAGATAATGCCAATAAATGCTGGAAGCTGAGCCCTTGGGATCCGTACCAACAATGACTCAAAATTATTTTATTCTCTTTGAAGAACTATGGCAAATATTCCTCTCTTATACAGAAATGTTTTGGAAGAGACACCCAAGGGACTTCTATTTATTTCTTCTTACTTTCACAGGAGAAACAGGAGAAAATGCTCTGGGTATGGTTACTAGTTAATACACAGCATTAACTGGGGAAAAAAATGTCCCACAGCTGGTTTTGTCTTTGCACATACAATCCTCTGTGCTAGTCCACAGGCTGTAGTGAGTACTAAAGAGTCAAATCTGTCATAGCAAATAATACTGTTAGGACTCAAGAGTACAGAAAGTATTTTTCAGCATGCTAAACTAAGCAATCTCAGTTTCAGAGTTCATTCCTGAGGGATTTTTTCTGGTGAGATTCCGGGAGACAAGTAGATCTTAGAAGTTGCCTGTCTCTGCTGGAAGGTATAAAGGAGTATACTTGGTGGTGCTGAGAGACTGAACAAACTGCATGAGAGCCTCTGGATGGAAGACATGATGTAGAAGTAGGAAATCCATATGAATGTATATAGATTGATATGTCTGTCTCCTTTCTTTCTGCTTCTGTTCATAGCTACTCTTCACTGAATGCACATTAGGATCACTCTGAACCAAGGACTGTGACCCTCGAAATCTTGGCCATACCATTCATCTGCTGGCTGATGTTGGGCAAATAATTTCTTTATGCCTCAGAAGACAAATACAACAATTCTGTCTTTCCTTATAAAATGTTTTGGGCCAAGACAGTGTCCTGGTTTCCCAGGAACCAAATCATAGGCAGCCATGGCAGGCAGGCCATGAGTAGCCCTGAGCCAGTGGGAGTTTCAGTCAGGGCAGCTGCCCCAAGCTGACTCACAGGTGGATCCCATAGGACTTAATCATGCTCATTATAAAAGGAGAGAGTTCACTGAGGGTGGGGATTCCTCTTTCTGGGATTCTTCACTCTTGTCCTAATGCTGATCCCAAGGACCAGGCTGAGTAGAACCTTGTATAATTTATGTTGGTTATTGTATTAGTTTTGTTATTTCATTAAATCTGTTTCTACTTCAGCCCCCGGGGCTTCTCCCTTTTTTCCCTTGATTCCCCTTCTCAGCTGGGGAGGGGGCATCAGGTGGTAGAACAACTGTTACAGCTTAGCCCTGAGAAAAAATGATGGTACAAGAGATGTTGGCATTGCTGTTGTGCTTCTGATAACATCATCATGCTCCTTTAGTTATGCAGAAGAACATTCTTGCTCTCTGAGGTGTTTTACATAGTCTGCCCTGGTCAGATCTGTTAGTCTTTATGATGTTACAGTTCCTTCTTATCCAGTATGGCTCAAGATGTCCAAGAACCTTGGAAGCTGGTGGCACAGTGATAATGTTGGTGGTGAGAACTGGACAAATGCTGCTACTACAGTCCAGTATGAAAGTAACCACATCTGAAGGTCTAAAAACATGCAGGATCAGAGACAGCTGAATTAGGCTCTCAGCATGTATAGATACTTGTAATTCTACTTAAAGCAAGCTGTCCTGAAGTCTCCTTAACTGGTTTATTGAATGAACATGGTACACAGTTGGATGCAGGGAATGCAGTGCTCCCTTTTTTCCAGTATCATCAGACTAGTATTTCTTGTTGTATCCCTTGCTGAAATACTGGTACTCTTGAATTGTGCATGGTATGTCTTTGAGTAAGTCTGGAAGATCACCAGATCACTGTCTCTGCATAAATAATCTTCACGTTTCCCAGTTTTTCCTCTTCATTTCTTGTTCTGACACTGATTCGTATTAATGAATTGTTAATTTACTTTGTGGCATAAGCCAGTAACAACTACAGAAGAGTTACTATAAGAATATGTTTATTTGTGTCTGTTGTTGGCAAACGTGACTGAGGTTTCTGTTTTTAACATCTGCTCATTCTAGTATCTGTTGCAGTTAAAACACATGCATTTGACATTTGGCAACTGCATTTCACCAAATCGAGATGTTTTTTCTTGATTGATACAGTCTATTAATCATTAGCAAGGAAGTTTGAGAAAAGCATTAGGCAATAGCTGCAAAAGAGTTTGGTTTGCCTTTGAGTATCATTTGGCTAAACATGACATTGATTTTTTTTAAGGCTTGCTGGGCAAACCTTGTCTCTTCTTATCACTGTCTTTACTTAACATTTACTTTCTCATGCTATTTTTGTTGCTTTGCTCTCATTTAGTGCCATCCTGCTGCCTCACCTAATGACACAAGCTAACAACATGGCAAAAGAACTTTCTTATCCAATTTAGATCAAGCTGCATTAGGATTCTGGTTACAAATATCTTAAAGATTGTGGAGAATGAGGCCTCTGAGCAATTCTCACAGGGGCTGAGTAATCAAACATAATTATTAATTAGTGTAGGGCTGCTATTGTAGCATAAATGTTTGTGTGTATAATTTCAGAGTACGATGCATATAATCAGATGTTCAGGATTAATTCCATTTCAATGAGTTTTCTTTAAGATACAGATAAGAAAGACAGGAAGCTCTTTAAATAAGAACATGAAATATCAGGAGGCTACTGTTCCAAAACACATTTCATTGAAATAGAGCTGTTTTCTATGAATGGGATGCAGAGGGAAGTCTCTAGAGATAATTAGATGTGTTATTGTCATGACTGAATCAATATCTGCAATGGCCTCTGCTCTTCTCAATATATTTTTCAAATTTCAAAGGAGATTACACAGGCAAGGGCAGATAATATCCGGACTTCATTCATGATGTAAGTCTATTGATTATGGAGACTTCAGGCTAGGGACACATTTGACCGGACTGTAGCTTAGCAGGAGGATATGGTGCAATGTTATATTAGATGTGATAAGTTTTCAGAAAGGCTGTCTTTCCAGAAGTGAGTTAATTTACTTTGCCAGGGAAATATTATTATCTTTCCTCCTCATTTTCAACACATTTTAGTGTATATTATGTTGATGGTTCTGAGGAATATGTTAATTTTTACAACTGTTAAAACCAAAAAAATCAAAGAGTAAGATGAGAAATACACTGAGCAAATAATAGACCAATACTGTATTATCTTCCGTGGACTTTTTTGGGGGGTTTGACCCTGTTACAAACACTACAGTAATAATTTCCAAGTTGTAGAGAAGTCAGGTTGGATCTGAGAAAGGGTTTTGATTGGAAATGATCTCCCTTAGCTTCTAAGGGCACACAACTGCAATCTCTTTACATTGGCTGTTGGCCAATTAGCCAGTGCAAAAAAAAAGTAAAATACCTTTTCATGTGATCTATTTGATGTTAAGTAGCTTCTTCTTAAACTCATCTGGTTATTGATGCTTGGAAGGTATTAGGTTTTGGTTTCTGGTAGGGCCCAAAAACTTGCATAGAGATATCAAAACTTCCTTTTAAAACATTTTTTTCCAGGAATGTCCCGTATTTTATAAAAAAGCAGCCTTGGACGTAACTACTTACACATTTGCTGAATTCTAGATGACTCTCTTCGTGGTATGAAGCAGTCACACACTGCTGAAGTTATGCCAGCTAGCACGGGAGCATGTTCAGAATATGCTGATAAGAGTGATTTGGAAGCAAGTGGTGGGTAAACATGTATGTAGGGCTAGACAGTGGCCAGACAAGTGTGAAAGAGGTCTGGGACAAGGGGCTGAGTTATATGGGACTTGGTCCACTACAGTAAGCAAGAAGCACTGGATTTGACTTAAAAATAAACAACTTTTTTTAAAAAAGTTATTTATCACACGCTGTTACAATCACAAGTTCAGATAAAATATTTGCAGTAGAAAACTGCTTTGCTCACACTTCACTGACTCTGTTTTTGAACCTATAGTTTGTCATTATGTTCACATCATTGAGAATTGTATCAAGACTGATGGCCATTATCAGACTGAAACATAGGAAGAGCAGGAGTATATTTGTATGTGTGAGTACATAAATACTATGGAAAATATATTCCTGTCTTAGGACTGTGAGGGGAATGAAAGGAAACCTTTTCTGCAGTGTTTTCCTACTTTAGGTTCTTTTTAATGATCTTGAAGTTGCTTGCACACTTTTGAAGCTCCCTGAGCCTTGACCTCCATGCTCCTCTGTCCTGGGAGCAAATGATCCTGTGTAAGTGAATGATATAAGCCCTTTGAATCAGATAGCTAGACAAAAGACCAAAGACAGAAATGTGCTAGTGTGAATCCACTTTTGCCTTGTGGCTAAGATATCATGGTCTAGAAGATGTGATCTGAAGCCAGTGACTCTTACTCCTTCAATATATCAACCTTATGTAAGGGTAGTGTCTATTAGGAATTCCAAGGATGGCTGTTCTCAAAATCAAGAGCTGCTGCTGCTAAGAGAAGTTCAATGGTACTACAGAAAGGTGCATCGTGTGACATTTTTTTCTTCTTCTTCATACAGGAAAATACTATCTTATGCATGAGCATTATATTAAGCACACTAATGTGTTTCAAATGTCTCATTTAAATGACAATGTATCAGCTGCTACTCAATCTTGTGTTCTTTCCTAAATATTGTTGCATACTAATTAACTGATTAAGAAAATAAATGTGCTTTTTGATGAATGAGGAATGTAACAAATAATTTCTAATTTCTTGACAGTCATGACTCATCTGTTAGAAAATATGGGATTGACATCATATTTAATTTGGGGAACCAGATCTGACATGTGTGTGTCTGTATCTGGTTCTACTCACTTACCTTGTTTATCTAGTTCTACTCAGTTTCATTATCTAATTTTATTCCAGACAATCCATTTCCAATGTTACAAAAGACATAGAAGAAAGATACCTTGCTGTCACATCCCCTCGGGTGGGTTCTCTGAGAGATTTGTTCCTGCTCTGCACATTCTAGCAATTGGAACTAATAACAATCTGGATGGTGGTTCAACATAATCTTTTATCAGTACTGCTAAGCATGAGCCATTTTTCTGTTGCCTCTTGGTGGCACTTTAGTCTACTTATTTAAGCTCATAGTAGCTTAACATAGTTTTGTTTTAGGCAACTTCTAGCAAAGATCTGATAGAAAAGTGATAAATTTTAGTGCAGTAGGTTATCTCATCCATAGGCAAACTTGCAGGAATTATAGTGAATATAGAGCAGCAAAAGATAGAGCAACTATGTCTTAAGACTATGCCAGATAAAGAAGAATATCAAGAGCTTCTGATATATATAGAGATATATTTTTAAAAGCTTCAAACCAAGTCCAAATTGTGAAGCGTTTTCTGTTCTGAAAAGTAACTGTTATAAAACTAGGTGGATGTATGTATTTTAATTGAATTGTGCTAGTAAATCAATTTTGGAATTATGTTCATATTTTGGGATGTAAAGAGCTCTCTAAATCACATTATCCTGGGTTATTTGTAGAACAGCTATTAATGTTTTCTCCAAAGAGCATCATAACAGTGCTCTGAGCCAGCTGTTGTGCTGCCCAACTGCCCAGTCTGAGGGTTTGCTCCTGTTAAACCCCTCCATGCACTAAGCTGCAAATTGAGAGGAGCATTTTTCAGCCACTGAAATCTTTTCTATTTTGGTCCCTTTTAAGCTCTTTAACCTGCTACTGCTTTAATTCCAACCAATAAAAATAAGCTTGATTGACGTGAGCAACTTTAATTTGGGGGGGAGTTGGGGTGTGGGCAGAGGAAAGGAGCAATTTCTAGATAATCTCCAAACCCACTGTAGTAAATTGGCAGTTACTGTGTCAAATGGTGCTAGAAATATTACAGTGTGATCTCACTCAAGGCATTTGTTCATTTTTCTCCAGGAACAGAAAGAGATTAAGGATAATAAAAGTAACCTTTTCTTAGGTAGGCTAGCTGACATACCCCTGGTTATGCACTTATTTATTGTCTGGAAATTATCAGCCTGGAGACCAGTTTAAAATGTTGGAAAAAGAGCAGAAAGCTGAGCCCAATAACCATGATTGAAACAGTACTTCTCTGCACCTACTTTAATTTGTTCAGTTCAGAGTATTAAACCTTTAACTGATCAAGACTCTGCTAGCCTCTACTTAATGTAAGATAGTGATTTTGTTTTCCTCAGAGCTGCAGATTTCTACTAGACTTAGTTCAAAAACATAATCCTATTTTGAAATTAAAGCCCAATCTGAAAAGCTCTGACATGTTTTCAAAAGCTTTTCTATGTGTTCTGCCTTAAACTTCAGTGTTATTTTTTGGGGGGGGGGGGGGGGGGGGAAAGCAAAATTGTAAAAGGAAGAAATCACTGAATTACCATTATCTTTTTGTTTTCCCTAGTCAGCTTAAGTTTTAATCTTTATTGACATACTGAAAGACAACAATATGATACAGGTTTGGGTGCTTGAGTGGAAAGAAAATTCAACTGAAAATGAATTCTAAAGAAATTGAAAGTATAATTGCATATTGATACAGATTTTCTGTATCAGGAGTTTAAGCTTGAGGAAAATAAATTTTAAAAGTGTTTAAAATACTCTTTACACCAGAGAATTAACTATCTATCTGCATGATTTTGCTTTTTTTTTAAAAAAAAGAAAAAAAAAGGATGGCAAGCTAAAAGGATGCAGAAGTCATAAAAAGCAGATACCTGTTCATAGCACACATTCATTTTTTATTTTGCCTCTCTCATATAGTAACAATAATACTGGTGATTGTTGTGAATGTTGTCTACATTGATATTGGGCTTTGGAGCCCCAGTCATGGAGAAGGATCCATTAGTCACTGTACATATGGGGTGTTTTTTATTCCCAAAGAGCTTACTTTGCCTCATTATCTCCACTGGAACTCAGTGGAAGCCCACCAGTTGAAAACCTGGCTCCATGTGATGCCAAAGATTCTGTATGTGTTCACCGTGTTATCATAGAGTCATAGAAGAGCCCAGGATGGAAAGTACCTCGAGACATCACCTGGTCTAACCTTTTGCAAAAAAGAGAGCCTAGATGAGAGGCTTCTTCACTATCTTTTATTTCCCAGTCGAGTGCTTGATGTTCTGCAGCACATATTGGTCCAATCAAGGCTCCTGCTAGCTATTATTATCAATCTTTTGAATAGCATGATGGAAACTTACATAATCAGGATGGACAATAGCAGGATACCACAGAGAGTTGAAATATATTTTACAGAGTATATAAAAAAAGTAATGGCAAAGATTTTTTTCAGAAAATCAAACCATTCATGCTGAAGAGGAGTACAATGCATAATTGTTTTTTTAATGGAAATACCTTGTCTGGCAACTTGACGTCACCTACTATGAGGACAAATAAAATAAATAGCTAACAACTATCAATAATGTTTGGCAATTTATAGGGAACACTTATCTTTTGGAATCTTGATAAAACCACAAAGATCAAGAGAACATGAGGGTGGCATACAAATGCCAGGGTGAGGACTGATCAGAGGAGGGGAGAAGAAAGTAAAAATGAAAAAATCCATAATCGGATTTACACCATTGAAACAATTCTCATGTGTAGGATTTTCCAAAAGGTACATGACTAAACAATTAGGAGAACACAGATTTGGGAAAAAAAGAGTTGAGTTTTTTGTCATATTAAAAAATGATTATTTTTTATTTTAATTTTAAACTGGAAAAGCAAGTCATTTGAATAACTTTTATTTATATTCACAATAATGTTTTAAAATTTAACAAGATTCAATTAGATTTATTTTGAATGGGTAACCATTCTTAAAAATATTCCAGAAAATATTTAATCCTGTGAAGGGAGGCAAAAAAACAAGTAAAAATCCTTTTCATATTATTCTAATGAGTTTTCAGAGGAAGTTATGATGAAAGCTGTGGATCTCTAATTGTAGGCTCTCATGCATAGACACTGCTCCCACTCACCAGTTCAGCTGATGCCTTGAAGGAATACATTCAATCTCCTCACGAGTTTTTATTTCAACAAGGTGGACAGTGAAAATACATGCTACTTCAAGAGATGAACAGAGCAACAGGATTTGTCACTTAATTTGTGACTTCATTATCAACAGCTACAAGATGTATCTGCCATAGACAGTTGACTGTCAGTTTCCCATTCCCTCCTACTTGTTGTGATTTTAAGGACATTGTCAGATTAGTTTTTGTTATCATTTTATCATTCATTTTTTTTCCAGTGTACATATGCATACTCAAGCTTGATATTAATATTTGCTTTCTGCCTCTAATCCTTGTATCCTCAATCTGGGCTTCCTAGGTGGGTTGCATCAGTTGGGATATGACTGCTTTCTGCTTCTTGGCTTAAGGACCAGAAAGATGCAAATGCAGACAGACACAAGTAGGCCTATCTCATAATCTAGGTGGGTCACTAAGTTTTTGTAAAGATACAGGACTTCAAAAGCTGTTTTTCTTCATATTCTTTTGGAAGATGTGTTGTGAGGTTACCCAGTTGATCTTGAGATGTATTGTTAGGAATGGAGCTGTAAAAAGTTATGTTATTTGGTTTATAAACAAATTAACTTTAGCTTGAATTCTATTTAGTGAGTTGTTTGGCATCATAGGATCCATGGCTAATATTGTTTTGTATTAGAAAGGATATTCAGCAATGCTTGCTGATGAGAAATACATTCTTCAAGACAAAATTTAGCAATAGGAAAAAACTGTTAATATAATCAAACTTACCTATGACTTGAACATGCTACTGACAGATAAGTGTATTGTTGGACATTAACTGTACATTGTTTTATCCTCACCAAATGTCTTTAGTGATGATAATTGAGAAGTTAAAACAGGCTTTCAACTCATCAACTGAAAAAAAGTTTTAAGGAAGGTGTTTTGAGACCGTAATGTTGTGTTATTGGTATCAGTCAGAATACACAGACTTTATTCACAGGAAATCACATTTTTTTCTCAAAGCCATTCTCACTAGACATGGCAGATTTAGACTACTGCTAGATATCAGGTCCTGTGTCTGAAAAAATAGTGACTGATTTCAAATTTAAAATATAACAACAGAGGTCAATGACATAAATTGCATAAAATGTAGTTAATACTATTATAATATTCACTAGAACTTTTTAAATCTAGTCCCTTACATTCTTTGTATTACTTTTCTTGTAACTCAGGAGTAAGTTTATACTTGCACAGATAACACATATTGGTAAGACCTGTCATTAGGCACTGATATGGCAAATGAAGCTGATTGATAGGTCCACCTGTTATTAAGGTTCCTGCTCTAATTGTTAAATTTTTTTTTTTTTAACCAAGTTTAACTATTTTGCACTCTGGAATCACCCATTACCCCAGGAAGACTTAATTTGGAAAGGCTTTAGATGCAGTGAGCACTAAGTATTACTAGTGATTAGTTCACTGCCATGTTCACTGTAAAGAAACAGAAGAAACTGCATGCATGATGAGTTGGGAGGAAAAAGTGGGGGAAAAAGGTTATTATTTGCATGGCAGCCACATGCTTTTGCCCCTTTTCTTCAGGTTTGTGTTCTTGCTTTTTAATGTTGGAGAGAGGTTTTGAAGCACTCAATAAAAACCTAATAATGGGATTGACTTACTTCAGAATTAGTTCTATTTATTTTAATAGAGCTCTATGTAAGGTAATGGGCTATTCTTTATAAATCAGTATTTCAGAAAATGATCCCAAGAATGGAGAACTCTGGTACTCTGCAGCAGTAAGAGCAGGAGTAAGGGTATACAATTAAGATGATAATATACCTTGAATTTGCAGAAAATTACTGTCACATGTTTTTTTCAGTGTGAAGAAGTAGAAAAATTGTGAATATTCATTAAAATTTTGGCTGGATATTTCACTAGAGAATGTTACATAGGAGGGAAATGAATGTGCAATCTAACAATTTTTTTTCTGCTTCTGATTTCTCTGGGTCCTTCATGCTAAGTGAAGGAATTTTAAATTAATCTATTTTTGCCTCCCAGTTACCCTTTTTCATTTTGCTAATGCTACTATATCTTCAGCTGTTACAGCTTCCAAACGGAGAATTACTGATGGATGGCTACAAACTCCACAGGTGACAAGATTAACACCTTTTGGTTAATGTGTCACTGTTCAGTGTCACAGTGCTGAAGAACAGAGATTTTTAGGGTTTCAGAGAAGCCTAAGTGGCAGGACTGTTTTGTCTAGTTGAGTTTTGTATTTCCAGCACTTCCTTGGTTAGCTGAAAATGTCTTTAGTTGAGCTGTAATGCTAGGCTTCAATAGATGGAATTATGACCACTGTGATACGAGTAAAAATACCTTACTTTGAAAATATTACACCAGATTATTTCTAGCTGAACAAAATGATCTGTGAAGCTGCTGTTATGCTTGATGTTAGTGTAGAATCATAGACTGGTTTGGGTTGGAAGGGATCTCAAAGCTCATGTCATTCCAACTCCCCTGCCACGAGCAGGGACACCTCCCACTAGGCTAGGCTGCTCAAAGAAAGCCCCATCCAACCTGGCCTGGAATGCCTCCAGGGAGGGAGCTGCCACTTCTCTGGGCAACCTGGGCCAGTGTCTCACCAGAACTCCAGGAGAGAACTCCATGTAGAACTTCAGGAGTTTAAAAGGGTCCATCTCATAATGGCCAGGAATTACTCAGCCCTTGGGATTAGTCAGGCATGCAACACAGTATGTCATAAAATGACTTTCTCAAGCTAAAATGAATATTAGGGGTGAATTTGCCTCTTGGTTATGTGTTTTCATCAACATTTACTGAGAAAGCCATCTGAATGATCAGACTGGAACTACCACAGCCAAACATCATCTACACACATAACTTTCTTGTCAGTTTTCCCAGCCAAATAACGAGGCACAAACCAAGTTATATTGTTTACAGGTAGGGCTTTCAAAGATTTTTGCTCTTTTTCCTTCTCTATCTTTTATTAATGAGATTTTTCTTCTTTCTCCTATTGTAAGTATGCAAACAAATCATTTCACTGGCTTTACTCAAGGTTTCCTACCTAGTTGTTTGTTCTCTGATTATCTCCTTGAAGTCTCTAAAAAATCTCTATACCCTTTCCCCTTTTGTAAACTTACCTCCATTTGGCCTTCTTTCATGAGCCAAAATATTTATAAATATACATGTATATTCATCAAGGTGTGTGTATTTGAATGAAGGAGAAAAGTGAGAAGGTAACCGTGAAAGCATGTGGATATGTTCTGCATGTGAGAAAAACTTAAAATACAGTGAGACTAACTTTTTGTCCTTAAAAATGAATCCTTTCCAGTCCCAGCAGTGCTTATGGTCCCAATTAAGCTAATGAATTAATCTAATAAAATTAGAAATGACAGTATTATTTGAATTGCAAGAAAGGATTAGCTTGTGTCTTGAGTGATTCACATTTAGTTGCATCTATTCTGCGGTGGGTTTCTATACCCTGGAAGGTAATTTGTTATGTTTGCTTAGCTTTATGTGTAAATTGAGACCAAGATCAGGACTTGCTTTGGAAAAGCACTGTGACTATCTAATTATAAGCACTTTTGATGGCACTCTACAGAATGTACACTTTAAGATTTGTCAAAGTACTTATTTTTAAAAATACCCTTTTTTTTTTTTTTTTAATGAGGTTTGATGTGTTTTTGCAGGTAGAAAATATATGCAGTGCCAAAGCCACCTTTCTAGTTCATAAAAGTGACATTCAGCTGATGTGCAGAAAATGTTCCTCTTTATTGGTTTTGATAGTAGTGAAAGTGCTAAGCAGGTGTTAGCATAGTAATACTCTCCTTCAAATATTGGTGGTACAGAAATGTCTGTGCAGTTGCTTCCTTGATTGATAATTGTGCCCCACCCTCCCAAAAAAAAACCCCAAACCAAAAACTTTTTTCACTCTGGCATTAAGGATGTTATAATAATACATGTTCTTAAATATATTTAGCACACATAAAAGCTGTGAGGAAGCTATTGTCAGTAATGGAACACATTTGTTGAAAATTATAGTTTTTGATGATTTCCTCACCAAAAAAAAAATGGTTAGTGGTCTTGTAAATCAAGGGAAAACAATTATTTCTTTTAGTTGCAGTGTTTGTGTTTACAATCTGGTGCAAGAGAATTAGAGTAAGCTGTTTCATCTCCTGGTAACTTCTGTAAGACATACAAAAGACAAAAATATGCCCTGCCCTGGAATACTCTGGGGAATATATTGTGTTTATCTAAAGAATGAATTTATTTCTGAAACTGTAGAAATTTTCTTGCAGCTGGTGCAAGAACTAGCAGCAATTGCTCCTTTCTGTTTAAATTAACCACTATTTTTCTCTACCCTGAAATAGTAAAATGCTCTGGTTCCCTGTCCCATAAAAACATGAACACAGACCCAAAGCTGCAGAGGTTCACAGATATTGATGGCTCTAGCATAACAATGCAGTGTAGAGAAGTACAGGTTTGGTATGACAGCAGAAGCCTTGAAATGTGGTGACACAAGGTGCAGAGGAGAGGAGTACAGGTGGGCCGATGAGAAATGAGACACTGGGGACCTCACAGCTAGAAACAACTCGCCAGTAGTCAGGGAAAGAAATTCAGACCTGGAGCTGAGCAAAACCAGGGGCACCAAAGAGAGCAAAATAGAAACATCTAACACACAAAATGCATCATAAACAGTAAATTGATCTGTGATGTGAACTTGCAAACCACAAAAAAAAAAGAGCAAGGTGTAAAAACATGCTGCCAAACATATTGGAGCAACCCTAAGCAGACTGCACATTGAGGAAGAAGCATCAGCATACTACCATCAGCCTCCCCAGCTGAAGACTTGAGATGCTGTCAATTTGTTGTACCCTCCACTTGCTCAGACAGACTGAAGCCATGCTTCCAGCTCCTCAGATGAGTGCATGTGACCTTGTGAGCAGGGGGCAGGGAAGGGCAGGCTCTGCTATGTTTGGATGATCAGTTTAACTGACATTAAATAAAAGGGAAAATACTGTGAAGTGTGGGTGCAAAAAGTACCCACAGAATTTTTACAAATAGAGATATTGTTCGTTATCTTTTGTATTCACTTTAATAACTAAACCTGCAATAATAATAATAATAATAACAATTTTGACTGCTAAAATTGCAGTTTCACTAAGTTCTTGCCTTTAAATATAACGTATATTTCTTATTCACCCATAAAAAGATTTTGAGCGTAACAAAAGAACACATCACAATGTTTCAATATCTTTTCCTTTGTTGTGACAGTTATTTCTGATCTTCATCCTGTGGTGAGTGCATTCCTTACAGACAAATCCTGTTTTAAGTCTTAAACCCATTGTTTCTCCTAAAATGTTCGTTTATCTTGTGTTGTATGGCTAATTGTACAGATGGATAACCAGCTGTACAGAGCAGTCGTCTTTGGGGCAGCCAAAGACACCATTACACATTGTCTTCCTTGTAGCTGTCTCTACTTTTAGCAAGAGAAAATGTGAATGGACAGTTTAAATTGAGAAAGACTTTGAGATAACAAGTGGTTCCTAAGAGTTTAGGTTATCTAATAAGCCATAAAATTCAAATAAAGCAAGCCAAATCCATCTCTTGTAGTACTGGAAATGTACAAGACTCCCCTATAGTGGTGTTTTCTATTCCTTCAGAGCATCTTTTATCTTTTTTTTTTGTCGGGTGGAGAGGAACACCAATGGACAAAGGCAGTCCAACTTTGAACGTCAGGTAAGCTACTGAAGAGGGATGGACAAAGCACAGGTGCAAAATTGTCAGGTAAAGTGGAGCTTTATATCCAGTTGGCGGTGTTAAAGCTGCTGTGTTACAGTGTTGAGTGCTTTTTCAAAAATTGTAAGTCAAGATTAGAAACGGAGACTCATATACCACCTCACGCCCAGTAAATTAGACATTTGCTCCAGACACCTCTTCATTTCATCCCACATTTATTGTTCCCTCTTCTTTACAAATTGATGAGCCTTAACTAGGTCGGGCGGCTGAGGAAGCCAGCTGCAATACTCTGTACACTCTGATTTATTTAAATTAATAATCTGAACATAGCAAGCCCACTCAGGCACTCTTGCATGAAGCAGTGAAGAAGAAAAAAAAAAGTCAGGCTGGAGAAGAGGTTATCAGAGGTTGTACAGAGCACTCTGCAGGGTCTGTAAACATGCCTGCTATTCACTGCTTTCTGTTGTTTCTTTTATAGCTGTGAAGATGTGTTTCACAAAGCTTCTTTATTTGGCAGTTATTTATGGTCTCTGCTGTGTTTACAGCCACAGCCGTCTGTAGCCGTGATTCCTCATTCTATTTGTGTTGAATCATTTCTCGCTGATTTATATTTACTCTCGTGGTAAATATAACCATGGCTAATTGTACTCTTCCTAAATAAATTTTAAATAGTAAGAGTTTTCCAGTGTACAAAACCACCAGTGAAGATTTAGAAGCAGTCAGCTCTCCTCTTTGAAAATTTTCTGGGGGTGGCTTGAGAAACAACTGTGAAGATGGATTAGTTTTGGTTGACATTGCAACCTGTCAGCTTCAGCTTTACTGGTAACGTATTAACTTCAGCACTGGTCATTTTCAGAGATGTGTACCTATAGCATCATGGCATATGTGCTAAGTCTTTCCTCAGTGAAAATCTCTTTCCAGGCTTTTCTGCAGTGATGGAAAATTCTGCAGAAATTCTCTCTGCAGAGAGCTTATTTAATTGCTTTCTGTGCTTTCTATTATAAACTGTCTTCATAATATCAGAATATCCTGCACTTTAAACTCACCATTTCTTACCCATATAGGCATTGAAAAATGGTAATTTTCTCTGTTGCTATGAAGGTAAATGTTAAAAGAACAACTCCTTAAGATATAAGAGGTTCAGGAACTTATCAGACCTCTTCCAGGCTAAACAACTATGGTTCTTCAGCCTTTTCTCATACATAGCCATTCCTGTTCTCTAACTCCTTATGGTTGTTGCACATCTTTTCTAGAGCATGTTATCCAAGAGAACTGCAGAATCATTATCCAACTGTGTGCTCTCTGTATTGCTGTGGTGTTTACTATGGAATCTTCTTCTTTTCCTTACTGAATTGTGGTGGTTTTTTTTTTTTTCCAGACAGTTTATCTAGCATGGCAAAATTCAAGTTTTGTCCTCATTTCTATTACACTGCGAGTCCTTTCTGACATCATGAGCCCTGTATGTAAGGCTGAGATGTTCTTTGTGGTTGGCAATCCTTGTTTTTAGACTTAAAGATATCCAGAAAAGGACTTTAACGTGAAGTGATTATGAATACATTGAATCTTTAATTAATACATAGTAGCACAAATTTATCTGGAAACCTGTGAGATTTCAAGGGGAGTCTTCCTGGTCTGTGGTTCAGTGTGTGGCTCCTTGCCATATTATTAGTGAAATATATTTTTATTATTGATTCTGGTACAGGTACCTTGTAACCCAAATTGCTCCAATTTCTCCTTTCTTGGAGGTGAACATGAGACTGACTTCTTTTGTAATGTGCTTTGAAATCAACTGTCAGAGCTATGTAAAAATGAATTACTGTTCTTGCATATAGGTATGATTGATATGATAATGTTAGTCTGGTTAATCACTTTTGATAGACCCCATTTTCATGTTTAGCCATTTCCAACCCAAATAAGTCTCAGACCAACAAAACACGACAACTCTCTCGATACCCTCCCAAGGCTGTGCCTTCTCTTCTGTACTGCATCCCATCCATCTGCATGCTCTGCAATCCATTTTCATGTTCTTCAGTGGTTCAACTGGTTTTTGACAACCACTCAGAAATAAAGCAATAGAGAGCACTTTGTGTAATGCAAGCGGGAAGGAGATTCTGGGAACATAATCAGGATTTTTTTTACTGTGCACTGACACTGAAGTGAATCTACTTACATAGGGCGAGGAAAAAAAAATAAATTTGACTAATATAGCTGATTATGTTTTAGTTTGACTGTAAATATTTCAAATTACATCACAGTACTGGAATAAATGCAATTTGTGAGATGATATTTAGTCTTTCAGTTATTTTGAGTTTTGGTTTAAAACCTTTGACTCTCACAGCAAGATGTATATTGTTTGTGGTAAGTGAAATATCCCTGCAAGGGTATCACCTCAGCCTTATGCATCCTTGTCTTTAGATATTCTGTGTGTTTCCTTGCTCACTATATAGCCACCAAATGCATGTTGAGAAATCTGTTGGAAGAATTTGTGTAATATCATTGAGTGTTTGATTTCTGTGTCTTCACAGTTGAGGTGAGGGGAATCTTCACATTAGATCACCTGTAAATTTTAAACTAGCCAGAAGCACACACATTTTTCTAAATGACATCCAGCATGGCAGCTGGAGCTCTGTAGGTTTTCTTTTCAAATCAGCTGGAAAGTATTGAGGGACACTTGGAAAACTGAGCAAGAGAAGATGAGGTTTTGACCTGATCGTTGCCAACACAGCAACCTGAATAAGCTGTGCTGCTAGCAAGCCATCTGTTGACCTTATTGTACTGAACATGAAGAGCTAAAAATGTAATTATAAGAGGGAGTGATGACAGCTTTTTATACATAATATATCCATCAAATGTGTAATTGAGAGTCTAACGTATTTCTCTTTTTTTCCCCTACAATGGTATGTTATTCCAATTAAGCATTTGCTTTCTGGAAGGGCAAGCTGATGCTTCAGAAGATGGCTATAAAAAAGCCACAAGCAACTGACAATGAGTTACAGAGTGATTGAGGGCTCTGAAGGAAGTTGTACAGTCTAATCCTCTTCTGACTCCAGGCATCAGGGTTCTCTGAGGGATGGGGGGTGTCCCAGGCACCAGGAATGTGCAGGGCATGGTCTGGCAGCCAGAGCCCAACCCACCACCCCAGCCAGGAACAGGGCAGCCAGGGAGTGGTGTCCCACATGGCTGATCCACTCTGGGACTTGTGATGGTCAGTCAAAAGGGAGCTGAACAGTAGGGTAACAATTTTTGCTGATGTTACGCAGTTATTTAGCCACAGCTGAAACCTGGTATGGGAAGTGGCAGGCGGTTTGCATGGTAGCAATTACTCAGTTCTGTTGCCAAAACATGGATGTCTTGTGCCATTTGAGGCTCCCTTTTGTGTCTGAGACATCCATGTGCTGGTGGTACGTTTTCCACATGACTTTCAGGAGCTCTGTATCCTTCCAAACAGGCAGCTGGAGGCAAAGTTTCTCCAGTAGTGCTGTGCACCCCTATTTTAGCAACTAATGGTAAAGGCATAGTTATGTACATATAAAAAATACTAATAAAAGTATGTGGAAATGGTTTCTAGATGAGTTACTACCCCTCAGGAGAGAGATTTTTAAATCATAGCAAGCTTTAGCAACAAGGGGAAAAAAAAAACACAACAGAGGAGGGTAGTCAGGACAAATGGACACCAAAACCAGTATCTTTACCAGTGGAGATGAAATAAATTAGGACTCTGGCTTTGGAAAGGAAACAGCTGAGGAAAGAAAGAGATATTGAATGGCATTGAAAAATTAAAAAAGGAATGATTTTTTACAATTTCCTGCCTAACACAGTAACTATGATACTTCCAGGGAATTCTTGTAAATTTTGAGACAGAGGGAAGCAGCTTTTTCATACAACTTATATAACAATTTATTTCTGGAGTTCATTCATCATTGAGCCTAAAATTATCAATGGGTTGAAAAATGAGCATGACAAGTTCTTAGAGAATGAAATTCTTCAAATTCTTCTCCATGATAACCAGTGGTCCTAGTATCATGCTGGCTCAGGAGTTTCCAATCCGTTGATTAGTGGATTCTGGGAAGGCAGAGGAAAAAAGGTTGCTCTATGCTTGCCTTGTTTTCACATCTTGATTTTTTTGTTGTTGTTGTGTTTTGGGTTTTTGTGTTTGTTTTTTTGTTTTGGTGGGTTTTTTTGGGTGGTGTTGGTGTTATTGTTGGGGGTTTTTGTTCTTTTTTACTTTTTTTCCCCCCTAAGAATCTCATTTGGGCCCTCAGACGTAGTATCTAAAGAGATCCTTAGTCTGATCCAGAATAGCCATTTTAACTGTAATTTCAGTCTTGTTTGCATTCTTAGTTAACAAACATGTTGCTGTTTTCTAGTTTGTATGAAGTAGGCATGCAGCTGATAGAGCTTGGCTGGGGCAGGGTCGAAAGCCAGGAAATTAATTCCTCCCAGGATCTGAGAGTCACCAGAAACCCCATTATATTTTTCTCTGGGAACAAAGCTAGCAGGTCTAATTTGTATCCTGTAACGTGAATTTAGATATAGAAGTGCAAACACACGGTAAGTAATTTTGCATGCCCACAATGCTTTGCATACTGGTTAGGTAGAAAAATATTCAAAATCCGTGTGAATAATGCTATTTATATTGCTTATCCATTTGTTCAAAAAATGTAGTGAAGAGGATGATACAATAATCTACAAAAAATAGATGGAAGCCAGGTGCTGGTTTGGAACATTTCTAGCCCTCTCTTCTTCTTAGAGGGGGCCAATAGCTGCATCATTGACTGTAAAAGCTGAACAAGGCCCCCATTAATCTTGCTACTACAGCAGTAGTGATAGTGAAAAGCAATGGTTGCTACTGGGGTAGAGCTCTTGGTTAGTACTGTCTGACATTGATTTGAAAGTGTTCCTGTTTTGTAATTGGCACCATTACTCTTTACTCTAGAGTCTGGTTTGCTTGAATGCAACTATCCCTAAAACCCAGTTGTTCACCATTTTGTAGTAGGAATCTGAAAATACCTGTGATACTTTTGCACATAATTTTCATCACACTGAAATGCACACTATAATCTTAAAATCATGGAGTCATTTTGTCTGGGAAAGACCTTTAAAATCATCAAGTCCAACCATTAACCTAGCATTGCCAAGCCTGTCACTACCCCATGTCCCTCAGCACCACATCTACACATCTCTTAAATAACTCCAGGGATGGGGACTCCACCACTGCCCTGGGCAGCCTGGGCCAGTGCTGGGGAACCCTTTCAGTGTAGAAATTTATCATAACATCCAATCTAAACCTCCCCTGGCACAACTTGAGGCCATCATCCCTCATCCTATCACTGTTACGTGGGAGAAGAGATTGACCCCCCCCTCACTACCCCCTCTTTCAGGGAGCTGCAGAGAGCAATGAGGTCTCCCCTCAGCCTCCTCTTCTCCAGACTGAACCCCCCAGTTCCCTCAGCCACTCCCCATCACACTTGTGCTCCAGACCCTCCTCCAGCTCCAGTGCCCTTCTCTGGTCACGTTCCAGCAGCTCAGTGTCCTTCTGGTAGAGACGGGACCAAAACTGAACAGTGTATTCAAGGTGCAGTCTCACCAGAGCTGAGTACAGGGAGACAGTCACCTCCCTACTCCTGCTGGTCACACCATCTCTGATACAGGCCAGGATGCCATTTACTGCCTTGGCCACCTGGGCACACTGCTGGCTCACATTCAGCCGGCTGTCGACCAACACCCCCAGGTCCTTTTCCACCAAGCAGCTTTCCAGCCACTCTTCCCCAAGCCTGTAGCATTGCATGGGGTTGTTATGACCGAAGTGCAGGATCTGGCACTTGGCCTTGTTGAACCTCATACAATTGGCCTTGGTCCATTGATCCATCCCATCCAGATCCCTCTGTAGAGCCTTCCTGCCCTCAAGTAGATCAGCACTCCCACCCAGCTTGTTGGAAGGAGCAAGAGTTACTGGCTTCAGATCATATGGCTCGTACAGGACAACCAGGTGATCAGGTCCTGTCAGTATGAGTTTGAGAGGCAGGTCCTGCTTGACTAACATGATGACCTTCTATGACAAGATGACCTGCTTAGTGGATGAGGCAAAGGCTGTAGATGTATATATAGAAACATTTTTTTTATTGTCTTTTACAGCAGTAGCCAAGATAAGTTCTAGTTGGGCTTTGGCCCCTGTAATTTTCTCCCTGTATAGCCTCACGATATCTTTGTAGTCCTCCTCAGTTGCCTGCCTCTTCTTACAAAGACCATAAACTCTTTTTTTTTTTTTTTTTTTTCCTGAGTTCCAGCCAAAGCTCTCTGTTTAGCCAGGCTGGTCTTCTTCCCCTCTGACTTGTCTTTCAGCACATATGGACAGCCTGCTCCTGCGACTTAAAGATTTCCTTCTTGAAGAATGTCCAGCCTTCCTGGACTCCTTTGCCCTTCAGGACTGCATCTTAGATGTTCATTGAGGCGATCCTTCCAAAGTAAGTTTTTATTAAACTGTTTTCCTATTAGTTCCTCCAATTCTGTACTAATGTAAAATTAACTAGACTTGCAGCTGTGCGAAAATAAAAATATTTAGCTGATTTTCAGGGTAAGTGATCAGCTTCAGCAGCTGATTTACAAGCAGCTTGGCTGCCCATGCACTGCTGTATACAGTGGCAATCTCATTAGCTCTCCATCTGCATCACTTTCTGGAGATGCCCCTCTTCCTACAAAATAAATATAACTTGTCTCTGATCCTAATATGGGCAAATCAGCCAGGTGGTAGAGCTGCCTGGGACAACCACAGGGGCTTATCAAAACAGTTGTGGAGAATTGCAAAGGATCAGAAATTATCAGTCAGTAGTATATGGGAAAGGCCTGTATTTTGGCACATGTTTTTTAGAACTCTTTAGGCAATTCTTCTCATGACTTTGATGTGTGATCTAGCCTTTAGTATAAACAGGATGGTTTTTGAGCTACAAAATGAAAAGCTGGAGTGTCTTAATATGAATTTTGTTTTTCTGAATTTCATACAGAACAGTGCATCACACTAGCAAATAAAAAAACCTTACTGTGTTTCTAAACAACAATATTCCAGATGAAAACAAACTTCATGTTCGTTTATGATAAATTTTTCCTCTCGTCACAAAAAGGACAACTAGGAGCTTAAGAAGTTTAACACGTTTTCTTTTATAAATTTATCAAGCTGCTAGCTTTAGTTAACTATAAAAAATAGCAAAATCTGTACTTAGACTACAGAACATTTGCATAAATTAGCAATTAGAGGCTCTTTTTTTTTTTTTTTCGAATTGAGACAAGCGAAAACATGTCTTGTAGAGGGGATTAACAGAAGGATCCTTAACTGTGAAGATTAAATTTAGCTTTCCATCAGTGACCTAAAATAGTCTCTTGTAATTTAAATAATTTCTCTAAAAAAAGGAGGCAGAGAGAGAGAAAGAGAGAACACATTGTTTGACTTTGATTTGCTTGTGTCTCTACAGACCCAGATCTAGTTTAGGTTACCAGAGAAATTAATTAGACAATCTTAGCATGCTCCTCAGTGGATAATAACACTCCTGTACTATTTAGCCAATACTCAGTTCAAAGGAAGGCAGGTATAAATGCTTTTGGAAGCTGAATCACTTCACAAATTTCCCAGGAGACTTAACCTCAAAACTGGCCTGATTGGTTGCTCTAAAGAGTAAATTTCTTTTCATCCTTTCACAACCTGACAATTTTGAATAATTGGAGTTGAAAATCATTTTGTGTCATATTCTATTTAGACTGAGGGCTCATTAAAATTACATTTTTGCCTTCTGGGAGGGCAAGACCTTTCATACTGGGTTCAACAGGTGCTTTTCAGATTTCTCAAAGGAGAGTTTGTGTACAACCCCTGAACACTACTTGAACTCTGTAGGGCCAAAATCATTTAAGCTGCATGTCTCTGCTTTGACTGTGGGAAATGCATTAGCAGAAATTTATGAGCCATTTGAACCCCAGACATGCTGTAAATCTCATGAAGGAAATGCATTATCAACCTGATCAGAGAAGTCTGAATTTTCAGCGTTGCATCTGAATTTATCTGAACCAAATCTCTAACTTTTTTGAGGTTTAGCTTTCATAAACTGTCATGCAGCATTACAGTATAACTGCAGCATACTGGAGAGAAAATGTGTTCCAGCCTGGGAGATGGCAAATAGAAGAATGTTGTCTGTTTTCAGAAACTACTCTGTATTTATTGCATTGTCAAAGAAGGAAGGACACTAAAAATTACTCTGGGTTTTCAATTCAGTTCTCTTAATTTTTTCCAAATGTTGGGTGGCTGGGCCAAAACCCAGCATACTGTAGTGACTGCTTTCTATCTAACTACCTTTCCCTTGCACTAAGTTTGTTTGGCAAGACGTTTCCAAGAGAAACTGTTTTTTCATGCTAAAATCTTAATATTAAAACTTCTGCACTGCAAAAGTATACATTTTTGTGAGGGGAAAACATCCAAGTAATCTCCAATGTCTTGTGTTTTTCCTTTTTCATGATACATCCACTGGAAAAGGAAAATTTTTTTTCATCCATTAAGAAGACAATACAGAGAAAGTATAAATTGATTAGGTTCTTGAACTCCCAGATGTGTAATTTTGTAGAAGGAAACTTGGAAGATTTTCCCAGCTATATAGATTTTGGTAAGTTGTGAGCAGTGGAGAAAGGATAACAGAGGATGAAAAAGAGAAGTATATGATTAATGTGATGCATCACCTGTTATGACCATAAAGTGATGTCTGTGTATAACAGTCATAACATTAGCACACATACTGGAACAGGTTGCCCAGGGAAGTTGTGGCTGCCCCCTCCCTGGCAGTGTTCCAGGCCAGGTTGGATGGGGCTTGGAGCAACCTGGGCTGGTGGGAGGTGTCCCTGCCCATGGCAGGGGGTTGGAACGAGATGAGCTTTGAGGTCCCTTCCAGCTCAAACCATTCTATGATTCTATGTACAATGTGACTGAAACAGCTAATATGCTTACAAACTGATCAACACATGTTTAGATTTTTGTGTTTTCTGGATCCCATACATTATAATCACTGTTATGTTAAGACAATGCTTAAACAGAGCTTTTTATGAGCTTATAAAACTGCAGCAAGAAAGAGCTAATAATTTGCTTTCTATTATCATTAAAATAGACCTTCTGGTTATGCTTCTATGAATAGCTGAATGTTTATCTGAAAGATTAGGTTTTTTCTTTCTTTCTTTCTTCTTGCTTGTATCATGGAGTTAACATGTCAGCAGAAATTGCAGCAATCAGTCACTGTACCCTTACTTGAACTCCTACTGTGTCAAGTCTTGCTCTACTTGTGGCCTCCTGTTTTATCATTGCCACTCTGTGTTTATGGCTACCTAAAATCACTGCATCGCTGCATGGCTTTGATCTGCTGCTCTGCTCAGTCTCTTTTTATCTGAAATAAGAATTATACTGTGTATAGCCTTTGGGATTTTGCAACACACTGGCTGTTATTTGTGTGACCTACTTGTAGTGTTTATATGCCGTTGATGGTATTACTGGAACCATAATTAGTTGCAGATTTTTGATTCATGGTTGATAGTTGGCTTCTCAGGTCCTAGAACTCACTATGGTTACCATGAATTGGCACTCTGACAGTTTTTCAATAGTGTTGTTATCCTGCATTTGCAGATAGGGAAACCGAGCACAGATAATATAATTGACTGGCCCCAGGTTATATCCTAAATTAATGATCAAGGCAGAAATCCTACCCTCTAGAATTCTAGTTCAGTTTTGGCCTTCAGTGTCAACTATCATATGAGTAAAGACATGGTTTATGTCTTCCCAGCAATCATCTCAGTAAACAACAATATCTAGAGGGATCAGAGTACTTATGACTAATTAGTCACTTTGTGACATCGTGTCAAGAATAATTTAAAAAAAATTAACACCAAGACGAGGTTAATTTTGTAAGTGATGTGTCTGTGTGTGCATGCATAGACAATTGGATATATGCAGGCAATGTATATGTATTGAGAAAAGATGTCACTAGTAGTGTATTGTGAGTATTGCTACCCACTAACAATTTCCTGAGTTTGTTGTTTGAACCTCAGTTCTTACAGTGTATTTCTCGACAGAAGTATCTATCAAAAGAAAAAGAAATAGGAAATTTCAGGCTCTGACCAAAGTAGAAGTACACAGAGAAACTCCTGGTAATTTTTGAGAGGACATACATGAGAGGATCCTGTCCCTGTACCTCTGGTGTAATGGAATATAATTCAGGGGAAATTCTAACTGAATTGTGCCACCAAGGGCTGAAATTCTCTAACTAGCATTTTCAAATATACTTGGATATCTTAGGCATAACTCAGTGCCAAAGTCATAGAATGAAGTCAAGCAAAATTCCCTCTTCTTTTTGTCAGTACCTACCTTTCCATCAGCTGGTTTCCACGATCTCATTCTGGTTGACATCAGAAGTCTTGTCAGTCTTCTCCATGCCAAGCTCTTGTACCCATTCTGGTTCTGGAAATAAGACAGCGCTGTACCTAAAGGGCTCCAGTTGGCAGGTCTGATTGGAGGAACCCTAACGCAAGTTTGGAGTTGGCACGAAATAGTAGCACTGTCATCCAAAAGCAGGGCCAGAGAGGAGCAATGTGTCAGGTTTGTGGGGAAGGATGCTGCATTTTTGTGCAGCATAGTGATAGTTTTGAGTCCAGGTTGCTTTCTAAGATTTTTGTCCTGCTAAGGTCATGGCAGAAAAGAACTAGAAAGCCATTGAGCCAAGAAGTTGTCTTTGCAGCCAGTGATAAGAACCATCTACTGCAGAAGAATTTGATTCTGGTGCCTTTTCTGCAGTCATTCTGTATTTATTCAACGACTCTTTCATCTAAAATGCATAAAAAGTGCTTCCAGCAAACCTGATATCTGTCTTCCCTTCTCTGTAATGTGTGTGCTAAGGTGTATAGGTGGGGTTTATCTATCAAGGGATGGGAAGGTAGGAAAGCCTTAGTCTTCATCTTCTGCTTCTCCACATAGCACTGAAGTCATTGCTGTTCCCAGGACTTTTAGAGGAGGCTCGTTTCTGTGCTGGGAACACCAGTGGTACTGGTTTTGCAGAAATACACTGGATTAAGGCCTCTCACAAACTGAAATTCTATGGCCTGGTCCAGATCCTGCTATGACCCAGCACTGCAGAGTGATGTTCCTGCTGTGGTATGCAAACACTGACTGCATTTTAACATCGTGATGCATGTTCCCATATCACATTACAAGATATTTGAAGGAACTATGGGTCTGTCTTTTAAGTGTACCTGACTGGAATATCTTTTACAACTAAAGGCAGTGAAGGCTTTGAAAATCAGTGGAGGTGTGTACATCAAAGTTTAAGATTAGAATTCATAGTATAAGAGTCCAGTATGTTGTTTTCTGGCTCTAACTTAACCCTGAGCTGGATCTGACTTCTTTTAAAACCATACTTCTGTTTCATTTGGTAAGTGCTTATTAACCTGCACCTGGATATATCTTTATACGAGATTGTATGAGATGAAATAACACTCAGCCTCATATTTAGTTAGAAGTTATGTCTTCTAAAAAGATGCTATGAAAACAATACATCATGTGCTCTTTACTGTCTGCAGCAATTGATTGCAGTCTGGGAGCTACATTCTCTCTTTCTGGATAAAGTATAGTTATTAGAAACTCAGAGTTACAGAGGTGCCTCCAGATGATAATGCTTCTGTGTTGCTTCTACTAAATTAGATCCTTGAGTCTTGTACAGAAATTGCTCACCAGTAACAAAATTATTAAACCATCAGAGTATCATTAAGAGTTTCCAATCTCTCATCATGTTTAATACAGCTGTGATAATGGCCTGTGCCTTTCTCCTGTTCATTTGTGACAGACTTCTTCCAAAACTGTTCTCAAAAGGCTTCTGTCTGCCACACCAGCCTCGTTTACAAGGCTGTCCAACTCAGTTATCATGTATTGAGACAATGATGCTAGGCCCCACTGGTGTGATACTCAGAATGAAAAAAAAAAAAGTGTCCCTGTTATACAAGGGAATAGACTTGTAGTCCATTAGTGTAAGAAGAAAAAAAGATAAGGTTGTTACACGCAACATTATTGATGTTTCCACTTCAGTCAGAAATTTTAGCAAGGTCCTAGTGAAATAGAACAAATGTATTATGGCTAAGTCAAAAGGGTGCAGATAGACAGCTGCTAGGGTATGTTAACAGAGTTGATATTTCAGGAACTTCCACTACAAAATGCCACACCAGAATGCTGCAAGCCTGAGTTTATCTACTAAGACAACAGAAGTCTCTTTGTGGCTCACTGCACACAGGACATATCCAGATAACACAAAGCTGAGCAGGGTCTATAGCAAGAGTTTGTATTTAAGGCACATATAGTATTTGTCAAAAGCTAAGAATGCACTGGGAAACATAAGTTTAACACAACAAATGTGCAGTCAATACTATTCAATGCATGGGCTGTTTTTTATGAAATATAAAACATTTTAACCTTCAAAAAGTTCTGAAAATGTAGTTTCCCAGGTGAGTTGGTAGGTGCATGGTGGGGCAGACTGCAGAGGAAGTGCTGTCTGTACTACTGTCCAGGTAAAAGTTTTGATCCATACGAGGTTCCTTTGATATTAAGAAGGAGGAAAATGTTAAGCGAATGTAATTGGAGATTAATAAATTAGAAAAGCCAATTATAATTGAAGTAGTGTCCATAGGGTAAGAAGTGTGCATGAAGGATGAACCATTTTCCAAAAAAATCGAAGCCTAAAGCCTCAAAGAATGGGTTGCAAACATGCTACACTAGAAGGGAGTGAACATTACAAAGATAGCTGAGTGTATACTGCACTCACTTTGGTATTGTTTTTTTCCAGCCCCTGACTTTAAGACTTGACTAAAATTGTGAAGAAACCTTTTCATTCTTCTGCTGTTCACATCTATCAGGTCACAGAGTCAGAGTGTGAATTGAATGAACTTAACATATACTGCTTGCCTGGAAGTTGTGAAAAGAGAACAAAAAGCTCTCTAGAGAGAGACTCCTGGGATCTCTGCATGTGCTTAAGAAGCCCTGGCACTGGAGAGTGCTTCTTGTCAGTCTGGAATATAGTGGGGTTGGAGTTCTTCCAGCAGTTTGGGGACAGAGATCCTTCAGTAGGCACAACTGAAGACTCCTTGACAAGAAGTAGATGAGAGACACCTGCCAGTGGAATACCTGAGTAGAACTAACATGATTATGTTTTTGTAGCTTTTCAATATATAAAGGGGTCTTAAAAGAAAACTGGAGAAAGTTTTTTTTGTTTGCCAAGGCCTGTAGTGACAGGACAAGGGGCAATCGTTTTGAACTGGAAGAGGGTAGATGTAGATTGGGCATAGGGAAGAATTTTTTTACAATGAGGGTGACGAGACACTGGAACAGGTTTCCCAGTTGTGGAAGTTGTGGATGCTCCATCATTGGAAGTGTTCAAGGTTGGGTGGATGGCTTTGAGCAACCTGATCTAGTGAAAGATTGCCCTGCCCATGGCAGGGCATTTGAATGAGATGATCTTTAAAGGTCCCTTCCAACCCAGACCATCCTATGGTTCTATCATTCTATGATTTTCCTCTGATGTAAAACCCAGTTCATTATGAATAACAATATGTTGTCTCGTGTAGGCATATGCATGTAATGGCATTCTTAGGGCTTTACTTAAACAGTCCTTTCTCAAGTTTAACTTTCATTGGTTTCATTGGGATTTATGGATTCTGAATGCTTCACCGGCCTTGAGTAATGCCAACTTTGACCGAAAAAGAACTAAAAAGAAATGAAAGACTTGCAGATTCATCCTTTAAGGAATTTAATATTTAATGACAAGTAGTTTGTTTGGGTGTTATAGATGCTATGAACTCAGGATGAAAATAAAACCTTTAAGCACATCAAAGATGAAAGACAAAATTGACCAAATTTTACACTTCATTTTAATGCGTCTCAGAATGTTCATCTTTAGTTGTCCTCCCCAGATATTTTTTGTGGATATCATATATTGTCTGGCTTTTCAGAATGCATGCTTAAGAGAAGCATAATATCACTGTCTTTGTTCCAGAGTATTTTCCAGAGTAATCTGCTATGAAGATTAATAATGTTGTTTGAGGACCATGACTGAACAATGAAGAAGGTCGCCTTGAGGAATGGTCAAGGTTTGGTTCTTAAATAAGACTGCAATTAATGTGAATTCAACCTCCAAACTGTTTGTGGTTTTTGAAGAAACTAGTCAAACGGTAGGATCTGGAGGATATCATTTACAGAACTGCTGAAGCTTTCTAAGAAGGTGGTACCACCCTTTTCTTATCCTTTTAATTACATTTAAATTCTTTCTCTGAACAGTTAAGAAAGGGGCAGGGCTGGGCAGGACTGAGAGCTGCATGGAGGAAACAATCTTGAATCATGGTAGTAGAATTGAAGCAGATTTTTATGATTGTACTTTTAATGTTTTGTCTCTGACAAGCATCAGCTTAATCAGGCATCTTCTCCATCCACAGAGCATTCAACGTGGGGCACACTGTAAGCTAATTTTTATGTAGCTATTCAGAGTATTGGGAAAATCACAATAGTTTTTCTATTTTTAATTTTTTTTGAGAGTGAGTAGATTGGACCAATACTCAATAAATTTGAAAATTTTAAACTTAAAGTTGGGCTTCATTTTTCTAGATCAGATACTGATTTCACTTCAAGCAGTGAAACACAGAGGTTATACTTTTACTTTTCGAGTAATTTTATCATATTTATCATATTTATGCAGCATGTATAGGTAACCAGTGATATAAAGGACAAAAGGTCTCAGATCAGGCAATGTAGCTGAAATTACGTCCTCAGTACTCGACCATCTTTTAAGTGTAATTGGTACCATGAAAGTGAACAGAGATTTGCTTGACTAGCAAGAAACTATTAGGGGAATATTTAGATCATTCGTCCAAGGGCCCAATCGTGCAGGACTGATTTAGAAAAGCACTTGTGAAGTCAATAGTCTATTGACCTTGGGGAAGGTGACCACATATTTGAAATGGAGCAAGTGTTCTGCTGCATCAGACACATAGCATATAGAGTTTGCAAGATGCTGTTGAGGAATAGATCGAGTAGTTTGGGATCAGTAGCTATGTCACTACAGTTCTAGTGCTAGATACTTTAAATTCAGTTCAATAGTGTCTTTATGCATCCTGCCTGTTTAATTATCATTTCAAAACTGCTCATGCAGTATTTTCTGAATCTACAGAACCATAGCTTAATCATGTTAGCAACTGTCTTTGATTTCTCTTTTTTAATGGGTACAATTTTGCATAATAGGACATCTAGATCAGCTTAGATTGCTGCATTGGTTTAGCTGTTGTGACAATATTACCCTTAAATTAGATGTAGTTTTAAAACTGTATCTGCTTGTCCTTGTGGAAGTGCGCATTGGTTTCTCCTGTCTTTTCTCAGATGAGATAATTTTCTTCCGGTGCATTGAAAGGCACAAATATGCTGGTGACTGAATGACAACATAGTTAAAAACCCCCCAGTATATTAGATCCAATATTAGAAATATTGAGGAGAGGAGATACCTGCATTAGAGAAATATTTTCTGAAAAATGTTTCTTTTTCACAGAAGTCTTGTGTATGTGTGTGGGCAATTATACAATACAAATATGTACTTATTTTTTGAATGCATCCTAAGTGTTTAATCACCAGGGACATAGCACAGTGTCTGTGGACAGTTTATTAGTGTAATTTTATTTGCATCCCACACATCTGCTTTATGAGGTTAGGCAAAACTGAGTATGTTGTGTCAGTATTACTGCAGTGTGAGGTCTATGATATCTTTCTACAACAGTCAGACAAGACTGTTGGTAATATTTGCTATATTACTTTGCTTATGAGGAGGTATCCTTCTTATGCATGTGTAGAAGAAAACTAAATCTGTATTCCTCTTGAAGACAAATACAGTTAAATAATTTGTATTCTTTTCATGAGAAGGGATATAGTCAGCCTTAATGGCTCAATGAGGAAGAAGTGTCATTGGTCAGGGAGATTTTTGGAAAGGGGAACTATATATTATAAGTTTTCTGGTGTATTTTACTTATACAATTTACATGTAGTCTATCAGCATCACATTATTTGTGGTGGTTGAACTTAGATGTTGGAGACTTGGACCCCGGCCTGTGATTAAATGGAAGGGCTCCTCAGGGAGTGGAAGCCTAGCATGTGTCACTGAGTGCTTTTCAAGACATAGCTGGGAGCAGAGTTAAGTCAATCTGAAGTTGCTGCTTAGCATCTTATTAACTAAATGGTCAAAAAGGAGTAATAAAGCATATTTCACAGACAATGTTTTAATTAGAGGCCACTCTTGTGTGTTGCCCAAGGGTTCAGATTGTGTCTATAGACTAGTTTGGAGCTTTTCTTCTGACTAAGAAGTGAGTTGTGCCAGTCTTTTTTTCTCAACTGCACTGTTTTCCTAAGGATACAGGCCAATATTTTAGCCCATGTTTTATCTTTCCCTAGAGAACGTGTTGTTTCTATAGGTTACTTTCCCCTAGTGCTAAAATCTGAGTACCTTATGCAAGGTGTAGAGGTCTCTCTGAGAATGTACAGGATTTTAGAAAGGGTTGCATACAAGTCATATAACATTTATTTAGTTGAGAATTCTAATGTTATTTAAGATAGTTCAGTAGGCTCCATGTGAAGAATATACCCTGTTGCAATGATGGAGGAAGCAGGACATATCTTTTCAAATAGCAGTTAATTTTAAAGAGTTACTCCTCATGGGTGGAAAATAATGAGCCATATTTAATAAGACTTGTTGACAAGCAAATAGAAGTAGTAGTGTCATTTTGTGCTTTGATTATTTTTCAATTATATTTTTTATTTGTCAGTTGTTCCACCAGTTTTTCAGCTTTCCTATACAATCTGACCTTGGAATTCCATATTTAATAACTAGTCCATTTCTGAGGAGCTACACTCCAGACTGTGGTTCAGGTATTGTTTTGTAGTATTTTCTGAAGACTCTGACTTTGCTCTGTGCCTTTCTCTTTTAACATTGCTTAGATACGGTCCTGGCTGATACTGATAGGCAAGATAAGACAAAGTCTTTGTAAGATTTTTGGAGAACTAAATCAGAATTAGAAGATACCACATGAGATTTAATGATAGCCCAAAACAAGATACCCTTTGGGAACTCTGAGTTGACAAGTGACTCAGAATTTCTGCATTGTGCTATGACCTCCTGAAACTCCCTAAGCTTCCAAGATTTTAGAAAATCTTGTTTGTTCTTACACAATACAAGCAAAGGAAACAGCATGATATACTCACCTCCCCTACCGCCTGCTCCTTTTTTCTCTATTTGTATCAATGGATATTTAAAATTATTTAATGAATTGGAAATTGAGGGCAAGAAGTTATTTGTACACATGCAGTTTGAGGTTATTTTTATGCCATTGAAAGATCATTAAGACAAAGAGTAAATATTGTTAATGCTCTGCTGTGGGTGTAGTAAGGTTTCATGCCCCATAGATCCAGCTGTTCTCTGTGAGTACTTCCCCACCACCATCACCACCTCCTGCTACACCACAGAACCAGAAACCTCCACAAAGCTGGATATAGTGCAGCACCTTTTGCAGAGACCCAGCCTGTCTCCTTAGGGGTAGGCATCCTTAGAGCTAGTCCCATTTGTGACAGAAGGCTGGAGCCCTCTTTTCCCTGACATTCAACTTCTGTCCCCATTTCTGAGCATCTTGGGGAGATGCTTAGGTAAAGTAAGACCTACAGGGTAATATGTCCTTCCTCCGTGTGGGCTCCACCTGAGACCATTAAGGCCATGTGGTATACATATGAGACACAGAACAGCTTTTGTCCACATGAAAAGACTAGCATTAGAGCGTGTGATAAAACATTAATACCTTTTGTAGTTAAAATATTTATAATATTGGGGTTTTTAAACTTGCTTTCCCCCCAGGTTGCTTTGTAGGTGAATCTTGTACTGAGGACTGTGGTTAAGAAAGTTTAGGCCAAGCGAAGAGCTCCAGAATCACCCGTAACCCAATGAATATTTATACAATTCTGCTAATAACAATTACTAAGATGCTTTATGCAACACACAGCAAACAACAACAACAACAAAAGTATCAAATCAGGCCTATGCAGAAACAAAAGTTACTAAAGTCTGTTTGAAAGTTTCATATATACATGGATTGTGATGGATGGTCGAAAGGAATAATTTTCGGGAGCCTTTCAGGTAAGAGAGAGTAGCTGGGGCTGCTAAAGTTGCCTCAGGGTGCAATTGCTTTTCTCGAAGCTGCTACACTTGCAGAGAATCTTTCTTCAAAGGCCCATCTGAGACTGCCATAAATTCTATTATGTTGATGGGGCTCATTTATCCTGACACCAGTATTCAACCATGCTATGAAACTATGAAAATCCAAGGTATTTTAATGGGTAAGGGTAAGAAAAAGCAGAAGATATTTCATTTGACAGTAAGAATTACACTATTTCAATTTTTTGAAAGCTGTTATATATATAATTTGGGAATTTCTCCAGAGGTTAATTTTTATTCAGGAATTTGTTGAAGACCCATATAAAATGAGTTCAGTTCTGCAATTATTTATCACAACAAGCAGCAGATACTCATTGAGAAGCATTCTTTTGAATCCCACGAGACCACTCAAACAAGTTTGTGGGTGAATATCATCCACTGCAGAACTAATAGCTTGCTGAATATTATGTATAGCCCATTTAACTTCTGTGAATACTGATTAAATAGGGCTCATTTTTATACATATTATAGGTGAGTGATTGTGGCCATGTTGAGAATGCAGGAAATTTGTGATAAGGTTTAAGCTGAACTAAGCAGTATTTTAATAATGTGAGCATATGTACTTGGATTCATTCAAAATAATTCAACTTGTTATTAAATATGTCATTTTTAAGAAATTATTGAGTTTTGGAAAAAATTTCCATTCTTTTAAGTTGCAAGACAATTTTGAAATAAAAGCCATTATTCTGAAATATTAGGCTAAAAAGGCAGGGATCTGTTTGTTTCAAAATAGCCTACAGCACAGAGCAAAACATTACTGAAGACATAATGAAATCAAACATGTTGACATATTTGAATTTTTTCTCCAAGAATATTTGCAGTGTTTGATCTGATTTTTCACAAAACGTGCATTCCTCCAAAGCTCAGTTTTTCAGCAATTATACTATTTGTGAAAAAGTCATCCAGTTCTAGTACATCTTCCTCACTCAGCTTTCCTTTCAAACAAGAATGGAAGGCCTGATCATCCAAGAAGATAGAAGTTCAAAATCGGGTTTCCCAAAGTAGTTATCTACTTAACAATAGCAAAACTGTGTTTGAGCAAGAATAGACAACATTTCTGAAACATAGGATTATGTAACTGAATTGGCTAAGCATCAATATGCAAACCATTGACACTATTTACTGTTTCAAGTATCTGTTCTGTGTAGTTACCAGTTTTTGTTGAGTTGGGAACATTCACTATTAGGCAGGTAGTTTTTAGCATCCTAGATAGCTTTTGAGATCCTCTTAAATGCTTGCAGTTTGCATCCCTGCAATTTTTGATACACAGATTTTATGTTGGCCTCCTGCAGAAAAGACATTTCATAAGAATAAACACATCTTTTGGGTGAAGTAAGTCCACCTGGTTTTGTCTGTTGTTTTAAAATAGCCCCAAGGACTACAAGGATTATGTTTGTAAGGAGAATAGTCCTGACAGAGCAGTGGAAGTGGTGTGAAGAAGCAAGGATCTCTTATTCAGTCTGCCTCTGAATCAGGTCACTTTAAAACATTGGTTTGCTGTGTTGCATTTGAAAATGTGTAGTCTAGGACAGCAGTCTCCACACTTTTTTGATTGTACCTCCCTATGAGCACCTGCAATATAGGTATATTTATTTATAAGTTATACACATGTACTACTATACTAGTAAATCATGTACAAAAAATAAATTTAAAAGGATGACATAAATAATAACAAAACACAATTTAAAATCTTTAGGTTTTTTTATTATAATTTTTTAATGTTTTCCTCCCACACCCCAGTGGATTGTCTTGCACACTCCCTGGATTGCATGCACTTGGCTTTGGAGACCATTGATCTAGGACATGAAAGAGAGACAAGGCACAGCACAGGCTGTGGTCTTAGAGTTAAAAGTTTGTGACCTTCCACGTTCTCTGGTTTCCCAACCCCACTAAGGACTCTCTATGATGGCTTCTCCTTGCTAATGTTGCATAAGGGGAGCAGTATAGACAGAGTTTTAAAGCATCTCAGTGTGGCTTTGGACTTTGTTAAACATCTTTAGCACTCTTAATGTAAAATAAGAATATTCACATAGGGAATTGCTGCAGCATTTAAAATCCAGAATCTTGCTAATTTCCCTGTGGTCTCCCCTTATGTAAAGCATCATTTTCTTCCAGTGGGAGCTCCTAATTCTCTTATGCTTCTGAGAAAATGCCAACTGTACTTGATGAAATACAGTCATTTGCTCCTGATGCTTTCCATTTTTTTCCTCAATGCACTATTATAATCTATAAAACTGAAAAGAACATTACAAAGAACAACTTAGGCTCTGGACATTGTATAGTTGATATGACAAGTCACACAATTTCTTTCAAGTTCTGATATGCTCTCAGTCCAGGTTGTTACTGAATTTCATTAAGCAGTTGAGTGAATAAGCAGTCGCTGTCATCTCCTCTAACGGAAATGCTCCTTTAAATATTTGAAATAAAGTTCTAAACACAAAGACAAGAAGATTGAGAAGATTATCTGTCTGCATCTAGAATGAACGTAGTATGCTTTATTTTAGACAAATTACTTTAGATATTCTGTGTGGAGGATTATAGTTACTATAGTAACAAAATGTGCTTTGATTACTTAAATATTGTATGGTATAAATCTTCATTAGGGATTCTCTTATTCCAAGAACTATCATGCTGCATTTCACTGAGCTAAAATTGAGAGGAAGAGGTGCTTCCATGAGCATTTGGATATGCTTTCCTAAGACAGTCACTGTCTCACCCTCCCATCATCATCCTTCAATACTACATCTAAAGCAGGAGATCTAGGATCAAAGCTATCAAACTGAAAATATTTGCAAGAGTTGGAAAAAAAAATCAGCCATGACCTGATTCTTACAGATACAGACAAAACTTGATCCTTTAATAATATTGCCCTCCTTTTAAATCTCCTATTGTGTTTGTGAATTTGAGTCTAGCTGCTTTATTGTACAGCACCAGATTGTATGTTGTTGCAATAATGTACAAATTATTATACTATAAGACAGTTCATAATCATGTAGTAATCAATGAGTTGTTGTCTTGTATAAAGGGTCTACATATTCTGTACATAATTTTTGTGAAATTTTTCTTTCTGGATCCATTTCAGTTCTTGAAATGCAGGTTAAACTCTCTTTTAAGTTCAGTTGGTTCTGCTGTGATGATGCATTTGGTCAGCTTTCAGAGTACACATAGCCCTGATCTAATGGGTGTGGAGGCCCCATGGATGTAGTCAATGTTCCTTGGAGGAAACTGGAAATCCAGGGAATGCCTGAAAAGGTAACAACAGCCTTTCTGCCCATTCAAATCTGTGTACCTTTCCATGGTAAAATCTGTAACATGCTGACAAAGTAATAATGCCAAACGCCAAATCATATTGGTATAAACATTTCAGTGTTTGCAGCTGCTGATATTTTTTTTAATGCTTTGATTAACTGCAAAACAATATATACACCATTTTGTAATCTGTCCACAAAGACAAATATTTTGCTGTGTGTGTTAGTATGCACTTGCAAGAATTAACGAACAAAGGAAACCATTTACTGTTCCTCTATTTTATAATGGAAATGCTTCAGGAGGTTAAACAATCCTTGCATAATCTGGGAGAGCTTGCTTCACATTCTTTCATGTGATCCTGCTTCTCCTTGCCCATCCCTGTGGTCCATTTGTTTGTTTTTCTGGAGCTGAGGCTTGATGTCAAGATTCACTTTTTGTTCTTTCTGCATCAGATAAATCTTTCACTGAGGGAAGAGTTTGTTTGTTGGTTTTTTTTTTTCCCTAAGAACTCCCAAGTAAATAAGCAAATTATTTTTTTTTTAAAAAAAAGACTACTCTAGGATTTGGCTTCTGGTGTTTTCTAAATATTTTATTAACAGTTCTCTTAAAATACTCCTAATTGGGTGCTTAAAGTGGTCTGACACACTTTATGAAAGCCCACAAGGAGAAAAAAAAGCCTTCAGAGACTTCAGATGCCTCATCCAGTTTGTTTGAAACTTAATTTTTGATTTGGCAGCCTGTTCTACCTCTTGACTGCCAAATGATTGTATGTGCAATCAAGATGCACTATAATGCATCTCATATGGATACATGGGCATTCACGCAGAGATTTGGTTATATCCTGGTGCTAGCATGTCTTGCACTACCATAAGGGCTGAATCTAAATTTAACTGAACTCTTCTCCTGCAGTATACAGGGCATGTGCTTAACAGAGAAAAGGGGGAAAAAATGTCAGAAAAAGAAAGTGACTTTGCCCTGGGTTAGGCTACTCTAATCCTGATTTAAAGGTGATATTCCCAAAACAAGGTGCTTGTTATTTGGATGGGTATTAAGTTTTTGTATTTGGATGTTTCTAGCAGTATGTGATAAAGAAGGTTAGTATCTGCAGAGGAACTAGGACATGACATTGCACTTGTATTTTCACATACATTAAGTTAAATGGTCAGTTGCTGTTACTCAATGCCTTCTGTCTTTTTGAAGGAGCATAAAAACTTGCAGTTGCCTTTATTTTAAATAACACATCCTCTTTGAATAAAGTTGTTCAGTTAAATGGCCAAGTTCCTACACAGGAGTAATTTATAATAAGAACTCTGCTGAGAAACAAAACCATGGCACATTTCCATTTTTGAAGTGTTTGCAGCATCTATTATAAATCAGACACTATCAATGTTAGCTTTTCCATTTTTGGAGTATTTTTGAAATATTTAAGAATAACTTTCTTAGGAAAAGTGGATCATGCTGCCTGTTAGCTTCCTAAATTTAGTGGATACTGATACCACTGAAAGCTCCACACTTACCACACGCCCCCACTAGCTCTTATTGCTTACTGCTGAAGTCTAGCATCCACTGAGAACTCGTGCAGTAGCTTGAAGGCTCTCTGGAGTTGTAAAGCGTGTTTTAAATCCGTCAGGACTGAATAACATGGTCAGCAGTCATCGTGTAGAGATAAGACAGATAGTGAACTTCAGGCTGAGAGTGCAAAGATGTCCTTCTCTGTCTCCAAGCGACCCAGATTGTCACAGTCTCTAGTAGTTCCAAACAAAATATGTTTCCATAGGGCATTTCAATGGATCTCCAGCGTTGCTCTGTCTGTTTGAAAGGCTATTTGTTTACAGCACTTCAAGGACAATTTCCCCGTGTTTGTTGCTAATGTGATTAGGCAGCATAACCAGAAAGTAGGCAGCAGAGATCTGCTTATAGAGGAAGAGTTGTAGGTTTTCTAAAGTGGTTCTGCAACCATCTGTGAGCCTCTCTAACAAATCTGGGTCTTCTGTAGTTAAATTAGTGGGTCAATTTTTAAATAGAGATGTGTCCATTAGAGTATAAAAGCTGAGGAACCGTTAGCTGGGGAATTCTCTTCCCTTCTTGACATGTCAAAAACTGGTTTAGTGACCTTTATCTTGCACTGTAAGATCTATCCATTTAATTCTCTGAGCTTTCTATTTGAAAAACAGACAATCAGGAGGGAAAAGGACAGCTGATGTGCTAATGGTAGTGAGAAGTCAAGTCCTTACATGTTACATCTTTTCCTTTTTTGTGGTTTGTTGTGGGGGTTTTTCATTTTCCTTCTCTCTTTCAGCCTGCTGCCCATCTTTTTCTGTAAGTTTGGAAGACGTAAGAATCATGCTTTTGTAAAATAAATAGCAACAAATAGGTGCCAGTTATTGCAGTTGAGTCTGGGAGGTCTCTTCCTGCTTTTATGCATGTGCATGTCTGTATATGAGTGTGTGTGTGTATTTCTGTGTATATCACCTCATAGTAGCTTAGAGATGAGTATAGTAGATATGTAGCAGGACTACACAGAGACATTTGAAGAGAAAAATTATTTGGTAACAGTTTATCAATAGAGGAGAATCACAGAACAGCCTTGGTTGGAAAAGACCCTTAAGATCACCCAGTCCAACCATTAACCCAGCACTGCCAATTCCCCACTACCCCATGTCCCTCAGCACCACATCTACATGGCTCTGAAATCCCTCCAGGGATGGGGACTCCCCCACTGCCCTGGGCAGCCTGTTGTGATGAGGAGGTGGCAAGATAAGCCAGGAGTCCTGCCTGAGTGCACAGGTTGTAGATGGAGACATGTCTGCCAAACAGCCACTGTAAAAACAAAGCAACAATCTGATGGAGGCATGCAGAGAGGGAGAATAGCCTGCAAATCAATTATCTTTTTAGATACTTCTTTGTCATGATGATCAACCTTGAAAGTAATATTAATCATTATTTATATAGCTTGATTGTGACTATTTTATTTTAAACTGATGCAGCATTCAGCAAAGCTGTATATCACACTTTTGGAAAGGGCACAGGTTTTAAATTTACGTGAGAAAGGGACATAAAGTGAGGCAAAAAGAGAAAGGCTTTAGTTGTGTAAAGTAATACAGACAGAGGATGTAGTTATGAAACTGGATACCAGTTGATTTATTCCTGGTGCCAAGAGAAGGGAGTAGGAGGGTGGGTTTGGGCTGCACTTCAGGCTCAGAGCCACCACTGTTGTCCAACGTAAAGACAGTAAGTAGCCCTAAAATAGTATCTAGAAGTTAATTTTGTAGCAATTCCTTTCATTTTATTGATTTTTTTTGTTTGTTTGGTTGGGTTTTTTTGTTTGTGATGAGCAGTATTTTTAAACCTTGTGAATGTCCTCTTTTTCCTATTACCATTTTACTGTTGGTGCAGGAGTTGGGCACCTAAGAGCAAAGGGACTTAGGGTGGAGTTGTGACATAGCCCTTAGGCTGCCTGTCAGTGAAATAGTTTAGGCATTATGAGTAAAAGCATTTTTTGGCATCTTTCCACTGGGTCTTGCAGCCAGACTTCCAGAGGCAGATGAAACTAAGAGAGATTCTGTGGAAAATGCGTTTGCATAATTCAAGCAGTTGACATAATCTGACGAAGAAACATTGACAAAGAGCTTCAAGAGGGTATCAGCAGCTGGCAGGTTTTTGCTGGCAGTTACCTGGAATTCAGTATGTCACCATGCAAAAAAAGAATGTGTTTTTTGGAGATTCTTGAACACACGTTGCTCCTCATGCTTGGGGAGAAGCACTCAGAAGTGTGCCTTCAATTTAACATGCGTTAATTAATAATCCATAAATTTAGTATCAATAAATGCATTTATTGAGAAAAAGTATAATGGGAGAGTTGAAAGAAAGAAGGATGAGGATGGGATCCTCATTTTCTGTTTTTCTTCCTTAACTGTATTTCCTCTCTCTGCTTCCATTTCTTCTGCTGCTTTCCCCCTGCGTCTCAGTTTGACACGGATGGCTTCCTCCTGCTTCTTCAGGTGTGCCACAGTCCAATAGCTCTAAATTTGTCCTCCTCATGATTTTTTGGCAACCCCATGTTGCCACACTCCAGCCTCCCTCATACCCCAGAGTTCATCCTCCTAGCCCTTCTCTCCCGCTTCCCAATCTGTCTCAGGCTCCACATCACCTTAGTAAACTATTTCTTATTATCTTGACTTTTTTATGTGCTACTCACTTGTTTTTTGAGAATAAGTAGCACATTCTTTTTACTTTCCTTTTTAGAATGAGTTTCAGATTTCCAATCTTTGCTATACAGATGTATATTTATATATACATATGCATTTATTTTATTTTTCAGGTCTTCAGTCTTGGACAGTCACAACTCAAAAGGGTGACTCTGGAACCCCTGTTCTGTAGAGCCAGATTCTGGCATTTAGCAGCTCCTTTGCTCAACATACCATTTAAAGTAAGGTGAGTAAGTAGAACTTTCATATACATACCATCTTTCTTCATTTCCCTTCTCTCTCATCAAAAATCTTAACCGTGTTCCACGTGACTCCTCCAACATAAGGTAATCTTGACTTCTTTTTCAAAACCAACAAGAATCACTCCTCCAGAAGGTTGTGGAAGATTTTGCACTTGTATTTGAGGAAACATTCAATGCATATTTGCACTTCCTTTCTAATTTATGCTATAATTTCCCATACAATACTCCTGGGGGAGTAGGCTCCATTTTACACAACCTCTGGAACTGTGTGCATTAGAAATTCTGTTGTTACATTTAGCTTTACATCAGTGCATTGCACTATGCAGTCTTACAGTTGAATCCTGAATTTAAGCTATTAATGAATCCTTTTTAATGAACTAATGTAAAAATTCAAACATGTCATAAAAAATAAATCCACATTGCTCGGAATCTAAAAGTGATTCCTGGGAAGTAGTTGTTCCTGTCATTTTGCTTCTTAATAAAATAACAACAGGGTTTTGTAAGACAAAATGAAGATATTCCTTCTGCCAGATTTCAACACCTACTGGAAATAATGGGAGTTTGAAGTGTATAAAAAAAAGACACAAACTAATAGGCTGGAAGAATCCTGTGTGGAGGAAAAAATATGACCACCTTAATCTATATTTCAGAATCCCATCTTTCCTCTCTTACAGCAGTGATCCCTCTTCTTGCCATGTGGGGTTTTTTAGGATTTTTTATGTATAGCATGGCATGTGCTAAATATGGCATATGGTACATACAAGCACATGCATAAATGTGCTACATATGCTGCCTGCACTATATATGTATGTAGCAGATAGCATGAACCAATATAATTTTATATTACTGACTGTGACTGATGTCAGGCCTGCTCAGTAGCTAGAAAGCAAACAGACACACACATTGCATGCATCTGCATGAAAGCTACAATTTTTAAGTGGGGATACTGAAAGACTTAGGACAAACCCTCGTTGTGTTACTAATGCATAGTAGCCATCTTTAAAATGGTTTTCAGTGCTGCAGAAGATCTACGGTGCCTCCTGTGTTCTGTAACTGCATTTTCACAGTTCAGTTTTTGCATTTAGTAACTCTCTTAGTCACCTTGGCTTTTCATCAGTCTGGAGTAAGATGTGCAAGCAAATGTGGTAATAAATATTGACAGACCAGAAAATGGCTCTACTCATCAGGATTAGAACTTCTGGGGCAGGATTTTATAGTGACTGAGCTGTTGAAGGAAAGGGAGGAAGAGATGTCTTGTCTGGTATTAAAAAAAGGAAGGTGTTAACTGTCTGAGAAGCTAGGTAAGGTCTAGAAACAGTATCTTGAGTAGATATTGGTGTGTTTCCATAGCACAATTCTATGTAGACAGTCACAGAAATCCAGTTCTCTGCTAAACCAGAGACACCAACACTTGAAAGTAAGCATTTTGAAACAAGCTGGCATGTATCTGGAACAGCAAAGAAATAGTCCCCCTCAGAAACGAGCTGGGATCCGATTTAGGAAGGCAGTGAACTGCTAGCAGACATAAATGAAATGCCTCAACCTGGGGTTCAGTTGGAATGCCAATTCTTCTGGAACCTGGTGCACTGACATGAGAGCAGTACATTACATAAAACCCCACCATTTCTTGTAGCCTTGCCACTGAAGCATCAAAATGAATTGTGCATAATGCTTCTTTGGTCTGTTCTCTTGCTAGAGCAAACTTCTAATCAGACATGTTCCACCAGGCTGGTCTTGTAAGGAGTACTCTCCAGTTCCTTGAAGTCAGCAGCTGACTAAAGACAGCAGTTTGAGCTGATCCAGGCAAAGGTGAAGAGCACCAGACACTGACTGGCACACAAATGAAGGTAAAGAGGGGATAAAGGGCATTCACAGGATCTGGTTACCCCTTAATATGGGTTCATAGATGATGATGCGTAATGTAAAATTGGCATGATAATGCATGAGACTTGGGAGGTACCTGCAGTAACAAGCCGATGCTCTGTTAAAATAAAAAAAATACATTTTCTATTTTTCCACGTTATTTTTCCAGTAAATACATATAAATAATTTAATAATGAGGAGAAATTGAGTGAAAAAGAACAAATGAACTCTGACTGCAAGGAGAAATTGTGACAGATTTCATGTTAAGTTGCCTGTTACTTCCCGTAATTAAAACATCATGCAAAATTTCTTTGAAAACCTCTCATTTACATATAAACACAATACATCATATTTCTAACAAGGAAGGGGAAGCTATCTCTAGTGCCAAACTGAACAAATTGGCTTTGATTTTCAAAACCACTTAAGAGATTCAGATATCTAATTAAAATGAATAAGATGTCCAACTCAATGTGTCTCTAAAAAACCCCCTCCACCTAATTGATTTTATCTTCTAAAAAAAATTAATTCTGCTATGTCAGAACATAACTTAATTCAAGAGCACCTCTTCACTCTCTAGGCAATTCATGTGAGTCAAATCTAAAAGGCTATGTCTATACTTATAAATTAAATCAAGCCACAATAGATTTTTGAACACTGGTATGGAGTTGTCCAGTACTGTTCAGTTGCTGGCATACTCCCCAGCATGGTTCTGGTCCAGGCTAGCCAGAGTTCCTGAAGAAATTCCCAGGCACGGTCTGGGGAATGGCATGGGCCCTGTTATTAAAGGCTCTGCCCATTTGGTGGGCTTCCTCTGGCCAAGTCATCTATCATTATCCTGTTAAACTGTTTGCCCACCTGTACACCAGTAAGCCATGCTGCAGCCTCCTCTTCACTATTGATGTGTTTGAAATCTTATCTTGGCCTCTTTTGAGGGTTAGCAAGGAAGATTTGCAATAAAAGGTTTATAAATGATAAATGTCATATGTAACTGTATTCTTTGCTAGCATGCTTGTGTTTTATTTTACTAACCCTAGACTAAAGATGGCTTCAGAGTATGTCAGAGGCTGTCTGGCACCAGCTCAAGCAGTGGAAGTGGGAGCAGGAGGGGTGCCAGGAACTACTGAATTTGGGACTGTGGCAGGAGCTGCTGGTGACATGCAGGAGCACCTAGCATTATCCATGGAAGATGAAGGACTTGGGCAGGAGGGAGAGGCTGCAATAACCTGTTTTGTTGTAGGTATGTGAAAGTATGGCACATGGAGCAGAGGTGAGGAGAGTATGGCATGTATATTGGGTTAGAAGAGCAACTAGTAGAAAGATGCAAAGGTCTGTAGAATGCAGTCCAAGTCAGGGCCCTGCCCACCACCTTGCAGTCAGTACACAGCCACTGTGTTTTAGAGAAAAAAGAGTTCAAGTGTGTAAACACGGGCTGTGTCATGCCATGTGTCCTCAGGCTAAAGAGTATTCCTAGACCCATTTCTGTTACTCAGACAGATTTAGCAAAGGCCTCTTAGGGGAGGATAAATCAAGAATGACAGTATAACTCTTTGGTGAAGCAAGAAGCCCCATGTTGGTCCACAAAATTGGAGGAAGGACATGAAAATGTAAAAACTATGCATGGAAAGAGGGAACATATATGAAAGGAAAATGAAGACAGAAAGAATAAACAAAAGAATGATGGGAGAGAGGAAAAAGAAAGAAGGAATAAAGATGCAGTGAAAGGAAGGAAAGGCAAATGCATGCTTTTAGGTTAATCAGCTTTAGTTTATTTATTCATATACATTTAGTATATTATATTTCCTTGCTACATGGCCCACATTCTTATTTAGAGAGAAGGGAATGAGAAAATGCTGTGCAGCAGGGATTTGCACATTACTGCATCCCATTACTGGGCATGTTGCTGTTTTTCAGAGGTTTATGCATTTTTTACAACAGCATGCCCCAGTGGCAGGAAATTCAGTGTTTAAATTTTAAACAGAACGTTTGAGTGAACTTGGGCCTGCAGTCTTGACATGTTCTTGTTGTTCTCTGGATACAAGCTCAGTCTGCTGTGGCTGGATCAGGAGCTGAACAGGAGATCTTCAGAAAAACATCAAGAGTGAATTGAGATATTAAAGGAAATTGTCATGCTGTTGAAGAATGTTTTCATGCTTTTCTGAATCTGCTTGCAGCACTGTCTATCAGTGATCATTGTGCTGTCGTTAGGGTTGAAACACTTGACTAATTCTCTCACAGAAGGGGTATTGAGCTGTAATTCAGGAGACTGGATTTCTACTCTAGCTTCTCTGGGCGACCATTAGGAATGAGTTAATCACTCTGCAGCTTAGAATCAGTGTTTGAGTCAATGGATACTTTTGGAAAACATATTGATATACACTTATTACAAGTGTTTTAGATGTGTTGAATATTATTGTCATACAAAAATAATTATTTTTCAAAACTCCTTAGGCCCTTTTGGCAGAAAATAAACCACAGATACTGTCAGCATGTCTGTTTTCCCTTAAAACTTGTGTGTTATTTTACCCTTCAGTTCCTTAAAAATGCTTTATGACACAGGGGTCGAATGTAATTCCAGAGCTAACCCACGTTTCAGAGGTGAGTGAAGTTATCCTTGGCCCTACAGCAGTTTCTGAACTCCTTCAGAATTAGAGGGAGTTGACAGCATTTCTCACCTTTTAAAAGAGTTTTTTAGAACAATAACTAAAGTTATCAGAGGAATGCTAATAAATGAATCAAATTAACTTAGCAGTTGACAGGTATAAATGTAAAGAAATTAGCAGTTTGTGCAGTGTATAACTAAACTTGTGGAAACTTTTGACACAAGGAACTAAAACTTTCCAGGGATTCATGGACAGATTCAAGGAAGGAAAACCCGTGGTTCTGTGAAGCAACCTGAGATGAGCTGAAGACCATGTGTCTAAGTAGCTGTTCAGATTCTTGGATTCTGAGATATGCTTGTGTGGAACTCAGTCAAAATGCAGTACCTATTTTAAATATGAAGTTCATTTTCCTTCTCTACCATTTTCTTTGCTGCCCTGAAAATCCATAAGATGATGCCACACAAGGGTAGAAATTCCCTAAATTCAGTGATTTATTTTTTTTTTTATTCTTGTGGAATATTTGCTTCAGGCAAGTAGCTAGATATTGTCAAAATCATACCTTTTTTTTTCAAAAGCTGGAACAGGAGGAGGTGGAGATTAAGCCAAGCTGTTGATCATTTGATAAGAGCTGAGGAAATCAAGCAGGAAGGTCATCTTAGAATAGAAATTGTAGTTTATAAAAGAAACAACATTTAAAATTTTTGCTGATTCACATATATGCAATATTCACGTATAACTTAATAGATGTTATATACAGCATATAAAAAAATATTATGAAGAGCTGGTGTCACTTGTTAAGTATTTGGTTTTGTTTTCTCTAGTTACTTGCTATATTTTCCCAACAGTTCCTGGTGCATCGCGGTCATGTCTCTTCTCAGGCCTCATCTTTTCTAGTGGCTACTGTGGGGAATTAAAACACTTGCTCCCTACTTGAGCTAAGCTGTTCACTGTAGCAATAAAATGTGCTTTTGAAACAGAAGTCTCAAAATTTAGTCCTCACTGATGAGAGCTATCTTTAGGTCTCTGTATACTGTTTCATGTTTCTGTGTCTAGCTGTAAAGGGTGTGTTTCTGGACACCTAAGAAGAAGCCTGACTACTGCTTTTGTCAAGGTAGGAGAGCTCTGAAAAGAGGAAGTGTTGTGCCAAGAGTGTCTGAATGTGTGGCTGAAAGGAGCTTCAAGAGACAGAGAAGAAACCTGCCATGTATCTACAGACTTGGGCATCCTTCAGTATGGTGGAAGCAGTGAGCAAAGTGAAACACCCGGTCTCAGAGAAAATTGGGTCCATAGAAAGAATTCAAAGTTTATATCTATACTAATCAGCTGAAAAAGGCCAGGCCGTGATCTGAAGCACTCTCATATGAACAGCCATGTTGCTTAATTGCTATAGCTCTCCTTGGCATGATTTGATCTATGCCATCTAGCATACTCTTAAGCAACATTCAAAGGATAGTGTTGGTCCAAAAACTGTGCTCCTGATAGGCAACACAGATGAGGTTTCCCTTTTGTGGGTGAGAAGAAAGTTTAATGATGTGAATGCATGCCATGCTTTCCCATTTGCCACATGTAAGAGGAAGATAGAAGGTGATTGTCCTGGTTTCCCAGGAGCAGCCCCCCCAGCCCAGCCATGCAGGCAGGCCATGGGTAGCCCCAGGTCAGTGGGAGTTTGTCAGGGCAGCTGCCCCAAGCTGACTCAGATGTATCCCACACCACTGACATCAAGCTCATTAGAAAAGGAGGGAGTTCAGTGAGAGTGGGGGTTCCTCTTGCTGGGGCTCCTTCCTCTTGGTATCCTGCTCCTTCTGCTGTTCCTGAGGTCCAGGTCAGTATAAGCTTGTGTACTTTATGTTAGTGTTGTTATGTCATTATATCTGTTTCTATTTCAACCTGTGGAGCTTCTCCCTTTGTTCCTGATTCCCCTTCTCAGCCAAGGAGGGGACATTGGGTGACAGAGCAACTGCTACAGGTTATCCCTGGATATGGGCTAAACATATACAGTGCCCTGGTTGACTAGTGAAGGTGTAATCATGTTCTCAGCCACTGGGAAATGACTGGGTCCAGGAAGAGCAGTACTTATTATTGAAGGTGGAAGAGTAGCTCGCATATTCAACAATCTCTGCCTGATCCAACACATCTGCCTCTGAAATTTCTTACTAAAATCGAGTAGGCAAGGAAATTTAATAAAGTAAATTAGGCCCTTTCGCATTCTTTTAAATTGTTATTTGGGATTATTGATGGCAATCTTAATTAGATGCTATAATTAGTTTGGACAGTTGCATAGTTTGAACTGGACCCACGAGTAATGTCCGGTTGCCAGAGACTGAAATTGCTTCAGTGTTTCCTCTGTTGTAGCCGAGAGCATTTTGGCAGGGTGTTCTTGCCACAGATTTTGGATTCAGAATTCACCAGTATGACCATCTAATCGAATTTACTGCAGCCTCACGACCTGAAATAGCACACGTAGCATTTATTGCCTACCAGTGGCCTTCAGTCCCTGACTAGCCCCACTTGGAGCCTCTCCACATGCACACCCATGGGTCAGGGAGCCCATTTCAGCTCCGTTAGTCCCTGCCCCATTGACACTGTAGGAGTGCTGGTCTCCAGCTCAGCTACAGCTATGCTCTCATTGATCCAAGTCCTGACCAGCAGACTGATGACCCAGCTTGATCTCTGATGTACCCTGTCACCACAAACTTGTCTGGCAACCCAGACTCTTGGTCAGTCCTGGCTGCCACTCTTGGGCCTTCCTTGCTTGCTTCTCTGTGTGGGCTGTGGAATGGGGCCCAGGCAGATGAGACCCATGTCCTACTATTCATATTTTTATGCTTGGTCCTCAGGTCCCCGTCCCTTAATGAGCAGCCAGCCATTGCTGTGCCCTAACGATTTTCACTGTATTGCTTGTAAATCACAATATACATTGAACTTGCCTTGCAGTTATTGCAGCATAAATCAGGAGTAATATCATAGTAGAAAATATGATTTTTACCTCCATAAAATCAGAATGTGCTCTATGTGAACTCCCAGATGTCCTATTTGTTATTACTTGCATAACTTTCTTGTCTAGCTACCACAGGACTTATTTCTCCCTTCATACAAACACCTCAAGGAAAGGATATACACCATATTTTATTGAGTAATCATAGAGGGTTTGGGTTGGAAGGGACCTCAAAGCTCATCTCGTTCCAACCCCCCCTGCCATGGGCAGGGACACCTCCCACCAGACCAGGTTGCTCCAAGCCCCATCCAACCTGGTCTGGAACACTGCCAGGGAGGGGGCAGCCACAACTTCTCTGGGCAACCTGTTCCAGTATGTGTGCTAATGTTATGACTGTTATACACAGACATCACTTTATGACGATAAAAAAAAAATGATAGCATGGCATAAACTTTGGAAGTTGAATCTTGAATTTTCAGTCTTGCCTGCAGAAGGTATGAGGTGGTTGAGAAGCTGTGTGGCCAAGTTAAGAAACTGTGGGAGGAAGTGAGCAGACTACACAGTGTCGGGGAAGATGAGAGAGAGCTTGATAAGATGATCAGAGGGATCCTGCAGAGACGAGAGCCCAAGCCAGTCTCCCATCAGTCCCACTTCTATCCTAGTAACCCACTTGCACAATCGGTCTTGAAAAGGTCCCTTCCAACCCGAACCATTCTATGATCATGAAGAACAAACAGTATGTGCCTTTACCAAAGCAAACATGACTATATCTAACAGTACATTTTAGTGTTTGATTTTTTTTCACATGAGATATTTGTGTATCTCTGTTTTGTGGAAAATATTTTAATAATGTATTTCTCAATTATCTTTCTCAATAATAGATGAGTGATTATTTTTTCAGTTTTGTCATCATCCCTCTGGAAAGTAAATTCCAAATTCTGACCACCTTGCTATGTATCCTTTTGCCTTTATAAACAGCTTCTCCACAGTTCTAATTGATTCTTTGCTTTGATCTTAAAAGGAGCATTGGTTCAATAATTGATTTGTTCTTTGCATGTGCTCTCTAAATATCTGCATGGCTTTGAATGAATTTTGATGAGCATTCAAAAAAGAAAAGGTAGGATGGTTTCTTGAAAAGAAGATTCTGAAATTAAAACTACCATACCAAAGATGAAGTAAAACTGAGTCTTTGATGTATTCAAACTGGGTGGAAGTTTAATTCCCATATAACAACTGTGAGAGAAACCATAGCTAGGATAGATATGTAGTCCCAAGTAAGTTTAGTACCACTGATTTTAGTATGGCAAACATCAGATGGATACTTACCAAATTATTCTAATATGTATATTTTGATGGAAGTCAGAAAGGGATGTGAAGGACTATGTGCCTTGTAGTTTGACCTCAGTGACAGCTCAAATTTGATAACAAGGTAAATAAAGAAGATATTTTTGCCTTTATAAGTATTGAGAAATGTATTTAAATTCAATATCAGCAGAAAGAAATAATCCAGACTTTTAATAGATTATAGGTCTTTTATTACCACACTTATGAAAAAACCCTTCAGCATATTAATAGTTGTAATTCCCCTTGGGCTCCAGGAGGTGATGGTTAATGGGGTAAAAAAAAAAAAATAAATCAGTAGCAAGGAGAAAACAAATGAGGAAATCAACCAGAATTATCCAAGAGAAAGCTGAGGGGCTATGCTAAGTACTAGAAAATGAGCCACGTGACTCAGGCAAGCCTGAAGTCTACTCTTGCTTATTCTTTGATGACTGTATTCCAATAGACAGGAAAAAACTAAACCAGGCAACTCTTCATATATACTATGTATAAAATATGTTTTAGCCATCAAGCGGGTCACCTTGTCATAGAAGGTCAGGTCAGTCAAGCAGGACCTGCCTGTCATGAACTCATGCTGGCTGGGCCTGATTGTCTGGTTGTTTTGTATCTGCTGAGTGATGGCACTCAAGATGATCTCCACAACCCTCCCTAGCACCAAGGTCAGACTGAGAGGCCAGTCTGGATCCTCCTTTCGGCCCTGCTTGTAGATAGGCACCACATTTGCTGACCTCCAGTCGACTGGGACCTCCCCAGTTAGCCAGGACTTCTGAGAAATGATGGGAAGTGGCTTAGTGAGCACTTCTGCCAGCTCCCTCAGTACCCTTGGGTGGATTCCATCTGGCCTCATAGACCTGTGTGTACCTAAGTGGTGTAGCAGGTCACTAACCATTTCCCCTTGCACTATGGGGGCTTCATTCTGCTCCCTATCCCTGCCATCCACCTCAGGGGGCTGAGTACCTGGAGAACAACTGGTCTTCCCATTAAAGACTGAGGCAAAGGTGGCATTAAGTACCTCAACCATTTCCTCATCCTTTGTCACTGTTTCCCCCTGCATCCAACAAATCCTCAATCCTCCTTTTGTTGTTAATTTATCTATAGAAATGTTTTTTATTGTCTTTTACTGCAGATTGAGTTCTAGTTGGGCTTTGGCCCTTCTGGTTTTCTCCCTTATCTTTGTAGTCCTCCTGAGCTGCCTGCCTCTTCTTCCAAAGGCCATAAACTCTCCTTTTTTTACAGAGTTCCAGCCAAAGCTCTCTGTTCAGCCAGGCTGATCTTATTCCCTGCCAGCTCCTCTTTGGACACATGGGGAAGGCCTGCTCCTGACCCTTAAAGATTTCCTTCTTGAAGAGTGTCCAGCCTTCCTGGACTCCTTTGCCCTTCAGGACTGCCTCCTGAGATGTGCTATCCACCAGTCTCCTAAATAAGCCAAGTCTGCCCTCTAGAAGTCCAAGGTGGCAGTTCTGCTGACCCCCCTCCTTCTCTGAGAGCTGAAAACTCATCTGTATAGATGTTGCATGTCCTCTGTACAGGTTCAGAAGACTGGTCTGGAGTTTCAACATACCAGGCTGCCAGTTCCCAAGGGAATTTTGAACATGTTTGGCAAACGGTCACATTTCTTTCTTTCCACCATGCAGAGAAAATGTTCAACAGGGGAAAAGAACAAACACAAGCAAATCTGCTGACTGGATAGACTGTGATCCTGTTCTATTCAGGGCTTACTAAGTGCAATAATCAGAGAGAACAATCTCACTCCATGTTTCCTGCACTATATTTTAGGTCTGGTTAACTTCTTTCATTTTGATGTTTTGGGGTTCGGTGTTTTTTTTGTCCGCACATTTTATTTGAAATAAAAAAAGCCTACCATGTTTTAAATCTGAAGTTACTGAGAGCTAAGGGGCTTTGACAGCTTGGAGACTGAGCTTATATTTAGGCAAAAAATAAAGCTGCTTTTCACATTCGCATGCTTAACACCATAGCTTGCTTAACAATGTACTGTCAGTAGCCATTGTTCTCAAGCAGCCTTTGTTCTGCCAAAGCTTAGCATCAGAAAGTTGATATAAAAGGTGTTCTTCCTTGGAATACTCATCCATTTGAACTAAGATTGTACCTGTAACAGCCCCACAATACTTAAAAAGTATGTTAAAGATAAAAGCCTTTCATAATCATTGATTCAGTATCTTGATGAGAACAGGTTATTGGATTGCTTATAATTGCAAATTTCAGCGTGAATTAATAGAGTCTATTTTGATAAAGAACTTCATGATGATTAAATCTTTTTTTTTCCTTTTTTTTTTTTTTTTTTGCAAATGCAGCAAATTTAACTAGCCAAAGATGATTTATACTAGTTGGTTTAGTACAAGAAGGCATTAAGAGTGACAAAGAGTTTTATATCTGTAAGCAGGCATGTTTTTACACAGAGAGCTGTCCTGTGTGAACTCAAAGCCAAGTCAGTTACGAGCATTTCTCTTCTCAGTATATCACTGCCTTCATACGAGTCATTAATTCTGCCTACTACAGACACAACTAGAATGAGATGTGGCACTCTGAGCAAAATCAAAATTCTTGCCTTCAGTAATACAGGACACAAAATTAATTGCTCACAGGTTGCTGTGTATATAGCAACTGAGGTGCAGAATCCACCTGAATAGATAATTCACAGAACGAGTATTTGATTTGTTGTGTTACTGTAAACTTAATTCTTTTTTCTGTAAGCACTCATGTTTTCATCCTCTGTAAATAAACGTATTTTTCAATGTGCTTTTGTATATAGATATTGACTGAAATGTAGTGTTGCCAGCTCCTGTGACTTTAGCACACATTTTGCAGCATTTGCTGTTTTTCCTTAAAAGTGTCAGCTCCTGAAGATATGAGATTGCCGAGCAATCTTAGCTTTCATTATGAAAAATGTGAACACTTAGATTTCATAATTGTAGAGAAAAAACCTGAAAATGAGAAGCCTAAGGTTTGTAAACCATTCAGCATAACAAAACAACCGAAAAAAAAAAAAAAGAAAAAAATATATTACTTTTTAAAATCTCCTAATTTTTAAGCAAGTCTCATTTCAGGTTGGGGGGGTGGTAAGAAAGAAGAAAGTATGACTCATGGTTTTGAATGAAAGAGGTCTATAATACTGAAAATACAGGCAGAATTGTAAAATACAGTTTCATGCTCAGCTTTCTTCCCTGATGTTTCTGATACATTGCTGATATACTCATCATTTTTGAACTGACCTTCAACAGGGAAACAATCTGGGTAAAAGCATGGTTGATTCTTGATCACAGAAAGCCTTTAACTGCTGAAGGATCTCTTTCTAATGGCTCAATCAGAATTTAAGAGTTTTCTGCATAAATTGTCAAGCACATCTTTGCATTGTCTAGAAGGGCAGAAAGGACTCTGCATGTGACCTCTCCTGGCTACAAAATCTGTTAGCTGGGAAATGTAAATAATGATGTCTGTAGTTGTTGCTTTTAGAAGCATTATTCAAAGCTGACATAAAAAGGCAGCAGCTCTTTTGTTACATTCAAGGGAATTCTGCCTGCATTATACAGCATTGAAGTAACCATCAGGAAGTGCATATCTTTTATCATCTTTGTCATCTTCATCTTTGTCTTTATTACAATTATAGCATATTATTTTCCAAAAAAAACCAAGAACAGATTTTGCATTTGCACCCATTAGGTATGTGCCTTAATAGTTGAAGTTTTTTGAGAAAATAAAAACACATAAGCAACAGCACTGTTAGGTGGGACAGGATGCGGACTTTATGGAGCTATTAAGTAGAAGCATCACATTCTGTGGGTAAATGTCACTTACAAATCATTTAGCTTTATGCATGCTGTTTTCAGAAGACACTGTAGTTTCCAATTACAGACACAAAGGTTAGTTGAAGCTATTACCTGAGGAGCTGATCCAGGTTTGATATTGACTTCAAAGAGTAATCAGACATGAAAAGTAGCAGCAGCTTAGCAAAGATCCTGCAACTTTATTGTATAATAGTTGTTTATGCTGGTGAGCTTGATAAGTGACAACTCCAATGGTCTTCAAGAATTATAGGCATTCTTCCACCTTTGCTTGTGTTGTTAAGCCTTATAGATTAGGCTATTTTAGACTTTAATCTAAAAATCAATTGGACAACTGTTTGGTTCTTCAGTCACAAACTACATGTAGGAAGTTTTTGAATTTAAAGCTAGTCATGAGAAGCTTGTTATGAAGTTGTCGTGAGAAGCTGTTCAGGGTCACACGGTAAAGGAAGATGTCTGAGCTTGAGATCTAAAGCTGGAAAACCACTGGTCTTTTTCATTACACTCATACTGAAATGGAAGTCTACCTTGAAGGATAAGAATGGTTCCTGTACCTTCAGTTACCAGGGCCACACACAAGAGACTGATAAAAGGAATAGATTTCTGTTTTTCTTAGCTAGTTGGTTGTTGTATTCAATGTAGTACTCACAAAAGTGCCAGATTGACACACCATGAGTTCACACATTCCTGTTTATTAAGGCTTCACTCCTGAGAAGTGCAGGGTGGTTGTAGCTGAAGTTTTTCACCAGGTTGTCCTGGTTCCCCAGGCACAGCCCCATGGCCCAGCCATGAGCAGCCCCAGTCAGCTGGGAGATCCACTCAAGGCACTGACTCACAGGTGTATCCCATAATGCTTCATCATGCTCATTAGAAAAGGAGGGAGCTCAGTGAGGGTGGAGTTCCTCTTCCTGGGGCTCCTTCTGTTCAGCCTTCTGCTGCTGACCTCAAGGACCAGGGTAAGTAGAACCTTGTGTGCTTTATGTTGGTGATTGTATCAGTTTTGTTATTTCATTAAATCTGTTTCTACTTCCACTCATGGGGCTTCTCCCTTTTTCTCTGATTCCCCTTCTCAGCTGGGGAGGGGTCATCGGGTGATAGAGCAACTGTGACACTTCAGCTGTGGGTACAGGCTTCACACAGACAGTTTATTTGGTGCCCAATGTGTGTTTTGACCTTCAATTAAATAGCTCAGCTGGGTGAATCCCAGGGTTGAAGTTTTCATGGATTTCCCTGGATGTCACAACCACTCACCATGTTGGCATGGGTGGGATGGTCCTGGGGTGGACTGATTTGGTATTTGGTTTCAGAATTAGTTTTGGAGACCTGGATGGCTTTACCACTGTTTCTTTTTGTATTTGTATGGTTTATCACTTTTTGCTGTGGGTGGAGGGGAGGTGCTGCCCTGTTATATTTCATAGCATTACGTTATGGTGTAGGAAATTCATTTGTAGTTGTACTAGTTTCTGATCTCTGTGATATGGTGATGGGTAATGTGACTCTGGAACACTACTGGTATGTTGATGGCTTGGAACTGGAAGGTAATGAAGCCAAGCAGTTGGGACAGATGGCAAAAGATGTGAACATTGACAAAGGTGTCTTAAGAGGAGAGGCTCAGCCCCTCAGACTCTGGAGATGACCCTTACTGAGTGTGAAAAGCAGGGATCCCTTTTGAGATGCTGTGTACAGCAGGTGGATGACCATTGAGAGAAGTGTGCAATATCTGAGAAATAGGCATGCAGGAGCTGTTTTTTGCTACCTTGGATGACCCTCAGACACTACTGGATGCAGATGAGCTTTATGTTACTGGACCCATGTATACTGTTTCTCTTTGGGAAAGACAAGTTCATTTTGTAAGGTACACTTTACTAAATGTATTACTACATATGCTGATGGATGAATCTAAATAAACTGTAGCAATAAACTCAAGGGGTACATTGCTTATTTATGTAAATGAAAAACTCCCAGAGAAAATGTCCTTGCTTAAGGACCTTGCCTTGCCTGGGGAGGCTTATGATTGATTCCCTGAATATGGACAGCTGTGGGGAAACGACAATCATGCAATGTCTGGCCAGCATCTTTGTTAAAACCTGTCATATAAGAATTCAGGTGTGAGAAGCAGTTTTTTGTTTTCACAGCTAAACTCAGAGTACCTTAGTTCTACATCTAGGAACTGGAAAGGGACTAGTTGCCAGTCCAGACTGGGAAGTCTGTCATATTTTTGATGTCTGGGGAGGCCCTCAATTCCAGCAACTCTTTCAGGAATAACCCCCTTACTAATACACTGAAATGTTATTATTGGTTTCTGGTTTGTCTCTGTACACCAGCAATACAGTTGAATCCAAAGAGACTCTGGCTGTCTTCAGGTAAACTAGGAAATAGAGAATTGTTAAACAAATAGTAACTTTGTGTTGAGAAATGGAGGGGGTTTGGAAGACACGTGACATTGGTCTCCTGAAGCACTTCAGGTGATTGATTGAAAGAATGGAGGAACTGGTGCTAGAATTGTCTTACTTCTGTTGTTCATTAAGCATAATATTATAAGGCACAAAGGCTAAAACTGACTGTTTTAATAATTTTGTTTTCAATCATTATTATCCCTGCTGTGGTAGCACTTGACAGCCACCTGCCATAGACCAGGGAGCTGCTCAAACAGAAGCAGACGTTGACTTCTGCTCTATGAGAATGCAAGGAATGTAACTGAGTTTGGGGCTTTGTTCTTCAAGAAGCTGCACTTTTGCACAGAAATCATTTGTTGTCTCAGTAGAAGACAGAGTATAACAGATGGGAAACTGAGGCACACAGTGTCTCACTGATTTAGGTAACACCTCAGGGAAAGTCTCTGCCAGAAACTAATCTGCTCGTCTCTTGAAACTAAGCCAATATCACAGCCTCAAGAGCATGGGAAACCTTAAAACTTCCTCCCTAAAGCAGGAAAGTCATCAGATTTCATGCCATGGAAAGCATCAGATAGCACTGAAGAGTAAAGGTCTAAAATGTATCAGAAGTAATTTTTATGTTGGAATGTTCAAAAGATAGTTGGCATGACAACTGTACTCACAGCTTTTCTTCAGGAAATTTCTTTAAATATCTTCACTGACCAGCACTTTTCAAGGTGATGAGTACACTAAGTCTGAAATAAATCTGAAATGATTGTAACTGAGCAAAATGAATGCTTTACTTTTTTTACTATAAAACTGCAAATATATCACTCCACCACATTCTTTTGGGAGGAAGTTTCTATTAATTTTCCATAGCTTAGGAGAACACACTGTTCAGAAAATCACAGAATAGCCATGGTTGGAAGAGACCTCTAAGGTCATCAAGTCCAACCATTAACCCAGCACTGCCAGTTCCCCACTAAACCATGTCCCTCAGCACCTAAGCTGACTTTTAATCAAACACTCCCACTTAGTTTTTATGTAATTAAAAGAAATAAACAGTTATGCATGAATCATATTACTACTTAAATACATATTTTTATTCATAGGCAGTACATTTGCAGGAAATTAACATAACAGAGGCAAAAACTATGTCAATATATAAATATTTAACATCCTGGTAATAAAAAATAATTTCCATCCAGGACATGTGGATGAAGTAGAAATGTTGCATTTCTCCATATCAGGACTCTTTTTCATACTGAAAATAGATATGCTGAAGATAAATTGGGGAGATAATCGGAGAATCACAGAATGTCAGGGATTGGAAGGGACCCCAAAAGATCATCTAGTCCAACCCCCCTGCCAGAGCAGGAACACCTAGGTCAGGTCACACAGGAACATGTCCAGGTGGGTTTGAATGTCTCCAGAGAAGGAGACTCCACAACCTCTCTGGGCAGCCTGTGCCAGTGCTCTGTCACCCTCCCTGGGAAGAAGAAATAATGCTCTGAAACGTCTACAAAAAGTGACAAGAGAATAGAAATATCAAGAAAGATAGTTTCTTCGTGTTCACAACAGAAAAGATAACTCGCTGTAGAATAATGCAGTATGGCTTCAGCTGGAACACTAAATAAATAAACAATGAAGCAAAACTCTTCACCAGTAAATTCTTTGAGATGCTACCTCTTACACAAGCATTGGATTAAGGACCCAGAACCTGGGGTCATGTGATGTATGTGGTAATAATCCTGTTTAAAACTTTCCCTTTTGTGGGAAATGAGATGAATTAGAAGTCCACTATGTAAGGAATGAAAATTCGGAGAGGACTGGTAGAAAAGTTTGTGATAATGAGTACCAACTTGTGCTGGGCCAGTGCATAGGTTTCAGTTTGCTACACTTTCATGCAGTGTTACCTAAAACATTAGTGTTTCTGCTGGATGGTGGGGAGAAGGGCAAACTTTTAGTCTGCCTTTCCTTGATGGTAGTTTGATTGGAGCCAGAAATACATGAGAACCAGCCGTCTCACTATTCATCCTCCCTTGGGGGAATTAGTCTTAATGTGGAGGTATTCTTCTGTGTATTCCTTACTACTGCTGAGCCACAGCGCTGAAGAGAATACTTTGGTGGAAAAGGAATACAACTAATTGCAAAACTGTTTTTTTTTTGGCACTAAACTTGCCATTCAGTATTGATATGTCCTTGCTCTGGGAGCAATGAGGGCACACACACTACAAAACTTGCAAAATCCACATGCACTGGTGCTTTTTTTACCAGATATCAAAAAATGAATGTTGTCCCTGTGGCAGCATATACCTCAGAGGAGAAAGTACAGCTTCTGGAAATTGGAGAACTAGTGCAAGAGCACTGCCTGAAACAAGAACACCTTACTCCCTTTCACGTTCACCACTGGAGGATAAGAAATTCATTTACTAGGGCCTCAGGCCAGACCTCCATGCCAAGGAGTCTTACAAAAATGAGCCCCAAGCCTAGCCCTACAGTGATCTTACTGATTTCAAAGCTAGTCATGATGACTTCTCAAGCAGTGAGTCAGCCTGTTGATTGCTTCTTTGACAAGAGGCTTCTTGCCAGGAAATTGATGTGGCAATCTAGGATTATAGCCAGATTAAAGCAGCCATTTTGGGATGTTTAGGTACTACACCACCAGAGATTGACCCCCAGTGATTTTGGAAGCCTCCAAAGGCTGAAAATGGAAAGTCTGGGGGGAAAAATAAAGCCTGGCTTGGTGAACTATCCTCATAAATTTCTTAGAATGCTTAGAAAGAAACAGGAATGCTGAAGCAGCTTTCCTCTTTAGGAAGGATCTGATGGAGATCTAAGTTTTGGTAAAACCCTTCTTTCCAGGGGCAGTCAGTCTGATTTTTCTGTAGATGCCCCAGGCTTCCTTACCAACAGTTGCCCTTAAGTATTAAGGATAGCCTTGTGAGCACAAAGCTGTGTATCACTAAACCACAACTATTTTCTTGCATACATTTGGAATTGAAATATGTGATTCTCTCAGAATAAAACAACAATATTTTTGAGTACAATTTACAGGGATAGAAACTATAGCCTCCAAAGGGACATCCTTTTAGCTTGTACATGCAAAGGAACGTGTGACATACAGAATAAATTAACTTTGCTATCACCTCCTTAGAGTTTTATTATCCTGAGCCTAGGTCTCACACCACTGCAAAAGGAAATCATGAAAGTTAGAGCCATCTGTAGTAGAAAAATGCATGGGATCATGAACTGCTAATGACAAGGAGTGGAACAGTACTAGCAGTTAAATGGGAAAGACTGGTTGGGGTGCACAAAGATCAATTTGGCTACAAGATCTGTAATGCACTGCAGTAGGTTTAGCCAGACTGTACCCCAGCTCCACTCAGATTGCAGCTGGAGGGAGTGCTTACAAGTAAGAAGCTGATAGTAGCTGTGATGAGTAGGTGTGTGAATAGATCTTAAAAACTTGGCTGGAATGAGCTGGAGAATTTCCTTTTTAGATCTACTTTGAACGAAGGAAAAATCAGGCTGATGCTTTTTATTTGCTGTGTAATGCTTTCTTACTGTTATTAGCTCAGATGACCAGCTTGAAGTAAATTAAGTTGGCTGACTGGAAACTAAAAAAAATAAATAAATCTTTCTTTGTTTGTCTATTTTTAATAACTTTGTGATGACTTATCTTCATCAGATAGGATGGAGTTTACTAAGGGTGGAGTTCCTCTTCCTCAGGCTCCTCCCTCTTGGCCTTCTGCTCCTGCTGCTGATCCTAAGGACCAGGCTGAGTAGAACCTTGTATAATTTATGTTGGCCACCCCTGGGCTCATTCCCAGTGAGCCTGGTTTTACTCTGTTACCCCTTTGAACATTTTCATCTGCGACAATTGTGGGTAATGCTTCATTGTTTGAGGACAGCCTTCCCATTGAAAACTGAGGTAAAGAAGGCTTCCAGTACTTGTTGCAGTCATAGTGATGACCTATGAGGGTTCCCTGACCTGTGAGTACAGACCATAACTATGGATCTCTCAGGATTCTGCAATACACAAGGACACAAAGGTCTGGATTTCTGAGAATTTCTTTATTACAAATTTCTGTGAAACTACTTTTTTTTCTGTCAGTAAAAACATATATATATATATATATATATATATATGTATATGTATATATGTATACACTACTAATGGTAGTAAATCTATATTACAAGTCACTACAAACTTAGGAAAGCAAGTATATCTTACAAGAGTAAAGCAAATATATGTATATTGTGAGTTCGTGCAGAATTCCAACTACTCCTACTAGCAAGTATGTACTTACAAACCTTTATCTATGCACGCATCAATAAATACATTATGTGAGATATTACTGATCTGACACTCACCAAACCACTCCCAGGAGTGGGGCTAACCAGTGATGGACGTGTCTCACTTTAAAGATGATGGGTGTTACAGAATCCAAACTCAGCCAGGTATCCCTGGCAAGGATCTGGTCTGTCAGGGAGACCTGGTGCCTGGAAGCTCTTTCAGAGAAGCTCATTTTAGGTAGGTAGCAAGTTTCTTTTGGTGTAGATGTATAAGTAGGCATAGGAACACAGTTTCTGGAATAGTTGTTGCTGATTTCTGCTTTCTTGGAAGGTCAGTTTGTTGTCACAGTTTTTCTCCTGCACCCATCAAGGTTTCTTTGTCCTGCCAACTACTCTCCTTCAAAGGAGGTTTTGGCTGAGCCTATCAGGGCTCCTGACAGAGGAGACATATCCTTCTTTGTCAGCATGTTTAGCTGATCACCTTTGTGACTACTCCATCAGTACCTCAGCTTTTTCCATACTGCCTTTCATTAGGTTCTCTGCCCCACTAGGCAACGGGCTCACAATCTCCTTAACCTTCCTTTACCCACCCATGCTGTCATGCACTCCACTTTGTGTGGCTGTTCATCTCTCTTGCTAGCTTCAACTTTGAAAGCTTTGGCTTTCCTTGCTTCATTCCTATGCATGCTGGCAACCCCTGTGTGTTCCTCGGAAGCTTCCAGCCTTCCCCACCTGGCAGCCACCCTCTAACCACCCGTGTGACCAGACCTCATTTCCCACCACCCCACAAGGGGCAGCTCTCCTCCCTGCAGGGTTGTTTCACCTCAGCACAACAGGTAGTGATGTCAACTGCAGGTACCTGCTTTCACCATCTGGGGAGCAGCCCTTTTCTTGTGTGAACATCGTGCTTTCTGGCTCTCATCTAGTGGTGGCATTGTCAGTATTTTGCCTCTGTCTCCTTTATCAAACCTGAGCCTTTGGAGGAGGAGTTGTAGTGTGTTGCTGCCTCTGCATGATCTGCTAAACTAATAAAACTGCCTTATATTTGGTTTGTGAAAGTGCTTTGAATTAATGAGTTTACCACAACAAATTGAAATTTAAAGCCCTCATGTTAGCTACACAAACTCATGTTATGCTTGGAAACTTTGCTAGATATCCATACTTCAGGCATCTGAAAACCTTTGACAATTTGTCTTCTGAAATGAAACTTAATGAGACATGTCTGAAATGAAAGCAAAAGCCTGAAGCTAAATCCCAAAGTTCACCATCCAACAACCCCTTCCTCAAACCCTAGTGTTGCCTTCAAATTCTTTATTTATTTTCTTGGTGTCTTCAATGCTTCTTGTGGGAATTATTGACCTGTGTTTCCCACCTGTAGACCTGTGCAATGGCAGGGAAGTCTTTACGTATTTTACTTGATAAATACAGTGTTGGCATGATTGCTGGTAGTATAACAATGAAGGAACTGTGCTGACATCTGGTGTGAATGTGTTTTCCATAGTTTAGGGAAAAAAAAGATGTGGTTGTTTCCGCTTCTTTCTATCAATGTTAAACTTAGATTTTTAAGTGATGATTCCCAAGAGGTGTCATCTCACTGCTTGAGAAGTCTCCACTTCCTCTTTTCTCAAAGGCCCATGGGGTCTGAACCAGATTTTGGGCTTGTTATGTAAATTATTTCTGTCTCTGTAATTAAATATAAGTCTATATAAATGTCTATGACACTGAAGTACTTCTCTGAAAAGTGTTATGTAATTACACACACACAAAAAGTTACAGCAGCTAAAACTACTGCATTCCCTGTGCAGAAATGCAGCCTGAGTGTGGATGTGGGTAGAAGAATGGCTACAAGGTTAGGCATAAATAATTCGTCTGAGTATTTTAACTGCATCAGTTACATGTATCCAAGTAAATCTTAAGAGCCCTACAGTTTAAGTTTATTGTCTTTATTGCTAGTAAGTAATAAATGTATCAGTCTTTTCCCTTCTGTTTCATAATTGGGTAACTCAGGCATATAATTCTTCCTTCTTGTTAAATGAGTAATTTTAATTACAAAGTAATTGATTGAACAGAATAAATACACTTCAGTTCTAATTAATGTGGATGCATTATGTGGTGGTGTATTGTACCAATATATCTTTTGTTAATGTTTCTGTAGGTTCTTACCCTCTATTCATTGCAGTGAATGGGAGTTTCTGGATGCCTTTTTGTTTCTTCAGAAACCAGGGTGTTAGAGCTCTAGGAAGTCATATTGCAGTAAAATTATTAGAAGGTTATATTTGAGTATGTTATAACAAGATTAAGACTCTCTTTACAGAAAAAAACCCAAATTTTTCCATGTGTATTAAGTATCTGTTAAATTTTGGTGAAAAAGAAGGCTAGAAGTAAGGCTGGTTTTGACTAACACCTTATGGGATAATCTGCATTGCACATCAACTAGTCATAACGTTTTTACTGGATGTGCTACCCCACCCTCCTCTTGGGCCAAGCAATTTTTTTATTCATTTTTCTTTTTTTTTTTTTTTCCTTCAGGGTTTGCTACTTAAATAAGGATCAGTATGTTTTCTGCTTGTTTTGATGCTTCTGTGAACAAGTCTGAATTTAAGATTAAATCTGATAACTAGCCTCTGCCCGTATTGCCAGTAGTCCATGACCTTCTCAGCAGTCCTCCCCTCTAATTCTACTGGAGGTTTTTGTGCTTGCATATGCCAATTATTAAATGCTGGCCTCTACGTATGAATGAGGAAAAGGTGAGCAGCAATGATTGTTGCTTGCATTTCAGGACATGAATGACTTTGTTTTCCCCTGCTGTCTCCAAACTGATTCTTCCTTCTTTTTCTCCCAGTCGCTTGAAGGATATGAGTACCACGCTTATTCTAGTGTTACCTACTTTAATTTTCATCTTCCTTTTACCTGTAGGAACAAAACCTGATTTTTAGGTGGTCATACAAAAGAAAGTGGAGTTTACCATTATTAGAAATTGATAATATACAGAACCATCAGATTTCTCTCTCTGTCTCCACAGAACACTATTATTTTTGTTTACCTCAGCATATACTAAGGTATCTTAGTGTTTTAACACTAATTTGCAGGTCTGGCTTTGCTTCTGTACTTAAAACATCACGTTCTTGGTACAAGCTATGAGTGATAAAGTGGTAAAGCCGAGTGATATTCCAACAACCTAGGAAGGCAGGTGTGCCTCTCTCTTGACTAGAATCTCAGGCCAGCTGAGCCATTTATTCCACATCTTCCTAATTTTCTAATTGTTATCTTTCTGTAGTGTATTAGCCTCAATACTAACACAAAGTTTTGGAAATTGGATACTACCAGTATAAAACAGCCTATTTATCACCTTGTTAGTGGTTTATGAATTTGATGTTCTGAACAGCATTGATATCTCTTTCACAAAATATTGAAGATTATTCTTTACTTCCAGTCACAAACAGCATTTTCTGGCCACAGAACTTACAAATTTTATTTCTGCTGGGTTGTCCAAAAAATTTTCTTTCCCCATTAATTGCAGAACAGTAACAGGCTATGAAATCTTGGATAATGAGTTATCCTGAAACTGTAGAAAAAAGTACACACATCAGATGTTAATTTCCAGGAATAAGAATTCAGAATAACACGTATTTTAGAATACCATAAAAAACCCCCCATCCAATCAAATAAAAAAGATTAATTATGTTGTCTTCTTTGCTTTACGTATAAGTGTGTGCAACTAGTTTCCTTTCTGGGATTAATAAGTTGCAAATGGTGGAGACCAGAGCCTGTGAAAATATGACTGTCGTACTTTTATTTGACTTAATGTCTTCTGCAGCATTATTTTGGCACCACTCTAGAAAGTTCACTGTAGAGCAGCAAAGTGACTGTGCCCTGATTGGATGTCAAGTGCTATTATTGAAAGGATAACAGGAAACAATCTGCTGGTGACATCTATTCTCTGTCTGTGGCAACTTAATACTGCTGTTTAACTGCAGTCTGGATTGCGGTTTAAACATATGCCAGAGCACACACAAAGGTCTGAAAAGGTTCACAGAGTATTTTATGATACCCAAATGGTACAGCAAAAGAAATTGATTTCCCTTTCTCTTTCCTGTCCTGCTTAAATACACACCATCCCCAGATCTGTCAGTACACATGCCTGGGAAGAAGGCATACGCCTGTTTGCTGTAGGTGGTAGAATCTGCTTCCACAATTACATAATGTCACAGTGACAATGAATTGAAAATAAGGCTATTAATATTCAGAGAGCTAAAAATTGCTGCCATCAGATTTCCTTAAACTGCTGTCATTCCCTGGTACAATACTAACCCTCACATTAATATTCAAGGAAATCATTACTGCTGTGTTTTATAAGACCATTCCCCCACCCCACAGAAAATGTCGCTGGAATTGTCCCTTATGCAATCTTTCTACGTAGTACCTGGTGTGAGATTGTTGTTATATGATCCCATTTCAGTTAAAAGTATAACTAAATCTCATATTTTCCATATAGTGGAAAGAGCAGAGCCTCTAAAATGTCTCAGAGGTATCAGTGAGCAGAATTACAGACTATATACAATAAATGGTCTTGATTTTTCTCTGTTAATTGGTGAGTTTTGGGATATAAACTACTTTCCATCTGTAAAAATAAGAAATAAATTCCCTCATCATGATAATGCAGAGAGATGAATGCTTTATGTCATGATAACTGTCTGAAATGATGTTCTCCGTTGCAGTTTCTATGATTTAATAAGCATGTCAAGCATGAAGGGGTGAAAAGAATACGTCCTTTCCACTATTGAGATAACTTACCAAATACAATGACAGTATGACAGTGAAGAACTTCATATAGCACATACTGGTGCACACAGCATAGCAGTAATGTCAGTATTGTGAAACAGCCAAACATTAACCCTTCTTTAAGAGCAAAAGGACACTATGTGCGAAACCTAAAATATAATTTCTTGGAATCCCTTTACCTTGTCAGTTATTGTTATATGTCAGTATTGTGATATAAAACACATAATTTAGTTTATGTTTATTAAATTGAAGTTTAAAACCACAGAGAGAATGTGATGACTTCCTCACCCCAGTTTTTGTTGCCCCATCTTCTGGAAAGAGGTATGTTTATGGTCTTTGAGCAGCAGCAGTTTTCTAATGTTGCTACTAAGTGAGACAGCTTAATGAGACAGTAGTAGTAGTTGTGAAAACAACTTTGGACAGAATAAAGAAATTAGATTCTGAACTACAAAAAAGCTACAGTGAAGTAACAGCTTTGATTCTTGGCATCCATTCTTGTTCAGAATTGCTTAAAGCTTCTGGCTTACGCTGACAGTAGAGGCAAACAACATGGGTGTACTGCGCATTATTTGCATTATTTGTTTTGGCAAGTAATCTCTATAACAGGAATAGAACTCCTGGAGAGTTAATGGTGCAAAAGAGTTGCCTTGTCATGGGTTGTTAATTTGAGCACTTTAGAAACCAGTAAAAAGTGGAAGCATGGAAGAAGTATGCATGGGGGAATATTTACCTAGTCTAGCTATGCTGACTGGAAAGGAAAGAAAAAAAGAAGTCATGAACAGAAATCAGCATATAGAAGTAGATAAATGGGATGTAAAATGTAGTGCTAGTAAAAGTTAACTTCATGAATTATGATTAGATAATTAAAAACAGTACGGGGTAGATCTGTGCAGCCAATGAGCAGGGAAACTTCAGTTTCGGAAATACAGCTCCGGGCTCTAAGGGTATGGATTAATGATACGTTACAATGCAACTAATTTAGTAGGAATTCAAGTCTGCATTACCCTAATGAAGGACTGTGGGATGAATAGTACTGGAATGGATGTCAGAATGAAATAAGCAGATGTCAACTCTTTTTATGAATAACACAAAATATATTGATCAAAGCGTAAGTACTGGGGAAGTCAAAGTCAGTGTTTTTCTCTGTATTTCTGAGCTTGAGGGAGATACTATATTCTTAAATAATATCATGACTGGTCATAGGGAATTTGTCTTAGTAAGTTTTGTTGTTTCTGCTTTTTATTTCTGTTGTTTAGGATCTTATCCAGAAGGCAAATTTTCCTTAAAATACTAATGATTGACCTTGAACAAAAGGGGCTGCCCTTCAGCTCACAAATTTCCCCATGCAACCTGCTTGGCTTACATTCCTCAAGAGCTAGATATTTTAACATATCTGAAAGATAAATGGAAAACCTATATAGCTACTTTTGGAAAGCTATGAGTCATGGTTTCTCATATCCGGTGATCATGAGTATTGTCAATGGTTTCTTTACTGCTTGCTTCATTCAGAAGAGAGAGAGAGATGAAATAAGTGTTGGGTTTCAAACTGGGAGAAAGGAGGAAAGAGGCAAACAGATACCAGAAGCCTACACTTTCGGGTCCATTTGAAAAAATTGTGTTCAAAATGCATACAGTATTTTTCCAGGGACTTCAAGTGATCACTCAAGCATATATTTCAATCTATTTTAAAACTCTCAGATGTAGAAATATGTTAATTTCTTCCAGTATGCATCTATTTTTTCTCTCTGAGTTCATCTGATGTTATTAGAAAGCAGGATGTCAGGCCACGTAACTCTTTCTAATTGCATATGTTGCAAGTAGAATGGCAATTACAGGGAGTAGTGTAACTTCCTCTGTGCTTCAAAGGCACTGTCCTGCAAAAGGATGGAGTTAGTATTTCAAAGGATTAGGAGGAAGAATCTCCAAGATAGTGGTGTCAGCGAGATACCATAAAATATCCAATATTTTTAACTACAATGTATATGCTGCATACCCATAATATAAGAATTTTCAGTATAGTGGTTTGAGATGCATCTAGCAACCTGTTCTTCAGGTGTTTTTAGAAACTTCTTCAGATGAGATGATCACTGAATTGATCACATGAAACTGAAGAAGCTCGTAAGGTCGGAAGTCCTTGAAGTTACTCAAAAGATCTGATAAACTTGTGAAACTTTGAGGGATTTTTCTGCCCCCTGAGGACTATGAATAGGATACCAGTGCATTTGCAACAGCTCTTAAGGAATTCCAATGGATGCAATATGTCACAGCACTACTGCTGAAATGTTGTCAGCAGGGAGTATTCTTATCTGCAGAGCTGGGGCAAAATTTCATACCACTTACAGACTAAATACCTTTCTTTGTTGTGTATGGCATACTTGCTAGTTGGAAATAGACATATTTGTACATATAGTGGGTTCCTCCTTGTCTTCAGAAACTTTAAAAGTAATGAAGTGGAAATAAAATCAGAAAACGTGAGGATTTTCACTTTTTTTTTTGTGAGGCGAGGGAGATATCTTCCTGTAGTAGCTATTTCACTCTGAAACATATTCATGTTTATCTCTTTTTTAAGTGCCTATTTTACAAAGAAAGAGGCAATAGAAAAATTCTTTCACTCCCTTTCACTAGCTTATTTCTCAGAGGGTTTGAAGAAAACATTTTATGAACACTAAAGGTATTGACATCTTGTTTGGATCACTATCAATACTTAGGAAGTTTCTGGCAGTCTCATCCGTAATGTCATATGTTACTGGTTGGGACATGCTCTTTGGGACTTTTTGTAGTGTGCTACTGTTCAGGATGTGAGGAAGCCAAGAGATGTGTATAGCATTGCTAAGCTTAGAGTCTGGATTGCACTGTGCAAATATCCAGGCCTCAGTGTGGCCACCTGGGTATAAATAACGTGCTCCATCCCTGGTATTAAATTTTTGGGCTAGCAGTGGCTGAGGGTTTTCTTCAAATTGGTCCCAGGCTACTTGGTATGGATCAGGGAGGGACGGATTAAACTGAATAAGGAAAAATTCTCCAGTATGTTCTCTCCAGATGGCAGAGAAAATCACAAGTGTTGACTATATTTTAAAATTATCCTTGTTATTGTGCTTTCTTTGTGCCAACTTGAACAGTTCTTGAGGATAAAGAAATACTTTGGGGACATTGCACTGTGAGAAACAAACAAAAGTGAGAAATTTAGTGTCTATTGGATATATAAGATGCCTATGTTTATTTGCACATGCCTTTTTTTTTTTTTCCTTTTTCCCTGTGTTTTTCTTGTTCAACATTCTTCATGTGAAATTTTGCTGCTTACTTACAATATGTTTGGGCTGACTGGAAATAAGCATATTTTGTCATTTGTTTGCCTCTGGTCTTCTCGCATGTCCTTCAGCTGTGAAATGACTTCCCGAAGGCACAAGCAAACTCCATGACCTTTTCAGTGTTCTGAGCCTGTTCATGACGCAAAGATAGCAAACAGCCATTGATGAGAAATTAGGTACTTTATGTTAAAATCAAAACAGATCACTGCTACTCTTTCTCTATATCCACTCCCTACCCTCTGCATCGTGGCACTCTTTATGGAATTGCTATGTTAGCACAGGTTATTCTTGGTTTTTTTGCACATTGAAAAAGGATTTCTTCACTAAATGAGTTTTTTGTATTAGTCTTCTTGTGAAAAGCATTTGATATTGTCCCATACAACATCCTTGGTCTAAATTGCAAAGACATGGATTTGACGAACAGAGCACTTGGTGGATAAGAACTGGCTTGATGGTTGCACTCAAATAGTTGCAGTCAACAGCTCAATGTCCAAGTAGAGACCAGTGATGAGTGGCGTTCCTCAGGGGTAGGTATTAGGATGATATTATTGGTTGGTGCTGTTTAAGAGCTTTAACAGCTTTGTTGGTGACGTGGACAGTGGGATCGAGTGCACCCTCAGCAAGTTTGCTGATGACACTGATCTGTGTGATGTGGCTGACACGCTGGAGGGAAGGGATGCCATCCAGAGGGACCTTGACAGGCTGGAGAGGTGGGTCCAGACCAACCACCAACCTGGGTCAGGGCAGTCCCAAGCACAGGCTGGGCAGAGAATTGATTGACAGCAGCCCCAAGGAGAAATCCTGGTCCCTGTAGATATAAAAAATATTTTGCACCGGGGATGGGGAGGTGTTATTTTTTTGTTTTGTTTTACAGAAAACATTCCTTGCTGTTTACTGGACCTGAAGTGTTCCCTTAGAGTAGTCTAACTGCAATAGAGGAACTTACTTCAACTGTAGACATGCAAAATAAATGGGAAAGAAACATGCATTCTTGGTAACAAATGTGGCTCCTTTGTCTAGCATTTCTGTATTGCATTGTCTTTTAGTCAGAGTATATCCTGACTCTGTCACCTCACTAGAACAAAAAGAAGGAAAAAGAGCTTTTTTTTTTTTTTTTTTTGTCATTTTGAGAACTCTGAGTTTCATCACTCAGAGATTGGTTAGTGGTCCTTAAGCCTAGGTTTATGGGAACTCTTCAAGCTCGTTTTAAGTGCAATTTCTGGAGTAGTTAAAAAGGAGCCTTCTTGAATAAGCTTTTTTGTCTTTAAAATAATCATTGCCAGATGAAGGTGATGGTAACTTATGGTAAATATGCAGGTCTTTTATTGTGTTTAGATGTTAGAAGGTTTATTACACTTTAGTTAGGGTTTGCATTGCAGGTTGTGAATGGAGATTGCTAGATTAAATACACAGTAGATTCTCTATTTTTAGCACATGCACTTGTGCTCAGTCAAGCGTACCTTTAATATTTTCGTGTCCAGGGTTCTCTTCTATTTGAGTCCTTAAAATATGCTTTTTTGTCAGGATATCTGCACACCATGTTGTAGTGAATTTTGCAATACCAATTTTATACATATGTTAGTACATACACTCATGCATACATATTTCTTTTATCATCAAAATAATTTCTTTATATTTTCCCAGTTCAGTCCTGATATGATTAAAAGTGTCTTAGAAAACTGAACTTGAGTAGGCAAATGAAGAGGGCTTGGGGGAATACGTGTATGGTGTTATGCCTATGCAAGAATGACACTAATAGAGATGTGAATGAATGGATTGTGTCATGTACCACTACATACAAGTCCCAGCGAGCAGTTAATAAACATTGGTAGCTCCCTGCTGTAGTCGGGGGACTTAAAGAGCACTCAGTAAAGTGATGGGCCACTGCCTGTTTGGCAGGCTCAGGAAGAGAACGTGGCTCCCTGGTTAGCCACATAAAGTGCTAGAGAAGAGAAATAGAAAAGAAAACACATTGTGCCACTCTGAAATCAGATGTCAGATATATGCATGCCTGAGCATATGAAAATTTTAAATGTATGTGCCTGTTACTAATTATTTATATCCTTCATGAAACATTTAGAACATTCAGCTATGGTGAATATACAATTCAGCACATTTGGCCACTGATTCCCTTCTTATATTTATTTAATACTCTTTTCAGTAAGAATAACTGTAAATGAAAATATCACTCTACTGAAGTCAATGGAGTTGAGAATTTACTGCTGACTTCTTGAACCACTGCCTTGTGTTTCAAGTAAGTGTATTTTAACATAAAGCTATAAGGTACTGGTGGGCACTGCTGGTTTGTGTCTTTAAGCTACGAAACAGAAAAACAAATATACACGATATAAATGTTTGCCTTCTAAACACAGTATTTGATGCTTAGTCCAAACAGTTTTAAATATGAAGATCAGATGAAGCTGAGAGGCTTTTTGTTCATTCCTCCAAGTCCTTCTCTAGAAACAACTAACAAATTTTCCAATATAGAAGTCGGGCAATATGTAGTTGCTGTTTTACTTGTAATAGTTTCATCTTTCTCTTTGCTGCGTTGTCAGGGAGCAATTTTAGGTATCTTGTTGGTTCAACGTGTCCATAAAAATCACCAGCTGTTGTAGTGTACTCATCTGAGTGATACTGTTAGAAACACAACTGCATACATTGCACAAGAGAAAGGAATTTGCTTTGGAAGAGAGGTATACATGAACAATTCCACTTCTAGCACCAATCTTTAAAGCCCTTATTCTTCCCCTAGAGAAATGTCCCATAAATGCAGTACCATTAAATGTGAAAATTTATCAACAGTGATAACATCTCACAATTAAGTGAAGTAAATGTACAGCTATGTAAAGTGAAGTGTCTTCCAGGTTGCATTCTTATATTTTTGGCAGTCTTAGACAATGTCAAGAGTAAAACGTAATGGTAGAGAGAAACTTGCCATTTCACGACTTGTGGCTTGTTCTTTCTTTCTCTCTTGCAAACAGAACTTAACTGCTGTATGATCTTCATGTATTTTTTAAGTAGCAGGATGTTAGGTGTTAGAATTTCTACCCAGCCTTTAGTAATAGACATATTTCATCACCTATATTGTGCTGGTCTTTGAGGGAAAGCTGGTAGAAAAAATGAGGAACTGGACACTCTACTATGAATTTGAAAATCTGCTTTTCACATAATTTTGTGTTAGTAGATTAAAAGTAGCAGAAATGTAAACCATCTGGAATATTATCAGTAAGCTTTGTTTGAAGCCTGTAAAAGGCAATGTTAGGACTACATTGAATTGGGAAGAAATATGAGAGATGTGAGGGGATTAAAATGAGTTTAACTCTTCAGATGTGGTATTTTAACTCACTTGTCCTAAACTGAAAGCAGAGGTTGCTTATGGAGTCCAGTGTCCAGTAGTCTCAAAATGTAATGAAAGGTCCATTTCCACAACAATTGAAAGATCAGAAGTCATGAATAATTTCTTTACCTTTAGCTCATCACTCTGCTGAGAACTTTGAGTTGTGTCGAATATTCTGTTGAATACTGAGGACTGATGCACTTCGATGCTGTCCTTCTCAGTGTTGATTGACACTGCACTGTGCAACTGCATTGTTTCTGGAACCAAGTCTGAAACCTTGATTTCTCCTCTTTCAGGCTAGCAGCCTGATCACTGTGCAAAAGAGCTATGTACATGTTCTTCACATCGGTCAAGTAAACATTTAATTTTACTGTCATTAACAGTAGCCCATTTGAAGCACAGATAAAAGCATATGCACTAATTTTCATTAATATGTCAGCATTTATCTTGTCATCACACAGCAACATCTTAGACACTACAGCTATTTATTTCCCTAAGTATAAAAAGAGAAACAGCTTTGCTCCTGATATTAAAGAATGTAATCAGAGGGGAAAAAGGCAGACATCTGTTAAGATCAATGAAAACTAGGGGTTTGAAAATAATATTAGGCGGCACAAGAATGAGCTAAGTCTTCTACATGCATCTAAATTGTGGAGACATAAAGACCTTTATAAACAGTTTTACAGGAGTCTAGTTTTAGAAAAATGTGAGTGCAGAGTTGCAATGGCTTAATGAATTGTCAAAGCAATTTGAGCTGTTCAGTGGCTATTAATTGAAAATTATTTTTTCCAGAACACTGACAGATAATAGTAAAATGAAATGGCTCATCTGTGCCTTAGAGTTTTTAAAAATGCCTTCAAGTTTTAATAACTGTAAGAAGCTGAAGCTAGAGTTCACAAGCAGAGTCATGATTAGTGAGTCTTGAATATATGGTTTTAGACAGTAAAGTCAATGTCATGAAAGCAATTCTTGATGACAGTTGCAAGCATGTTCCTGTTTGGTTTTTTTTCCTGAGATGAACCTGGTGGTATGTGTTTTTATTGAGTGCATACTCATTGAAAAACCCACTAGGCATTTCCTGATTGAGTCACATATTGCAGTTGTCTTTTATCTAAGGATGGATAAGCATGTTCAGCTAAAATAAGAGTTAACCAAAATTTTGCTGGAAAAAACCTCAAAGTCATAATGCATACCCTATCCCTTTCAAGTGCATGCACTATTGCATTTTCTTCTTTTATTAAAGCTAGTTATTTCCACAAATATTCTGTATTGAGGCTGGAATACATCTTGTCTCTTGAAGACAGTTTGAGCAATATCACAGCATCACAGAACCACAGAATGTTAGGGGTTGGAAGGAACCACTGGAGATCATCTAGTCCAACCCCTCTGCCAAAGCAGCTTCACCCAGAGCAGGTAACACAGGATCATGTCCAGGAGGATTTTGAATGTCACCAGAGAGGAGACTCCAACACCTCTCTGGTGCTTTGTCCAGTGCTTTGTCATCCTCAATAGGTCCAAAACACTGTAGTTTTAAAACATACTCTCAAGGAAGTCTATTACATGCTGTGGAGCTCTTGCAGTAAGGGTTTTTCCTACATGACTCAAGGAGGATAAATACTATACCATGTAAAAAGTATTTATTTCCTAATAGCAAAATGTAGCCTCTCTACTCATGTTGAATGGTATCTTCATATTTCAATGGGAAAAGATGAGGGTTAACAAAGTATGTAAGGACCTTAGTAGCACTAGATGGCTTTCTCACAGAATTTAATAGGAATAAAATGTGCAATGACTATATCTAATGTTACAGGATCTTGAGGATCAGTCAGTAATAGTAAGTAGGAGTAAAAGTACCAAGTTTTGCGTGGAAGCTGCTTTAAAAAGTGTTGGTTTGGTGTTTTGTTTGGGTTTTTTGTGAGTAGAGCACAGTAGCCCAGGGTTGAAAATAGCTATGGGTGTGATCTAGAAAGGAATTACATTGGTTTAACAGAGATAATGGGATTGGTAGTATTTGATTCATCATACACTGAGCATAACACATGCCATCTAGTGCCTTAAGAAAGGACAGCATCTACTGGCCCAAGGTAGGTGGATCTACACAGACTCTCGATCATCCAACCACAGCAACATCCTGAGCAACCCAGACAGATGGATGTGCTGTTGCAGTTAATGACTGGAGTGAATAAGGAGCAGAGCCTTTCCAGACAAGAGAAGTTGAATTAGCTGCATTTTAGCCCTCTGCCTTGATTTTGGCCTGAAAAGAATTCACAGCTGAGGAAAGCATAGCTCATTGTGTCACCAATAAAGGACTTATTTGCCACTTTGAGTGCAGTAACTGAAGGAGAACTTGACAGCCACTTCACAACACATGATGTTTCCTGTTTCACTCCTTTTAAAATATTCAGAGTTCCTTTATACTTAATGACCAGTGGGCTGCAGTACCAGGGGGTCCTCAAAAAGCTATCTATCATGCATGAGCTAAAAAAAGCCTCTTCAATAAGTAAGAAATCCAGTGATACTGTGAAGTGGCTCTGTGGTGCACACATGCGTGCACTTCTCTGTTAGCTTTCAAAAACTAGACCTGAACTCTTTGCAACTCTGCTGCTCCTTTCTCACCTGTCCAGCCTTTTCCTGATTTGAAGTCTTTTCCCTAATTTTTTAGCCTTGGTGTCTTGCCTCCTCCTACCCACCCTTGCTAAATCTCTTTACTTTTAAATAATCAATAATAATAAAAGGAAAAATATCAATAACAAAAAATTGTTCTCCTTTCCAGCTGTTTTCTCTACAGTGGTGACATCTTTCCACATGGAAAATTAGGCAAGCAAAACCACAAGGAAATAACATTTTTTAGTAAATCTGTTTTATGATGGAGCTGATTGACAGTCTCTTGTGTCAGGACAAACCAGTCAGAAACAGTTTTCCAGCCTATGACTGTCATTGCAATTAGACTGATAAAGATTGCAATTCAGAAAGATGAAGGTGATCTTGAGTATTCGGGAGAACAACCAGTCTTCAAGACAAGGGTGTGTCCCTTTTGTGAAGACTTTGAATGTATTTTTCAGTGGTTCATGACTGAATCTGCTCCATATTTGACTGCCTATGTCCTGGATTCTAGGAACACTACATGGGAAAACCTGGTACTGCTGTGATGTTTAGGTGAGTCTGGTGTGCTCCTCACTTGGCACCAGCAAATTCTTGTACTAGTGTTCCTGGTACCAACCCAGGTAAATATATTGCTTTTCTATTTATGTCTTCAGAGTTGGTGGTGAAGTGAAGGTTGATAGAGGTCATGTGAGGTACTGATGTTTGGCTTGGACCTATAAAATGATAATGTCTGTGCATCTGTGTACACACAAAGCATGTTTTAGCAAGGCATGTTATCCAGTGCTAAGCTCTGTACTGGCATAATACACTAATTTTGGTAGCAGTGTAGCCCTTAAGTAGCTCATGCACTATTGAAAGCTCTATGGCTTGCTTTAAAAACAAAATAGAAAAAAAAAACCCAAACCCATAAAACACTTAAATCCAAATCTCTATTTCACTGAACAGGCAGCTATTTTTAAATACGCATTTATGGGTTGACTGACTGAAATAGTAGCTGTTGTGATATACTGGAAAGGAGATATATTGCAGTGAATCCAATTGTGTGCTCTCAGAACTCTGTGTTACCTCTGTTTTCAAGAGACAATTCAGTTAAATGTCAGACTGCCCTAGACATTGACCATAATTTATCCTTGAATGTTACCTCCTCCTATGACTACTTTTCCACTTTGAGACTTCTTTCAAATTCATTGTGGTTTGAGATAAAGTTTATCTAAGTACATCAAAGAGAATTACAGTGACAAAGAATAATCTGCCAAGTGAAGTGAAAATTTAAATGATAAAACACTTAAGTATTTTGTATTACTAATTGGCAATGCTTTGGTCTTGTATCCTCTACATCAAGGGTAAAATTTCAAAGGTAGCTGTCTGAACAGTTATTCTCACTGCTTAATAGAAATATTGTTGTGTTAGTAACATAACATAACACATATAATAAGCATAAAATCTAACTTTCCATATATTTATGATAAAATTCCATTAGATGGAATTTCCAATATTTTCTGAACATATAAAATTGAAGTGTGAAAACAGTTCAATCCAAAATTGATGCAACAGAGAAGTTACTGACAGTTGAAGTGAATTAGACTGTTATAAAATTGATTTCAGGGAGAAGTAGTCTTCTGAGATACTTAGGGGACTCACAGGGACTCTGTAAACTTCTATTACAAGTGATACAGAAGAGGAGGGGAGGAGGAAGAAGCAAGCTTTCTGGAGTGCAGGTGAAACTCTTCAAATCCCTTAAATACTCACTGTGGTGTAGGGATTGATGTCTGGAGCTGTTTGGTTCTTTGCTTGTGGGATTTCATCCATATACTGACCCCATACAGCTTGTTGCTGTAGCTTGAGAGTTGGTCTATGAAGAGAGCTGAATAGAATTATTAGTCTCCATTGTAAGTTGTGGGCAATTCATGTTAGAAGCCAATAAAACTAAGAAACCACAAAATTTTTCCAACCTATCCAAAAGGCAAGTTGTATTGGCATTCTATGTTAGCAAAAATTTATTAAACAAGAAAATGTCTGTTTTTAAATTCTCGGTTTCTATAGAGTGCCTTCCAAAATATTAATGAGAAATACACAAGTTCTTCACATCTGTTACAATTGGATTTTTCTTCATAAATGCAAATTATGAGTTCCTTTCTCCTTTCTTCTGAAATATCTCCATTCCTTATTCACAGGAAAGCCTAGCAACAGAAAGATTAATATTTTTCTCAATTTTCAAAGAAACCATGGAGCTTCAAAAGTTTTTTGCACTGTTTTTCTAAATTTAACGTTGTGTATCTTAGCTAGATTTCAGTAGTGTTCTGCTGGAGAGCCTTCAGTAAATGGTAGAGATTCATGAAACAAACCAGACAAATTACGTTTTTTAAATGAAACACTAAAGAGAAAAAGACTGCACCTACTATTCTCAAGATAGTCTGTATCTTGAGGTTGGAAATAGAGATTTACTCTAAGTACTGGGTATGTATTGATTGGACTGACTTGGTGCAAAGCTGGCATTCATATTTTAGGACCTTAAACAAGAAATAATGTCCAAAGAGCACTGTTAACAGTAGATATTTTGAACGTTACACAGGGATGGAAGTGCACTGAAGCATTATGTTGAGATCTATACTTTTGGATTTGATTAAACTAATATGCATTTCTAGCAGCTCATCTTGAAAAAGTTCTCTTTTCAAAAACATAGTGCAGAAAAACTACTGATCTTCTTAGCTTTACTTATCTTTTATGTGCCTTTTATTCCGTTACATTCTATTTTCTTTGCTTAATTCCATCTTGCTATTCCTCTGCAGCTGAGTAAATACCAACATAATGTACAGCAGGATATCATACCACTTGGCTATGCAGGCCTTCACTCCTGTTATATTTTAAAAATGGAGATCTAAAGCAGCTCTGATAGGAGTTTAAAATGTGCCTTATCAATTTGAGATCCTCAGTAATTATACTCAACATGCAAAAGATTCCAATCTATTTGTGGGTGGATGGAACAACTATATAACTCTGTAAGAGATTTGACTTCACTTTGTGCGTATACAAGTGGATTACAAATAGAATTTCTAATGATCTTGTAAGACTTTGGCACGAATACTTGAACTTACTGAAGACAAATTCAAATATTTGTGCAATTGGTCTTAAAATTAGTAGGAAAAATGAATGATTTATTCCATTACATTCATTGCTTTCCTAAATTTAAAAATCTCCTGACGTATCATATTTCACTCAGTTTCAACTGGAAAAATCAAATGGTGTTGTTTTCTACTTGTTCCTAAGAATAACTTTGGAGAGGGCAGAGAATCCTTCTTTCTGTTCTCTCTATATTTTAGAGTCAACTGGCAGGCATAAAATTTGCAGGATTTCAGAAGTGATCAGTTTGGAAAAAAAAAAGTTTCACACTGTGAACCTTATGGTTTGCTTTATGCATCAGTAGTTGCTTTAAAAGCAAACACAGTATGTCTTGTAGATGTGGGACAATGTCACTGTCAGTGAGGCTTTTTACAATACAGGTCAACCCCAGGCATGGTAACCTCAATTGTGTCCTCAGCAGTGGCCTAGTTATTCCACTTGATGTGTTAGATCTATGTCTGTAGTGTAACAATTGACATTTAAAAATGAAAAGAGTGAAGGTTATTTTATTTTTCTTATGGGAGACACTGGGGATCTCTAAGACTGTGGGGATTTTAATTATCTTGAAATTAAAAATAGCAAGTTATGTAGCTCCTTGCAAGCCTGGATTTACTGAGGGACTAGGAGGACTGTTGTGTTCTCCACTTAGCCTGGTACAATTCTCTATCATATTCAGAGGGAAAGACTGCATCAGTGTCTATCCATTCATTAACATCATGGCTGAATTCACCCAAACTTCTGACAACAGATGAACATGGGGTGTTGAGATGATGTGAGTTTGGAAAGGGAGGAGGCTGGGGACTGCTTGTTGCTCGTATCATTCAGCCATGTGATAGGAGGGAACCCATGATATATAGCTTCTTTTGAGATGAGTTTTTAATGTTCTTTCTATTGTTGACTCCTTGTCTCCAGCTTGTGGTCCTGAGTCATTTCACATTCAAGCACAACACAGTACCTTTGCAGTATCTGGGGTTTAGTACTGGGCATGCAAGTGGTAACAGTTCCTCAACAGACAAATTGGAGGTGAGAGGTGGACAGACAAAGGGATAAAAGATACTGCAGAATTCCCTGTTCATGTATTGATGTCTGATCTATGGTAACTCAAACAGTTAAAGCAAACTATCAAAAAGAAAAGGAGCAAATTACCATATTGTTATACAGAACTCCATTTTTCTCAGTAAGACTCCAAAGAGAAGTGAATATGTACCTCTCTTTAACATAGAGATTTCCTGCCTGCGACAGATGAGTTTCTGTTGTGTCACTGTGCATATAAGTAAGGTGAGTTAGAAGCAAATTGCACTCCTGAGAGAATATGCACATGCAGAAAAGCTTTGCATTAGAATAGGGAGACAAAAATACTATAGATTTCTGTATAAGAACTACTGGGTTTCATTTGAGTCCTAAGGGTCAAGGAGGATTCTACTATAATTGTAAAATATTTCTATGTATTCTTTGAGCAGGTAAGTTTCTCTTTATTATATATATAATAGGAACAAACGACACTTCTGTTTCTCACAAAGACTTTAATTCAACAAAATATGAATATTTTTACATATTTAAATTGGTTTCAGAAGATACAAAGAAGACAGAAAATTAAAGACCATTAAATGCAAGAGTAAGCAATTTTTTTACATAGTTTTAAGCTAAGAGCTTTGCTAGTAATAACTATCATCGGTCATTCACTTCTTATTCTGAAGAATTTCCTCAGATTAGGAGGTTTGTAAGGCTAAACTATGGCATTGTTAACAGCCCTCCCATAATCATCTTCTTTGCCTTTAACATGGACCTCATTAAAAGCTCACCTTTACTTAAGCTTCTGTTTTAGGCACACCTATAGCCTTTCTGCACATCATTGTACTGAGAGCTCAGTTCTAATGGTAAACAATGAGGGTTATCACTTCTACAAGCAGACAGTGTCTGAAAAACATGTTGTAAACTTCAGAAAGTGCAGTCTGAGAAGAGACTTAACTGAAAAGTAAAATCACTGAAAGGAAAATTAGTTCTGTTTTAGCTCAAACCAGGACAGAATGGAAGGTTTTTAAAGTATGTAAAATATCGCCCACTACTTCAGGAAGCTGTGTGGATTTTATGGTAGAACAATGACGTTACTTGTTAGACATGAACTGTACTATCTGGTCCAAAATCTGATGATTCTTTACTTATCTGTTTAACTCTCCCTTGGATCAGGAGGGGCAAGGGAGTTACCTATTAAGATGTCTTACCATATCTGTTGCATCCTTGAAAGATGCAAAAAACCAAATCCATAGCATTCTTTGGAGACAGCAGTGGTTACATACATTGAACTTCTGCAGAACTGCTCAGTCCCCCTCTCTACTTTGGCTCATTAAAAAAGTTCCTGATAATCATGTGTTGTAAGCATTTCATTTATCAGCTGAAGCATGTGGGTGTACTTGCAAGCACCACAATTTGGAAGGAAATTTGCAATCTCATGTAACAAAGTACTGCAAGCAACGTTGTCATGGATGTACTTTTTCAAAGCAAAATATTAAAGCCAGCAGCAGGGGTATGTGTCCTCTTGAGGATGTGCTGGTAGGTTACACTAGGTATTGTGAGTGTACTAAAAAATGATTTAGAGGAGTGATTTTGTAAAATGCAATTATGTATAACACAAAACCTGGTAACTCTTTACAGAAGAGCCATGTTGTAAAGAGGAGTGGAATAAGGAGACTGGGCTGTCTTAGCAGAATATATAAAAATAAATTTTAAAAAATAAAGAATATTTATTACATTTGTTAAAACACCCTCTCTGGTGAAGGAGGAAATAGTGTTATATGTAGTAAGTTATATACCTTGCTAGTTAAGATACTAGCATATGATTTTTAAATTGCAGTGTCTGGCAAAGTCAATGATTCTGTTTCTTCTAGAAAGACTGGATTTGAAATAATGTACAAATATTTTAATATATATGATCTACACATGTGTATATATGCACATAACTATAACTATAATATTTGAACTAATATGCCCAGAGTTTTATTTTTAAATACATAATGGAAATGGGCCAGGGACACATACACTGGGAAGGCCATGAAAAATACATGATTTTAGGAGCATAGGAAAGGGAGTTTCCCTTGGGATGTTGGATCCAATTCCACTATCTTATAGTCCTTTTTTACTTCTGACATCTACAAAATAGCATAGAATTCATTCATGCAATAAAATTCACAGTATTAATTATGCATACTGTGAAAATGTATATTCTTATTGAACTTCTGCTGATAATTTCATGTGATGTCCTGAACTACTTCTGTTAAGAGAAGGTTTGAAGTGTTTTCTCTGTTCAAGTCTCTTTTTCTTTCACTTTTATCTTTCTTACGCTTTTCTTTTTAGTTCCTTATAGCTACTAGATATTGATCCTGATTATGGATCATATTTGTCTTTTTTACAACCATGGCCATGTTGTCTTTCACCAGTTCACATCCTGTGATAAATTGAAGAAGCCCATGTATTTTTTTTTTTTTACTTCTGCTGCCAGTTAGTGAGCTCCTAGCTTACTGTGTACTCCAAAGAGTATGAGCTTGTATTTTGCAATAAAGAGGTCCATTCCATTTCTACGGCTTCAGTCCTCAAGGTCAGCTATTCGGTCTCCAAAACTCCTTTGTAATGACTGCTCCCCAAATTTCACAGTACCAACAAATTTCATGAGTCCACATTAACTTGTGTGTCAATATCATCAAATGAAAGCATAAACAAAAGTAGTCCCAGATTGTATTCTCAAGAAACTCAGTGAGTAAGTGCGTGCAGACTCACAACTCCTTTTTCAGTGTAACTCATTCTGGACTTTCCCTTCAGCCAGTTGATCATTTACCTCGTAGTTCTTCTGGCACCCATACTTGTCAGATTTTACAATAATTTTTCCATTTGGCATGATAGGAAACATTTGTAGATGTCTAGCAAGGTTATTTTTTCTAGGTTCCTGCATGAAAGTAAATGTCATATTGAAGAAAGTAAGTACATCATGTCAGAATTATCTCTCTCTGGTAGAGTCATATTGCTTTACCTCATCTGCCATTTATCTCCCGATTTTCTGAAGCTTTACCTTGTCTTGAGAGCAAAATAACAGATCTGTAGTTGAGAAGAACATTTCTTGCCCTTTACTATTCTCCAGTCATACAGTACCTCATCTGACTTGGATTCGTTTTAAAATGTTGCTGTTCAACCTGAAATTTCAAATGCCAGAGTTTTTCCGTAATCTAGGACAGAAAATGGAGATCCTTCCAACATCAGTGCATTAAGCTTTACAGTTACCTCCAGTATAAATATTATAATTTGCATATATAACGAATATAAATATGTATATGCATTTATTTTCTCCTCATTCTGTCTTTGGCAAAAGTTCAGTGTCACTGTGCTGAGATCAGGCAAGGGATTTATGCTTCTCTGGCAAGGTGCTTTTTATGAGACCAACGTGAAATGGGTTGTGAAGCAGCGCTTCAGAACATGTACTTCAGAACTTGGTGCAGCCACCAAATTGGCCTGATATTGCTATTAAAATAGATCCTCCATGAGGCAAACTAGAAAAACTCTACTTACTGACAAGGGAAAGAAAAAAATGCCTTCTCTCATTTTCTCCTATCTTTCATGGAGGATTTTTCAAAGTTTTCCTGCAGCTTTTGTTCAAAGCACAAAGGTGGAGGCTTGCTGGCTAGGATATCTCCATGAGATATCTATTTATTGCAGAGGGGGCTTTTTTAGGCCTATTTCACTTTGAGTAGATGTTGGCAGAATGCAAAGCCTGAAGATCACAGATTTTTGTGAAATATTTAAAGCTTTACTGAGAATTCTAGTGCCTTTTAAGTATTGTCTCTGATTTATGTTAGTTTCTTACTAGACATTTTGCCCACCTGCAAGCCAGTAATAGAATGGGGGAACAATGCTCTCGGTGATGACTTGCCTTTTTTTTTTTTTAAATCCCATATCATAACATTATAGTTTTTAATAGAGAGGTGAAATCTATGTGAAAACTATGTATAGTGTAAGATGAAACAGAATAGCTGAGTATTTCAAATGCTAACTGCTCAGAAAGAAAAGTATGTCAAAAATAGCTGGAAATGAGGATAATGGATTCAACTGCTAAAAGAACAATTTTTCTCTCCATTTCAAGATTTTCTCTCTGTCTACAATGTGAGAAAGAAAAACTCGGTACTCTCTCCCTTGGATCTTTTTATTTTATAAAAAGGTATTCTTTCTTTTTTACTTTTGAATGGAACCTATTAACACCAACCTAAACTTTACTTAAAAAGTCTGCTCTAAAAAAGTAGCCCTGTAGGATCAGCTAGGTTTAGAATAGCCTGGGTAGAAGAAAAAGTAATACTGGCATGTCACTTCCAAGCAGTGCTCAAACAAGCCTGGTTGAAGCTTCTGGTACATGGTGTTGTAGTTATGTATTTACATGTTTACAGTGTCAGGTACTATCTCTAGCTTTGCCTGGCTTGATGTTGTCTGTGACAGAAATAGAAAGCATACTTTGATTCTTTTTGTTTCTTCAGACTATCTGTTTTGCAGCATCAGGTTAATTAAGAGTACCTTCTAGTTCCATCCAGAGCTGATTTTGTTGTTTGTCCATTGTTTTAGTCCATAAATGAAGTAGAAGCATAGATTCACATGGAAAAAACCACTCAAAGGGATTTCCAAAAGTCATCTGCTTCCCACTTATATCCTAAAAAAGGACCATCCTTCTTATTTGTTCCTGGATGTTATTCTTGTCTAATTGATCTAACTTTGTCTTATTTGTCTAACTTGATCTTGGAGAGAAGGAAAAATATCAAACCTCTTATGGTGCAATTCTGTAGGCTTCCTCTGCAAACTGTCCCAGTGCTTTCCAGTAAACTAGCATTTATTTTAAAACTTTATAAGTCTTCTTTTACCACAACCACAATTTGACCTGTCCCCCAAAGGAATGGTGAACAGAGCTTCATTAATCCTTTACATACATGGATGCTGTTATCATTTTTTTTTTCTGGTATTTTCTTTTCTGGCTGAAAACTCTGGTAGTTCAGTCCTTCCCTGTAAGTCAGGCTTTCCATTTATTAATGCCCCCAATTCTTTCTGTATTTATTTTCTAGGTTACTCTGACCCACCTCTTCCCTGAATTGTGGATGTGATACTCCAAGAAATGTTAGTAAATACTCAGTAGAATGGAAAGATTCATTAGGGGAGACCTCATTGCTCTCCACAACTACCTGAGAGTGTGGCAAGGCAGTGGTTGGTCTCTTCTCCCAGGTAACAGTGATAGGATGAGGGGTAATGGCCTCAAGTTGTGCTAGAGAAGGGTTAGATTGGATATAAGGAAAAATTTCATTTCTTCACTGAAAGGGTTATCAAGCACTGGCCCAGGCTGTCTAGGGCAGTGGGGGAGTCCCCATCCCTGGAGGGATTTCAGAGCCGTGTAGATGTGGTGCTGAGGGACATGGGGCAGTGGTGACTTGGCAGTGCTGGGTTAATGGTTGGACCTGATGATCTTAGAGGTCTTTTCCAGCCAAGGCTGTTCTATGATTTTATTATATTTGCATGATGTTTCTTATGGAAATGCCTACTGACAAAAATTCTCTCTGTGGTATTTCCTTTTGTTGTACCAGTATGACATTTTAAACTTTTGTAAAATCAGTGGCCTACTATAATTATCTCAGGCAAAAGTGCAATAGCAGGCTTTCTTACATGTCTGTGTTTTTTCTCTCTTCACTGATGATGATGTTTAACCCCAGCCAACAACTAAATACCACTCAGGCTCTCGCTCACTGCCCACCACTACCCCTGGTGGGGTAGGAGAGTCTCCCATAACATCCTCATTAGGAAACTCAGGGAGTGTGGGTTAGATGAGGGGATGGTGAGGTGGATCGAGAGCTGGCTGTGTGACAGATCACAGAGGGGTGTCATCAATGGAGCAGAGTCAAGTTGGACGCCTGTAACCAGTGGTGTCCCCCAGGGGTCAATACTCAGTCCAGTCTTGTTCAACATATTCATCAATGACCTGGACGAGGGGACAGAGTGGATCCTCAGCCAGTTCACTGCTGATCCCAAGCTGGGAGGGGTGGTGACACTCCAGAGGGCTGTGCTGCCATCCAGTGGGACCTGGACAGGCTGGAGAGCTGGGCAGAGAAGAACCTCATGAGGTTCTAGAAGGGCAAGTGTAAGGTGCTGCCCCTGGGGAAGAAGAATGCCAGGCACCAGGATAGGTTAGGGGGGACCTCCTGGAAAGCAGTTCTGAGGAGAAGGATCTGGCAGTCCTGGCAGGCAGCAAATTATCCGTGAGCCAGCAACGTGCCCTTGCTGCCAAGAAGGCCAATGCCACCCTGGGCTGCGCAGGGCAGTGTGTGGCCAGCAGGGAGAGGGAGGTCATTCTCCCCTCTACTCTGCCCTGGTGAGGCCACAACTGGAATCCTGCGTCCAGTTCTGGGCTCCCCAGTTCCAGAGAGACAGGGACCTACTGGAGAGAGTCCAGAGGAGGGCAATGAGGATGAGTGGGGGATTGGAGCATCTCCCCTGTGAGGAAAGGCTGAGAGCTGGGACTCTTTGGCCTGGAGAAGGCTGAGGGGTGATTTAATTAGTGTTTAGAAATACCTAAAGGGTGGGTTGAGGGAGGATGGAGCCAGACTCTTTTCGGTGGTTCCCAGTGACAGGACAAAGGGTAATGGGCACAAGCTGGAACATAGGAGGTTCCATTTAAATATGAGGAAGAAATTTTTTTCAGTGAGGGTGCCAGAGCACTGGCACAGGCTGCCCAGAGAGCGTGTGGAGTCTCCTGCTCTGGAGATTTTCCAGCCTTGCCTGGATGCATTCCTGAGTGATGTGCTCTAGGGGTTCCTGCTTTTAAGCAGGGGAGTTGGACTAGATGATCTCTGGAGGCCCCTTACAACTCTGAAAATTCTGTGATTCTGTGAAGTAAAAGTGAGAAAACTCATGGGATGAGATAAAGGCAGTTTAATAAGTAAAGCAAAAGCCATGCATGTTAGCAAAGCAAAACAAGGAATTCATTCACCACTTTTCAAGTACCACATACTCTCATTGCTGTGAAAAAAATAAAGAAAATACTTCAGTTTCCTTTATATGTTGAAATTGTATTGATTTCAAAATGCTTACAAAAAAAAAAAAAGAATATTTTTGTGTCCATTTCTTTCTCATGTTCCAGTCCAGATAATTAACTGTTCTTGTGTAATTGGACTTATTAGTGGCTTTACTCAAAAGTAGAACATGATTCTTTATTGATTTTACTTATATTTGTGTTTATTCAGGAAGAATATTTGAGAGATTGTCTTGGAACAGAGCTGATATTCTCTATTTCATCATATCTGTGGGAGGAACTATTTAACTGTCAGTCTCCTGAAAATCCTAGAAATAGAAGATAGCATCTTTCTCCTGCTGTTGCTACTTATATTTGAGAAATCCTGAACTATTCATTATCTGCCACAATGTAAAATGAGTTTTCCAAATGTTTTATTGCTCAGTCTGTCAGACTCTTCACCAAGCAAATTCCATTCCAATAAAGCCTTGGAAATTTCCATAGAAATCAGAATACAAAGAAGGACTTGACTGACTAGAGTGGCTGTTTTTGAGTGGGGGCTTGGATTTTTGAACTGTCTGTTTTTAGCACTGGTGTTTTGTGCAACCTAGTCTAAAATTTCCCTGCTGGCTGACTGTTCAGCAGTAGGACTTTGAGGGACTGAAATAGTCAGTACAACAGTGAATACATTGCAGCTGGTGATTTGTCAACATGTTCAGCAATCTTTTTGGTAAGGTTGTAAAAATGGCAAAACCATTTTGGGAGTAGATGCTATTTGAAATTTCCTGTTTAGTTTATAATATTAACAAAAAGTGAAATATCAGATATTTGATTGTCTTCTGGTAGTCAGCTGTTTAAATGGAGAGAAACAGATTATCTCCATTTTAAAAGCCTCAGACACAACCTGGGTACTAGATTTATTTTTTAGACTTCTTTTAGATCTAATTTTCAAGAACAACAGCTTGCAGAGGAACAAACATCCCATATTAAATGACCACTATGTTGATCTTCTAAAATTATTTGAGAGTAATAGAATTTGTATATCCTTGAGCTACAGAATCAACCACAGAATCAATCACAGAACAAGAATAGTCCTTGTCCTGTTTTCCCAGGAACAGACCTATGGGCCAGCCCCAGGTAAGTGGAGTTTCAGTCAGGCACTGACTCACAGGTGTATCCCACACCACTGACACCAGGCTCATTATAAAAGGAGGGAGCTCAGTGAGGGTGGGGTGTGCCTCTTCCTGGGGCTCCTTCATCTTGGCCTTCTGCTCCTTCTACCTCCCAAGGACCAGGCTGAGTATAATCTTGTGCACTTTATGTTGGTGTTTGTATTAGTTTTGTTATTTCATTAAATCCTCTTAAACTTCAGCCCATGGGCATTCTCCCTTTTTTCCCCAGTTCCCCTTCTCAGCTGGGGAGGAGTCATCAGGTGGTAGAACAACTGCTATAGTTTAGTCCGAGGTACAAGGCTAAAGGTAGACGGTCTTCCAGTGGCTGCACTGCAGGAATTCAAAGGTCATACCTGGGAGCAGAGTCCAAGTCATCTTGTTATCCCAGGTCCTGTCTTCTATCACCCCAGAAACATTCTGGAAGAGAAGCTTCATGGAGATTGAATTGTCTGAGCCACATATTAGATGCTAGTTCCCAAGAATTCTAGAATGCTGGGGCAGGGTGTGTGCCAGGGAAACAAACAACTTTTTAATTTCCTCATTCCAGTATTTCCCTACACCCACCCTCTAATAACTTGAAATTCTGGCTGAGGCAGCAGTGCCAAAATTCCGGTAATGAAGCTGTAATTAGTTTGTTCTTCATTACTGGAAATATGAATATACCCACAACTCCACTAGTAAACATTTTCTTATGTAATTTCCTATCAGTTGTGTTTTCCCTGCACCCAAGGGAGCTGGAAATTTGACAGGTACTAAAAACTGTAATCATAGGAATTTCATCATAACCTAAGTATATTTTAAATTATTTTTCAGCAATTCATGTACTCTGTTCTAAAAATTACGGCATTGGATATTTTGCTGGTTAAATTAACTGAGCGTGGACCTTGAGCTGTTCCAAGCCACTACAACAGCACTGACATCAGTAACTGACAATTCTGCCCTAATGTCACACACTCATGAAAAGGGTTAATCTTGCGCTGTGTCTTGCCCAAGATAGTATCTGAATTTAAGCAGATTAAATTATGTGTGTGGATAAGCAAATAATTAAAGCCAAAAATTGTGAGCTAATATGTGAGAAGTGTTCCTTTTCCCTTGTGGTTAGTCTTGGAAGGTTCAGCCTGAGGAACAGCTTCCTTAAAACATCAGGATATGACTAGGGGGAGAAAAAAAAAATAAATGTAGCTGAGTGTCAAGCAGTGTTTTTGGCAAAGAGCTGGGAGCAAAAATTTTTGACGTGCCAGAACCTTAACACAAATAGGAATCATGTTCAAGGCCAGCCATTCACACTGTGCCAGTTCAAGATGCACATCTTTCCAGGAATGGCTTTCGTCCAGGCTGGCATGTGAAAGAAAAATTTTGCTCTGCTTCAGCAGTCCAAATGCATTGGAGCTTCTGAGCACTGTCATCTTGAAACTTAATTTCCCTTCAAATGCTTCTGCTGGTGATTATCTTTCTAGTTACAGCTGAAATAAAACATTTGTGTTTCAGGAAGAATGACAGTGCTTGAATTTTTAATTAATTTTGAATGCCGTTTGCAAGATTAATATGAAGATGTGCTTTGATAGGTGGCCACAGTTGTTGTATCTCAGTATATAATGTTTCCACTCACAACCAAGAAATTAATCTTCCCCAGTGTATCCTTCAGTTCCTCTTTAATTTTGTGCAGTGGTGTATGACCACTCTTTTCACTCTGATATTTCCTATATGAAAGGGTTTCAATAAGATGTAGACCTCTAAGATGCTCTTGGGAGTGTTACATCTTATACAACAGAAGAATTTAAGGGAAGAGAAATACTGTTGGCTAGGTTAAACACCACGAATGAGTGAAGATATAATGACTGAACTATGAAAGCTCTAAGACCTCTTAGGAAAAGGCATATAAGGGGGAGGTATGTGCTGAGCAATGTAGGGGCTGACTGTGATTCAACATTCACTGCTGTAGAGATGGGTACAATTTACAGGAGGAGCTGGAAGGGTCACTGGGTGATAAAGCTGTTGCATTCCATTCTACATTTCTTGGTTCTTAGGGACAGGGAAATGGGAAGTCCCTTTATCAGCATGGGAACAGTGCATCCTTGTCTGTGGATTTATAGGGTGGAATAGACCTTCATCTTGCGGATAACTTCCGCTCAAATTAAAAAGCTGAGAAACCAACAGGCAATCTCATGATTTTGCAGGTCTGATACAGTGGAAATAAATACTTAAAGAAGTGATTGATTGGCAGTTTGATTAGATGCTTTGGTTGTAGATTGCCTAAATTTTCCAGAGGGTCTAGCATTGTATAAATAAGAGGTCACCAAATCTTCACACCCACCACCCCCTCCCAAGTCTGTGTTTCATGTAGAGAAGCGATAATAGAGAATCCAAGCAGACTGTGTCATATTGCAACTGAAGCAGCAGCCCAGGCTTCTGTCTTACCAGAGTTCATCACCTTGTACTCATTTTACATGCATGTAAAAATGGATATTTAATGTAATATACATATTATTGATCTGCTCATTACCATGTTCTCAAATCCTTTCTTACTTCTCTGCTAACGCTGGGGTCTGAAGTGGCAAGGCTTTGTGGCAAGAGTGAAATTAATTCAAGCAGTTTCTTCACAGTGGATCAACTACAATATTCATTCACTATAAAAGTTTGCATTCAAAGAATATTAAAGTTATAAATTAAATGAACAGGTTCCAATATACTCATAACTAGACTTCCCATATCATGTTTATCTGGGGTGCAGCTCTACAGTGTAACAGAAAATGACATTGTTGTATTAAGAGAAGGGTAAAGACCTACAATGCTGTGGAAATGATTCAACAAAGAGTAACACTAGAAACACCACAAACATTTTTCTACAGGGAAAAATGCATTTTTGTGTTTCACTATGAATTATGAGAAATATAGTGTGTCCTAGCTGATAGGATTTGGAGCTGTGTTTCGGGTATGGTGACTTCTATTCCTGTTACTGCTCTGTTGGGTGAGTTACCAGCTTGCTTTGTCTTCTGTGCCTTCGTTTCCCTGTCCATTGAACAAAGTTATAGTGCTTTTCCAAAAACACTGTAGATCTCTAGCAGACAGCTGTTTCTCACCTATCAAAAAACTCACTTTTCTATGAAATCCCAAGGGATTGTCTGAAGGGATGGGAAGAAAATAAAAAGAAAAAAAAAGAAAAATTAACTTTAGTAGAATTTTGTCTATTAGATCTAGGCAGAGACTGTATCCTTTATCTTAGGCAAATTATGGCTTTTTGCTTTTGGATTTTTTTTTTTGGCTTGTGTCAGCTATGCAGTTTTGTGCTGTTAACTGAAATTGTGTGTTTTAATACGTTTCTTGAAGTCAGAAGAAATCAGAGCTTCCTTTTTATATAAAATGATCATTTCTTTAGAGAAACAGTTTCAGTTGTAATTTCTTCAAGCTGGTCAGAACAGCATTTGGCACCTTGGGCCAAACAAATGCAAATGTTGGGTGTGTGTATTTTTATAAATGGGACATTGTCTCTGCCTTTGCCTCATGCAGCAAAGTCATGGTATTGTAAGTAGTAGATGTAATTCAGTAAATTACACTGTGCCATCCTACACCATTTTCAGTGTGAGGTGGTTTTGTAACTCCTGTGTGTGAACACACAGTCTGCTTGAAGTACCTGCCTAAGATGAGTACTCTTACTAAAACCAGCATGAAATTAGATTGACATGAGATTGTCTCCCATTCTCTCTTATGTGTGCTCTTCATTAGTTTGCTTCATGTTTTAATCTCTTGTAGGAAATGTTTTAACTGATATAATTAAGGTCCATAATCACATAACCTAACATTGATTGTAACTATTACGAATGTCTAGAATGACTTCTGCCTACAGATTTTCCAGGATTTTCAGGAGCCTAAAAGCTCCTAACTTTAACAATAGCCATTGTTAAAGTTTAGTGTAACTTGTGTTTACTATTTCCTTCCCCCTTTCTTTGAAAAATACACGTATGTTTACATATGTGCAACAAAATTTCTATCTATATAACCACATGCAAATACATATTGTTTTCCCTAATAAGAAAGTTTGCGTATGGAAAGTAGAAAATATTACTATTTTCAACTGGTTTGTATACTGCCCTGAAGCAAACCCAAGCTCGAAGTTGTCTTGAAATCCCCAAATACTGAGATGCAAATTTAAATCAGCTTCTCAATTAGCGAGTTCTTTGTATTCGTGACAGCTTGAATTTAGGTTCCTACTATGGAATACCTTCTACATTCTCTGTGTGTCAGACACAGAGAGCTGTATTTGGCAGAAGAGCATGTAATACAACAAGTTTTACACTATATCGATCCAGTTGAACAGATAGTGTAAAAAGTGTGTTATTCAGTAAGCAAGACATGTTAGGAGTTATTAATACTGATAGCTTTCCCTGAGGTTACTTGTGGTTCCCTGCAAAGTTAAGTGCTAAGTTATGTTTTTTATATAATATATTGCTACTTTAAACTTCATAGGAAATAAAACTTCTATTATAAGGAACATTTGGTAGCAATTTCATGTCTGCAAGTTGATATAGCATTGAAGACTTTGTATGCTGTACTCAGAAGGAGGAAAGAAATACACATGCCTTGCTCCTTCATACTTTTTCTGAGGAACACTGGAAGCAGTTCATTTGACTGCACTATACCACAGCTGACTAGATGAACAAAAATCCATCACCAAAGCTGTCATTTCAATTTCAAACTCATTTCCTCTCTTTCTCTGTTTCAGAATCTGTGTTGCAAAGGCTTATCCCCCAGCTCCTAGACAAAGGCAACTTGTGAATAACAAACAAGGTGATTTTGCTTGCAATGTGTTTCACCAGCAGCCGGTATTGCAGATACATCATGAGTTATTTAAAGGAAACAATACAGATTATTTGGGAAAAACTTATATTGACTTATTATAGAGTGTGTATTTCAGTGGTAAAGATTGTAATGAGAATAATCTCTTTAAAATATGGAATGCTTCTGAGAAAGACAGTCATAGAATTTCTTCTTTGCTGCCACCTCAACATAGCATCTAGTGTGATCTTCCTCAAATTCCATTAAGACAAATATAGTTTTCCTACTTATTTTCTCTTTAGAACCACACACAAATAAACCTTTCAGTGCTAAGTTCATTAACAAAGAAACAAAAGAAGAACTGGTTGCAATTGTTGCCAAAATAACAGCTGTTATTGCAGGTAACAAAAACAAAGGTTACTTTCCAACCCTGAGGTACTACAGGGATTTTGCTCCTTTTGACAGCTGGCATGTATTTCTATAAAATGTTAAGTGCTTTTTAAAAAAAATCTATGTATAGAATTCTATTGGGTTATTTAGGAGAAGAATATTTTAATGCTCTTCACTATAGAAATGATGTTTGCCCTCTTATTTCTTCCAAGTATAGGACAAAGACTTTGCAAAGTAAAGGGCATTCTCCACTGCAGGATCAGTTTTGTTGAGATTCTGGGTCAAATATACTGGGATCATATGCCAGAGAAAGCTGGCAGTGTATGTTTTGCCAAAACAGCATCGCTGCACCGAACCACTTCCCAATGACTATTAATCCATTGCATGTTCCTGCTTCTATAAACCTTGGTGCTTCTTAAATTACACAAGTACGTCTTTCTGGAGAATGAATGCATAAATTAATATCTTATCTCTGCATTTAGTTCCTGAAACAGTCATTCTGACTTGCGAGTGCCTGCCTCATTGGAGTTCTTGTGGTGTCAGTTGTGACATTTTGGTTCTGTTTTTGTCAGCACACTTCTGTGTTAACAGCATAGCATTCTCTCGTGTGGGAGAGAGCTGCCACAGTATCAGTCATGATGAGTACAGAGCGCAGTTGGTTTCACCTCCCAAATTCCTGGGTGTTGTATTTTCTTGCAGAAGGAGGTAAAGGTTTGGTAACCTTTCTAAAAGCTAACCATGGCTGTCTTCCAAGTGCCAATTTTTATTTCTGACAGGCTTTGAATGCAACTCAAATACAGCAGGAGTCAAAAAAAAAAAAAAAAAAAAGGGGAGCTTTAAATAATAAATGACATTTAAGCCAGAAGTAAGCTAGTAATTAAAATTATTGCCTGCAAAAGACTTTTTTTTTTTTTTTTTTTTTTTTCCCCTAGTGGCAGCAGAGAGAAGACCTCAAGAAGCTACAGCATCAGCCCAAACCTCTGAAAAACCTTAACTAGAAACTTTGCAAAAGGAAGTTGACCTGTGATTAGCCACATGGAGAGCTGAAGAGGAAAACCTAAAACAAAACAAAGAGTGTTAAAAAACATTGCTAGAATATCATAGAATGTTGGGGGTTGTAAGGGACCTCTGGAGGTCATGTAGTTCAACCCCCCTACCAGAGCAGGGTCACCCAGAGCAGGTCACACAGGAGGTGTGCAGGTAGGTTTGGAATGTCTCCAGAGAAGGAGACTCTACCACCAATATGTATTTATATTTTTGAAGATTTGTCTGGCCTCTGACTCAAAAGATTGCTCAGGATCTTGTGTGTTTTGTTTGTTTGCCTTCTTTTTTTCCTGTGCTGCTTTGTTCATTGCTAGATTTTAGTATATACTCTGCTCAGGAGAGAAATTGGCACACTTATTAAATATTCAGATAGGTACTGCTGTAGAGATGTCAAAGAAGAGAAGATCAAAGGGACATTTCTTTGCATAAGAAACATGGCATTGATTTTGTATTTCTATATAAAGAAGATGAAGCTTAGTCTGTAAGTGTCTGACAAACTACTTTAATCTTTGTGTGTGATGGTTAGTAGTGGTCATTTGGGGACTACAGTACAGCTCTTGTCTCCAGCATCTCTAACACTTGCCCTTCAAACTAGCTTTTAAATGCTCAGTTCCACCCAGGAGTAGTCAGTGCTGAGGTGGGAGCCTTAAGCTATTTCTGCAGGGTCTGGAGGAAGTCTGCTGCTACAGAATGGGCTTTGCCAACTGCCAGCATAGAAAACAAATGAATAATTTAACACAGGACAAACATTCCAGTTTTTTTAAAACTTCTGCTTGACACTGCTAAACTGAAAAATTCCAGTTCTGTGGTAGAAAGTGAGGGGTTTTTTTTCAATCTCATCCTTAAGGTAACTAAAATGGAAAGCAATTCTTATTGAAGTAGAACATTATGAGTTACTGAAACAAAACAGATTAAATTGGCTTTGGATATGTAAGAAAAGATTTCTGTACCATGAACCTTTTGTGTATTCTGACTTTTTCCCCTGTTTTGGGATAAGGATTTTTGAAATGTTTACATTTTCTGCGCATTATGCAAACTATTTTATGCCTCGTTCTAATACCATCACTATATAGGCATGGTTCAAAAAAAACTCTGCTAGGTTGTCCCTTTCAGATACAAAGTACCAAAACTGATGAAGAATGTGTGCTTGTTTGTTCTACACGCCCTCAAGAACTCTTTGTTCTCAGGAGAGACGAAATGGTTACACCATTTCAGGGTACTGGTTTGTTGCATTCTGGTATTTTAGTTCCCTGTGCATTTATGTTTCTTAATACAGTGATGGCAGAGTGGACATGCTCAGCTCTGTGAGCATAGAGGTAGGTCATGTGGAAAAGCAGATGATCATCTTTTGTGTCTGCTCCATGTCAAGCCTCTCAAGTGCTCCCGCTGTAATGAATAGTTGCCTGGGGAGAGTAGAAGCCATCCCATCAGAAAGCAGCACAAACAGGGCTGCTCGATGCAGGGGAGCAAGCTGGGACCTACAGGTGACCCCAGTGCAGGCTGGGGGCTCACTGATGGGGTGACCACCAGCTCTGAGCTAGGAGAAGCTGGGGGGAGTTACAGGATCTGTTGACAATCCAGGAATCATCAGTCAAGGCAAAGTAACAATTCATGCTAAGGGTCAACCCAGGAGGTCCAGTGAGGAACAAGCAAGATGTAGGGCCAGAAACAGTCTGCCTGTAACATTGGTCTTAGTCTGACCAATTGGAACAATTCTGCATTTCCAGTTCCAAGGTTGAAAGGGGCTAGATCTGTGTTGCACAACAAGGGAAGCTCTTCTTTTAAGCTAGAGGATTTAAGGGTACTTTCCTCCACATATCTATTCAATTAGAGATGATACCAAGCAAAGGGAGTACTGTATGTCCAATACCAGGAATGCAGTTATGTAAACAACAGATAAGGTGCCAGTAGACAACACTGGTGAAGCTACAGAGTACTTTGGGGGATGTGTTGAGCCATGACATGTCGTATGCAGGAGGAACGGGGAGTCACACTGAAACAAATACATCCTTACATCAAAGGAAGTGTTTAAGACTGGAGAGGAAGACGGTGGGATGATGGAGTGATGGCATTACTAATCATGGCAATCACAGTCCTGTCTGTAGTGTGTTTCTAAATAAAAAGGAGGTAAATAGCCAAGGAAGCAAATGTATTATTGGTTTTGCTGCTCTTGGATTTAGGGTGGGTGAGATCCTTTTTCGAGAGGGGGAAGTTTTTCTTCAGTTTATGCCCACTAGCTTGTTTGAATTCAGGATGCTCTGTAAAGCAGGACAAAACCTGACACAAACCTTTTCAGTCCCTCAGCATGTTTTGGTTTTGCATCTCTGCAACTCCTCTTAGTCCCCACTTTCCTGTCTTGTTTCAAGGTGTCTGCCTCAAGGTTTGTTTGCTATGTCTGAAAAACAGAGTTCATGTGCAAGGGGCCACGGAAACATGGGATGAGGGGTAATGACTTCAAGTTGTGCCAGGGGAGGTTTAGACTGGATATTAGGAAGTGTATCTTCACAGAACGGGTTGTCAGCCATTGGAATGGGCTGCCCAGGGCAGTGGTGGAGTCCCCATCCCTGGAGGTGTTTCAGAGCTGTGTTGCCATAGCGCTCAGGGATCTGGTGTAGTTGAGGACTGTCAGTGTTAGGTTGATGGTTGGACTCTATGATCTTCAAGGTCTTTTCCAGCCTAGATAATGCTGCAATTCTGTGACAGCTTGAACTTTGAACTTCAAGCAAAACATACCCTAGGCATTTACATATACACAATACGTGCTTCTGTCTGCCAGCACAGACATCTGTTAGTAAAAGCACAACTCAAATTCTTCAAAGCATCTCTTTTTATTTTCCCACATGGACTCTCTGAGTCTATAAGTTCAATGTAACCTGAGGAAAATAATTCTATATCCTGAGCGTGCCATTCTAGTTCAGTATTATCTGTGTTTATCACCATTAATTTTGGATAGGCATGTTCTCAAGGGTACATTTGATTTGTTCCCATAATTATCTGAATAAAAAGTACCTCCTAGCTTTTTCTTCCCACTTCTAAAAAGGTAGGGGACTCACTCATGGTTCCAAGACCACAAAGCATTAGTGGCAAGCTAGGTAGAAAGGTAGGAGAAGCTGTCTGGGAATCAGTCAAGTGCCATGTCCTGCTTTGATTTGTCACCTTTCTCATGCTGAGAAATACTGTCCTGTTCACTCATTAGGCATCCTTCCCTTCTTGTTGACACTTTTTTTCACAAGTGTATGAGAATATAATGCAGATTGTGCACAGATTTGGTTAAAGTAGACTGGATGTCAGCAGTAAGTGACTGCAAGAAGAGAGGCAACATACATATGTTTTTACATACATACACTCACACACATCCTTTTTAATACTATCTTTTTCACTCATGATGTCTGCCTTGTTCTATAGTAAGGCATGAAGCAAAAGACTCATATTCAGCCTCCCAACCCAGAAACCTAGATGTGGCTTCTGTCTGTATTCTTTTATTTCAGCAAAGTCATGATCTTGTTCAGAATTTTGAGCTGGACTAATTAAAGCTGCAACTTCAGTATAACTTGACTTTAACTTTTACTGCTAAGAATTTCACTATGTCTGTTTTTCTTAACATTTTATAAGACAACTGGCTGCAGACCCCATCAAATCTTGTAAGACCAAATAGATGTCTGTTAGTGCATCTCTGTTTGCTTTTCTCCATAAGCTATAAAGAACCTTTATCGTATGTTGATGAAGTTCATTGGAAGGCAGAACGGCTTATTTGTGTCTGTGTTCAGCCTGTACCCGGGGCTAAACTGCAACAGTTGTTCTACCATCCGATGCTCCCTCCCCAGCTGAGAAGGGGAATCAGGAAAAAAAAGGAGAAGCCCCATGAGCTGAAGTAGAAACAGGTTTAATGAAAAAAGAAAACTAATACAATCACCAACATAAAGTATACAAGCCTATACTTACCCTTGTCCTTAGGATCATGAGCAGAAGGCCAAGGTGAAAGAGCCCCAGGAAGAGGAACCCCACCCTCAGTGAGCTCCCTCGTTTTCTAATGAGCATGATTAAGTGGTATAGTGGGACCTAGTGTGTGTTTAAATTTTATCAAAGTGGATTTAATGTGAGGACCGTATGGGATTTGTCCAAAGAATAGCAGAGAAAATCACAGCTAGGAAGGTCTTTTTTTTTGTAAGTCACTAGATGTTGCTTTTGGATATAACACTTGTTGTTTAACTTGAGTAAATTTGGATGCATAATACAGACTCAGGAAAGAAGATTGTTAGAAGACCAGAGAAAAGACGATTACTTAATACTAGAACTAGTATTCAGTAATGTATTACTAATGATAGGATGAGAGGAAATTTCCTCAAGTTGCATCAGGGGAAGGTTAGATTGGATGTTAGGAAGAAGGTTTTTACTGAGAGGGTGGTCAGGCACTGGCACAGGCTGCCCAGGGAGGTGGTGGAGTCACCATCCCTGGAGGTGTTTAAAAAACGAGTGGGTGAAGCAATCGAGGCCATGGTGTAGTGGTTAGGGAGATGATGGGATGAAGGTTGGACTTGATGATCCTAGAGATCCCTTCCAACCATAGTGATTCTATGATTCTTTTAGTTCAGGGGCTCTTGTATCTTACAGCATGGCTGCCATCTTATAAGAGGTCTCAAAGGAATCTCTTGTTCATATTTTCTGTTTCTTCCATTCCTGTTTCCTCCATCTTCAGTTCCCTGTTTTAACACCAACTACCAAAGCTGATGAAAGATAAATAATATTTATCTGAATCTGTGTAATTTATGAGAGCATTCAGGATAAGACACCTGCACTGTGTCTATATTCAATTTTACAATGACTTAGCATGTGTGTGTGTGTAGGTACTTGCTCATCTCTATTGTTATAGGTATATGCCAATCTACCTGTGTTTAGGTAGATAAATCAATATTTTTCTCTGACTGCAGTTTGTTCATTCCCCAGTAATACAAGCAGCTGTGTTTGAAAAACATCCCGCGTAATCGGAAATATTTATGTGGATTTCTTTGGAGCAACACAGGATCTGGTTGAATGTCTGTGTTACCTTTCACAAGTTGTTTATTGTAGGGTTGTAGGCAGCAGTCGTCTGTCCTATGGAGATACATTTGTTTGTTATGGTGCAAGCAAAACAAATTTTCAAGCTTCAGGCACTAAGACAATGACTTTAAGAGGAGAATTAAGAGGCCATAATTTTCAGATATGCCTATCTATTTCACTTCCCCAAATGGATATCTTGTTATAAATAACGACATAATATTTCCATCATAGCTGCTAATGTGCAGGGTTTAGAGCATATATTTAAGTTTAATGGATTTTAGTTTACCCTTGAGAGAAGGGCAAAGTCTCAGTAGGGCAACCTTACTTCCTTTAGACCAGATATAAGCAACAACTGTGCAACTGCAGAGCAGGTCTAAAAATAGAATTCTGGCAGCACAGTACAAAGCAGTGAAGTATAAAAGCAAGATAGCCAGTCTTACACTGCAGATAGCTGCTCACTGGAGATTTTTTCAACTTTAATTCAAAGGATTATGAAAGAGCCAATATAATGTATAGGTACATCAATTTTCCTATTACATAAGTTAACTGTACTTCATGGAGTTGCACCTGCCCAAACTCATTCAGATTATATGAGGGAAATGACAAAGTACCACAGTACAAAAAATCACATTACAGTAGTAATAATAGATGCTTGGAGCAATTTCAGCAGCTATCACTAAATCTCCTCCTTTCTCCCACTGCCTTTAAAAAACAAGGGAAAAAGAAAAAGAGAGGCAGTCTATTGCAAACAAAGACAAAACGGGGTCTATTTCTGAACAATATCTTCAGCTTTCATTGGTAGCCACCACAGTATTCTTTCAGCAGAGCTTGTACCATTATTTTGGCCAAGGGGGAATCTAGTCCTTAGTCCTAGTGCTACATGGTTCACCAAGTCCCAGGACTCAAATAGGTTGTCATACTTCTAAGCGTCCTGTTCATTTAGACAAGAATGAAAGCCATTCATCAGTCTGGTTGGGATTAAATGAGCATCCTATGGAAATGTGGTTGTGTTATATATCATGTTGATATACTGGTTTCCAAGCATATTTTGATCAGTGAACTCTTCAACACCTCTCACACTCACTTTTTAACTGAGAATACAGAGCTTATTGATCAATATTGCTTTATAGACTACTTAACATGGCTTGATAGAACTGATAGTCTGGTAATGACCTACCTGCATCAAGACCATGAGAGATTTGTTTCTGTTCTTCATCAGATGGTCCATAAGCTTAATAACTGTTTTCATTACAAGATATTCAGATACATATCCTTTATTGTTTGCCATCCTAGATTATAAGGTAGGTAATTGCACCTCCAACTCCACTCATATACATGTGCACACCAGTAAAAGCCTACCTCTTAGCTGTATTATTAGTCTCTGGCTATTTGATACTCCTCTTTCCTCTCCAAATCTGAAACTTACAGGAAAAGAAATGTGAATAGTTCTAAAGGCAGACTTTTATGCAGAAATTTGGAGTGGGGTGTGTGTGTGTTGTTATTTATTGAACTGTTTATTGTTCTGTAGAAGTTTACATGAGTGGAGCAGGGTGTTTTTTTAATTGCCAAAGGAAGGACAGTTACACTAATGGGTGATTTGCAATAAATTGGACCTTTTCCACTGGTGTTTTAATAGTTAAAGGTGGTAACTTTAGACACAAACACCTATGAGCTTTTCTTTCTCCATCTGGGGGGGCAGATCCTCAGTGGATGTAGACTTAAGCTGCAGTGAAATCGCTGGCACTAGGACAGAGTGAATCAGCTGAGCCAACCCACAGGAACCCATGGGACACACTGACGAGCCATGTACATTCTAAATGGGGCCAGAAGAGTAAATTCTGGGCAAAGCTGACTACAGCTCTGAAGACAGATATGCTCTCTTGAGGGCTGGAGGTTCTCCCTCCCAATAGCTGTGTTAAGAATGAGGAAATCACGTGCAGTGGACTTACAGTTCCTTGGCATCAGCTTGGTGTGAACGCATAGGGCCTGTTGCACCATGTATTTTAAAACCTCCGAGGTATGGCATTTATTAGAACAATGTGAAGTGCTGGGGTCTGACCCCCGAGCCCTGAATTAAGGTTGACATATGGGTGGTTCCCATGGCCCTTCAAAAGGAGGGGATGAGTTTGCCTTTTGGCTTTCCTCCGAGGTACGGCCGGCCTTGCAGGGAAAGCCCTCAGGTAAACAAGGCAAAACACAATGGAGGGGGAAGATGGAGCGGTGTATAGGTGTACTTTGAATTTAAATGGAAATAAATCTATATCATATAAAGAAATTAAATTTTAGAGCAAGTTTCAGTGCTACTTTCCGAAGACCTTAGTGTCACAAAGTAGAAATGATCCTTGAGTTCTCCTCATGGCTTGAAGTGGAAATGGAGAAATCTTGATATCATGTGAACAGGCAAAATAATTAGCTAACCTCTTAATTATGGGCAGATATTGGTTTGGTATTTCTTAACTCTATTAATTTTTGAAACTTGGATGGCACTACTCTCTTTAGATTTTGAATTAGTCCCTCCTTCTGGCTGTTGTATATAATGTTATCTGTTTCCATCTTTGTCCTTAAATTAGTAGCAAAATCTGATTTTGTTCACTGTAATAGTCTGTCCATTATTTTATATAAGTTTTCATAGTTGCTTAATGGCTTACATTGGCAGCAGTAATAAGACATTAAGGGGAAGTAGAAGAGGGACAAGGCTGATAAATTGTTGTTAGGACTCTCTGCAGAAACCTTACTAGCCAGAATGGGAGTTCTTTCACAAAGTAATAGTCTTTTTGAAGTGTTTTCTTCAGTGCCTCTTCTGGGACCTTTGGAAACAGCTGAAAAGTTAAAGCAACACTGATAAATAGTAGTGCAAAATGAAGTAGAATATAGGCTAATATTGATTAATCCATGAGGAAAATCGGCAGGAGATCATTACTCTAAGGAGACTAGTAGTTATCTCTGGTTAAGAGAAAGGCAACGTTACCTAAACGTCCTGTTTATCCCCCTGGTGTCTCAGAGCAGTGTTAAATGTATGCCTTGAAAGTTTTAAAGGTCATCTGCATTGTGTTGCAATCATCAGGCAGAATTTGCTATCTGACTTTATTTGTCAGGGTGGTTTACTGTTGGGAGAAGGCATATTTTGCCGGTATTGCTATCAACCTTTATCATGGCAATCTGATACTTGGAGGTTCAATTTTATTCTATTCTAAAGAAAGAACAAAATTTCTGGGGTCAAATGACTATGTTAGAATTTCTGCTTTAATTTTAAGGATATTTCTGAATTTCCTGATGAAGAGGAAGAGCTCAGGAACTTAATGGAAAATGCTTAAAATCAGTTCTTAAAGAGTTTAAATGCACTTTTTTTTTTCAAAGCATCTGTCAAGATTGTGGGAACTTGGCTGTGGTTTCTCCACCTTTATTTTTGGTGAAATGGCCTTTTCTTCCTTTTGCCCCTATTCTTTAACTTTAGTCTCGTACCAAAATATTGTGGTGCTGTGTCTGAGTTTTTCTGTTGCATTGTTTTGTTGTATGGGGTGGTTTTTTTGTATTTTTAATGTATTTTTTAGAAGATAGTCATGATGAAATACTGCTGCTAAGTAAAATAAAGCGTGAAGCAAAGGTTTTAGTTTATCATTAAAAAACAAAAGTTACTGTGTCCTTCTTATAGAACTGCAGGTTAAAAATGACTTCTGGCTGAAAGATACTGAGTATGTGTTTGGGAAGTCTAACTGGTCATATGTGAGTTGTTTTTATTGCTGTTCATTGAATATCGGTGATTCTTCAACCTAGGTAGCAGGCAGCTCATTTGCATTGCATTTTAATATCATAGAATAGCCTTGGTTAGGAAAGACCTCCAAGATCACCCAGTCCAACCATTAGCCCAGCACTGCCAAGTCCCCACTACCCCATGTCCCTCAGCAGCACATCTACACGGCTCTGAAATCCCTCCAGGGATGGGGACTCCCCGTTCTGTGAAGAAATTGTTCCTAATATCCAGTCTAAACCTCCCTTGGCACAACTTGAGGCCATTACCCCTTGTCCTATCACTGTTACTTAGGAGAAGAGACCGACCCTGCCCACCCCCCCCACCCTCCTTTCAGGGAGTTGGTGTCAGCAATGAGGTATCCCCTCCCTCTTCTCCAGACTAAAGACCCCCAGTTCCTTCAGCTGCTCCCTATCAGACTTGTGCTCCAGACCCTTCGCCAGCTTTGTTGGCTGCCTTTGAACATGCTCAAGCAACTCAATGTTCTTCTTTTAGTGAGGGGCTGAAAACTGAACTTTAATAGAAAAGCCTATTTTGTAGGTTAGTTGTCCTGCTTTCTTTCCAGACTACCTAGTTGTAGTACTTCAAACATTCCTCTAATACCTAAAGTAATTGCTGTTTGGAAAAGTAACATTAAATGAGCTTGCCTTTTTTCCCAACTTCTGAGGACTGACAGCTCTCTGATTAAGTCTGTGGGGGAAAAAAGGAGTGCCCATAACCCTTGAAAATCAAGTTTATCTTGTCTTTCACTGACATTTTTAGCAGTTGGAGATCTTGACCTGCAATAACTCTTGTGAGTGATCAGCAGGTCATGGATGACTCATTGAGAACTTCCTCTACACAGAAACTTCCATTTATGGAATTACTCTTAAACAACCTTTCCTCTTTCTGCCTCTTTAAGGATAGGTTCCATGTTAATTAGAGTCTCCATAAGCAAGTGGTCCTTCTGATACTGCTTAAGGTGAATGAGAGAACCAGACTGGTTTTTAACACTGCTCTCTTTGTAGAAAGGTTATATAATGAACATTGAAATTAAAATAATAAAATTCTCTCAAATACTTTCAAAACAAGTAGAATATAGGATAGTTTTAGAGTGTTTATATTTTTTAACTGCCTTCCAAATTAGTGGTATCATCTTTTCTCTTGAGCCAGGCTCTGTGCAGCAGAAAAGCAGCACCACTCACCTCCTTGAGAAAAGTTCTTTGTGCCTTTGGTTGTATCAGAAGGAACACCATGTCCCTTGTTTGGATTCAGTGCTTATCCACTGGAGAGAAGAAACAGTGTAGTGAAACTTAGGTCACAGACTCAAAAATGCAAGAAATGAAATCTTACCCTCAGGGGAATTTTTTGTTTCCAAAACCAACCACTTTTTGTCTAAAACCTGGCTGCTGCTGTTACCCATATGTGTCAAACACATGGGTGTCAGTATCTAATTTTGTAATAACAGATAGCATTATACTGTACTTGTGTAATTATGCAGTAAGCCACAAAATGCTCAGTGTAAATCCCTGCTCCATGGAAGTCTGGTTTTGCTACTCACTCAAACTGCAGGACACCAACGTTCTAGGGACAATTTGAGATATTCTGATGAAGACTTTGGGAAGTAAAATTATTAACAACAGAGCAAAGGTATTGAAGCATAATCTGTGAGCAGGAAGGACTGCAGTTAAGCAGATGTACTGTTTGCAGAGATTAGTGCAGGAAAAAATACATTATTGGCAACCTGCTCAAGTCAGTTAGGATGTTCACCAGAAGGCAGATCACTGCTACTACTTTATTAACTTTGAAAACTAAAATAAGTCTGCCCTGAGGGTGCTGGCTGAGGAGATCAGAATGGTGCTGCTGAAAATGACCCACTGCTGCTTCAAGAATAATCTAATAAAGTTAATGCTGGAGGTGGTATTTCAGAAGTGCTTGTAAAGGTAGCTGCCATAATGCCCAGAAAAGCAGAAACTCCAGAGACTGTACAAAAAAACAGAAATATGAGAATGTGAAACTGATGGTGGAAAGAGGAGAAAATAGAAGTTTAATTAACAGTGTAATTGGGTTTGAAAATCAGTCCAGTGCTTCATTAAAAGGTCATTTGAAACTTGTAGTAAAATAAATGTGCCTTCAAACATTCTAGTATATAGTGAAGCTGTAAGCAGACAAGCCACAAGGTGACTAGAGAGGGAAAGGCTGGAAAATATAAGGAATCATGACTCCAGTCTAAGTTGGTGTGATTCCTTTGACTTCTGTGGGACTGTACTCATTTACATGAGCCTCAGAGCTGACCTAATATTTATCACTGCAACTGAGAATGGAAGTAGGGTTTTTGTGAGGAGGGTAGAGAGATTTCTCTATAAAACTGGTAAGACTGCATCTGGAGTGCTGGGTCCACTTATGAGTAGACCAGTATGAGAGTCATGGACATACTGCAGCGAGTCCATCAAAGGGCCATGAAGATGAGCAAGGAGTATCTGATATATGAGGAGAGGCTGAGAGAGCTGGGACTATTTAGCTTGGAGAAGAGGCTAAAGAGGATCTTAGCAATGTGCTTAAATACCTGATGGGAGGGACTAAGGAAGGTGTAGCTTGAGTCTTAACAGTGGTGTCCAGTGAAAGGGCAAGCGACAATGGGTGCAAACCGAAATACAGAGAATTCCATTTAGGTGTAAGAAATTTTTTACTGTGAGGGTAGTTAAACACTGGAAATGGTTGCACAGAGAGACTGTAGAGATTCCATCCTTGGAGACATTCAAAACCCTGGATGAGATCCAAATCCACCTGCTCTAATTGACTCTGCCTTGAGCAGTGCTGCTGGTCTGGATGATCTCCAGAGGTTTTTTCCTTCTAAACCATTCAGGTTTGACCCTGTACTTCCTGTAAAAGTAAAGTTGCTGTTAATTTTTGAGTCACGTAGGATTATCTGGAATTCTGTTAGCCTGTGACTTGGAAAGAGTCTCCCTGTTTTAACTTCTAATGTCCTGTCTTATCAAAGAGGATGCTACCTGTTCCATAGCACTCACTATAAGGGGAGATATCTTTAACCAGCAAAAAGAAAAGGAGATTCTGCTGTTCAGTCCAGTGAGGCAAGGAGTCCACCTAAAAAATCCCTTCTTTCAATCTGGATGTACATGTTTCTGTAAAGCATTTGTTTTCACAACGCTTCTTGAAGGTGTTGTGAGGAAGTCCTACAGCCTTGTTCCTGTACAACAAGAAAGCAAATGATTTGCTCAGCATCCTGTGATTAAGTTATGAAGTGCTGACTCAATCTCTTTGGTAACTGGGGTCCTAACTCAACAGAGAAATCCATCTCTAGCAAAGGTTACATGAAGTGTTCTGGTGGCTGATCACTAGACACCTACCTAGCTGCTTTCTCACTTCCCTCCTCAACAGGACAGGGAGATAAAGTAAGATAAAAAAGACTGTGAGACAAGATAAAGATAAGGACATCGCTCATCAATTACCGCCATAGGCAAAACAGACTTGATTTTAGGAAAAATAATTTATTGGTGATTAAAATAGAGTTGGATGGTAAGGAAAAAAGACAAAAAATGAAAACACCATCCCACAACTCCCTTATTCCCAGGCTCAACTTCACTTCTTCATTCCTGACTTCTCTACCTCCTCCAACCACCTGCTCCAGCCTATGATCTCCAAGGTCCACAGTTCCTTCAGGAAATAATCCACCTGCTCCATTGTGGGGTCCTATGTGGGCTACAGTGTGGATATCTGCTCCACCACAGTTTCCTCCACAGACTGTGGTGAGGCCCATGACTAGGTGCTGTTGTGGTTTTGGAAAGAGTGAATATTTCTTTCCTATTGAAAGTGTTGAAAATATCCCATTTGAAACTATAAAATCCTCACTGAATACACAGAAAGAAGCAAATGGTATAGGTGGGTGAAACCCTTAATGACAGTGTTGAGAAGTAGGGAAACTTCTTTCCTGGAGAAAAGGATTTTACTGCCACTGTAAAAAGTTTTGTGTTGGAGCAGAAACATGTGGCAGAATATCACTGTGTAGTGCAATAAGTCAGTAATCTTCCTAGCAAAATTTAATACCCTTCAATATAGCCCTTTCAAGGCTGAATTTGGTTTGAAAAACTTTTTTTTTTTTTATTATTATTGGCCATTTACTAAATCCATGTATTGCCAACCTCCAGCCTGCAGAAGTTCCAACTCAAAAATGAACTGCATTAATTCCTTGCTGAGTGTTAAGTTTGTTTTATTTCTAAACTTGAACTGCATTATCTGGTTTGCTACAAATAGTGTAACAATTATTTCTAATCCTGTGGGGTGTGTTGATTGGCAAGTGATAAATATCTCATAAAAACAATTTCTTCAGAGCACTTATGGCAGCCAAAAACCAATGATTAATTGATTAGTGTCTGTTCTGTAGATAAGAAGTCCATAATTTATTTACAGTTTTATCCTCAAATGCTCATTAGAGGGAGGAACATGAAAGCCAGTGCTCTGCTTACATTGTTTTACTAGGAAAAAAAAAAATGTGTGTCACTCTAGTTTAAAGACTTGGGCACTGATGACTATCTTTCCACATTAATTTATCAGAAGAAAATGGTGCAGGGAGCCAATGTATTCTGCTGCTTCTCAGAGGGGAAAAAAAAAAAAATCGATAAAGAAAAGCACAGAGGAGGGAATTATTCTGCATTCCTTTCTCAGGGGACTCCTTTAAAGTCTGATTCTCAGACTATTGCACCTCTACTCTTCACCTGTAAAATAAGAAACCCAGCATGTTCTACATTCTAAGTTCTAAATATGAGTTGGGGATACGAAGATCTCAGATACGATAGGAATGGAGGTTCTATTGATTGATTGATTAAATAACAAACTTTTTAAAAGTTATACAAAGGCTAAGACACACAACTACAAGCACACAGTGTATTTCATGCTATCTATGCAAAATACACGCTGCTTTGTTATGGAAGACTTAAAATTTGAGTCTTTATATAGATAGAGGCATTGCTAATAACACCTCCAGTTTCACGATATTTTTCTTCAAAATTATTCACTTTCTGGAAAATTATTGAAAATCTGACTGTGACAGCACTAGGAATGAATGGTTGTGAATACTGAGTGCCTTATTAGAATGTTTTTGTGTGAATATGTTGAGTTAGTTAAATAGATGTAAGAAAAACAAGCAGGAAGGTGAGGCCATTCTCAGCAAACACTTCTGAGCTGTTGTGAGACTCTAGTTAGGATCAAAAGCAGCCTTGAAATCAGAGTGAGAGATAAAATTTAATGAGGGACTTTATCCCCTATGTGGGGACAGAGAATAGTTTGATAGCAGTATCAATTTACTTTTCCTGTTGTGTTGGTTACAAAAGTTGTTTCTAGGCTATTTTCAGGTGCTGCTAAGCTCACTGTCACACATAAACAGCAGACTGTTTAAGAAATATATTTCTTACAGAACTATTCCCTTCTGGTTTAAATGAATGGTAGTTGGTTCCAAGGCTGATACCTGTTTCCTGAGCTGTTACAGACTATTGTTTTTATTTCAGAATATACTCCTTGCATGACTTCATAATCTTCGTTGCAGGATCAGATGGTGTCAAAGTGCTTTCCAATTCTGGGGACATGTATTTTTTAGGACAGTGTAGAAGGTAGACTGGAGTGTGTATTTTTGCATGTTATTGTCCATGGTACAAATGTTTAGGGGACTTCTAAACACTGGTTTAAAATTAATATGAGTCTGACTGCATTAATCTTTTTTTTAAATTGCAAGCAGCTACTCTTTAAAGCTGAACTCAAAAGAAAGAATTTGATGCGCTGGCTTGCTGAAATTTATGTCCTTTTTTCCCTTCCACATTCTAAAACAAAAGCTAAGTAACACATTGACAATGCCATTTTCTTATGGGTTACAAAGATGTATATGTGAGCTTCCACGATGTAAATAATAAAAACCTTTATACCTTGTATATAAGAAAACCAGATAGGAATATGTTAAGGTCAACTTAAAATGCTATTTTTTGTACATTCTAAAAAGTTGCATTCATGAAAAAGATTTTGAAAGAGATTCTGATTCGTCAATAGGCACTACCAGAAATTAAATGTGTGCACTTAAAGCAGGAGGGTAAAGCATGATATTTACAGACCACATCAGATCCCATTGGTGTTAGACTGACAGTTTCATCAATACCCATCACAATCTGTATGTACGTGTGCTTCCTTAATTCCCGTTCACTAATGGGGTTTGATGCTTTTCTTGGCCCATTGATTATGTCTGTCTGAACTGATTGTAGCAAATGTAGACTAAAAATCTTACTCTAGTACTACTTAACTGAGATGCTACAAGATCAGCCTCTAGTGGGACTTTGGTAGCACTTCTGGTCAGTGGAATTGGTAGACAAAAATGTTAAAAATACCATGGAATTGCGATGGTGTCTTGCTGCTACCATTGCCAGTCTTTTCCAAAGACAATCTGTTCCTCTTATACTCTTGGAAATACTAGAATTCTTTCTTTATTATTTTAGGAAAATCACTAAAATTCTGCAATAAAAGACCAAATTTAGCTCTGGATGAAATTGTAGTTTTATTGAAGCAATGGCAGTTGACCTCAGTGGGGAGGACCAAGACCTCAGATACATATTGAATGTACTTTGCCTTTCATGTAAATGCACCATACGAGATTAAGCACTGTGTTAAAAAGTCATATACGCTCAAATCATGGAATCACAGAGTTGTTGAGGTGGTAAGGGACGTCTGGAGGTCAGCTGGTCCAACCCACCTGCTCTGTCAGGGCCACCTAGAGCAGACTGCCCAGAGTTGTTCAGAGTTCTAGAATTGTATTAGCAGGTAGTAATGTGTAAGATCTAAGTGACCTGTAGTGAGGCCAGGAAGATACAGGGACTGGAACCTTTACTAGTTGTATTGCCAATCTGCCAAAAGCTTTTTTTTTTTTTTTCATTTCTCCTCTCTTCTCTGCTTCCTAAGCATGAATCTGAAAGCTAGAGGGAAGTGTAGGAGACTCTGTCAGTGAGTGAGTTGTTGCCTTAGGTGATATTTTCTTTCAGTTCTTAAAACACCTTCATTTTAATTACTGGATAAACAGACCATGTATATACATGATTTTTGTATATATTTACTCAATACAGTGCTGAGTTTCATTTGAACTATGCTTCATGGTAATTATAAATACTACGCTATCTTGCATTTTCTGCCTCATGAACATCATGAGTCACGACATGGTACTAAATTAAATGGATGTTCTTATTACTATGAAGTGTTATGGTTGAATTAAGCTTTCAGTCAATAAGCGTGAGGTACTGCCCTTTTGGTATTCTTCACATTTGCTTAGACTTTTTAGAACTTATTTCTCAGATGATGCCTTTGAAAGGCAATTTTCTTGTTATTTACAGAGAATTGTCTATCTGAAAATGTCAATCATAGCTTCATAAATAATTTACACTGGCTCTGCCATTTAGTCCTTCCCCACTCCAACCTTAATGCTGTCTCTCTTCCTTGTGGCAACACAACCATTTCTGAGATCGTCTGACAACATCAACAAACACAGGGAAGCAAGAAGTGCTAAACATCACCACTACTTTTTTTTTATCTTTTAAATTTTTTTTTTTCCAGTTTCCAGTTTACCATATGGTCACACAAAAGTTTGTGATGCCAAAAGCAGTAGCTGGAAGGAGGCCTGGAAGGAACAGGGAGGAGACAGAGTGGACAGTTCTGCTTCCTGTGAGTATTCTGAGGAAGTGCACATTGAGTTTACAGCCGTAGCTGTGGAATTTTAATTTTGTTCTTTGGATTGTGCATTGTAGTGGTATTTTAAGAGCCACACTGAAAATTCGTCTGGACAAGTAATTGCAGTGCAAGGGAATATATCCAGAGCACCCACTTTTGGGCAACTAATTTAGCCACCTAGTTTCCATTTGTTCCTCCTAACTTCTCCAGGTTAGAATCCCTTTGATAAGGTGTCTGCACTGGATTGCATCAGGGAGAAGTTTCCTTCTCCCTGTAGCGCACAGAGAAGATGGAGATGGTCCTGAAGGCTCTGATTGCTAAGTGTAGGAAATGTGCCCAAAGCTGCACCTGCAGCACACAGAACCTGTGCTTTCCTGAACCTGCATGAGTGCTCTATTCGCATAATTGCATAAAGACTACATCCTCTTGTAAAACACCTATGCTTGAGGGGTAAACATCTACCCCAAGTGTGAAACCTCATTCCCTCAAGGAAGAAAGGACTCTGGTTTTGGACCCAACTAAACAGAATAGGGCAAGGGGCCCAGCTGTCAAGGACAAACCATTTCATCATCTGTAGATTCAGAATTTGTGGAAATAGTTCTTGCTGTACATTCTGATGTTCTTACCTTACCTTTGGACTTCTGCTTTGAAAGCACAGTGTATGCTAAGTAAAAGCTTGGAGCACTCATTGATCGTTGGCAAGAAGCCAGTGGTACTGAATGTAACACAGGATTAAAGAATGATTTTGTAGCACTGGTGCACAAGTGTGAAAGGCATGACTGAACACAGAAGTGCACAAAAGCCCCTAATTTCACAATTTTTGAAGTTTGTAAAGTTTGATTTTTATGGCTCTGATGTTGATTTGTTTTTTTTTAAGAAGCAGCCAAGAGTTGGGGTGGAGGAGGAGAGGGAGTATAAGGATCTTGGTTTGTAGGAATTTTTTAATATTTGCAAGTTCTTTTTGAACTGGGATTATGCAGTTTGTCATAAAACCAAATTCTGAATTCCCTCGCAAGTTTATACTTCCCATTCTACCTGATGCACAAAATCTATGGCCGTGTTAGACATCCTGGAGTATACTAAAGCCATTCACAACGTTACAATCTTGTTCAGCACCTCAGATCATAGACTAGTTTGGGTTGGAAGGGACCTCAAAGCTCATCTCATTCCAACTCCCCTGCCATGGGCAGGGACACCTCCCACCAGACCAGGTTGCTCCAAGCCCCATCCAACCTGGCCTGGAACACTGCCAGGGAGGGGGCAGCCACAGCTTCCCTGGGCAACCTGGGCCAGTGTCTCACCACGCTCACAGGAAAGAATTTCTTCCTAATATCTAGTCTAAATCTACTCTCTTCTAGTTTAAAGCCATTACCCCTCATCCTATCACTCCATGCCCTCGTATAAAGTCCCTCTCCAGCTTTCTTGAGGATGAGTGAAAACAGGAAGATACCAGTATCTTAAACCTCCTCACTTCTGCATCTGACTGAGTACTCCGTAGGCAATTTCAGAGCAAAGTAAAACATCTTAGTGCAAAATCTTTACATTTTCAACTAATGATACTTTAAACTAATTGCCATACTTTGCACACACTTAGCAATTAGAATCCCTTGCACAGTCAACTGCAGTGCTGTAGAAAGCTTCTTACGAGCACTGTGTGCTCCCAGCTTCCAAGTGAAATCAGGTCATTGAAAGGTTTGCCAGTCCTCTGTATCTACAAGGTATAAGACTGCATGCTTAGTCATGCAGGCACATCTCTACTGAGCTGTTTTATTCTTGTCAGGCATCAACTTTTCCACATTGCAAATGATTGATGTGTGAATGCAAAATGTTTGAAAATGGTAGTACAGGCTATATATGTGTGCCTGTGCTCCCATAAGTATAGGTGAAAGAGGCAAAAAGTTATTAAAAAAGAGGAAAAAGAAACAAGCAAGCACCATGAGGAGCAGAGGAGGCAGTATAGTTCCCAAGGCAACTAATCTTTTCTCCCTTTGTAAACCCTAGAACTCATGTAGGCAAAGAGCAATCCTCACGTCTCCACAAATGTATTTTTGAAGAATGATCTCTGTCACTGGTTAACATTTTTGTCCAAGATAGAATTTGTCTGTTTAAAGTGGGAGAGATTGATGTTTCCAGTGATGAAGGATTATGTGCTTTAGTATGCTCTTTAATCTATTTGGTCTCACTTCTTGAAATTTTACTCATTTTAGTGGTAAGAAGAACCTCAGAAGGCAAGAGGGATCTTAAAGTAATATCAGAACTCAAAGTCAGATCTACTCATTCAGGTATTTTAGTCTAGTCTTTTTTGACTATAAGCCAGATAAGCGCTACTACAAAATCCCACGTGTAGAGCAGTGCTAACGTTAATAAGTTATGTTACTCCGGTACAGTACCGCCTTATTAATTCTGTCACCTTAAAATAGCAAACATTATGATTACTATCATGAATAGGTAATTCTATTCATATTCAAAACCTCAACCTCATTTCTCGAGCACCTTTTATTCCAAGAAATGTGTGTGTGTATGTTCAACTCACAATGGAGGAGAAAGCGATATTAATTTCTGACTGCAAAACATTTTACCAGCATAAATAAAACTTTCCTTTCTACAGTGTGTTTAATGTAAAGATGGGAACAAAAGAACCAAAATTACCTTATACAGTGGGATCATGGTTAAGAGACCAGAAGCCATCTAATCCTATTCATTGTCTACATTTGGTAATATGAAAATGTTAATAGAAAAAAAGGGGGAGATATATGTAGGAAGTGCAACATTATTGCCTACTGCTGACAGCAAATTTGTACAGTTAAATTTCATGTTTATACTTGACAAGAATCTTTCATATACTTAGGAATTTCATGGTAATATTAAATTTAAAATTAACCAGATCACACAACAGATTGAAAAGTTAGAAATGTATTAGGACTGACACTATGGACCCTTGAAATAAATGAGAGTATTTTCATCAACTTCTGTAGCCCTAGAGTCAGGCTGTGAATGCAGAGATGTATTCAAAGTAATACTGGCCCTTTTGTTAGGGTTTTAAAACACTGCTCTTACTTTTTCTCTTCTATCATTTTACCGTGTTGTGGCCTATGTCTTATACTAGAAATACTGTTTATTGAGGAAGTAGCCAAAAGCATGGACTATTACAGGATTTTTGTTATGCTAGATGTCTTTTATATATGGAATAATAAAATACGTTCTCTTCAGTTTACAGTAAAGCATTGCACTTCCAACTAACATTAAATGAAGTTTAGACTGCACTTGCACCAGCAGAGGATGTCGGGGGAAGGATAGAATTAGACACATATCTAGATGTTCCCAAGATTAGACCCAAACTCAGGACATGAACCAGTTCTTTTCTAGTTCTAGCAGTGACAAATTTCTACCCAGAAAATGCTGTTAAAACAGACCTGCCCTTACTCAGATATCTAGTTTGATGTACCTGTCTACATTTAGCCAGTACTCAGGGCTAAACCAGAGCAGTTAGTCCACTACTTGATGCTCTTTCCCCAGTTGAGAAGGAGAATCAGGAAAAAAGGCACCTGGTCCTTGAGGTCAGGAGCAGAAGACCAATAGGGAGGAGCCCCAAGAAGAGGAACTCCACCCTCAGTGAGCTCCCTCCTTTTCTAATGAGCATGATGAGGTGGTGTGGGATACACCTCTGAGTCAGTGCCTTGAGTGGATCTCCCAGCTGACTGGGGCTGCTCATGGCTGCCTGCATGGCTGGGACATGGGGCTGTGCTGGGGAACCAGGACAGTACCCTAAATACTTGTACTGATTTCAAGAGGATTCAGTAAGGAATATTCTCTCAGGTTGGTAGAAAATGTAGAAACAAATGATCATGAATTCCACAATTTCATAGTCACTGCAGCCAAAGCTGCCCTTGAGTGTCACTTTCCCCACCAATTTCTCCTTGTTGGTCCTGCATAGCACCTCTCCTCCTTGGTGCCTCTATTACTTGGAGAAGGAAGTTATCACCAACTCATTCCAGGAACCTCCCAGATTGTTTAAGCCCTGCTGTATTGTCCCTCCAACAGATATTGGGAAGGTTGAAGACCCCCAAGAGGACCAGGGCTTGTGAATGTGAGGTTACTTCTATTTCTCTATAAAGAGCCTCATCTACTCATCTACTCCTGGTGGGGCAGCCTATAGCAGACCGCCGCTACAGTGTCACCTGTCCCTGCTTAACCAACTTGTGGTAGGAAATGCTAATCCTAGGTCTTGTCTCATCTTCAGATATTAGCTGCTGAAGTCAGGTACTGCATGTGGTGTCCTGGCTTCCAGGAGGATGAGTCTGTCCACACGTGTCTCTGGAGCCTGTTGGCAGGGCTCTGTTTCTGCTGGATTTCCAGGACAGCCAGGTGGTTTCATAATTGATCTGATATGGCCGGTGTCCTTGCACATTCACAGGTCACTCACTTGCAACTTAAACCAGTGCAGAACAGGATTTCTCATAACCCAAAGTAAAATCCATACATCTCTTTAAAGGATTGCAGCTGTAACCTTGTTTATTTATTTTTTTTTTACCACTAGTTCTTAGCAGAGAAACAATTTACCGTTACTACTCTTTGGGTCCTCCTAATAATAATTCATTGTACAACTATAAAAGCTGCCTTTATAAATGTCACTTAAGTGGGACAGCAACCCTGAGGGACTGACTGCTGGAGACTACGGTGAGTTTGAGTAATTTTAGCATTGAGAAATAGCCAATCCATTGCCACAGGGAGACAATCATTTAGTGCTGCTCTTGCTTTCTAAATGCTACGACCTGGCTCAAAGCCTGATTGCAACGGCTTTGGGATTTTGGCAGACATGCTGCTTGGCTGTAGCTTTCCTGGCATTACTTTCTCAGTGGCTTTACCCATCAGTGAGAGGTGGACTGTAAGTCGATTACGTTCTCACTCTTTCCAAGGGGGCAAATCAGAAAAATGGAGCCTGAAACCATACTGTTCCTCACCTGCAATTTGTAAAAACCCTTTGGTTTTTCATAGGTGCTTTTTTTGTTTGTTTGTTTTGCAGCTCGCTGTAGCGATTTCGTGAGAACAGCAGTCTTTAGGGAATTTTTGGCCCAGTCTCCCACACTTGAGAGGTTTGGATGTCTCAGATAAACATGTGAATTTCTGAGGCCAAAGCCTCCCACACTCACATACTTAAAAATTACTAACTGAAATACAATATTGCACTGACAGGAGACTCTCTCTTTAAATGCCACCAAGATTAGTGGTGATGCCACATACAAGTAAAGTGGGTGGGAAAGCAAGTGAGTAGGCTTCCTGAGCTGTGTAGGTCTGTAGGAAGAGGTTACAGCTAAGTAAATGTGTCATTAATGTTTAATAAATGTATCTAACCACCTAATTACTGGTAATTTCTTAAAATTAAACTAATCATAGCTCTGTATTCATGGGTCATCTTTGTCTGGCAAAATGCCTTCTTTTTTCCTACTTACTCTATTTATGAAGCAGATGACTGACACAATCTGTGTGGAGCAAAATAGAGCATGTGTGGAGCAAAATAGAGCATTCAGTAAAAACTCCTTCTCCCTCTCACTGTTAAGAAAAGAAAATTCCATTAAACTTGTTTTGATTTGAACATGAATTCTTTGTGAGTTCTTAAGTCTTTAGTGTTCTTTGATATTTCCTTGGGAAAATGACAGCTGAATTTAGGTGTAAAATTTATAACCCTCTTCTTGCACAAAAAGGTAATTTTTGAAAAGGAGGACAGCAGCTCAGTAGTGACAGCCTTTATTCTGGCACTATATAGGTCAGTGGATTATATTTGACAATAGATGTCTGTAGAGAGCATACAGTCTCTCAGTGTTTTTTTGTTTTTAAGCAGAAAAACTAAATGTGTATGTGCATAAGGGTGGAGGTGGTTACACAGCCATGTGTATGTAACAAACAGAATCATGGTATCCATTAGGTTGAAAGGCATCATGTGAGGTCTCTAATCCAACCTCCAACTCAAAGCAGGGCCAACACTGACCTCAGACCAGGTTGCTCAGGGCTTTATCCACTTGAGTCTTGAAAAACTCTAAGGTTGGAGAATGCATAACCTCTCCAGGTAGCCTGTTCCACTGCTTGACTGTCCTCAGAGGGAAAAAGATTCATCAAACTGATCCTCTCTTGTTTAAATTTCTATCTGTTGTCTCTCATCTCCTATCAGCAACAGAGTTTCTCCATAGTCATCCAGTCCCCAGCCTGTACTGCTGCAGGGTTAGTCCACTCAAGGGATGCATGAAACCCAAGTTAATCTAATAAACATGATAGATAGGCTCTGGTTGTGGAGCTTAGCATGCTTAAATATTCTCTTAAAGACCACCCATTAACCCTACAATATAAATATAGCCAAAAATCTACATTCTTATATGGCTCTGAGGGTCTAAAAAAAGAGTAGAACAAAGGGGCAATGGAGAGGAAACAAAATGTGCCAGCCAAGTTAATGTCCACAAAATGCTTCTGCTATATGTGGGGAGAGGGGAATTTAAGAGACTGGAAATTCTTTCTCATGTGGTTATTTATTTGTCCACCTTTATTTGCTGGCCCTTTTCTCCAGGACTCCATGGTGTTTTAATGAAACTTTTGTGAAACTTTTCAAAACCTTTTAATGACAAATATTTTTTATTTTCCAGTTGCAGCTGAAAATGATTGTTTGCATAGTTTAGCTATTCCATATATTTTAATCTCCTGTATCATTGAATATGCAAAATATTATAATAATTTTGTGACGAAAGTCTGACACAGCTGCAATAAAGTACCTCTTGCAGATCTACTGCCCCCATGTGAAAGGTTTTGACAATAAAATGATAACATTGAGAAAGTATCTGTGTAAAAGTCAAGATTATGATATGTGTAGGACATGACCAGGATAAATGTTGAGATTAAATTTTGGCAATTTAAAGTCAAGCTTCAAGGTATGTCAGGAGCTCAACAGTACCCCCAGGAACCATCAATCTGTATTAAGATTCATATCAAGATTAAGATCTCAGATTTCATCAATACAGGTCTCATCTTCTGTGCCAGCATTTCCTTTTCAGATGACAGCAGAGCACCTCTTCCCAGGCTGAGGAATTCAGCTCATCTATCTGCTAGGCTTTGTGCTCCTGTATGCAAAAGAAAGTTTCTAATATTGGATCAGAAAAATTTCCTTCTTTATTGCAATAGAGAACATACTGCCAAGACTGCTATTGTTTTTGTTTGATAAGGAAAATGTGGGTTGCAGAAAATCTGGAGTGCTACTGTGTCTTGGCTCATCTGTACTCTGCCACCATCTGCATGCACAATGCTGTGGCCTTGTGAGCGAAGAGGAAGGAGTGATTTGGGAACTGGATGGCTCTCTGTTAAAGGAACTACTGGAGAGAGTTGCATATATGCTGTCTAGCTAAACTGAAGAGAACAAACCAGCTTCCCATGGAAGAGGGCTGTGAAGATAACTAAAAGTGCTGTGCCATTCAGCTGTTTGAAAAGGACATCCAAGCTCAAACGGTGAATGTTTGCTTTTGAAGTATTTGGAATGTGCATGAGAATGGTTTAAACTAAAAACTCTTTCCATGGAGCAACGGGAGCCTTAAGATTTAAGTAGGAACAATAAATACACATTTTGTTTATCAGTCTATGTGCTTATTTTGATTTTTGTTTTCTTACTGTGCCTTTTTTATTTAGCCTGTTAGTGTGGAAGAAAGAGCAGATACCGAAGCAGAAGAGAATTATTTTCTCCTGCTTAACCTATAACTTCCTGTACTTTTGCTCTCATTTCTTCATATTCTGTTATGCCAATCAGAACAAAATTGCTGCTGTTATTGAAATCAAACAAGAAAACTGTAGAGGTCTAACCCGCTGGTTTCTCCTACAGTGGAAGTCTGGTGAGATCCTAATAAAAGGCTCTCAGCATAAAGGAAATCCCTTTTGTGTGCTGGTTTTAGAAATCACTATGATGACCTGTCCTAAATTACCACTACTGTCATGTATTAAGAATGTCCTCGTTATACTGTTTATTTACAAGACTCCTCAGTGTATCTAGGGGTTATTAATACCTACAGAGGTACCTTATTGCTTCTGGGGTGGGAAAAAATGGGATGTGAAAGCAGATGTTTCATCCAGATCTTGTCAGAGAGAGGCCAAAAAGTGAACCCAATTGGTGTAGCAGAAGTGCAAAAGTGCAAGCTACTTGAGCAACAACAACAAGTCCCCCTGTTGAACATATACAATTTGATGGAAGGCTTCTGCTGATTTTCATAAGCATTGAGCTTGTGTTATCAGACATGTTTGAGTCTGTGTGCCTATACTAGTACCGTCCGTTAACTCTGAAATAGGTTTTACTGCCCCACATTTGCAGCTGGCACTGCAGGCACCCTACCTGGGCTTATTATTTCTTGGGAAAAATGCTAAATGTTATTCCAAGTTCCCTTCTTCCATGAGAACTCGTCATGTTCTATACGTGGTATAGTCTTTTCTTAAGGCATGCTTTAAATAAAAAGCAAGGGAAAGGGAAGAAAGAAGCAAGGAATGGTAGGATTTCTGCTGGCACACAAGCTTTTTTAGCATTGGTGCTACAGCTAAGCTCTAAACACCCTGATGGATCTGAGAGGCTAAGAACCATATGCAAGGAATTGCCATCAGTGTGAGGTTTACAACATGAATACAGCAGATACAGGTGTTCTCATGGGTTGATACTACTTATCAGTTCTGATACAGCCTGACTGCAGAATTGTCCTGTTTCTTGCCTTATACAAAAATTCTAAGTGCAAAGCATCCAGAAAAGTAACAACAGTAAATTAGAAAACATTTGAAAGGTCTACTACTCTACTTCTGTGGATGTTTAAATTAAGCTCCCTGTTCTTATTCATTATAAACTTTCTGCCAGAGATGTTTTTCAGTCTACCCAGAGGTGGGTGTAGTGTAAGTTAAGGACACAATATCTCCTCTGTCCTACATCCCGAGAGACTGCTTCTCCCTGACTCCCTGGAGTACCCAGGGTGAGGAAAATGATGCTATGTACCTGTTTTTTTGGGGCCAGACAAACTGTTGTAGAACTTTTGGAATTTAGGTAGATAAATAAAATGAGAAACCTATTGCTCCTACAGCAACTCTCACTGTCCAGTGAAGAATTATCTGTTCCCAGTCACTTAATGTGAAACCTGTGGAAATGCAATTCATTATGTGAAGATGAGTGCTATCTAATCTTCAAGAATAACAAACTGCATATACCAATTAAGAACCTAAGCCATCTGGCCCTTCAGCAAGACTTGCTGTATCTCTCCTTGGTGCAATAAATTAAAAAGCTGTTTCTATGTGCATACTCAGGCCAAACATTTTTTTTTTTTTCCCAAAAATCTCTGCTGTCTTAGCCACTCATTAGGTCAAATATGAGATTTTTATCTTGCTTGAGTTACTGTTCTTCATCCTTCACATTCTCAGTTGACATCACCTCACGCTGGCGTAGATAATAATGTGAAACTCAGTGCTTTCTTTTCACAGTAGAAACTGCCTCTACCTTTCTGTAGTGTGGAGTTCCACTGTTACATGCAGAGAATTTCCTAGAACTGGCACTCTGGCCATTAAACTACATTCTCCTTGAAGAGCTATTCACAGCTCCAGTTTGCTTCAGCAGTTGACACCTTTGGATATATACCAAAGCTATACCCACCTCACTGCTGCATGTAACCTCCAGCCCCAAGCTAGTCATCTGTATGCTTTCTACAAGGGACTTGGTCAAAGTGGGACTTGAGTAGCCAACTGTGACCTGGTACTCCTACTGAAGCTCTTTGATTCTGTGTAGATAGTTAGGTATCCAGCAGACCAGAGAGAGGAAAAGAGGAACTAATTCTTACCTGGCGGCTAAGTGTCGATGTGAGTGAATCAAATTCCTCTTTGGATGGATCTTCAGTTGTTCTGAAAAGAAGAATGGTTTCATTGGTGTTGAGCTGCATTAGTCTGATGATTTCTGGCACTCTCTCTCTGGGTTGAGACCCCTGGCCCAAAAGGAACTTTGAACCATGTCTTGAGAGGTATGTTTTCAGCAAGTGCTGTAATGCCTGAGCTATAAGTGATGGCATGAACAACTTTTCCTAGCTCTGTGTGAGTATGGGAGAGACTGAGGGCAATGGAGCACCAAAAGTGGGGAAGTAGGGATAGCTTTTATAGTTCTTCACCCAGGAGAAATAACTACTCAAAGGACAGCTAAGCTTGTATATCCACAGCCAAAAAGCAGCTGTCAGCAGACCTTAGGTCACAGAATTCAGGATCCAGCAAATCTAAAATCCCAGCCCAGAACAGGCTGATAAGGCTCCAGAGCCCAAATTACTCCTCCCATTTCCATCAACAATGGAGTACTGATTCCTCTAGCGAGATCATCCCAGAGCTCCCATTCCCTGAGATTTGCACTGGGGCATTTTGCAGTTCTTGGCTATACAAAAATATCAGCCTGCAGGTCAGGAGGTCAGGAAAGTGGGTTACCCTGTGAGAGTGTGCACATCAGCTTGTGCCCTGAAGGTGCCCATTGATCTTTCTCCTTTCATTGGTGAATTTTGCCTGAATTTCAGGAGCAGGGTGGCTTAATGCCTTTTCAGGGGGACATTCTTGCACTTCAATGTCCACCTTGAGACATTACAAAATCTGTGCCTCAAGAAATATATATAAATGCTTCTGGGACATCGAACAAATAGGAATGTTAAGGTTTAAGTTTTGAATATTGGTATTTAAAGGGAAACTTGGTTATTATTTTTTGTTCTTACCATTTTTTTGTTCATTCATTTCAAAGAGATTTTGTAAATCAGGCTGGAGGCCTGATTCAAAGACTCAGGCTGCTGCTGTTTTGATCTACTTCAAGTGAGCCTTTTAATAATTTTTAATACATCTCCCAAACCCCCACTACTGTACATCCTCTTGGGCATGCCATCTCTCCATGGAAACAGATATTACAGGTTAAAATATATAAAAAATTGTTAATCATGATTCCATTGGTTTCTAAAAAAAATATTTGGATGCCTCCAAATATTTGGGCTTGCCCTGCTGCAAAAGGTTTGGATTCAAAGCTTCACTTACTGTGCCACTACTTCCAAAAATAGTTAACAACATCTACCAGAATAGTTTCCAAGTAAAACTGAGATTTGGATTTGTTGCTAATCCCTAGCAACATTACACATTCATGGGAGAATGTCAGAATTTTTTATCTCTTCCTCCTAGTTAAGTGTACCTGTTGAGGAAAAAAAAACAACACAGAAGAAACGAATAATACTTCAAGGAAACTGTGACAAAGAGAGGCTGTTGTCATTAGTCAAATACTTTATCAAAGCATGGCAATGCAGTCTTTAAGATTTTCAGCTTTAAACTTGGCTAGATTGTGTATTTATGATACACATGCCACTCTTCTCTTGCTCTCTTCATCTTCGTAACACCAATAGCCACCCTCTTCTTGTGCCTCTGAAAGTAATACGTGTGTAAACAGGGACTGTATGAGTAGCTCAGAGGGCATAATTTTTGACCATAATCACTGTTTTCTGGTGCTTGGACGTGACAGCAACTCAGACTGGTTTTGTGATATTTAACAAATGTCTCAGATTCCTTGTATAGCATGTGCCTAATTGCCTTACCATGCCTTTGCCATCATTTTCAAAACAACACTTCAACAGATAGGAAGTGATCTCAGAAAAAGAGATTAATTCCCAGTCTCATTCTCTTTTACTCTTGACATGCTGTAGGTCATGAGTCAGTTAACAATATGAGAGGTAGGTATCTCCACTGTGAAAGACTGGAGTCAAGTGGAAACTCTGAACCTGTTTGCATGTAGTTTTCAACTGAAATACCCATCTGTGCCCTTGGTTTCCTTCAAAACATTTTTTCTTTTCTGAATCTCCCTCTCCCTATCTCCCACCAGCATGAGATGAGAAGATGGAGATATATTATGTGCCAGTGAACCATCTGCTTATTTTTCTTTCAAGTGCCTCTTCTGCACTGACTGGTCTGTTCACCTAAATTGATCCATAACCTTTACATAGAGTAGCTTATCTGAAACTGTTTTCTATAATAAAATGTAGTTTCTATTACACTACAGTCATCTTTCACAGCACTTCTGCTTAACTTAAGGAAGATGCTTGAACATTGCTTGAACACAACCCAAAGCATGTGGGATGCTAGAAATATCAAAATCTCCATTTTAAATCATACTTGCTGATGTCAATGTGGTAGGATGTTGTCTGTGTGTTTCCAACACTTGTGAGAAACCTGTAAGCCTTTTTTGGCTCGTCATTATTGTATAATTTTGACTGTGCAGCAAACGAGAAAATAATATGTTTGACACAGGTATATGGGAATATGTGTTTCCATCAAATCTCAAACTTTATCCTGAACAATGTCAGTGGAATGGCTATCAGACAATATTTGCCTTGAAACAAAAACCCTGCTACTTAAGAAGCATGTTTTTTAAAGTAATAGTCTCAGAGTTTTGTTCTTAGAAAAACCATAAACAGTGAGAAAATGTTGGCAGCTGGAAGATAATTAAAAGAATATACTGGAATATAGTCAATATAAGTAATATCACTTGTACTAAAGGTAAGAGGAGAGCTTTTAAAAATATAGTAAATTATTTCTTATGGACACCTGCATTGCAATATGAAACCTGAACTTGTCCCTATTGAAGTCAATGGCAAAGCTCCCACTGACATCTGTGAGAGCAGATTTGAGACTGCAAGCTGTTACAACTACACAAAATTCCTCACATCCACAGTGCAAAATGTACTGCTGGTATAGTAATTCAGGTAGAAATTGCATCAGAGTTTAAAAATATATACGTTTGCATGTCCTAATATAATGAAAAGTGAAAATAAAGATTTGGTTCTTCTGCAGATAAATGACTGTCAAGCACAGACCTGTAGATACTCTATGGAGTTTCAGATAATTCAGAAGTCAGCTTTGGAGTATGACATGTACACTAGAATCTGCCCCTCTTGCCTGCTCAGGAAAGCTAGAGCTGAGGGTAGGTGGGAGAAAGCATGAAAAGGAGGCAGAAGGAAAATAAGGCTTGACAGAGTCAGACACACAAGGTTAAAACGATAAGGATGCTTATGCTAACGAGCGTGTCATACTCCACATACTCCACTTCTGTCTTATGTTAGAGTCTCTATTTACTCTTATAGCAGCATGAAATGTTGAGAGGGAAGGAAAGAGGAGTTTGGTGTAATTTCCCCAAGTCAAAATCATACGTGAGCATTTCTGTCACCCAAAGAGCTTTATGCTCTAAAAGAAGGTGCTACGTTTGCCACGCTGGACCCCATGTTTCCCAACACTCAGCCAGCTCTGAGCATAGAGGTGCACACCACCAAAGGTGGATCTGTCCTCCATGGTGTATTATGGGCCTTTCTTGTAATATTCACCCAGCATTGCTTGAAAAGGGGGTCTTTGATTTTGCCATCTTCTGTGATGAGATCGTGTCTTGTCCTTCCTAGAGATCCCTTGTACTGCAGTAAACTGTTTGGGTGATGCATGCACAAAACCTCACATTCTGAGCTGCATCACTATTCATCTGATGTCATGTAGGCAAGCACACGTATCTTTAAATTCCTTTGCTGTCATGTATTCAGTTAGAGCATTATCTGCACATCTCAAAACCAGAGATTAAAGAAAGAGATGTGGAGCGTTTTGTTATTTGTATGCAGGGCCCCAGCATTATCAGTTTAAATAAATAAAGAAATCAATCCTGGTTTGATCTTTCAAAGCAGGTGGCTTATTTACATTCAACAATCTGAATTACTCTGAGAGGGTTTTAAAATGTTGACAGAGCTATTTATTGATAAAATGGGCAGCCTTCACTGAGAAAAGGTAATTGAAGCAGGAATGAGCAGGCTTATTCAGGCTGCTGCTTTAGTAATTCAGGCTTTCTGCTTTGGCTCACTGATTTCATCAAAAATAAGTCATCAAGGCAGAGTCCCAGGTTGTGCTTTGTTTGTTCAGGAACCAGGTGTGGCACGTTTGCAGCTTTAAAGTGCTGATGTTCTGCGATTTCTGCAGCGTAGGTGAAATCTGCCACAAAACAGACCTCGCCGTCCAGCTCGGTTTTCTTTCTGCTGCTCAGTAAGGTGTCTTTCTGCTCAGCTACAGCTCTCTAAAAGAACTGACTCTCTCCAGATGCACCACACAGAACAAATTATTAGATTAACATTCCAGTTTTGCTGGGTATAGATATTCATGGCTTTTGTATTCATTTTCTGTTTCCTTATTAAACATGGGTGAGGAATCATGTCAGTGAAAATGGCTTTTTTTGTGTGTTCTGGTTTCACCAGAACAGAGCTGTGGCCCAGCCCTGCAGGCAGCCATGAGCAGCCCTGAGACAGTGGGAATTTCAGCTGGGGCAGCTGCCCCAAGCTCACTCACAGGTGGATCCCATAGGACTTAATCATGCTCATTATAAAAGGAGAGAGTTCACTGAGGGTGGGGGTTCCTATTCCTGGGGCTCTTCTCTCTTGGCTTGCTGCTCCTTCTGCTGCTCCCAAGGACCAGGCTAAGTACAAACTTATGTACTTTATGTTGGTTGTTGTATTAGTTTTGTTATTTCGTTAAATCTTTTTCTGCTTCAACCCATGGGGCTTCTCTATTTTTTTCCCCAATTCCCCTTCTCAGCTGGGGAGGGGGCATCAGGTGGTAGAACAACTGCTGCAGTTTAGCCCTGGGTACAGGCTAAATGTAGACACTGTGGAAAATGGAATGATTAGCCTCTGATAGTTTAGTGATAAACAATCAAATAGTTATCCATAGCAATCCATAGTGATAAATAATCAAATATTTTCAGTTTCTAATTTTTTGCACCTTATGATTAGTATTTGCAATGCTGGCATCTATCTTCAGCTGACATAATATTGGTTCTTGAAGTCAAGTAGTTAATTTCTGGCAATTTGTCAATTGGGAGTTCCACTGCAATAATGTATATATTTATGGAGTTATTTCCAAGAAAAATTTCTTCTTGTTTGTGATGTATATCTTCATGATTAGGAAGCACACAGAGATGTTCAGTTATGAATGGCTTTCTTCTAGACTAGCAATTTATTAAACAAGGAAAACAAAGGCTTCACAGCACCAATGGATGTGCAGGACTGGAGATCAGAGGTACTATGTAGGACAGCCCTGTAGTAAAGCCAGCATGCAGTGGCTACGAGTCTGCACTGGGCTCTCAGCATCCGTTGGGAGCCACATCTGCCTCTACACTCCTCAATAATGTGAGATGTTCTCAGCACAGGCCAGATGGGGTAAGGAATGTGGAAACCAGAGCACAGCTGTATACCCAGGGCAGCCACACACCACTGGTGATGTGTTTTGCAGCACATTTTGCTGTTTTCCTACCTCTAAAGTGGACAAAAGTGTTGCTTTTATCTTAAACGATGCCTTTAAGAGGAAAAGAGAAAATACCACCCATCACTACTAAGTATTGCTATTAGTTATTAAGTTTGACTTCTAAAAAACTCTGTGTACTGTACACTGTAAATTGTAGAACAGGAAAGAACGCCTTCACTTTGTGAATATTTCTTTATACCAGTGTTTGAGATTCTCTGAATGGAACTAGCTTGGTGATCTTTGTGATATTAACAATCAACAGGTTATCACAGAAATAACTTTGCTAAGGATGCTTACACCTTGCACTAGCTGCAGGGTTTTGCAAAATATTAGAGAAACAATATTGAAAATAGGATTCTGGGTCCTCAGTGTTTTGCTGCTTTACTGTGGGGTGTGCCAAGTTTAAGGGTTTAGCATTTCTAGGAATGTACCTGAAGGGTCTGCCTAATCCTGCAGTAAATCACCTTATGTGTGGGGTACCAGATACCTTTATCTCTCTCCTGATGATGATCTCGCTCTGTACCACTCTGACATGCTTTTGAACTAAACCCTCTTCTTTCACTTACACTTTGCCAAAGCATCTCTTGACTGTTCTGTTTCTTTTTTTAATTATACTCACAAATGCTCAACCTGTGTCCTGTGTTAAGAACAGTATTACCACACACTAGGGAGTATTCAAAGTTAATTAGGAGGTAAACATGTATTTGAAATGATTTAAGAAGGATCATTTAAAGTGAGCAACTATATCTTCTAGTATAAGTACTTCTATAACTATTTGTAGAAAGGAATAATCATAAATGCATTAATCAGAGATTTAAACACAAATTCCATCAGGCTACCAAAGTGTGTACAAGTAAAAATCTGCAAAAATTTTGCAAAATGGGCAGCTAAGGGACAAATCATCTGAAGCCTGTATTTTCCTGCTTGTTATGGCTGCTAAGTGTCTGTTGGGAAGGATGTCTGTTGCAAAGGATATCTGTTGCAGGTACTCGGTGAGGCTGAGCTATGCCCTAAATATTTACTTGGATATTGTGGGAGTCTTCAGGTTTTTAAAATGTAAGACCCTAGAGAGTTTCTTGAAAACTTAAAGTTGGCCAAAATACCTGCTGATAAGTTATCTAAGCAGTTAAGATATCTAACTATTCAAATCTTTGAATAGTTTTATCACAGGTGTCCATCGGCAAGAAAAATCTCTTTTACACCTCTTTGTAAGTGGAGGAGTTGAAGTGCAGAGACACAAGTCCCAGTCTTTGAGACTGCTAAGATGTTCAATGTGTGAGAGAGGAAATGAGACTGAGGTCTTCCAAGCTTCAGGCAAGAACTGAATTTCCTTTCCTGTTCCTTAAGCAGATCTCAGAGTACTGCCATTATTTTCATTAAAGTTTCTCAATGCATAAAGTGCCATGGAGCCTTTTATTACTGTTTTTTGTGTATATCTGTTTGTAAAAAATACTCCTTATTTCCTTAGCAATTCACTCTACTGAACCTGTGTGGATTACACAGGTTTGTATCCTGTAACTGGTAAGAAGTTGAAATGCTTTTAAGTAGAGCACATCATATTGCCACAGGCTTACCTGCTTTCCATTATGAATGATGAGTATGACCACGCAGCATCCTTTGAACGCTAGGTATTGAAGTAAACACCAAATGATCAATGCCTGAAAGTCAGAACCTTGCCTGCAAATTCTCTAGGCCTTGAGACAGTGGTGGATTTTTAATCTAAATCAAAGAAGCTTGTTATGGGGTAAAAGAGTACATTGCAGGGAACTTTGATGAGAGAATCTAACAGAGATCTTGAAGTAACGTAGTGTAGAGTCAGAAGTTACCCTTCCCTGTAAGGCTTTCTTGTTTTGTTTTAACAAAACAAATCTCAAGTTTGGCAACTTGAGATTGAGAATATTACTTCCAATCAGTCTGTCCATACCTGCATCATTCACAAACTTTCATTTCCATGACCTAGAGGAATATTTCCATTTTCCTGGTGGGATTCAGACTGAGTCTAACAAGTTATCTTTTCCTCTGTTGTCCAGGCTGTCTACTCTCTACTTTAACAATGCAAAGTGTTAGGGAGAGAGAAACTTAGGGGAAAAATTTGAACTGCTGTGGTCTTTCAATATTTTACTTCATGGATTAAATTAATTTTTTTTTTTAAACAAAGTAGGTGATCAGAATTGATGTTTTTCCCTTCCCAAGTGAAATATGGTAGTGGGGTCTTCACCAGGACTCTTGGAAGTTTCTTATATAAAGATGAGAGCCTGACCTTGCGTTGATGTGCTCTTAAACCACTGGTGCACAAACATACGTCCAGAAAGCACCACGTCTGTACTGTTGCATTTGTTAAAACATAAAGTGGTTGCTGAAGCATAGGCTAATACACAAGCTGGTGGAGACTGGAGCTAAATATGTATTTGTTTTTGTAAGATGAACTGAAGAATTTCTCAACTCTTTCTATCACCTCAAATGCTAATTAATGTATTAGTCTTTATTATCACTACTAGAGTTAGAGGCAAGTGAGCTGACCAAGTTCTGTCTGGCTTTGTCCCAAACCCTTGGTCTGGCTCTTCTCCCTCTCCCTGAACAAATATGTGCTGAGGACAAGAACCAAGCCAGAAAAATACTGAGATATCATACTGACAGTCACAAAGAGTGTGGTCATGCACCATACTCGGGACAAAGCTGTCCTCAAAGGTCTCAAATCTACTCTGACTTTTTTAATCTAACAGGCAGAGCTGTTTCCCATCCCCCAGTGATTTGCACTGTAACCATTACATGCTCTGTGCAGTAGCCTGATGGCACTGAAGCATTAATTGCCCACTGCTGTTTCAACTACAACAAGAGATGTGGGGCAGTGCTTATTCCTGTATAACAAAGATTGCAGTTCTTAGGCCCTTGCTTCATGACCTTTGTCTGATAGGAGGTACAACTCAATGCATTTTCTCCAAAATCAATTAGTCCATTATCTAAGGAACATCCAGTTCTCACCTTTTGGATTGCTTGCTCCTCCCCATATTACTTAAGCAACTTTTCTAGTTAGAAAGAAAGCAAGCTTAAAAAAAAATTTTTCTGCTTTGTTAAGAATTTTTTTCTTTGTATTTAGGGCTTTCTGACTAATACGGGGTTAACAGATGTGATCTCCATATTCTCTGGAGACATCTCCCTTCCTCAGCTGTGACTGAGCTGCTCTCTGGTGATGGGCCAGATAAGTATCCCTCTGCCAGGAGGACCACCTCACCATGCAGTCAGGCAAACAGCAGGGCAGGAGCATCCTGGGGGAAGAGGTGGGGCAGGCAATTGTGCAGTCTGTGGGGCTTTTCAGCAGTGTATGGAGACACAAGTCATTATCAACAGAACATCTTTGCAACAGGGAAAAATCTGCCCCTTTGATAAAGTGAGAGCTTGAGGTGAAGAAGTAAGACTGGACTCCTGAGTTTCACAGAGTACTGTCTTCCATCTTGAAATACCAGCAGAATAGCTCAGCTTTCCAGTATCCCCAGTTTAGCACCCCTGTGTAGCTCCATAAACACCAGTAAGAAATCATGAACTCTGTTTTTTCTTTCATCTGGTAACAGGAATTCAACTATTCAAAATAAATATTACACTTTTTATCAACTGAACTTGCACTTCAATGAAAATAATTGTTTCCTTATAGTTCCCTGTAAGTTGAAGTCCCACATAAAATATTGCTAGTGCTTTGCTGTCACTGACCCAAAAGTCTCTCAGATTAAAGAAGTTCTATACAAAAATCCTGAAAACTGACTGTTTTTCTTGGTTTTATGCTGACAGCCTCCCGTTCCCTGACATTTCTTTCTTTGGAGAGCACTGTGGGGGATAAGTTGACATGTTTTTGCATCTTAATGAACTGCAGATGGTGGGATGGGAAGCCTGTTCTCTCTGGTGTCTTGCCCTTCTTGAGGAGGTCACAGCACGGAGTGCAGGCAGTTGAGCTTCCATGTGTAGGAATCTATTGCGCTCTGCTGATTTTCAATTTTTTTCCTTTTTCCATTTTTCTTCCTTCTTTCAGAAATATATTCCCCTGCAATCTCTCAGAACATTTAGAACTGTGGTAACTATTGAAAACAATTTTCATAAGGGAAATTGTTTCATATATTCTGCTTGTTAAATCAAATGCTTCTCTAGCTTTACTCACATGTGCCCACATGGGCAACTGAGACAACTTGTAATTATTTTTATAATGTGTTCATCAACACGAAGTTAGTGAGACAGTAACATTAAAAATCATGTACCCTTTAGATTTCAATGTATTCACTTCTGTTTAAGGTTGGTTGCAAATCATATTCAGAGAGGAAACAAAATTACTTATGGAAATATATTCTTTTTGGCTATTAAGTTTGTTTGGTTTCTTTGGTGTCTATTTCTGTGCATTGTTTTTCCCATAAAGTTCATTGCAAAGCATGTGGATCTGAAGACAGTATATAAGCCTAGGATTTTAGCTACAGACATGTTAATCTGCAATTTTATAGGCTGCCTGGTAAATAAGAAGTCAATTGGTGTGTGCTTGTATGTATTTTCTATCAGTAAGCATTCCAGCCTCTAGTAAATGAAGATGTGCTAATGGATGAATTGCACATACAGGCAGACACACATGATGTGTTGTGCACAGCAGAAGCAGTAAGTGATATATTAATATTACAGCAGGATGAGAAGTCTTGATTTCTATTTGCAGTATGTGAAGTGATACCTTGTGTACACGGTATTGGGTTTAAAATTATCATTTTTAAAGTATAAAATGAGATCCATGAAAATGCAGATAAATTGCACCTTGCATGGAGGATGTGTGGAAGAAGGGGATATTTTCAGGTTGGAAATGGCCCAGTATAAACTGTTATTGTAGCAAATGAGCCCCAGCAGTTTTAAGGGTCTTGCTGCTTGTTCTGATATTGTGTGCTAAGCATCCTTACAGTTAGTTGGTTGTGGATTATGTTGCTCACCACAGGTAACGATTATCTATAGCTATAAAAGCTGCAGGACATCAGAAGGCTCTAAAGAGCTTTCTGCAAAGGATACCTGAAGGGACTGCCTGTTATTAAAAGAGAATTTATTCTGACTAATCTTCAAAAAAAATTCAAAAGCCTTTCAAAGAGATGCATAGGAAATATGTACTACAGTGACATTCCTTCCACCTATTTGTAGCAGCTAATCTTTTAAAAACTGTTTTGGTAAAGTCTGCATATACATCCTGAAACTCAGAACTGGGAGACTTTTAATAAAGTAAAAATAATCTGATATTTTTCCCATTCTCAAGATCTCTTACTGAATTAAATTTGTACATGAACCTTCTGCTGGCAGTTCCAATTTGTTTATGAGGCCAAGACTTTAAAGAGAACAGATGCTGGATATTCATGTGCAATCATTTCAGGCCAGCTCTTGTAGGTCCTCCAAGTGAACACCTAACGTTCAGAAAGCAGACAGGCAGATTTAAATACAGCAAACCTCAGTTTTGTACGTGCAGTTATATGGAAATACGAGTTACTAGATATTTGAGGGCACGCTTGGTAAATAATAGCTCACCACCTGTATGACCAGCATAATATTTCGTGGCAATGGAATTAAAATGTTTTATGAACTGTGCAGGCAGAGAGGGACCTGGGGGTGTTGATTGACAGCTGGCTGAACATCAGCCAGCTGGTGGCCAAGAAAGCCAATGGAATGCTGGCTTGTATCAGGAATAGTGTGGCCAGCAGGGGCAGGGAAGTGATCTTACCCCTGTACTCAGCTCTGGGGAGGCTGCACCTCAAATTCTGTGTACAGCTTTGGGCCCCTCGCTACAAAGAGGATATTAAGATACTGGAGGGTGTCCAGAGAAGGACAACAAAGCTGGTGAAGGGTCTGGAGCACAAGTGTGAGGAGTGACTGAGGGAACTGGGGGTGTTCAGTCTGGAGAAGAGGAGGCTGAGGGGAGACCTCATTGCTCTCTGCAGCTCCCTGAAAGGAGGGGGTAGTGAGGGGGGGTTGGTCTCTTCTCCCAGGTAACAGTGACAGGATAAGGGGTAATGGCCTCAAGTTGTGCCAGGGGAGGTTTAGATTGTATATTAGGAACAATTTCTTCCCTGAAAGGGTTGTCAGACACTGGAATGGGCTGCCCAGAGCAGTGGTGGAGTCCCCATCCCTGGAGGTGTTTAAAAGTTGTGTCAACATAGTGCTCAGGGATCTGGTGTAGTTGAGGACTGTCAGTGTGAGGTTGATTGTTGGACTTGATGATCTTAGCTCTCTTCCAGCCTAGGTGATTCTGTGGTTCTGTATATGGTTAGGATCACGTGTGCTGAATTAAGTGTAAACCTGTTTGGCAAACTTGGGCCTTACTGAGTTCAAAGATAGCTGGATACTTCCAAGAGTGCTTTTTTTTCTTCCCTATTCTCTACATCAATGACACTCAAAGTGGATACTTTTAATACCTAGGCATTTTAGAGCAATTTACAAGCTGCTTAAAGTCCACTTTACTGTCTTCACTACTATGAGGATTGCAGTGCCAGATCACTGTTGTAGACTCACAAAACACATGATTTGTGTTCCCAGTATAAAATATACAGTAGAAGTACACAAAGACTTCTGGGCAAGGTAAGAGGACTGTTGTTTGCTGCTGGTGTGCCTGCTGTCTGTGCAGGAGTGTGGTTCCAGTCAACAAATATGGTCTAAACTGGGAAGACTGGTTCAGTTGTGTCAGGTCTGGGGAAAGAAAAGCAGTAGGATTTCCAGGCAAATTCTTAGATCTAACCCCACCTTTCTTTGAGGAGAAAGGCCTTCAGAGGGCAAAGGACAGATACAGCAGCCAGCCAAGACTGAGGAGAACAATACAAAGCCGGAGAGACTATATTTAGTCACCCACCATGCTATCCTGAATGTATATAGTCATACTAGTTTGTGTAGCTGTGTGGAAATAGTTATGACAGACAGATGTTCCAATAATTGTCAGTAATTAAGTTGTAGTAGCTTAACCTTTTGGAAGCACTGTGAAATGAAACATTTCTTGGAACGTATCATCTCAGGTTGCCAGGTAGTTCAAAGTTTTAAACTAATAAATTGTTGTCTGCTTAGAATTTTGAACTCCATTTTGCCTCATAATGCTTTGCTATTTATCTTTGGATACAAAGAATGTCAAAAGGGCTTATCTGTCAGCTACAGAAATTCATCTTTAGTGAATCACTGATAGTCAGAGATAACCACAAGCAAAAAAAAAAAAGGAGGAAGGTAAGGGAGTAAACTGAGAGTGAGAGTGTCTCTGCTATCACCAGATGAACTGGACTAGGAAATTATGATAGTCTTTTGCTAACCCCCATGATACATACTTATTTCTGGTATTTAAGAAACTATGAATACTCTTTATCATGTTTAAGCTAGATGTCAGAGAAATATCTCAGCAGGCATCTCTAATACCAATATTATAGCATTTAGCACCCAAATTAAAACATGTTTGATGGTGCAAATCAAGAGAATTTTTTCCTCCTTGGGGATTATTCTAGCCAAAGATGTGCACTGTTAAAATGCTCTTACTGCTCTAATTGGTATAGAAAAGGACTGTTGTTGCTTTATTCACAAAATCCAAAAGTTGTAATGCCAAGGGTATCCAAGCCACCTCTACATTAGTGTTTTAGCATTGCTTGGGAGTTTGCTCTTGAAACAAATCTGATCATCCTCACCTACCACGCTTTCTTCCACATGGCAGAGCAGTCTCAGGGCACATGCATTGGCTTTCTTTGGGGTGAAACCTAATGCACTCCAAACACCAACATGTGTTTGGGGAATGGCATCAGAGTAAGTCTGAAATAACCCTTCGCTCTCCACAGCTGAAACGTGTGTCTGTGGTGGTGTTGCACTGAGAAGGGTGGGTAGACCTGGAGAAAGGTGGCCCTGCTGTACTGGGTTGCTGAATAATTTCAATAGTACAATGATGTAATGATATAATAGTTATTATAATAATAGTTCCCTAGTCACCTTTGGGAGATATTTTGCACTTACTTTTCCCCAAGCATAGTATTCACAGATTTTTTTGGTCTTCTGCAGTGCCTGCGGGAAGATGAAGTGGTCTCTTCCGCTTTACAGAATCCCCACATATTCAAGCATCTCTATTGTTTTTCTGTGGTTTTCATTAGCTTGTATCTGAGCACTGGGTAACTGAACAGTCACCTTCCTGCACTTGTTTAAGCATCAGAGCACTAGGATTTTCAGATGCTTAAAGGAGCCACTGAGAAGCATTCAGCCCAAAGCTGCAAGGGATTCAGTGCAGGACTCTTTATTGGAACTCAGTAAGTTGAGCAAGAGGTTTTGAGGGAACCCAACATGAAATATTTTATTTAAACAGACAGTTTGACATTTGGGATTTTAAGCAGAGTTCTTGCCAGGTTTCATTTGACCTTCACAAAAGTACTCCCTGCCCCTGCAGGTGTGTTCTGCTGGGAAAGGCTTTCCTCCTTCCAGGTTGCCCCAAACTTTCTGCTATTGCAGTGAGACCTGAATGGAGGTCAGAGATATATATTAGATCAGACTCTTAAAATAACTATGAAATTTTGGCATCCCAGACACAGAAGTTGTATGCCTGTGGTTTACTGATAGAAGAAATGCATAATCACAGAATAGCCTTGATTGGAAGAGACCTCTAAGATCATCAGGTCCAACCACTAACCTAACACTGTCAATTCACCACTAAAGGATGTCTCTTAACACCTCATCTACACCTTTCTTAAATCCCTCCAGGGATGGGGACTCCTCCACTGCCCTGGGCAGCCTATTCCAACGACTGATAACCCTTTCAGTGAAATTTTTTTTCCTAATATCTAATCTAAACTTGCCCTGGCACAACTTGGGGCCATTACCCCTTGTCCTGTAACTTACCCGGGAGAAGAGACCAACCCCCACCTCACTACAACCTACTTTCATGGAGTTGTAGAGAGCAATGATACTTGGCTCTCAAGATACAATACTAGTCATGAAAGGTGAGGAAATGGAATTTCCCAAGCTGCTGTAGGTAACTCAGGGTGGTTATCCTTTAAAACAAAAACTGCTAACTATTTAACAATTAATTTACAATAGCAGCAGAGAGGAATAGTGATGCTGGGTGATAACAATATATTTAAGCTGATTTTTATGTCACATTAGAGTGAAGCCTTTTAAGGCTGTGTAGTGGCTTGTGTGTAAATATTTTAAAAGAAACAATTATTTAAGCTGGTTTTGATACAGGGTAATAGGAGTTGAAAGAGAAACAAAAATCATGCATTTACAGATACAGCTAGGTTTTTTAGTGGAAAGGCAGTTCTTAATTGCAAACCTTTTCAGCCAGTCAATCTGTGAAGCTACTTTTAAGTCAATAGAACTACACTGTTTTACGGAGATACGGTCACATATCTTTGATCTTTCCCATCTCCTTACACAGATATTTTCCTCCTTCCTCTGTATTTATCTTGATGGATTTGTGTCTGCATCCTTAAAGCAGTATTTCTTCACTTACCATTCTTCACAATCCCTTACTTGTAATCTGCTCCTGTGATTTATGACCACAGTGGCTGTCTGACAAAGTTTAAGTGGCATCTCCTTTGTACTTGAGTAGGAGTTCTCATTGAGAGACTTTTTCCTAGGAGATATTGTGACACAGCTTCAGAGTTTAATTATATGACTCTGTCTCAAATTGCCTTGGGAGTGACTACTTGATAATAAAGCACTTGGAAAGTTAACCCAAATCAATACTTTTGCTGTGAACTGCAACAGTGGCTCACCAATGGATACATGCTAGTGATGGAGGCCAAATTATCTCCTTCATGAGTAAGCCACTTGTTTCCTGAAAAGCTTTGATGTTGTATTTGTCCTTAGGCACTTAGTGCACTTAATGCACTGCTCTGGATGGAGAAAGTAACTTTCCTCTTCCACCCACCTCTTGCTGCAGCACAGGTAGACATTTGGGCTGTTAAACTCGCAGTTTCCCTGAGAAGTGTCAATATTACACCTAGAGAGCAAGTCTGACACGGCGTAAAATTTTTGTAGCACATCAAGCAATATTTCTGTTTGGTTTTGGAACAAAAACATGAGCAATTTCTACTTGTGAAGAAATAACAAACTTAAGCAGAATAGCCATTTTGTTAATCTTTACTGTTTATTGCACACCAAAATATTGAGAGTCCTTATTGCATGTCAAATTAGGATTTCAACCACCCCTGGAGTAAAAAATTGCTGAGTATAAAGAACTAAAAATATTTTTTCAAAGCAGGTTGAAATGCATCTGGCTAGCACAGTCAGTCTGGATTAAAAATCAAATCATGTTTCTAGATAAGAGTAAGCGAACAGGAGAACAGATAAAACAAAAGTGAAATGTTTTTGTTGCCAAGGTGATGCATCTCCATACAGTCAACCATTTGTGACTTGTGCTTGCCGTCTAGGAATGTTGTTGGGCCTGAGCTATAATGTGATGATCTTAGTATAAATGGTTTTGGGGGATTTTTTTGTTTTCCTGCCTATCTGTAAGAGCTGGTGTGCTGAGTTAGGGATAAAGGAATCCTTGGCCATAGTTACCACAGCTTCACTTTGCTTGAATCAGCTGGTGCCAGTTCCCCTTCAACAGACAATTCAACTGACTAACCCAATAGACAGGTAACTCAGAAGTGGAAAAAAAATAAAATTAAAATAGAATGAGAGAGAGAATAAGATTTTGTTGTTGTTTATTGACTTGAATAGAACAAGAACTAAAATATTTGCCAGGATGGGACCATGTGGCCATGACAGGGGCTAGACTGAGGGAGGACTAGGGAAGAGACAAATGTTTGTCTAATTCAATCTGTGGACAAGTGTAGTACTTCTCTGTGATTCAGTCTACTCAGAGACCAAACTTAGACTCATCTTTTTTGAGCACGCAATTTATCTCAGAACTTCAATTATTTTCTGTTTCTAACTGCTTTTATTCTATAGTAAGGATTGGTCAAATGCTAAAGTAAATCCAGCAACTGCTATGAAATATGAAACTGATAAAGTATGTGATAATTTGAGGAATACAAATATTGAAGCTATGATTCGTTTTCATTCAGGTCATGTTTCTGATCATATGTTCTTTTATTTATCTGTTTATTATTTCCTTTATTAAATAGAGTAGTATGGATATAAAGTCTCTCCATACAAAGGAAAGTCCCACTGAAGATCAGGGAAAGAGTGGTAAGGAGCACCTAATGCATGACTGTTCATGTGGAAAGTTCTTAATGAAACCAGAACAAACTTTTCAGGATGTCTCAAGGAAACTTCAGAGAGAAAGCTAGGCAAGAGAAAAGACAATCCATTACTCAGCATCAGTGTAACATTGTTTTACTATCCAAATGACAATAAAAAAGAAATCTGAGCACAGTGCATGGTCTTTCTAGAACACGCTGTATGTGCTCTGCTTCTCATAATGTGAGCCATCTGCCCATCTGAGTAAGCTGAGTCTTTGTAGTTGAAAGGTTGAGAAATAGAAAGATTGTGATATGTACTGCCTGATTTGTCAGCTGATTTAATTGGACAAAATGCTTGGTTTAGGATTTGTCTCTTCAGATGAAGACTGAGAAGTTATTTGAAAATTATTGACAAGATGTATTACCTTAAGAACACCTTATACAGATCAACACAATACCTATATTGCTTCTCCGTGGAGTCTTTGTACTTAAAATCCTGGTGATTTTTGTCTCCCTCTTTCTCCCACTAGACAGGAACAGAACAAGCTTATCAATAAGGCAATTTCTTTGACTTTCGTAGGGTATTTCTTCAATAAGTGAAGATTTTTTTAGGTAAAGGTACTTGTAGTACATGTGCAGCTATGTCACTAATATGAACAAGATAAAGGGTGTTATGGGATTCCTGGATTCCTTTCTAGTTATTCTCACATTTCTCTAAATATAGAATATCAATGAAAGTAATTATATATTTCACTGAAGATGACTGACATACTTGGAAATACTTGAACTGTGTAATAGCTAATAGGTCCAGCAAAGAAACCAATCAAGAGCTCCTGTGTCTCCAAACACTGGTAGCTTTTTAGAAGTTGTTTACAATAACTTTGAGCAGATGAACGGAAAGGAAAGAGTCTATCTTTGTCTCTCCTTTGTCTGTTCTCAAGCTATCACAAAATCCTTGCTAAGCACCAGAAGAAGAGTAGAAAAGTCATATGGATCAGAATTTCCCATGGAAAGGCAAAGCCTTCATATCCCAGCACAGATAAAGTGGTGTGTGGTTATGACATGTCACTGTGTCATTTTGTCGTCTCTCAGACTGATGCCCACATCTTCTCACCCTTTCCAGTGCCCCACCCTGCTCATACTTTCCTTTTGTCATACTCCTCTCACAGTCTCTGATTGTTCTCTCTTTCTCACCCTACTTAGGATCCCTCTGTAATTAAGTTTTACCTCTCAGAACTTCATGCTCACCTTTATTTTTTTTTTTCCTGGTGTTGATTTACCCGTCCAGTTTTATTCTGTTTGAAAATAGACTAAAGGCCTTCTGAATGCACTCTAGAAGCAGAAAAACAATTGATAAAATGAAACTAGAAGCAATAAAAACTGAACAGGATTCAACAGAAAACCACAGATATAGTTCAAGGCTGTTCCAAAGTCAAGTTCCAGCTGACTGTACTTAGGTTCAGTGGGTGATGGCTGGTCTGAGCCCAGTGACAGCCATGTGTTATCAAGAATACCCAGCCCACATCATGTGTGCTTGGTGAGATCTTTTTCACACCATTAAGCTAGTCCCTGAATACTTCAGTTCTACTTCTCTAACAAAATATATAGCTAGCCACATTCATAGCACAAATCCCGTACACTGAGACATTTCTTCAGCTCCCTGCTCCGTTAAGTCGACTCAAAGTAAATGTTTCAACAATTGTGGCCAATTTGGCCACACTGAAACATGCAATTGCTTCCTAAGACATAAGAGGAAATAAAATTTTACAAAATGAAAAGAGGTATGGTTTTTAAAATGTTTTGTTTGAACTATATTTCAGAAACGCATTGCTCAACTAGCACAGTATTTGGACCCTTCTCTAAACCTTCCCAAGATGTTAAATGTCACCATGGACCAAGGACAGTGTGATTTGAAGGTACTCAGCAATTAACTTTTAAAGTGAAAGTGTCTTCAGCCTTTTCTATTACAAAGCAGAGTTTTGCAATCATGTAAAAAAAATGCTCCAAGGGGCCATTATATTGAGTGTTTCTGTCACATATTACTGAAATCACAGTTAATTTTACCACACAGACTCCCAAGAGCAAGCTCAAGAACCAGAGGCCCTCAACTGTTTTTACTCATGAGAAACAGACTGATAATTGTGAGATGAAAATGTTTAGTTGCCCTTCTTTCAAAAGGAAATAGTTAGCCACAAAAGTTTTGGGTTCAAATGATGGTAGTTTTACTTTCAGAGTTAGTTTCTATTTGTCACAGTGCTTGAAAGCGCTCCCAGTTGCTTGAGTTCATCCTCCACACTTTCTCATGGTGAGAGAAATACAAATTTAAGCTGAGAAGATAAAACACCTTAAAATGTATGAAGAGGCAGACTTAAGTTCAACAATGCTTCCAGAATAAATACCATTAAACTATGTTAAGGATAATATAGAACTTTTGGTGCAGAAACAGCATTTCATACTAAGGTAGGGTGTTTTTTTTTTAAGGTAGAAAAACATCAGTGTACATTTTATATTTCAGTGTTTTTTGTTGCTACCACACCACATGTCAGGGGTGTGATGGACTAAGACAGTCCATGATGAAGAACACTTTGTTTCTATTTTTTAAAAAATGTGGAGAGGATTTAGTGAAGACTTGGTAATGGCAAGGAGAATGAATTTTTCCCTTGCAAGTCTGATACGTTCAGGAAACAAAAGCTAACAACCTAATAAAGTCTTGTATGTGTGCATATCTGACAGCTGTCCAACTGCAACATTTTAATTTCTAAAGACAATTCTCAGCTGAGCGCTGACATGGAAGGAATTTTGCAAGGGCTCTCTGTCAACTTCATTGCACTGCAGAGTGGGTACTCTTAACCTGGATGTTTTAATGTCAGAACTAACTGTCAATTTGGTCATGCTATAGAACATCAGGAGATCAAAGGAAAGGCATGCCAACTTTCCTCATTTCTGTGCTGTGAGGCTTGGATGATATAAGACTTGGATTAGGCTGATTATCCTGTGCCAGGAATGGTGAGAAATCTGGGCAGGTTAGAGATCGAGACAAATTCTCTTCTTGCCTTAAGCATCTCCCTCTTGCCACTCTTGTAGTAGGATTTCTTGTTTTTTGTCTTGTTGCAGAAACATCATTCTTCCAGGAGAAAGAAAAAAAAAAAAATGTGTATAAATGTAATTCTTTTTGGAATGCATGTTTTCTTCAGGGAACTGTTCCATCAGAAAGGTGTAAGGTTTTGTGAGACCTCGTGGTGACAAAAAAAACCACTGAGACATTGTGGGGCAGGGTAAAAGTCTCAGATGTTATAATGCAAATAGGATGCATTCCATAACCCTTCAACGTTCAGTTTTCAATTGAATTACTTATTAGGACACTTGTTACAAATGTAGGGTTTTGCTTTATGTGCTGTTGTCACCACAAAGTCATTTGTTTTAAGACAAACAATGGAGAGGACAGATGTATTGAACATGCAGTGGTTTTAGATATGTGACTCTTTTCTTGAGTGCTAAGCCTTAACAGCTACTTGCCTTTTCTTCTCTTCTTTCTGCTGTCCCTCCCTTCAGTCTTCTCACTGTCCCCTCAAAAAAAAAAAAAGAGGAAAAAAAGTAAAATATTAAAACAGATCTTGCTCACCAAGTCTGGTTTGCTGCTAATACATGAATGAGGACAATTAATGTTTTCCTTAACTGTTTCTACCTCTTTCTACCATGCATGTACACATATGCTTCCCATTGAAAGGCTGGTTGAGAACATCACCTCTCTTAAGGAAAAAAAAATACTTCTCTCTCATTTCCAAACTAAAACAGTTCGTTGTCATTTGTATCTGTAACCTTCATGTTGGCATCACCTGTTAGTTTAAAGAGCTTGTTTGCTTCCCTTTTGTTCATCCAGTAACCATTTAAGAGTATTTTGGTAAGCTAGTGTGGTGGGTTGACCCTGCCTGGATACCAGGTGCCCACCAAAGCCACTCTGCCACTCCCCTTCCTCAGCTGGACCAGGGAGAGAAAACACAACAACAGGCTCCTGGGTCAAGATAAGGACAGGGAGATCTCTCAGGAATTACTGCCATGGGCAAAACAGACTCAACTTGGGAAAATTAATTAAATTTATAATGAATCAAATCAGAGGAAGGTAATGAGAAATAAAAACTAAATCTTAAAACACATTCCTCCCACCCCTCCCTTCTTCCTGGTTTCAACTTCACTCCTAATTTTTCTCTACCTTCTCTCCCTTAGTGGTGCAGGGGGATGGAGAATGGGGGTTGCTGTCAGTTCATCACACATTTACTCTGCTGCTTCCTCCTCCTCAGGGGGAGGACTCCTCACATTCTCCCCTGCTCCAGCATGAGGTCCCTCTCATGGAGACAGTCCTCCATGAGCTTCTCCAATGTGAGTCCTTCCCACAGGCTGTAGTTCATCATGAACTGCTCCAGTGAGGGTCTTTTCCATGGGGTGCAGTCCTTCAGGAACAGAGTGCTCCAGTGTGAGTCCCCCATGGGCTCACAAGTCCTGCCAGAAAACTGGCAGGAAGAAATGTGGAAACAAGTGATGGATGCTCTATCACTTGATATATTCAGATGGAGACTGGTTACCTTTCTGAAAGACATGCTGCATTAACACAAAGCTCCTGCACTTAGTATAGTGGCAACAGGATGAAAATGGCCTGAGATTGACCCCAGATGGGGTCAACTGTGTGAAAATCTGTCAGCTCTGGACAACTAACTCAAGCTTTCAGTACTAGTGATTTCAGCTGGAAGGTCTAGTGCTTCATCATTTGATAGAAGTATTGCGAAGTTTAACCCAATTATGCCTGTATGATACATGGTCATCTTCCTGTGGAAACTACCCCAGAACCAGAAAATGTAATTAGCAGCAGATGTTTGCACTAATTGTGTGCTCAGGAACATGTCTCAGTGTTTCCTCACAAGGAAAATGCTGCATAAGCGTAGTTCGGATGATGAGCAAATCATATAGAAGAATTCTTGCTCATGTCTTCAACGAAACAAAGGTCTTTATGGAGATTAGAAGCTTCTCAGTGACTTCCATGTCACCTTTTCAACCAATTATTATATCTGTGTGAGGGGAAGGAAACATGTTTGCAAGCTTATACTTGAAAGAAAAAAGTGTGGGAGTGATACAGCACCTATTGTGGTATCATCTGTGCATTTGTTCCTCCTATATTCTGCTTAGGGAAAATGAATCATCGATTGAATGATTTGTGAAAGAGATTTTGCACAAAAATATGAAAGACTTTCAGGTAGGATTACTGTCTTTCTCTTAGTGCAGAGTATTTACCTTCATCACTAACCACACCTGTGTATGACCCTCTAACATCATCCTGACTTTTCCCATAGTTTATTTGGAAGGAAATCTACCCCTATGCTCACATCTATGCATGGAAGGCAGATCACTTGATGACATGAATGTCTGGACACCCACTTGTCATCCGAGCAAGAGGAGAGAAATATATGCACACTTTATTTTCAATCCTCATTCAGTTATTGGTCTTTTTTTGTTCTGTGCCTTCCTTTCTACATCTTGCTTAGATGATAAATTGTTTAGGCCACATTTGCGGTGCTTGTAATGATATAACTTGGTCTTGATGTTATTTCAGTAACAAAAACCCCATCTTTTCTGCTCCAAAACTAAGATGGTGGCCTCTCATACCCAGTACCTTGAAAAAAGAAAGGGAAAGGGAAGGACATGTTCTATGTGCTTTTGCCCTTTCGTTGTGCCACCTCCATGGCAAACTAATCTGTCAATATTCAATTAAGTAAAATACAAGTGTCTGATTTCATACATCTCATAGTTATCCTTGCTGGATGTAGCTTGAGATGGTCTGGCACATGCTTGGAAGAAAGAGTTAATTTTTAGCAAGGCTTCTGCTGAGTGCTTTTAAAGATGCTTTCTAGAAAATATATTAGAGCCATGACTACTGCTAATATTTCACAGCATGAGGCAAGGCCATTGCCTTGTTCTTCATGGTAACTTCTGTTCTTTGGGGTGCTATAAATTACAAAGCCGAAAAAGGAAATATGAACTTTAATGAGTACTCTATCCTGGAGGTTCCAAAAGGGAAATCAGAGTGCAGAAAGAGTGTTGTAGCTGAGGAAAAAGTAGTTATCTGGCATTATATAACCTACCTCTGCATTAGATTCCTTTCAGGAAGAAAACAGTGATATACCTTGCAGCATTAGTGCAGACATTAAAACTGTGGGGAAGGGAGAAGTTAAGTGAGGGAGCTGCACATTGTAGGCATCAAAGTGAGGACATTTTCCCCATATTACTTTAGGAGCATTTAAAAATGCTTGACATAACTTATCCAGACAACCACTAGGTCACACATAACTGTCTTCCTGGACTCACACATTGGTGTGTAGGTCTCAGTCCCTACAATGCTTTCTCTGAAAACTCAGGCCCCTCCATCCAGCCTGCAGCAGTCTTGGGTGTAGGGGGAAGAACTGGACTTCTAATGTAGGGTGTCTGTCAGAGCTCCTTCAGGAAGGGTACAAGAGTGCTTGCTACCAGGACTGTATTTTGCACTTGTTCCTACCTCTCCATATGCACCCTCCAAGGTACTGGCAGCATGGATGAAAGAAGCAGCTGTGAAGTAGCCTTTTGTTGTGTTGCCAGTGGCTACACATGTATGGCCTTTTTGGGGGGATGTTTGGATACAAGAGACCATTCCCTTAAGCATCTGTCCTTGGAAGAAAACATATGCTACCCATACCAGCTCCCCTTTTTGTTTATCCCTGCTGCACTTGCCTTTAAGACAGAGGCTCAGTCTTCTCCTTTAATAATTTAGGGCAAGGAGCTAACAGAGAGCTCCAAAACTGCAGGAGAAATGTCCTTGAACTTAAATGGCTGGATAAAAATAGGCCTTTAATACAGCAAGACAGCCACTTGAAATGTGCTCTCTGACTGCCACTTCATCAAACAACCTTTAACACTGCTGCCACTGCCTCCCAGCATCCTGCAAGCGAGTGGCGAGGGATCCCCTCCACCTCCTCCTGCCTGTGGCAGCGCCAAGTCCAGCAGCACCCTGCACAGAGGTGCCCTGCCTGTTCACACTTGGTGCTGAACAGATGTTCCCTCTCTTCTCCTCTCCCTTCCCTTCTTTCCCCTGCCCCACCTTCTCTCCCAGATGCTGGAAAAAGCATGAAGAAGCAGAAGTTTGTATTCCTGTACAAACTGTCCCTGCACGTATGAGATGAAGAAGAGCATGATCCTACATGAAAGGGATGCTGGCAGTGTGGAAGTCTCTTCTGTCTTCTGCCAGAGTTTAAACAGTTTACCTTGGTCAAACAAAAGGACCGTTGTGACCCAATTTGCCCTCCTAGGAAAGATGATTAATCAGAACACTGGGGATTTTTTTGAAGCTTAATTCAATGACATTAATGAAATAGTATGTGATTAATGGAAGTAAAGATATGAGAAGAAATGAAACAGTTCTAATGCAGCTGTCTTGTTGGCACAATATTAAAGCAACTGATTATGGGCACTTAATTGAAGGAGATGAGAATTACGATCAGTTAGCACAGAAGCAAATATGTGATCCAAAGCCTGATGAGAATATAACTCCACACTTCTCTGTTCTGAAAAGAATACTGAGCCACAACATGGGCATATTTTTAATGTGAGTTGAAGATGCTTTGCTAACTAAACCTAGGATTTCCTTTTTGTTGAACTTTTGCTTTGGAAGAGCTAGCGAGGTTCTTCGATGCATGTCCTGCCCCACAGAATGAACTTGGACTTGAGCTGCCAGTACCATTGTTGGGTTCACCGAAGGGTGATGAGAGATAGACTGAAACTGCTTGTTTGAACAAGAAACGGTGCTCTTGCCTTGGTGTCTTGATGTGTCCCTCACAACCTGACCCCCAGCAGGGCAATCTGTGGTCTTTGCAGATGGTGAAATGGTTCACAAAACAGTTTGTTTAAACAATTTGTTCTAAAATCTTTGCTTTGGTGGTTTCTATCCCCTTGTCTGCTCTCTCTCTCTCTCCACCCCCAGCTAAGAGTTTTCTAAAGGAGAAATCTCTAGCACAGAAACATGTCAGTGTGTCAATCCTATTCTGGATATACCAGTTGGGTGCTTCAGAGTAACATTTATCACCATATAAACACAGTGCTTTTTTTCTTACAGTGTTGTAAGGCAGTAGAAAGGGGATGGCCACTTGAACAGTCCCATGCTATTTGTTTGTTCTTAACTAATGTTATCCCAGAAAACTTTATGGCATCTTCCATTCCATTGTGTACCATCTGCCAAAGATTTCTGTCATCAAGGCTTGTATGATATCCAGGGGAAGGCTTCCAGACACTTGCTGGTATTTTATAGCAAGTGATACGGAGGAGGAAGGAAGAAAAGGGCATTGTCACCAGCTTACAATTATGTTAGTGACTTTTTATCATGGTAAACTTGATTTAATCTTTATGCTCAAGTCATGACAGTAAATGTTGTATCTAATAGCTAAAAATCCTGGGATCTTATTGCCACTGCATTCACATTCATTTTATGTTAATGCACCTTCAGAACCCCACATCTATTTTCTTCAAACACCTGAAGACCTACAAGCATTCCTCAATCTAATTCCATGATCACCCCATCTGTTTTGCATTATGTTTTCATTTAACATTGACAGAAGTGAGGAGGGACCTTGCTTACATTCAGTAATTTTTTCTTTCAAGTAATTCTTTTTCCAAGTGAAAACTCTTAAAGCAAGGCACTGAAGCACTGGTAGCAGATGTAAATCTAGCAAAACCTTGACATGAATAGTGATATAGCCTGATAAGAGTAATGAAAAAGAGAAACCACCCTGTAGAGGCCTGGTAGTTTTCTTCTTGTGTGTGACAATCCTTGCTGTAGTGCTGGAAGATACAACCCTAATTCCAGGGAGATGCAGAAGAGCAGAGGCTTTGATACTGTGGTCAGAGAGATGTGCATTAGGTGACATCCACAAGTCTGAATCCTTTCCATTTTAACCGGTGTGTGACTATAAAAGATGGAGGGGGATTAAATTTCCCTTCCAGAAACAGCAATGTTTCAGAGGGAAGTTTCTGAAGGTCAGTATTTCTTGGGCCTTGTTCCAGGTTAGTCCATCTTGCTCAGTATTCTTTGCTCTAAGCTGTACAAGGACAGCTTAGTACTAACAGAATAATTACATTTTGGCTTGCTTAAAGGTGTTTTATGGGAAAAAATACACTTGAAAATAATTCAAATTCAGCCTTATCTTTTGAATATCTTGTTTTACTTTTATTGGTTGGATTTTCACATAACTTGGTGAACTTTTCAGGTGAGTAATAAGCACCTACTGGAAGATAAATGCAGAATACAGTGATGCAATATAAATTTGTGTTGCATATACTTCTGCAGAATGAATACATACTGTTAGATTTGTTGAAAGGGGGCTGAGCATTTAATTCCAACACATATGCATAACTTTCCCCCCTAACCTGTACCTCTCTTGTAGTGTTGTAAATAGGAGTAAGCTATTTAGAAGTGGGATTGCTGTTTTGTGTAGTTCCTTACTATGGTCAGGTGTCTATTCTTGGTTTAATAATACTAGTCCCTGAGTACTATTCAAAAAGTTGATTTAAGTCTGTTATTTTTCCACCCATTGTCACAGTTTTGGAGTAAGGTTTATTCCCTTCCCCCTCTGAAGAACTTGATTTTTCTCCATTCATCTTCAGACTTTTTTTGGTCTTTATGGTTTGTGCCACTTCCTTAAGCCTTTGAGTTTCCTGCTCTGGATTTCTTCATTTCTTCAACATCTTCCTTAAAAATGTGTTTTCCCAGAGCAGGTGCCATTCTAGCTGAAATGGGCCAGAGATGTCTCGTGTGTAAAACTTTAGTTTACAATCTCAGTCTCTGAGAGGAAACTTGATGAAAATATAATAGTGTTAATTCATGTTGGGCTTCTGTTCCACTGTAAACCCTGGCTGATTTTTTTTGCAGAACTACTCCCTGGCCTCATCTTGTATTTATATAGCTGAAGATTCACAGGAACCACAATTTACAACAGTACAGAGAGTGAAGAGCTCAAACATTACATAATTTCAATTAAAGAGAAGAGTGAACTGTTACAATCTTGGATCTAAACAAGGATATCCGCTGTGCGGATCTATCTTGCATTGTAAATGTGTCATCTCTCAGTGGCTGAGCAGAGTTTAGTAGGAAATAGAATTTCAGACATCCTCTGTGAGCAGCAAGCAGTAGAGTGTACATGCAGGGAGGGTGGGGGAGGAAGCAGGTTCAGTAGATATTTCATCATTCTCTGTTCCAGCTCATTATAAGCAAAAATTTAAGGTGTCTTTCGCTAAGCTTCCAGTGTGACCTAAAACTGATGGCCGTATTCTGATGTAGTTAGTAAGAATTAAGCTATAATGCTGGTGAGATACTTCAAATTAAAATTAAAGGTTGGACCAGATCATCTTGCAAGGTCCTGGGCTTGAAACCAACCTCAGTTTTTCCAACCTGGGTTGTTCTATGGTGTTATATTTTTATGAAAATAGAGGGGAAAAAAGAAAATAGTTCTTTAAAATTATATTGGTCAGGAAGGAAGAGGGAAGATCAAGATCCTTATTGTGCTCTTAAGTCATGTATAAGCTTTTTTTTTTTTTACCAGAAAGTTTGCTGGTTCTATCAGGTCATGCACAACAGGAGAAAATAGAAAAGGGCACATTGCCTGTGCTGAGCAAAGGTACTGGTGTACTGCTAAATGCAGAGTGGTTAGTAACCCTGCCCAGGCAACATAACTAGTGACATGTAGGTTAAGCATCGGTTAACAGGACCCAGAAACTGAAACTCATCCATTATATAAGGAATAGCTGTGAAGGCACTAGAAAGGCCTTGAATACCTCCCGAAAGTGTCTTGGACTGCACACTCTTAGATGTCTCAAGACAAAACAGTACTTACTGCTGGGCTCCCAAATGTCATGGTTTGTCTGCCAACATTGAAAGAGTGTGCCCAGCATAACAATGTTCCACTTGGATCTCTTGCTCTGTGCCTCTACGCTACAGCGTTTGCTGCTTGGCAGCATCCACAGAGAAGGGAAAGACGATGTGTGGATCTGGAAACACAATGGAATGGAGATGTGTGTGTGGCAGCTGCTGAAACAAAGGCACTGACATTGCCCCCACTGCAACTTAGTGCAAAGTGAAAACCAAACAAGTTTGTTTTCCACAAGCAGTGTTACCAAGGGAGTTAAGAGAGGGAATCAGTATGGCTGTTCTGCCTCTGTGGTCTGCAATGTGCTGCAGGAAAACCCAAGGGATGTTCTGAGGTTGAATTTGCCAGTTCTGTGCTGTTGCAGCAGTAAGTTTGTTCTACTTCAATGAAGAGGAAATCGGGGGAAATACTTCCTCTCAGTTTTGAGATCCACTACAGTGCAACTCGTTCAGTTTATATTTTCTGTTTGATTTTCTTTCCTCTTCTATTCCAGTGAAAGAGCCAGCTGGGATATAACTGTTATTTTCTGAGGTAGTTACTGATGTCTTATGGAGCTAGTTCTGCTGTAGGAAACATAGGGAGATTTTTTCCTTCAAGGTCTTGATTGCAGCCTGTCTGTGGCTTGCTGGTAAATTGTCTCTGGGACCAAAGCTCATGAAAGGCTTCCACAGAAAAGCTGCAGATGGAGCAGCAAACTTGTCTTGCAAATGGATTGCTTTTACAAGGGCTTGTACTGATAGGATGAGGGGGAATGGCTTTAAACTGGAAGAGGGGAGAGATAGATCAGATATTAGGAAGAAATTCTTTCCTGTGAGCGTGGTGAGACACTGGAATGGATTACCAAGAGAAATTGTGGCTGCCCCCTCCCTGGCAGTGTTCCAGGCCAGGTTGGATGGGGCTTGGAGCAACCTGGTCTGGTGGGAGGTGTCCCTGCCCATGGCAGGGGGGTTGGAACAAGATGAGCTTTGAGGTCCCTTCCAGCCCAAACCATTCTGTGATTCTATGACCCTTAGTGACAGTGATGAGAAGTTGTCATGTTGTCAGTTGTCATGCCTAATGCCCCTCTTCAGAAACCTTGCAAAACCCATCTAATCTTATCAATTGCTACTGAGCCCTCCAGCTCACCAAGAAACCACAAAGAATGAAAGTGCATGATAAACAGACAATGATCTGGGTCTGCTCTAAACTTGGAGGTTTCCCATTGCAGCTCTTCTTGGATCAGGGCATAAAAATGTTCAGATCAGGTCTTAGCAACTATATTTCTAGTGCCCATATTTCAGAACTGGCTTGTGAGACTGCTCATAAACATAATTAATATGCTTTTTTGCTTGAAACCATGCATGTGGATTCTGAGACCTGAAACGGAATTATAAAAGATCAAGAATACTGGGGAGAATTAGGAACACAATCCAGAATCATAATAAGAAATATACTTGCAACAGACACAACGTTTATTTTTTAAAAAAATCAAGTTTTGTTAGAGAACACTTTCATTTTTATTTATTTTGGCATTATGACACTGATATCAGAACCTTTGTTTCACAGAACTTATTTAGACATTAAGGGATGAAAATATGCAGCAGGCACAGACTGAATTAGAGTAATTCTTGAAGTTCTGTGTCCCCATATCCTTACTGACTATTATTTCTTTCTAATAAGACCAATGACTCAGAAGACCAATCTCCAAATTGTAATGCTAACTTAAAAGAACAATTTATGACACTTAATATGAATGCAATAAAGGACTTCTGTTGCCATTAATATAACTACATAATTATATTAATGCATACAATTATATTCATACACAATACATAATTATTCAAAGACATATAAACATAAGGACCAGATTCTGGATGTTTATTTTCCATTCCTTTCCTGGCTTCTATCATCTCCCTAGCTTCTCCCCTTCCTTCCCCCAGGAAAGGATAAAACCCAGTATAGAAAACTGCTCTGTTATATGCAAACCAGCAATGACTCTTGGATGTCCACAGGAAAGAACAAGACACCTAAAATGCACTTCTATCGTGACAGCATATAAATGTACTTTCAAGAAAAGTCCATCATCATCCAAAGAGAGTTAGCTAACTCCTCCTTTCCCCTTGTGTAGGAGACCACTCAGAAATGGGTATATTTTCCTCTTTTCTGCGAGTGTTGTGGGCTCTGCCAACATTAAATGCATTCACTGTGTCTGTGTTATTTGGTTTGACCTGGTTGTTCTGCAGGCTTTCAGGCAGCAGCAGGTCAGCTGGCATTGCTGATGCCTGACTGCCCGATAACCCTGGGAGCTGAGTTAGTGTCTAACTTGGTACATCCATTTTGTGTATGTATGTCTGTATGAAGAACGCAGTAGTTGATCCCAATGTTGAACAAGAGAAAGAAAACCAAAGTGGAAGGATAGGCTGGGATACTTGGGGTATCATGTCAGCCAGCACACTGCAGCCTCTCACCAGCCTCCACCATCGTGGCATCCATTCCATGTAAGGTGAGAAGGATCAGGAGCTGCACAGCTCACACTGCAGCTTGTGGCTGCATCTCACCATCAGGACAAGAACCAGAACTGGACAGTCATAGAATTGAGGGAAGGATAAGAAAGATTACTTATCATGTGTTTGCCTAAAATAAAGCTGCAAGAGATATTTACAAGTATTGTCAAGCTGGAGAATTTAGATAATATGAATTGCACCTTAAATCTGTGATTCTTTTGTTTGTTTATTTGCTTCCCATTTCCCCTACCTTCATTTTTAGAGCAGGTTTGCAAACTTCCTTTGACACTATAATGACTAGATGTTTTGTGCTTTGAATAAAAGCAAAGATGTTTATGCAGTCACTGGACTCCAGGAACTGGAGCTTTAAGAAAAATGTCAAATAATGCCCAACGACTACAAAATCTTAAACCAAGAAATGAGCACATTTTTGCCTTTGTGTTTTCTCTTTTCATGGTAGGTAATCCCAACTGAAAGGCAAATCCTCACAGCTCTGAAATTAGTAACATACAGATAACACTACTGACAACAGTTTTATCTTTTGCTCAACTTCCCGGATCAGCCAACAACTACTCTTTCAAATTTTCTCCCCAATATCTTTTACTATCAGCTGGAAAGCAGAAAGTGATGCAGAGGAGTAAGCAGGAAAACTTTGCCTTTCATAAATCTGTGCTTTTTTTATATCTATAGCATAGTGTAAGCAATGTCATAACAATTATGTGCTTTTTAAGAACATCTTTCTCCCATCTTTAATTTCTGTGACTGATTGTGGGTTGAGTTAGAAAATAAGTAGATTGCTGTATCCTATGTTACAAATAAAATCAGAGTTGAATTTACAGTGGTACTCAGTTTTACCACACCTAGCAACTAAAGGAATAATCTACAGGGGAAAAAAATAAATCTTGTTGCTTTTTCCCTGGGGTCTTACTCAAGACGAAGCAGTAAGTGTGTTGGACAATGCAACAAAATAGCTGATCTCCATATTTTGTTCTTTTGTTCAACTTCAGTAGGTAACCAGTGTCACGGTAACTTACATTATAAGAGAATCCTTCAACAGAAAGGTCTCTGCAAGTAACAGATGGTTGGGACCAAGAGCTCCTGTTTTCTGGTACAAAAAATATCACAGACTTTTTTTGCTGTACCAGACAAGAGATGGGCTTTGGAGAAGGCAAGCAGAAAACAGGTACTGGTGCACTTTTCTATGTATGGATATTTTCTTTAGCTCTGTACTAGCAGTAGTTGAGTAAATTTTGACAAAAATTTAAAAATAAGGAACAGCTGCCTTCAGGAACAGACTGTGCTCTTACACATATGGTAGCAGCATGCTCTCAAAGTGCAGGAAAACACAAGGAGCATGTTTTCAGATCGGTACAGTGAAGTTAGCGCTGTGCAAAAGTTCCATGCTGAGCTGCAACCCATTGCACTTTAGTCAGTGTTAACAATGTGTTTTTCTTGAGCTCAGCCCCCCTCTAGAGAAAGGTTGACTGAGAGGGCTGGAGAGTTTGCAGTAAGTTTGGCAGTGCTTGCTTGAAACACCAGACCCTCTCAGAACATCCTGCCAGGAAATGCAGCATTTTAGTTTGGATCAGAGGCAGACGATGAATAACCTGCCAAGAATACAAAGCAAGTGGGGAGCAGCTTCCTCAAACTATCTTGAAAGGATCAAGGTAGGAGCCTTTCCAGGAATGGGAGTGTCCTGGAAGAAGATTTGATAAGGGAGTGTGAAAACTGGAGGCTGAGGGGAAAAATTAATGATTGGCAGCGCTGATTGTACTGCCATAAATAGCTCATAATTATTTGAGGGGAATATTTATTTGATATATTATGAACAATGGAAGTTTCTTTAGATGCCTTGGTCCAGTGACGAAGAAAACAGATTGTAGAAATCACAGAATGGTTTGGGATGGGAGGGACCTCAAAGCTCATCTCGTTCCAACCCCCTTGCCATGGGCAGGGACACCTCCCACCAGACCAGGCTGCTCAAAGCCCTGTTTAATCTGGCCTTAAACACTTCCAGGGAGGGGGCATCCACAATTTCTCTGGGTAACCTGTTCCAGTGTCTCACCACCCTCACAGGAAAGAATTTCTTCCTAATATCTAGTCTAAATCTCCCCTCTTCCAGTTTAAAGCCATTACCCCTCATCCTATCACAACAAGTCCTTGTAAAACATCCCTCTCCAGCTTTCCTGTAGGCTCCTTCAGGTACTGGAAGGTGCTATAAGGTCTCTCCAGAGCCTTCTCTTCTCCAGGCTGAACAACCCCAACTCCCTCAGCCTGTCCCCATAGGGGAGATGCTCCAGCCCTTGGATCACCAGATATCTCTTTGAAATGAGCAGGATGATGTATTTTTGTCCTATAAGCACAACATACATTGTTCTGATGCATCTGTAATTCAAGAAGAGCCAAACTGCCTGTCCAAGATGTGCATTTAGGGATGATGTGTAGCTTGTGCCTCAGCCTTCCACGTGAGTCGGGTGAGCAGCTTTCTGGCCTCTTGAGGAAATACTTTAATAGTTTTATAAATCTTAAAATAATTGGTAAATTCTGGAAGGCTGGAAAAGAGCTACTGCTGTGATAATGTTAAAAAAGGGCAGGCAAACAATACAATGAATTAAAGACTGTCACTAGTTCAGGCAAAGGAGTGGAAAAGCAGATATGGGAGTCATCTGAAAAAGAATAAAGGGATCAGACTGTAGCTGCAATCCGCAACAAAACTTTATGGAAAACAAATCTCATCAAAGAAACCTGACTTCATTCTTACAACTGATTGGTTAATAAAGGTACCTACAGGCAGGCTTTAATAAAGTATTTGAACTGTAAATTCTGGACAACATGCTGGCTTTGAGGACTTCTGTATGCACTGTGTACACTTAGGTACACAGCACTTTCAGTGTACCTAAGAAAGTGTGCCTCCTACCTGAGTTTCTTCTCTCTTTTTTTTTTTATATTCTTTGATGTTTACTAAAATGTGAGTTGACATTGAAGCTTTTTCTTCAGCCAAACCCTTTAAACAAGCTGTCTGTCTTGCCACCAGGAAGCCTGTTTCCACAAAGCCATAGAATGTTAATAGTGTTTGAGCCTTTTAACCCAGATAAAGTTAAAAATGGTTAAATGATCCAAAATTAATACAGGGTGTGGGCACACAGGCAGATGAACAATGTGGTGAATACAGCAGCTTTGTTTCCAACACCTTGCTAAAAATATTAATGGTGGGCTGCCTCTGGTATTGCTAATAGGAATAATCAGGTGCTACTGAAGATCCAACGTGCTGATGTTACATGCAGAAGCAAGCATTCATGTGTGTGATACTGCCATAGGAAGTTGTGCCCAGGTGTAAATACTTGACTGATGAGGTTTTAGTTACCAAACAAGGTGAAGGTAACAGATTCACCTGAGGCTTGTCACGGTTTGATATGTGAAAGTGTTGATGATATGATTTCACCTGTGGCTTTAAGACTGTTTTATTGATTTCTGCATCACAAAAGGTCCTGGGACCTTTACACCATTATAGCTCTTTGCATCATCAGATATGCTTAGGAAAAAAGGTGCTGGCCTATTAACATGGTCTGGTACTGAAAAAAAAAAAAAGTAAAATGATGCAAGAAGAAAGCTTTAAAAAAATAATTTTGTCACTGAAACTGTGCTTCAAATCCCTGTGAAACAAACAAAAGTTTTGATTCATATCCATATATAATATGTGCATATCTTTATCATTTATCTGTCTTCTGTTCGAGTCTATGCCATCAGTCCCCATCCCTGGAGGGATTTCAGAGCTGTGTAGATGAGGTGCTGAGGGACATGGGGCAGTGGTGACTTGGCAGTGCTGGGGTCATGGTTGGACTGGGTGATCTTAGAGGTCTTTTCCAACCCAGGTGATTCTGTGATTCATGCTGTCAAACGAGGATTTGTGGCAAAACCTTGGGTGTAGGTTTGTGAGTACATTAAAAGGGGGATCACACCTCTGAGTCTCTAGAGGCTCCTCTTTTCTTGTTTTAACTACCTTAGTCTTCTCTATAAATTGGAAGTAATACAGGGCTCTATTTTACATCGGATTATTCATTCAAACATATTTTGGGAGCCATAAATAGCTGGGATTCAAAGGCTATGCTCTATTCCTCTGCTAAGCTATCCATGCTGCATGGCACAGGGTACAGCACAGGACAGGGTTTGTTCCTGCTGTTTACTTTCTTCTGCTAATCCAATGGAGTCAGCAAAACCAACTTCCTATTTTGTTATTTCAGCTTTAAAGCAGATGAATTGGGGATAAGCAGACAGCATTTGGTCCACTGTTTCCTGGAACTCTCCATAATCTGTGTGTTTTAAGCAGATGGCTCCCAGATATATTTTATTAGCAGACAGAACTGCTCTGTAGAACCCAGGTGTAGCCAGGCTGTAAAATGCAGCTGCTACTCAGGGGTTAATGTAGTAGTGCTGGCAGGGTCCCAGTGGCTGAGTCACTAATGACAGTCCTCCCTGCACCAAACAGACTTGCTGGAATGCATTATGCAGGTGCCAGTCACTGGAAAGATGCTTTGCATATAATGAACCCTTGTCCAGGCCACAGGTTGAGAGAAAGATATTTAGTATTCAAAAGAAAACATATTTTAGTGATATGTCAACTATGTGAAAAAAGTACTTAATACTATATTATAATTTCCCTTCTTAAATTCTCTTCCTCCTTTCCATAACCTCTTTTCTGAGTGTTTTCTGAGTGAATAGATATTGCCAATGTCTGCTTGGCTTGGGCTGTCATAGGAGATTAGTAACATCAGTTAACTAGACGAGCTGGTTCTTTTCCTTCTCCTGAAGCATGTGCTGAATACAAGGATGTAAGACCTGTATCCCAGGGGAATGGGGAGGACATGGAGGAACTGAGTTTTGCTTGACAACACTGTCTTTTGGGATGCACTAGGTGTAAGTCTGAACTCAGTGAAAAATGTCACAGTTTCTCCAAATTTTGAGCGTTAGAGGAGTCTGAATAGTGGAGTCAACCGAGGTGCTGTGCAGAGTCTGCTTTTAAGAGCATGGGAATCTGTGCAGAGGGCAACTTTGCCAGTGATACTTCTGGGGAAATTTTCAGCAAATTTCAGAAATTTCTGGCAACACAGAAGTTGTCTGAGTTTCTGTTCTGGCCAATGTCTACAACTTCTTTTAGTGAAACATCTACTTTTTAACAGCCTGTCCCTAAAAGGAAACTTCAGGGCTAAACCTCCTCAGATCTTCCCTTCAACTTCTTTTCTTCCCTTTTCTGAACTGGGAGCCAGGCTTTCGCTCAGGGTTTTGACTCTCTACCCTACCCACACTTACATTTTGGGTTTTATTCTGTTGGTTTAGGGTAATTATTTCTTCCATCATTATTAATCTGAAAATGAATTTCTTCCCTTTTTTCTTTTTTTTCTTTTTTTTTTTTCCCCTAACTCTCCAAAGATACTATGAGAAAGACTGGGATTCCCTATCTCCTCTCATATATCACTCTTCACTGGGTTTGATCCAGAAACTTTACTGTCTCCCTGGCTCTTGTCAGAAGATGAAACATTCTTCATACTCCATAGAATCATAGAATCACAGAACAGCCTTGGTTGGGAAAGACCTCAAAGATCAAGCCCAACCATTAACCCAGGACTGCCAATTCACCACTAAACCATGTCTCTCAGCACCACATGATAGACTGTTACCTTAGCTAGCATGTATCTGAGGAATTAAGGTTGATATGCATTAGGCAATTAGGAAAGGTTTTGATCTAGTACTTGCCTTTATTGTCAAATCCCATATTTTCTTTTTTTTTTTTTTCCCCCAAGTGAAAAATGCCACCTTGACATAAGGATGGACCCATTAAACTCACTCCAAGCATGTTGAGGGTGAACAGAGTGTTTCTGAAGCTGAAGTAGAATGTTACCAAGCTGAGTGATTGAGGAAAAAAAAATCTCTGATTGATGACAAACCTAGCTCCTTGGTGCTTCACATATTCTCAACTGCATACTCTTGATTCCTTCTGACTGTGTTTGTGTTCAGTTGAGTTAGTGTAGCTTCCACTCTGGTATGTCTGACTGTAGTAGACACTGGACCAAATTCCATCCGGTGTAGCCACATTGATTTCTGTTGTTTACAATCAAGGTGCAAACTCCACTGTCAATAGCAGCACGTTGCTTGTTACAGATACCATTTTAGTCTATGCCAGTGAAGACAAGCTCAGCAGCCTTGATGCTGCAAGTCATCACGTGGTACTCAGCAGGAAATGCAACGTTGTAATGCTCCAGGACAAATCCAAATCAAACACACACATATGCCACCCCCTCCCCATGGTTGGACTCAGTGATCTTAAAGGTCTTTTCAACCTAGGTGATTCTGTGAAACAATCCCCAGCACACAACTCCCTAACCTGTACTTCTGCTGTGAAGAATAAACCCCAAGAGATCTTATAGTGCCTTTGATTCTGCAGGATGTGATGAGTACTGCTAATCAGCGTGTGGGCAAATGACATCTGTTCCATTAGCCAACACGAGGCAAGTTGTTTATGTCCTTAGAAATAAAGCACACATGTAGCTTTATGTCCAGGGCAAAACAAAACTTCAAACAAATGGGGACATTTACAAAATGCTCACTAATAACAACGATGAGAAGTATTCTAACAAAATGCTGTCTTCAGCATGTATCTCACCACCTCGAGGGATAGGAGATTAAATTCTCTTCAGCTCATATGAGACTGAAAGAAAAAGAAGCCACTGTGAATCTGTTGTGGAAAGAGGTCATCGGTTACCATCAGAACTTTTTGGCCTTGTTGCCTTGTGATTTTCTGCTCATCCTTTTTAGAGGTGAGCTGTAGGATATTTTACTGGTGTCTTCCAACCCAGTGGTCAAGCCTGCATCATCAGATGAAATGGTGTAGCTCCATCTCATTAGGGACACCTATGGTAGTGGGCAGTTAATTGAAATCTTGCTCAATCTTCTGTTATTGATTCAGACTGTGTCTAAACATCCCAGATGTAGGACAAGATGTGTATCTCTGCTCTGATTGGGTGGGGAAAAATGGGAACCTTTTTAAGATTCAGAAGTTGCAGGTTTTATTAATGAAAACAAAGAGAGAAACAAAGACAACAGTGTTGACATCCAAATTTGTACTGCAATAATTTGGTTCTTCCTTGATGTCACTGACTCATTTTAAAGGTCCATTTGTTTGCTTTCCCACAAGATAAGCTATTAAAAATATAGAGATCATAACAGTCACTTTTATTGACTCACTTTAGAAACTATAAAAGAGAAACTGTGCCAGATTTTTAACATGGATATGTGCCAGCCAGTGCAAATGCGTGAACGATGTGGTCATGTTAGTGAGTCTAAATGACTACTGCCATATAATTTTTTTCGGGTTTAAGACATTTGAGATTCAGGTGTAATGAAGTCTCATTTCACCAGTTTACCACATGTTAACATATCAGCCAATTCAGACCATTTTTTTTCTGGTTTGGCCTTATCATCTTAAGGGAAGTTTCTAAGGAAGAGGTGAAAAATCATAGCATGTTGGCAGAACTCTCCTGGTCTTCAGCAAGACCAGCACAGTGCTCCAACTGTTGTACCCTGAGCCTAGAAACCTTCAAAGCCTCACCAAAGGGAAGCAGTTGTGAGCACAGGGAAGGATACTTCATTCTTCAGTACACCAGTCAATGTGTGTAGGAAGGGGAGGGAAAAGAAGACAGGAAAAAAAAAGTGTTGGGGGTTTGCTGAACAGTGTTGCTCTTTAAAAGCATCATAAATAGAGGAGGAAAAAACTTTTAGAGGGGAATATGTGCTGATCTCTTTGTTGTCTTTGCCAGCAGACATGAAGATGAAAGCTGTCAGTCTTTTATGTTCTGAGAAATTTCATAAGGAATAATCTAACCAAAATGTCAGCTCTTAATTATATGACATATCCAATTATAGATAAAATAATAGCATAACGAGATTTCTGCCAAAGGAAAAAAAGCTCCTGTTTTGAAGATAGGCTGCTTTGTTCTCTGAAGTTTTGGAGTTGAACTAGAGTAATAGGCACGGACACATCCCTGTGATAGTTTCCATGTAATTGTATGCACGTACAAAAAGGGAAGCTAAACCATCTCTTTATTGCTGGTAATAAATATCAATGACTGCATTTTAAGAATTGTCATTATATCAAACAAGTGTCCAAAGATTAATGGACTCTAATTTTTACTGCCTTTCACTGAAGTACATTTGTGAAAGCACATGGTAAAGTGGCATAAATCACCTTGTGCATTATTGTACTTGCCCGTGACTCATCCCAGCACAGATCTACACCCATTTCCCAGGGTTTCTCTTCCTATAAACATCGTTTCTAGATGGTTTCTTCTGGCAAAGGTATGGGTGCATATGAACTAATAGAAATAGGGAGCCTTTTTCAAAACTGGGAAAGTGACACTGAACTAGATTTGCAAGCTGAGATTTCTTTTATTCTCAGGTTTTCTAGCATTGAGCAGGTGCTGTTGGGAGAGTCAGGGCCTCTCCCAGTGTCTTGATATTAGGAGGAGATGGGTTTATTTTTCAAAATACTGTATTCCTATAAGAACTGTAAGACATTTTCCAGTTTCATTCTGTCTTATCAGGGAAGTTCCTAAGGAAGCACAAGTGCAAAATCATGGCAATTACAGGAATAAGAAATTCTTCAGTTATAAGAATAAAGAGCAAAGTAGTGGTATTGACAACGATTCTAAAAACTGCTGTGCTTCTTTTAGTTTCCTGTAGTTCTGTTCCTTCAGTGCCTGAAATAATCATATCCTCTAAATTTTTCTTCCTCAGTCACATAGCAATTGACTGCAGTGAAACTCGACTTTACTGGAAGATATTATTCAGTGTGAGTTTGTATGGCAAATCTCACTTTTGCTCACTCAGTCATTCTAACCCATGATTTTCATCCATTTTACCACCAGTACTTGAGTCTAAACAGCACAGACATGGTAAAAAAAAGAGGAAAGTAGGTTATCTGAAATCCCTTCTTCTTTATTTTTTAACAAAACCAGTGTTTGAACTGAATACCCCTTTAGACATGTATTATCTGTTGCAAACTGATAATGGGCAACTTCAGCTGGAATTATTGTTGGAACATTTAGATAGCATTATTGAAAGTACATTAAAGTTTGTATGACCTAAGCCTACTCCAATACAATTGCTCACATCTCTCTTTATATTCTTGCTTTTCATTATATGTGACAAGATTTATAGACCCTGTCTGCTGCCATTAGGCTCTGGAGCATTGTCTTACCAGTTATAGCACAAACAGCATGTTGCTGATTTTTATCTATTCTTTTTTATCCTTTACAGTCTATTATTTTGTAGGACAACATCTTGCAAAGAAAACTGCTATCACTGATGCCCCACCCAGCCTCCACCACATCTAATTCAGTGAAAACTCCATGCACTTACTTGTGGTTTATATCTGTTATAATTATATATATATATATATATTATATATCATATCATAAAATGGTTTGGGTTGGAAGGGACCTCAAAGATGATCTAGTTCCAACCCCCTGCTGTGGGCAGGGACACCTCCCACCAGAGCAGGTTGCTCCAAGCCCCATCCAACCTGGCCTGGAACACTGCCAGGGATGGAGCATCCACAACTTCCTCGGGATATATATACATATACACACACACACACACACATATAATTCAATCTACTATACACAGTTGCCTTAGTTAATATACAGTGAAGTAATTGGTTTTGCTTAATAATTGGGACACTTAAATTACTTTATCACACGTTTAGCTTGTTTACTACTTGCACCAAATATGGCCAAACCGTTTTGGATATTCTATGATTCTGTAATTCTGTGATATTCACGACAGCTTTCCTGGTTGTTTTTTTTATGTGTTACCTTTGCAGTGACAGTGTTTCCTACTTCTTCAAGTTCCAAACCCAGTAATTTTTAAAGTAATAACACATTCACACCTGAGAAATATCAATAGGTCATAGCTGTTCCTATGGCTGTGCACAGTGTAGATGGTATCGAGGAAGGGGAAGGAAGGAAAAGCACCAGTATGCCCCTTGCTATTTAGCCATGTTGCCAAATGCTGATTGGGTATATCAAGCAGATTTTGAAAGTGAAAAGGTCTGCTTCAATCCTCAGGTGAACTTGGAGCCCTGAGCATGCTGTCTATCTTTCTCTTGAGTCAGTGAGTGTGGTGGAAGATTCAAGTTGTTTAAAAGTTAGAAAAGGAAACCTTTTTATTAGGTATGAGTGCTGTATCAACAGGAAAGGCGATTCAGTCAGTGGAGATGACTCAGCTCCATGACTTTGGCCAAGTTACCCCCCTGTATCAAAATGAAGTCGGTTCTGAATGTGAACAGACCACCTTCTCCCTGTTTCTTCAAATTCCACCATCTAGGGTCCGGCAGTCATTCCTGAATGCTGCTCTTCATCCAGCCAAAGTCTTCCTTAGGTAAAAACAAAAGATGTCATTAAGATACTTTCAGTGATGGGGCTGTTAGAACAGGTTTGGTTCCAAGTATGTATAGAAATGCTTCCAAAAACCAGGGTATTTGCCCTTGGAATCACATCTCCCAGGGCAGAAAAAAAAGAGCCTAATGAGTGATGAAGAGGTGCAACCACTCTGCTGTGTACAGAGCATTAGCACACTGCACAAATAGTGTCCTCTAGTCAATGTATATAATCTTTTTGGACTATAGTAGGGCTCTTTTTTTTGTCTCCAGAATCACCTAACAATTATATCCCATGAGTTTGTTTATGGTGGGTAGGTCTTTGGATGCAGGCTACACAGCTCCAGTGTGTAGGTGGGGGTGAAATCTTTCTGATGGCACATTAAAATCTGATGAGAGATCTGTTTAATTAAATTTATGGTTTGAAAGTCACCAGTGCCCTGTCTTTGCTTCTTGTTCAGTGGTTTCATATACTTTTTACAAAGTCAACAATTTTATTTTCTTTAAAATCCCTTTATTTTTAGCAGTACTCTTTTCCTGCTTTCACTTTCAAACCAATTGTTCTCCTTGTTGAGAGGTTTCCAATTGTTAACTGTACTATTTCTATCTTTAAAAATTTCCCAGACTGTATTTATAATCTCCCTAAATGCTGAAACCTTTTGGTTAACTTAACAAGCTTCCTCCTGATGTTCCAGATGCACTTGAGAAGGTATCAGCCTGACAGTTTCTTCACATCTGATCCAAACCCTTTCTAAACCACTGAAAAGATTTCTAAAGATTAGGTTCTGATTTTTTTACAGCTTCATGAAAATTCAAATTTTGCATAAAATCTGCATATCGTATGCCTGAATGTTCATGAGTGTTGCCCACCTGTATTTTAGGCCCTGTTGGTTGCTGGTTTGATTAGTATTACAGAATTTGACACTGAGAATTTTTTTCATAGTTTATTGAGCAAGTTGCTTGTTGAGGTTGAGGACCTTGAGGAGCTTGCTCTTCTCACTAAAGATAAACAGATTTTTGCAGGTATGCTTTTCTGTACTAAAACGGCAGACTAACAGTTAGAAACCTTGGATGTGGGGATTTATGTGCAGTTGAAAATGACAAATTCAGTGCATTCTTTTCTGACGAGGGTGTCAGCACAATTATTGCTGTCCACATGGTTATCAAACCGGTACTGACAGTCTCTCACTTCAAAAGCTACTGAAATGTGTTGATCTCAAGTGGAACATCTAGGATAAAAAAAAGGCTTTTATCTGCAGATCAGCTATGTCAACAGAGACACCTTTCTTTTGCAAAATAGTACTGATTAACTGGATACAGAAAAAGGTAAATGCATTAGGGTTAAAAGTGGAGGAGATAAGCAGTATTGTTCTACTGATTGGAAAGTTTAGTCTTGCTGAGGGCTGAGCAGGAAAAGACAGAAGCTAAATTAGACCACTTTTGAAAATCCTGGGCTTGCATTTTGCTTATGTAGACTTTCAAATCTTCACTTTGGGGATCCATCATGCTGCTTAAATACCAAGTGTGCTGTTGTTGCTATGTACATTACTACACTTCTTCCTTTATGTTTTCTGCTCATTCACAGTTAGTTGAAAACTAGTATTTTTAGGTGAGATGTAACCTAACCCAGTGCAATGAGTAAGAAAGTGAGATGTAACTCCTAAATCAGCCATTATTTTTTCCACTGGGATGTGGTTATTTCACCAGTCTGTACTTCTGATAAGTCAAGATTGGATGGCTCACCAATGGAAGCTGAGTAGTCATCTGTGCAGTCTTCCAGGACGCTACTCATGTGACCAAGTAGGAGAACAAAAGGTGAAATTATGTGGTTAAATAGATCAGAAATAAGATTAAATTTTAAGTTTAAACAAAATTATCTGTGTGACCAGATGACATGTGGTGGTTAGTTTGCATATCATGCTCACTGAGGCAGGGTAAACATTTTTCTAGTGAGCAGTGCAACAGAGTAAGAACTTGTACATGAAGGAAAGTCAATGTAAAGCGACAGACAAAAAATCAGCATCAATTCACTTGGTAAGTACCCTGTAAACAATTGTTCTAGGCTGAAGAAATTATATTTTTTTGTGAGCAAAGGAATCAGAAAACAGATTTTGCTTGCAAATGAAAAATATCTTAAAAATTTCCTTGTGGTTAATTGAGTATTTTTCCTTAAACTATTAATTTATTTTTTTTTAGTATCCCTTTTATCTTCTATAGTCTCCTTCAGTCTTGTTTATTTAGGCTATACACTCTTCAAGCATGGAAAAATTATGCAATATACTTTTACAGAATTTTGCACAACTAAATTTTAAACCTGCCTATGGTAGAAATTTTTTACAATAAGAGTGGTAAAACACAGGAACAGATTGTCCAGAGAGACTGTAGATATCCCATCTCTGGAAACATTCAAGGTCAGGTTGGATGGACCTCTGAGCAACGTGATGTAGTTGAAGATGTTATTTAGTATTATTAAAGTACAAGTAATTAATCCTAAAGAATAATACCTGAAATAATGCTAACATTTTTGTATGAGTAAACAACGTTCTAAGCCTTTTTTTTCCCAAGACTGAAAAATAAAGTGGCATTATTACTGCATTTCCTACTTCACATCATTCCTAAAAAGCTACGACTTTTTGTTACCCTTGTATTTCATTAGCTCTAGATATAGAAGCAAAGAAAGTAGAGGAATTCTGCCCTTGTCACTACCTTGAGCTAGTTGCTTATTGCCATGATCCTTTGTATATTTTAAATGGGTAAGTCTCACAGTGTCTTAAAGTGGATCATGGACAAGACTATATGCTTTTACCTGCCTTAGAAAATCTACAAACGAACACACAAATAGATTAGTGTAAGCAACCAAATAGCCAGGTGGGAGTTTAATGGGCCATTAAAATAAACCTTTAGGCCCCAAACCCAGCTACAAGAAACAGATGCAAGCTTCAGTGACTCACAAATGATAAGCACAATACCATTTAGCTACCACATCAAATATATATAAGGTTGTTCCTCTGGCAAAAGCTCCCAACAGACTATTCTAGTTCCCTGCAGGAGACAGCAGTGATATCAAAGCAATTGGAAGGATAGAAAAAGGGCTTTGCTCTATTTATTGACACGTTATATCTTGGTGACTAAAAAGATGTTTTCAGTTCTTGTCCAGGGCTATGTGGAGTTGGGTGTCGAATAAATGGAGACACCTAAAATGGTAGCTGAAAGACTCCTCAATCATGTTCTCCATTCCTGTCTCAGGAAAAGTTATATTTTACAATGAATCTCGTCAGATTAAGTTCACAAAATACAAGAAAAAGGAAGAGCAAGGTCTAACACTTAACACTACTTTTGGACAAATAGAAAAGGAAGTCATTTGGGAGCAATCTTCTTGACTCAGTGTTTCTCCATGCATTTTCTATTTCCCTCCACACGAATCTGCCATGGCTCGGTATCCCAGGTATGCCTGTTAGTCTTCTCATCCTTGGATACACATACTGAATTTGATATTTCTTTGCTGATTAGAATCATCAGCTGGAACACAGGATCACAAAATCACTGAATAGCTCACACTGGAAGGGACTTTAAAAGATCATCCACCTCCCTGCCATGGACAGGAACATCTTTTACTCGATCAGGTTGATCAAAGCCATGTCCAAGACTGCATCTTGTTTGCAGTCTCCTAGGAGACGTGGTATGTATGTATGTATTCTCACAGAAACTGTGTTTACACTGTAGAAGAAAAACTTGTTCCAAACTAGAAGTGACTAAGCTGATCTAGTCAAATGATGTTAAAAAGGCAGCGAAGAAAAGAGGTCCTAGGTTTTTTATTCTAATTATCTCTAAACCCAAACTGAACCTGCTAACTCAAAATAAAGCCCGAGTGTCTTATCGTCACTGCTATTTTAACCACATTTATCTAGATGAAGATCACATAGATTCTCCCTTTTTTTTTAATGACTCTACTAGAATACCCCAAGCCTACACTGTAGGTGTGCCAGCTTTTAAATATTTATGAAAATAATACCAGCTGAATTGCTTTGTATTATGACAGGCATAATAGCTTGTACTCATTACCATAAATGTATGCATAAAACTCCTTAGGTTAAAAAAAGTTCCCCTTGATGATAAATAGGTTTTGAAAATCTATTCAAAAGCCAAGTTGATCCATTTCAAATGCTGAAATTCTAGAAGGGCATTTCATCTACTGCATGTAATTGAAATAATGTATAAGGCAAAGAGAAACATTAAATGTAAAGGGGACTGTGAAGAGGTTCACTGAAAACATAAGGACACAGTAATCTGAGGCACACACAAAGATGCTACTGAACCAAAACAAATGCTGTTCAGATATGGTGGGTGAATAGAATCACAGAACAGCCTGTGTTGGAAGAGACCTCTAAGATCATCCAGTCCAACCATTAACCCAGCACTGCCAAGTCACCACTGCCCCATGTCCCTCAGCACCACATCTACACGGCTCTGAAATCCCTCCAGGGATGGGGACTCCCCCACTGCCCTGGGCAGCCTGGGCCAGTGCTGGGGAGCCCTTTCAGGGAAGAAATTGTTCCTAATATCTAATCTAAGCTTGCCCTGGCACAACTTGAGGCCATCACCCCTTGTCCTATCACTGTTACCTGGGAGAAGAGACTGACCCCTGCCTCGCTACCCCCTCCTTTCAGATTTTTTATTTTAATGTTAGTATTGCCTTGCCTTCCCTACAATCCTTTGGAAATCTTTGAGGAAATCCTTTTGGGTAATGCATTTGCCCTTTAGCGTCACCTGATACCTTTGCAGTAATCTTGCACTGACCTTTCTCCCACTTAACTGGAATATTTAAACTGCCCAGACTACCACGCTGCCTTGCTAAGCAGGATTAGGAGAAGAAAAATAGCACTTAACCTTGTTTAGAGAAGTGAGATATATTTGAGACTAGAGGATAAGACCCAATCTATAATAGATGTAGTCAGGCTTGTATGTACTCTAGAGTTAAAAACAACGGTAAGCTCTCCTTAGAGTAATGCATCTCTGTGCTTTCAAGTGCTATCAGCGCTGAGGAGGGGAAGCGTTCTCAGGGATTAACTGCTAAGGTGTGACAAAAATAGCTGTACCAAATATACAATAAATTTTTTAAGCACGCAGACCTATATTTAAGCTACTGTATTTTTTATGGTTTTTGCAAACAAAGCTTGTGAGGAAAAAATGCCTCACATTTTAAATAAAATCTAAGCATCGTTTTTATTTTGTTTCCAAAAAAAATGAGATGATTCTTATGAGTCCTTTACAGCTGAGATATTCCATTTTCCATGAGATTTTTAATTTCTCCTCTTGGTTTTTAAATAAACAACTGTAATCCTGGCTGGTGAGCAAACAAGTTGTTGAGCAAGCAAATGAAAACACAAAAACCTAGGAAGACTGTGTGTGAAAGGTATGAGATGCAGTTTTAGTGATATCACCACCTGACTATATAACTTGTCTAGCAGGAGGAAAAATGTAAAATACATCCTTTATTTGCCTTTAAAAATAAAAAAAGGTAAAAAAAATCCTGCTTCCTGACATTTACACACTCACATGCACATACACATAAATGGGAATCCCTGTAGTGTTTAGGGTTGTTCTTAAGGCTCTTTTTCATCAGCTCAGAAAATTTTCTGTTTCCCTTAATCATTAATAAGAACAATAACACTTATCATCCTTTTGAGTATGGGAGCTCTCTTTCACACCTTCATGCACACAGACACATGCCCAGTGTGTAAGCAGGAAGAAGGCATGAGACAAAAAAAGAATTAAGTTGCTTTACTAAGCTGAATTTCCAGTTCATCTATTTATAGCAACAGTGTGGCATAAGCTAAATAGCTTTACGCAGGTTTATGCAAATTGTTTAGGAGGAAAGGGGAGCACAGGTGATGAGAAAACAAATATAGCATTGAAGGCCACCGGAAATCTGTCTTAAAGTTGAGCAAAGGTCTGACTAAAGGAATAGTAAACACAGTGCCACGTAAAGTTGTCCTTTTAACCCCCAGCAGTTTTTAACTAAAAGAGGCAGGTAGCTCCATCTTGAGGGTTTAAATTCAAGATAGACCCAGCAACATATGTGCTGTTAATTTGACCTAATTAGTCGTTGCTCATTGCAGGACTTACATGAAGAATCTCATTACATAGATTGGATATAAAATAGAGGGAATCTTGGTGGGGATCAAGTGGAACAGCAGTTTAATTTCTCACACACGCTGCTGCTGGTTGCTCCAGTCTTTGCGAGGGAGTGTGAGGGGAGGTGAATCTCTGGTGTCTTCTGCAACTCAGCCTTCTGTAACAAACTTCTCTTTCTATTTGAAAAGCAGCGTTAAGATACGCATTTAAAATTCCGCTGGTTTGGGGGATGGACTTGATGATCTTAGAGGTCTTTTCCAACCACGGCTGTTCTATGAAAAGCAAAGGACTAAATCTGTATTCACTTCAGTGATGAAGTGCAAGTACTAATTGGCAGGGAACACACTGGTTGTCTGTAGTATACTGTCTTGAAACACTAAAATTAGTATAAAAGTGCAGTTTTCCCCTCCAGTGGGAACTGACTACAAATATATTACTTTTGGTTGCTGTTGTTAAATTCACATAGTCAGTGTACTTTTCACTTTTTGACGGGAGGCTCTGCAAATGAAAATCACATAGGCTTTTAGAACACTTACTCAAGAAAAACTCTAAAATGAAACCAATGTGGAGTTCTGCCCAGAACAGATGTCCAGAAGGGAGCCGCGGGTCTGATACTTGAAGAAGCTATTTACAGAACTGCTAACGAGAGCACTGTGATGGAAAGTCATAGCAGAGCACGTCCTGAACATTACCAAGAGTAATCTTGACATAACAAAAATATATTTGGGTAAAAAAAAATAATCTCAAGCAACTGATAGCCTTCATTTAAAAAAAAATAAAAATAGAAAGAAAAAAAAATTTTAAAAATGCTTTTTACTAAACTTTCAGTCCATAAATAATAACACCATGCTTCAGCATAACTGATCCAAGAATATATATAACTTAAAGATAAGTAAAATAGGAGGAGACCAGATCTGATGAATATGAATTACTATTTAATGTACATTTTTAAAAATTAATGCTTCAGAGATATGGCTGGGAGTGAACTATGGAATTCAGCCATAATTTCTGCCTCTATTTCACTTACATCTTGTTTTTTCCTTTTCGAGGAACTGCACCAAGCAAAACTCTTGTCCTTATACACACTCTAAAATACATCTAAACTACATTTCATCAGGCAAACCAGAATGCTATAGGCTCTGAACAGAGCCACGCTCTTACCTCAGAAAATGGCAGTATCAATATGAAGAGGAACAGAAACGTTCCTTGGGAAATAAACACAGTTGTAATATCAGGGCTAATATAGCTGCAGTGAAGATCGAAACTCCTCTTGATTTCATGGAACAGGATCAAAGCTGGGTGATATTGCCAAACACTGCCAGCACACTGATGCTCTTTAAAACAAGAATTGAGTGCTTGACGCGGAAGCAAGGAGAATTAAAAAATATTCTCTTCCAAGTGGTCTCCATTTTACTGAGCACGATTTTACAGCAAAGGGATTTTTAATAATGCCTTGGTCAATCAGATCACCTGCACAACAGAAATTGCTGCCAAATCTTTGTTTTTCTGTTGCATGGGCAGGTACTGAGATGTTGAGGGATAGGGATTGGATTTGTTTTCTTTGCTTTTCTGAAAGGATTTGCAAAAGGAAACTCGTGGGAACTCGAAAATATTTGTATTTACGCCAAAACAGAGTAGGCTCTAACTTACACATCTAAACCAAAATAACAAAAGTAGATGGTGTGAGTGCTGCACAGGTTTTGCAGGTGGTTTGTGATTTCTTCTGTTGCTCTCGGGCTTTTTAGTCAATACATATCACTGTTGTACACCTCTTGGCAAAGTGTGCAGCGAACTGTTTTGAAGAAGCTTTGAAGCCTTTCCTCTGTCATTACCATGCTGTTCCCATCCCCAGGCTCATGAAGGAAAAATCCTGCCATTTTCCTGAGGTGAGGGGAGGATGCAGTAGGGAGTGGTGAGACAGAAGCATGGCCATGGGGAAGGTCCTGAGAACTGTGCCTTACTACAGATCATAAAAGAAACAACCAGTTGATTCCTTATAAAATTGCACCAACCCCCTTGCCTGAAACTTTGCCTATATAATAGTCTTTAGATAGCTCTAATGTGAGATGAAGAATAGATAAATCAGCATGGATGCAGTACTGATGGAGGAAATGAATGACTTGTCAAAAGCTGGAAGGATCCAGCTGACCCGCTATAAATCCACTCTGGCTGAAAGGCACGTTGCTTGCTCACTGGAGAGATTCATTAGTATTAATAAAGAAGTTCAGTAGGTCACAGAAGTCTCATGCTCTCCTGGAAGGCTTAGAATAGAAGACAGAGGTAAAGGATTCAAATGCTCTTAATGTCTGTACTCTCTGCTCAGCAGAGGACTGGAGAAAACCCATCCCCATTCTCTGTTGGCAAATTAGCCACTTTAACTATTATTTTTCGGTCAAATCTCCTACTTGCTTCAGCAGCAGTCTTGTCTGACAAGTGACTTGAGGTCAAGGCCTTGATGTAATTTTCTTCTCATCTGTTTGGGTTTTTTTTCTCCAACAGATCACACAATTAAATAGACTTCTATACAGATAGAATTGAGATTAAAATAGTCTGAGTGCAAAAAAACCACTGTGTGGTCCAAAGGAAACTGAGTGGTGTTGTTAGACCTAAGCAGAAGCTAAGGCAGGGGTTTGTCATTGAGTGATTAGTGTTGTAACCTAAATTTATCCATGGAGGACTCCACTCTATTCTGGGTGCCTTAGGTAATCGCTCGTCTCTTAAAACCGGTTCTTGTATGAAGAAGCACAAAGGAAAACCTTAAACCAAGAAGTTGTTTTGGAGAACAGCATTGAGGTTGAATGCTAATGTTTCCTAATGTGTAGATATTGTAAGGCTTTCGCTGACAGTCCTTGGGCAAAGTTTCTTTCAGCTCTGTAGTAGAAACTCTCCAATTAGGCAAATTCATCTTTGCAGCTGAAGTTGTTCAACTGGGAAGTTGTTCATATCAAGACTGTCTCACTTGTTCTCCATCCGAACGCATGCAATATAAATCAAACTTTAAAATCACAATTAATTTTAAGGCACAGTTGTTACGATGCTCGTGAGATCCATTCAAACAGCATTTCAGCAGCCTTGCAGAAATCTACTCTGTATTTCTCGAAATAGGAATGTGAAGGGAGTCCCCACACTGACTCCAAATGAAATCTGAACATGATTTGGAAAAAACATCCTTTCATGTTTTTTCAAACCCTGGCTTTCTTCAAAATCTAGAAAAAAACAGTGAATATATTTCAGAGATCCACGAGAGGAGAAAAACACTCTGGATTTTTATGTTTAAGCCTGGCCATTCCTATTGTTTCCTGCAGGACTTCTTCTGTCCTGCCCACGTCACTGCTTTTCTCTCACTGGGCACATCTCCGTGGTGGCATTAACAGGCTGTGCCTGTTAGAATGAGTCTGCAGAAATTTCTCAGTAGCTTTATGCAGAGTCCTTACTCTTACTGTCAGAGGGAGCAAGAAGAAAAAATATTTCTGTCCCTCAGACGACAGAGCATGGCGTTCTGTTACAAGTAGGCAGTGCTAAATATGGACAAAAGAGTGAGGTCTCTGCAATCCTTACTCCAATAAAAATTAACCCAAGACAAAAATTCGATTGATGCCAAACTTTGATTATGCTTAATTCTAAAATCATCATGAATCTGAAAAGCTCTAGTTCTATGATAAGTATTGCTTCCAAAGACGATCTCCAGGCAATGCACCAGGCAGTGAGTGCTTGAAACTGTCGGTGATGAGAAGATGCAGAAAGCAAGTATGGATCTGGCCAACATCCAGAACTTCGAGGGCCTTATATATCAAAACCAACCCCGTATCTTACTCAGAAATAAGCCAGAGGTGTACTACAGACCGCAAAGTGTTGTTTATAGCTCACAAAACCCCAGCCAGGCTGCTGACATCTGCAGCAGGTAAGGTTGCTCAGAAAATACAGCAGCGTGTCAAGTGCATTCCAGCAGTTTTACAGCTGGTTATTTGCTTTAACAAGATGCCTGGTTTAGCCAAAGGTTCTGAGGTCCCTTTTTTATGTTTGTGACCTCAGGTGGTGAAAGGTGGGTTCTTCACTATGTGAGGTATTTGCCCTGTGATGTGAAATAGTGTATAGAAGATGGAAGAGCTTCATTAATGTGGCATTTCTCTATTCCTACAGTATCTAAGGAAGATGAAGCTTCAACAGTTCACTGCCTCCCCTCGACCTAATAAGGATGGAGATGTGTGTGTCTCATACATATGGGCTTTCTTGGCTGTATGTATGTGCTAACTGTAGGCTGTAGGAAGCACAAAAAGAATCTAAACCACGGGGTGCCCTGCAGGGAATTACTCACCTTCCATTTTCCCAGCAGCAAGCTGAGAGCCAGAAGGAAGACATGATAACTACTAGCACGACAACTCTTCCAGTGGCTTGCTCCTAGGGCTGGACAGCCAGGTGCCACAGCTTCTGCAGTGTGAGACGGGAAACATTAATTTATCCCTCAGGATACAGGAGTTCAGAAGAAAGCTGAGGACAGGTGGAAATATTCGTGTGTGTTTGTCTGATATACGTGCAACTGAAGTGAATTTATGCACCGAAGTGAACAAGGAGATGAATTTTATTAGCTCTCCAAACACATTAGAGAGACTGCAAAGCAAAGGAAGCCTTTTTTTGGTTGTTTGTTAGATTTAATTTCATTTTGGATAAACATCTCGTCCTGTTTGCAGCACTCGGGCTGGCAAATTCAACCCTTTTATTTTCTCCCCGAAGGAAGTTACAGAAATTTAAATATCAGCTATTTTTACAGCTCTGCAGTGTTTGAAGGTCGAAGTCACAGCCCAGGAAAGCACCACATGAACACGGAGTGAGTAACAGTCATTGTCTCAAGTGTGAAATATTTTGAATCTGTGACCTGGAGGTGTTCAAGAGTTATTGCTTTGATTCTGGAAAGTATTCCTGCGCTGCCTTTGAAAGGCCAAATGTTTGTCATGTATGAACGTCACGGAGTGGTGGGGGTTGGAAGGGACCTCTGGAGATCTTCCAGTCCAACCCCCCTGCCAGAGCAGGGTCACCCAGAGCAGGTGGCAAAGGCTGGCATCCAGGAAGGTTTTGAATGTCTCCAGAGAAGGAGACTCCACCACTTCTCTGGGCAGCCTTCCAGTGCTCTGTCACCTTCAAAGGCAAGAAGTTCCTCCTCATGTTCAGATGGAACCTCCTACGTTCAAGTTTGTGTCTGTTGCCTAATGTCCTTCTATTTTGCCATTTTCCTAGCCATGATTCTTACAAATAATGGATCCAAAGCCAAAAGAAACATTGGAGACCCTTCTCTAGTCTTTGTTGAGTTTGGAATCAGTCTCATAATCCCAAAATTTGATGAAACAGTTGCAGAAAAGAATATTGTATTGTGTTCTTTGGTGGCAACGTGGTAACAGCAGTATGTGGCAGCAGCATTACGGGAAGAACCAGGAGGGTTTTCCACAACCACCACACGGACTCCCCACTCGAGCTTTTGGTGAGGCACAGCGTACAATTGTGCGTGGGATGGCGATTACCTCCTGTCACAAGAGTAGCCCTCCGCCACCACTGTCTGATGGGGGCTCCCAGACAGGCACCAGTGCACAGAAACGTGTTTGCTGGAAAATCTTCTCCCTCGCTGCGCTTCTCCCAACTGCTTCAGCATCTGGGGGGCACAACGAGTAAAATCAGCACAGCTATTTATTTCTGAAAGGGAGCAGGATTCACATCTATGTGTAAATGTATATGTATCTATATATTTATTGACACACGTGTGGATAGTTACATGTACTTCTACGTCTTTATATATAGGCCGTGTCCGCCCTCCCACGCAGGGGGTGCGTAGGCGCTTGTCACTGCCCAGCGGCGGTGGGATGCTCTGGGATGTGGGGAGGGGATCGCCCTGCCTTTCCCTGCCTTCCCTCTTGCCCCACTTCCTCTCCTCTTACCTCAGCCCTCTGCCTGCCTTTCATTATTATTTTTTTCCTTGTTTTTAAATTTATTTATTTTATGTGTGTGTATATAGATATAGATATTTATGTTGCCCGCTCCCCGCAGCTGCTGCGCCTCCAACCAGCGGTACCTGAAGGGGAAACCCGCCTGTTGATGATCCCCCCCCTCCTTCTCCCCGCTTGACTGCAAACCTTCGGATGGTGTTTTGGTGTCATTAGGAGATTAACATCCCCGGAGCACCAGGGGAGGAGGAGGAGGAGGAGGAAGAGGAGGAGGTGGAGAGAGCCGGCGAGCAGGAAGGTTGGCACATCCCCGGGAGTGAGGCTCTCCGCCCGCCGGCCCCGCCACCCCCGGAGCCGCGGAGAGGAGCGGAGCGGAGCGGAGGGGGCGTCCGCGGTGTCGGCGGCGGAGCTGCGGCGGCGGGGGGGGCTCCCGCTCCCAGCCCCCCCTTCTCTGTCTCTGATGAGCACCCAGGCGGAGGAGCGGCAGCGGGGGAGCCCAGGAGGAGCATTTCTTCCCCGGGGTTTATGAATGGCACTGACATGGAGGAAATACCGTTTCAGAAAGTCAAGACCAAGCGGCGGCGGTGCCGCGGGTGCTGCTGCGGGGCGCCGGGGGCTGCCGGGGCGCGGGGAGCCGGGCCGGGGGACACCCCCCCTTCCCTCCTCCTGGATGCGGTCGCCTGCGAGGACGAGTTTGACTGCAAGGAGCTGGAGGCTCTTTTCCAGAGCTACAACCTGAAGCTGGAGCAGACATCCACCCTGAAGGCGCTGGCCGTCCTCATCGTGCTGGCCGCCAGCCTGGCGCTGCTGGAGCTGCTCTCCGGCCCCAGCCTCACCATCTCCAAGGGCTCCCACCCCGTCCACTGCATCATCTTCCTCTCCCTCTTCATCGTCACCAACGTCAAGTACCTGCAGGTCACCCAGCTCCAGCAGATCGTCAAGCTCACCTTGCTCTTCAGCTTCACCTTCTCCTTCCTCTGCTGCCCCTTCTCGCTGGGCGCCTACGGGATGGAGCCCCCCAACACCCCCGAGCAGGGCATGTGGCAGCTCATGCTCGTCACCTTCGTCTCCTACTCCCTGCTGCCCGTCCGGACCCTGCTGGCCATCCTCTTCGGGCTCCTGGTCTCTGTCTCCCACCTCATCGTCACCGCTACCTCCGTCAGTGCCAAGCGGCAGCGGCTCTGGAGAACGGTGAGGGAGGGCAGGGCCGGGGGGTGTCCCCGGGGTGTCCCCGGCGGGGACGGGGCCGGCAGCACCGCGGCTTCAGGCGGTGTCCGCAGTTCCCGAAAGTTTCCGGGAGGAGGAGGTTGTAGGAGGGGGGGTTGGTCTCTTCCCCCAGGTAACAGTGATGGGACGAGGGGTGATGGCCTCAAGTTGTGCCAGGGGAGGGTTAGATTAGATATTAGGAACAATTTCTTCCCTGAAAGGGTTCCCCATCCCTGGCCCAGGCTGCCCAGGGCAGTGGGGGAGTCCCCATCCCTGGAGGGATTTCAGAGCTGTGTAGATGAGGTGCTGAGGGACATGGGGTAGTGGTGACTGGGCAGTGCCGGGTTAATGGTTGGACTGGGTGATCTTAGAGGTCTTTCCCAACCAAGGCTGTTCTACGAGCCTATGATAGGGCGGCTCCCAGGAGATGGCACCTCTCGGCTTTGTCTCTGGAAGGAAAAGCAGGGCGAGAGCAGGGGAGGCAGTAGCACCTTTCCCACGCCAGGGCAGGTCCGGGGCACCGCACGCCCCGGCAGTTCCAGCGCGGATGCAGAGCAGCGCTTGGCTCCGCACAAACTTGCCATAGACAATCAGCTGCGTGTGCTAATGACACTTAGATCGAGTTGGTTCGCATCCTCGCTGTCCCTCTCAGCTATCCATCTCGGGGGGCTCTGCAGAAACATTCTGGAGTAGGTGGGACACCCAGCGGGGGAAACCCACCTGGCTGCTCCGCAGGGAGCGAGGCATCCCCCCCTGCAGTGTCCCCAGGGCAGCTGCTGTCCCCTCTGCACAGACATTACCTGTTATGTCAGTGAACTTCCTAGCGGGTTCCCTTTCCCCTCGGAATGAATGCAGCCAAACCTCCCTCTGCAGCAAACATCTTTGGAAACGTGCTGCTGCACTCTCCCCCCTCCCTGGAGTAGCTATTTATAGCCCTGCAGGGCTTTCTCCGGTTTTCTCGCTGGCCTGATGGGCCGCACTGGTGGTGGGAGGAGGAGGAGGAGATGATGCGCCTATGGGAAACGCTGGGGCTGGGAGCAGGGGTTTGCTGCTTAGGCTCCGTTATGTGATGTCTCTGAGCCACTGGAAAAGGTAAATTGAAAAACGTTGGTGTCTTCCCTCGTCATGCCTTGCTGCTGTCTGCCCTTAGGGGAAGCACAGGGGCTCGGAGGGTCTGGGTTGGTGTTAAACAACAATTTAATGCATAATTGAAGTACTTAGCACGTTACTGAATCTTGGTATTATCCTCTATGGCTGCGTAGGGTTGTGTTGTGCTGCCAGCACACAGCTGGCAGGGGCACAACCACTGCCACGAGCAGAACTGCACACCTTTCTGCCCAGAGCTGTGAATTCCTCCTCCTTCCTTACACCACCCCCCCGGTGTGACATACATACACATCACGGAGATGCACAGGGACATCAAAAGAGTTACTGAGACAGACAGGATTATTCCTGGCTTCACGCTGCTGAGCTGGTGGACAAAATAAATTGTGTGTTTTGAAGGGGAAGCGAGAGAGATAAGCTGAGCTTTATGATTTACCCAGATAATCTGATGGTCTATTTTTAAATGTGCGATTTAGAGTTTCCATGAGAGGGAGAGCTGATGAAATGCAGGAGCACTGAGAGGAGCCTTCCTTAGAAGCATCCAAAAGGATGCTGAAAACACTAGGATATTTCTTTTTGAGTAGGGCTGAAATAGCTATATTTACTGTATATACTATAGCCATATATTGTAGTTGTATAGTTATAGTAGTTAGGAGTATATATGTTAATATAGAGAGTTGATATATAGAGTTCTATATTATAACAAGTAGCAGTTAGTCCTTTGGGGAGTCTGGGTGATCCTGGCTGCCCTGGCACAGAGGCAGATTTTCCTTGATGCTGAGCTGGAGCTCAGTGTGGCACCTGCTACTCCAGACAAACCACGTAAAGAAGCTGGCAAAAACTACATTATCTAACCAAGGGTGAAAGATTTTGATGAGAGGAAATCTGCTAGCTTACCTCCCTCACACTAGTTTAACCCAGGTATCCAACAGGCAAGAAGCTGGCTTAAAAATACGTAGAAATAGTTGGCTGTTGGCTGATGTAACACACGTTTCTTCTTCGTCACCCCCCTGCCAAAGTAATTTTGGTAATTTGTATGCAGTCCCCAGAGCCATATGCTTTGCTGATAACAGGAGGCAGAAAGCAGCTCCGAGTCAAGTGAAATAACTGCTCTGTGAACTGGGGTCACACAGAAAGGCACGTTCAATTGTTGCACGGTTGCATGCAAAAAGTCTTCTGATTTTATGAAGACTGTGTATGGAAGGGACTCTTCCCTTACAAAGAAGTTTTTTCTTTTCCAAAGAACAATCACACGAAATGAAAAGCCACGTAAAGGCTGCAGCATCAGAATTGTATTTGTCTGGCCTGAGAGTAGCCCAGCCTTTATTTGTAAAGCCTCGGATGGATACTGGCTCACAGTCTGGATCTGCTTCCCACTGGATTTTTATCATGACCATCTGAGTGTTTGTAGACACAGTATGCAGAGCTGCAATAGCGTGAATGGCTCTTCTTTCTCCCAAACCCTTGCCCCAAGAAAATGGGTGAATTTAAATCTTTCAATAGAAATCTGCTGTATCCAGAAATGCAGAAGCACATGCATAGCAGAGTTCAGACACAGGTATGTGTAAAAGCACAAGGCGAGGAGTAACATGACAAAATTTGAGCTTCATCTATCCACTCAGTAGCTGTTTTTTCATCAAATGAAAGATTCCAATCTGCTAATCTATCCTGCTCCTTTCTTAAGAGATATGTAGCAATAGATAAGTAACACCTCCTGGAAGTAATGAGGAGATGTGTAGATGTGGTGCTGAGGGACATGGGGCAGTGGTGGCTTGGCAGTGCTGGGTTAATGGTTGGACTGGGTGATCTTAGAGGTCTTTTCCAGCCAAGGCTGTTCTGTGATTCTATGTCTCTAAGGTATCCACAGGTGGCCAAACCTACAAATAAAGTTTTAACAGCTTGGATTCTAGTCCTCCCCTGCCTCCCCAGCCCTACAATTTCCAGGTGTATGCTAGGTGCTTCAGAGCAGTTACAGAAATACAAAACCCTGCCCCAAGGCTCTTAACCTAACTGTTGTTGTGATGCAGTAAGCAGGTGTGTCCTGGTTCCCCAGCACAGCCCCATGGCCCAGCCATGCAGGCAGCCATGAGCAGCCCCAGTCAGTGGGAGATCCACTCAAGGCACTGACTCACAGGTGGATCCCACACCACCTCATCATGCTCATTAGAAAAGGAGGGAGCTCAGTGAGGGTGGAGTTCCTCTTCCTGGAGCTCCTTCTTCTTGGTTTTCTGCTCCTGCTGCTGACCTCAAGGACCAGGGTGAGCAGAACCTTGTATAATTTATGTTGGTGGTCATATTAGTTTTGTTATTTCATTAAATCTGTTTCTACTTCAACTACAGGGTTTCTCCCTTTTTTCCCCAGCTCCCCTTCTCAGCTGGGGAGGGAGCACTGGGTGGTAGAACAACTGCTACAGCTTAGCCCTGGGTGCAGGTGAAATGTAGACAGGGTGTTAGAGATATTAAGGAATGCAAAGGCTGCTCACAGAAATTACTCAGGGGTGGCATGTGCACAGTCTTACTGTTAAATAACACTGGGTTTTTTGGTCTAAGTATTTTGTCCCCTTGATTTTTTTTTTAAAAAAGGTATGCTTATTTCCAGAAAATTCAAACCCAAATTGTACACCAACACAGTGCCCTCACGCATCACAGAAATCTCTGTGAAAGAGCCAGTCTTTCGTGAAAACCAAAGTCCCAATATGAATACCAAAGAGCAGGAGACAGAAAGGTGCTCTTATAAATTAGTGAAAAATATTTTATTTTTCTTCAGCAGTGTGGTGAAATAAATGTTGCAGTATATTTCTGGCTGTATTAGAAACTGGTTTTATGCATATATTTATTTATTTGTGTGATTAGCTCTTTTATTGATTCAGCAAGTACCAAAATTGTAGCAGGGAATCCTATGAAAAGGATAACATGGAGAAACTGGTAACAGTTATTTCAAATAATTTATTTAATCCTGAGAATTTGATTTTTATCTTAACTCTGCAGGTTAGTGTGATAGTAGTCTGGAGTATCACAAGGATTATCATTATTATGCCAGAGTTAATCTTATTTATCCTCGCGTTTAAAATGTAATTGATGGCCACATCACTGACAGAGCTGTTAATCTCCACACCTTTGTCGCTCACACAGAAGGTAGAGTCTAGCAGCCTAATAAAACAGGTTGCAAATCAAAGACAGCTCAGCTCCAGTGTTGTTGTTATTCAGTGCAAAGCTCAGGTTTTCTCCTTCGTGCATCGAAAGTACTGCTGAGGAGCTATGCTAGTTCTTTCTCTGTAGTGCTTTTTAAATATGAGTGTCAAGTATATCTCTAATATTGCAAATGTATCTATGTCCTAATAAGCTGAGTTTGCTATTTTCTTCCCTTTCCAAAGATCAGGGCCACTGTTCTTAGAGATTCCCAGTATCCGCCTGGAACTCTTTAAGTTGACATTTAGTCCATATTAGAAGATTAATAAATTTTTTTCTTTTTTTTTTCCCTACTTAAAGTGGGATTTTAGTCTTCATTTGTGGCATGGGGACTGCCAGGTATTGACCACAGTCCTTTCACCTGGGGTCTGAAGGATACGTTTTTCTGTGCAATGTAGAGCTCAGCATCTTTTTCCACATAGAGATGAATATGGTCTTGCCTTCCCCAGTCTGCACACTGCTGACACTGCTACTCTTCATGGGTTTCCAAACAATAACAGCATGCTGATGGCTCTGCACACTGGAGAAACAAGAAGCCTTTGGGAAACTGGGGAAAATCATGCTGACTTGGAGAAAGAGTAAATAACAAACAATGTATCCAATAAGTTTAGTTGTTTTTCTTGTACTTAACAGCCTGGGGAGAATGCAGCTTCTCTCCAATGAATGTGACCATATTCACCATTTTATAAGAATTTGATTTTTTTTTTTTTTTTTTGGTCTGCCTGTTAACTAGTCCAGTGAATAAAAGCATACCAAAAGGGTGGATTTTCTCCTTGGCTCTGCCTCTTCCTCTCCCATTCTCTATTTTTCATTTGGAGAAAACTTCCCATGGAAATGTACATTGAATTTGGTAATGGTAAGGTCTGACTGACTTGTCAAACATTTCTTAACATATCTCAATCTTGTTATGCTCAAAGCCTTATGTATGAACAATAAGGAAATGCATCTTACATAAAGCTAGGATTTATTTTTTTTTAGTGCAAATGAAATCTTAATTGGCTAATCAAAGAAACATTAATAGGCTAGATCTCAATTACTGAGGATTTTCTATGCAGAAAAATGTTTTAATAATAATAAAGCGACTAACTGTTGCACACTCAGTTTCTACCCTCTTCCTTGATGTTTTGCTCGCCCTTCTCCTGCTTTGCCAAGCCTTGAGGTTGGTGGCATCATTTTGCTGGTGGTGTTACCTGTGTTGGCAGCATCTGGCATCCTTCACTGGAAGGAAGGGGATGTTTGTGTTAATGGTTTCATCTTCTTGGCTCTAGGGTCCGCTTGGGGACGGTTTTAGAAGTTTGCTAACATGCATTTCTCTTTCTTGGCCTAGAGTTCCATGTTGCATCCAAATTGACTATATATGGTTCCTTTTATGTTATATACTTGTTCTTTGTTCTGTTTTTACACCTAAACCCAGTTTTGGCCATGTGTGTGCGTCCGCATTTCTTTAACTGACCATTGGTGAGTATTTTTCACAGATGTGGGTGTTGTCCTCAGTACCAAGCTTGTGCCCCATCTTTTGTGATCCCATGCCTGTACTCCTCCACACCACCTCCTGTGTCTCCGCTTCTCAAGGCTATGTTTCCAGAGGCCTGTATTTCTGCATATTACATCGTTAAGTTATAAGTGTAAAACTGTTGCGCTACCTAACAAAGTAGGCCAAATAGTGGCTTCATTTCACAACAGTAAATTTTTATTGTCTGGACCCTGGTTTATAGCAAAACATTGCATGCAATATTAGTAATTAGGGACTGTGTTTAATTTACATACTTGCTGTGTAAAAAAGCAGTTCAAGGGCTTCCCATTTGTGTTTAAAGACCTTTGAGGCTTCTATGGGATAAATTATTGAGGGTTTCTATTCCTTCCTTCCTTGAACACGTAATTTTAGATCTACTCAGTGCTAAACAGATATAAGAAAACTTGGAGAACAGGGAATAGTTGTACTTGATGTGATCTGCCATTTCTTCTTCTAGATTCAAACTTCTAATATTTTTTTTCGCCCATCTTGTTTTCCCCAGTTATTATTGTAGTGCAGTCCCTTGCTGGACAGAACCAGTGTAATACAGCACCTAGCAAGTGCAAGTTTCCATTTCCTTTCATGTGCTTTAAACACAGCCCTGAATGTCTGCTTGTCTATATTAGATGGCCCCTACTAACTAGAGCAGAAGTTTTCTTTCTAGCTTTTTCTTATCTCATTCTGTCAGTTTGGATGCATTGCATTTTTCCATGCTAAATTCTCCTGTTGCCCTTTCAAAATACATCAGCTAGCGTAAAATGTTTTCTGTCTATCATAGTTAGTTATTACCTTGTACTTTCTTAGATTCAAAAGGCCATATACTCCTGACTTCCCTACAGGAATAAAATAGTACAAAACATAACTAAATGTGGATGGCATGTATGGAAAGAATGTCTTCCTTTCTTACTTCCTCTGGGAAACTCTTCATGGAAGAAGTTGGCTTTGTTTCGAATTTTTAAGTTGTGTACCTGGATGAATTTGAGGAAACAACATAGTTACTACACTCTCCACCTGTTTGTTCTGTATTTGGAATAACCAAAGACAATAGCATTACCTTTTGTTTACTCAAGTGTAATCTGGACAAAGCACTTCCCTTCAACGCAGGTTAATTCTTTTTGCATAGGTTGCTCATTTGTACACTACAATAGCAGAGAAATACTTTTCGACTTCCATAAATCTGCTTATGATTCTCTCTTAGAAGATGAAAGTAATTATCCGCCCACACAAAATTAGGAAATGAAATAACACTAATAAACACAGTCATAAAAGAGATTTACATAAAATATATCCTTAATTTGAAGTACCAACAGCCTGAAACAGAATACTGTGCTTGAGCACAAGTTGAGAAATTTGTTCATACAAAGTTGAAAATAGGCCTATGCCTTCTAAGTAAAGAATGCCTTTCTGCACAGAGTTTGAGTTAATCTATACAAAATACAATGTGGCAAAATGAAGCTTTGAGATACATTGCTCAATGTCCATCCAAAGGTGAAGCATATGGGCCTGAGCCTCATTTCACTTTTAAACACCAAAAACCACCTCGCAGGCCTGTGGGGAGATTTACAGGATGTGTCAAAAGTTCTTCTTGCCTGTAATAACTTCATCCCAGCATGATTTAACTAAAAGAGCACATTCAATGTGAACTATGTAGGAAGTCAAGATCTATTTGTTTACCTAGTGATATGAAAGTAGTAAAGTCAGTGGAAAGGAACCTCTTACAGGCAAACAGGCTCGTAAGAGAGAATCGATATCAGGATCAAATTCCCACTGTGCAGGTTGTCTCTCTGGTCACTGCTGTTATGGTTGTCAAGGATTGGGATGCTACTCCTTACCTGGGATTGTGGGTCACAGATCTTAGGTGCTATGCTCTGGGAATTGAGGATGACCCCTCACAGATGTCCTCTGTGGTTCCTGGTACTGCTATCATTGTGCTGATGTCCCTGCTGGTCCATGCTGGTTTGATGCAAATCTGCTATAGTGGGGAGCTGAAGCAGCCTAGTTTTTAAGTCCGTGGTTGGATTAGATGTGATGAGTGTTGTATCTGTCATTCATATATGCTTTGGAATAGAAAGAATAATGATGCTTTTCAAAACAGAGAAACAAACTGAGCTTTATCTCCATGTTTAGTATGTGTTTCCTCTTCCCACTCCCAGTTATGGAAATGACAGTGGTGAATGAGAGCTGCTTGAGTTCCCCAGATGGAAAACTTACATTAACTTATTAGGCCTTTTCCATGCAGCCTCTCTTTTAACTGAGAGCACATGCTTTTCTTATAACAGTTGCTGGAATATCCTTCACTGAAAAGGATGATGGTGTTTAAGAGAAGAGAGCTATCTTCATTTGCTGGGCTGTTAATCAGTTCCATTGCTCTTGCTAAATTTGAAATCTAAAAGACGGTGATTGATAAAAATTTTTGGCATGAATTTTTTATCTCAACAGCATTATTTCTAAGCCTTATTTGATGTCTGACAGAAATATTAAGGGAATTGTGAATGAGTCCCTGAATACCCTCTGACTATTCAGCGCAAATCTCATGTGTAGACAATGTATTTATCTGGTGGGTAATGCATAAGGTAAGCTATAGAATTTTCTTAGCTTGCCTATGGGCAAGAAACATGAAAAATGCACTTTTCATACTCTTGGGTCTTAAGAGAACATGCTGAAAAGTTTTAGAGTTGCCATTTACAGTTGGTATTTTACAGTTAGGGTGAATGGAAGTACTGAAATAGGCAATGCCCACTTGCAAAGCTATGAATGATTCTCTATTGTTAACTGAAATTTTTGTAGCATTGCTAGTTTATCATCAGAGGGCTTAATAATTTTTAAAGTTTTTCTTGCTTTTTTCTTTTTTCTACTGCTGGTTTTGTGGAACCGGTCCCTGTCAGTTTTTTGCTGACTACTGCAGTTCTTGGTGCAGTGACCTCTACTGAATTTCCCCCAGAAGAGAACATCAACCAGATACAAAAGAGAGAACATCCTCCTGGGATGGGGAGGACTGCAGAAAGGAGGTCAATCTTTCCTAATTTCCCTAAGGGTGCACAACATTCAGTCCCAGGATTTCATCTGTTTTGTCAGTTAGCGAGTTTACACTCAGGAACCTTAGTCCCAAATCTCTGTGGTATCATTTGCAAAAGCCCCGTTTCTCCAGCACGATTGTATACTGAAGAACTGAGCTCGGCTACTGATCATCATGACTTTTAATTCTCTTGGGCAAAAGATATAATACCTAAACTAGGGAGAAATTGTCTTTCTTGCAAAATGTCTTAGATGCCCCTGAAGTTGTCTTTTGAAGTTTAGAGCTGCTGGTCCTCTGTAGAGTTAAGGATTTGACACTTATACAATCCATTACCTAACATTCTCAGAGAAATTCCCTTCACAGGGGGATATCAGGTGCTATCTTAGCTTCTTTTCCCTTGTGCATGACAATTGCTGCCATTCCACTCATTAAAAAAAAAAAGACTGAAAAATCAAAGACTTACAACTACTTTGTACAAGACAGTTGAAAACCTTTTCTGAAGCTATAATTTAAAAAAAAAAGTAATCCTAAAGCTGATATATCATGCAGTGCTGAGTTACAGTAATCTTACTGTGCCAGCCCTAAATGTAGATGGTTTTATTCAATGGTACAAAACTTGGGGGGAAAAAACTGTATTTAAATATTTAAAAATGTATTTATTGCAACTAGGGTTCAAGAGAGGAGCTGTGTGAGGGAAAAGTCTTTCCTTCTTTAGAGTCACAGTTCAAATTGAGGTTACCAAAGTTCAAGTTTCTTTACTGTCTAAAGATATTTTGATGCCCTACCAGTATGTGTAAGAAAGACTGATGCTGATAGTCTCGTTTTTGAGATGCAAGTGTGAGTATTTTTTATATAGCATCATGGTTGGTAACCCAGCAAGCCTAGCAAACTTTAAGCTGTTCTCTTAGTGTGTGGCATGAAGAAGCTGGGAATCTGAATGAGAAACCAGTGTAAAAAGGAGGGCAGAAATGCTTTTTTTTTTTTTTTTTTTTTTTTTTTTTTTACTGTTCTGTCACTTTATATCCTTATGTTGTAACAAGAGCCATGTGGTCTTCATTGCTACATGAACTTCAATGGGAATAGCATTAGCCCAATGCCATCTTTTGTAAATGTAGCCAAACTTTTCACTTTATAGCTAATCATATGTGCATTAATTTAGATACAGACGTTTGGAAAACAGGCAAATCAGGTGCTGTATCCAAAGGGTGGGTTGATTTAATATAGCCATTAAAACAATGTTTTTCATTGATGGATCCTGGAACGGCTTTTGGCATAAGTGCCAAACCTTTATAAGGAATTTGCAAACATAAATTACCGTTAAGGACCAAAAATCATATTTTCTAATGTTTCAAAAAGTGATTCAGGGATCCTCACTTAAGCCCCTTTATAGAGGACTAGTTTGTTAAACGGTGCCAGAAGAAGGAAGTGACTTCTAAAAATGGCTAGAAGCGAAGAAGATTTGTTTGAAGATTTTGAATTCCTACAAGGTGCCATTTTAGGCATCTTTAAATGCCCCAAAATTTTAAAAATTGCCTTGGTGTCAATAAAGTAGTTTCATATTTATAACCAGTATGGTGGACTTAGTGAGTGAATGACAGAACCCATTAGCTCTGGAGCAGGTAATGATGGATCTAGTGCCAAATATAGAAGATACTATATGGGATTTTGATATGGGAAATCAGTGGGCTTTGCATGTTGGCATGGAAATCTTATGTGAATGTGTTTTCTTTCAGAATGGACAGAAACTATCTTTGCATACAAAATAGTCAGTTTGTATCTCATACTGCTTGCCTATATTTTGTACTGAATGCCTGAGTTACAAAGCAGGCACTCAAAAAAAATCCTTAATTTTTATAGCAAAGATGATATCACATAATCTGTGTTTTTCAGCACTGCTGCATCCAGTCACAGTCAAGAGCAGAAGGAGATTAACAATGTATTTAAATTGGTCTTGCAGTGTCTTTCATGGAGAAGCCTTGCATAGCACTGTAGCTGCATGTATTCAAATGAATGTCTTGCAGCAAATTCATGGAAAACACCAAAGAGAGTGTCCTGGTTCCCCAGCACAGCCCCATGGCCCAGCCATGCAGGCAGCCATGAGTAGCCCCCAGTCAGCTGGGAGACCCAATCAAGCTGACTCACAGGTGCATCCCATAATGCTTCATCATGCTCATTATAAAAGGAGGGAGCTCAGTGAGGGTGAATTCTTCCTGGGGCTCCTCCATTGTGGTCTTCTGCTCCTGCTGTCAACATCAAGGACCAGGGTGAGCAGAACCTTGTGTACTTTATGTTGGTTGTTGTATCAGTTTTGTTACTTCGTTAAATCTGTTTCTACTTCAACTCACAGGCCTTCTGCCTTTTTGCTCTGATTCTCCTCTTCAACTGGGGAGGGAACATCAGGTGGTAGATTAACTGCTGCAGCTTAGCCCCAAGTACTGGCTGGTCACAGAGTGCTTGCTGAAAGCTAATGAATGCAGTGCCATAAAATACACTAGCTGCGTATCCTGAAACCAGTCTCACTTTGCAGTAGCATCTCAGGGAAGCACTGCTAGCTTAAGATGCTTCTTTTTCAATGATTGTTTTCTCATTGCAGCTGAAAAAACAGTAACACAAAGCAAACAAGGGATTGCTTTGCTTTGCTCATGAACCTTGCATATCAAATTCTAGACTGAAATTCAGCTTGTTGTCCTATTATTATTTACCAGTGGTGTTTTGGTAATGCCTACAGGTGTCAACTTTCATTAGCTTCTCAACTTGCTGCTTGCTGAACAAGCTCACAAATAACAGCTGATCCATTGTCCTCTGCTAGACGTGGCAAAGAACAGAGAGGAGAGGAAGAGAAGCAAGATAATTTTTCAAAACCCAGAGGTTAATCAGAATAGTTTGTGAGTCTCCTGATTCCAGCTGCAGTCAGCTGGGACAAGAAATTCATAAAGTAAATTCTTCATCTTAAGCATCAGCAAGCTTCAAGGAATAGTTTAAAATATTTCCATGTACTCTGGGCTAAGCCATACTGTCATATTTTCTACTTTTCAATTACTTTGCGATGAACCTTTTCCTCTGGTCTGCATGACTTGGGGCAGGGTTTTCATAAAGAGCGAGGAGTTCCATGTTACAGTTAAATGGAGCATGTTTATGAGCCACTTAAACTTTTTTCAATGTGTTTGCCTCAGTAACTTTTTTATTAAGTGCATAAGCTGTAGGTGAAAGGTTGATTTTGTTTACCCGAAGCAATGACACGAATGTACACAATTAAGAATAGCTATTCATCTATATATTTTCCAATAATAGATTTTTTTTCACTTCATTTTTTTCTCTCTTGGGCAAAGTGAGGCTAGAAATATATTTTTTGAATGATTTTTCATCACATTTTAGAAGATACCAGCCATACGTTGTACATTTTAATGGCTATTCATTATAATTCTGTATCCCAGATATAATGTTGAGATAGAGATGAATGGAGTTATGCCAGGACATATTGTATTTTAATTCTGATAATTGTAAGAAACTAACACTAAGCAGTGTGAAATTTGAAAAATTAACATGGTGCTCACATGGTGTTTTCTACAAAGATTATTTTAATTTCTGTATGGCATTTCTAAAGAAATATTAACAGGCTTTTTGGAGGCAGTATGCTGGTTTATCTGTGGAGGATTTTGGCTGCTTTTTGCTCCAGGACATAGATGCAAGATGTGTGTACCTGGCCAGGTTGAGAGGAAGCCTGAGGGAGTCAGTGGTTTGTGAAACCAAAAGGAAGAGGGCAGCTGTCCTATAACCTGTTGCTACCTGATGACTATTCCCAGGAGCAGTTTCACAAGTATTGTGAGTTAGAAAACTCTTGCATGCACATTATAGACTTTTACCTGTAGCTTTATGCTTGACAGCACATGGTTGAGGCATACTTGAGCAGAACAATTCAAAATGATCAAAGAATAGATAACAAGTTTATGATGTGAGGAATAGAAGTGGCTTTGTTGTATAAAATACTGTGAAAAATTCCCGTTGCCCTCCTCTTGTCTGCTTTCATTTGTGCAACTTCCACTGTGCTTGTGTTCCGCTATTTGAATATTACATTTGGATATTGCAAATGCTAAAGTAAACTATCACCTACACAAAGACGGAGCAGATTTATTCTGAAAGTTATTGAAAGAAGTATTCTGTTTTCTCCTTTTTTCTTTCCTCGTTCAGCTTTTCCCCTCTCAAAGGAAATGAGTCGGAGGACTCTTAATTTCTCATTCTGTCTCTTTTCCTCCTTAGCATTCTTGCACAGGACTTGCCAAGATTTTCCTTCAGCTCATCTCTAGGACTATGGGAAGGTCTCTTTTTGAGGTGTTTTCTGAATTCTTTTATTACACAGGCCATAAATATGAATTCCTGCATCCTGTCCTAAACTCCTTCTGGTGCAAGACCCTCAAAAGAGGAATTAGTGTTGGTGCATCTTCCATTCCTTACACTTTTTAAGAGCAGAAATGAGAAAAATTGAAGGATCTCTCTTTGACTGTTCTGCTTCTTTCTGGAATAAGCCATTCACCCAGTGACTTCAGTGTTGTGTGTACTTGAATGTGAGCATCAAGACTCCTCTGTAGACACTTCTTAAGTATCTGAGTTTAGAAAACAGTAGGAAGGTGTATTGGCTCTCTCTGCACGGCGTTTTGTACAACTTAAATTTGTCAACCTCTGATAGCAGCTGAAGGGTTGCATTGTTAGAGTTCTTGGAAAAAATAAAGCTCTCCCTGCTCTTAAAATTAAAAGCATTTTGTCAGTTAAGGATATCAACTAAACTCAAGTTTTCCTGCCTGCGTAATTTTAGCTTTCTGCATTTTATGCTTTTTCTAAGGAGATCTCCTTTACTCTGTGATTACAGAGTAGGACCCAATCTGATAGAGGTTTCTGGATGCAACCTCAGGGTCGTTACAGTAATGACAGCAGTAAACAGAGACTGCTGATAGCACTTAAACTGTTGGGTGTTCCTTTTACTTTATTTCCACCGTTGATTTGCTTAGAAGTTCTCAGTATAACCCTGACCAGCAAGTGCAACATCCTAAGTGTGTTCTTCTTGACTGGCCATAAACACATCACAAAAGCACAACTTCGTGGTGTTTTCTTTGGTTTGCTTCTTGAAAGATCATTTATCATGGACCCAGAGGGGGAGGGCAGAAATCCACCACTCAACCTTCAAGTGAAGTTTGATTTTAAATTTTTTGTTGTTGAATAAATACTCGTCTGAAGGCTTGATGCAAATGTTAAAAGCCCTCAGGACAATATAAATTATGGCCCTTTATAAATATAGTTTCCAGGGCAACTAAAGGGCCTGCTGTTTCATAAACACTGTGCTCTCAAGCAGGAGCATTTTTCTGTCTGCTAGAAGGTTATTTTATATTTTAAATCATATTACCCCTGTGAAAAAAAATACCTCTGTTGTCCTCATTCAGGCCTGGACTATTTGAAAGTAAGGCACGGAAATATATTGTACAGTTGCACTTATAAGTGAGGTTTGGGCTGTAATATGATATTTGGGTTGACAGAATATATTTAGATTATAGCTATGAAAAAAACCCATATTTTGCTATTGACTTCAGGCCTGCTTTCCATGTGGGGAAAAAAAAAGTGATTATTTTACTGAGCTTGTTTCAGGAACTCCATATGCACTCATATGCAATTTGACTAACATCCTCCTTGGACAATTTAATCATTTGCCATGACCAGCACCATTTTCAACGTTTATGCTCTGAATCAAATTCTTTGTTATTGTTCTGCTTTTTTGTGATCTCCTACTCCATGTGATCACAGCATTACAAGCTTGGCTTTTGCATGTCTTATTTAAATATTAATGCAGGACCAACAGGCAGTATGTAAACCCTAACCTTCTTATACGATGTAATCAATGTCATATTTGAACAGCTAATTAATTGACTTGGCTGGACTTAAATGACTTGTCAATGGTTTAAATGTCAAGTCCCAAACAAAGATGCAAAAAATTATTTGAGTGCCTTTCTAATTGTGCTTTGGGTGATGTATTTTCAGTATTTGCAGTTTGGTTAGTCTTGGTGAGATTTAAAGAACATGCTAAATACTGTTGTTTAGTTGTCTTGTGCAACCATAAAGGTGTTTTAGGCACAGTAATTTTGGAAAAAGAAGCAGATCTTGTCCTCAGCTATATTTGCATAACTCTGCCTGATTTCTGCACCAAACGCGTTCATGCGTATCCGAGCACTACACAAAACAATGACCTAGATTAGAAGCTTGGTTTAATTATGTATACTCAATTTAGTACATTTTAAAGAGTTGCTCCATTTTTTTTTACTAATTTTAAGTGAGATGAGAACTTGTGCTTATTTAAGACATCAGTCTCCAGTGAAGTTAGTACATACAAGTTTAGAGGCTCCATTATTTCTTATTTTTTGTTCGTTCATCCATTTTTTTCTTTTCCCCTTTATGTTTTTATTCTTTTGTTCTTTTTATTTTGTTCTTTTTCTTTCTTTCATTCCCTCTTTGATTCTCTCTTTCTCTCTTCCATATTTAGCTCTTTTACTCTTTCTCAGGTGATAGGAGAAAGAAACACTATATAGTTTCTTCATTTATTTTCTTTCATCAGGTACAAATGTTGACTTCACTCTATTCATGCAGACTGCTCAGATGATGATTAACACACTGGAAAATCTGTAGTGAACTGTACAGGGCTGGAGCCTGTGACCTTCTGTAAGAACCTGTTCTGTGTCTGACTTCACTGGAGATTTTTGACTAGAAAAGCCTAAGGAAAAGTAAAGTACAGCTTTCCAGTTTTGCTCTTCTGGCTGTTTGTAGTCTTTCATGGATTAAAGCATTTTAACTTCTGAGGCTTGAAACAAATTCTTTTTTTTTTTTTTTTTTTTTTTTTTCCCCACAGAGAAGCAGTGACCTACTCAGGTCTCATCACCAAACTGGTCAGTAAAGACAATTAAGCATGAATTTGTAAAGGTATCCTCTACTCACTGTTATGAAGGCTAAATAGCCCTTTAGAAATAATTTAAGACATGGTGGTATCTATATTGTATATTCAATCCTACATTATCCACATATTCAATGAGACTTGAACTGAGGCACGCATCCACGCATGTTTTTGTCTTTGAGCCCCTAGGTTGATTTTAGAGATAATTAGGCCCTTAAATATGTCTATATTGCATAAATATTGTCTACATTGGGCTTGCACCCAAGTCAGCCCATGCTTGACTGCTTTCAGATGCCTCATAGTGATTTTTCCACAACCAGGTCTTTACTAGTAGCCGTGTTGAAAACCTTGGATGCTGATGGAAGCTCTGGTTCACATACTAAGAATAGACAGGAGGAGGTCCAACTCTCCCTGTTCCATGACAGAAGACCTTGGGCTTCCAGCTTGGGCCTGAGGTGGATATCCCTGGATGATTTATGGTGCAGAAACTGTGTTGTGGTAATGCTCTGGCTGTGCCAGGAGTACTTGCTGGAACAGTTTTCAGGATTGTGTACTGATAATATCTTAGCTGTTGGGTTCAGTTTGGGCTGAAACATCCAAAAGGTCATGGAACTCCTCATGATCTTGGTAGAATTAAGCCTTTAACTCTAGACATTAGTTCTTGCAACTGGGTAGAGTGGTGCAGAAAGAACTTTATAAGCCTGAGCTCTTGTCTTGCCTAGGAAGGTTGTGGCAGCTTCACAGGACTGAGTTCCTGCTGCATGGCCATTTGAGTCACTCTGGGCCCCATGAGCATCTCCAAGAGCAGTGCAGGCTGGTGATGCCCTAAATGTGCACATGAGCACTGGCTGTGCACTGCACAACTAGTCAGTTTGTGATTGGCCTTTGTTAATTATTAGACTGTAGTAAGTTGTGTTTCAAAGGTCAAGATAGGAACCATTGGTACCAAACAGAAAATCTGAAGGGCATGCTAAAATGGTACCAGTGTAATTGTGCAACTGTTTGCTCAGGCCCTGGCAGTAAAACATACTGATAGGTGCTTCATTAATTATGAGAACCTATCCAAACAGGAGAGTGAGGTTTATTTATACATTCCACAATTAAGAATCGGACTTTATTCCCTGATCCAGAATATACGTGTCATATATATAGCTCCAGTGACTTTAGCTTATATAAACTGAAAATCTATCTTCTAATGTTTTGTGCTTTGTTAATTCTGTGTTTGATTATAACTGTTTCTTAAATAACCCCAGAATACATTTAACATTATTGAATTAGTACTCCAAAAATATTTTAAAAGACAGCATTTTAGGACTTCTCTTGTGGCCATATGCTCAGTAGCAGGAATAATAGTTTGCTATGATGAGATCATACACACAGGAGGAAGAAAGATATGATCAGACAGAATCACACAGATAAGTGCTATCTCTGTTACCAGGCGTGATCATAGCTGAGCTATCATGTGGTTGTAACTGCCCAGCTTAGGTTTTTCTTCTTAATCACACTGATGAGCACAAGCAATACAGCACCAGGGCCAGGGATTTCCAGAGCATTAGCAGTCACTGGTGACAGGGTATATGAGAAGCACATGCTAAATAGTCTGATAAATCTGTGGGAACTGGAGGTCTGGATGAGTTAAATTGGTATGAAGATGTTTTCCCTTTAGAAAATGAATTAAAAATGTTCTCAGTGTTTCCTTTGGCTCTAGTTAAAAGCATCATTATGGCCTGTATACTCCTGAAAGGGGAATGTTTCTTAAGTTATGATACAGGAAAGGCAACATGGCACGTAGGTTACTTTAAAATAGAGGTTCTTCCTTAATCACCTCCCACTTGACTTGGTACAGCACCACCCCTTGTGTTAGTAACCCCTGGGAAAATGAATGCCATGCTGAGAAATAAAAGGGAAGGGAGGGTCAAGCAGAACTTAATCAGACAGGCAAATGAACCCCCTAAAACCTTCCACTCTCCTCTCTCCAATACCTCTCTAGCACTAATTTTGATAAAATAAATTTTGAAAAAAGCCCCCAGCAAAGATGTGCATCAGGATTTTGTTGAACTGGGTGGTGTGTTAGTGTAAAACAGAAGGATGGTCCCTGCCTTTTCCCAAATAAATGTGGTGTTATTGTGCTTGATAGTAAACATTAAGGCCCTGAAGTCAAATAACAAAATATCATAGTAATTGTATTATTAATGCATCCATGTTGCCTTAAGATACACTTATATTTATTTAGAAAGATGCTGATTTGGGGGAAGGTAAGGAACTGTTGCTATCTGTTCAGAACCCTCCTTGGTCTTCTGCAAATAAGTGTTTCTGCCTTCATTGCCACTCACTGTGACACCATGTCCCTTACCTTCCTTTGGAGGTATGCTTTAGGTAGTGAGAGCCCCAGCACAGCACTTCCAGTTCTGTTGAAGGGTTTGCTGTGTGTATGTGTCTCTGGCACTGACCTGTTCCAGGAAGAGTTTCTTCTCATGGCTCGAGGAATGGTCACAGCTGCCTGTCATAAAGACATGACAGCCTTGGTTGGAAAAGACCTCTGAGATCACCAAGTCCAAACGTTAACCCAGCACTGCCAAGTCACCACTGCCCCATGTCCCTCAGCACCACATCTACAAGGCTCTGCAATCCCTCCAGGGATGGGCTGCAAGGTTGCTCTCTTCACTCTGACTAGAAGTCCTCTGGTTTCCAATGTTAGAAGCAAGGGTAGAACTTAGAGTCATGGTTCATTTGAGTGAGTGGGTAGTGACTGCATAAAAATTAGACCTTATTAAATAAGTACATCATAAATCACTTGGCAGTTGGAATATCTTTGAGTAACTGCTTAAAGCAGAATTGCATGAAAATTGTAAATTCACATTACTTCTGGTTACACTTTGGCAAACACTACCTTTATTCCACCTATTTTTTTATTAATACTTAGTAAAGAAGCATGTTGATGAAAATGTTAAATCCCTGTTGTAAACATTTAGGTCCTTTCTGATAATTAATACCATCTGCATTTGGAAGGTAGGAGGTTTGCATGTGTGTTTCCAGGAAGGTGGGAGTCATTTGCAGGACTGGGGAAGCATGATGTGCACTCAGAGTTTTATGTGTCCATATTGCTGTGTGGGATGGCTAAGCCCTTATTTAGAAAAACAAATAAAGCATGTCAAGAGGTGTTTTGTATGGAATCACACCAGAGCATTAACATCTCTTGCACACTTGCAAAGCTATGAAACATTGGCTGTGTGAAGTGAGAGTGGGAAACACAGCAGGGCAGCATGGAAATTTGGGTTGAGTTGTAATTAGATGTAATGAAGGACTATTGCATCGATGTTGTATATTTTATATGTTTCAATTTTATGATAATATTTGGGATTACTTTTTCAGTCATTCTAAACTGGAATTCAGAACATATGTGTAGACATTATTTATACGTATCTAAAACGTGTGTTTAAAAAAACATATACAGATGTCATACACATATATATGTACATATCATTTAGCACTGGATGCTTTTGGAAATAAGTTTAAATTTAAACTCCTTTAAGTAGGTTAAGATATTCCAGTTATCTGATCAGTAGAATGCAGTCGCTGACCTACATTTGCAAGGAAATATTTTTTTTCTGAAAATGCTGTTGTAACTTTAAAAGGATCATTAATGGAACATATCTGGCAGCCTAATTTGCATTCTAGATAACTCAGAATTATTAATTATCATGCTATACACAGGCAAACTTCTAATTTCTGCAGAGAAGTATCTAGGCCTTTACAGCTTGAAAGTAGACAGCCAAAACCAACGATGTAACGAGGGATAACGGTACAGGATGAAAGGGATTTGCTCTCCCATGGATTTCCTACTGTGCTATTTTGAATCTCTTGTTAGGGTTACAGGGCCAGCCTCATTTTTTCCTCCCTGATCTATTTTTGGTTTTGGTTTTAGTCCTTTGCCATGTAGTGTATCACAGTGGAGTTTTGGGGTTCTTTTATGTGTCTATGCATACATAAAATCTCTCCACGGTGAAAAGATCAGGTTGGCTATACAAAACACTGTGAAACCAAACCTATTTTTTCAGAACTTGTCTCACACCTCTTCATTGCAGTGCTTTGTGCAGTGACACACAGAGATGTGCAGGGATGTGAGTCGCTGTGTGCATCAGCCACTTTTTGCACCACCAGATTACCTCAGGTCCCTTTCCCATGTCCCATTGCTCTGTGTATGGTTTCTTTTTTAGGTGATAAGAACAGAAGAGACCTTTAATTTTTGCGCTGATTATTCTTCCATCTTAATTATTGTGCAGAGCATGGCATGCCACTGTTCCCAGCGACTGCTTGTGGGAGGCTGGAGAGCGCTCTGCCTGGCTCTGTTTGGTGGTTTGGTTCTGTTTGGGTTTTGTCACTCAGAACTGTCAAGCATGGGCTTTGCAACAGAGAAAACCAAACAGGACCACCTATCCCTTGAGCTACTCGATCCATTCAGTCAGTTTTGTTAGCAGTGCTGGGATGCCTGTGTCCTTCTGGGAGGTCAGGGTGCAGAAACTTTATCATCTCTTCTCAGAAGAACTTCTGGCTGAAGTCCAGCAGAGGGTACACAGATGATGAGGGGACTGGAGCATTTCTCTGATGAGGAAAGGTTGAGACAGTTGGGTCTGTTTGTCCTGGAGAAGAGAAGACTGAGAGGGGATCTCATCAATGCTTATCAATAACTAAAGGGCAGGTGTCAGGAAGACAGGGCCAGACTCTCTTCAGTGGTGTGCAGCAACAGGACAAGGGGCAATGGGCACAGACTGGAACACAGGAAGTTTCATCTAAACATGGGGAAACACTTCTTTGAGGGTGACAGAGCACTGGAACAGGCTGCCTGGAGAGATAGTGGAGTCTCCTTCTCTGGGGACATTCCAAACCTGACTGGATGCGTTCCTGTGTGACCTGCTCTGGGTGAACCTGCAGGGGGGTTGGACTAGATGATCTCCAGAGGTCCCTTCCAGTCTCCACCAATCTGTGATTCTGAGTCATATATGCATAACCAATCATAATCAATGCATAATCAGGATTTGGATAAAGGCAAAAATACAAAGTTCTTGCCTGTATTCAGGGTCAGCATATCTGAATTCCTCACCAGGTTTGCTGGAGTGCCATTGTGGGGTAAAAAGTTTCAGAGCAAACTGCTGTTTGACAAAGCAAGCAGAGATGTGGAAAAAGTTGGCTTTATTTTATTTTGTTTTGTTTTTTTTTTTAATAAAAGGAGTTGTGCAGCAGTTGAATATTGCTGAATCAGAACTGTATGACATATCTTTGCAAGAGATATTTGATATTTATACTGCTCTCCTGGGGTGCTTATTTAAACAAAAAAAATGTTATTAAAATCCTGCACAATACTCATAACCTTCAGCAGCTGCTGAAAACATTGATTTTTTTTGAGCTTTGATCTTTTGTGAAGAATTATTCCACCTGGGAACTGTGGGTTTGGCTGTTTCACTTCTGAACTCTTCCTCTGATCTCTGTGGTGGGTGGGCATCTGTTCACCAGGTACTGCAGTTAACTTGCTCTCCCCTCAATCTTCTGTTTGGTTCTGGTAGTCCTAGGAAGTGATGGCTGACTTGCCTTGTTCCCTAGCTGGCTGCTCCTGATGTTGTTTCCATCATCTATATTGGATGGTTGATTTGTAGTTCTTGGATTTTGGGTATCTGGTTGGGTGTATTAAATGAACCCTGGCTAACTGGTGGTATTACTCTTGTCCATCTGTCTTTAGGCCTTAAAAATAGGCAGGCTGTCTTACTCTTTGTCTGCCTACCTATGCTTAGAGCATTTCTTTGCAACTGTCTCCTTTGCTTCTTTCTTTGCAGCTTCATGACCGCAGACGTGATGTAGCTTTCAAATACTTGTGTCTGTAATTTGTGCATCTTTAACATTTTTTCACTGAACATCGGCATGAATATTACAGTATGGCCCACCTTTATCAGAGTGGCACTTCCAGTGTATGTACCTTATAATTATAAATGGTAGGAAATATTTAGAGTCTTTATGAAAAAATAAAATACTACTGGGTAGCTTTATTTCTACTTTGGGCCCAACCATATTCTCCCTTGTAATCCAGTAATGAAATTTCCTCTGCTTTCAGCTGGGGATAAAAAAATCCTACAAAACAAACCAAAAACCACCCCAACAGATTGAAAAGCTAACAACTTTTCTCTGAGCTTTCTTACCTGAAGCATCTACCTTTTTTTTTTTTTTTGAGGAAATACTATTCAGTTTTTCTCTCTTGTACTGTAATTCTCTGCAATTTCCCAGAGCTTTCTGCTGTAGCCCTTGGCACCTTCAGACTGCACCTTTGATTCAAACTGTTCTTTCTCCTATTTTGCTGCACATTTAAGGCCCTTCAGGAGAGCCTTTAGCACCTTTCAGAGCATGGTTCCAGTGCAGTGGATTTCAGACTTTCCCAGTTCACAGACAACACAGTGGCAGTAGGCAATTCCTGTACTTAGCCCATAGCTGGTCTCTGTTTAGAGCCTGGAGGTATTTGGTACATGGGCAGCATAGATGAGAGCTGTGTGGCTGGGGGAACTGATCTGTAAGAAACCATGGTGTGGTTCAGAGTGTAGGCGTATTATTGATCCAAGACAGCCTGGACTATTCTCCTGAAGTGGATGTTAGCAAAGAATATTGGTTCCATCTTATTGTTACTGTGTAACAGTACCTGTACTCTTAAATAGCCTTGATGTTTGAAGTCCTTTTCTAGGTTCTTTTGCCATTGTAGCTAACTTGTATGCACTATGCTTCTTCAAAGTCAGCACCTTCATAATTGTCAGCAGCCTCCCTGTGGAAATAACCAGGGCCAACATTTTATGACTTAATAGAAATATGTGTGGCATATTGCTTCATTAATTTTGTTTAGCTGGAACGAGTTTGCCTGCAGTGGTGCATCTCATGTTGCTTACTGTTGAAAAACATGCCATCTCTCAAGGGGCACAATTCTGAAAAATAAGATTATTTGTAAAGAGTGAGTTATTTTTGGCTGGGTGAGTTCCCAGAGCCAGTTCAACATGTGACCCCTGGCACAGGTTGGGAATGAGAGTCAGCAGAAGGGAAACCCACATCAGGGCAGTCTCTGCTTCAGCTGGCCTGAGCTGCCTTGGTGTCCCTTGCCTCCCACTCCCCATTTAATGCGTGCGTAGCAGCACTAATGAGGACATAGTGCAGAGCTTACAGAATCCATTCTTGCACCAAAACAAGAAGCAATATGGCCACAATAGCATTGTGCCCAGAAGGGTAAACTCTCTTAAGAGTGAGTTTCAAGTCTCTTGGACAGAGAGACTGCACTGTTGTGGATAGACAGTTTTCAGAGCTCAGCTGGTGGTGTCTTTGCAGCACCGTGCTGTGCTCAGGAGATGTACAAGCCCTAGTCAGCCTTAGGACATGTGCCTTTGAAAGGTGTTACGTGAATGACTTTCTCTTTGGACCTTGCCAAGAAGTCTTAACTCCCTAAATAAACGGACTCGTTAAATTATGCAACATCTTTTGCCAAAAAGTTGCATTGCTAAATCAAATTCTTGATCCACGTGTAGCTGTATCCTACTCCTATCAGTAGTCTTGGCTTGGTTACTCCAAATGCTACACCATATTGTGCATGCACTACTTACTTACCAAAAATAACCCAGAGAACTGATGGTGTTCCCTACCAGTAACTCCAAGGACTGCGGTGGTGAGCGCTAACACATTGAGTTGTTGCTGCATGAGGTCATATTACTGGAGAAAGCAACAGATAGGTTTCATTAATTGTGCAATTTTACAGAAGATAAGTTAGATTTTTACATATATTGATCTGTTTGAAAGCATGGTGAGACTTTAGAGACTTTAGAGGAATTATTTCCCCTACTGAATTGCTTGAAAAGCTGCTACTTGAGGTGAAACACAGTAGCTGCTTAACAGCTGGCAGGTTCCTATAATCAGCTGAACCTAAGGGGTAATTTAGGCAGGTGAAAATGTAATTACTTGGTGTATTTCCTACACTGAACTAATTACGCAGTGCCTTACACTGGAAAAATGTCTTGCTCGATTTCCCTATCAGCCCAGGTATCTAAGGGTGGAATTCTATATGATTTATATAATCTGAACCCAATTACAAATCTATATTAATGTGTATAAAGTTATTTAACGCTCTTTCTGAAACTTTAATATCGGTCCTTGCCTCAGTTCTTGTGCTTAGTTAGTTCTGACTATAAAAATAGACTCTTTAGTTACCCAATATGAAAATCTGCCTATTTTAAAGAAATTTCATTTTTTCAACATGCCAAAGCAAAGCAATGTAGCAAATGCAACAGTACACAACATAGAACTTTATTACTTATATATATATGTAATATATACTAAATTATATTTATATATATAAATATAAAATATATTTTAATATATAAATAATATATATACACTAAATATATATTATATATATACTAAATTATATGTGTATAATTTAAATATATTTTTTATATTCACAGAATATTAGAGATATGAAGATAGGCTAGCAATGATGACATAGCTGCAATAACTAAGTCTTTAGATTACAGTGCAGAAGCTGAAGTTCTTAAGGCATGAAACATGCCATCATTCTGACTTTCACGTAGATACACAAATGAAGTAAGTTGTGTCAAGTGACTGTGGGCAGAACTGACTCCACTAATTATACATTTGGGGTTTTAGAGGTAGTCAAAATAGTTGCACTGGGGCACTCGTTATGTCTCAATGTAAAGAGTAGGGTTGTAACTCTGACCTTGTCAGAACTTTGCATTAAAGATATGGATTTTGTCTCTTACTAGTGTTCTAGCATTTGGCTTTTGGACTTACTGAAAAGTACTGCTAGAAGTTGCTGGAGATCCCTAAAAGAGAGCAGAAGTAGTGTCCCTGTGACTGGTGCTTGTGTTAATTCAGATTAATTTTTAAATAAAAATACCTACTGAGACAGATTCCACGTTCACTGACTAAGCTTTCCTCTAAAAGCACTGAATCACAGAATGTTAGGGATTGGAAGGGACCTTAAAAGATCATCTAGTCCAATCCCCCTGCCAGAGCAGGAATACCTAGATCAGGTCACACAGGAACATGTCCAGGCGGGTTTGAATGTCTCCAGAGAAGGAGACTCCACAGCCTCTCTGGGCAGCCTGTGCCAGTGCTCTGTCACCCTCACTGGGAAGAAATTCTTCCTCACGTTTATGTGGAACCTCCTATGTTCCAGCTTGCACCCATTGCCCCTTGTCCTATCATTGGATGTCACTGAGAAGAGCCTGGCTCCATCCTCATGACACTCACCCTTGACATATTTATAAACATTAATGAGGTCACCCCTCAGTCTCCTCTTCTCCAAGCTAAAGAGACCCAGCTCCCTCAGCCTTTCCTCATAAGGGAGATGTTCCACTCCCTCCATCATCTTTGTGGCTCTGCGCTGGACTCTCTCGAGCAGTTCCCTGTCCTTCTTGAACTGGGGGGCCCAGAACTGGACACAATACTCCAGATGCGGCCTCACCAAGGCAGAATAGAGGGGAAGGAGAACCTCTCTTGACCTACTAACCACTCCCTTTCTAATACACCCCAGGATGCCATTGGCCTTCTTGGCCACAAGGGCATATTGCTGGCTCATGGTCATCCTGCTGTCCACCAGCACTGTATTCACTTTTCCCTGACTATGCTTTTTCTAGAGATTCTGTAGGTTTTCATGGTTTTTACTGCTGTGCCCAATACAAGAACAACAGTTCAGTGATGTCCCACTGGAGTTTTGTAGTAATGGCTGGCAGCATATGGCCTAGTCCTGGCGATCTGATAATGCAATCTGAGAGGTTCCCTGATGCATTCCCTATAAATAACAATAGCTCCTCTTTGGAAATCACAGAATCACAGAATGTTAGGGATTGGAAGGGACCTCAAAAGATCATCTAGTCCAATCCCCCTGCCAGAGCAGGAACACCTAGATCAGGTCACAAACACTACTGTATATTTTCTGTATATTGGTTTATTTTCTTTTTTCTTTTTCCCCTGCAAGGGTATCTCTCAAGTACATCGTGCTTACTTTGATGATTACTTCTTGAAGCAGGTTTTAGGAAAGAGGTCAGAAAAGTGTTCAGGAGTGCTTCTCCTGCTGTTAGTTCACAATTTAGCATTCATTTATGGGATCTATAAAGTTTGCCTCAGTTTCATGGTCCAGAGTAATAGTTACTGAATCTGCATGGGAATAATGGGAGCCTCCATTTAGTCTGTCTACTGAGAGCTTCCAAGTGAGCCGTGCTCCCTCTTTCCACCCTCCTCAGGCTGTGATAGTATTGCCTCATTAATATGCTTTTTCTACATCAGTGTGAAATTTTAATCCATGGAGATTCTGTTCCATCTCAACACAGTTAAGCTGCATGCTGGTTGGGCTGCATGCTTCCTTTGACACGCAGCACCACTCCTGTGACCTTGCCTCTTGGTTTTTTTCCCCCATCTATTTTGCAGCTTGGAAATAGAATGTCCCACTAATTATTTTCTTTCTGGTATCCTTCTTATATGATATTTCTCATTCAGTATTCAGTTTTCATTCATCCCAGTTCCCCCTTCTGTACTGGCATAGAAGCACATACCCATTTTGGTCTGACTGCCTACTTTCCATTCTCTGTTTAGATGGGACTTGACTAGATCAAGGTGTTCTTCATTGTTTCTCCCTGCAGCTGTCTTTAGTCCAAGTAATCTTTTGTTACTTCACCTGCAAAGGATGTGTACACTTGCACTGTGTGATCTTTCACCTTGTCAAAACTCCTTCGTTCTTTGTTTGGTTTTGACCCATGTTTTTATTACTGTGACGTTCATCCTGCTTGCAAAAAATCAGCCTGTTCCAAACTTCCCAGTTCAACACCTCCGTTGTTTTCAGGGTCTTCATTGAACTTTTGCTATCACCTGAACCTTCAAGTAACCTATGACGCAGTGTTTGATGCCATGTTCTTTTCAGAAGTATTTCAGATTACTTCATTGAGGGAATTAGGATGAGATCACTGGTCTTTTGTTCTGAAGGCAGGAGAACTACCCCTAATGAATCTGTGTAAGTTAGTTAGGGTTCCTTACAAAAGGGTTGGTGAACAGCTTTGTCAGATCGTTTGGGGCAATCACCCAAGAGATACTCAGTGCAGCAGATGCTGGCAAAGGAAATTTTTGAAGGATTTGACGTGAAAGACTTATTTTATTTTTTTTATTATTGTTATCTTCACCTCAGAAAAATACACAAAAAAGAGTGTAATAATGACAACAGTAAAGCAAATTCTTCATTAACATTATTGTACAGTTCTTTACAGAGTCATAAAAATGAATGTAACTAATATTATGCTGTTGTTTCAAGAATGTGTTTCACATCTATGTTTATTCTTAAGTATAGGAAGGTAAAAATGGAGAAAAATGTAGATGTTGTAGTGTACAGTGAAATTATATTTTCTTACTTACATGCCCCCCATGGCAGGGGGTTTGGAACGAGATCACCTTTGAGGTCCCTTGCAACCCAAACCATTCTATGATTTCTGGTCTAAAAGAGTTCTAAATATCTGCACAGTTATTATGAAGCTTTAATTCAATACCACATATCTCATTTTTAAATCCCCTCTTACAGACTTGTAATTTCCAGGATTGTTTCTGTCAGCATCCTATAATGATTTAGGAACTACTTATTTCAGGCGACCACTATTACGAGGAGACATTAGAAAATATTAAAATGGTTGACGAGTCATTGAATAAATAGATGATTAATATTTTAATCTTTCTGTAGATAGCAAAGCTTTGCCATGGAGTAATAAGCATCTGTCAGAATTTTGTGTATATTGTAGCTGGTTCATATGCTTACAGGATAATCAACAGTTCTATATTTGCTTTCATCGTGAGCCCCTTTTATACTCATTTATGTTTAGCTTGTTTCAGCACATCTCTGTGATGTAAGTGCCACCTCTTCCTGTACCTGTGCAGTCTTTATGAAACTGGTCCTTTGAGACCTACAGGGTGGTGGATCATTTCCAAGAAGTAATCTTTATTTTTTGCTGTATATAGTCAAACACAGTCCTTGCTTTTTTGGGCTCAAAGAACACGCAGAGTCCATGCAAGGAGAAAGCAAAAATACAGCAGTGCTGAAGAGTACCTGTCCTATTCCATACTTGTTATTTTTCATTTCTTATTTTTCATTTCTCTGTGCAAAAAGAAGTGTGCAGTCAGCAAACTCCTTAAGAGGGGATCTGTGTACAGTTAAGAAAGATGTAATATGACATAATATGACACATTACAGTAGTTGCAATTGACTCATTATTTTTTTTACCAGTGAACAGCTTGCTTTGGGGCTTAACATATTGTCTCCCCTGTCTCATTTGTTTTGAAGCAGAATAAGAAATTACTAATGTACTTTTGTTTCCCCTGTAATTTTCAGAATTCTCAATAACTCTGTAAATCCCACTCTTGTCTTTTCCAGGGCATAAATTCTGCTGTTTGCAATCTCTTATAATATGTACGTGGAAGTAGCACCATTTCTCTTAAGACTGCACATTCTTGATTTGATGGACAGCCTAAAGCTAACTAGAACTGACAAGACATTCCAAGCAGAAAATAGACCCACCAGACAGTTTGGAGGAAGGAGACTTTCATTGTTTAAATGAAAGTTGGGATGAATTTATGTGTATTTTGGTAGGTATAGGAGAAAAAAAAAAAAAAAATCCCAGGAAGGCACCTCATTCACAATTAAAGAATAGCAGTCCATGATTTTTACCTACCATCTCTTTCATTCAAATAAAAAAACCCAACACAAATTCCTCTCTAATGAGGCAGAACAAAATATGACATTGGCAAAAGAAAAATTAAAAAAAAAAAAAAAAGCAAAAGCACAGTCTTCAAGATAGATTGTGCTAAATTTGGCATCGTATCTGTAGCTCCAGCCCCCTTATTATTCTTTTGCTCTTTTTTTTTGGCTCAGAGTAGGCATGTTTCAGTTCCACTTTTTATCATTATTTTCCTTCTTTTTTTTTTTAAACTTTCATTTTACTCCCATTTATTCCTCCTCTTCCAAAACCATACTGGATTTATAGCCTGTTACTTCTTACCCTCCTCCAGGTTTGTGATTTAAGACTTCAATTTATTTCTCCAGTTCAGCTCAATGTTTTCAAATGTTTGGCATTGACAATATTGTGATTTATTTTTTTTTTCCCCAAAAGCTTCTTTTTAAATTTTTTTTTTGCATTCAAATAATGTTACAATAAAAGACAACCAGAAAATTTACACACAAGATTATGTAAACCAAGAGGCTGTTAGTGATGTGCTCTCATGATATGTCTTTAAAAACAACTTGCTGCTCACAAAATTGGCCTGTTGTTCAGTCTAAGGTCCTGATCCCACAATGAGGTTTGTATGAATCAGTTTGGAACACTACTGAAATTTCTAACCACAGAATTATGCCTCCATTTTTTAGCACGTTCAGACTATTTTTAATCATACAGCATGAAGATTTTAACAACCAACTTGATTTCTCGGATCGCTAACAGAAAATGAGCAGAGTTTTGATCCTTTGCTCCTGAATCTTTAGAATTTCTTTGGCTTCTCTTGGAATCATTAACTGATTAATTCAGTTATTGAATAGATTCATTAAGCAGAGGTATATCCTCTTGTTTTCCTAATAAGTCTTTAGTGTGCAAATGTGACTGAAAATATATTTTTTTTAAATCTTCCATCAATTTCTTGTTTAATCAGTTGCTCAGTGACATGCTGTGTATCTGGTTTGCAAGCTGAACAAGAAAACATCTACCATTCTCTTTCTCTTCTGCTTAAATTGCTCCTTTGCAACTTTGACAGCATTAAAGCTCTCAAGTGCCAACACTGACAGGAGATACCATAGCTTAAATGACCCTGCAGAGCAAAAATCTGCAGAGACAGCTCTTGCAAGTTGTAAAGCACAATAGGAGAAAAGTAAACTGGCTCTGTGTAATAGAACAGGGTTTCCTCAAGGCAAACACTTTCATCTTTTCAGGACGTTTGACCAGAAGTGACATCATTCACTAACTGCTTCAAATATCTGCACGGAGAGGGGAAAAAGAGATGCAAGAGGCTATTTGTCGGGTCTAGCAGACAGTCCTGGTGGAAAGGGAAAGCGACTGAGATCAGCTTAGCCCTACTACAGTCATGTTTTTACTTAATACTACACAGGCAGCCACAGCAACAGCGTATGCACTTTTCCTTCTCTTTATCTCTGGATGCCTTCATTCATCTGGAAAAGGACCAGGTGTTTCAGCAGAGAGTGAGAAGTCAGGCCTCCCAGTTTAGCTATGCAATTTCATTTGCAGGTGACTTGTTAGAAGACTTTGGTATCCTTCTTGACATTTTTAGGGCAAACTTTTTTTAGTGATATAAAATAAATGAGGTTCCATGCTTGATACAAAAATGTGTACCTGACACTGCTTGGGTCACCAAAAATGACTTAAATTTGCTATATAGGACCTTAAGTAATGCATTTCATTGTGATTTCCTAATGATGAGGTGGTTACAGGATAATATTTGGGCAGCTGCCCCAAGCTGACTCACAGGTGGATCCCACCACACTTAATCATGTTCATTGTAAAAGGAGGGAGTTAGAGAGGGTGGAGGTTCCTCTTCCTGGGGCTCCTCTCTCTTGGTTTTCTGTTGCTTCTGCTGATCCCAAGGACAAAGCCGAGTATAACCTTGTATGCTTTATGTTGGTGATTGTATTAGTTTTGTTATTTTCTTAAATCAATTTAAATTTCAACCCATGGGGCTTCTCCTGTTTCCTCTAATTCCCCTTCTCAGCTGGGGAGGGGGCATTGGGTGGTAGAACAACTGTTTGAACCACTGGAGAACAGAGCCAGGACTTGGAGGACCTGTGTTTTGTCACCAGCTCTGTCGCTGACTGGCAGAGCACTGTTCACTGGCAAAGCTTTGTAGAGAACTTCTGAGTTTTTACAGAAAACACTTCAATTAAACAAAAGCTGATGGGTGAGAGGTCCTGGGTGAAAAGCTGGAAGTGCATTCCAGCTGCCAGAAGGTGCAGGAGCTCAGCACATAGTCTTCAGTGAGCTAGGTCCTGTAAGAGACTCATTGCTTTATGGATATGTAAACAAATCATTTGGACTTGATGATCTTAGAGGTCTTTTCCAACCAAGGCTGTTCTATGATTCTGTGCCACAGGAGCATGAGACAATAGTGAGTTCACTCGGCTGGTGGCAGAAAGGGGGCTGCAAGAGGAGCATGGCCAGGAGGCTGTCCCACTCAGACTGGGCAGTCTTCCTCCAGGGTTGTTTCAGGAGCAGTCTGAAAACGTGGCACCATTTGAACTGAAGCCACAGCCTCATTTTGTGCCTTGATAGTTTAAGAGCTGTCCACTAGATAAGAAATGCTTCCTGTCTACAGCAGCCAGGCTGAGGCCACACCATTCTCTCTCAGCCATGCCCAGGACTAAAATGAAGAAAAATTGCATTTAAGATCTGAAGGTCTGGTCACCTAGCAACTGTAGTCCCATAAAAGATTTCAAACTAGTTTGGATTGTGTATCCCCACAAGTCTTCATTTTTATGTATTTAATTACGGCAGCTTTAAAAAAAAAAATAAGTATTAAGATGTTTAGATGGATTCATGTGGGGGAACAAGTGCTGGAAAGGAATCACATGTTGTATACATCAAATACAAACAAATTTTGGACAACAGATTACTGTTCTGTGTTCTAATTGCACAACATAGCATTATCCTAACAAATAGGAAAAGGGGAGAAAGCTGCAGATTTTTGGTTGATGTAGAACAGCTTCAGGGGCTGATAACCTGGAACTCTGTCAAGCAAGTAAATAACATGCATAAATAATTATAAATATTGGCCATAATTTCTATAGAAATTATTTCACGTGGCTTTGGCAACATATTCTAAGTCTTTTGTGATAAATAGCAGCTATGCATAATGTTTGGGACCAATTGCAATGTCCAAAAAACCCCAAACCATAAAAATCCACCCCAAAAGCACAGAACTGAAGGCTGATGTGTTCCCTGGTGACTTACATTTACATTTATTTAAGAGCCGTGTAGATGTGGTACTGAGGGACATGGGGCAGTGGTGACTTGGCAGTGCTGGGTTAATGGTTGGACTTGATTGTCTTAGAGGTCTTTTGCAACCAAGGCTATTCTGTGATTCTGTGATTTTTCTTACTGCTTTTTTGAGTTTCTGAAGTGCAACAGCCCAGTGCTGTACTTGGCAAGTTTCAGACATTACTGTAGTAATTATGCCAACCATTTCTAATAGAATATTGCTATTCATTTAGTTTTTTGTTTGAGGGTTTTTTTTCCCCTCAAAAACACAGCTTTTATGAGGTCATAAATTATTTGGAATGGTTTGAAGTGATTGAGAATTTATGCTTGAAGGTACTTCAGCCTGTATGTTGCTTGCAGCATTTTCCATTCAGTCCATTATTTCATATTTCCTATATTTCATATACCAGTGCTCTGTTGTATATTACCTCTGAGTCCTGTGTCTGATATTTTTTCCATTCTCTAAAAATCAGCTACCTTTTTGTAATTAAAAAAGTGCAGAAAGAAACAAAAGTTCTTGTGCATAAGTGTTTCCTTCTGTCTTCTTAACAAATAAAAAGCAAAATTAAAAAAAAAAATCCAGAAGTCTTGGGACAACAAAATAAAGATTTAATTTGTTGCTAATGTGAAAGGTAAGAATGATGGAACTGTGAGTTCCTTTCTGAAATTCACTAAGGAAGGCACAACAGCTTAGAATCTCAGAAATAGGAGTGTAAAATTAACGTCATAGAATGATGTCACATACCTGAGTGAGAGGATTGATGGGAGGGCAGTTGACACTCTGGGACTTGAGCAAAACAAATATTTGTTATCTTATGTGATCACAGGTACCTTTACGAGAATGTTTTTAAGCTGCAGTACTACATAAGGTTTAGGGTTCAAACTTTATGATTCAGACATCAGTGATAGTTCTGATATTCCATCATAATTCTCTGCTACATAATCTCAGAGGGGAGTGCTTCTGACACCAGATAAAGAGCCAATGGTGTACAAGGTGAGAGGGAGGTGCACTGACTGTTCTCCCTGTGCATGAAAAATAAAAGAGGCTGAGGGGAGACCTCATTGCCCTCTACGACTCCCTGAAAGGAGGTTGCAGAGAGGTGGGGATCAGTCTTCTTAACCAAGTAACAAGCAATAGGACAAGAGGTGATGGCCTCATGTTGTGCCAGGGGAGGTTTAGACTGGATATTAGGAAGTATTTCTTGACAGAACGGGTTGTCAGCCATTGGAATGGGCTGCCCAGGGCAGTGGGGCAGTCCCCATCCCTGGAGGTGTTTCAGAGTCGTGTTGTCATAGTGCTCAGGGATCTGGTGTAGTTGAGGACTGTCAGTGTTAGGTTGGTGGTTGGGCTTGATGATCTTCAAGGCCTTTTCCAACCAAGGTGATTCTGTGATCCTGTTTCCAAGTTAAAAAAACATGTCCTTTTGAGAAAGATGCAAAGAATGAACCTTTTAACACCGGAGAGCTCAATGACTCTACTTTTGTAGGGGGCATTTTTGAGAAAGGATTATGGCATGCATTTTAAACAGTGGTTATAAATTGTAGCTCGTACCTTGGTCAAACAGGTATGCAAACAGAGGGAGAGAGACAGACTGAATTTCTGCAATTACGCATTGTGCATGTACACTTCAAAAATCTGACTGTGCTTCATGGACGTAGCATCCTAGATATCCTAAAAGTGTCTCCTCACTTGAGTGGTTATAGACACCCCAGCACTACTGTCCTATCCTCAGCAGTGATATCTGCTCTCATTCAACATGTTATCACTGAAACAACTAGTCACTAATCCCTGCTTATCAGGAGGGGTGAAAATGAAGACAGAAACCATGGAAAATAGCACAGCAGAACAGGATTTTTTTAGTAGATGACATAAACCAGTCAGGACAAAAACTAACAACAGTAAGAGAGGGATGTTTATTCAAAATGAGAGTAGGTTTATTTAATCTGGAGAATATTTTTCTGGTTGCCTTCTCTGTTAGAGAGATATATGTTTTGGGATGCAGTCAGGATCTAAGGAGAAGTCCTCTGCTCCTCTCTTTTATGCCACTTAAGCAAATGGAGGAAGCAGATGAGTAATTAAGTGTTCTCAAAAGGTTGCAAAGTGAGTTGATGAAGCGAATTGCTAAACTTAACAAAACCATGTCAGGATCAAGAGACAATTGTGCGTTCTCTTTCATGCAGTCTTGTGCTGTGAATAAAGCACTGCTCTAAAGGTAGCATTTTCTGTAACAGGAAAAAGAGAAATGTTTTTTTGTTTAAGCTTGTAAAAGGTCTTGTTCATGATATCAACAAGTTTCATGAACAGCACGGTCTTGTAGGTTTTAATGGTGGAAGCACTGACATTTTTTGGCCAGCTCTTCATGACATGTTCTGGACGTGTTCCTGTGGGATCTACTCTAGCATCCTGCTCTAGCAGAGGGGTTGGACTGGATGAGCTTCAGAGGTCCCTTCCACCCTCACCGCTCTGTGACTCTTTCCTTAGATGAATGTCTATTGTAAGGCATGCCTTTTTTACAGTAATGCATTTCGTTGCCATATCTCAAAGTATTTTGACAGCATGAGTAGATGTTACACTGTCTGCACAACAGGAACAACAATAGCGGCACAGAAATTACTTGCAGTAAAATTCAATTACAGAGAAAGCTGGAAGTGGAATTTGGGCCCTCCATATGTCTCATCTCCCCAGGTATCTGAGGGTTAAGACATACATGAACCTCCTTGGTCTCATCTTTTCTGTAAGTTTCAACCTTCACCTGGAAATGCTGGCCACATTTCCTCCATATTCCACTCTTCTCTACTTCATGGGTTATCGTGAGAACTCATGCTGATGAGGATAAATCAAATATTGATATTAGCCACTAAATTATAATCCTGGGAGTGGTAGCTATTGAAATCACTTCTCAGTCCCATTCACACCACAAGCCCAGCTCTTAGAAAGCACAATGAAGGGAGTCTTTTGAATTTTTCTTCTCTGATAATTTAATAATTTCTCATTTAGTCTACTTTGATTGGGTATTGCGATATCCACCCACATGCTTAAAGCTCAGGATGTTGGTGCTGAAGTGCAGCAGATATGCAGGATGCACAATACAAGATTCAGTGACAACAATAAATAAATGAACAAAAAAATATTAGAAAAAGGCTTTCATGACCCTGGTGCTTTTTTTTTTTTTTTTTTTTAAATTCTGGCTGACCTGTAATCTCATTATGGAATGAGAGAATTATGTTGTTTGAAAGGGATTGCAGCATAAAAATGTCTTTGAGTCGCTTTGTGTTGCATTAAGTAAATTGTTTCTTTGGTAGTTCTGGAAATAGAATGCTGAAACCCAAAGAGCACTCCTTTTGCTACTAAGCTGTAGTATAGTCAATAATGGCAGAATGATTTAAAATTAAATTCCTTGCTATTTCTGCCGTTCTGCATACCTCAGTACCTCTTCAAAGATGCTTAATTTTAACAGCAAGTCTCCCAATCTTTCCTGGAGTTACAGCACACGTGTGTAACTTACATATGTATGCATGTGTGTGTATATAGAGGTACATATTAAAATGAAAAAGACCAGGAAATGACATCCATTTGGAAATGGAGAGAGAGGGGTATGTAGTTTGCAGCTGAGGAAAATACAATAACAAAGCAGTAAATGGGTTGTGGAGGGAAGGAACTTTTCCTCAGGAGACAATCTCCTCTACTTCCTTTTCTCACATTTTGGAATCTATGAATCTTTTACTTGCTTTATCACTTCTCCTGACTCCCTGCAGGCCAGAGCTGACAGCTAAGCCTCTGTTTTATCTTAAACTGTTCAAGGCATGTCGGAAAATGATTGACCCTGCTGAGTCTGAAAGTGGCCACATGACTGCAGGAACACACCTACTGGTTACCCCTAGTCCAGGGGACTGCTGTTGCTCGAGTGAAATCGTAATGATAGCCCCAGAAGAGGCAAATTGTTACCATATACTGTCTTTTACTGCTTCCAGTTGATGGAATCACAGAATCAGGTTGGAAGGGACCTCAAGGATCATCTTGTTCCAGCCCCCCTGCCATGGGCAGGGACAAGTCCCACCAGACCAGGTTGCTCCAAGCCCCATCCAACCTGGCCTGGAACACTGCCAGGGAGGGGGCAGCCACAGCTTCTCTGGGCAACATGTTCCAGTGTCTCACCACCCTCACAGCAAAGAATTTATTCCTAATATCTAATCTAAATCTCCCCTCTTCCAGTTTAAAACCATTATCCCTCATCATATCCTTACCATGCAGCATTTAGCTGGTATTTACTCTGGATTTTTAGACACTCATACAGCACTGTCTTTTTGCCACCTACTTCCTAAAGCTGAGGCATGTGCAGCTAGCCATAAACTTCAATTGAAACAACAAAGACAGCCCCTACAAGTTGAAAACCAGAAACTGAGTTGACTTGTTTTCTCTAGAAGTAATTAATTGTCTTGGGCCTGTCTGCTATCAGTGCATAAAGATAGCATTACTTTTTCACCCTGTGTTATTAACAGCTGGTTTGTGTATGGACAGGGTCAAGCAGTTGCACTGCTGGTAACTATCTTGACTGTTTATTCTGTGGGCTCTCTCTACTGCCTTTGAATATGGCCTTTACAAATCCTTTCTATTTTTATTCCATTGCACTTCTAAGAATCAGCTTTAAAATACACTGTTGTTGCTACACTTCAGCGTGATAAAATGCAGGGATAAGGTGAGTGCAGATGCATTTGTGTCTCTAAAAATAGGATTCTACTGGAATTTCTACAGTAATTTAATTATAGTAGGCTTTAATTTGTGCTGAAAATTGATATTCCTCAAAGCAGGATAGGAGTTGCAGACTGTTTATGGTCAGCTTGTATCACGAAATGATGTCCTCATGTACTGCTTTTCATGTTCAAAGTTTTACCATCTGTATTACCAACACTGAGAAGTGACATGTAAGTGGTATGAGATTTAGTTTGAAATTCTTCTGACTGATGACACCTGAACCTGTGTTTTGCAGCTCTCAGGAAGAAGCTGTAACACCATTCTTCACTGGTGTTGGCTCTTGTGAGGTATCTGTTACTTTTTGTATATCTGAGAAGGAAACACCAATGCTCAGCATGGCTCCCTTTATTGTCACAGGGTATCTTTTGATTTTTGCACTGGTGAGAATGTTTGCAGGAAAGTTGTTGTTGATGTCCTGTTAACTAATAACAACCAGGTATGAAGGTAAAAGTTAGAGGACTTGTGAATCTGTGAAGATTTGGAGAACCCAATCAGAAGGCATCTCTCAATTCTCCCCACTATGCTGAGATTGCAGAAGATGAAGATATATAGTGCTGTAACACACATCAGAAAGTTCTTTCTTATTTTTGTAGGGTGAAACACTTCCCAAAGGTTCTCCAAAATCATCAGGGAGACTCTGGATGTCATTTTGGATCTTTGTTTACCATATTGGCTCAATTCAAGCCTTCACCCCTAGTCCTGTTAGTCAGTAAGCATTCTCTACAGCAATGTCAGTGTTTGGGTTCTTTTTTTTTTATTATCTGATTGTGGTTTTGGCTCAGCTAGACTCATTATGCAGTGCAAACAAGGGCAGTGGTGTCCAATTTACAGTAGGAGGTCATGCAACAGTAGTGATGTACCAGCTTGAAACATACATCTTTAAGAAATAAATGTCAGTTATATGATATTTATGAACTATTCTAGGTGCAGAGGAATTTAACGAGTTGTTACTGGCTGTAATGTCTTCCTTTGCTCATATTTTACCTAATCTTTGCCAGTTTATGTGCCAGCTGATTTCTGAAATTTTAGAATTTGAATCCTGTGAATCCTTATCATGATGCTGTGATGGTAACTAGAGTAAATATGGAGAATGAGAGTGAAAAGATATTGGGTAAACAGGCCTTATTACCTCCTTTCTAAACAAACACTGCATTGCATTGCAGAATTTACTATCTTGAGACATGTTTCAGACATCAAAGATGCCATGAGGAACTTGGACAGGATTATTTTAAATAGTGAGGTTTTGTACAAGCCACTGTTGGGTTATTTAGGGTAGTTAACTTTATCACACACTGTAAAAAGATTTAAAAAAAAAACAAAACCAAAACAAAACCAGAAGGGCAATTGGATCATTTGTGTGTCCTTCATCAAAGCACTGTTCATAGAAGTAATTCCAAAGTAATTGTGCTTGTAGCACTGCAGCAGAGCTTGGTTTGTGCCAAGGGCCGTAATTTGAAAGCACTCAGCACCTTCTGAGAGGTCTGCTGCAGGATATTTTGGATGATTTCTCAAAAAATAGTGTGGTCACTAACTGCATGGATATGGGAAGGGAAGCAGATTTTCTAAGTGCAGACTGTACCAAGTGAAAGCTTGGGGGAGCCCAGGCACACATTTTGATTTAGCCACAGGTTTTGTCAGTGCCTGGTTTCTCAACTATAAAAAAAAAAAAGGAACAGTGCTATCCCTGCTTTATGAAGGCACAGGAAAAATATTTTGGTCTTCCAATTGGTCGCAATTGAACAAATGCTGAAAATTCCACTTTCCTTATTAGATGGACAGATCTGGCAATGGGCTGATAAAAGAACTGATGCTGAATGGAAGTGATAAGCTACAGACCATCGTAAGAGAATTTAACTTCAGCAGATGTGAAGTTTTGTTTTAGGCAACCTTGCTTGCCCGGGCTTTGTGGTAGCTGCTAGAATTGTTTCACTGCAGTTGGTGTGTGGGAAGGGTTATAATGACACAGCTAGTAAGGCAGAATTTTCAAAGACAGTGCTGGTTGTTTTTATTTCTTTTTTAAAAAAAAAATTTGCTGAATAGAAATGTGAACTAGAAATTTGTATTTTACAATATTCATTTATTTTTCTTTCTTTCTTACAGCTTGTGGCCAATGCAATCCTTTTTGTCAGTGTAAATTTGTATGGGGTCTTTGTGAGGATTTTGACAGAAAGGGCTCAGAGGAAGGCATTCCTTCAGGCCAGGAACTGCATTGAGGACAGGCTGAGGCTGGAGGATGAAAATGAAAAACAGGTCAGTTCCTAAGCCTTATTTCTTTTTCTCTGTTTCTTCTGAGATGACTATAGTTATGTGAACCACAAGTCAGGACATTGCTGCTGAGTGCATGATAGGGTGGATGTGTGTTTCCATTGTGAAGGAAGGGTGCTGCTTCTCCCAACCTGCTCCAGCTCTTCCTCCCCAGTGCATGCACACTCTTCACTCCTCATCTGCAGCACATGCAGAAGGTGCAGGCTGGCTCCATGGCTACTGCCAGCTCCAGCGCCAGAGGAGGTGTATTTTAGGGCTGAGGCAAAGCTAATCTCCTATTGCAATCGAAGATCCAGCATGGATGTTTTGGGGTGAGTGTTAGATATGCTGTAAATACTGCTCTTCTGGCTGTGTGCTATAACCTGTCTGCATTCATGACACCTATAAGCCAAAGTCACCAGTCTGGGGAGAAGGGGCTGCACTGATATACATCAATAACCATGATATAAATCTATTCCTTTTCTCAAAAGCCAACTTAGTAGTTTGGTGGTTTATTTCACATAATTTTATCATTTTTCCAAGCATATTTGGAGACAATGAGAAAACCTGCTCTATTGAGCTTGCTGTTCTTACTCACGGATCTGAATCCTACACCTACTGAGATCCGTTCATCTGTAAGGTTTGGACTAGATTTTCCTTTCTGTCAGTGATAATAAAGGGCCATGCTGGAATACATAGATATAACTCCATTGACCTCTGTGGAATGATGGTAACTTATGCCAATAAAGGAGTTAAGTTGTATTCAGACCTCGCTATACACGATCTCAGGGTCCTCAAAGCTTGTGTACCTCACACACTTCTACTTCCCTTCACTTGCAATTTCTCTAGCAAGCCTATTCCTATGTCTGAAGTCATGCAGGTCCTTAAGTACTGTCTGTTATGAATTGAGTGAATGCATTTTTATGACCAGAACATACTCTGCAATAAGTAGATGTCTTCTTTGAACAACTGCATATCTTTGGCTGTGTAAAAAAGGTATTAGGATCAAAGCCTTTAGGTTTGATACTGGTCATTTGTAATCCAAAGCTGCAGATTTTGAAAGGCAGAAATGTGCCATAAGTGAATTTCCATGGGATTGAGGCAACCCTGCCATTTGTGCCTTTGAAAACCCACTTCTGGGATCTGACACGGAAATAATACTGAACTTGTGTTTCTCTAGGTAGCACGTCAGCAATTTCTTGTTTTCTATTTTATCTATGCATATAGAAACACAAGAAAGCAAAAACATTACACATAAATACCATTATTGTTGATAGGATACCTTGAGAATCCTGAAAATGTTTTTCAAATGTGGTGTACAGGTCAGTGAAGAGAAACCACTTTTCTCCTACACTTGTGAAATTAGCTTTATGCAACACAGTGTAAAACTCAATACAGTGGTGAAATATGCTGATTATCTGTCAAAAGAACAATCAAAATACTTTCTGTGACTGCTTTCACACTATGTTAGAATACATCTAAAACAAGAGTGAGAATTAAGACACGATTACAGGCTACGAAATTACTCCGCAGTTGCTGTGGTATAACATAGCCCAAGTTTCCAGCTGGCAACACTCAAGAGTGTTTGAGAAGCAAAGAGACGTTGCTGACCTAGTTCAATTTTTGTGATCATTCCTGTATTTTTTTGTTCTCTGAAGTACCAACATTACATTTTAAAAAGGACTGAATTTTTTCATCAGACTTTCTTGTCTCATTCAAATGCTCTGACCTAAATACTGTCACTCTTTTACATTGAGAATTGTAATCAAAAATGCTAAAACCTTTCCCTGGTACTTCTGTGGGAGTCTCTAATGGGAAAGGAAAGAACATACTCTTGGCTTTTGAATATGCACAGCCTTTTGGAGTTGAAGTGCTGACTGTATGAGACACATACCACAGCTGACACTGTAAGTGTGATTTCTTCCTCTGTGTCCTACTTGCAGTGATTTTTCTCATATAGAATCCATTTGTAGTAATAGTCCCATGTGATAATTTTCAGAACTATATTTTTATGGGCAAGAGCAAAGATCTCATGTTGTAACATTTTTGGAGTCATTATGCAGGAGTTTGCAAGTGGGCTTTGAAGGTGCTGCTGGGGAGAAGGGTAGCAGATGGACTCTGTTTATTTTAAAATGCAGTTTAATGCTTTCCCTATTGTCTGTAGTAACAACAAATAACTGGCCTTGACAGTGGCATCATCCATTTGTTATGTTGCTGAATGTTAGGCTACAATTCCAGAGTAACACCAGAAGTGAAGGCTTAAAATAAGTTTTAGATGATGAGCAAATAATTATAATCATTCACTTGATAAGCATTCAGCTGCTTCTCTGTTGCTTTTAAATCCCAGCAGCAAACCCATCCTCTGTAGAGCAAGCAGTTAAGAATATTGTGCAGTGGGTCCCTGGAACAGAGCTGGTTCTGTTCCTGCTCAGTCAGAGCACCCAAGCACTTCCCCTTTGCTCACACTGCACCATCTCTGTGTCCCCTTCATTAACTCCACATCATCCTTTGCCCATGCAGCGTGGCATTGGTGGGTGATTGGTACTCCTCCTGATCATTTTTAAGGCTCCTCTTTGAGTCAGAAAAATATTTTTAAAAAGAAACTAAATTTTTGGAGCTTGTGCTTTAAGTGTGGCTTTTTGGTTTTAACATATATACTCAACACTTACACATAGTATCAGTGCTACTGTGAGGGATCATTTCACGGAAAGATGAAGCCTGGCCTTCCTGCCTCTGCAAGAGAATGGGCAAAATGTTTCTCTTTCCACATGGGAAGATTTAGAATGGTATGTTCAGTGGCTATTCTGCGCCAAAAAAAAAGTTTCATCTTCATTGATATACCCTCAAGAACCCACTTACTAAAATCCTGCTGGAGCTTGACAGATAGAGACAGGGACTTTTATTAAACTAGCTTTTAATAAATAAGAATAACTTGGAAAATTGCCATTTGAGGGGTTTTTTGGTATTCCTCTTTTCAAGTACACCACAGTAGTATCTTCCCATACTTGCTGACCTTCTCTAAAGGTTTCCATGGTTGGTAGCATGTCTTTGCTGGCCCACATGTCTTTTGAACAGAACAGTGACCAAGACTCAAATAAGCAATTTTTGTGGAGACCATGTGCTTTCCCTCCTGACTCCAGTTCCTCAAAAGAAGAACACAGAGCTGGAGTGTCTTTGAAATGTGTGTTTTAAGGATATGATTCCATAATTTCTGAGCATTTGGTCATTGGTGGTTGCATCCAGGAAAGTTTTGAGACCTCTCTTTTACTTCCCTGTGTTCGTTGCAGAAAGGCAAAGAGCTTTCCCACTGCTTTGTTGTTTTTGGTTTTTTTGTGCCTTGTCTTGTTTTCCTCCATCTGTTTCTGCTCCCACTGAGCAGAAGGGACAAACAATTTGGTGTTCCACACCTAGTTTGAAGGGGTCACTTTGAAGAGATAATTGCTGCTGAAGTCAAGAAATACCCATCCCTAGCACTGTACTGCAGAAATGCTGTTCCTTCTTCCCAGCCAAGCATAAGGAGGGATTCAAGTTATCTGCTCTAGAGAATGGTCTGATTACATGTTTATGCCTACTTGCTTATGCTATAGTGAGGCAAATAAAGATGCCTTAAGTATAAAGGCACTGTTTGATTGTGTGAATTTAGCTGCTTATCGCTCAAGTTTGCTTCCAGTAGGAAGATTTCCATTAACTGAAATCAGTATCATCCTTTTCCTTTTAAATTTTCTGTAATTGTTGTGTGGATACATAGAATTATTCCAGTTAGGTTGCAGAGAGAGTGGATACTGAGGACATGGGGAGGAAAATAAAAAGATGAATGTAGGCTGATGCTGCAGTCATTTATTCATTGCCAGTTTATAACTGGTGTCAACGCTGTCAAGCTTGTCTTTCTGAAGATTAATCCTTACTGATATATTTCCAGAGCATTCTGATTTAATAGATGAGGGCAACCAGGAAAACAGGCTATACTTTGTATACTTCTAGTTTCCTTCTTTATCCTCGTAGCCTTTCTCTGCTCTTGTTCCTGTTTGAACGAGATTTGTGGAGCTGATCTCAAGTTATCCTCCTAGCAATCTTCCAGTCCATCCTGGAATCATACTTGGCTTTTTAGGGTAGTGCCACGTAAATACTCCATAGTCATTCTGTGGTCAGTGGGTATCTGGGCTTTTTTACACACAGATTTCCAACTCATTTTCTCTCATGTGTTTTTGTGGATGGTACCCAAGAGGCACAATGTACTGAGAGTTTTTCTTTCTTATCATTCCACTTCTTGTGTGCTGCCCTGTGAACTCTGTACCTTCGACCATCATCCCTGGAGGGATTTCAGAGCTGTGTAGATGAGGCGCTGAGGGACGTGGGGTAGTGGGGACTTGGCAGTGCTGGGCTCATGGTTGGACTGGGTGATCTTAGAGGTCTTTTCCAGCAAAGATTGTTCTATGATTCTATGGTCTCTTTATGCCCACTCTCCAGCCTGATGCTTCTACACTCTCTGCTGCCCACTGCTCTCTGTTTTAGGCAAGACTTCACTCTCCCCTAATTCTCTTACGAAGTCTTACCTTCTTCATTGTAACTAATAATCTTCCATGTGGAACCTATCAATGCCTCAGTAAACACTATGCTGCTGGTATATCCTGCCTGTCCTTTATTTAAACCAAAACAATAGGTTAACCATAGAAAGATGTCAAATTGGTCTGGTACAGGTCTTCTCATCCTGAATCCATCTTGCAGTTCATACGTAGTATATTGATCATCTACCATAACTGTATGTTGTTAGCCATCCTCTTACTAATCAAAATGTGTGCATTAGATGGCAGCTCCATGGATAGTCTTTTGTGATTATGAGTGGAATAATGACCTATAAATACAATTTTTCAAGAAATCTCAGGAACGTTCTGAAACATTGCCACCTTGTGGCTTTTAAAAAATCACCATGCTTAATAGTGTTTTTTCTTGGACTTAGTTGGAAGAAAGGGCATAGCATAGTTCAATTTAAAATAGTTCACTAATGAGATCTCCTGTCTTTGATTTCCTGCTTACAGGAAGTAGAAATGAATCCTAGCACTTTTATACAAAGTTATTCTTTCATGCATTGCACTGGGTTTCCTTTCTCTCATTTTATTTTCCTTACAGGGAATTAAAATGGCTGTGCAGTGTAATATAGGGATGACAGAGACCACAGACCCACTAAGCAGTAGCTTTTAAAATTATGCAAGAGTGAACTTATCAAGGTATAATTAGGTAGCAGGTGGTAATATTTAGGATGTACTTTGGAGTCCCAGCTGACTAAGTAGAAGCTGAATCTCAAAATTCTATAGATGAGTTGACTTTGAAACAGTCTTATTAATATTTTATATGCATGTCTGATGCTTGTCTTCTCCAGGAAAAAAAAAATGCTTTTTAAATATGGTGGCACTTTCCATACAAGTATAGCAATTACAAAAGATCATCTGTGATTGACTGCAAAAATTGGTGGGTTAGAGTTCATGTTTTGTTTTGTAAAAAACCTTGGAGAGTAGGTGATCAAAATGCTCCTTTCTTTCATGAACTGCTTTTCCTATTTGTCATCATTGTTGGGGTATTACTATAACAACAACAAAGAAATCCTATTTTATCAGCCACGTAATAAAGGTGCCAAACCTGTTCTTGTTACATGCTGCTTTTTTTTTTCCTTTCTTTCTAAAGTCCCTATGAAAATGCAAAAAGCAGTGGACCATGGGCATGCAGGCCCTCTTGAATAGCATGGTTAGAAAGGACAAGGATCTGGAGTGCCATCCAGAGTTACTGCTTTCCCCAGCATGAGCTTGGGAACCTCTGAGTCCCATTTTGAGCAAAGAGACTGAGTTGCATCTATTACAGTCCTGTTCTCATGGGATGGAATGACATACAAAGCAGTAAATTTTTCTGCATGGCCCTTCAGCAGGTCCAGACTGTAGCTTCATTCTCAAACTGAATTCCCCTAGATGTGCATATACAGTAGCATGAGAGGAGAACGAGCAATGAGATTCAAAGAACCAGAGAAACAGGAGAGCTCACAGCTTGGAAGCAGTGCTACAGTTCCTCTGGTTGCTGCTCTTCTCTATTTCAGGAAAAACTGGCAACAACTGCTTCCTTTGATAAAATAGTCTGCACTGACTATAGATAAGATTGCCATTTTGTTTTCTATTTATCTCATGTAATAATCTACAGGAATACAATCTAGCATGGAGAAGCATAGCAAATGAGACACTATAGTGGCCTTCCAGTACCTGAAGGGGGGCTACCAGAAAGCTGGGGAGGGACTTTTTACAAGGGCTTGTAGTGATAGGATGAAGGACAATGGCTTTAAAATGGAAAAGAGGAGATTTAGTCTAGGTGTTAGGAAGAAATTCTTTCTTGTGAGGGTGGTGAGACACTGGAACAGGTTGCCCAGAGAAGCTGTGGCTGCCCCCTCCCTGGCAGTGTTCCAGGCCAGGTTGGAAGGGGCTTGGAGCAACCTGGGCTGGTGGGAGGTGTCCCTGCCCATGGCAGGGGGGTTGGAATGAGATGAGCTTTGAGATCCCTTCCAGCCCAAACCATTCTACAATTCTATAAGGGCATCCAGTTTGAGTAGAAAGTTGTAAGGGGTTGTCCAACTGCACAGCAGGCAATGGGAAAAAAAGGAGAGGATGCTGGCTGGGAATATTAAGACACTTTTTTGTGCTTCAGCTTTCTTTTTTTTTTGATGAAGGGAGGAGAGTGGGTTCATAAATGATTTACAGCTTGCTGAAGGAATTTGAAAATGTATCACACTCATTTCCTACATAGCTGTCAAAATAAATAATTTTGTAAAATAATGTCTACGCTTACCCAGGACAAATAGGAATAGAATGTGGTATTGGACTGGGTTGTATTGTTTGGAGAGCTGCATGGAATGATTATAAACTAAGGTGAACATTTCAAAGGGACTTTGATAAAATTGTAAGTGTTTGGAAGAAGCAGTAAAATAAAAGACAATTATTTTCAAAATAGGAGGGGAAGGGCATCTACATTTAGAGACAGGTGCAAGAAATGGGAACATGCACTGGGGACTCTCATAAAAGCAGAGCTGGGTGCGGGTAGGAGATTCTGTCCTGGTCACTGCTGATCCTCGTGCTGTTTCCCCCTTGGTACACAATGGTGAGAAGGGACCTCTGGAGATCATTCAGCCCAACCACCCTCTCAAAGCAGGACTGCCAGCAGCACCAGGGCTGGTCAGCTGTGACTTTGTGGAGCCAAGTCTTTAATAACTGCAAGACTATGAAAGTTCTTTTCCTTGGGTCCAACCTGGAGTGAGAATTGCAGTGCAGGAGCTTGTACTTGGAATTAGGATTGAGAATATTCCAAATAATAAGTAGTAACGTAGGGACTTTTTGGCCATTAATCATGGGAAGCTTTTTTGGTTTTTTCATTTCTTTGCCTTTGCATATTTTCCTTCTTTGTCACATGCACAGTGGTGTTAGTTATTGGATAGTGCCAGGGTAACACTGAGCAATTCCTAGTTGGCTTGGTATGCACATTTTGTCTTGCCTTGGAGTCAAATGGATGTTCCTTCTCTTATTTCTAGCAATGCTTCATTGCTGTGGGAGAGAGAAATCTGGATGTTTTTCTAAATCGAGTGTCCTTTTCAAAATTAACTAAGTCTTCATTAATGGGACAGAAATCCCTATTAATGAGGATAAGACAGTTGGCAGAGGAAGCCCAGTTTGGCACTCCAAATCCCAGGCTAGAACTGGCAATTTCAAATACAAATTTAATGAAAACTGCTGTGAATGAAGAAGATACACATCCTCATCTGTCATTTTCTGTTCTTAGTGAGATTTGTGCAGGGAATGCAAAATCATTGACAGATAACGACAATATCTGAAAAGAATATTTTATTTTTTTTTAAGCATATGATTTCACTTTAGACCATGTTAATGCTGAGTGAAGATTTACAGCAGAAGAGAGTGCAAATTCCTAAATTAGCAGTAGTTGGCCATAGAACCAAGACTTAATTTTCTGGGTGGAAACCAGCTGTGATAAGCCTAAATAGCATTGTGGATCAGTGAGAAAGGTGAAAATGTGGAAACATTTTGCTCTCTGCTAGGCCCTATGTTTTGGAATATGCCACATGTTGAGGCTACCTCAATACAGCATAATTTATCACGAGTAAGAAGGTTTGCAGCATGGGTGTTGTTTTGAATTGATTAGTGCTCCCTGTCTGGCTCTTCCAATTTTTTTCTGTCACCACCCACTCCTGTCAGAGGCAACAACCACTCAAGCATCAATGTCACCACAAATGCAACTGGCCTTGCTTCAGTGCTGTCACTTGTTCCATTCAATGCATTATGCAGCCATGCACATCTAGTTTTCTTCTTAGGCTAGTTTTTAAATTATTTTTATATTCAGGCCAGCTCTAGAGGAGCAAATGACAAAAATCAGACAATGATGGTAGGACTTGCTGAATAGAGATCCAGACAGAGCCCTTCCCCAAACCTTCTGACAGCTGTATTTTGGCATACATGAATTTACTCTTGCAGCTCCAAATGGCTGAATCCTTGGTATTTCCTTAGGCTGACCTGAAGGGCAGTACTGCTTTGCTTGACAGATTAGATTTTGCCCAAAATAAAAGATATTTTTCTTGTATTTGTTTCTAGAAAGGTAGATGCCATCTTTCATTTATTTCAGTCCTTTAATATGTTCCATTTTGGTGTTGTTTCTTACACAGGACAATGGCAATTGGCCTCAAGTTGTGCCAGGGGAGGATTAGATAGGATATTAGGAACCATTTACTCACTGAAAGGGTTTGTCAAGCCCTGGCCCAGGCTGCCCAGAGCAGTGGTGGAGTCCCCATCCCTGGAGGGATTTCAGAGCCGTGTAGATGTGGTGCTGAGGGACACGGTTTAGTGTTGAATTGGCAGTGCTGGGATAATGGTTGGACTTAATGATCTTCGAGGTCTTTTACAACAAAGGCTATTCTGTGATTTTTCCAGTCTCTCCTCCAGTGACAAGTCTTTACAGCCATGATGCTGCTTCCCTTCTTGGCCTGAAAAGTCAGCAGTGGCTGCCCTTTGAGAAAGCCATAATTAAGTCTTTCCTCGTTTGATGACTCTGAGGCTACTAACCTTTGTAAAGACTCTACAGTTCTTCCTTGGTAATCCATCTTTTTTTTTTTTTTTTTAAAAATTTTCATCTCTAATGAAAAAATAAAGCCACCACAATTTGATGTAGGTTTTTCATAAGGTCCCTTCAGGTATTGTAATAGTCAAGCTAACATTTATAAGAATCACCATGTTTGTAGCCTCCCTTAATACATCTAATATCTACAGGTTTCAGTGCTGTCAAGTGCTGCACCCAGTGTTGCCTTCACAGTGATGATTGTTATTGTTTCCATGGCTTCTGTGCCATTTGCCATGCACTGCAGAACTTACCTGTGAGGATTTTTATTAATGTCTTGTCTTGTGTTTACAGGCCATAAGAAGGACTATTCAGTCAGCATTGGTCTTTGTAAGTTAGTCTGACTTTTTAGGAAACAGAAGCTGAAACTCTACTCTTTTTCCATAACAGCTTTGGAATTTACTTATCCATTGGCAAAGATCTCGTTCAATATGCTCACTTAAGGAGAAGGAATGAACATTTAGTCCTTATCAGACATCATAAAATTGGCATCCAGTATAATACTTAAGAAATTCCAGCATCTTTTGGAGTTTATACCATCTTAGGCACCTGAGAATTTAACCATCAGTCCAAACTTCTCTCTTGTGTGGATTCTCTATTGTTCGATGGGTGGTCAGCTCATTTTACAACCTCAATATATTTCAGTTAAAACAGTAAATCAACTGCAAGACACAAGTAGTGGTCAACATTAACCATTTTCTACCAAAATGTGAGACTTTGTTTAATCTGAAATTGATATATGCATAAGCTGTTAACAAATATTTAATTCCATCATTCTGTGCACTATTCTTAGTGTATGTATGAGAATGATAGGAAATAGACTGTTAATGATCTTTATCCTCAAATCCACATGAACTGCCACAAACATATGAAGGTAATTTAGTGTAAAGTAACAGGGCAGTTCTGCAAAATTTAACATATTCCTTTGTGACATAAATATTCTATGTGTCTTCTTCCAGAAGAAATTGTAAAATTAGAAATCCTTTGAGTGGTATTTGGTGGTTTTGGCTGGTGAATGGGTGCATGTGGACAACGCAGACTTGTCTGTGCAGATGCCCTCTACTCAGTGTTAATTTTTGCTCCTTATTTTATGTCATTTAAATAAAAGGAGGATGTGGTTTGGCCAAGATCTGCACTTCTGTGAATTCTGGGATTCCTGAATCAGATCAGATGCAGTTATGTGAATTCATTCAGACTGTTGCCATGATTGAAGCTAACAGGTCTGATGGATAAGTTTTGAACTGCATTTTAAATGGCAAGTGTGTTGTGTGTGAAAACAAAACTTAAGTAGGTATCTAAGGAAACCTTACAACATCTAAGAACACCTGCTGCAAGTTCTCCAACTGATACCTGTGAATGGGTCAGAATATGTGGGAAAACTACATAGGCCTTTTTAGTCAGTACTGACCAGATCCAAAATGTTAGAGGTCCTTTTTATATAGGTCAGTGACCCATGCTAAAAAAACTCTGTGGGTATAGCAAGAAGAGTTGTGTTGGGCCAGGGGTTTGTACTGATGTGTTCCATTCATGAGTTGGCTGGAATAGACATTGCCACACTGGATAAGATGCCATTAAAAACTGTTCCTTTATTACTGTTCTGCTGATTCAGACTGTGGATAAATCTATCATCTACTCTTGCTGCTTAATAACCAGCTGTCATCATCCTTGTAATAAAACACTTTCATTAGATTCAGAAATAGGACACACAAAAGGATAGCAAATGATCCTGGGAAGCCTTTGCCAGACAGATAAATGCTACTAACAATAAAGTAAGTTGTTATTATTGCCATTGTGATGTTAATGAAAATTATGGCCAATTATCTGCTCTTGAAGCTAGCTCTCCCCTTTCTGTATAGTTTTTTATTTTAACTTAAAGGCAGCCACGGAGGCTGCAGAAGTTGAAGTGAGATAGTTCACATTATTTATGCACTGGAAATTCTCAGGAACCAGGCTAGATTAGGAAAAGATTGTCTAGTTTGCTAGTTTAAAACTTTTGAAGAATGGTCACACACTGTACCACAAAACTAATGTTGTTTATGCTTTCTTTTAGGAACGTCTCTTGATGAGTCTTTTGCCCAGGAATGTTGCAATGGAAATGAAGGAAGATTTCCTGAAGCCTCCTGAAAGGATTTTCCACAAGATTTACATTCAAAGGCATGACAACGTTAGGTAGGATTCATGTAGCCCATGAAATAATTTAAAACAGAGACTATTTAGCACAAATACAGTGATGTGCAATTACAGTTAAGTCTTAGAGATAAAAAAAAAAAGTGAAGATCTGTCATTTCTGTAGAGGGGGAGAATGAGTCCACTTGGAAGACTTGATAGTCTTCTCAGAGAATAATGGTGACTCAATAAATGGCTTGGAATAGTAGTGCTGGGAGGAAGACTACTCTTTTTTTCAAATGAGTAGCCATTCTTTCTGTTCTGTGGCATTTTGGGTGAATAGGAGTATTTATTCTGCATGGTAACATTTACACGTTTATATTTTCCTATATATTTATATTTTCCTTTATATTCTCCATATATAATATATTCCTATATATGTTTTCAGTCCTCTCTGAGGACAGACCACAATCTGAAATGTTGTTTGGCCATTTGAGATATTTCTTTTCTTGTTCTGTAACACTTTATTTTTCATTTCAGTTTTATATTTTCAAATTAATTGCTCTGAATATTTGGTTTATGTCAACTTTTTATCACATTTATATTGCATTTTTCCCCCTTCCCTTTATTTGGTTTCTCCTAATTCAGTTTTGTTGTGGTTCTGCAATTATTTTTTTTGCATTATTTGAAGATTAAGTGAAATGTATAGAAAGAACTGCTTTTTTCTCCTCTGTCACAATCCATTAACTGTTAACTTTTGAAGAGCATCAAAGCTCTCTGTTCAGCAGCAGTTTCATATCAAAAGAGAAAGATCACTCAGCCCAAATTCACCTTACTTTTTGGAATTGAGATAATGGTACAAAAAAAGTTTATTATCCATTCCAACCCTCTGTATGGATTTGTGCCTTTGCAAAAGAGAATCAGAAATATTTCCCAGGCAGATTTTGTCCTGTGTACACTCTGTAAAGGGTAGTGGTTAAAACAGAATATATCTGTCTATGGAGCCTTCCCAAAGAAGAGCTCAAAAAGAGTTTTCACAAGCTGATGAAAATCAGTCCTTTGCCAACAAATTCTTCACTCTGCAGCCATGCTGCTTGTCCTATGTTTTGTGTGGAATACCTGAATATTACCCAATGATCTTGAAGACATGACATTTTTTGTCAAAGAGGAAGGAATGAGGCTTTTTGTATATCTGCCTCCTTAGGAAATTTTTCAACAGAACTGCTCTACTGCTACAGGACATGAGTGCGTGTGTTTTAAATGGAAACAAACAGCTTAATATAAATGCAATATGCAAAACAAGATATGCAAATACACATCCAAGATGATTACAGCGTGAACCCAGTGAGGCTACTAAATTCAAACATCTGGAAGGTGGAATAACCACAACCAGTGTAACATCTGTGCCTCATGAGAAAGAAATAGCCCATGTTCAGGAGCCATTTCAACACAGTATGAGTGCTGCCTTACTGGAGTGACCTCAGCCAAGGTCACAGTGCAGGATGTGAGGACCAGATGTCCTCTTACATGTGAAGAATCCCTAACAGACCAGCTCTTCTGTGATGCTCAGGAGTATGGTTTGTAATGTACAAGAGACAGCTCTTCCTAAGATTTGACTAAGTAATGTAGAATTAATATTTCCTTTTCTTATCCCTTGTCAGGCCCTACAGGGCTGAGGAATTTACAGACTACATATATATGTACAGTGGTTACTGTAAAAACACACTACTCCTGATGGAATTTCTCCATGCAGCTATAATTTGAATGAGTAATTTCAAGTTGTGTTTCAACTTAAATATGCACCCTGTATGGAGTCTTCAACACCTTTTGTTGTTTGTCTGTTTTGAAATGGACTTTTTCCACTCCATTAGATATTAATGGAACTGTTTCAACACGTACATGGATGAGGATATGGCTGATTTGGTATGTTAACAGAAAACTTCTCACTCTGCTCCGTTACTCAAATAACATTCAAGAGATAAATAGAAAGTGAACACTGAACTGCTGCCAATTTCTTGAGCCTCTGGAACAGCAATTTCATTTAGCCTAATTTTTACAAGTGTGACATAAAACTGGCTGCTTTGTAAGCAGAGATACTAATTTCAGGCAACGCGCTGACTGATGCAAAGCTACCAATAAAAAGATTCTTTGTGGCCATTTAGAGTTGGTTGTGACCCAGTCTGAGGCCAGAGCCTAGTCTGCAGCTATTTATAAGCAAATATTTCTGATCTGCCCTGTCTTCTAGAAAGCATTAGAACTCAAAAAATTTTAAAATGTAACTTCCATTCCAACATGTTAACAAGCTGTGATCAGGATGCCAGTGAAAGTCCTTTGTACGTTGGCTTTCTGAGTCTAAGACTTCACAATTAACTAGTTTTCATGAAGGATTATTTTGTAAAAACAACTTCCCCTTTGTTTTTAGTTTTAACAATGTGCTCTAATTTTTTGAGAGCACTTGTTTCTTCATCACTGCAGTGAGTTACAGATAAAATTATAAATAATTATACCTTATGGTTAGTCTTTAAGGAAAAAAAAAACAGCAAAACAAGCTTGTGCCATTAAAATATCAATCTTTATAATAAGTTGTACTCTAATTAAACAAAGGATGGAAGTAGAAAGAAAAAACAGGGCATACAATCTCCCCTTATGTTGCCGAGTACTTGTTTATACAAGTGGCTCCATTGAAACCAGCAGGACTATTCAAGTGCACAAAGCACAGGAATGAGGCTGTTAAAAGTGAACATTTACCACCTACAAGCTCTCAAATGTCTTGTGTAACTTGGCAGGATTTCTCCTGAATGCCCCATGGAGTGACAGAAAAGGATTGCTCTGTCAATACTCGCAGTTGGGAAGCAGTTTACATCTCTGAAACCAAGCCACAGGCTTGCAGCACTGGGTTTTAGCAGGTGGTCCCGGGCAGGTGCTGGCTGCAGGGGTCACAGAGCAGAACACAGGAGTAGGGAAGGTCCTGGAAGGATGACTCAGGGCTTGTCAGCACAGAAATGCTCCAGGTAGTCAAGGAGTATGAGATAATGATGTGTGTAACTTGTATGCCTGTGCTGAACCAGCTCAACTCCTTGTTTGTGGCAGAGATGAGAGAAACGGCTGTTTATAATGTTTCTTTCCTGCTGTTTCTCACTGCAGTGTTGCTTTGCTTTTATTCTGAACTTTTATACCAGAAGCAATCAGAAACAGCTGTTTGCACAGCAAATCAAATACTCCAGGTAACTTTACAAAAAAGTCCATAAGAAACATCCATTAAAAATTAGAATAATGGAATCATAGAATGGTTGGGGTTGGAAGGAACCACTAAAGATCATCTTAGTCCAATCCCCCTGTCATGGGCAGGGACATTTTTCACTAGAGAAGGTTGCTCAAAACCCTGACCAGCCTGACCTTGAATACTTCCAGGGATGGGGCATTCACAGCTTCTCTGGGAAACCTGTTCCACCCTCACAGTGAAGAGTTTCTTCCTTGTATCTAATCTAAAGCTACCCTCTTTTAGTTTCAAACCGTTAGTCCCATCCTGTCACTAAAACCTGGTAAAAATTCTCTTTCCATCTTTCTTATAAACCCCCATTATATACTGAAAGGCCACAATAAGGTCTCCCTGGAGCCTTATCTTCTCCAGGCTGAGCAACCCCAACTCAGCCTGTGCCATAGGAGAGGTGCTCCAACCCTCTGCATTTTGGTGACCTTCATCTGGACCCACTCTCAGGTCCATGTCCTTCTTACGTTGGGGGCCCCAGAACTGGATGCAGTGCTCCAGGTGGGGTCTCATGAGAGCAGAGGGGCAGAACCACCTCCCTCGACCTGCTGGCCGTGCTTCATTTGATGTACCCTTGGTTACAATTGGCTTTCTGGGCTGCAAGCATGCAGTGCTGACTCATATCTGATATTTCACCCATCAGAACCCCCAAGTCCTTCTCTGCTCCTCTCAATCTCTTCATCCCTCAACCTGTTTCCATGCTTGGGATTGCACCTGACCTTACTGAACTTCATGAGGTTCACATGTGTCCACTCCTCCATCATGTCAAGGTCCCTCTGGATGGCATCCCTTCCCTGTAGCGTTTCAACTGCACCACTCAGCTTGGTGCCATCCACAAACTTACTGAGGGTGCACTCACTCCCTCTGTGTCATTAATAAATCATAAGGGAAACAGTCACAAGAAAAAAACCCTGTTCTTCAATGCTTACAGATCTGTATTTACACTTTAAAATACAGGTATCTAACATATATGCTTGTTGCAATTGTCTGTGGGGCATACAGTCTTATACTAAATGTATGTTGGTATTGGAGTTAAGGCATGTCTGTGTGTGGAGCATCTAGCAGGGACTGTGCATCAGTAATCATAGATGCAATTAGTGTACACTGTAATTAGAGGAACTGTGTTTTCAAGCTTTTTTGAAAAAATTATCTTTTCTGCAATCTAGGTGCTTTTCATTAAGCAAGGAGGAAGTATTCTAAGATCAGAGGGAAAGATGCAATGCACAGCATCTGTAATAAGAAATGCACTGCAAGAAGAAAGGCCATAGTAACCCAGGTGCAGCTGCACCAAGAAGTGTGCTGCTATGAGCAGAGGGTGTTACAGGAGCGATGGGGCTTTTAAGTCATGGAAAGCACAACCATAGCTGTTACCTTGAGAGAGAAAACTAGTAACAAAAGCCTATCTTGCATCTCAAATAAAGCCATAGGAAGGAGAGATCTCAAACTTGTCTCCTGCTGCTGTCTTGCACATTAATAACACCCCATGTGGGTTCCTCTCATCTTGTGTAAGAGAGCAGGCAGTGTTAGCAAGCAAACCTCTAACCCAGGACAGCACTGTTCCTGCAACACAGTGGTGTCACACAGACCTCAAAATTAAGAGCAGAGCAGAAGCTTGACCAAGCTCTGCTGGGTTAATGGTTGGACTTGATGATCTTAGAGGTCTTTTCCAACCAAAGCTGTTCTGTGATTCTATGTTTTTCCTCCTAGCATTTAATTAGAATATTGATATGCTGTTGTAATTTATGACTCTAATAACTTGTCTGCTAAAAAGCCAAAGTTTAAGTTTTTACCAGATTAACCAAACTTCCTGATCCCATGAACTTACTGTTAAAATCTTGGTGTGACTGAAAACTATAGGACAAATGCTGAGTATCTCCAAGAGCATAGGATTGCAGAGTTTTGGTATAGCCCTGTTCAGTCTGGAGAAGAGGGGGCTGAGGGGAGACCTCATTGCTCTCTACAGCTCCCTGAAAGGAGGGGGTAGCGAGGGGGGGTGTCGGTCTCTTCTCCCAGGTAACAGTGACAGGATGGGGAGTAACGGCCTCAAGTTGTGCCAGGGGAGGTTTAGATTGGATATTAGGAAACGTTTCTTCCCTGAAAGGGTTCCCCAGCACTGGCCCAGGCTGCCCAGGGCAGTGGGGGAGTCCCCATCCCTGGAGGGATTTCAGAGCCGTGCAGATGAGGTGCTGAGGGACATGGGGCAGTGGTGACTTGGCAGTGCTGGGTTAATGGTTGGACTGGGTGATCTTAGAGGTCTTCTCCAACCAAGGCTGTTCTGTGATTCTCCTTGGGGTCCCTTTGTTCAGTTGTGGGACGAAGGAGGGAGAGCCCTGGGCAGTGAGGCAACACCAGGCTTAGCACTGCAGTAACTGCTTAGCCTTGCTGTCACATTTACACCCCTTGTGTGGTGTTTGAATCATGTGCAAGCTATGCTGTCAAACAAGCAGAAGTAACCTTTGTCCTCTGTTTTCACTTTCTTTTCACTTTCATTTCTCTTCTTTCTTTAATAGTTGCAGTTTAATTGAAATTGGATTTTTGGGTTTTTACCAGAGTGCCTCAACGGCACTGTTAAGATTTCTGTGGAATTAAAGCAGGGAGAGTCACATCCCTGAATGGTCGTTAAGAGAAACAATTGTTAATGGGTAGCTTCTCACTTCTTGTTTCTATAGGTGCTAATGTGTATTTTTTTAAAAATGAAATTCCTTGGCAATCACTGTGAAGTGTCCCTTTGTATACTATTCCATTATGGGGAATCTTTCATGCATAAACAAGGTAGCCTAAGTTTGCTCTAGTTTAATCCTCTCAGAGGATGTGAACCTCCATGGTAATTAGCAATTAAGTTACAGTGAACTAAGACTACTTTGCTCTTGAATGAGTGCATCTACAGGAGTGATTAATGTGCCTTAACACTGAGGTCAGTCCTGTAGTGGTTTTGTCTTAACTTTTCTAAGTATATCATTAGACATTGCCTATGTTTAAGACTCATTATTTTTTGCATAATATATGCAGATCAAAGGAAAGGGAATTTCAGTGTTAATTTGTGTTCTGCTGAGAAACAAGAGTGGACTTGGGCTTTGGAAATATTTGAGTGTATTTGAATCTATGATTTGGCCCTGGAAACACTTCAGGCATGCCACTGGAACTCTGGCTCTATGTATCTTGCCATTTCTCTCCTTAGTACCCTTATGATTTTCATGGCCATAATAAGAATTGTGATCTCTTTTCTGTTCTCACTCCTTGTGGCAGATGTTGCCACCTCCTGATAAAGGCTTTCTGTGTCCTTTACATTCCAAAAACCTGAGCAGGGGAAAAAAGTTTATTGCATCAGATGGGTGATTTGACTCCATAATCAAAACACCACGTCACAGACCAAGATGCTGCCCTAATTTGTTTTGAACATTGGACAATAAAGGGTGTTGGTGCTGCCCCACACCACTTGTAGCCCAAGTAGTAAGGGAGAAGGCAGCTGATGGGCACAGACAGGTAAAGAAGTACAAGAAATAATATTCATCAATGCACTAGCTAAAATAAAATGAACTGGCTAATGAGTTTCAATGCCATTTTTAGAATGTCAGAGCTCCATGTGTGTGAGATGGGGTCACCCTCCTCAGGACTGCCCCCTCAGAGTGGCCACAGAATATGGAAGCAGCAGGCTCTCAATCACAGTGTGAGTCTGCAAAGCCCTGCTCATCCACTGGCTTTTTCCTGCCATACCTGCTGAAAAATCAGGTTCAGTCATGTGTATTTCAGCCTATGTTCAAAAGAAATGCAGCAGTTGCTATGATTGGAATGTTTCATGGTGGCAGAAATGAGCAGGATTTCTCTAAAAAATACATAGGTCTTGTATTCACAGCATGGCCCCCATCTGCTGTGCCATGTCCAGACACGGGAGTTATGCTTTTCACATTTGAAGAATATTGTATTAAAGCAGTTACAAATTTTGGTTAAAAAAAAAAAAAAAGCCTTTTTTTTTTTCTTTTTTTTTTTTTTTAAAAAAAAAAAACAAACCCTTATTCCAAAAAAGCTTATCCATAATCATAGAATCACAGAATTGTTTGGGTTGGAAGGGACCTCAAAGCTCATCTCATCCCAACCCCTGCCATGGGCAGGGACACCTCCCATCAGACCAGGTTGCTCAAAGCCTTGTTTAATCTGGCCTTAAACACTTCCAGGGAGGGAGCATCCACAATTTCTCTGGGCAACTGTTCCAATGTCTCACCACCCTCACAGGAAAGAATTTCTTCCTAATACCTAGTCGAAATCTCCCCTCTTCCAGTTTAAAGCCATTACCCCTCATCTTATCACTACAAGCCCTTGTAAAAAGTCCCTTTCCAGCTTTCTTGTAGCCCCTTCAGGTACTGGAAGGTGCTATAAGGTCTGCCCAGAGCCTTTTCTTCTCCAGGCTGAACAACCCCACCTCTTTCAGCTTGTCTCCATAGGAGGGTTGCTCCAGCCCTTGGATCAACTTCATGACCCTCCTCTAGACCTGCTCGAAAAGCTCAACATCCTTCTTGTGTTGAGGGCCCCAGAACATATTACCTAACATATTCCATTAGCTTTAAAATACAGTTAAACGCAGTACAAAATAATTCACAAGTATAACTGAACTACAACTGTGCCTCCCCACACCATAATTACATGTTTCACCTAAATTTGCAATTCCAGGTTCAGTTATGTATTGTGGGTACTTCTATGGTCTTCACTTCTTTTGTATAATTGCTGGTGTTTTGAACCAAATGCCAAGGCTAAGCATTAATAGGTACTCTTTTAGAATGTGTAAAGGATTAGCAAGGATCTCACACTGATTTATTAAGGTATGTAAAATAACTTTCCTTTTGATGGAATAATTGTGTATGAATGTTTTCTGTGTTTAACTGAGAGGTTTTGATGTAATTGCAGCATGTCAGCAGTGCAGTGGTTGCTCTTTCAGTTGTTAAGACATTGCTATATAGACTTCACAAACACTGGACATTTCTGGTTTGTGTGTATGTTCTTCATTGTTAAAGACCTTGCTAAACAGATAACATTGTTGTTACCTTAAAGGCCTAACTCCCACCCCTCAAATGCTTGTTTTTTTTTTTTTCAAGTGGATGTTGTTGGTGCTGTGGAAGATATTACTGTTACTGTAAACATGGTTTGACACGAAACAAATGTAGACTGCCATATTTAAAATCAAAATAGAAAATCAAAGTGTAGAATGTGCAAAGGGTGAGGTATAAAATGGCAGAGAAGGTAGCAGAAGCTATTATAAAACAGCACTTACATTTCCCCTCCATACTAACTAAAACCTGGAAACTACATGACATGTTGGATTGCAACAATTGTAGTTGGTTTTTCCTTTGTGTCTTTTTCAACTATATGAATTCTGATGTGAATTTAGGTTATAAAGCAAACTGTACGAGAGACCTTGATGGACATTTAGGTACACTTGAAAATCTTCAAGGAATTTAGGAGGATGATTTGATATTGACTGATGAATTTCCAGACAGACCATCCCAGGGCTGTCAAACAACAAGGATACTAGTCCAGATATAAACGTGCAGAGCCCTTTGCTGGTGTTATTGCACTCAGTTACTGCCTTTTACCTTACCCATCACTTGGTTTATATTCACGACAGCAGAGTCACAAACCAGTAAAATTCAGCATTTAGTCAATGTTTTATTTTAAGAAGCCTTTTTGTTGTGTTTAAACAGCATAGGAATAGCTATTGTTTCCTGAACCAGGGCCATCTTGAGCAATGTTCTCATAAAGCATGCTCAAAGGAGAAGAGAGTGGGGAGACTGCCCCAAGGACGTGACAACATAGAGGCTTTGTTTGTAGCCATGGAACTTCAGATGAGTTGGTTTTGTGCTGGGATATGTTACTTAACCTGCTCTAGTGGACAAGAGATTTTAGCAACTGGGGTAAATGAAATTATAGAAATAGAGGCTGAGTCAGGAGTCGTATTTGCTCTTATTTGTAGCTTCATGAGAGGGTTCAGACTTTGTTATGGTGAATGGGAAATGGTGGTCTTGTTGGTCCTGCTTTTCTAGCATCTGCTATTTTATCTATAGACTGTGGCTTGTTGAGGGTAAGAGGAGTACATAATACTTAATTGAAATTGGTGTAACTCTATATCAGGCATATCTAGGACATGAGCATGGGGCTGTTAGTATTTGAATAAATAGACTTGTTTAACTTTTGTAGTCTGAGTGTTGGTGATAAATGCATTAGGTTTCTGCAGCAAACTCTGGACCTCTGCCAACAGATGAAGGAATCTAAATAATTAAAAGGATCACAGCTCTATACTCTCTCAAGTTTCAGGATCTGCACAAGAACTTTTGTTCTGTCTATCAAAGCAGTATCCGTGCTTCTTTCAGCTATCTCCTCTTATCACAGATGGGCAGGGATTGTTAAGGCAAATTAAACTGTTGGACATTAAAACCTTGCTAACACTGATGGAAGCTGGACGTGCAGCACAGTACAGAGAAGCCCAGCCTGACACTGTGGATGTTAGCTTGTCACGAGGAGCAGTAAAACCACATCATGGAGCTACCACATGCAAGTTTTTAACTCCTGTCTTTCAGTACTTAGTAAACCTCATGAAAGGTTTATCAGTTTGGCCATGGAACCCTACCAGTGCAAAAACTGTCTTTGAAACCAATCAAGCTGAGAAGATCCCAGATGTTAAGGGGAGAAGCAGTTACTCTCTGTGCTTCTGGAGTGCTCATGGGGGAACCTCATGAATTAGGTGCTTTGCCATATGTACTCTGGGTCAGTATATAGGCATTGACAGTGTCCCAGGGTTCTCTACAACAGCTGACAGCACCAGAATCATGCTTATTTGTCTGAATCTTTGCCATTTTGGTCCCCATTAGCACTTTATTGGTAGCATTTCAGGGCTTGTATGAATTTGTGCTTTGGTGCTGTAAAAGAACATGAGAATTTGAAGATGTCTTTTGTACTGATATCTGTGTCTTTTTCCTTCTTTACAGCATTCTGTTTGCAGATATTGTGGGATTCACCAGTTTGGCATCACAGTGTACTGCCCAAGAGCTGGTGAAGCTGCTGAATGAGCTCTTTGGCAAATTTGATGAATTAGCTACAGTAAGTACAACATTCTTATTTCCATTTCATTTAAATTCCCTTCTGAAAAAATGATACATGAGTTACACATGTTGGAAATCTGTAATAGGCTCATTTAGCCCTATGTGTCATGAATCTCTAAAGCTTCCATTTTTTATTAATATTCTGGAGAGAAAACAGTCTATTTTAATTGTTTAGGAAAGAAGCTTAAGTTGCTGGTTTTATATATACTTTTGTTCCCTCTCCTTGGAGGCCATCAGTGTTCTCCATTGCTTTTGTTTGTACAAAATGGAAAAAATATTTCAATATTTACATTTCTGCCCTGCACGGAAAAAAACAGGATAATGGAAAATATGAATATTTGCAATATGACATAAAACTACTTTCTCTGATAATAAGAAGCTAGAGAGTAAAATTAGTTCTTCACAGAGAGCACTCCTTGTCACAGAATGATGGTAGCTTTTCAGAGAGACTATTGTAGGCAAAATGGGATCCATATCATAACTGAGGCTTATGTTTTGGTCATTGCACTTAACATTGTGCCAGATTCCCCAAAGAAAAAGGAAATGAGAGAAATGTTCCTTCATTATAACTCCTGGCAGTCTAATGGTACCACAAGCACTTGACAAGAAATGAGAGGAATGGATGTGCCTGCAAAAGACAAGCATCTTGCTTCAAATTGCATTTAACAATATGCTGAAAATGTGTTTTGCCTTTGAACAAAGCCCAACTTCATACAGTCTGTCTTGTTTGCTAGCCATGTCCTCAGAGCCTTCATTGCTGAGAAGTATTGCCTCCACACAAATTACGTTCCTCCATTATCTAGCTATCTTGTCTTCAGACTCTGTGCAGCAGCCTAGAGAACGTATTTCTTCAGATTCCCAACATAAACAGCATCCATGTTTTTTCAGTCCAAATTCACCTCTTCTTGATGGAGTCTTCCACAGGAGATCTGAAGCCTGTGGACACTTTGCATCTGTGGCTTCCTCTTGATAAACAGCTGTCAAGGACCCCAGGAGAAAGAAATCTTCTGCTCCACAAGATTGCAGGGTCTAGGAAGATCTATTCTTAGTTAAGTGGGTTATCGTTTGATCAAGTGCTATGTCCTGATTTACATCAGATCTTCTGTTCAAGTCAGAACAGAGAGGAGCTATTATGTGTTTTCTTTTTTTCCAGGAAAAACAGATTAATTTAGATGCTGAGTAGAGATGCAATCAAGGTGCTGGGCTTTGCTATGAATTTCTAACATACTTGTAAGTCTCTGTGTAACCAGTTCATCAATGGAGCAACTGGCTCACAGAGGGCACAGGCCCCCAGCCCAGAGTACTTCAGAGTCGTATACCTTAGAAATAAAAGAGACTGCCATGTAGATGATCATTGGCAAGAATTTAAATGGCTTTAAAAGTTCAAATAGTCTCCTTCCTTTCATTTCGTTAGAGAATTTCATCCTTCAAATGTTAGCCAGCCATCTAATAATCTCTTTTAAACTCAAAATGCTATAATTTGTGGAGTCATCATAGCCATGAAACACAAGGCACTGTAATACCATGGGAATACTGTGACATAGAAACACAGAACAGCCTTGGTTGGAAGAGACCTCTGAGATCACCAAGTCCAACCATTAACCCAGCACTGCCCAGTCACCACTGCCCCATGTCCCTCAGGACCTCATCTACGCGGCTCTGAAATCCCTCCAGGGATGGGGACTCCACCACTGCCCTGGGAACCCTTTCAGTGAAGAAATTTTTCCTAATATCCAATCTAACCCTCCCGTGGCACAACTTGAGGCCATCACCCCTCGTCCTGTCACTGTTACCTGGGAGAAGACACTGACAGCCCCTGGCTACCCCCTCCTGTCAGGGAGCTGCAGAGAGCAATGTGGTCTCCCCTCAGCCTCCTCTTCTCCAGACTGAACCCCCCAGTTCCCTCAGCCACTCCCCATCACACTTGTGCTCCAGACCCTTCCCCAGCTCCACTGCCCTTCTCTGGACACGCTCCAGCAGCTCAGTGTCCTTCTGGGAGTGAGGGGACCAAACTGAACACAGGATTTGAGGTGCAGCCCCACCAGAGCTGAGTACAGGGGAACAATCACCTCCCTACTCCTGAAAGAAAGCTCGTAGCAAATTTGAAGCATCCTCTGCTTTCCGATCTGGGCTTCCACTTCACACTGACGAACCCCGTGACTGACAGTTGTGCCAGAGGGAATTCTGCAGATCTGTTTGGAAGCATCCCAGGAAGGCACTGCAGGTGGGCAAGCTGCCTCGCTGATGCAGTGCTGGCAATCTCTGGCGCTTTTTGTCATGTGCATCAAACCAAATTATCAGCTGTTTCTAAACAGACATTGCTTGTACCAACTGTGACTGGAATTTGCAACCATCGCACTTGGATTCATCGCCGTCACAAACGTGAGAAATACTGCCGAGTCAAGGGCTTCTCTTGAAGCTGCTGATGAAACAAAACAAAGAGAGGGAAAGGGTTTGTTTTGTTAATTTGCATATGAATCCTGAAAAAGATTGCTCTTGCAAAGCTGCATTGCGTCTCCTTCCTGAAGTCTGCCTCACATGTCAAGAAAAAGAAAACGAATGCTTTTGCTAGAAGCTACTGTATATTAGTTGGTTATTATAAATAAGGACAGCGAGGATAACAGCTGATAAGGAACAGAGGGGATTCAAAGACAGCAGCTGATTTAGCCGTATGTCTTCCATCAAAATTAATATCTCTCCAGAAAATGCTGTAGCCCTTATTTTCTTTGTCTTTTATTTTTCTCCTGCACAAGTAATAAACTGACTTGGAAAAAGCAGCAATACTTTCTTATATCTCCCAGGCTGCTAGACCGTGTTGTGCCAGTCTGGCAGTAATTTTGTGTATCCTATTCTAAAATGTGCAGCACTGCTCTATAGCACAGTAAACTCTCTAAAAAAAAAAAACCCAAACCCAAGTCCTTAGAAATGGAGGTAGACAAGGATTAGGAGAGAATACTGATGGTTTAACATATCCATATTGTCCACCCCAGCTTACTGCAACAGCTTTTCTCAATAACTCACCTGGGTCAAACAGTCATTGCCTGGCCACAAATCATGCACACCAAATTTGAAGATGAAAAGGGCTTTATAGAAGATTCTAAGCAGTGGGCCAAAGCTGGATTTATTTTGGAAAGTGGGTTCCAGTGTTAACTACTGAGTACCCTCTACTGCTTCAAGATTTGCCCACAGTTATTTTTTTTTTTTTAAAAAAAAGGTTTATTTTGGCAGTATAATTTTGTGGTTTCTACTAAAAAACTTAATGATTTCTATTAAAAAAAAGTAGTGGTCGCTGTCCAAAAACCTTGAGTTTGGAAGATCTGTTTTGCATCAGGATAGACTGAGGTCTGCATATTACTTTGTGTGCATCAATAATAATTGTACTCATATAATACCATTTAGCCAAGGATCTCAAAATACCTAGTTAAAACTCTAATTGGTGAGGCATTTTGTGGCTATGGGCTGCAGGAATACTCTAAAGCCTTGGTGATAATGCTTCTTAGATCCCTTCACTAGGACTCCTTTTTTTTTTTTTTTTCTCCCCCCCTTCCTGTGCCACTGAAGTCAAGTCTCTAGAGCACACTGCTGGGGGAGGTATCAAATTTTTGTTAATCCTCTCTCATGGTATTCACAACAGCTAATTTTGCATGGCACTTACTGGCATAGTCCCCACTGTGTAAGTTGGATTCCTTTGATCAGGTTATTTACTGTTCTGTGCCATGCTCTACACGGGTAGAAGTTGCCATAGTCTAGCTGCAAGGGATACCATCATCTCTTCAAGTCTCCTCATAGTTTATTAATTAAAGGCATTGCTTTGTTAAAGGTGTTTTATTATGTGCTATCTGTTTAGAAATAAACTTTCTGCTCAATCATCACACACCATCATTGGTTTGTCCAAATTGGAGAGATTTTGCCAGACGTCTTTGGCTGCAGAAATTCAACTGTATGCAAACAGGAGATAAATCTGATGGTAGTGCAAACTGCCTGTATTTTCTGATCTACAAGTGTGTCATATTTACACTGCTCATACTGTATTGTAAATTGTCATTTATAAATTGGTAACACACAAATGTGTGTACATTTACAGATAAATACATCATCTTTCCTGGTAGAGTTGGAACTGGATTTGAAATAAAAGTTTTTCAGAACATTTCCTAATATTCAATAGTGGTTTTGCTTCAGTCCTTTGGTTTGGATTCATACAGAAAGCTGAAAAATCTTGCAAATCTTGAATCCATACTGACCTAATGTGAGGGCAAGGGAACAGTATTTGTTCAGAACTATAGTTTTATGCAGTGTTACCCCATGTGTGTTAAACAAACCAGGGCTGATCTCCAGTATGTATATGTATGTGTGTATTTATAATTAAATACATAAGCAACTATGTGTATATCAACTGTTCTGGACAGGGAACCCAGATTTCATGAGCTGTAGATTATTTCATTTGACCACAAGGATTCCCTGAATGACTGCACAGTATCAGAGAAAATTTTATCCTGTAATTATTGTAATATTTATATGAATAATAAAACTTTTCCCCACTCTGTTTTTATTAAAGGAAAACCACTGCAGAAGAATAAAAATCCTAGGGGACTGTTACTACTGTGTATCAGGATTGACCCAGCCCAAAACAGATCATGCCCATTGCTGTGTTGAAATGGGACTGGATATGATTGACACCATCACGTAAGTACTGCGCACGGTGAACCTGGACAGGAGCGCTCCAGCAAATTCTGTGTGGCATTCAGAAAGTGTGTTCTCAGAAAAGCAGCAGTGGCTGCTAGCAGTGCCCACCTAGCCATTCATGCTGTGGCATTCAAGTCACAACGTAGTGATTTTTAGGAAGGGTCATGCTAGACATAGGTTTTCCACTCTGTTTAATTGCTATGAGGAAAAAGTGTGTATGAGTATGTAGAGGCACACCCACGTACTGTAGTTGTGGCTGCCCTCTCCCTGGCAGTGTTCCAGGCCAGGTTGGACAGGGTTTTGAGCAACCTGGGCTGGTGGGAGGTGTCCCTGCCCGTGGCAGGGGGGTCGGAACTAAATGAGCTTTGAGGTCCCTCCCAACCCAAACCCATTCTCTGATTCCTATTAAATGCACTGGACAATTTAAATTTAAAAACCTAATGAAAATCAAATCTTACATGGATTAGTCAGTTTCATTTATTCACTGACATTTTCTCTTTGTGGACTGCAACTTAAGTGTGGAATGCCAGGTAACAGAAAGAGCTGCAAAGATTTATGCAGTGTTATCTCTGCGTGCAATTTGTACAGCTATTAGCTCTAAGGCTCCTTTTTGGTTTTCACAAGCCAGTGCAGGTGTGAGTTACAGCATGTCCTGCATTCACAGAAATGAAGAATCCTTCCTTACTGTGGCACCAAAATTAAAAATGCTTTTAAAAATGCCAATGAATTCCTTCTTTCCCAGCTACACAATGAAAATCTCTGAGGGTTAGATTTAGTTTACACGTGCAAGTCCATGGTTACAGGTGGTTTCTGTGCCACTCTTGCAGAAATTTGGGAAAGATATTGGTGTTTATAATCACTCTTCATCAGCTGTTAATGCACTGATTTGTTGGTTTCATCATTTTCTTTGTCCTGTGCTGCTGTAACGGGGTAATTGAACTGATTAGAATGCAGTAGAGTGGACTCATTGCTTATCCATTTGTCTTCTCAACTAGTACCTCTTCATACCTCTCTTCTCACAGAAACTGTAAGAGCATTTAAATATGTTTTTGCCCTTTTGGTCTCACCATAGGAAATGCTGCTTAGCTGAGCACACCATAAATGTAAAGGCATAGTACAACTCTGTGTGATTGCTAGTAGTAGCATAGGGTGAAAACATCAGTTGAAAAAAAAATCATGAAATATTAAATATGTATCATCCAAGAAGACTGACAGCCTGAGACACGTGGGGGAAAAAAAAATGTTAATTTTTAACTGAGTAAGTTTTCATTCAAGTGGAATTTTAATTAAATGGTGAACTTAGACAACATCACAAATCTAAACTATGACAACATAAATGGGACAGTAACTTTTAAAAAATATTTTTAACCCTCTGCACTGCACAGAGGGGAAGTGTTGGGGTCCATACTATGCTCTTTTTCCAGGTTGTTTTATATTATTTTAATTACAAATTAAATGCTTTGCACTATTACCTTGAGATCAAGCCACTGCAAACAAAAGGACTAAGAAAAACAAAGTATTATTTTGATGTTACAAATGTGGAATTGAAAGAAGATAAAATTGCTTTGAGTCACAATGAACTGTGGTAAAAGAGGACAGAAATTAAACACAAGTTTTGAGTGCTTAAGTTCTTATTTTACTCAAGACCAACCTTTTCATTAATTTAATATTTTCCTTAGTTTAATATTAAACTCCTTCATGATGAAATTCAGTAAACCCATATAGGATCAAGCATGATCTTTATATGAGTGAAGTAGGGGGGTCAAAAAGAATTATAGAGAGAAAAATCCACCAACCAGTAAACCAAAGGTTATGATCAGGACAAATATTAACAGAGATTTTTGGTGTAAGGAAGCAGTTTGAAGTAATGGAATTGAAACATGTTTGGGTACTTACATGTCAGGTTAATATTAAGCCTAATAAGACAGATAGTTTCAAAAATCTTGTTTTGATTCCAGCAATCACGTGGTGGTCCCTTATCATCCTGCTGAAGTAAATATGCATTGGGAAAAAGGAATATTTACGACCAAAAAAAAGTAAATAAGTGTGAGACACGAGATAAACACAGGAAAGTGCAGGAGTTAAGCTGGCTGTCTCTGAGTTATTTGAGTTACAGCTAGAAAGTTCTTTGTTTCTCTCCCAGGAAAATATCTGTTTCTGTAGGCCTGTGACAGAAAATGCTGCAAAAATGGCAAATAAAACCTAAAAGTTATAGTCATGGGGCAGTTCCATGACAAAACCATTTACTACACTTTATTGCCTTTTTTTTTGTCCTTTTTTTTTTTTTTTTTAAATTTTATTAATGAAATATGACCTTTTCTGGGTTTCCTAGAAACCTGGAAAATTAAATTTTAATGTATTCGGTCATGAAATTTAGAAATACTGAGATTTTGGTTCAACAGTATTTAAAATATGACCAAGAACATTATTTCTTTGGAGTTACAAGTGGGGCTTTGAAACTAGTGAAGGAAAAGAACAGTACCTGAATATATCATTTGAGGTTTTTAAAAGATCCTGTCTATTTAATCACCTATCATGTTAACTTTGGGGGAAGGAGAGAAAAAGAAAACCAAGAGCAATGTCATTGTCTAAAAACTAATATTCTCTTGCTGTCTGTTCCAGATCTGTTGCAGAGGCCACAGAGGTTGATCTCAACATGAGAGTTGGATTGCATACAGGCAGGGTGCTTTGTGGGGTCCTGGGTCTCCGAAAATGGCAATATGATGTCTGGTCCAACGATGTGACTTTAGCTAATGTGATGGAAGCTGGAGGACTGCCTGGGTAAGTCTGGGAGAGAACCATGGGAAAACAAACAGAAACCTCTCCGCTTGAAGAATTTTTTTTCCTTCTTTGAGGCATTTGCAATGAAATTGCTGGCAATAAGAAGGGTTGCATTTGATAAGAGCAATCAATGTATTACACGATTTATCCTGTGGAATTCTCAAAATATTTACGTTAGTAATAGGTTAGATTAGAAGCAATACATTTCCAAATGAAATCCTTATTAGAAGCTGCCAAATACAAAGAGTTGGAATGAGGCAATGCTCCACATGCAGGAATGCAGACTTTCCCATTTCATGTTCTCAAACCATCTAGTTATACCAGGAAATTTTTACCCTTGCACACCTATACGTGAGGAGTGTGTGCCTTACTCCTTTACACAGCAAGATTTCCAATGCTAGTAGCATGCTATAGAAAAAACATACCTGTTTATGCACTCAAGTATATATGGGGTGTGTGCAAATGATACAATTGGACATAAACCTGCAGCCAACCCATGGGGCATGTCCTCCTGTAAGTACTCCTTGGACCCAAGTTAATCTACACAGTGCACTTTTGCAAAGGTGCATGGGTGTGCTTCTGAGTGCAACTCACACCTGGACTGGGACCTAACATCCTCAGTTGGATTTTTACAAGATTGTGATTTGCTGAACAGGGGGACAAATCTTATGAGGAGCAGCTGAGGGAACTGAGGATGTTCAGTCTGGAGAAGAGGAGGCTGAGGGGAGACCTCATAGCCCTCTACAACTGCCTGAAAGGAGGTTGCAGAGAGGTGGGGATCAATCTTTTTAACTAAGTAGCAAGTGATAGGACAAGAGGTGATGGCCTCAAATTGTGCCAGGGGAGGTTTAGACTGGATATGAGGAAGAATTTCTTCACAGAACGGGTTGTCAGCCACTGGAATGGGCTGCCCAGGGCAGTGGGGGAGTCCCCATCCCTGGAGGTGTTTCAGAGTCGTGTTGCCATAGCACTCAGGGATCTGGTGTAGTTGAGGACTGTCAGTATTGGATTGATGGTTGGACTCAATGATCTTCAAGGTCTTTTCCAACCAAGGTGATGCTGTGATAAAGGTGCCTACAAAACAGAGAGAGTAAATGAAGCAAGTCAGAGGCATGGAAAGGAACAGGAAAAGAAGTTCCTCCTTTATCCACAGGGGAGATTCAGAGTGGGAAGTCACAAGTTTGAAGCAGCAGGATGTTTTTCCAAGCAGGCAGTGAGGTAAACACTTTAGAAAGCCACACAACGTGGAAAATGATGTGCACACTTTCACTTTTTACAAAATCACCAAATCTGTGAGTGTTTGGGCAGTCAATAGTTAACTTTCTGCTCACTCTGCTCAAGTTTAGAAAATGCATGGAACAGAAATATTTCTGTGTTCTATTTGGCTGAAAATACGAAACAAAGCATGTTTTTTACATAAAAAATGAGGGTTTGCACCTAATTTGGCCTCTTCATGATCTTTCACACAGGAGTGTATTTCAGAAGCAACTTAACTCATGATGTGTCTTTGCTTTAAACAACCAAGCCTGTTTTTTTGTCTCCCCAGGAAAGTTCACATTACAAAGACCACCTTAGAGTGCCTCAATGGGGACTACGAGGTAGAACCAGGATATGGACATGAAAGGAATAGTTTCTTGAAGAAGCATAATATTGAAACATATTTTATTGTGCCATCCCATCGTAGGAAGGTAAGCTCCACAAATTCTCACTTGTCCTGTGATATGTTTTTTGCAATATTCTGAAAACAGAGGCAATACTGGTATTTATTTCTAAAAGCTCTTCAAACACTCTTAAAAATCAGAGCTTTTGGTTTTGACTGAGGCAGGAATAATAAATAAAGTAACCTTGAAGGTTACACAGAGAAAATAATCACTTTACTTTGAAGTTTAAAAATAAATCAGTTTTCCCCTTTACCCCCCCAAAATAAAACTGTCGTTTTATTCATATTCTGTAATCATTTTATCTGAAATTATATGATATGTTACTTCAAAAATTTAATTCACTCTTCCCTTCCTCCTCGCTTCAAATTGTGTTTCAGGATATTAATACTCACAGCTTGGCTATTTTTCTTCTAGTTTTCTTTCCTCTTTCATGAGCTAATACCCCGGAGTCCCCATCCCTGGAGGGATTTCAGAGCTGTGTAGATGAGGTGCTGAGGGACACGGGGCAGTGGGGACTTGGCAGTGCTGGGTTAATGGTTGGACTGGGTGATCTTAGAGGTCTCTTCCAACCAAGGCTCTTCTGTGCTTCTATGATTCTATAAAGCATCTTGTTATTGGTGAGATGGAGTGTTCTCATCCACTGTGAAAATCATGCAATCTCATATTTTGTTCTTCTGCTGGTATATATGATTAGGTTTGGTTTCAGGTAGTATGAAAGAAAGCAGGTAGAGAACCAGTGGGCTTGATTCGGTTTTGGTAGCCAGTGAGAGGTTTTTCTGGTGGCTTTCTTGAAACCACAATGAGTTCCTAAATTAATCCCAAGAAAGAAGAGAATGTAAGGGAGGGTTTAATCAAGGTAGGTGTGTTCCTTATTGCTGCTAGATTTGTTTTGGTTTTATACTGTTTTCATTCCTACAGTATTATGTATAATTTCATTTCCTATGTCAGTGTGAATCAGAAGTTTCATTTCATACTGAGAAGAGAAATAGCTGAATTCCAGGAAATTGTTGATAGATTGGTACACAGAGACAAGTAGAGAGAAAAGGAGATAAATATGGCTATTACATATGTGTTGTGTCAACTCTGCTGCATAGACCAGCGACTGAGGAACAGAAGATTGGCATTCACCTATTAAAGGAAATCAGGTCAATGCATGTTTAATACGCAAGGATGAGAGCCTACTACTGTGTGAGCACACATCTCGTCGTCTTCACAATATTGCTGAGAAACTACTGATGACTGCGGACAAAACAACTGATTGTTTTGTCAGCAGCTACATCAACCAAATGCCATCTTACCCATGGGTGTCACCAGTGGGTCTGTGGAAGTGGCAGATGCTGTGGTACAGCTTGGCTAGTGACATTAGCTCTGTGGTGTGCATCAGTGGCGTGTCAGCCAAACTGGCAGAAAGAAACACTTCATTAATTTTACTGGTATTGACTGGCTTCTCCACTGGGCTTACAGATCAATCAGCATGTCACTTTGCTGTTTGTCACAGGACATCACAGCTGTCCCCAGTCTTCCTATGCTTGCATACTGATCATTGGACCATGAGCTACATAATAGCACATTCACCTTCAAAATAAACACCTGCTGTCCCCTCCTTCAGCCATTAACTCTTCAGAGACATAGGAATAGAAAGCTACCCGTGAAGCACAGACACAATGGAGTTTCTTTAGGTGAATCCAGGTATCTGCTGGTGAAATACTGTATTCCTTCCTCTGGAGCCTCAGTAGCTGAAATGCAGACAGAGTTTTTATTCTTTATGCATCATCTCTGACATTAATATGAACTGACTTTAGCAGGTATGATGCCAAGAGGAATGAAAATCAATGTTATGAGCAACAGATGGCCAAGAATCTGTTGAATTTGAAAGGTAAATAGGCCCACTTAGATTTATTTAAATTTTTATTTATTCCTTTAGAAGGCACATACCCTGCATTCTTCCATATTTGGTCTGACAGGAAGATCTTTCATCACAAATATCACCCAAGCCAAGAATGAGAATGACAGTACAAGACAACTCATTCATGTATCAGTTACATTTTGAATGTGAACAAATTACAAAGTATTCCCAGTTTTTTTAATCTGTTATTGAATCAGCTAACAATCACAATAGTGGCCACTGAGGGTAATACTTCTATTGGTTTTTTGCTACAGTTTTTATTTTGGTAGAGCTTACATCATCATCATCATTATTATTCAATAATAATAATTATTATTAATATAATTGTTATTATTAATATTAAAAATAAGTATGTATGTTTGACTGGATAAAATTCACCTTCTAAGCAGACTTAAATTCATCTGCTTTCCAAAGGCATACAGAAGTTTTTTTAATGATTTTTCTTTTCCCTGGCTGTCATAGTTAAGAACTTATGCAAATATGATTTTTAAATATGATACAAAATGTTTTAATACCCTGACAAAGTTTCTGGTTCTGAAAATTCCAGCACATTTCTTTTAAGTAAAGTTTAATTATTTCTTCATGATATTTTATACCTATACTACAACTTAGTGATGTGGCCCAAATATTGCACTGAGACATTTGAAAAGTTTGAATAATGTAACCACATACATGAATGTCACACTCTGATTTAGACATATGAACATTCTCTGAGCTTCAAAATGTCCTAGCTGTAACTGTTACTGTATGTGGATGTTATTTCAGGGGGGACAAAAAAATCTAGGCCAGATCTGCTAATCTCAGAGCCCCTTATGAGAATTTTATAACTCTGCTTAGACCCAGATAAATAACTTTTTCCATTAATGATTTGTCGGTAATCTGCCTGACTAATCCTGTTCTGACTTTCAAACTGTATGCTGAAAATTCAATTTAATTTTTTTTTTTTTAATAGAGTGGATCTGCCTTTCATTAGAATTCTTTTTTCTTTCATTGTCAGCACTGATGTTAGTCTTTGCTGCAGTTTTATAGCTGGCTTCCAGAAGCACAGCAGAGGCAGTGAGCTTAGCTGGACCATCCACTTCACTTGTGTAGTTGCTACAGAAAGTATGATTCTCCTGCATCTCCTAAGGTTTGGCCACAAACTTGGTGATAAACGGATGGGTTTGTGCTTGGAATTGCTTCTTTGGATTTGTTGCAGCAGTTCTCTGTCTGATGGCACCTCTCTGGCTTTGAAAAGGCTCAGTAATTTCACCAGCTGAGAAAACAGCCGAACACAGAGAATTAAGTGAAATTTCTGAGGTGCTTTTACAGAGAGCCAAGTAGTGGTCAGAAGTGATCAAGATTTTTGTGAGGTGAAAGGTTTCTCAGAATTTGTTTGGGTTTGCACTTGCAGAAGTGGGCCTGCCATCACCGTTACTCATTGCAGCTTAAGGGAACCTGCTTCACGGAGTGACTTTGCCAGCTCCAGAGCTAAGGCAAAGACGAATAATGCTATAGACCACTAATGAGAAGCAACAGAGCTATGTCCAGGAAAGGGGATTATAAAATTATAAAAATCATATGGAAACACTATAGATACAGTTTATAAATGATTCCTATATATCCTATATATTCCCATATCCATTTTACAAGCGCAGGGAGTGATAGGATGAGGGGTAATGGCTTTAAACTAGAAGAGGGGAGATTTAGACTAGATATTAGGAAGAAATTCTTTGCTGTGAGGGTGGTGAGACACTGGCCCAGGTTGCCCAGAGAAGCTGTGGCTGCCCCCTCCCTGGCAGTGTTCCAGGCCAGGTTGGATGGGGCTTGGAGCAACCTGGGCTGGTGGGAGGTGTCCCTGCCCATGGCAGGGGGGCTGGGAAGAGATGAGCTTTGAGGCCCTTTCTAACCCAAACCATTCTATGATTCCGTGTCTCATACATTTTACCGCATACCTCAAATAATGAGCTTCCAATAGGTTGCTAATCACAATCTGCAAAATTTCTACTCATGTGCTAGTGAGCTGTTCACCAATTTTAAAGATATTAGTTGTCTTTCATTCGTGGCAATGTAAATCACACAGTATCTACATTGACTATTTGAATAGCACACCTTGATGGACGTTCATGAAAAGTCCATGAAAGTGAGTACCACATCTGTTCACCCTTTGGAAACTAGAGGTTTCTCTGAGAAGGCTGACATTTCTCTTTCCTACCTTGTCATGTGCATACAAAGCCATGCCAGGCAGTCTGAGAAAATCCTTTCTGTAGCTTGGACAGCCCTGTGCTATTATCTGAAGTCTGTCAGTAATGCTGTGGCCATCCTGAAAATCCCAGGTGAAAGGGTCTAATATTTCTTTTCTGAATCCTTGTCTAGTTATCCAGCCAGAAGAACGAACAGCTGAGTTGTGATAAGCAAAATGTGTCATAACAGTAGAAGAGAATAGAAAAGCAAATGTCTGATGATTTTAACTGTGAGAAGAAAAAACACCCACAAAACCAAAAAAACAAAACAATAAGATTTGCTCTTCTATCTGAGGACAAAATGGCTTGCAGATAGTGGGACAAATATTACTACCAAGAGGCATGGTCCTGCCTGCCTCAAGATAGAAAGCATGGGCAGACATAGTGCTACAGCATTTATGGTTTCTGTAAATGTGGTCTGAATGTCATTAGCATCTTCTTTCCCGTGCCATTTTAAGCACTGCAGTTGAATACAGTCAGGGGAACAGCAGGCTGCTGCTGCTTCTGAGAATCCCAGATAAGCACCAGTGAATCCCTTACCAGAGCATTACAAGAGATTCAAACACTGGGGGTCTTTTCCCAGAATTTTAATCAGCATTTGGTTGTTTTCTGCATGCTTATAGACATTCACAAAGCTGTAGACAGTCTGGCTGCTCTGAGTGCTCTGTTAGAAAATGCCAGCTCTTAACCCTATTTGCCAGCTGTGTTGCAGCAAACAACCAACCTTTAATAAAATTATTAAGCAAATGAACAGTGAACAGAATAAGAGACAGTCCCAAGGTGCAAAAAGAAGTGTGAAAGTGAAATGCCTTGACAAAATGAGTTGGAATGAGAATGCTGCAGTGCAGCTTTCCTGTAACACGGGCCTGAAGCAAGCTCAGAGAAAAGGCAGAGGGAAAGACACTGAGGTGTTTGGTTTTCTTTCACTCTGTTTTAACAGACTGTGCTGTGTTTCTTGCCTTTATCAGAAGCTTACCGCAGAGGTTACTGAAATATTCCACTCAGAAGTTCACTGTGTAGAAAGTGCTGTTCTGCTGTAAAAGTAACAATAAAAAAGGCATGTGATTTGTGAGATGGAAGCGGGAGAAAATGCCTTTTTTTTTTTTTTTTGATACTGTGTATATGTAATAGTAGAATGGACTTGGCAGTGCTGGGTTAATGGTTGGACTTGATGATCTTAGAGGTCTTTTCCAACCAAGGCAATTCTATGATCATCCTCACAGTTAAAACTTCTCTTCTTTGTATCGAATAGGAACTTCCCTTGGTCCACCCTATGTTCATTGCCTCTTGCACTTTGAGCATTTTTGGGATAGTTCTCTCTAACTGCTACTTAAGTGGCTGAAGACAGCAATTAGATTCCTCCTTAGCCTTCTTCCAGCCTAATGAACTTAATTCCTTCAGGTTTTTCTCGTATGTCGTATGCTTTAGATACCTAATTCTTTTGGTGAACCTTTGCTGAACTCACTCCAGGTTGTCACTGTTTTTCTTGTACTGAGGAGCCCAGAAGTAGACTCACTACTCCATTTGTTTCAGCAAGCTGAAAAACTTCTCTTTGACTCCAAGACAGCTGGAAAACTCCCCTGTATTTCCAACATATAAAGGGTATATACTAATTATATATTATCTGTCAATAAGATTTATAAGGAAAAAGAGCAGCCGATGTTAGGAGCTAAAAATGTTCTACCTACTTCTTTGAAGATACAGTCAGGAAACTGCATGGCAATATGTATTTGAGGAAAAGTCATGTTGGTGGCAGGGCCACTGCCTGAGCCAAACTGTATCCACTCCAAGTTTTCAAGTTGCAAGCTGTTCTCAGAAACACATCTATTCGAAGAAGTTTGCATTGAGGAAAGTCTAAATTCTTCTCTTTTCACAGGACTTCAAATCCCTGTAGAAGGATATAGTCATGCCCATGTGCTCACCTTTCTCAGTCATGCCACCTTGAATCTTTTGCTCGTAAGATGTTTGATGCATTCTTTACCACTCTTGTGCCTTTACTGTGGCATTTCCATAATGAAGGCTGGCAGGCAGTGTCTGTAGCACTCTGTACTTGTTTCAGAGTGTCTCTTCCAGCCAGTCTAATGGAGACCTAAAACCAAAGTTATTGACCTAGTTAATGCAATGTCCACAGTGAAAGATTTGAGCTAAGCAGTAGTTAATGATCTCTCGAGATGTAAGTCCACCTGTGAATGTCTGTGGTTTTATCTCTGCATCTTAAAAAAGAAAATGAAGCAAAATGCAAAACTGGAGGGAGTTTCAAGAAAGTTTCTCATTTTCATTGTATGAAGAGGCTGATAGGGAAAAAAGATGAATTTTACGAGCTTTAATTCCCACACCATGGTGGCATGGGGTCCTTCCACATTTCCCAGGAACACTGCTTTACACATTCCACATGCCAGAAGCCTGAGTAAGATGGTTACAAATGCTGAGGGTAGAATAAAAGATCACTCTTATTCTGATCTATGAAAGCACCTGAACATGTGCTAGGTGTTTACTAAAGGCAGCAAGAGTTAAAGACACGCTCACGAGTTAACCAAGAAAATATTTGTCCTTGCTGAACTAGGAGCTCTGTGGTAAAAGGAATAGATTATATCCAACCCTTTGAAAATATTTCTCTGTGGTATAACACTTCTTGCTTTGAAGGAATAAGATGTAACCTCAGTGCCTCCCAGCCTCCTTCTAGGGCATGTGTATCAGTGTATCTTTAAAGCAAAACCTATCCTCTGCTGATTATAATGGGATTACCAGTGGCTGAAGTAACAAAATGAGGAAATAAGAAAAAGACTGAAATTATATTATTTAACATCAATTAATAAAAATGCTAATTTCCTCCTTATTTTTTCCTGCATTTTTCCTGAATTTATTTGAAGCTTAAAGAAATACTAATACTGCCTCTTTTATGAGTTTGTCTATAATACTTTTTTTTTATAGCCTATATTTCTATGTAGAAAACAGTTCCCGAAGTGTTAAATGTGAGTTTAAATACTGTCTGTTCAATAGAGTCTTTATATCTCAGGTTAAAAAAAAAAAAAATAAGATGAAGTAGTCTGCATCTACAAATACAGCATGTTTGTCAAAATGCATTGCTGCTTGGTTGGAATAATGTTTTGTTCTGACCACTAGATGGAGGAAATGTCTGCAGATATGTATGTCTGCAGGGGAATGTAATGACACAGTTGTAAATATTCTTTTTCTGACCACCAGATATTTCCTGGACTGATTCTCTCAGACATTAAGCCTGCCAAAAGAATGAAGTTCAAGACTGTCTGCTACTTGCTTGTTCAGCTCATGCACTGTCGTAAGATGTTTAAAGCAGAGATCCCTTTCTCCAACGTCATGACGTGCGAGGATGATGATAAGGTAATCCATGTGGCCCTTTTGGGTGTCACTTCTGGAGCAGCATCAAGCAGACCCGCTCTGTGAACACATGGGGTGACTTGACCAACTGATAGAGGAGTTTCTGGTGTTCCTGCTGGAGCCAGAGCTATCTACCCAGGGAGCTGGGGCTGTTCAGCTGGGAGAAGAGGAGGCTGAGGGGGGATCTCATCAATGCTTATCAATATCTCCAGGGTGGGTGTCAGGAAGATGGGGCCAGACTCTTCTGGGTGGTGTCCAGTGACAGGACAAGGGGCAATGGGCACAAACTGGAATACAGGAGGTTCAGTCCTAACACAAGGAAACACTTCTTTCCTGTGAGGGTGACAGAGCACTGGAACTGCCCAGAGAGGTTGTGGAGTCTCTGTCTCTGGAGACATTAAAACGTCCAGACATCTGGATGTGTTCCTGTGGGATCTACTCTGGGATCTGGACTGGATGATCTTTGGAGGTCCCTTCCAGCCCCCATCACTCTGTGACTGTGTGACTCTGTAATGCCCAGAGCCTTCTCACAGGAAAGACAAAACTCAGTTATAACAGGCCTCAAATTTGGAGATCCTCTTGAACAAGCCAGCACAGGTGGCCTTACCTGGCTTCTATTAAGGGCTTCCTTCACAGGAATTAGAGTTTCTACAATTACCAAGAGATGTCCTTTTGCATCATGAGTCCCTCACAGCCTGAAGCTGATGGCAGCAAATGCAAAATAACAGAATAACTTTGTATCTCCAGAAGGTTCTTTAAAAAATGAAAGGCAACTGATTAGCCAAAAAAATCTTAGTGCATGATACAAATCCTGAACACAGAAGTCCCTAATACAAACAGAAATGCTGCTTTCTTGAATGGATAGTGATGCCATTACTCAAAATTTCTTTACATACCAGTAGCTGGGTTTACTCCCCTTTCTGTGTGTGGATCTGCCCAGAAACTTACGCAGAAAAAAACTTCTGAAGAGTTGCTCATTCCATTTTCTTTGCCAGCAGGTGGCAATGTTACATAGGTCCCTCCACCAGTGCTCCGAAGCAGGTCATGTGTACGTGGGAATCAGTAATTCATCCTGAATTATTGCTCCATGGCTTTTTGGGTTGTTTTGAAGAAATTCCTTCCTGTGACGGTGGTGAGACACTGACCCAGGTTGCCCAGGGAAGCTGTGGCTGCCCCCTCCCTGGCAGTGTTCCAGGCCAGGTTGGATGGGGCTTGGAGCAACCTGGTCTGGTGGGAGGTGTCCCTGCCATGGCAGGGGGGTTTGAGGTCCCTTCCAACCCAAACCATTCTGTGATTCTGTGACTTATTGTTTGTTTGTTTGGGAGGGTTTTTGGTTTTGTTTTGTTTTGCTTGGGGTTGTTTTGTGGTTTTTTTTGTATAATGTGCATTTATTGAAGATTCAGTCTAAATCTTACTTTCAGAAAGCATTCTAACTTTCATATTTTGCATTTTACATGTGCTTGCATTTCTTCTGCGGGGAAAAAGGGGAGGAAAAGTTCCACAGTTTCAGTGAAGACTTTCAGAAATTCCAGATTTGAATTTTGGAATTGGCTATGTACAAGGCTTTCCAATTGTGAATTAGGACAGTTCTTTGAGTATTTACAAAAAGGAGCCCACACATTCTTTGAAGCATATGCAATACTTTTCAATGTCTCCTGTGTGTGTGTATATATATATATGTATAAATATGGTGGTATATGCAGATATGGGTTTGGTAGGGATCTGATGACAGTTTTCTGCTGTCAGAACATTTGCAGTGAAGCTCTACAACTCTGTCTTTAACTGAACTAGTTGTTCTGAACTTTTGTACCTAATACACAACATTTTTCACAGAGCATGATAGGATTTTAATATAAATACACTGTGTTGCAGTGCAGGGTTTCTTCAGAGATACCAGTCCTCAAACCACGTAAAATAAGCTATGGCTATAAAGGCTTTGAAGCCAACACACTGCTGGAGCATGGGTTGATTTATTTAATTTCTGAGAAATGTAAATACCAGATCTTGATCACATAATGTATGTCTACTGTGTGAAATAATAATAGAGATAAAAATAAGAGAAGTAATGAAAATAGTTATATGTGAGCAACAGCCATTTTGGCTAAGCACAACAACTTTAACCCTGTTTCCAAATGGCAGAATAAGTAATGTAATGTATTCCATATATCAAAATAACTACAAAATCATGGAGCAAATGTCTTCTGCAAGAGAAGAACTTTTTCTCTGTTTTGAAACATTTAGAATAGTTGTTTGGCTGATGAGTTAGGATTTCTATTAGGGCTAACAGAACCCAGAAGACTGAATTTGAAAACTCTAATCCATATATGACCACAAGATTATTTTTCATGTTGAAACAATTAGTTGTTGCACCACAGGTGACTTAACAAGTAATGGGATCTGTTAGTTTAAAGGAAAATGTTTCAAGTAGCCTCAAAATTGTTTAATGCTCTCTATACATAAAGCCAGTGAAACAGAATTTGGGAAGTTATTTTATCTTTGTTAAGGTCCATTCTTTACGATCAGAAAACTAAGGTATCAGCCAGCAGTTAACCCTTCCCACTGCTCATAAGTATTCAGGTGTAATATACATAAAGCATAAGCTATATAAGCTAGTGGACTGCTGTAGTCCAATGTTTCTTCACCAGTGAGGATCTCATGAGAGCTACTTGTGGCATCAGACATTCCTGCAGAATTACTTTAATAGTGATCACCACCTCTTTTTAGGTTTAAGAGGATACTTTGTAGTACAGGCTTTAAAGAGTGGGCTATTAACTACTGACTGCTCTGAAGAGAGAAATTGTGCGTGCTTTTGTAGCAGCTTTCTGACACTCTACTGATTATATCTTGAGCAGACGTTGTCTTTGTCCCTAAGTAGACTTGTCATTTCATAATGTTCCAAATTGTCTTCCTGCACTCTGCAATGTTCAATAAAAAACTTCACTTTAACTGTATAAAACCAGCCAAACTTGCTTGAGCTTGGTTGTCAAAACTCTTCTGGGAAGCAAGGCTTGACCCCTTTGGAAGTGAAAAGGATATTCAATTGATATCTCTTTCTGCCTGCTCAGTGTGCCAACCATTAGGTGACTCTCCTTTCTTTCACAAGATTGACCTACAGCTTTCTCACTCTGTGTTGTAAAAATGCTGCACCTACAAGAGTACTTTGGGGAAGCCCTGATCCTTTCAGCGTGCTGAGGCATGGGCAGCCATACACATTACAGTGCCCTCAACTGAAGGTCACCACCAGTGTGGCTGAAATGCTGCTCACCATCTTCTGGGTGCTCGCTGTAAAAAGTGAGACAGATTGTCTAAAATCCCTCTCAGATACACCCTGTGATAAATCTTTTGCACTGAAAAGGACTATGAGTGATCATATTGTCAGTGATGCTATCTCAGCCGCAGAGGAATTAGAATTAACCTCAGGCACAGGTTAGCTCTGATAATGCATTGGTCTGCTCCATCTTGATCTGCAAGTGCACTCAAGGCATACCCAAGAGGTCTTAACCCAAGAGTTAAAGACAGGGACACTTGAGACTTCAGACCCCCCGAGGCCACAGATGGTCACTGTGTAAGAGGTTAAGGAAAATTATCTTTTCAAAATATATATATTGTAACCTAGACAGCCTTGAACAGTAGGACTTCTCTTGTATCATGAAGAGCCTGGTTATCTTGTCTTCAAGATGTCTGGAGCTCTGTGTCTTCCATCAAGAAAATAATTCCAATTATTTTACTAGGTAAAGTCACACTGATTGGGATCAAACTGATTATTTCCTTGGAGGCAGAGAAGTCAGGGCAGTACGTGAAGAGAATTTCTGTGGATGAGGATTGAAATCCTGGGATGCAGTGGAGGTTTTCTCATTGATTTTAATGAGATAGGGGATTCAGCTAAGGAGTTTTGAAGAGATGGCAATCACACGGAGATAAGATCTGTGTCTTTTGTAGTCGCTCTGCTTAATGAATTCCTCATCCTGGCTTGAGATAAAACGAACAGCAACAAAAAATGTCAGTATTAATAAAATCTCTGCTTTCTTCATCTGTGCTACAGAGGAGAGCATTAAGGACAGCCTCTGAAAAACTCAGGAATCGTTCCTCTTTTTCTACCAACGTTGTATACAACACTCCAGGAACTCGAGTGAACAGATACATCAGCCGTTTGATAGAGGCCCGGCAAACTGAGTCTGAGATGGCTGATTTGAACTTCATCACCCTGAAGTATAAGCAAGTTGAGCGTGAAAATAAAGTAAGGGGTTTTAAAATTATTTTTTACTCATTTCACTTACCATGAGCCAACAAGCATCGGGGTTTTGATTGGTTTTAGGCAATAGTTAAATTCTACAAACCTTCTATGGGGTTTGTTTGTAAATACAAATTGTTTTAATTGAAAAAAATAAAAGCCTTTGGTTTATGTTTTTGGAAAAGCAAAAGTTACAAGATTTTGGATTAATTTGGCAATAGTGTTTATTTTTCCACTGTAAGTCACTTTGTAGTCTAAGATTTCTTGTGGCTACCGTTGAGTCAGCTGTGTGATGTATTGGACTCGGGTTTTTAAAGGTTTTGAGCACTAACTTGAAATCAAAGTTTCCTCAATGATTTATTATTTAATGGTAATTTTTTTTTCTTTCAAAATGAGATTGAAATTTGGATCTTTCTCAGAAAACACTCGTGTGTTTCCACCCCTGAAAAGTGTTCTGTTGTAAGGACTGTGGCTTAGTGGAATGAGGTCCATTAATGTGGTCCAACTACATTAACAGTTGGAGTCAATGGTCTTCAAGGTCTTTTCCAACCTAGATGATTGTGTGATTTGGAGACAGTAGCTGCTCAGAACTGAGCCCATGTCTCTCATTAGCAGCTTCCTCCAGCCCACCTGAGCACCTGATGTGACAGAACTCCTTAAAGGCAGCACAAAAGGGATTTTGACCTTTTTGGGGATTAATAAGTGGGGTATATATAAAGTGCTCACTGTCTTTGTTTCTTTCTTTCACAGTACCACCAGCTTCAGGATGAGTACTTCACCAGTGCTGTAGTTCTCTCACTAATTCTAGCTGCCTTATTTGGCCTTGTCTACCTTCTAATAATACCACAGTAAGTTCCCATCTTTTGCCATTATAATTCCAAGTGGAACATCTTGAAGCATCCTGCACAGGTCAAACCATTAATGTCTTTGGAATGGTAATTAGTACCTGGATCAGTATCTTCTCCAACAGAAAATTCTCTGTTGGTCTGCCCTCAGTCTGTTATCTCTTCCATTTGTCCAAACGAGCCACATTTTGTTATCTTATTTCTTCCCTGTTCTGTTACTTTTATTGTTTGTTTCTTTCTTTTTTTTTTCTTTTTTTTTTTTTTTCCTTGTTTGTTTCTTTTTTTTGTTTTGGTAGAAGGATGCACTTAGAAGAAAAACCATAGAAATCTGCTAAACTTATTTAAAGCATTTCTTCTCTACAAACAAAGATGTTACTGCAACTTTTCTAAATGTATTTGTGTTGGCTTTGGATGAGGTACTTCAGGTATTGATAGCAACATAGATAAAACTGTACTGAGCTTAATGGGAACTAAGTACTGAAGTATCCATCCAGCTTTTCAACCCAAATTTATAGCCTGCAGTGAGGTGCTATCACTACATGAACAGACTAGTGCATAGTTTGGCCATTTCCACAGTAGCTGCAGTCAGACCTTGGCTGCACTAAAGCCAGGATCTATTTGGGGAGTGTCTGATGCCTATTGTTGGGTGATATATTTTACTGATTACTTCTGATTTTGTCAATTCTGTGTGCATGCTTTCTAAATAAAAAAATATAGTTAGACTTCAATTTCAAATCTAGGGGTTATAATAAGTAGATAAAATTGTCTTCAGGGTATAAAAATGATTAGTAATAAGCTTTTTCAGGTGAGAATATCAAAGCATCCAAAACAAGCTTTGGTCACTTTTATTAATTATTAGGATATCAATGGGAATAGAGCTGGCCACAGGGTAATGCTTTTGAAAATTCCATTCTAAATTCTGGTCTTTTCTATTCTCCTATATTCTATTCTTACTGATTGAAAGTTTGAGAAACACCTTCTTAACTTTAATCATCATTATCATCATGTAAATTTTTTACATAATATCTTTCATCTGAAGAATTCAAAGTTACTTACAAAAATCAGTTAATATCCAGCCTAATGACCTCTGCTGACTAACTGGAGCCTAGTTAAGAACTCCTTCACCTTCTTCTGAAGTAAAGCCCAGCTGCAGTGCATGGCAATTTAGAACAAAGAGCATCAGTGTAGTTGAAAGTAGAATGAATTTTCAAAAATCAGATGGTATGGTAGTTGGTAATCTTTCTAAAAAGTACTGTCACTTAAAAAGCAGCTGGGCAGAGGCTTGGGTTAAGCTCTAATCTGACAGACACACAGACTCCAGCAGAACATCACCACTGAAGGCCAGGAAGATGGGCTGGTTCCTCACTGGGTTAATTTGAAAAGCCACCCACTGAATGGTCTTCAGTTCTCTCTTCCAGTGTCTGGTGGTGGTGGTGGTTTCATACAACCACAATAACACTCTTGTCAGGCTCTTCCCTCTCTGTGACACAGAGTCAACCATAAGCTAGACTAAAACTTCAGAACTATTGGAAAATTTCCCCTCTCCACATGACTTGGAGCTTTAAGTTGCCCTTAGATTGCCAAAGTAGTTATAAGTATGAAAAGAGAATGCGAAGACAAGAAGTGTAACGTGTTACTATAATGGGAGAAGTGATAATAATGGTGTTTGACATGTATCACAATATTCCAAGGAGGTGATTCAAAATCTAGAGACAAGAAAATGTTGTAAGAAAGCCAGTTGCTGCACAAATACACAGAAAACAATGGACTTGACATTCTCACAGTTCCTATGATCATCTGAGCAAAACAACTTCTCTGCTAAAGACATACTTTGTATTCCCAAATGGAGCTGGTGAAAGAAAGGCTATGTTCCTGTCAACCTAAGCCACTAAAAGCCCTGATGATGAACGTTTCTGATGTCTTATGCTGGGTTTTTATTTTTAAAAAACAGTGTAGCCTTCCGTTACTGGTGCCAACCCAAATCTCTGTCAGGGTCCCACTCAGCACTGCTGTCAATTTTTCGCTGTTGCTGCCATAAAAGACACTGTTGCAATCATATCCCCTGCATTTTTTTTCTAGCATTCTACCATCCTGAACACAGGCCAATTCTGTCAAAGCACGGGAGAGCCTGCTGTCTATCAATACTTGCATTCAGAATCCCCACTGACAGCATCTAGAGTCACCTCCTCATTCTGAGTACACATACTACACAACAGAATTTTCCCTGTTTGTGTATCGGTGGGAATTATTACATGAATTTGAAATCAAAGCCAAATACTGAGATATTCTACAGCAGAATTCTGCTCCTCTACAGTTAGAAACCCTATATAAGCAATCTTTCCCCAGTGATGGTACAGGGCACAGATACATATAGGCCTGCAGCCAGGGCTCACATCTTTTGGATTGGCTGGGTTCTTCTCATAGGACTAGAAAAGAAGGTGTGAAGCTCACGTGTTGCTGTCATATATGGCCCTGGTTGCACAGCTGGCTTGGGGACAGGCTGTCAGTGAGCATAAGCTCAAGGCCAGGTTGGATGGGGCTTGGAGCAACCTGGTCTGGTGGGAGGTGTCCCTGCCCATGGCAGGGGGTTGGAACGAGATGAGCTTTGAGGTCCCTTCCAACCCAAACCGTTCTGTGATTCTATGAGTCTATTATAAGTCAAAGGACCAGCACTGGTGGACTAATTTTTGCCAGCTTCCTCCCTCACATCCATAAGCTACTGTTCCAATAACACAGATTTTCTGGAGGAGGGGATGCTTTGTCTGCACTCCTCTCCTCAGCAAGAACAAGTCTATTTTGAAAGATCAGGAGAGGGAAGATGAAGAATTAAAATAATTTTTACAGCATCTTTGAAACCTAAGAATTTTCTAGCCATTGAGGAAGACTCAAAAGGAGGGAGTTGCTCTGTTTCATTAGAAGAAGAGATCACGGTCTGGTCTGATTTTATTTGACTTGGTAAGTGACTGAGTTGACTGACTTCTGATATCTGAATCTTTCAGGAGGAGAGATTACAAGGCAAAAGCATCTGGTACCTGTTACACAGCAGCCAAGGCCATGTAATTTGGTTACACACTCCACTTAGAAGAGTCATCAGGCTGAATACTCTGCATTAGCCTGCAATTAGAAAGTCTTTCCTGATGTGCTGTACAGTTGAATTTTTGAGGTGCTTTGATCTCCTTGGTGCAGAGTGGGCACCATATACAAAAGCATTTATTGATTTCTCATTCCTGAGAGCAATTTCCTCTGTGACAGTATTACAGCGGTGGTGAGGGGGAGATCCTCCACCATCCATCCAAAACACCACTTCAGAAGGCCCCTCTGTGGTTGTTCTCATCTGCTACTGAGTTGTATTGCTTTACTTCTATTGTGTTTTGATTCTAGGAGTACCATAGTTCTTGTTCTCCTGGTGTTCTGCATATGCTTCCTAGTGGCTTGTATTATGTACCTACATGTCACACGAGTACAAGTAAGTGATTTAAGATGTTCTGACTCTTTTGGTGGCTATGCTTTGTTTGTCCTTTGGAATATAAAGCCATCAGTGCATGCTTCACAGAATCATAGATTCTGAAATCTATGTGCTTTTCAAGTTCATTGCGAAGTAATGTATTAGGCACTTCAAAAACAAAGATGGTTCACCTGAAAGTAGACTTTTTACATGAGTCATTATTGTAGCAGTGCAGCACTCGGTGCCATTGATGCTATGCTTTTTGTCTTTTTTTTGCTACATCTTCCCTGAACACCCACCACTAGTGACTGAATCACTGGTCAGATAAACAGCTGCTTTAACCTGACTTTTTCTCCTTTCTGACTGTGGAGCACACCAGTTCTCCCTTCCATTCTGACTGGTATCTGGGTGTAAAGTCCTGCTAACTTCCCTTCTGTTTTCAAAACTTCTCCTGCCTAAGCAGCAGCTGTTTTGATGGTAAAGCACAATGTTTTTGCACTCGTAACCCTTAGCCTTTTCAAGACCTTTAGTAATGATTAATTCTCCTGCATCACATTTCCCAGACAGTAATGATGCAGAAGGACATTTGGTGGTTGTAGGAGTAGAGCTAGGTCTGCCAGATCAGAATAAAGCATCTACAGAGAAATACTCTGATGAAAGAAATCTGTAGTGGCTTGATCTAAATTTAGCCTGTTCAGACAAATATCAGGAGAAAACACCTACATAGTTAATCAGCTGTGCTGATTAGCACACACTAACTTTTAGTTAAGAAAATCTGCCCTTTGGCAGGAGGATTGTTTTCATGGAAACATAAATAGTATATTACCAGAATATCTGGTACTGAGCAGATCTTTGTTTGTAAACTTACAGAATTATTTGGGAGTAATTTTGATGATCTCTTCTGTTTCATAAAGGCACAGTAGTGTATCATCTTCTATCTATGGACAGTAGAAACACAGATAAAGTTTGTAGGAAATTGCTCCTCTTTATGCCATTTCCCTGGAGTTAATGCAAACTTAAGCTTTATTCCAGCTGTTGTGGCAGTCAACAGAATTGGAATTTATTCCAGGTTCCTCTAGAGAGGATCAAATTCCTTACAGGATCAAATCCAGCATTAGAAAAATAAAGAAATCTAAATACTCAGAATATAGTAGTTTGAAATTTGGTGGTGAAAATTTTTCTTATATCATAAATAAAAAGTAACAAATATGCTATGTATAATAAATATAGAATTGTAAAGTGGCCATTCCCCTACTTTAATCAGTCTTCTGGCACTTACTTGATATTTTACACTGAGCAAGTGACTCAACTTCTCCATGCATTAGCATCAAACCCCTCACTCATAAAACCACTATATTACTGTTTTACTGTACCAGTTACTGAGCATTTGGGGATCTGACAGTACTTATTTAATTAATAAAAAATCCACAAATAACAGGAAACAAAGAAAATTAAGCCCAAAATGCTATGCTGTCATAAAAGTAGATGCGATCTTAGAATGACCAAAAGTCAGAAGTATAAATCTTTTAAGTGTCAGAGTTTTAATTCAGACATGTCCCATACCTTAACTCTTACAGGTTTATTGTCCTTTTTAACCCAGTAGCCTAGCATGTCAATTTTTGGAACATATAAGTACTACACACACAAAAAAAAGTCTATGCAATGTGTCAGGGCACATTGACTTTGTCCCTTCCAACCTGAACCACGTGATAATGATGAATAAATGCAGAAATAGTCTATCTCTTTTTTCGTAGTGTAATTTTGGACACTGCTTTATCCCCTCCCTTGAGACACAGCGTTTCAAGGTGAGATTCTTACTATTTGAGGTTTTTGTTCTACAATATGCTCACTGTTTTGTTAAAGGTGATATACCTTGAGTATCCCAATGTATTTCACTGATGCTAATAGTAAACTGGTTTCTCATGTAGCCCATTAATGTAGGTCCAAAATCTGCTTATATAAATCTACTACTGATATTACCTTGGTTGTTCCTCACCTACATTTACATGAACTTAATCCATACTGAAGCCAGAATGTATTTGCAGATCTCACGTTTTTTATTTTTTCTTTAATTGCTATGTTCTCATATTTTGCAGCTCAGATTAAGTTGATTCACCTATAACTATCTCAATTTTTAAATTTGTGGTCAAACACACAGGGGAAACTTCTTTGCCTAAGGGAAGGGTTTAAATACATGATTTCTATTGTGCCAAGGCCACAGAAGAATACCCTCTATGGGTATTTTTGCTGCCTGCTGGAAGCTATGCTTTTGATGTTGATGATACCCATGAAGTGAACAGCTTTTCTTCAGGACTGGTGACTTTCATCCAAAAATTAGGCATTTGCTTGCTCTGTTTGATGTTAAGTCAAATCCAGCTGTGATAAGGCTGAGCCTGTCCTTTCAAGGGACATAGGAGTGTTTCCCCGTTAAATCTGATTGTTTCCTGGAGTTGATTCTTGCCCCTTGAAGTCCTGTGGTCTGAAAGACATCTTGTGGATCCAGTAACTGATAACCCAAATGTTCTTAATGCAAAGGGAAAAGAAGGAAAGCAGCTTTCCCTGAAACCAGAGTACATGGGTATAACTGAAACTAGAGCTTGACAGACCTATCCTTCCTCTTTCACTGTCTGTCACTGGCTTCATATCTGCTCACAGCAGCAAGCACTTCACAGTGATGGAATTGGGGTCAAAATGGAAACAAGCAAGAGATTCACATGGCTCCATTCCACCAGATATTTTTGTTCTCTACTGCTCTTTCTGCTCTGACAAATTCAATATTTTTAATGAGTCCTGATAATTAAAACTCCCTGGCATTTAATGTGACTGTTATAGCAGAAGACACAAATACCACTCCTAAATTCTATGCTACCACAGTGTGTTCTCTCGGATCACTATTTGTAGCTGATAATTTGCAAGGCAAAAGATACTTTGGGTATTTTTCCTATGGGAACAAAATCAAATGCCATCCTAATTTATTGTTTGCATTATGAGCAGACATCCTACTAACCTTCCAAAGAGTTTTCGTTATAGTGAGAAATAATGTATAGGAATAATAATTTCACATTTATTACCCAAAAGAATGCATTTACTATTAAAACACAAGTACACAATAATAACTGCATGCTTGTTTCATAATTTGCAGTGCAGGTAAAACTTCTATATCCCTTATTCACTTCTTTTTGTAGACTACCAAAAAATAACAACTCCACTTTAAAAAATATTTTTAAATCTTTTCTGTAACTTTTTGTTTTTTCTTCCTTAGTGTTTTCCAGGGTGCCTGACAATACAAATTCGTACCATTTTGTGTATTTTTATTGTGATCTTAATATACTCCGTGGCTCAAGGATGTGTGGTGAGTACTTAAATCAAGTGTCACTTAATTTAGCCCTCTGTTTAAATAACAACCTGGTACATATCCATTAAACACATGCCATAGGCTCCTCTGGTGAATTCCTACTCTTTTTATTGTTCATACATGTTTCTTCGTGTATGAATGAAGAAGCATGTATCTTCAGAGCATGTTTCTTCAAAATTCAAGCCCTTTGCTATAATTTGAACTTTCACTGCCCTGAGTCAGGGTGTTGAATTAGGAATGGCAAAGCAAATTATGCAGATAATACCTCATCAATACCTACAGAAATTTGTATATCAAGCCTTAGTATCCCATAGTCTGCTGATGACATGTACTTTATGGGAAAACTATTTGCAAATGTTCCCCTGGCTTACTAGTTCAATGGCTAATATTTTGTGGCAGACAAGGCATGGTGTCAAATAATGTCACTTATGTCTATGTGGCAACTTATAGAACATAATTCTGTGTAAAAACCAGGAGATATTTTTAGTCCAGGCAGATCAGAAAAGATAATGAGATATTAAAACATGGACAGTATTGCATAATGAGAAGTGCTTACATTGTGCTACTGATGTGATCCATTCACATCTACTGACTAGAAAGCTTCTCTTGTATGAAGGGAACTTGCTCAATAGCTCTGACAATTGACTTCTTTTACTGCAGATTAGCAGCTAGCTCTGCATGGTGGACTTGAATGTCAAATGGGATTTAAACTTCCACCTAAGTATTTGGCATTTAGTTGCCTTGTCAAATTCCTAGCACTCAATCTCAGCATTTTGGCTGCTAATGCTAATGAATTAAACATGTTAGGATACCCAAAGGAAAGGATCCACACAAAAATAGCACGCTAAACACAACTGGAAATACTGAGAAGGCAGATGTCTCAAATCATGCCTCTCTGCGGGATTTAGGCAATATGTTCTGACCAAGAGGAAGGCAGTGATTTCATGAGCAATTCACAGTGCTAACTGAGATGCCAAGCCCCTTATTTTGTATTTTGTGTACTCACTTGTCCCTGGACCTGTACTGAGAACATCTACCGAGCTGATCCCCATGAACTGAATGGGCAGAGGATCCTTTGTCTGTGAATTCCAATGTCCTGAGAGGTACCAAGAATTAGGGATGTTCAGATGTTTCTGGGAATTCCTAAACATCAGCTGTGAGAGTAACACAGCCCTGATAGCACGCAGATATGTATGTGGTTCTTAATGTGCATTTAAGTCCAAAATGCATAGATAGAGATGTGCAGTGCCTGTAGGCTAGCCAGCATCTCAGTATGTTCTGTGTATCTGACTTTAGGATTGAGATGAATATTATGACAGCTGGAACCTTTGTGGATCAGCCCCCATAGATTTGAGACTTACTTTGACCAAATGAAAGAAGCACCATTGTTGCCACTTCAAGATGGTCAAAATGAGAAGCAGACATCACAGAATAGCCTTGGTGGGAAAAAACCTCCAAGATCATCAAGTCCAACCATCATAAGGCCTAAGACAGCACTGAGCATTGGTGGAAGAAGGCAGATTAGAATTCAGAAGTTCTGGCCTCCAACAAGGCAGTGGTCATTCAGTTGCAACCTACAATAGGTCACAAATATAACTTTATCCTTTATTGAAGCAAAAATAGCCTGTATCCATTGAAATGCTTAGGAGAAATGTTAATCAGCAGAAATTATTAGTTCCTGCAAAAGAATAATTCTAGAATTCTCAGCTAGCAGAGGAGCTAGGTGCTGAGGTTTTAGTTGTAGGGCAGGTAGTGTTTCCTGGATGGATTGCACATCATTTATGAAGACCTCATGCATGCCTATGCTTTCAGATGAGTTTCATACTAGCAGCATTTTTAAGGATATTAAACAAAACCACATTAAACTGATTTTTCACTTCACTCTTTCTCATCTCATTTCATAACATCAGCTATTACAAGTTTAACTCACGTTTTATCTGTTATGTCTCATCTTTTTAACTGACTGCAACCCCCTGCAAAATATATTGCTTAATCACCTTTCAGGTTGTCAGTTATTTTACAGCACGCTATAAAATTTCATGATCAGTGGTTAGGATGAAATAAAAAGGTCTAATAACACACTTCAAAAGAGGAGCTTAAGTGCAGGGCCGGGCTTATGTGGCAGTGCCTGTTAAAATCAATTTCATGCTACCATCCCACTCTCCCCGTTCATGCTCTTATCTTCTCCCTTCGTAAGGAGTGAAGGTTGGAGTGCAATTAAAACTGGAGCTCTAGGGGCTTGCATTATTTGCCAGAAATTCTTCCCTTCCTTGGATAGCAGCTCTGAGATGTGTACATGATGTTGCCTTTAGAAGAAGAAATTTCCTCAAGTTTCCCATAGGAAATGCGCTCAAAGATTATTTTATTTCCCAGTCTAGGGAGGAAATAGAACTCCTTGGATAACTGAAACGGCAGGATTAATTAAAGATGAACTTGAATCCTGTGTGATAGCAGAAGTAGCTCTGAAGTGGGGAAAAGATATTCATGTTTAGCTTTTAAATCAAAGATTTAAAAATGTTTTATTTTATATTTGATTAATTGAAATGGATACAATTTACATAGTAAATAAAATAAACATATTTCTTTCTGTGCTCTGTGCAAGAACCTTTTTCACCCATGTGGCCATGTAAAATATTTACTGAAGTTCTTTAATTTTGCAGGAATATGTTGGCTTGAGAATCTCTTGGTTTTGCGCACCGAGAGGTAAATTATTCAATGAAGCCCAGACTTTAATTGGCTGGTCTTACTGTCATCTAATGACCAAAAAGTGTCTGCCACCTAAAACTGAGCACTACAGGAAAAGGAGAGAGATTTTATTAGAGCAGTGAGCTGGATGGGAACTCCATGGCCACATTTTCCCAATTAGAAACCCATTATAGTCAGCCCCCACAGCAGCTGCATTTCTGTTTATTCCATATTTAACTTTCTCCCCTTCTCACCTCTCCTGTCTTTTCTAGGTTGGCTGTATGCCTTGGGTTTGGAATACCAATTCCAGCAGTTCAATAGTTATAATTTCTCCTGGTGGAACAAATAAAACAATGAATGAACTTCCATGTGACACAGCCCACTATGCTTTCCTTTCCTGTGTGGTGGGGACTCTCACCTTGGCAATATTTCTACGTGTATCTTCCTTGCCAAAAATGATTCTCCTGCTTTTTGTTACAATTTTGTACATAGTTATTCTGGAACTCAGTGGTTACAGAAAAGCAGTGGGGTAGGTATCTTGCAAAGTTAAAGCAATGGGTATTTCTGTACAGGTAGTCATGACATTAACTACTCATCTGTGAATTTTCTCTAGCATTCAGTGCTGCATAGGGCTAACTACTCAGTAGACCATAAGAACTACTTAAGAAAGGGAAAAAATCCCAGGAATTGTAGGATCTATACTATCCATCAAGAAGAAATCAACTTTGAGGAACTAGCAACCATTGCCCCATTATTGTGTAGTTTTATGCTAACGTACCTCAGCTGAACACGTTGCGGTCTAATTGCAATATGAAATAGAAAAACACTGTTAAAGACCTTACTGCCATGTTTCAGCATCCCTCAACCAATTCTAATTTCAGTTAAGCTTCTGAGTGTTTTTACATTTCCTAGTTAAAAGCATGCACACACATTACAATAATGTATAACATAGAAAAAGTCCTCAAGAAGTTGAATGTTGAAGGTGTGATGCAGTGACTGGATTTACTGTCACCCATCTCCCTGCTTGTGTGAGCCTCTCCAGAAAAGGGTAGTGATGAGGGGGTACACCTAGCTTCTAAACTAAAGATTGGGTATTAAAAATATGCAGTGTTATGCATTAAAAAAAACTGGAATAACCCATTTACTTTCCTTTTATTTTTAAGGGGTGGCTCCTTTTATATGCGTGGCTATGAACCAATACTGGCCATTTTGCTATTTTCTTGTGCTTTGGCACTGCATTCCAGACAGGTGGACTTGAAGCTGCGTCTGGACTACCTCTGGGCTGTGCAGGTAAGTCACAGGACTTCTCCTTCTAGTATCCCATGCACACAGAATGATGTCTGACTTTTTGAATTGGCTTGCAAATACTTTCAGAACAAACTAGTTTGATTAAGACACTTCCAAAATTGTTCATATCTATGGGGGGTTTATAGATAAAAATTATTAGACCTTTCCTTCCACAGACACGTGAAATTAATTTGCTCTGGAGAAGTGATTTTTTTTTTGTTTGTAGTTGTGCCATAACAGTACATCATTAATAAAGTAATATATTTTTATCTAATGTGGGTTATGAATAGAGAGAATTTCAAACGTGGGAAATTGACTGTTAGCAATATAAACTTGAGATAAAGAAATTAAATCCACAGGATTGTTTTCATCTCATAATACAAAAAGGGGTGAAAATAAGTGAATGTTCAGGTAAACTGAAAAGAAGCAAATAAAACTGATAAAAGGAAATACTGCTACATGTATCATGCAATGAAACCATGGAACTCTTTTCCAAAGGAAGATCAGAATGTTATTTAAATAGCAAGTGCACGGACTTCTTGAAGATATATTGCCTAACTGTCATAATCACAGCAAAACCTACAGAAATTCTATTAGCCATCAGCAGGGTCATCAGGAAATGTCAGCCTCCTGTCACAGCTCTCAGCAGTCCTGTTTCCACCTCCAAAGTGTTTCACTGGCCCCCGAGGAAAGGAGAAAGTCGAAGGAGATGTACATTTGCTTTGCTGGAATTTGGAAGTTGCCTTTCTGATAAATCTTATGCTCTTGTAGTTCACAGAGGTCACATCCTGTTCTTGCCTACACCCTGTTAATTATGCTGTTAAGAGGACTGTATAAATCATCACAGTGCTTGCTTTTACGTGCAAGATCAAGACTGGAACACACGGGTTGAACACGTCCCTGACTCTACGGTGTTACCTAGAATGGAAAAATCAGGAATGGCTTAACTCCGTCACCTTCTACGAAGAGTTTTTCAACCTCACATAGAATCATAGAATGGTTTGGATTGAAAGGGATCTCAAAGCTCATCTCGTTCCAACCCCCCTGCCATGGGCAGGGACACCTCCCACCAGCCCAGGTTGCTCCAAGCCCCATCCAACCTGGCCTGGAACACTGCCAGGGAGGGGGCAGCCACAACTTCCCTGGGCAACCTGTTCCAGTTAGTCTCTGTTGGGATTGTTGTTTGCCTGGATGTCCAAGACCATGCCCACTTCCTTTATCATGTTTCAAGTTTATCTTGTTCTATAATTTCTGTGGACTCTGTTGTTCTATAATTTCTGTGGACTCTGTGCTGTTTAACTGAATCAAGAATGCATGATCACTTAATTTTTGTCCTATGACCTGCAGTATTGATAGGTGTTGTGCCTGTCAGCCTCAGAAGGTTGTTTTGGGCAAACCAATGATAGTTGCCCCTTGCTGTGGTGCCAAATATAGGTTTCAGGTGGAAAAAAAACCAACCCTGACTTTGAAACTCAGAGCAGCACATGACTAGTAGCTGTAGAGTGGGTATCTTTATATAGATTGACACCTGGTGGAGGTATGTGAGTGCCATGTGATCCATGAATATGAGACCTTTGGTACGTTATTCATAGCCATGGAATAGAGTAGCCAGCAGTAAAGTGCTGTTGTGCCATCCTGTGGCCTTTCAACAGGTCAAGAGTGAGTACCAGCATCTGAAATGCTTTCCATCGTGCCAGCTACTGCAACTTGCATGGTGAATTGTGCATCTCTAAGTCATGTACTGCTTAAAGATTCTTAGTTTTAAGTTGGCTTTTAATTAGCAATCAATTAGTTTCAAAAATTCAAGTACAGGAAAACTAACAGGATTCTTGTCTGCTAAAAGACCAGAACTGGACAATAGTAAAGGAAGAATTATAAACTGTCTGCTTTCTTGGGGCCAGGTTTTACAGAAATACCTAGTCGTCTACCACTATTGTCAAAACCATTGTGCACTCACTCTGAAGGACAATAAGGGGAGTTAAGACATATGGATGCCTATCACATTTCAGTCATGTCCAGCAGCACCTTCAGGTACCATTTCAAAAAGTACTTTTCATCTGAGAAGATCAAATGCCGTTTTCAGATCTTTTCAATTGTAAATCAGGTACTTATGTGGTACCACCTTGTCTGTGAGATTTGCATGATAATAATCAGAAAGGGAAAATAAATCAGTGTAGGTATAAAATTCAGAAATTAGGGATCAATATAGTTTCTTTGAAATCAGTATGCTGGGAAGATGCTTGGCCTCTTTGATGAGCTGGGCATATGCCCTTGTTCTTCTCAATTCCACATGGAAGATCCATTCCTTGTAGAATAAATAATAGGGGATAACATGTTGTAAGGAATATTGTCCTGTTTTCCAGTCTGTGTATTGGTTGTAAATGATACTGAATACAAGGGCTAGTGTTAAATGCTCTGGGAAGACAATTGGTTGGAAATATCTATATGTGAAAACTGCCTTTGAATAGTTGGCAAATGCCAAGCTGCTTATTGCTTAACAATCTTTAAGAGGAGACAAGGGTAAAAACCCCCTTCCTCAGTGACAGTTTTCCCCAGCTGCTGGACTGAAGGGGCCCTGTATAAGGTTAAACAACGTTCTTGGTCACGCTTCTCTACAGCTGCAGCACTGTTTACCAGTGAAACACGTTGGCTTAACTTGGTTACATGCTTGGTAGCAGAAGTTTTAGAAGGACCATTGCCTAGAGAAGGGCAATGTGGCTGACCCCTCCCTGGCAGTGTTCCAGGCCAGGTTGGATGGGGCTTGGAGCAACCTGGTCTGGTGGGAGGTGTCCCTGTCCATGGCAGGGGGGTTGGAATGAGATGAGCTTTGAGGTCCCTTCCAACCCAAACCATTCTGTGATTCTATAATTAATACCATTATTAATAAGAATATATAGATAGATATATCAGTGGTCTTTGCTGGGGCCTGAGGAAAACCCTTTTCCACAGCTTTTGTCTGCCCCATCAGGAAAAAAGTGTGTTTTGAGGAAAGGCAGAATTCAAACAAGAAAAACCAATTTAGAAAAATGACAGAGCTTCAAGCAAAGCTAATCTCATTTCCGTGCATCCAGGTTACATAACCAGAACACAAAGATAATACAGTATGATTTATGTACATGGTGTGGAAATAATGTACAATTTTTCTGATAGATGATAAGTTGTTAAAGCATTTCTGTTTGTACTTAGTGTTCACATGTCAGTGGTGTTATAGATTCTTGTTGATTTTGCTAGGTATTTTCTGTGCCGAATTTAACCCTTCTGAATATTACAGTATTTCCAGAACATATCTAGTTTGGGGGATTTTGGGGGGGGGGGGGGGGGAGTTAACAGGCAGTGGGAGGAGAGTTTCAATTTCTACATAACACTGTTGAGTAACTCTGTGTGCCTCATATGACAATAACTATGACTAGCAAATATAGGAGCATTTTACTTATTTGTGACTGATAAGCACTTTTGCTTGTGCAAATTATTCAGCAAATCTGGAAGAAAGAAAAAGAAAAAAAAAAAAAAAGGAGGGGGACACAGATAAATACAAGCAATAAATTAATGAAGAATTTAAAACTGCCCAAAAAAATTGAGTTGCTCTCTCACCCAGGTTTTGTCAGGGGAGGAAAATAAGAGTAATACAGTGATGCGACTGATTGTTGCATTCTTTAGGGAATAATAGAATATCATTCAGATGTTTTTTCTCATCTGTGACACTTGTGAGGAATGTATTTTACAGTTGGTAGGCAAGGCTTGCCAGATGTGCTTGCACTTCCTCTTCAAAACCTGGCCCTATTGAAGCAGTCATGGGTGTCTTCCCTGGGGTTTTAGTGCCACCTTCAGGTACCAAGATGTTCCTGTGGCACCAGAAACCGTGGCTTCTTTCTAGCTGTATCCTGAAACAGTGAATTTTCATGTGATAACTCTTCAGTCAGTGACTTTGCAAAATGCAATAGCTGTTAATTAGACTGATGTCAAAAGCTGTAGTACCAAAGAATGTTTTAAATTTTGTCACCAGGTTCCAAGCAAAAAAAAAAAAGCCTGCTTTTAAATACTGCAGCTATGTAAGTACAGTTCAGTTCTGCCAGGAATACCAAACAGGTGTAAGCAAAAAGCAGGATGTGAAAAATGATGTTGCTCATGCCTATGTATTTCCTTTCTTGTTTATTTTCACAATAATCACCCTTGTTTTTTAAGCCAGAAGCTATTGCATAAATATCATGCTGGCAGCTTTCCTTAATTAACCAATAGGAACAAGTGTTATTTAGCTGTCTGGATAATATTTCCACCAGGAATGTAAATACCTGTGATCTGTGCTATTTTAATCTTTCTCCAGCCCCAAGTACTCCCCCTCCCTTCTCAGTGTCTGTTTTGCCTGGGAAAGGGTGATGCCCACACATCCTTTTATCTCAGCTGCTCAGAAAGTAGGCACTAGGAGTTCATGAGTCATAAGGAGGAAGAAGTTTTCATTGCATCTCCCTGAAGGGCAGAAAGCAGGGAAAAGGTGCAGAAAATACCAATAATTGGTTTTTTACCTCCCCTTCACTCCTTACCTTCCCTTGCAAGAGAAACAAGGCTATCTTTCTTCTTTCCCCAGGCAGCTCCTGAGGGGCTGCATATATAAGAACTGCCTAAGGCAGTGCAGGGTGGGAGGATGGATACTCAAAATGTGTGCAGTAGTAGCAGAGAGGGTACACTTCAGCTTACATCCCTGGCAGATCGCTTTAATAAAGGCAAGATGTAGACAGTAGCATGTCTGGGTGATGCAAATGCAGCCCAGCTGTAGATGAGGTGCTGAGGGACATGGGGTAGTGGGGAGCTGGCAGTGCTGGATTAATGCTTGGACTTGATGATCTTAGAGATCATTTCTAACCAAGGCTATCCTATGATTCTATAGCAGTATTAACCCTGTGTGTGGTCTAAGCTAATACACCTTGTTTTTCAGCACAATTAAGTAGCTCAGAAGGAGTGCTACACTAATTTCATGGCTGTTTTGCTTCTGGGTCTGAGGTTAGGTCAATGCAGAACTAACGGATTTTTTTATTCAGAACATGAATTCAGTTTGCAAATCAATTTGCTGTCATCAGGAGTAAAATTTCCCATTTCCAGTATAATGTAAAAATGGAGTTGTAAGCTTGGTTTGGTTTTTTTATTTTATTTTTACTATTAGAACATTTAAATTCCACCAGTCATACTAAATGCAAGAGGCTGTTACACATGCTTATGGACAACAATAAGTCAGAGTTATACCACCAAAATAGGGGAAGGATGTTTTAAGAAAACAGCACATGAAATTGAAACAGCAAAAACAGCATCAGGTAAAGAGCTCACACAAGGGAAATGGGTACTCACTTAGAATAAAAATTTCATGTATATTTCTTGCAGAGCTTAACTGCTATTTAATGTTTACTGATATTTCACCTCTGGAATAAATTCTGATTCTTTCTACACAAATTAGGGGAGGAGCTGAGAGTTTATTTCAAAAGGGAATGATTCCTGAAGTTGTGTTTATAAAACCAGTTCTCTTTCAGCATTCTTTCTACTTGTAAAGACATTTGAGGATACAGAAGTAAACTGCAAGGCAAAGTAGGCTGTGTGATCTGAATATAAAGGTTGTTTCCTAAGTTTTGTCGTGGAAAGCAAAAATTATTGTCCTGGAAAAAATACAAAACAAAACACATGAAAACAATACTGTAAGACTATAAAAGGCAGGAGGTGACTGGTGTTCTCCTACTTAGACAGGAATGGATAGTGAGAAAAGTATGTGGACCTTGTAATAGAGCAGGATAGCAAATTCTAGATACAAAAGGGACATCAACAAAGATTAGAGCAGATTCTTCAGTGGTTTACGTGACTGTCATTTCTCAGCAAGGGCTGAGAACTTGGCCTTCCAGTCTTCTGCTGATGTGACTAGGTAAACAAAATCATACTAGGATCATGGCAGAAGATTTGTGTTATGGTTTTGTGAGTGTGGTTGAAGAGCAAAGAATGAGCTGTGATGTCTATGAGATGAATTATATGGTACTGCTCAAACGTTTCCTAACTGAAATCAGATGTGGGGCCAAAAGTTACCCTAACAACAAGGGGCAAATTCCAGAGAAGTAACATTGCAGAAGAGTCTACTAAGGACTAGGCTGGAATTTGCAAATCTGGAAGTCCCAGATTAGACCCCTAGATAAAGAGTATTTTCCCAATAAGGGGTCTGATTTGTAGAATCGTTTCCTGATGCGTGGCTTCCACTAACTCCTGTGATTCCAGATCCTGGTGCCCTGGGTTAAGGCCCTCAGCAGTGTTAATTCCTAGGCAGTCATTCACATGAATGATAGAATTTCTATTTCTGTTGTGCACAGAAATTTCTGTGTGCAGGCACTGTGTATGTTTTCATGACAAATACCAGAGTAATTCAACTCTAGAAATGCTAATTTTTTTTTTTTCTCTTAAAATATATTTTTTTAATTGTGTATCATTCCTAAGGATGTGCAATTTGAAAACTTTTTTTCTCTGTTGAACTTACTATCTTACCAGGTCTACCACCATTTTACTGCCAAATGACATAGGTTTGCTTTATACACTGGTGATACTTCAGGCTTCTTCATTGAAAGGTGGATCAAATACTGCTATCACTGTCTCCACCTGCTTGGGAAGTAACTGGCCAATACGATTTAAGTGGGATTATTCTAGATTTTTTACTCTGTAAAAATATCCAGGGCCTATTTAAAAGAGCAGAGAACTACAGAAGACACTGATACACTTAATTGATCAAGCCCTGAATGTAATCATTGGCCCGGAGAATTTGGCTTGAATTGCCAATGACTTAAAGGGATTTTGCCCCAGTGTAAGAGCATGATGTAGGAGAACTGTTCCCACTCTTCTTTGCAGGCATTATTTTGCTCAGGTTAATTTCAAAGGATGAATTAATGCAATCTACTTGATGGCTTCAGCTAAATTTCTGCTTTTTGGAAAGGATTTTCTTTTCTCTATCCCTGCAGGCAGAAGAAGAGAGAGATGATATGGAGAGAGTCAAGCTGGATAATAAAAGAATTCTCTTCAACCTGTTGCCAGCACATGTTGCACAGCACTTTCTTATGTCAAATCCAAGAAATATGGTAAACCACGATACAATTTAAATACATGGTGATGTTGGATGGGTGTAAGCCTGTGTATCTTGGGTCATGTTTCAACTGTATGTTTTCAAGCAAGGCTTGGACTTATAAAATTTCATTCATGTTAAAAGGAATAGTTTTGTAAAACCTAGTGTTCAAGAATTAAATTTGGATTATTTCTTTAGCTGTAGTGTCCTCTTTCTCTGAAGAATTTTAATACGGAGCAGGATAAGGGCTGCATGTCTGCATGCAAATCACTAATAATTTTTTTTTAGGCTACTTAGAATATTGAGATTTATCACAGTATTTCATGAGCTCAGTTTTGTTGTAAATGGTTAAGTGTATGAACTGCCAGACACTTCCATATGAACCACTCTAGTTCTGGAAATACGCCACCATTACCAAACCCATCCATTCAAAGTCAAAACCAGAGAAATGCACTCACCCAAGGAGGACACAGTAGCTTTTAACATCAAAGGCTGCAGTGATTAAAGAAAGTGGTTCAGGAAGCCCTTACCAGAGCCCTCCTGGTGCAGCTGCACTACCTGCAGCACTGGAGTAGCCATAATAGCCATGATGCCACTCTGGAGAGTTTAGATCAATGTTTTTGAACCACAGAAGAGTGGTTTTACTTTCTGTGAGGCCTCCAAATTCTTAAGCAGAAACTTTACTGTTCAGAACATTGTTAATGTTGAATACAGGACACCACAACTCAGGGACAGACATAAAAGAGCGAGGCTGGTTTTGTGCTGCGGGGTAAAATTGTTCTGTCTCTTGTTTTAGCTATAAAACAAAATTGAGAAATTGCAGTTATATTTCTCATACAATAAAACTTCTACAACTGTTAAGACTTTCTGCAAATTTTTTTACTCACTGCTTCCATGTCTAAATAGAGAAAAAGACTAAGTTTTTTCAGTGGGTTTAATAGCTTAGGTGTTAATGTTCTTTTGTGTTTTTGAGTGGAGAGATCTTTCAATGTTTTTTTAATAAGGCTGGCTTTCTACCAAAAATGATGGCTTTTGTCCTAGCTATTGCTTAGCAGTAGAATAGATATCATAATAATGATGCCTGGTTTAGATTAATCTTTTAAAATAAAACTTCTATCTGCTCATGAACTGCAGGACCTTTATTACCAGTCATATTCACAAGTGGGAGTGATGTTTGCTTCCATCCCAAACTTCAATGATTTCTACATCGAATTGGATGGCAATAATATGGGAGTGGAATGTTTACGCCTGTTAAATGAAATTATTGCTGATTTTGATGAGGTAAGGTCTAAACACTTTGTCTTTTGACCGTATCAGTTCTACCAAATTACTGTCAACAGAGATTATTGTAGTAACTCAGCGTATCTCAAACTGCCTAAATAAAACACTGCTGCAATCTTCCTATTTAATTGTAGTTGGTGTCCACTGGTCTTCTCCAAAGTGCCCAGTTTGTAATTTTAGGCATGTGAGTCTGACCTCAAATTCCTCTAATTAAGAGTATTAAAATGCAAGGCAACAGTAGTTTTTTCAATGACCTCCAAGTGGGAAAGCCTCAATTTACCAAAAATAATATGGTTTCATCAAAATTTGCACATATTATCTGATAACTACGGTTGCTTGTCTAAAATATTATGTAATATTTAACAGTTTTATGTTTTAAACAAAGCTTATGGACAAAGAATGTTATAAGGACATAGAAAAGATCAAGACAATTGGAAGTACATATATGGCAGCTGTGGGACTTGTACCTACTTCGGGAACTAAGGTAAGATTTGACATGACGGTCACTTGTGGAGAAACTATTCTCCTTCAATTTCCAGAGGAACCTCAGAAACACAGCTAACTCTGTGTGATTATAGATAACTTGTATTACTTCTTTACAACAATTTAAATCCGAAATTCAAAGAACTGTAGCCTGAAAAGAAAAACTGCTATCCCAGCAGTTTCTCATGTGGCTTCATTTCAGATTTCAGTTTGCAGCTCTGGATTCTCTGCAAATTGGCATATAAAGCTCCCAAGTCAGAGTGGTAGTGGTTTAAATCCAGTGTCTTAGATGACCTTGGAAGATGCAGGGAAGAGGAGACTCTAGGTGTAATGAATTGCTGCAAAACTCACACAAGAATATAAAATGTGATTTTTTTTTTTCTTTTTTTTTTATATTGAAATATGAGTGCAACCTACAATCAAACAGTCTCTGCCAAACCCCATCATGGACAGAAACTTAGTGCTAGGTACATTGCTACACTTTACCCTCCAAATCAGCTCTTCTTGGTCTCTACTGCTGGCGTTCCTTTTGCCCCTTTAATTACTCAGCAATAAAAAAAAGTCAAAGTCATTTCAGACCCACTTGCTCTGGGGCACAGCTCTTCTGTATCCTCATTACTACCCCCAAGAATGTTTCTCAGCTTAAGTTTGTGTCTTGGGACAGAGATTTCCTAGACTTTCATGGAGCATCTGGAAAAGCAGAGAACCCTGTGGACAGTATACTGAATATATTGTATACAGGGTACTATGCACATGAATAATTATATTAATAAAATTAATAATATGAGCAATATAATGAAAATTAAAGCAACCTATGCATCTCACCTGCCCAGAATTTCCAGACAACTCTACCCTGTTCTGATATGGATGACGTAGAGGTACGCTTGTGCATATGGTTTAGCATTGCAAAATGACACCAAATTAGAAGGCAAAAGCAAAATGGCCAGAAGAGGGCCTGTGAACTCTCTAGCAACAATTATCCTTGTTAAGTAAATAAAAAAACAAGGCCACAGTGAAATCAACTGTTAGAATCATAGAATAGCCTTGGTTGGTAAAGACCTCTAAGATCACCCAGTCCAACCATGAACCCAGCACTGCCCAGTCACCACTACCCCATGTCCCTCAGCACCACATCTACACAGCTCTGAAATCCCTCCAGGGATGGGGACTCCCCCACTGCCCTGGGCAGCCTGGGCCAGTGCTGGGGAACCCTTTCAGTGAAGAAATATTCCCTAATGTCCATTCAGAACCTCCCCTGGCACAACTTGAGGCCATTACCCCTCATCCGATCATGTAGAAGTACATCACATGCAACTAATTTTCTGGTCTGCAGGGTATTTACAACTGATGCTTTCCTTTGTATCATTCCCAGGGATTTATATATTACAAAATGGTATTTTTACAGCTCTGTTTACGCTCAAATGTTTGACTCCTGGGTCCTGAAACCGGCAAAAAAAAAATTGATCCTTTGAATTGATCACAGCTTTGTTCGGTGTGATCTCAGGCAAATGGGCAACGGCATACTTGTGTGTCTGCTATAAATGCTCTTTGAACTATAATCCTGAAAACAAGTGTGTTATTGGGTAACTTAGGCAGCGCATGTTCCAAAACCTAAACATGTTTATCTCCTGTGTTTTACAGTTGCTAACTGAAGGGTCAGCTGAGTTAGCCCAGTACTGAAGATACCGCTCTGAGCTTATGATAGTAATGCATTTTAAAGCTCTGCAGAAGGTCTGCTACAGGGCTCATTCTCTGAAATCTTGAGGCAAATTTTGATCTTTTCTGTACAGACAGAATTTAACATTCTGTATTTCAAAAAACTTAAAGATCTGGTATAAAACTGCCCACGTTCTTTACTTGTACTTGGGGTTTAAGCTCTTCTGTGGTCTCTTCCCAAGGTGTGATGTAAATGAGTAGAAATCATTCACATTCTCTTGGCAGCTTCCCACTAGGACCTCAGCATGCAGCTATGTATTAGAAGTCCGATGATCCTGGGTATCTTGTCATGTGCAGACAATCACTGCCAGCCAGCACACAGCCCCTGGGCTGCCCTACAGAGTCATAAGTGTCATTGGGGAGCCACAAGAGACTGAAGCATTTCTGGTCCTCCTTCTGCCAGCTTCATCAGAAAATCTGGCACACCCTCTGATTTTGAGCCACCAATTTCATAGTAGGATTTGGACATGAGCAGAAAGCAGTTAACTGGGGTTAACTGTGATCTGAACTGAGGATATTTACACACATAAGAACCCAGTACCCTGAGGAAGTTGTATAATTAAATCCCATATTTTACAGGAGTGTTATTTCTGCAGCTTGACTTCAGCAGGTGACTATAGTAAACAAACATTGTCTCTGTCAGAGTGGTTATGCTGTGATGCTCTGGGCAGTCTTTCCAGTAACTACTCCTCTGATGTTTAAATAAATAATTGCTTGCCAGTTACATCACCAGGGCAGCACACAAACCAAGCTCTTTGTAGATCTTTTGCACAATAGAAGTTCAGTGTGTGTGGGAGGAGCCCTTTGAAATTACGTCTGTGATTTCACCAGGGTCCTGACTTTGTGGTGTTCTTCAGTGCAGGTTCAAAGGAGTTTGCCAGTAATCCTTTTGAGAGGCATCTATCACCTGCAGCACACCCAGTATTTGTCATCAGTCCCCTCTCCTGCAACTCTGAGGGACACTGCACGAAATCAAAGCATCCGTTGGGCAGCAAAGAAATGGAAGGATAAGGAGTATAAAGAAGATTAGAGGATTAAATAAAACTATACACTCCTCCCTCCCTCCTCCAGACATTCAATATTCTTCTCATCCTCTGTTGGAAGTGTAGCCATCGGCTCTTTAAACTTAATTCTTGTTCTTCCTTTGTCTTGGTGAGGCTGGAAAAGAGTAGAGGTAGTTGATATGGCCAGAAGCAGAATGTCAGAGACCCAGGCAGGTAAATAAAAATATCCTTCCTAAAAATTGGGAGTAGACCAAGGATGACTCATAATTTTTTGCTAGTGCTTTGCTCTAATTTTTGTGAACTTCACAGGCACGTGAAGGAACCCTTCCAAACTGAGCTACATAAAGCAAACAGCAACCTGTTTCTCAGGCTTCTCAGCCACTGTCAAGTACTCCATTTATACAATCTCACTATCATGACAAAAACCCGGTGAGCTCTCATCTCATGCCAGCTGCCACAGCCCTCTTGTGCAACACCCTACTGAAGCTCGGCTGCTGCTGACCCCGTGTTTTTTTCACCATATCCTACCTTTAGCCCACTTTCACTTTGCAAATCTGTTCAAGAATTCATATTTATGATCCAAATAGAAGCACAACAGAAGAGCAACCATACTGAGACAGGTCAAAGGTCTGTTCTAGTAACCTGTCATTAACTCACCAACAGTAGACCCAGGGGAAGGGCGTGAATTATGGGACAAACATGCAAACCTCTCTTCTACTTTCTAGTGATATGCTGCTTAAGAAATTCTAAAGATACAGAAAATATCTTCATCAGACAATCATAGAATGGTTTGGGTTGGGAGGGACCTTTAAAGGTCATCTAGTCCAACCCTCCTGCAGTGAGCGGGGACACCTTCAACTAGATCAGGTTGCTCAGAGCCCTGTCCAGTCTGACCTTGAATGCTTCCAGGGATGGAGCATCTACCACCTCTCTGGGAAACCTGGGCCAGTGTTTTACCACCCTCATCGTAAAAAATTTCTTCCTTATATCTAGTCTAAATCCACCCACTTTTAGTTTAAAACCATCACCCCTTGTCCTATGGCAACAGGCCCCGCTAAAAAGTTTGTCCTCATTTTTCTTTTAGGCCCCCTTTAAGTAATTTTGCTGCTTTGTAGCAAATATTTCTTCCACGAGTTTGACTAATGATGATTGAATCTAGCTAACTTCTGGAATCCATGATATCCTCCAAAAATGAGTTCCACAGTTTAATTAGACTGAAGTTGTAAAAATTGTTTTCTTATGTTTTATTTTTGGCTTTTTTTTTTTTACAAATTGATACTTCAGCGTTTCAATTGATCCCTTCTGGTTCTTTAGCTTTAATCCATTTAGATATGTTTTATAACAACTCACCTCAGCTTGCCTGGAAGGGAAAAAAAAATTGGGGTGTTCTGCATCTCTCAGACTGAAACCTAACAGGAATGTTGTCAATTGGAACAGCATGCACCCCATGGAGCAAAAACCCCAGAGGGAGAAGAGGGCAGAAACTATAGTTATTAATAATCATCAGGCAAAGCAGTTTTGTAAGAAAGCAGGTTACATTCCCTGCCACACTCACAACAAACATCTGCAGCTCTCTAGCAACAGAACCACTTTACCATGGGAACTTTGCTTTCCATTCTTCCCAGAAATCAAGAAAAGAGAGAAGAAGAAGAAAAAAAAAAAGCATTCAGCACTTAAGAAAAGAATGCATGTGCTGTAGCCCCCATCAAAAGTTTCTTTTCACAAACAGCAAAATGGGTTAGATTCTTTTCCTAAGCCATCCAGCCTGTGATTTTCATTGGTTTTCACTCCAGTATTTCACCTGCCTCTCGGTACCATACAAATCTAATGTGCAATACTATTTTTTTCCTAGGCTAAAAAATCAATTTATTCTCATCTGAGTACACTGGCGGATTTTGCAATAGAGATGTTTGACGTTCTTGATGAAATCAACTATCAGTCTTACAATGACTTTGTCCTGCGCGTTGGTAAGTCACGTTTCTACAATTACCACACGAGCAGAACATTGCTGTTTGTTGGCTTTCCCTGTGCTTTCTGCAAAGGATAACCTGTCCTGCACTCAGGGTTCAAACTGAGCATCCTCCTTGAGCGGGAGAGTCACAGCCATGTAGAAGGTCAGCAGGCTGGATGGTGAGCATCAGCGTTAAGGAATTATAATTGTGTCCAATTATAATTATGTCCAATTCCAGCGTGTTTACTTAAAAAAACAAAAAGGTGGCAAAATCAGTCAGAAATGTAGAATCGAATTCTGTGGTTTCCCCCCAAAATATGCTTGAGCCTTTTTCATGTACTCTTGTCTTCTTCCAGTGGCTCCCTTGTCTGAGTGGTCTAGGACTGACAACCAATGTGACACACTTCCCTTGCCACACTCCTTGTGCCTTCCAGACCACTATTTCTGGTCCACCTGGAAAACCTCCATTAAAAGGCTTTATAGGAGCAACCACAGTGGAAATCATAGCAAACAATTAAAGATCTTTAACAGTTTGCCCTAAATTGTTCTACAGCTAAACTCTGCACTGCTTTTCTTCTTTTCTTAAAATGAACAAAAAAAGAAAATCCAAAAATTTGTGATGGGCCAAATTTTTCTGCTGTCTATCATACTGCATTTCCAATAAGATATCTCTCTGTATGTCTTTATTTTGTTTCTAAACCTCTTACAAATACAGAAGTCCAATTGGCATTAATTTAACATATATTATATCCTATGACCAGAATAATTCTGAAGCACTTGTGTTAAATCTGCCTTGCAGGATTCATGTTTCCCTTGGATAATATGCTGTGGTGTCTGAAACCAAAGTCATTGTTTTGATTGCAGGTATTAATGTGGGGCCAGTAGTGGCTGGAGTCATTGGAGCCAGGAGACCACAGTATGATATCTGGGGGAACACTGTCAACGTGGCCAGCCGGATGGACAGCACTGGAGTGCAGGGGAAAATTCAGGTGGGTGCATTCCGAGACAATTTTGCAAACTTCACGTAACTCCTCTTTTATATTTGGTTACGTTTTCACTGGAAAATGCAGCCTCACTTGATCCTGTGGCTCTTATGGAAAAGGCAACATTCTCCAGATGATGCAAGCCTCAGAAGTAGAGTTGTTTTCCATTATATACGCTTCACTACTTAGAGGCAAGAAAATCCTCAAACAAATCATTTCCCATCAGGAGAAACAGAGTTCTCTGCTGCATTGCACACAGTTGGAGGCTAGCCTGGGAATGCCAACACTGCATGGGCCAGTCCTTCTGCTTTAGGAACTTTGCCTGAATAAGGACTACAAGGGAAGGACCTATGTCCACTTGCATCCTGCTGCATTTTATGTAGCATAAAAGTTCTTTGGATATTTTGGATAAGCAAGGCTACACAGACAGAGGATGTTGTTGTTCTACTAGAGCTTGGCTGGAAGCCATGCTGCACCTCTCAAAATCACAATGAACTCTTGCAGTCCTTTATCCAAAATACCTGTCTAGTCTCCAGGGTTCAAAAGTTCTTCTGGAGTAAATTAACGTCACTGGAACTGATCCAGCTTACAACAGTGGTTACACATTTCTGTTCGACCGAGATTAATCTGGCTCTGTAATTATTCAGCTCAAGACCAGAAGTTCTGCTTCTTAGATGCCAGTTTGGTCAGTAATTTTTCATTCCTTAAGGAAATCCTAATTCATTCTGCTTATGCCTATTTCTTGACAATGAAGTAAAATGGGGAGGGGTGGGCAGTGCTAGGATTAACCTTAGATCAACAGGAAAAACTAATAGTCCTTTTTTTTTTCTGTCTTCAGGTGACAGAAGAAGTTCAGCGGATATTAAAAAGGTGCAGTTACGAATTTGCTTGCAGGGGTAAAGTCAGTGTAAAGGGAAAAGGCGAAATGTTGACCTATTTCCTGGAAGGAAAGGCTGATGGAAATAATTCACAGACGCGGTCTTTAAACTTAGAGCGGAAAATGTACCCTTACGGGAGAGCAAACATTCAAACCAAACTGGGCACCAGCTGCCCCTCGGTGTCCTCAGCCTCAGCCAGCTTTACTGTAAACGCTGGGCTTGGAGCGGGTCAAGCGTCTGCCACTCACACAAATCAAACACTGCATTATCTTCCCTCTGTGCCGGCGGTGAAGGAGGCATAGAGCAAAGGAGATTTGGTTGTGCCATTCGCAGCAAACTTGGAGAGCAATGGTTGCCTGAATTTTTACCAAGAGCTCAGAGGTCATAGGCCATGGCATTAACCAAGGACCACTACAACCCAACCAAAGAGAACTTGGGGACTATGGAACAAGCTGTTGGGATGGAACATATAAGGGCTAGCAATTCTGTTAGGAAAAATCAAAACCTGATTTTCTGGAAATGAGGAATATTTTCTTGGCATTTTTAAAGGGTAAATGAAAAAAAAAATGACATAAACGTGCAAGCAATTATTTATATGTGTGTGTGTATATATGTTTTAATCTATATATGCACATATACAGTCCTGTGTAGACTTAATAGAAATTTATAAACATAAAAATATGTATTTATTTACACATCCACCTGCAATGACATAGCAAAGAGATTTCTCTTTCTGTCATAGCCAGCGTTGTTGGGCCTGGGATTAGCAAAGCTGCATTTAACTGTGGAGCAATTGGAGACTCTCCAAGGCTACAGCAAGAGTTAGAGAAACCGTGCTCCCAGTGCAGGAGTTAAAGCAATGAGAGCAGTGTTCATTGTGCTGCCAATGGCAGGTTCAGCTAACTGCTAAACCCTCTCTATTTTTTAAAATTCTCCTTGCATGCTCCAAAGACTTCCAAAAAAATAATCCCAATTCAAACTGTAACACTAGGATATGAAGTAGATAAACCACAGAGCTTAAAGGTTTGACAGAAAAACAGTATATATTCTTTCCATTAAAAAAAAAAGAAAGGGAGAGGGGGGCTGGTAGAGTTTAGGAGCTGCTGCTGCTTCAGCAATCATTGGACTCTGTGCAAGAGAGAGGAGCACACTGCAAGCAGAGCAACGTGCTTCTGCAATATAGAAACATTCCTTTCTGAACAGTGCTGATTTAACTGAAGAGCAGAAGGATGGTAATACTTCAGGCTTTTCCAAACAGCAGAGGTCCTGTGGCTCAGTTCCAGGATTCAGCTTTACCTTTCCAAACAGCTCAACGACCAGTGCTGTGCCGGTGACAAACATGCTGTTGCTAGCTTTGTGACACTTGTATGCTTGCCAACATATTCTCACATCTTAATTGATTTTTTTAAATATATGCCACGGTTCTATTATATCTTGATTCTACCCAGGCTCACTCTTCAAAGCTGTACAATTATAGAAAGCTATAATTCTGAGGAATGAGCACAGTCAAGCTTTGCCCTAATGAGGAGCACAGTGGTACGTGTGCCAGGAGAGGAGGCCTGCTCTTAATCTGCATAAAAGGGAACATATTTTGACTGCTTTTTCCTTTAATGCAGCCCACACCCTATAGTTCAGGGTTTCATCTTGAAACACTGATCTGGATGTGAAATGTGGAGTGCAGCTCTGTACTTCAGGTGAGGGCAATTGGAGGTCATCTGTGCCCCACGGACAGGTGTCATACTGTCCTGGGGGGGATGCACAAGCAAACCCACCTCATGGCTTTCCAAAAGAGATGCAAAACTTCATGTTGTCTAAAAACATGCAAAACTTCCTTTTAATGGAGAGAAAAAAAACCCCAACCAACCATCCAAACAAAAACCCACTCAGGACTGCAGAAGTGGTCCTGATTGTGCAGTAGAAAACTTGCACCTACTAGATGCCACATTTCCCTTTAGTGGACCTATTTAATTAATGATTTCAGTGAGGGATTCTCCTGCAATCAGCATTTGTTTTGGAGCAGTCACTGTTTGTGTTAAAAGTATATGGACAAATACTGTGTCAACAGATGCAAACAGTGAAAGAAATGCTGCAGGAGTTTCTGTTCTCCATGTAGCTGCCTCAGGCTGCTGCGGGACTCCAGTGGTTTCCAGCAGGGTTTTAAATTAATTTTTATGTACCTTGTCAGCTGGGTGCTTCATTAAAATGCTAGCAAAATTAGTGTTGTGATTAAAGTGACTATAAAAACCTTAGAATTCCTTCCTAACTGCACTGTGTGTGTGCACCCTGACTGATCTGTGGAAAGTCCCCACATCTCTCCATCTCCCTAACAGCTCTCCAGTTCACAGGTATTCTTCTAGAATAATTTAATTCTGGTTTTGAGGCATTCAAAGCCATTCCAATAAGTACATGTAGAGAATACAGATTTTAAAAAACCAAACATTTACATAATTAGACTGAATAAGTGGTATCCACATAAAGCACACTGCATATTTATGTTTTATAATTGGTTTGTAAGAATGAAATCATCACACGGGTAAGTTAAATATTTAACCAAAATGGAAAGCATTATGTTCAATAGAATTAATTACTCAGTTCTGCTCACAAAGAGCCTGAGTTACTTTGAACCAGTGAATTTGGTATAATTTCACTAATAATAATAATAATAATAATAATAAAACATTATTTTTACATGTACTGTTATTAAAAGCATCTTCAGATCCTGGCAGTAGATCTGGTACTACATGAACACATAGACCCAGTACAGCCCAAAAGCTTACAATTAAATTCTTTCTTTGTTACTTTATTAATAGGTCTAAGAGATAGCACCATTGTTTATCACTCAGTGGACAGTGAGCAGAAATGAATTGTCCCCTGCGCTAATATTTTGGGGACTATTCTCATTCCCAGGACTCCTTCCCAGCCTAGTCCTGGAGTAACATCAGTGAAAGACCACATAGCAAGGTAAATTTGGATCGTTCATTTTAATATTTGAAAAGATCAGCAGGTGTGAGTAGAACTACTAGAAGTTTTTCTAAGCCTGATCCTCCTCTCCGACAGTCAAATGAGGCACGTGGCTGTTGTAAGAATGTTTTCTGTGAGTTAGCTTACAGCATCAAGGACGGTGTATTTGGAGTCAGGGTCCAGACTTTGAGTCCTACCATTAACATTTTTCATATTTTTGTTGTGGTGGTTGTTGCTGGTTTTGCTAGAGGAAAAACTGTATTTTTTTTCTCTAGTCCTGGACTGAATCCTGAAGAAAGTTCAGCCAAGGCACAAATTAGTACAAAGATACATGGAAATTATAGAGAGTGTTCAGCAGGGAAAACTAGGTGCCTGCTGAAATCAGGATATAATGAAGCCGTGCTTTTCCCTTTATGCTTTCTCTCCCTATTCATATAATTTTCCCCATTTTCCTTTTCTCTGCGCATTTGTTTTATTTCAGCTCTTGTGGGATAGCTTTTAATGGCAGATTTAATCTCTCTGCTCTTCTGCATTCTTTGGTACGTTCAGTAAGTTTTATATGTGGAAAGAGGTAGCAGTAATACTTCTGACAGACCCACAAATGTTCATTTTTTGCCAAATCAGAGAAGCCTGTCATCAAATTTTTATTGGCAATTGGCTGAAGATAATAGATGGCCCACTCCAATATCCCTGAAAATCATCAGAAGCATTTCCTTGGATTTCGGTGTGATTTGGGGTTGTGTCTACCTTAATGCATGCAGTTGAATTTCCTATCTTGCATTTATTAATTTTCTGGTTGAGCTCTGTACCTTGTGCCTGGGTGACCTTGCTGTAGCCCCAGCAAGGAGTCAGTTCTGCCCCACAGTACTCAAAAGTCCCTCACATTTAGATGAGGACAGCAACTGACTGCATTGTGGGCAGAATAGGCTCCTGCACTTCACTGTTCTGTGCAGCTGTTAGCTTGAAACAATTAACAGATAGGAGCCCTACAACAAGTGATGCCATTTGGGCATGGCCGATGTCTGTCAATAGCAAGCACAATATTTCACATCAGTTTGCACGTTTTATCTTTCAGATAATAGTAATAATTGAAGTCTTTCATTCTTTATATAAAGAGATAAGTATCAGAGATCTTCAGACTTCACTGGTCTTGGGAGCTAAATTCAAAGTGTTCCTATGCTACCTTTATCTTTAAATGGTTTTTTAATTCTTATTCTCTGCTGAGATTACAAACTGGCATTCAGTTGAACTACTGGCTAAGTATTTTCCCAACGTTTTCCATTTGCATTGACTAGGAAGCTGTTTTAGTCAGCCTGTAAAACGCGTTGGTTTTTTGTAGCTGTGGCAAGTCGCACTCCCTCGTCTTCACTAAAACACGTGCAAATTCTCCCTAGCGTGAGGGAGAATTCACCTTCTCTCCTAGGTGAGACAAAGAGCCAAAAGCTTCAGCTCGTTTGAGCTGAGTCTGCATCCCTTCTGTACCCACAAGGCCTGCAGAGATGGTCAGGAGTTGAGCTTCAGTAGGCGACGTTCTGCTTTCGGGTTACAGTGATGTCCTGCGTCAGTTCTTCACAGCACTGTAAGTGAGAGCAGGTCTTGTGCCTACATCTCTTCCATGCTTTTGCCTGTAATTGATGCATAAGGCAAAAGAAAGTACTCGGGAGCCACTCTTTGAAGGGAAACAGTGTATGACCTGTGCCATTTCAGTGCTTCGAGGAGTCTGCACACATTAGTAAGTAGCGTGAATCATTTTCATGGGTTGAATTCCTGCTCGTAGCAGAAACAAAGGGTTTTTCTTTACATCAGCAAGTCTGGATTCCGTATGTGTTCTGCCCAGGCAGGAGGACTATTTAGCCATAACGTTCTTTCAAGTTAGAGTTTTGTATTACAGTGAAAACCGACATTTTTTAATTTGTGATAAACCTGTATTATAATGCCTTATTTATTTTTAATCTTGTACAGTGTTACAGAACAACAGAAAACATTGGCCTTTCATGTATTATTCACTTTAAGAGATGTATTGTATTATGAAATTTTGTAAATAATTTTAGGTCGGACAGGTAATTGCATGTACACTTGTATAAAAAGAGGCAAAAAGGCACACTTTTAACAAACGTTAAAGATTTTTGTAAGAGACATTTTACATGTGCATGGAGATGATAAATCCTTTGGAAATGGATGTCCTTTTGCTTTTCCTTGCAATCTATTGCATGCCACTCATGCCTGACTTCAGTAAAACAAAACAAACCAGTAGGTTTTCCTAAATGTTTTTGACATATCACTTCTGGCACAGAGTTCAATCCACTAGTTGCATGTGCATTCAGCAAAGCAAAAGCAAAATGCAAACAGCAAATAAAGAAGAAAAATAACATCATGATTGTGATCTGGCAACCTCAGTGTTCCAAGATCCATATACAGTATATGAAAAGTGTTATCTATGCTGTCTTCATAAGGTACCTTCTGGTCATTAGAAGCAATAAAGTCTACTTACTGTAATATAAAAAGCAAGCAGATATTCTAGTTCATAATGGTGTAATATCTGACATTCAGTGGGTATTCTCTGATACTGCATTCGATGTAGTATTATCATCAAGAAGGACCAAGTGTCAAATCCATCCTTGCTGTATGCAGGTGCAACACTATGGAAGGTGAAGGAGGTGAATTTGGCCCATTGACGTTACCCAGAGTATATTTCTAATATGCTAGTAAGTTATTGTATGTGAAAAGTACATAATGCAAATAGATTGTTTTCCTAGATACATACATATGTATATATATGTGCGTATATATACAGAAATTAACATTGTTGCCTTATTTTTGTTAGCTTTTTGGACTCATTTTCCAAATTTCCTATTGCTAAGCAGAAAGCATTTCACAGGACTATTAGGAGAAGGTTCACTGGGCTCTCTGGCTTTGTGCTGATGCTAGTCCTGCTCCCAGCAAAGCCACGCTCACAGGGGTGCCTCCCGTAGCCCAACCCACTGCTTGAAGCCCCATGTCAGCTAGTGGCAGAGGACTGAGAAATCACTATCCAGTCCTCTACCTGATTTTTCCCATATTGCTGCTGAGCAAAACTTTAAATTCTGGAGGTACTTTTTTAAGGTTGTCATATCTGTGTCACTACAGCTTGGGACTACTTCTCAAAGTACTTGTGTAACTGCTGTATGATAAATGAGGAGTATTGTAGGAGCATGACACGGTGGCAGAGGAGAACCACTACCTTGTACTGATGTTTGGCTTCATACAGCAGTTAAGGGTTTCCAGCAGTTATAAACTAACTCTTCTCAGATTCAGTGGCTTTTACATCTCAGTGTGATGTAATTGTTGTGACTAATGACAATCTGGACACTGTTTCTCTACCCCAACCCTGTTTATGATTGGCTTTTTCCAGAACTCTCTATAGACCTTTTTTAAGCAATTCATTCCTCTTAATCCCATCTCTCAACGAGTTTTCAGGCCAAATCTAAATCATGAATAAATATGTAAATGTAAATTAATGGGAAAAGTACACAAGGGGGGTGGGGTGGGCTGCCTGTTGCTCTTTAATTGCTCTTCAAAATGTCACACTGCTTGGGTGGCCTGGTGCAACATATCTGATTGGTGCGAGCACAAAAACAGGAAAAGAAGGAAGAAATAAAAGCACAAAGTTAGCAGGAGTACAAAATAACAAAAAGAAAAGCAGCAGTTGGTGAAAGGAAAAGGTGAAAAGCCAGTCCTCCTTCTGAAGCTCTCGGTGACACAGGACAGGACTAGAGTATCAGAGCACTCAGACAGATTCCTAGTGCAACAAAATTAAGGCTTGTGCTTAAGGGCACAGCCAGCTCTGTTCCTGAGCTCTCGTGTCTGTTCACCTTCACAAGAGTGCTCAAGGTGTCCTGGTGAGCTGCTGTCAGAATTTCAGAAGGAACGATGAGGAATGGCTGGGGCTTGTCAGCTTTAATGTCTGTGTTCTGATCATGAGGAAGTACTGTGGAATTTGAGTTGGCAGTGGTTGATGTACATAGCCTACGTGCTGAAAGGACTTGGTTTTGCTTGTGCCTTACCGCATGCTGGACGATCTGCCTCTTTATATTATGATCGCCGTTTTATGCCTTCTGTGGCATCAGACATGTCACACCTGCATAAAACCGAAGGAACAAACAGTGCTGCATCACTGTGAAGCTTTTTTACTACTTCCATTCCTACTTTGGTTTACTACCAGCACAGCTCTGTGGGTGCAAGGAGTGCTACAGGTGTTTATGGATGGAGGCCATACACACGAGTGTATGTGAGTCCAAGCTAAATAAGAACAGATTTCTGAGAAAGCTCTGCATTCTACAGAAAATCTGTCCAGAGAGTTTGGAGCTCATTTGAAAAAGCTGGCTGCCCTCCTCTCCAGCACAGGCTTACACAACACATTGATTAAAAACATCCAGAACACTTACCTACAGCTTGTAACTGAGCTGCCACCTATGCTAGACATCGGTTAGAGTGCTGGTGGCAAAACAGTTGTCATTGTGGGCAAGGCTAAGGTGTGCTCAGGTAACAGTGATAGGATGAGGGGTGATGGCCTCAAGTTGTGCCAGGGGAGGTTTAGGTTGGATATTAGGGAAAATTTCTTCCCTGAAAGGGTTCCCCAGCACTGGCCCAGGCTGCCCAGGGCAGTGGGGGAGTCCCCATCCCTGGAGGGATTTCAGAGCCATGTAGATGTGGTGCTGAGGGACACGGGGTAGTGGTGACTTGGCAGTGCTGGGTTAATGGTTGGACTGGGTGATCTTAGAGGTCTCTTCCAACCAAGGCTGTTCTGTGATTCTATGATTCTAATTACTGTGGTTGTGCACACTATCGTGTCTTACTTTCAAGTGCCTGACCTGCTGCTTTGATCCTAGACCTGTCGATGGTGGCATCCGTTCTGAAAAATTTGAGCTGGCCCATTGAAGTTATTTAGGTTATTTCTTATGTCTTTTACTCTTTAGTGCACATGGGTGCAAAGGTTGTCTGCTCTTACAGTTCAAATGCCATTCCAGCAATATTATTTCAAGAATTTTCAGTTAAACTTAGATGAAAACGAACTACCTGCCATCACAAAATTGTTTTGTGATAATTACATCTTTAAACTGTTCCAGCAGAAATCCTTCTTTACTTCAAACTCCTGCTTTTTTTTACAGTATCAGTACTAGCGTTCAATTAAGAAAAAAGTGAAGGGATTGTGTAACTTGCCCCCATTTACAAGTACAATTGTCTGCACAACTTTGGACTCGGACAAAGCACATGGTGAGTTTCTTCTCTGCATCCAAGCAGCTGGTTCTTGCACAGAGGTAGCTTTGGAAAATGTTACAGAATATGGTAAGAATGAAAGCAATGTTTTCAGAGTTGCTGATCTAAAAACCAGAGTCCAAGAGCAGTTACCACGTCCAGTGTAATTTAACCCAATGCAGAGAATTCTAAAGCAGTGATATTATTTTCAGTGATATTCTGACAGAGATTAAAAGCCTCTTCTTGGAGGTTCTTTTTCTGTAATATGTTTGTGTGTGGATTTGTCTGCGTGCAGATCATTGGTCTGTACACAGATAGGAGATAATGGAGCAAAACAGTAGTAATACACGTATTTCACATTTTCAAGCAAATTCAGCCAAATTTGACCCATCTCTTAAAATCTCTGCCACTAAAACTCATGCTGCAACTCACATCTGTCTGGATCTCACCCTGCTGATTAGTTCTTGGGCTTTCTGCTGTCAGGATGTTGATTTTTGCCCTTTATATGCCCATAGGTTCTGCTTAGAAAGGAGATGTTAAGCATTTTTCCTCTATATTAATTGAAAAGACTTAAAACTGTCTGTGATTCCGTCTTTATATAATGAAATGTTCATCAGACTAAGGTAGGAAGCCAAAATACTCAAAGAAAAGACACAGATAAGCAAGAGTAGGGTAGCCTAGTTCATGATTCCCTAGCAGTTTACTGAACACGTGGCAACCCATTTCGAGGGCTGTCATGTCATCTGTGTTTGGATGTCACTCTTTATTAAGAAATGAGCAAGGAAAGAGAGAGTCTTGGGATTTTATAAGGCTGGTTGAATTGAAGCATTCAGTAAGAAGAATGTGCAAGAGGAATCTTAGCAGCTGCTTCAACTGCAGATGTTTGCAGCAAATTCTGCATCGCTTCCTAACTAACTTGAATATTTAACTTAAAAAATAAAAATATATTTGCATCAGGTAGAGATACCCCATCCCTCAAAGGTTAAACCAAATGTATTCTTCTCTCTCTTTAATTGGCACACAAGGTTTCAGAAGATCTTTTAGTCTGACTCACAGCCCAGTGAATGGAAATATTAACCTCAATGAGCGTTGAATTGTTATATCAGGCCTTATTCTAAGGTCTGTTCCTCTCCCACTGATGTCAAATGGTGTGCTGCCAGAGACTTCAAAGGGACCAGGAGGAGGCCTACTGTGTCACGATAGAAACACCTACATAAGTAAAACAAATAGTCTGACCTTTAAGGAATGAGCTAGTAAGTCAAGATGTCACTTTTCCAACTATTGTAGCCCACTGAACCTATAAAAAAATGTTTATAGCTATACACTATATATATATATGTATGTATATACATAGTACAATACAATAACTTAACACTGGGTAACTTCTAATGATAGATTTGCATTAATAATACGGGTCTATTTTTATGTAAATAGAATATTGTAGAGTATCTTCCAGTCTTTTTCAGGATTGTTAAATTAAGAAGAGCAATTGAATATTTGTCCTATTTTTATGTTAAAAAGTGAATGGACTGAAATGTTAAATGTGAATGTAAATTTCTTATTGCAACTTTTATACTGAGTGTTTGCACTATTATAATTTCTGGAATCTAATTAAAAATAAAGGAAAAAAAAAAATTTGCTTGAATAAACAGCTGTTTGGCATTGTTGGTTTGTTTTTGGCTTTTTAAATCAAGTTGCATTTGTTATTCTATACCAAGCTGCCCTTCAGAGGGTCCAACTACAGCTTCTCAGTTGTCAGGCTAAGAACACGCAGCTAGAAATCCTGCAATTTTACTTTCACAAATTGCTTTGAACTGAAGAACTTCATGGGGACAACTCAGCTCCCTCAGGAGTCTTGTTGACTTTCTCCATTGACCACAGTGGAAGCCAGCTTGGGCCAACTGCTCCATCCGTTGTGCAAGCAGAGGAAAGTAAACACGTGCAAATACTGGCAAAACACTGGCCACATAGACCAGAGGATGGGGAGGGGAAGCTCCTCTCCTCCCTTTCAACAAGTCAAAAATATTTGGCCAACTTGGGCCAAGCATAGATCGTGTAGGCAGTTTATATTATGCAAGATAGAGAACAAACCTAAGTGCAAAATTGCGTAGGTTCACTGAAAATTGATTTGAAAACTGATGAAGTTCTATCAGGTAACACATCTCTCCAGAGACTCCGTAAGCTTGGGCACAGCACCAAAGTAACTTGATTGTACCGCTTCCAAACCACAGCAGACTCCCATCTGGGCTGCTCAGAGCAAAAGCAGAGGCAGCGAGGGCCGTCACGCCTGTCCATGCAGATATGCCCTGAGATAACTTGGAAAAGCAGAGTCCCTCGTGATGGAAAACAGCCTGGGCTCAGATGCACGAGTTTTTATTCCAAACGCTAGACGAAGGCTCCCCAGCTGTTTCTTTTGCAGGTTAGAGAGCACAGGATGAGCTGTACGGAATTATTCTGATGACTGTGAGTGTGATGGAACTGTTCCTGGTGTGCCCTTACACCAGTGAGAAGTCCTTGAGGCCTTACATAGCCATTTTTTGGTTTTTCCTTTCCCTTTGAATGGCAGCGTGATAGATCTTTGTTCGTGTCAATCAGAATAGCTCTGCCAAAGTCAAAAGGACGTAAATAAACTGAAAAATCTGTTCTTCATCTTTCAGTGGACCTATTCTCCCAGATTGGTATTTTAAGTCTTTCTTTTAATATTAAAACGTGACCCTCCCTGTGTTGTTCAGGAGGATTTTATGCCTATAAATACACACAGAGCTATATATACTTGTATATAAAATATGTACCAATACATAAGTTCATGAGATAATCTATGTTCTGGATTAATGACGGAGGTCAGGTACTTGGAAACTTTCTGCCCTGCCCCGTTACACAGCTGAGTCACTTCAGAGATATAATCACACAGTGTGAGAATTTGTTTTGCTTAAAGAATGAGGTAGTATCAGTGGTGGCTGCTTATATCCTCTGGTAATGTTTATGGAGGACACCAGTTCCAGTTGTGGGTGGTTTATGCTATAAAAAAGCAGTCTAGAATTTCTCGTTCGGGGACTGCATTTCTATAGCATCAACCACCCACAACTGGAACTGATGTTGTTGTCCAAAAATGTTACTGAAGGATATTGTCGATTTGAAATAGAGGGAAGAACGGAAAATGAGAACATTGTGTGCATTGTCCAGGCATTACTGGTGTATTGCCATCATATCTATGCCAAAGCCTTCCAGTTTTGCAGCCATTCCCTGGGGCAGCAGGTCACCTAAAGCACTGCTCCTACTGGTGGAACACGATGTTCAATGGAAGGAAACCATTACACAGGTACCAGTCATGGACCATATTCTTCTTTGAGCCATTCTGATGGGGAAAAAAAAAGAAAAAGCCATAGCTGGAAGGTGAGCCACATAGTGGGAACTGCCTGTGACAATTCTGGCTCATCAAACCCACCAAGCGGTGGAGAGAGCATTTGAGGATGGGGATCTTGAGGTATAGCCAGGCTACTTAGGAGTCCTGAGCTGATCCTAAGCATCCAGTCCTGTGCAGACTATTTCTGCTATCAACTGCAGCAGTAGTTTGCACAGGATTTCAGGCTCGAGGCTCAGAGAATAAAAACTGGCTTTTAGTATTACGTTAATATGAGCCTCCCAGGCTTTGCTGTCTCTATACGTATAACCAGACATTGGTCCACTATTATTAGATTTACTAACAGTAATGAAGAAGCGGAAGGAGCTAGTGATGAAGGATTAGTCATGATTACTATGAATGTTTACCTTTCCATTTACTAGGCAGAGCCTGAAGATGTCAATGAGGGCTTTCACAGAGGCAGTGTAACATATCAGCTACTACACCACCACAAAGCAGATGAGCTTCCCTATCAGAAATGCTCTGCTTCACTAAGTCAGCAGGACTCCGATGACTTCATTAGCGATCCCTCATCTCGGACCACCTGGGGATTCGTCTGTGCAACTCTAATAGGACAAGAAAGAGCCATTGAGAGACATCTGGCCTCACCTCCTGCACAGGACTGTGCTCAGTCTGGCAGTGCTACTGAACTGCACAAACACGGCGATTTTTGTTTATTATTAGATGTAATAAAGTAAAGCAAATCCATCATTTTCTGGACGCTGAGAGATTTGAAGTCAGACAGTTGTTTGGCACTGGCCAAACTGTGCTCGTACTGTTGCCAAAGGTCATGAAAGCACCACCGACTGTTTTCCCCCAAACTCTATAGTTACTCTGTATGTTTATTGAACTTTGGCAATAATATTATGTGCTCCTCAGCAGCACTGCCAACATAATTAGAAAGGAGCAGCCATATCAGAAAACACACAGCAAGTTACTGAGGAAAGGTCCCAGTTGAATATTAACTCAGAGAGATTGACTTGTGGGGTGTAGAAACACGTAGAAAGTGTATAGGACACCGTCCAGTGAATAAACAACGTGCAGATAGAACACATTGTGGCACTCTGCTGTGACTGAAGTGGATAAGCATCTAATGAAGAGGAGTCATTGACGTAATTACAAAGGCAGGTGGTGGCACATTGATTTTATCAAGGTCAGTGAACTCTACTGCTATTAAAGTGTACCTAGTCTCTTACAACTGAGGCAATTGGGTTTTTTGGAGTCAAATATTAATCCACCAGACCTCTGGATAAAAAAGATACTTTTCTCAATTTACCATTCCCCACAATGGTTTTACAGTGGCTATTTGTACATTATAATCTTGTTTAACCAAGAGAGGCAACAATTTGTAAGGCCTTAAGATTTTAGAATTGATTTTATGACAGTAGCATCCTTAAATATGTACAACCTAATCCTCCTCTCACATCCAAGCACTGCACTTGAGGGCAGAGCTGGTCCATGCTGAGGAAGATGTGGCACTGAACTCATCTATAAGGGATAAAGGTGTCATCCTTAAGGCTTTTGTTTACTCAGTCCTAAAGTTACACTAAAGCAGAAAAAGGAATTTGTTAGAATACTACTTTCAATTCCCTGCAATAGGTGGACCTAGGTGAAAATTTTATAACGTCAGCATCTAAATTAAAAGCATTTAAGAATATTTTTCCTGATAGCTTATGAAATCCCCAAACCATCTGTCCAGGATTCCCTAAAGTCTTCCTCTCAGGCTGCTTATGAGACGCTCCTATGACAGGAGTTGGAGTGGGAATTACATCACACTTAGGTCTGTTCCTGGATACTGTGGCCAAAGACACTGACATTGCCTCTGGCCAGAAAAAAGGTCCTTGTACACAGAAAAAAGGGGATTGCAAAGGTACCGCTTCCACACTACCGCCATAAATAATGCCATATTTTACTCTAGTGATCATAACATCATAACTCAGCAGAATTCCACCAACTATGAGGAAAATCTTTCAAAAGGCAAAGACTTTAAAGTTGCTGGAGAGCAAGTTCATAAATGTACGAAAGTGTTTTTCAGCCACTGAAGAGCTTGTTACACAGATCACAAAGGATTCATACAGTCCTTGGTTTCTGAAGGTCTCAGAAAAGCTTTTGCTCATGAAAGAACTGGAAGGCATCTTCTCTGAGGAGCAGCTAACAGCTTTGGGTTTGTCTAGTTTGGAGAGAAGGAGGCTGAGGGGCCACCTCACTTCTCTCTGCAGCTTCCTGAGGAGGGGAAGTGGAGAGAGGTGCTGATTTCTTCTCTCTGGGATCCAGTGCCAGGAGACATGGGAATGGTTCAAGCCTGTGTCAGGGGAGGTTCAGACTGGACATTAGGAAGCATTTCTTTACCAAGAGGGTGGACAAACCCTGGAACAGGCTTCCTTCCTTGAGCCTTTCAGTGTTTAAGAGGCATTTGGACAATGCCCTTAACAACACGGTTTAATTTCTGGTTATCCCTGAAGTGATAAAGCAGTTGTACTAGATGACGATTGTAGATCCCTTCCAACTGAAAAAAAAAAATAAATAATATTCATTCTATTCTATACTATACTGTTCTAGTGTATTCCAAACACACATATAAAATGATTATCCTCCCATCATGCATCTCAGGATGAGGAAATGAACAGAGCAACAACTGAAGCAGTGTAGTCTCTCAGATTAGACCAGAACACTGAGGGGGAAAAAAGGTGTCCCTTTATGTCCCTGTATGTATGTTATTCCTAGGTAAACTGAAAAATAATTCTAGCTTCATCCTGTTCCAGGTGAGGCATCCTCAGACTCCCATGTCTCTGAAATGAATTTGTGCATTTGAACAGGAATGAAAAGGCTGAAATTTGAACAGAACACTGTGCTGTTTTTGTTTTCCCCATTTTTGTTGGTTTTGAAAGTAAAAATATTAAGAATTAATGTTTCCCGTGAGGGAATGCACTAAAACCATTTAAATCATTTCCTATGCAGGTTTTGTATTTTTTGAACAAATTTAGAAAGGGAGATGAAGTTATCTCCTAATATGAGATCAACAAAAGAATACTTTCACAAAACAGTGGGAGGTTTTATATAATATATACAGAGGTACACAATGATATTGCTAGAACTGTGTGCCATCTTGCATCACACAGGAAAAGAGAGGAAGGTGTGTAAAGATAGACCAAACATAGGACCATACAGGACACAGTATGAGTCATTGTTTGAAAGATCACAGAATCATAGAATCACAGAATGGTTTGGGTTGGAAGGGACCTCACAGCTCATCTCATTCCACCCCCCTGCCATGGGCAGGGACACCTCCTACCAGACCAGGTTGCTCCAAGCCCCATCCAACCTGGCCTGGAACACTGCCAGGGAGGGGGCAGCCACAGCTTCTCTGGGCAACCTGGGCCAGTGTCTCACCACGCTCACAGCCAAGAATTTCTTCCTAATATCTAATCTAAATCTCCCCTCTTCCAGTTTAAAGCCATTACCCCTCATCCTATCACTACAAGCCCTTGTAAAAAGATGCATGAAGCCATGTCTAGGCTAGAAATACATCAAGGCCAAGGTAATATCATCACTGCAGCTAGTCTGCTGAGCTCTGCATGCTTACATTGATTTTGGACTCTTTTCTGTCTGATCTCTGCATAGTTATGTCCTTCCTGTTCTGTGTAACAACCTGCCACGACTTCATAAAGTTAAATCTGGAGGACATATGAGAACCCACGGGTAACAGTGAGAACAACTTGCAAATCTCATTTATATCTTGACAACATTTGGCAAGGAACTAGAGGAAACAGCAAGTCATGGTTTTGCAGGAAAGGGGAAGGTTATTTTCTAGGAGGTTTGAAGGAAAAGGCCACGGAAGGTAGGCATAAAGATGATGCAGCTACAGACAGCACTGGTGAGATGCCACCAACAGGATACACTAGAAAGTGAAGGCAAGAATGGTGAGGAAAGCAAAGAATGATCTGGAAGCCAAGGCTGGGAGTTTTTGAAGGGATCCAGTGAAATGATGTCAGTTTTGCTCAGACCCACCAAAAAGCTTCTCGTGCAGGTTCACGCCACGCAGCGTTGTTTGCGTCACCGCCTCGCTGGGAGAGGTGACATTCTGTCCCACTGACACAGCAGGACAGCGCAAACATTGCAACACTATGTCAAGACATCACTCTCTGCTCTATGCTATTATAAGGAACTGGCCTGCCGAGCTCTGCGCGGTACAGTATGGCTGACCTGGTGGGTTTGCTCACCAAGCCACAAGGCCATTCATTTGACAACTAACTACTAATATTCAAAATGAGGTAAGGGTTGGTCTAGCCTCTTCTATGTTTATAAAGGACTGAGAATTTTTTTTTTTTTCTTTTTTTTTTGCCCAGCCACAAATATCTCAAAATAGTTTTTGTTAAGTTCTCAAAATATTCCTGTAGGAACCTCCCCTGGGAGTTAGGAAATAAATAGCTTATCCTGGACAGACTATTTATTTCCAAGATGTTTACTCGTGCAATCCATGTGATTGTAAAGTGCCTCAATTTCTCAAGCTCTCTTTCAGCTCCTTAGGGGCACATAATTTAAACTCAGCAACTTTCCTCATATACTGACAGACTGTTATTCCTAAATATTGAACTGGTAGCTCCAATCCTCTATTCATAGTGCAATTATTAATGCGGTAAGAGAGGGTGGTTTATGATTAGGTTTGAAATGCCCAGACTCCCTGGAACCACAAGTTCAAATCCCGGTGAGATCAGCCCTTCACCCCTCTGTCTGTTCCAGGTGCACTCTACAGCCTCAGGTCACTTGCATAAAGCCCTGAAATTAAGTCTGTCTGATCAGCTTAGGTTTTAAAGGTCCACAGGTCATGCTTTGGGAAAAGGGGCTACCCCAGTATTTGGGCACACACCCCCTCACACCTGTGCTTGCTCTACAGCATGGTGATAAGAGCTGTTCACTGCCACCCACCACGGACCTGACTTGTAGTCCAGCTGCTTTTCTCTGTGGGCAAAACTGATGGTCCTCCACCTGAACCGTACCATTTCACACCAATGCAATTCTCATCTAAGAGCTGATCTTTTGAAGCCACTTGCTTCAAGATAAAATGCTGCCATTTCCACAGCTGTTAGTTGCACACACCGTGAAATTCAGCCTGCAGTAAAATAATCTTCAGTTTATTCTCACTACCTACTTTCCCAAAAGAAGAGCTTTTTCATGGCAGATTTAATATTTGTTTTCTCATTTATATTTTGGGCAAGAAAAGCGGTGAGAGAATAAAATCAGGATGCGAACAGATACACTGCCTCAACATACATACACCCATCAACATACACCCATCTTGTGACAGATCCCCAATATGACTTAAGCAGCCATGTGAAGCCAATTAACCACTAGATGTAATTTTTGTGATTGAAACAGGCAGCAGGCAGCAGAGATTAAACAGCAATAAACATAGCATGTCGGTAAATTGACTAGCCCATTTTCCTATGATTAATTCATCCTAGATTTCTATTTAGCAGTTTATTCAGTTAGCAGCACTGCTGAAGATCCTACAAAATGCTAAATGTTTGATTTAGGGAGTCTCTGCAGAAAGGGATGTTGGGAGCTAGCAGGGCTATAAGAAGTGAAGTGGCAGCTAAAGCCAGATCACCTGAGAAGCAGAGGAAGAAGTCAGAGGGAACTTGGAAGGTCTGGTAAGGCTGTTTTCTTTTGTCAAAGCTGCTGTAAGATACATCCTTCATGGTAGACTTCTGAAATGATTTACTTTTCTCTTCTGTTTTTGGAATTCTCCCCTCTTTTATCTATAATGGTTTTATTAAAACAACTGAACAGAAAAAGTTTCTTGCTTGTATGTATGTATCTCTAAAGCACAGGAAAGCATGAAAGAAAAAAACCCCAACCCTTTTGTCATTTTTTCTTGAAAGCTTTGTTTGAAATCATTCTTTTAAAATGGATTTTAAATGAAAGGTATCTTTTAATTGACCATCTAAACTTTAATGAGTAAGGGGAAGGCAACAAAATGTTGAGGATAGGCTCATGGGAGGTGGTGGTTGTAAACTCCTTATTCTCCCTCTAAGTTTAGTTATGCGAGCTTACTGCCAGTATGCTGCTATGATAAGGACTAAGGGAAGTCAATCTAGCTGAACATGAAAGGAAAAAAGACAGTGTCTGTAGGTTGAGTGCTGCTTACCATGTGTCATATAAACTAGCCGAGGAGTGAGAGGAGAAATGAGTATCCAAATAAAAGTGATAATGGGGTTTTCTCCCCCCCCCCCCCTTCTTTCTAAGGAGAAAAAAAAGCCCCAGAACACCTGAGTTCTTCTATTGAAGAGTCAGTGCTCTACCTCTTGTCTCCTGTTCTTTGGAAACCCAAAGTGGATGTGAAACTCTGCTAAACTCAGACCCCACACAGGTGCATTGACAAGGAATAGAGAACTGATGCCTTTAACTTCAGTAACCATATCTTCCTATCCTCTTGTGCCCTCCTTTGCCATCATGTGTCCCCCAAACAACCCCCACCAAGGCCTTTCATCTACAGGGCTTTGAATATGGGCACTTAGAATCACAGAATAGCCTTGGTTGGAAAAGACCTCTAAGATCACCAAGTCCAACCACTTAAAATATATTGCCCCCTTGATGAGCTTCATGCAATCAACTTGTGTGAAGGATCTGAACTGCCTCATGAAAGTAAATAGTTCAATGGTTACTAAAGTACTTAACTGCCTATCTAATTAAGATGTTTATATTAAATATATCTTAAGCTGGATATATCTTGGGCTTCTCCAGGTGTAAGAAGTTAAGTTTCTTTTTGCTGGGAGTTGGGAAATGCTACTAACACGAACAACCTTGCCATTGTTGTAAATTCAGTTGAAAACAGGCTTGTACAGAACATAGTTGTTTTAGGATTGAAGCTTAGGGTCAGCAGAAGAAGTAAGCCAAGTAAGTAGGAGGGAATGAGAGGTTTGTGGGCCTCCTTTTAAGAAATTAAGAGAAACAAAATGGCAATTGGCATAAGAGATGCTTGCTTGAATCTAGAACTTCTCTGCATGTCTTTCTAGAGCACTTGAATTTTTTGCTACATCATGGTAATCCCTCTGGCATGTAACAGTTTTCATCTTCCTACCCAGAGTTAGCAGCTACAACCCCAAAAGTATGTTATTTGTATACTCTGAAGGGCAAAACACTGTCTTAATGATGTTGCAGTTAGTGAGGTATCTTAAAAAAATTCCAGTGTATGTGGAGCTCCACATGCAGAGGGCTAAGACAGGAGAAACTGTTGTATGTGTGACAAGCTGCCTTCTAATGTTGGGTTTTCAAAATGGCTCTTCCAAACCATTGAAGAACACTGATCTATAGAAGTGATAAATTTCATGTAAAGACAGAATGCAGACATGAAAATAGGAACCCCTTGGGTTTGTTTTTTGCAGCAGCTGAATGCCTTACATGGCATCTCTTGCTATGTGAGCAATGACACAATTTTCTTAATTTCTTAAGGCAATAAACCTGACTGCAAGATGTCAGAGGAGGAAGATTCTTTTCTGAATGTTAAGAGACCTCTGAAGAAGACAGTGGTGAAACACAGTACTCCAGTGGACTCGGTGCTTTCAAGAACAACGCCATCTCTTGCAGATCTGACAAATCAGTCAAGCAAAGACCAAGATGCCAGTAAGAGAGTCTATGGATCTCCAGTGCCAAAACTGAGTCTAAGTAGATCAATAGCTCAAGTATCATCAGTACGTGTTGAAGGATACTTCCCTCATGTGTCCCCAAAAAGGCTTTCAACAGTGTTTGACTCGCAAGAATTAAACAAAGAGCTAAGCCTAAGCTCTCGGGCTGCATTTTCTAGAAGGAGGCTTTCCACAGTGTTGGCTTCTGATGAATCAAACGAAGAGCCAAGTGACAAGGTTGACTCAAATGTGGAAACTCAAGCTCCCACCGAAGCATCTGAGGAGACTTCACTCACTCCTGAGAGTGGACCTTCATGGCTTATAACTGGAATACCAGGGATAAAAGATCTTCCCATAGTAAAAAACAGAAAGAAGAAGATTGATAAAGCTCTTGTGGTAATTGTTTTCCTTTAGTTATGAAATAGCTAAGCTCCACAGTTTCCTACCAATGCTGAATATACACAGATATTTTTAGTAATATGGGAATATTTTAGTTATGGAACATCTCCACAACTTTACCACCAAGAACATATATTTATGAATTGGGTCATAATCTGCTAGACACTGTGGTATCATTCCTAATCACAGACTAGATGGGGTGCAGTCTTCCACACTGGTACTTGCTTCAGCTTGTGAACTTGCATGACTAGTTGTGTACACTAGTGCAAAAGTTGTGGGTTTTTTTTTTAATATATCTTTCTTTAGAAGAAACTTAAGAATGGGAAGAAATCAGTGATTTAAACTCTCAAGTTTCTTAGTGTTGGCAAGTTAACTAAAACAGGAGAAACAAATTATTTATTACTTTCCTTGTTTAATCTAAATCATAAAAAGAATGCCAGTGATTGCAGTTGTGGTCTTGTGTGCAGTCCTTCAGTTACTGTAGGGTTCCCTGGGAAAAGCTGAGAACAACAGACCTTATGCAGGTCTTTATTTTTCCTCTTCTGTAGAGAACAAGAACTCAGTTTCCTAGGACTTTGATTATTGGCAAGGGCCCCATGGAAAGCCCAGAGAAAGGATAGGGAGGCAGCAGAGTCAGATGACATCTGAATGGTGGAGGTTGACTAAATAATATTTTCTTTTCTGTAACAGAAAAAGAAACAAAGAGAATGGCTGCTTCGTCAACTCAAAAATATTGAGGAAGCAGCTGAACACGAACTGACAATTGAAGAAGCTTGATTGAACTACCTATGGAATTAGTGCTATCACATCCTTCTTGTGGGAATAGGTGGTTCCACTAAACCACACACCTGACCATAGCACCTGTAGGACTTCCTCTTTCCTTCCAAACTGTTTGTTTGTTTGTTTTGTGATTCTTTTTGCCTCTTAAATCTAGGATGAGTCGGGTACAAATTAAGAAGAGCCTCTGCATGAGAGCCAATGTTAATTTATAATGGCTGAAGGCTTGGAACAAAGAAAGGAAGAAGAAATCAGTGTAAGAATCATTCTTCATCCTCCTACAGCTCTTCCTGACCATATTCTTTTGTGTAGTATTGAAATTTTCTCGGGTTGCTGATGTTCCTTAAGTGACAAAGTCCTAGTGGCCACACAGAGTGCAATCCTGGTTAGCCAAAGGAGAATCTCCTCATCTAAAGAGTAATCAAAACTGATGCAATCGGGAATGTTTTTGCAGCTAGCTGGGGAGATGAGGAAATAGTGAGAGGCACCAAGGAGGGAGGCCAGACTCTAGGGATTACTAATTAATGACGGTTTGTTTTGAAGTTTTAGCTCAAAATAAGTTTGCCCCAGCCCTGGGTTGTGAATGCGCCTCGCTGTCACGCAGGAGGTCCTTAATGCTCAGCTGTGTGCTTTGAGGGGGGTATGTGTTCCTGTTTCTCCCCAGAGCCACTGCACGAGGGGGTCAAGGGTGTCTCCCTGACAGCTGTATTGGCAAAATTGTGCTTTAGATCACAGCAGCTCTTTCTGAAGCACCAGTCGAGAAGTGATGCAAAAAGCATAATGCTCGTGTTAGTTCCTACTGCTGTCTGTTACTTCATCTTTAGGTGGAGTTTAACACTTCTAAGTGGTCTATGGGGCACCAGCAGCAGGGACTCAGAACAGCTTCACCACGTGTGCACACGTGTCTCTGCCCTTGTGTGGCTCCAGCACATGCACTTGCCTGGTTATATTGGTTTGGCAGCCTGTCACAGGCACTACCCAGTTACCCCAAAGTGGAGGGGTCCTGTGCAAAAGCAGCTGCAAATTAAGGATGGAAGCAAGGGAAGCTTTTTGCATTTCCTTCTTACACACTGGAAGGTGTAATATCTCATGTCCAAGATGGCAGAGAAGCGGAAGCATGGCTTAAGCCAACATTTTAAGACAGGCTAACTGATAGCAGCTGTGTTATGCTCAAAAGTGCAAGAGTAGACTTGTGGTTTTACAACCTCTCTCAGGATTTAAAAGGAATTAGGATGTTTTTGCTAATGATTTCTGAAGTGAATCTCTTCAGAGTTTCTCAGAACAACCTTGTTCTCAGATCTGGCTTTCTGTGGCAGCTAGGCAGCAGAGTGATGTTGCCCCTCAGGTCACCAGCCAAGGCATGCTCACATGTTTAGTTAATGTTCTGGTATTTGTTTGTGTGTGTTACCCAGGCTGCTTGTCTGGCCCCCACAGGTCCCTCTGGCAACCAGAGAGCTCCTGGCTGATAGAGATCCCAAGCTGCTTCTGAGACAAAATAGGCATGGCTGCAGATGTGCTGCTATTCCCCTTGGGCTTGCAGGCATTTCATCAGCATCTATCATTTGTGCCAGGGACTGGACTAAGATCAGGCAAGTGCAAGGTTAGCATAAAACCCTCCTCTACCCCTGGGACAAGCACAGATCAGACTGCCCACATGACCCAATGCTTAATCCAAATGACCCAGTTCTGTCTGTTGTTTATTTGTACCTTCCCAGATAGCCAATTCCACTCGTTCCTCCTTCAGGCTTTTCATCCCCTTCTCAGAAAGTCTTGATACTGCTTCTGCTTTTCTCTTTCTCAGTCACCTCCTGGAGTCAGTCTTGGCTCCTGCCTGAGCTCATCCAGTTCCTTGGTCTTCAAATATCTCCACCTAAAGTCTTCTCCAATCTGGCCTCTAATGGCTTCCTTCCTCACAAGACACAGAAGTCTTCTGTCTTCCGTGCCTGCTCTCCACTGCTGGATTCCTTGCCCATCTGATACCCTCTGATACTTGATGCCAGTCTTCTGTCAAATCTCACACCCATCTGTTGTACCCCTAAGTGCCTTTGTCTACTTAGGTTGACCTCCTCCATGATGCTAAGCTAAGTGGAAAGGTTATTAAAGGCCAACTGGACCAAGTTCCAGCCCTTAGTTAGCAGGCCAGGGATGTAGCTGCTGGAGAAGTCCTTCTCAGGCCATGCTTCAGGCTATATGAAATGCAAGAGGAATCTGGGGAATAGGGCTGCTTAACATCTGAGAAGTCTTTGAGTTTGTGCCAACTGCAATGCAAAACTTTTGAAGGTTCAGAAACACTGAGAAAGTTTCCCAGAAGACAAGGCTGCCACCCTGCCAAGTTCATGGAACTAGTTGGTGTAAATAAAATCCTAGAGACTTTCCTCAGTGGAGGGAAACAAATTGCCCAGTGGCAACATAGAACTGACTTTGACTGGGTCTTTGCAAGTCCTGAAGCTGTATCAGGCAGACAGATGCACAAAACTAAGGGCTTTCAGGATTTTGGAAACCACTTCTATTTCCCCTCTTTGGCGTGTTTAAAAAGAAATACAAAAGACTGTATAGCATCTATCTAGCAGTCATCTAGGTCTTCGTGAATTTGCAGAAGTCACAATATTGCTCTGATAGCCTTTCATTAGAAAATATTAATAGAATGAATTGGTGTGTCAGGCATTTTCTGAAATGTGTCTGATACTCTGCATCAGCAGTGTTATTGTTAATTACAGGTGAGAATACCAAGGGACTTCAACCAGAGTACTTCAATACAACTTCAATACAGTACTAAACTACACGTTATCCTCTAGTGAATGATGTTCCCAAAGAAATGCTTGTCTCAACTTTTAAAAGCCAGGATGACAGGGACATGTGAGATGACATATATCAAACTACACATACAAAACTGCACTTCACACATAAGTATATGCATTGGGTCAAAATGAAAAAAACCCAACACTTAGTATTTCTTTTGTTTACAGGGCTTGCGCTTTCATTTCTTTTTCCAGTAAACTCCCAAGTCTAATGGAGTTTAAAGTTTAAGTTTAATGATACAGCTATTTTTCTGCTCTAGTATACACATGTATTTTGAAGAGAATGGGCTTTGCTTACTGCTAGTGCCTCTCTCAGTTTCAATGTTGTTTAATGTTCATCCTCTAGTGGCAACAATGGCGAATTACTGTTTGGGTAGCAACTCTCTTCACGTGCAAAGTTCTTTTATGTGTATTTATATTGCAATATGACCATGACGTAAAAAAAACCCAAAACTTAAAGGAAGACATAGAATCCAACACCTCAAAAAAATAGGCCTCTATTAGTGACCTTAAGTAGGGAATGCAAGTGCTGAGGCTGGAAAAGATTAGGGACTACAGACACCAGATTCTTATGAGAAGGCAACCCCCAAGGCATCACATTTTGTAAAATAAAAAGCCCTTTTTCTGCATGAGTGAATGTGAATCAGAGTTGCAACAGGTTCTTGAGCCTTGCTCTTGTCCTGGCTTTCAAATGCAACACTGAACGTGTTTGTGAGTTCAGACCAGCCTTCCCACTGAGAGTGCTCTTTTAGGGCAGTATTTTTCCCTTAGGAGCTAAGGTATGACCTTGACCTAGAGAACTGTTTTCGGTACACTTGTCTCTTAACGGATATTACACAATCTACCTGCTGATGGTGACTAAGCATGATGTTGGATGGAGAAGAACAAAAACACTACCAAGAACAGAGGGAAGAGACCGACATGTCTTCACCCTGGATTTATGAGCTCAGCATTGTTCCCGCTGAAGCAATGGTAACACTCCTGTTGACAGAGCTGGGAGCGTTCTGCCCAGCTGCAGGGCTTCAGCAGGATGCCAGATTGAAGAGAAAAATGTTCAGCACACATCTTTAGCATATTTCAGATATAAACAATAGAGAATGGGTAACTAAGTTACTTCTTTGCTGATCATAGCTGAACAATTTTAGGATAACTACGAAAAGTGAAAAGCTCTTAAGTAAAAACAGATTTTTCTGTTTTTTTTCTCTAAATCACAACATAGTTACATTCCTGCTGCAGACAAAACCTGCAGTAATAAATCGCACAGCGGTGTCGCTGGCCTGTACTCTGACATGTTTCATTCTGTGAGACAGAGGCACACACAAGTCTCCCTGAACTCCACCTGTCGCAGTCCACAGTGCCTATTACAACAGCAACACTTCTGACTTATTGGAAAAAAATGAACAAACATCCTGAAGTTCTGACTGAGCTCAACAGCACCTAGAAAAGCTGGACCAGTTGAAGCTATTGGGGAACACTTTCAAATGTTATTAAAAACTAGACCTAGGCACAGATCCTAGGATCCCACCTAAGATGTAGCAGCCCCTCCACCCTGGAATGGGATGTGTGCACAGGAGCTGTGTAACAGACACCAGTCAGATGCGAGGTATATCCATCTGCCTTCAGCTTCAACAACTCACAGGATAAAACTGAAAACTGAGAGACTGCATTTCAAATCTCCTTCTCATCTGAGATAGGATCTTGAAACCAAGTGGCCTGGGTCACAAGGCAGGAGTCACCATCTCTATACTCACTCTGGAGTCAGGGCTCTTAACTGTTACCTGTCAAAGTTATTCCACTTCACCCAAGTATTCATTAAAAAAGGAGACTAAACTTGCATCACAGGTCAGTGACTTCTTGCTTCTGTGGTATTTTATTTCTTTGGGGGTTTGTGTGGGTTTTTTCCTGTTTCAATTAATTTTTATTGAAGGAACGATCTTTTCTGTTTCTTAGTGTGGTTGCCATTTTGATCCCTTTTGTTGTCCTCTATTTCATCCTTTTGGCCCTTCCTAGCTCTACGTGTCCTCTTCTAACTGACTTCTGCTTTCAGCTCTTCATGTTTGTCAGCAGGTTTGTCCCCTGTAGTGACCCCCTTTTATTGGCAGATACCATGCCAGTATAAACTGGGGACTGACCTGTTGGAGAGCAGCGTAGGGGAAAGGGACCTGGGGGTCCTGGTGGACAGCAGGATGACCATGAGCCAGCAATGTGCCCTTGTGGCCAAGAAGGCCAATGGCATCCTGGGGTGTATTAGAAAGGGGGTGGTTAGTAGGTCAAGAGAGGTTCTCCTTCCCCTCTACTCTGCCCTGGTGAGGCCGCATCTGGAATATTGTGTCCTGTTCTGGGCCCAGTTCAAGAAGGACAGGGAACTACTTGAGAGAGTCCAGCACAGAGCCACAAAGATGATGAAGGGAGTGGAATATCTCCCTTATGAGGAAAGGCTGAGGGAGCTGGGTCTCTTTAGCTTGGAGAAGAGGAGACTGAGGGGTGGCCTCATTAATGTTTATAAATATGTCAAGGGTGCGTGTCATGAGGATGGAGCCAGGCTCTTCTCAGTGACATCCAGTGATAGGACAAGGGGCAACGGGTGCAAGCTGGAACATAGGAGGTTCTGCATAAATATGAGGAAGAATTTCTTCCCAGTGAGGGTGACAGAGCACTGGAACAGGCTGCCCAGAGAGGTTGTGGAGTCTCCTTCTCTGGAGACATTCCAAACCCGGCTGGATGCGTTCCTGTGTGACCTGATCTAGGTGTTCCTGCTCTGGCAGGGGGACTGGACTGGATGATCTTTTGAGGTCCCTTCCAATCCCTAACATTCTGTGATTCTGTGATAAGTCTCCTGAAGCTTATACCTTACAACTTCTCCTTAAGAGATGCCAGCAATGAAAAAAGAAAAGTAGTATCTCATACCTCTAGGATAGGAAAACAAAGGTTCTCTTCCTAGAAATTGAATGATCCAGCTTTCTAGTATGGAAAGGTGATGTGAATTCAGGTAGAGGAATGAAAGTATGGACAGCACTGCTGACAAATTCACTGAGAGAGGAACCAGATCCAAAAAAAATCACTTACAAGATACCTAGGTAAAATAGGTTTCAAAGTATACTTCCCAGCTGAGAGAGCACCAAACAATTTATTGCATCATGCAGCATGCAATTAAATCAAATTGGTTCTGCATGAGGAGATGGGTGCTTTAGTACTTGTTGCTCCTCTCTAAGAAAAAGAAACCACAACTGACCAATGATAAAAGTTGATTAAAGAAAACAAAACACAGAGTCCTTACATGAGACCAAAATGAAAAGACTGTGATGACGACATTTGGAGATGAATAAGGTGAGCAAAAACACAGCAGCAGACTCATGACACCTTAAAGGTCAGCTGGCCATTCCCGTTTCTCAGCGGGAGAGAATTTCAGGGAGAAAATTGCTATATATGAAAATTTGGAAAATTACATTAAAAAGAAAATGGTGTTGGGGGAGGTGGGTTTTTTTTTGTCATGTTGACCACATCATGGTCAATCAGTCACTGATGATAACAACAGCAGCACCAAGGAAAATAAAATTAAAGTCTTACTTTTCTAGTTACACATGTAAGTATTTCTTCAACAGCTCAATTAATCAGATTTCATGAGGGAAAAGCTTTTGGGACAGCTAATAATTCTTCTCTGTGTCTGTCTTAGTTTTTACAACTGACCCGTCATCACCAAGCTGTGGGTCACTAGAAGTTTTATTCTTTTCCATGTGGCTTTGCTACAGAAGGCAAAATCGTGGTGATATATTGAATGTGGTTAAGTTCCTATTTAGAAAGAGAGGCACTCTGCTTTCATCTGTAACGAAGTGCCTTGACAGTCTAATCTTGGTTTTTGTTTTGTTTCATTATACATTAATTATATTGATTTTTTTTTTTTTTAATCCAGTAACCCGCTGTGATCTCTGTGTTTGATGGCAGCGATTATTTATACAGTAGGTCAGGCAAATATTCGTGTGACATTCAATCTTATCTCCAGTGTGATTTTGATATAATAACAGCTTGGATTAACCCCTTCACATCTCTATTTGCAAAAAAGTTCTCTCCTTCAAAGAGCCTGAAAACTGCTGAGAAGCAGAGTTAGCAGCTTCTGTTTTCTCTAAAATGAGGTGTATTCATCCAAGAGTAGAGAATGGTGACCTGCCTGAAAGAGGGTGCTATGTCTCACAGTTACTTTGTCTTTATGCTGTTCTCCTACCTCTCCCCACAGAAAGCAAGCCCTGCTCCCCTCACACCAAAACCTTCAGGGTTCTCAAGCAGAGGCCAGCATCTCTAAGCATCTTTGTTCCTCTGGACAGCATGAACTTGCCTATACCTCACTGTGTTTGAAAGAGTAAATGCCTGTGGATCAAGGCTGCAGTGAGCATCAAAAGCTTTCACACTTGATAACTGTTTGACACTGATTCCACGGTGGTGATGCCTGAATAGCTCAAGGCAACCCTGAATCCCAGCAGCAGCTTCCCTGGTTTCAGTTCTCCATGCAAGCCTCAAGCTCTCTAGAAGTGACTGAAGTCCCAGAGTCCTGTCTCCCATCCTCTGGGGAAACAGTAGAGGCTCTGAAACCTGAGGGGGTAAAAAAAAAGTACTCTTGGTATTACTACCAACAATATTATAATAATAATTAATAGTAATGATATTGCTGAAATCAGAAATGCCCCAGGACAAAAGGCAGGGGTAGTTCAGACACACTTGTCCCCCAGTTTTGGCTTCCCTCTTCAAAGGATGGAGAACCGGAGAAAATGGACCTCTGGGCTTACTGTGGTCTGGGTCCTACAATTTATTCCTATTTCTGTTAGCATTTTTAAAGGGGTAAAAAGATGAAAGACCAGCATCTTAGATTCTAGTACTAACAGTCAAAGATACTTATGGAGGAGAAAAGCCTCCATGAAACCTCAGAAGGAAAGAGAAAGAACTGCAAACATCAGGGGCTCCTCCATTTTTGGGTTTGCAGTAAGCTCCTTTACAATCCAGCCTCTATGCTCTGAAAGTGAGTATCCACTGTTGCACTTGAGAAGGTATAAACCAATATAAATGAATTGTTGTTGGCTGTTTTCCCACAGACGCTTTTCCCTGGAGTTGTGTAACTGGCTGTGGCTATGATGCCCCTGGTCAGGGGCTGGACCTCACTTTTTCTCTATCAGTACTGCTGCCTGCTTTTCTCCCTGCATGTGGAAAGGCTTGCTTCTAGGAAGCCCTGTATTAGTTTGGGGAGGAAAAGGGAGTTTCATGTGCATCCTGGCATTTCAGACATGTGACAGACCCAGACAGAAAAGTAAGCAGTAGCCTTCTGTTACTGTCTCAAACTGTCCTTCGCATGAGATGCCTTAATTATGTATTTGAAAGCCCTATTATATTTAAACTGCTTTTAGAGTAAATCTCTGGGGAATTTACCTTTATCAGCATGAGATAGCAACAACTTAAGAAAGTAAACCTAAGGGTGCTGAAGGCTGGAGACTCATACCATCAGTGCCTGCAGCCCTCAGGGACTGCAGTAAAGGGCACATCATTTGGTTGGGGATGCGCTTTTCTGTTCCTGGGTCCAGAGACACAGTGGCTGAAGAACACAAAGAGATTTTACAGCTGATGCCAAGTTTAGGTGCCTGGAGCCAGTGCTAAAGGGTTCATTTACATTTTTCAAAGTCCCTGCTAAGCTATAGCTCACTCTGGTAGGCACTGAAAAGCCTTCATTTCCATGGCCAGTCCCAGTGAATATCTCTCCCTGGGGTTTGTAATGCTGACTAAAGCAGAATGGGTGAAGAAACTGTTCTATATTAACTCCCCACACAGGAACTCATCTTTACCTCTTGTCAAAGGATTTCTAGATTATTTCTCCAGCTAGGCAAACTCACACTGATGCCATCACTGCACGGGACAGCTGGCCCATGGTAGGATGACTACAGGAGGACTTTAACCTGTCTTGCTAGAAGAGCTCAATAGTTCTTAGAAAATAGTTATCTGGCTGGTTTATGCACGGACAACATTGTGAGCAAGGTGTTTTACTCAGTGCCCAAATACTTTAGGTGCCACCAAGGAAATAAATTACTTTTTCCTCTTTTTTTTTTTTTTTTTTAACCTGATCACCTATGATTTGGTGCAGAAAGTCCACATGCTTCCCTAGCTAGTCTTGCCATGAGACAGCCTCTCACTGTTCTTCTCTCACTAGAGGTTCTGCAGTTTTAGTTTTAGGTATTTCTAAAATATTTTCCACATTCTAGCAAAATCAATTGCTGGGGGAAAAATTACCACAAGTCAGTCTGCAAAAGCTAGAGAATTAGTGCAACACAAACTGGGAACACCTCATTATCTGCACCCGGAATCTAATTCTAAAAGTCATGCTTACCCAACTGGAATAGAAAACCAAAACCAACTGGCATATATGTCACCACCAAACGTAACAACAATCAATAAATGCTTGAATCACATTGTTCATCAACAACCTAAGCATTGTCAATTACTTGGATAAAAAATTCCTAATAACCCAGAGAGCTGAATTAAGGCATTTTTGATAGGGGATAAATGACAGAAAAGGGACTTGGTCTTTTTGTTTTTCTATCATAGCTGTTTCTCTTCCTATACTTTCCCTCTGTGTGTGTGTGGTTGGTTGGGGTTTTTTTTAAATATATGCAGAGAAGTAGTCTCAGTAGGAAAGTGTTTGTCAAGTCATTTGAATTTTTGGTGATTAGAGGATAAAGATCATTTGTACACAACCTTATATAAAAGTTTATGCTCTATGAGTCACTGCACGTGGCTTTGAAGAACTAAATGCAAAATCCCAAACTTTATTTAACATGCAAACTGAAGTCACTGGCTAAAAATTATTGAGAAACCAATGGGAAAAGTCTTGCAGAAAAGTAACCCTTGCCTATGATTTATGTGGTGTCTTTTGACAAGTGGTTCAAATTAGGGGACAACAGTTGAAACACCTAAATACCATCAAAAGTCATCAGTAAACACATCTTTACATCATGGATGTTTTTAACCTCCTGACTCTTATCTGTTTGTGTTCTTTAAAGCAGTGTCAGGGTCAGAGATGGAGACTGGGAGATGGGTTGTAGTATTACATCAAATAGCCTGCATAAACATGTACACTGTTTTCACTTCATTGATGTCCCATGGCCTATACAAAAGCACTGATGCTGCCCTAAGTTATCATAACCTTTTCTAACATATGCATTTATATAAATGGACTGAGTTTTATGCCTCTACTTTTTGTGCAGAAGATGTGCTCACAAAGTCTGCTTTAGCAGAGTTTTAACTTTCATCAGTCTGCAAGGAGAAAAAGGCTTGGCCCTCATTTGGAGCTGACCTGCAATCATAAAGGAAACAAAACAGAAACACCTGCAAAATGTTCTATAATCTATGGGAGGGTTTTTTTGTTTATATTTTGTTTATCTCACTGAGTAATCTGAAAAAATCTGGGAATTGCCCGGACAGTTCGGATACTGCCAACTGCCTCACAGCAAGGAAAAATATGCCAAAAACCTGAAAACATGATGGATTTGGGATCAGATCTTTCTGAAGCTAATGAGGGTTTTGTGACATAGGCCGATATGTCCAACAAGGAATCTCTCCTTGCACTAAGTGTCTTTCTTTATCTAGTTACTTCAAAATGATGATGATGAGTTAAAAATCCTTTTTTAAAAACATTTCACGTGTATCATTAAAAGTTATTTCATTTCAGTTCACATCTTTTTTTTTTTAAAAGAGTAAAACTGCAGGCAGGACACTGGCAGTCACTGTGGAGTACAGTCATTGCAGGGGCAAGGAGCTTATGTTAAGCAGTCAGTAGGAGAATGATCCTGAATTCTGCTCATACAAAGCTATCTGCCACAGCAGAGAGACATCCATACATAAGTGAATGAAGCCATGCATACACGTACACAAATGCATATGAGCTCTTTGGGTCTTTGTCATTTTACAACTGGGTCTGCTTTTCATTTGTAATTTTTTTTGTCGTGTTTCTTCATGAAAGGGACTTCACTTTTTTCCTTTTCTTTTTGAGGGAGGAAAGAAGTATATGTGGTGACTTGACAGTGTTAATGGTTAGACTGGGTGATCTTAGAGGTCTTTTCCAACCAAGGCTGTTCTGTGAGTCTGTTTTTCACTTCACATTGAATGGTAAGAAAATCGTGATTTTCTAAGACAGATGCACAAGAAAAAATCAGAAATGAAAGAGCTTGAAAAGCCTAATTGCAATGTAAAAATTGTCATGCCCTAGGTTTTCAGCCAAAATCTGCTCCTAGTCAGACATGTGAAGTCTGCAGAATTCTCTTAAAATCTGGAAAATTACTTTTGTTTAAAATGCTTAATGCTAGTAAGTTTTAAGGGCTGCCATCTTTTGTGTATCCAGATAGACATCCCTAAAAGAACACGAATTAAAAAAAATAAAATAAAATAGATTAAGTAGTTAAGCAAAAATGCTTCAAGTTTTGAAAGTCCGTAACCATAAGAATACTTTTATGAACGGAGTTATCAATATAGGGGGTTAAAAATGCACTACTTTATAAACAAAACCTGTGGCATCCGTACCAGAAAAAGAAGAGTGAATAACAGAATGTTAAACAACGCTCTGCAGTTCTGCTTCACTTTATTTCACACAAATGATGCACTCAAAAAGGAGAACTAAATGCAAAGAACAAAACCCCAACCAAACCACCAAACAAAAACAACCGAGGAAACAAAAATCATGCTCCATTAGATGACTTGACAGCGGAATTTGCTATTTCAAGCTCAGTACATACTGCAAATACCAGTGCCGAGCACAGTGAAGTTTGAATATTTTTGCTTTTGTTGTAGTGACAACCGTTCCGTGCGAAGAAGAAAAAAGTTGGTTTATTGGGTTTTTTTCCCTAAGGAAATCTATGAGGGGATGGAGAGTGTAACAGGACTGATAAAAAAGTTGATGTTTCTTCCTGGACTGTTTGACAAGCCGAGGTTTTCCCCAAGCGTGCATTTTGAGGACTGCTCATCCCAGCAGCAGGAGCAGACCAGGGCCCAAAGGGGGGTGTCTCTGGGCACAGCCCCACTCGAGGTTAACCCCAGGGCTGCTACGTGCCTGTGTGCAGCAGGTTATGGACCCTGATGGCTTTATTTGCTCTGTCGGTGTCCTCCTAACCTGCCACCACATGATGGTCACCACACAAGGCTTGGTGGCAGGCGCTGCTCTGGAAATATGAAGTCACTTGCTTCAGTTTCAACGGATTCCCTCCTCCCCTCTTCTTCCCCATCCCTTTTTATTTTGTTTTAAGCATTTACATTTTTATCAAATGTCAAGAACCTGAGACACTTCTGACAGTTAAAGTGGAGGGGATCCCCCCCACACTTCATTTCCCTCATCCATTTCCCGCCACATTTCTCCTCGTTAACTGTGGCGGGGCAAGGGGGGTGCGGGAAGAAAAGCATTCCTGCATGTCTGGAGGGAAGGAAAAAAAAAAAGATAAAGGGGGAAAGTGAAAGGGGAGGGGAAGAGCGGTCAGGGCCTGGAACCGCCAGTGAAACGATGCTGCCGCGGCCCTCCTCTCCAGGTAATAGTTAACCCGGGGTTAAAGATTAATGTCCAGGCAAAGCAGTGCATAAATGGCGGGGGCGAGGTGGATGCCTGCGAGCTGCCTGCCGCCCCTCCGGCCCTCCGAGCTGCCCTCCGCCCGCTCGCCATGAGCCGCTGCTGGCTGCCCTCGCTGCTGCTGCCCGCGCTGCTGGGCCCGCGCCTGGCCGCCGCCCTGGGCCCGCCGCCCCTGCGCTGCGCCCCCTGCACCCCGGAGAAGCTCGCCCTCTGCCCGCCCGTCCCGCCCGGCTGCCCGGAGGCGGCCCGGCAGCCCGGCTGCAGCTGCTGCCAGACCTGCGCCCTCGGGCCGGGCCAGCCCTGCGGTGTCTACACGGCCCGCTGCCGTCGGGGGCTCCGCTGCCACAGCCCCGCCGGAGAGCCGCGGCCCCTCTCCGCCCTCATGCGGGGCCGGGGGACGTGCCTGCCCGCCAGCGAGGCCGGGACGCAGCCGGCAGGTACGGGGCGATGGCGGCCCCTGAGGGGCGGCTGCGGAAGGAGGGCGGGCGGGCCGGGCGAACCCCGCTCCGCGCGTCTGAGGGCGGGAGCTGCCTCGGCGGGCTCTGCGTTCATCCGCAGCCCTTTACTGCTGTTTTCACCGTCACTGCTGCGGTGTTCGTGCAGTGGTGACCGAGGGAACGCGGCAGAGTTGCAAAAATAGCCATTGCTGCCTCAAATTAACGATGGTGGCAGCCAGGGGAGTTCCTCCTGTACCTGAGGGGGAGCAGGGACCCAACTGGTGTCAGAGCCTCTGCGGTCACAAAGCTCTGGGATTTGATTTGATGCCTTCCCTCCTTCCTTCCCTTTCTTTTTCTTCTCTTTCCCACCTCAGTTTTCAATTTTTTCTTTTTCCCACCTGGGAAAACCAGGTGCTCTGTGAGTCGCTACTTCATCTTAAATGTGGGGCGAGGCAGAGAACAAAGTACAGGATGCCGTGGGACCAGGTCTGGAGGAGTTCCTCTCCTGCCCAAGAACTGAAACACATCGTGTTGGAAAAAAAACTAAATTCATGACAAGTTTAACTCCAGTCTTTCCTCCTGATTCTGTGATGAAGCAAGTTTTTTTATTTTAACAGACTGGCTGCAGCTTCATCATGGGGATTAGAGTGTTTTCAAAGGATCATAAAATAACCAACTTGTTAGAGAACAGCTGATGCATTCCTCATATGAATTTAGGACAAAAGTTTATTTTGCTGCGCTGCACATGTAATTTATCATAAATATGAGGAAGAACTTCTTTACTGTGAGGGTGACAGCACTGGCACAGGCTGCCCAGAGAGGTTGTGGAGTCTCCTTCTCTGGAGACATTCCAAACCCGCCTGGACATGTTCCTGTGTGACCTGACCTAGGTGTTCCTGCTCTGGCAGGGGGATTGGACTAGATGATCTTTTGAGGTCCCTTCTGATCCCTAACATTCTGTGATTCTGTGATCACTCCTGTAAGAGCTACTGTAATGGATCTCTCTTAGACATTACTTTTTGTTGTTGTTGATTCTTCTTATCTTTTTAACTTGCAGAAATAACTGCAAAAGTTCACTGAAGATGTTCACCTTGCTATCATTCCTTTCCAGACTCTGTCGAACCTGAGGATATGCCTCTGGAAAGCACTGAAATGACACCAGATCAACAGCTGAACTATCAGTTGATGTTTCCCATAGGCCAGGACAAATCCATCCCCTGGAATGCCATCACTGCATATGAAAACATGAAAGCAAAGAGACTGTCTGAGTTCAAGAAATGGAAAGAGCAGGTGGGTTTTCTTTGCAAACCTTTCAGAGACCATTTCAGCAGATGCTATTGATTCAGAATACAAAATACAAATTCGCATGAAATTCTAGCAGCAACACTAGGATGTCAGTATTTTGGGTAGCCAGCAAACTGACTTTTGGAATGCCTTCAAAAGATGCTCAAGGAACAGGCAAAATGATAGCAGCAATTCAAACAGGTGTGCATCAGATACGTCCTATGCAGACTGCATGCACAGTCTGAATCTTTCTCTGCGTTTGTTATCGGATTTTAACATGGACCCTTAATTTCCAGGAGCCCATATTAAACTCTTGGACTCCTTTTGTGTTTTAGTTAAAAAATAAAAGCCATTTGTCACTGGTCAGTGAGGTAAAAGGGAGTCCTTACATACAGTTATTGATGAAACAGCTCTGCAAACCAAAACGTGGTTCTTTCTGATGACAGGAAACGCTGTTAAGTATAGATGCACGTACAAAGACAGAAAGCTCAGCAATTAAAGTAAGCTTTTGCCTTCCATACAGGGTAATGAGGGTGTAGGGCCTTTGCAAGCAGGTCCCTGTTCCACTTGAGGGCACCAGAGAACCGCAGTTAGACCAGTCCCAGGCAGCCCGCGTGGAGCTGAGTTAGGACTGGGCACCACAAAAGGCCACTTCGGAATGTCATAGACAAAATGCAAAAAAAAAAAAAAAAAAAGAGCAAAAACCTGTTAACCACCCCCCCGCCCTCGGAAGCCTCATTCCACATCCGGAATTAATCACTGATTTAGTTTGAACTATTATACATAAGTGCTGTTAGCTCCAGTTCTGAGTTTTAGGCTCCTGCTTTTCTCACCCAGAGCCACAGATAAACCCGTTGGCTTGAACAGGACTGCTTCTGTGAAGGGCTGATACGGGGAGGTCATGCAAAAGCAGAGGGTGTGATTATTTTTGGTCTAAAGTAACATTATTCAGTCACTTCTCCTCCCCTTTCACTCGTTTAAACACATTAAGTACTATTAATATGTGGCAATTGTGACTTTGAAAAAGGGAGCGAGCAAATTGTGAAAACAGTGAATATTGCAAATGTTTCTTCATGCCCAGTTTCAGGCACTTTGGGTTTGGGTCTCAGAGTCTCACAGAGGTGCTTTCTATTCTGCTTTGATGACAGCTCTGTACTGTACACAAGATAACAAACACTCAGATGTTTGTTCTTGTGCCCTCTATATGTGTCTTGCACCTATTCTCCATACATCAACAGAGCACAGGGCCATGGCAACCCAGAAAACGTGGCTAGTCTCACGTACACCAGTCTCCTAACGTGCACCTCCCCATAATAGGAGAGATTGTACCCTCTGAGCAGTCATGTGTTTACTTAGCACAGGTTGAATTTCCTTGTGTGGCAATTTAAGGACTTAAATCCTCATGTTTCTGAGGACAGAAAACACCTCAAAGAATAAAAACAAAGGCCTAAATGCAACACCAGAGTTTTCTGGCTGTGCTCCTGCTGAAACAAGTAAAAACTACATGCAAAGCAGCCTGGTGCAGACTTTATGACTAATAGGCATTTCCAGCTTTTTGCTAGCTTTATACTGATGGCTCTTTGTTTAGCTGGTTTCTTTGTGATTTTTGGTATTGACAACCTTTGCATTTCCTGCAGGGGCCTTGTGAGAAGGAGCTCTACAGAGCCCTGTACAAATTGGCGAAGGCACAGCAGAGAAGCGGGGGGGAGATTTACAAATTCTACTTGCCCAACTGCAACAAGAATGGATTTTACCACAGCAAACAGGTACGTGCCTTTTCCCCTGTCTGCTCCCGGCAGCGCTCTGACTTGCCTGACACAGCCAACCCTTTCATAGCCCTCTGCTCCCAAACTCACAAGTTTGCAGCTGCTGGGAAAGCAGGTTGTGAAAACAGGGAGACTTAGTAGTGGGAGCAGATGGTTTGTCCTTCTTCTCTTAAAAGTGAGCCACATGCTGTGGGCAGACAGCAATGGAGGCAGGAGTCTTTTCCATTCACAGAACAGGTGCATGGAAGGCCTCCTCCAAAATCTTTTAACCCTGTCTGCTCCCAAACCAAATCAAGCTCCCCGTACCTGATTTGTTAGCATATCCCCACTTGACTTTATTTCCTAATACCCACCATACTGCCTGCAAAACCCATTGGATTTGTAATAATCACTGTTGAGAAAGGAGGCTCTCAGCTCCCAGGCAGTGAAAAACTCACACAGGCAGTGAAAAAAACTCTCTGCAGCAAAACTAGCCTTCTGAAAGTGGAACAAAAATACTGATTAGTGCTGCCTATGGATTACGTTAGATATTAATTTCCATTATAGCCTCAAAAAAAGCCATTGCAAGTTACACTGAGAGTCATCTGCAAACCTAACTAAAGCTCCAAACCTCAAGCCACACCCTTGTAACCACAGGTCATGTACACAAATTTAGTAGGTCTGCATAAATCTCTGTCACCCAGTCTCCTTGGGTTTGGGTATGGCACCGCTGCGTGCCTCAAATATTGTGACCTGGGATCTAATTGGACATCTAAGGGACCACTGCATTCACAAAAAGTCTGTGCAAGGCAGGTCCCCGCCTCCTGATGCTAGTTCTGTCCAACATCTTTTCTTGCAGTATCTCACAGGTAATCTTCTGCTTACAGTTCCTTATAGTGGGTTTGGTTTTGTTAATAATATTCTAGTGTGAAACTTCACTGGATGGAGAGTCTGCTGGATGCTGGTGTGTCCATCCGACAAATGGAAGAAGAATTCCTGGGTCTCCAGACATACAAGGAGACGCTGAATGCCAACAGTATCTCAACTCAGAAGAACAAAACTAAACACATCCATTCACAGCAAGTATTCTGCAGGGCCTGATCCAGTCAGGAGCCATTTCAGTAAGGTAGTTTTGTGCACCTGATTTTCAGCATGAGTGACCCCATAAAGTAGCTTTTTTTACTGTGCTGGGATTACTCAGATCCTCGAGTGACAGATAGGAGCAACTGCAAGATCAAGTCCTACAATCCTGTACATTTTGTTTGTATAATATTATAGATACCCTCATATGTAAAGCTGTTGAATTATTTATTTCACAGGACGTGTATTTTTGTCTCCGTGTGTTGTTACTAATTTATATCCTCAAACACTTCATAACTTTATATGTAAATACTTAATATTATTGCTCTTAAATGTATGCATCTTATGTTGGAGGAACGTTGCTACTTAAAACTTCAAAAGGCAAAACTCTGTTGGGAAAAACAGCTTGTAAACTTGCGTTTTTTGTACTGTGTATTTATAGACGTAGAACTGAATTTAAAAAAATAGCTTTCAGTAGAGAACACACTTAGAAACTTATTTAAAACCTGTTTTGTTTATATATCATGTTGCTTTTGCACCTCTGTTTCAATGTCAAGCTTTTTCTTAAAAAGGAAAGTCTGTTATATCCTGAAGCTCCTGATGGGACGGTATTTGTTTCTATTTTCCAAACATAAGCACCGGATAAATGACAGAACACAACAGGACATCCTGTGTCACCTTTGACGGGCGTGAGTTGTTCACGTGTTCACATTGTCATGTTATTTAACATGAGCTTATTAAAGAATGTCTTCTGCACTGTCCCAGTCTCTTGCTTTCTGCACGTTCCCGTTGAGCAGCCTGACCTTGGCTGGAGGCTGGGAGCATAGAGGGAAACACACCTCTGGCAAATCTGCCTCCTGAACTCTCAGCTCCACTTGCCTGCGACAAATTTTCTTCCTTTGCTCTCCACGCCCCATTCCCTTTCTCCCATCCTCTCCAGTCCCTCCTGGCTGTGCTCTGCAAACCTTTGCCCCGGGCAAAGCAGCAGCCTCCGAGGGAAGTTATTCAAAGGTTTTCCAGGTAGGAAAGCCGGATGCCTTTCTCTGCTCAAAAGCCCAAGGCAGCGGTATTAGTGCATTTGAAAGTTAATGTTGAGACTGGAAAGGGCTGTTTACTGCACAGAAAGGCAGAAGTTATTAAAGGAAGGCTGGGGAAAAGCCTGGCCTTGCTCTTTTTGCTTAAAGCAGAGAAAACAGTCCCCTTGGCTCGGGATGTGGTCCCCTTGGCTCGGGATGCTGTCCTCTTCCCTCCCCAGCATGTTCCTTCGATTTAGTGGTTGCAGAGAAGAGAGAAAGCCAGTGACTGCCCTGCTGCCTTTCAAGCTGGTTCTGTCCATGGAGAAACTGGTGTGGGAGTTAGCAAGTCTCAGAGGTGGAAACAAGGCTGCACCAACCCTGCCTGAGAAAACAGCCCAAGAGGAGAGTAATAACATTTTCTAAGAGCCTGGCAGGAGGGAAACTTGGCATAAAACCCTCCTGCTGGTTGCTGGCACAAGCTTTGGCTTTTAAATGGGAGCGGGAAGCGGCTTGTACAAACTGCAGAGCCAAAGTGGGGAGATCCCCATTTGCTGCATCTCTGTTCTGCAGCATCACACCTTGTGTATTTGCAGGTCAATGTCAGCTGATCTGATTGGCCTCTAAAAACTGCTCCAGATTTAAAAGTATGGATATTCTACTGAGCTGCTTTGTAAAGTGTTTTGAAATCCTCCCAAGGAAAGCACTGCAAAAGCAGTTGATGGCATTTGTGTTATGAATGATTAACGTCTAACCTCCCTGTAACGAGTGACAGTGAAACCTGGCTGAAACCATGTTAAAACACCCCATCCACTGTGTCAAAATGCTTGGCAATCATCGTATCAAAATAAGGAAGCAGCAGCAAATTTGGTCAGAACTTCAAGAGTCCTTTTGTGGAATCTAACCCAGCACTGAACAACTGTCATGTGGCATTGCCAAGGGAAACTCTTAAACATTAAGTACCAGGAGCAGAAGTTGCTTCATGGCATGACAGGCCAATTTCTTAGAGGGGTTTAGCTCCCTGCCTTCCACGGAAAGCAGCAGGGGATGGGTGTCTCCTTATCTGCAATCTGGCCTGGTGTGACACACTGCCAGGACTCACCAGGACAGACTTCTGCTGAGCGGCTCCGGGATGGGCTGTCTGATGTGAGCCAGGCTCTGCTGGGAGTACAGGACTGATGCAAGGAGGCAAAGAAAGCAAATTACATCTCCCCTGCCGTAGTGCTGCCAGGAGCTTGGACCATGTTTAGGCCATAGGTGCCACGTCTTGTGATTTGTCCTGATTTTTATGAGCGGCCTCAGTAACAGGTGAGGAAAATCAAAGGTCTGTAGTTTTCTTTTGGTTTGGTTATTTTTTTTTCTGTTTCTGGGGCTTTTTAAGATTTTTTTTGGGGGGGGGCATGTGTCAGCTGGCAATCCTGGCTTCAGTTTGTGCCTGCTGCAGTGGTCCCATGGGCTCTGGTGAGCCAAGGCTGGCGGGAAGGAGTGGGCACACGGAGAAGGATGTTCTTAGCAGCTCAGGATACCTGGCAAGCAGCTGGATGTGGGGAGGGGATATACTGTTCTTCCTTACTTCAGCTCTCTCCTTCACACCCTTTTGCACTCCCCCTAAAAAGAATTAATTGCTGGGAAGGCCTTAGGTGAGCAGTTGTAACGTTTGGTTATCTGAGAACCTTACCTCTGCAGCTTGTGCTCCTTCCTGCCACAGCCCTGCCAGGTTTGCTGCAGCAGGGTTTGGTCCAGCCATGCCTCCTCCTGCCCCTGGCCCACTGCCAGCACCGAGATGCTCATAGCACAGAAGTGAGGTCATCGCCCTCTGCACTTCTACCCTCCTTTTGCCCTGAAGCTATCTAACCTGGTACTGGGCTCTGCTCCTGCTGAGTCAGTTCTGCCCATCGCTGTGGGTAGGCAAGGGGAGAGAAAGAAAATGGGGGTGGAGGGCAGCCAGCACTAACCCTGAAAGCTCATCAGCATCTGTGTCACTTCTCTACCCTAAGAACACATGCTTTGCAAAGGCAAAACTTAGGCAGGGAACAGCTTTCTGCAGGCCCACCCCAAAACACCATCAGGTACTAAGCACATCAAGATTCAGCCTTTTCCTTGACCTTGCACTTGCTAAGGAGAGTCCTAAACACATCACAAAATAAAAAAAGGAACCAGGAAATGCCTCACATAAGCTTGCTTTCCTCGAGGGGAAGACAAGTGAGATGGAAGAGACTGGTGCATGGCAGAGGCTTGTCACAGGAGTTACTGCGCTCCTGGAAAGCACTCAGCTCCCGTAGCCTCAGAATACTAAAGACTAAAACAGAGCAGTTTGGGATTTTTTTTTTGCAAAGTCAGAACTGAAGATGCTGGTGCTTTACCAGCAGGCCAGCAGCACTGACTTTGCAGAATTAGAAACGTTATTTTCCTACCCACATCACTGCCTTGCTGTTGCAGAACACCACTAGTGTCTAATCCCTGCCAAACCCTTAGTAACAATACTAATAGAAAGTATCTGTGAAAAAGAAGATCCCAATGACTCATTCCAAGTTAGAGTCCCAAGTGGAATGGACAAGTCCTATCTCTCTCTTTTAGGCAATGCCTTTGAAGTGGGTCTACTTTTCCTGGGCTGTCACTTCACTGATAAACCACCAGCCTGAGCAGCTGCCCCAGGCTGCACTAAGGGCAGGTGCTGGGCTTTCTGTTTGCATTCTGTATTTATGGACCGAGTATTTTATGCACTTGTGGTACATTGCACTGAGAGTTTGGGGGGGGATTCAGAGCACATGGGGAAGTGGGGTGTAACCAGCTTAACAAACACCTAATTGTATTTAGCACGTTTGCCTTCTTTAAGGCTTGGGTAGATGGTATGTAGCGAGTAACAGCAGCAGAGTTGGAGTGAGTGGAGGGCTGCTCTTACGGATGTGTCACCCTGTGTTACCTAAAGCCAGGAGAGGGGGAAGGAGAGGACCTGCCGGGAGCACAGCCAGTTGGTTCTGTGTTACCAGAGAGTACCAAACCCACCAGCAGTGGAGCAGGAGCCCAGACATACCCACACTTGCACTCTGAGTAATGAAAACAGCTCCACTTGATAGCTCTGTCAACAAACAAGGGCTTTATTTTCCTTACCCTCCTTTCCTCCTCCCTTGACCTACCTCCTCCCCCTGGGTGCAAAGTTCCTTTGCAGGTAAGTCACTGTGAGGGTCCAGGGAGAGGGGCAGCCTCCCAGGCTCCTCCAGTGGCTGTGAAGCTAACAAAGAGCAACCCACTTGTGCCTACACTGAGGTTTTTAATTGCATAATTATGCCAGTGGTGACGTGTGATTTTTTTCTCTCTCTCACTGATGGTGCTTTGTAGTTCAGTGGGCTGATGTGCAGATGCTGAGTTTCCACACATCTTAGTGTGGGATGTCTCTGGAGGCCTAGAGCAAATGCTGGCTATAGCATTGTCTTCTTCCATATTTTCTCTTTGCTTACAGCTCCTGTTCATTGCTGCTTTGGCAGCTGAGCCCTCACCATTTTGCCCCAGCAAGGGAACAGATAAAGAACAGTCACTGCTAGCAGGATCTGAGGGTTGAAGGGTGCATGTGGCACTCCTGTGGTAAAGCAATAATCAACTTTTCCAGCTCAGTCAGTCGAGTCTTCTTTACTGGGTGCAAGTTACGTGATATGTAGCAGACATAGGAAATGAGGCTTCACCTTGAATATTCCCTGTGTGGCACAGGGAGGCAGAAATAGCCCCTGCTCCGTAGTGGCAGGGAGTGAGGGGATGCACACTCAGCCTGGTTCTCCTAAGCGAGTCCCTTCACCACTCCACTTCTGAAAAGCCTCACCACGTGTGGCTGGGGAAAGCAGTCCTTCTCAATGACATCTTCTTCAGCTTCACGGATTTTTTTCTGGAGGAAATCTCAGCTGCTTTCTGCAGCAGTAACTTTGCTGTCTTTCTTTCCACCATCACTCAAGGAGACAGCAGGGGGGTGAAATGAGCCGTGACAGAGAAAGGCTCTTCAGGAATTTGGGTAGGTCAGCAAAAGTGGGAAGCCAGGATGTGTACTGCAGCAGGACACGTATTCCGCAAGGATAAACCGAGATTTGCAGCATTACCCTTTGCTTCTGCTCATACCCGGTCTCCGGGGTTTTCAGCTGTGACTTTCAGCCTTGAAGTCATCTGCATTCTTTAAATATCTGTACAGGGCCAAAGTGAAAGCCAAGGTTTTTACAGGGGAATCTTCTGGTGTCTATGCTTCTACAGCTGCAAAATCTGAATGGGAAGAAATAATACATAAAATGCAGACTTTTAAACCTCAGACTTCTGGTGAGCAACAGATTTGTGCTACTTGCCATTTTACCAGGAAGTTTCCTTTTTTTAGCAGAAAAAGATGTAACGTTTTCTCAGTTGATGTGTTGTATAATGTAGACAATCTCACAGGCTGGAAGGCTGGACAGCAAGCTACCACATCCTGACAGGGTCACGGGAGCACAGGATGGTTGAGATTGGAAGGGATCTCTGGAGGTCACCCAGTCCAACCCCTGTGCTCATGCAGGGCCACCAAGAGCTGGTTGTGCAGGACCACAGACCATGTCCAGACAGCTTTTGAATACCTCCAAGGACTCCAAAATGAAATGAAGGTTAAATATTTCCCAGTCAGAAGAAGATACCCAGGTCCACTGGACATACCAAACCACTTCTCTTCTAATGGCCATAAACAAAATGAGTTTTGCACACTTGCAGATTGACCTGGTTCCCCAGCACAGCCCCATGGCCCAGCCATGCAGGCAGCCATGAGCAGCCCCAGTCAGTGGGAGATCCACTCAAGGCACTGACTCACAGGTGTATCCCATAATGCTTCATCATGCTCATTAGAAAAGGAGGGAGCTCAGTGGAGTTTCTCTTCCTGGGGCTCCTCTCTCTCTCAGCCTTCTGTTCCTGCTGTTGTCCTCAAGGACCAGGGTGAGCAGAACCTTGTGTGCTTTATGTTTCTACTTCAACCCTTGGGGCTTCTCCCTTTTTCCCCAATTCCCCTTCTCAGCTGGGGAGGGGTCATTGGGTGGTAGAACAACTGCTGCAGTTTAGCCCCAGGTACTGGCTAAACACAGACACAGATGAAGGCATTACTGATGCTGACCACAGAAAGCTTGCACTTGGAATACTCAGATACCCTTTTGGGATCTTATTTTTTTCGGGGGAGGGGGGGGAGAGAGGGAGTTGATGAAGAAAAAGGGGTCCTTTCTAGCATAGGAAGCAAACATAATCTTCTAAGAGAAATTAATTGATGTGAAGAGCTCCTAAAGGCACAGCAGGACAATGCACTAACAGCTGCCTATACAAACATTTCTTTTTGAATATTAATATGCTTTGACATCTAGAAAAATTGCTTGGCACTTTTCATACTTTAAATGTAATTCCTCTTGCTAATATGTAAAATCTCTGCAGAGCCAGCCTTGCTTACACAGTTTTAGAGTGACTAGAGATACCAAAAAAATTATTTCCCAAAAGGTTTGTAAAACCATTACTTAAATTTAGGGCTCAGTGCAATAAAGAATTATGCTGTGTTAGGGTTTCGATGGAATTTAGTCATAAAAAATTCAGACTGTACTAAAAACTAATTAATTCGGTGGTTTTGGTATTCATTGAAGCCTCCTTCCCCTATGCACAAATAGCTAACGTTATGCCCTGAAGGGTGTGCATGCCAGAAAGGTGGAATAGGATTTTCTGAGCTCAAAAGACTGTAGCACAGTAGGTCCATTAAAAAAGGGAGCTTTCTCAACTAGTTTGGAAGATAATGGGGCTGCCTGCAGGTGGCTTTGACTTGCATTCTGGTCAATTATAGGGATTTGTGCAACTATTTATTATACTGGTTAAAATAAATACTTACCACATCAACGTGGGCTACATATGGTACCCATGGAGCATCTAGAGATGAAATTAGCAGCTCTTGCAGTACATACATTAAGCTTTCGTGGTGCCTTCCCATGCAAATGTTTGACATGGAAATAGTGTTAACAGTTATGTACATGAGTTTTGCTGAGACATCACGATGTTCACTCAGATCACCTGAGGTTCTTGAAAGAGCTTATTAAAAACATTAGCAAAGTTGACATGTGTTCACTTAAAAACGTAAACCATGTGAGCTGAAGGCAGTGAAGGCACCGAAACAGGAGATGTTCTAAGGCATTGGTTCCATTTCTGCCACCAACCCCAAACTCCTCCACTCATTGCAGCTCTGGGCAGAGAACTCTTCTAACCTGTGTGTGGAGGGAGATGTTCCCACAGACTGACCCATCCGTGTGCTTCATACTGCCCACGTTCTGCTGCTTGCACGTAGCCCACAACTATTTTTTTGTTTGAGTTGCAGCCTGGCTCCCATGGCCATGAGAACAATCTTTGAGCAACCAGTGACTACTCTGGTGAATGGAACCCTTTGCCACAGAGGAACAGGAGCATTAAAAAAACAGATAGGGAAAAGCCACCACTGACTGTCTTCATTTTAAAGAGTGATTTTTTTTTTTTTTTTTTTTTTGCAGGGAGAAGTGTGTTATTCTGCATTTCATACCAGAACACCAGCTGCCAGGGACATCGGAGGGACAGCAGGAAGTATCCAGCACCAGTGCGAGCAACTGCGCTCGTAAAAAATACCTAAAAGGCAACTTCTGAAAAAGGGGCAGCCTTAAATTACAGGTGAGAAATATTTTTTTTTGGCTATTTTTAGTCTTTATTTTAAAGAAATGTTTTGGCAGCAAAACAACCAAAGTGACTCGCACAACCACGCGTTTTTTTTTAATTTATTTTCCCTTTATGGCTGTGTGTTTTCTCTTACATACCAGAGACCATTAGCACCACTAAAGGAGCTGAATGCAATTTCTTAATGAATTCATGTGACAAATTGCTTGCTTTGATCAGTTTGAGTTCCTCGAGATGTAGTATTTTTTAAAAAAGTAAAGTTGCTGCTCTGCACAGAGAACTTCCTATCACTTGAGGACCTTTACTAGCCACTTTCCCCTATATTTATTTGTTTTTAATGCTAGGGTAAAACAGATGAAGCTTAAAAACTTGATAAAATGCACCAATGGCAAATACTGCTGCAGGCTTTTAAAACATTTCTTGCACTCTGGCAAAATGTGGCTCACAAGGCAACTATTGACCTTTGTCAGTCAGAAGCTGCTTTGCTCTTTCAGAAGGCTCATGAGATACTGATAGAAAAAAAAATAAGAGGTGAAATGGGAACTGACTGTCAGGAACCCAACCCTTATTTTCATATCTATGGTGATGTGCTCAAGTATTGGTGTATATATAACTTATTTGAAAGGAACTGGTTTACAATATTAAAAGGAACTGGTTTACAATATTATTTTTTTTTTTAAAAAAGGCCCAGCATTTATTTTTTTTTTTGCCCACGGATCTTTGCAGGCATTACATTTGCATTAGCAGTAAAAAATATTGCAATAAATCTTCACCTTCCAAAGCTCTCTGTAACCATCTGTCAGGAGATCTGTATCAGCCTGGAGTAAGCATTGCTTCACTTACACTTTTTTTTTCTTACTCTAAGGTTAAAAAACCTGAGTTTTAATGATGTGAGCTCCTTTCATTCGATAGGAATCAGGAAGATGTGCAGAATGCACACTGGGTTGTTCAGCTAATACATTGCAGGGTAATGCTTCAAACAGCAGATTTCTGGCCATTGGCTGTCTCAGTCCTGGCAAGCTGCAAATCCAAACCCTTCCATGTCAGCGTTTCAAGACAAATGCCATTGCTGGCAGGATTGAGGGTGGCTGGCATTCATGGGGTGGGAGAGGAGTGGGTTCCTCAGCCCCGTCGCCTCCCTTCCACCCTCACAACCCCATCGCTGCCTTCAGCCTCCAGAGAGTTCCCAATCCAACAGGAAATTAAAGTGTGGACGGTTTCTTTTTCTTACAGTGACATCAAACATTTATAGTGACACATAGAAGAATATATTATATATTTATATAAATATATAAAATATTTATATAAAATATATAAATAAATACATATACAAAATATGGCATTACTTTCCAGAGAGATGTTACATTTCACAGGCCACCTTCCCTTATCCAGATTTCATCGTCATACAGAATTTGTCATGAAGTTCAGTAAACAATCAATCATCCTCCAAAAAAAAAATTTGCCAAAGTCTTCCTTATGTGAAAGCATCACATACCAGAACAAAACCAAATCGCTTCTAATTAAAAAGGACACATAACATTACGACAGGCAGTTGGGTTTAAATATTTAAACCAAATGGGTCTTATTCGATGCTTAGATGCAGGCAAATCATTGCTACCAAAGTCAGAGCAAGTGACAACTGTGTGTAGCAGAACTGAAGCGTGTGGGTCTCTACCCCCCTGTCCACAATCCTCCCCACCTTGTCGGCATGGTGTGTGCTTTGGCAGAGTGTACCAAGATAACACAGAATAGATACAGCTTCTCAAAATAAATAAGTAAATAGAAAAGGTGGTACTGTAACAGCACTTTTGTGTCTGTGACTATTCTAGATTAGTGTGAGCAGGAAAGGGAGAAAATGTAAGCCCTGTTGCACAAACTGAAGCGGAGGACAGACAGAAGAATGCTTTGCCAAGAGCTTCAGTGCAACCGTTATCCTTTCCAGTGGCATAATTCAGTGATGGGTACATTAGAAATACCAATACAATAAAATAATAATAATATAAAAAAAATAATAATATTATCTTGGTATTTGTAGTTACTTCAAATAACAAAACTTAAATCTCTTCTGGAAACGCTTCCTTTGCTCCACAAATTCATTTCCATTATCTAGAACAGGTCAGTGTGTAGGCATATGGAACTATACATATCTGTAAATCTCTCCGGACCCTCACTCTCTCTCTGCATACAGAAGTATACACTAGAATTATTGTGTAGTATTTGGTATTCACATGTTACATTTAAATAAAGTTTATTAAAAAACAATTATATTAAATACAGACTAACAGAATATTCATAATATATTTTACAGAAAAAAATAGCCATGTCTTTTTAGAAATACGTTTCTTTAAAAAGTTCTTTGAGATTTTTATAAAATTTTTTACCCGTGAAGATAAGCTTCCCGTCAGACCTGTAAAAAAAGCTTAGCCTTTAGATCCTTGTGGCTTTTTTTTTTGTTGTTGTTTGGTTTGGTTGGTTGGGTTTTTTTTTTTTGCTTTCATACTTTTACAAGCTTACAATCTATAAATTCTTTTAAAATAAAAAAAACCAAAACAGTATCTTTCGGGATCAAATTGGTCACAGGCCATTCTTTATAAAGTCAGTGGAGACTCCCTGAATCCATTCTGAAGTGCCTTTTGTTTTTTCTCTCTGGGTAGCGATAGTGCAGGTTTAGGTGGGAATTCGGAGCTCCCTCCGTGTCCTTCGGAAGCCCACGCGTGTCCGTGGCGGGGGTGCAGCTGCAGCCGCGCTGGCAGAGCCCGCACTCCCCCATCCGCTGCAGGAGGCAGAGCTTCTGCAGCCCATGGCCCTTGCCCAGCCCCTCCGAGGTCTCTGCCAGGACCGGCGGCCACACACAGGTGCCTCAAGAGCTGGCACCCAGCCCTCATTTGCTTTCCAAGTTATAGCAGTGGACATCTCCTTTTCCCTTCCCGTCGTAGCCGGGAAGCGGCTGTCCGTATTTATCCACGCACCAGCAGTAACCTCTCTTTCGGCCTTTGGATGGGCGACACTGAAACGGAATAAAAGAACAAGTTAGCATTATTTTTGTTTTCTCTGTTCTTAGTGTTATAGAGCAGGGATTCCTGCTCATTTGGTAGCTGCACTTCCATATCCTGGCCATGTCTGGTGGAATCATAGAATGGTTTGGGTTGGAAGGGACCTCAAAGCTCATCTCCTTCCAACCCCCCTGGCATGGGCAGGGACACCTCCCACCAGACCAGGTTGCTCCAAGCCCCATCCAACCTGGCCTGGAACACTGCCAGGGAGGGGGCAGCCACAGCTTCTCTGGGCAACCTGGGCTAGTGAATCAAATAGGATATTTATTACCATCAGCCCCTTCAGGTCTACTTACTCCATAATAAAACTGCTCAGGGAACTATGAGAAAACAGCCTTATGAACTATTATATTTGCCCCCTTTGAATACCAGGACTACTTAGAACAGTATGAGCTGTTGACTGGGATCCACCTTTGGAAAAGAAAGTTTTTTGTATGCTAAAAGAAAGATTTGTTGTATGCTAAGGCTCAGGTCTGGCAGAGACAGCCATTGCAGCAATAAACATCCTTGGCTTGCATCTGTTTGCTGGGGGAATTTCAACACTATAGTTGACATTTATTAACAGATATATAATACTTCTGCAATGGAGTTATCGCTTCAACAACTGCTAGGTATACTAGGACTTTAAATGTGTATTTTCCTATAAATAAGGCTGCTTATATACTAGTCTATACCTATGTCAGCTTTAGAAGTTACATGGTGGAACTTGCCAGCAATGCTGAACAACCTGAAGCTATCACAGGCAATGACAGTGAACTTCTTTAGAAATAGTAATGGGGTAAAAATGCATTATAAAATCTAGTGTGTCCCAAGTAATGCTTTCCCCAGGGAACCAAGGAAGGTAAAAACTAGTCTAAAGGAGATGACACTCTGCAGGCTGCATATGCAACAAAAGCAGGCAGTGGCACAAATAGACCTAGGTTATCAAAGACTGAGGTTTCAGCTGTTGTTTTGGTGGCAACTGGACTCTAGCTTACGTGGTATTAACATTTAGTGACTTAAATCATGCTCAAAACTGAAGAATTCATCAACACCCTATGCACAATTTAAATTTTACAGAAAAGGAAACTGAGGCAGCAGTTCTTGAGCCGTTTTTCCCAAGAGAGCAGGTACAGCTGGAGCCCAAATTACAGCACAGGGCTTCTGGCTGCCAGCCTGGTGCTCCGGCAATGAAACTACACTTCTGCTAATAATAGTAACACAGCTTCCCCTTTTAGAAGTACTATAAGAGGTATGTTACACAACTCTCGCTGATTCATAGGCTTGCATCACTCTCACAACAAATGATCAATTAAAGTTATCTCCTGGTGGAGGTTTTGATTGCTTTTTACAGCTGCATAATCAATTTTCAGAATGAAAATGTGAAATTAGTCTGCAGGAACACCTCCCCTGCTAGTAGTATTTTTTCTTCTGAATCTTCTAGGCTACACCTTTGGAAAATGAAACCCTTAGATCATTTCACAGGTGACATAATACTCTGTGAGGGAACAATTTACCTTTTCCAGTGTGTGATTTTGTACTACCTGCTCAGCCATGCTGTCAACAGTAAAGCACTTCTGACTCGGAAGTGATGCTTTTATCCTGAAGCAGCTAGCTTGTGTTTCCTACAGAAGTGGTGGGCAGATCATATGGAAAAAAATGAAAGTATAAACTCCTGTTCTTCTGAATTTTCTATTCCACATACATTTCAAGGCTCTGCCCAGCTCTTCTGTCTGACTTCAGAAGTCCAAAATGCTGGAAAACTGCCCAAGCAGTGGAGCCAGTAATTACTTCTGATAGAAACACCAGCTGCCAGCTCCCATGCCACCTGCCCCTCTCCCTTCCACAAAGCAGCGCCACCGAGGCAAAGCATATGGTATCCCACTGAATTCCTGGTCAACCCAGAGGTCTCCGTGGAGCTACAACTGTGGTCTCCCCACACAGACTGCAGATGGCACTGACATATACCCCGGGCCATTCTGGCTCCCACCAAGCCCAGCTCTGTTTTCAGTGGAATGATGCCAGCTCCCATTTAGGTGAATTACTAGAATTGCCCCATATAATAATTCTAATTTCATCAAAACTTTTTTTTTCCCCATGCTTGAGGCAGAAACGTGCCTGTATCAACCTATCCCACGTAAATCTACCTATATAGCACAGCTGAAGAGTACAGCTTCGTATGTGTGATTTATTAAGACAAAGAATTCTATATTTTAATAGGTCTGATCTTTAAAAAGTTTATGTATAAACACAAGGTGTCAAGTATTTTTCATGTTATACCCCGACAGATAAATTTATGCTCTTAAAATTGTTTCACATATGCAAATTAATCCCTGTGGTTGTTCCTGAAAAGTCAATTTCTAGAAATCCACAAATGTCTTGGAAAAAGAACTACTTTCAACTTGACTGGAAGAGCAGGGGACCAGGAAGGCAGAATACACTAACGTGTCAAGTGCCTCCTGAATGAGTTTTCATGGTTTCCAGGGTGATCATGATTCACCAGACTCCTACAATCACACATCAACCTCTGTTATCATCCCGGGCAGTGCTTTTGGCAGCTGTTTCCAGAATTAAAAATGCTAACAGCTCATGCTCATTTATTGATGGATTTATTATTTCCTAACCTATTATTCTGAATTTTGTTGTCACAATAGAATATAATCAAATTACAGACTGAATGCTGCTAATAGCAGCAACGAAGGAAATTAATAGAATAGCCTAGTGTTCTGTTAATGAGATTAGACACCTGCTCTCAGTGCCTGAAATAACAGACCTACACGTTGATGCTCCAAAAAGAAAATCAAACACACACAATGAATTCAGTCTGGGCAGCACTCACACACTTCTCAAACGGATGCTTTTTTTTCTAGGACTTAATTCTACAAACTCAAAGGCACTATTTTTGGTTTGTATTTTGTTGGTGTGAGAAGCAGCCTGTCTGTGTAAGCCCTACCTGTGAAGCCTGTTCCCAGGACTGACTGAGGTTCATTGCAGGAGAAGCACTCCGACTGCGTTTCATGTCGAGTATTGACTCACATGGGCTCTGTTTGTTGGCATCTCCTAAAAGATCTCGAGTTGTCTCAAACTATCGTGTGGAAACTGGCAGGGTGCTTGACAAGGCTGGCTGGCTATGAAAGCACCCCTTCATCCTCTCTGTTTGCTGACCAGTCGGGCTGCTGCACAGTTGGGAAGTCTGCAGGCAGCACGGACACTACATAGAGGGCAGAAGTGGGTCTTTGCTTTGTACCAACACCTCGTTCTTGTAAATCAACTTCTAGGAACAAAGACTAGGTAAGTGTATTATCTGCTTTTCCTAATTTTGTTTTTTCCTCCGTATCTGCTTTTTTTCTGCCTCCTTGGCAGAACTTTGCACTTTAAAGTACAATCATCCTTTAAAGTAAGGCACTTTAATATGTGCTCATCGTGGATCTGATTTACTACATCCACAGGCCAGAGACTGCGTGCAAACCACCACCTTTTTGCTGACGAAGCAAAAACCTCAGAGTCTGAAGACAAATGAAAGGAAGACCTACTGAACAAAGTAAGTACCAACCTGTGGCCTTCCCTAATACCTAGAGAAGGCAAAGGGCTGCAGTACGCTTGCCTGCCTTCAACACAGTTAAATGATGTGCTGTTCTAGATTAGCTCAGCAAATGTTTTTACGGCACAAAACATAGTCCTAGCCTCACTCCACACAGCAGTCTGACATTGTCTGAACAAAGGCAGATGTGAGCACTGCTGTCTGCTACTTCACGTGCAGCGGGACATGCACGACACGGGCTTCTCAAAACTCCAAACAACAAAAAGAAACTCTGCCCCTGCTTGGGAGTTGCCAGCACCTGCTCAGGGAAAGCTGGGGGAGCTCAGCAGCAAGCCCCGAAGGTCAAACAGCGCAGTCAATGCGGGGCGGATGGCAGAAGGGATGGCTGGAAACCTCACCCCTATTGCAAATGCCCCACCTGACACTGGCAGCTTAATGCAGAGCTCTAGGGAATACCCGAAAGGGAAAGACTGTTCCTAAGAAAGTTAGAAGCCAAAAAATGGATAGATACCATTCCTAAAATAAGGCTGCCTGGTCAGAGGTTGGCCTCTCACTTGCAACCCATGAACTGCATTAGCTAGGAACACGGCGCCAGCCACTCCTTGCCTTACCAGAGGCTGACTCGTGTAAACCTGAGTGGGAAAGACAAGACAGTCCACAGACAGAACCTGTCCTTGCAGAAGGCTTGTGGAAAATCTTAAAAGAAACTTTTGAATTTGGGAAATTTTGGAATCACTCCAAGAAATGCATTTGGAGGCAGGTCGCTAATTAAACACTGGAATGAGATGGGATGATGTGCACACTAAGCAAAGAACCCGTCACGTCCTGCACTTCCCCAAGTTCCTGCCTGAGCTTCAGCGGCAGCACTGAATGGAGAATGCTGCTGCAGCTCAACCCCACAGAACTAAAGCATAAATACCTGCAGTTCAGGTCTGCCTTTGTCAAGTAAGCTCACAGCTCCGGAGCCAAAGAGGGCTGAGCAGCCATCCTCGCTGCAGAGTAAATACTAGAAGCATGGCTTTCATGATAACATGACCTGGATTTTGAAAGCGAGCTGCGTAGCACATAAAAGACAGATATATACCTTTCTCAAGTTGCTTTTTGTAACATGATCCAGTGCAGTTCTTCTAGGAACTCTCAAGCAGCTATTTACAATTCAAAGCATTGATCTATTGCAGCCATATGGTGACTGCAACATTTAGCTCTGTGGGTTACTACAGAGGCACTGCTTTTTTTAAACCAAAGGGCATTAGTATCTAGGACACCAGCCAACCCATGTGTGACGAGGTATGAAGTTTCTCAAATGAATCTGTTGTCATGACCAACAGAAAATAAAAACACTGTCCCCACTTGACAACGTTCAGCACTATCAGATCAGGTCCTAAAACTGGAAAGGAGCTAGTTCTTCTGTAAACTGATACATAATGCACCTTGCTGGCAGGATCCTCCAGCAAAGGTGCAGAAAGGGTGAAGTGCATTCATTGAAATGACCAAAACTCTTGTACTTACTTGTTTTTTCTTATAAAACCCCTTCTTGTCACAATTTGGAATATGAAAGCCCCTGGGACTCAAGACATTCAGGATCTTGAGGTGGTTTAAAGTGTCTTCCATTTCTCTGCGACAGGGACCCTGTTAACGAGCATGTTTTAGAAAACACAGATGAAACTTCATTCCCAAACACCATCTTTCACACAAAAGATAATAAATCTTTACAGGGCACGAAGCGCAAACACAAACAAATCCATTAAAACAAAAGGATGGCTGGATATATCAAAAGGCAAAGTGTTCACAAATAAAAATCTGGCTTTTTGCTTTGTTCAGGATAAACCCATTTCGAAACACTGGAGGGCCTATACTCTGCTGAGAGAACAAATGGCATTTCCAGTTGAAACCATCGTCACATATACCTGTGGGAAGGCTTAACCAGTACGTAAGTCAACCGTATATGACATAACTGAGGTTTGGCAAAGCTGGCCTTGCACCAAGTGGGAACAGAAGCAGGTAGGCAACTGGAAATACCCCACTCGGTAGATTTTTTCCCTAGTGCCGTTTGAATTTTGTGAATTCTGCTGGATTCACAAGCTTAAATGAAATGGATTTAATTGAAAACAAGTATTTTGTATAAAAATACTGCAACTTTGGACAGTTCCCACTTTCAGTTAGGCCAAATGGATGCAGCCATGCAAAGGAATGGTTGTGCACCACAGTCTCAATAGGTAAGCACGTCACTTTTTGCCTCTTTTTGCCTCACTTTCTCCATCTGCAACGTAGTGAGGATTAGCTGTAGGACAATGAGCCAAAGAGAACTTCCAGGAGCACTTTTAAGAGCATGTTTCAAACACCAACTAATTATTTCTCCCTGCAGCCCTTCAGGGCAGGGAGTAAAGCATTACGAGCCCCACTGTGCAGTCAGAAAACCAGGAGTGGAGGAGTTCACGTTTTGCCAGAGGCCAAGGAGGCAATGGGTGTCAGCAGTGGGATGGGGATGCCACAGCCTGCAAACTCCATGCGTAGCTACACCCCTCTCTGGGCACACTACTGACCCAGTCCACCAGCCTGCTTCTTCAGTGGAGATCTGAAAACATCCCTTTGCATGGCTGCATGGGTTTTAAATGGTTAAGTTACTATATCAACACAAAGACTCATTTGGTGCAATTTTTAATTAGTGAAGTAATGACTTTTATACTTTCAAGTGGTAATATTAATAGTTTTCTCAGGTAAAGTGCCTTTCAGGGGAGTGCCTGAAAGCATGCAACTCCACAGTTGTTCTGGAGTTTAAAATTGATGGTTTTGGTTAGCAAAGACCTTCCCTGCTGCTTTTGTGTGTTTTCTCTCAGTATCAACCTCACAAGCTCCGACCATGGGCTTTAAATTGCTGCTCTTAGTGGCAACTCCTCAAAAAACCTGAAACTGCTCAGACTCAGTGACTACAAATCCCCAGTTCGGCCTACAAAAAGACCAACAGCTTTTTTTTTTTTTTTTAAACTATTTTGAAGCAGGCTTTAAAGTCAGAGAGATGAATATCAAAAGCTAACATGCAGACACAGCTAGAAGAGCATTTGCTGACAAAGGCACTTGTCCCCAGTGGACTTATTTCTGGTTCTTACAGACACCAGCAGCCTTTGCTCATCCTTAACAGAACAGGACCCTATTGCCTCAGAGCTACCAAAGTTCACTCTTTTACTGTAGGCACTTTACTGCATGTTTTTGGGAGGACAGGCTGGAAAGGCAGACACTGAAGTGCTTTTCTTGGACGGCTGGACATCAGTGATGAACTAAACACGCAGCTTCACCACCATGGAGGTCGCATTCCCTTCAGACACAACCTTCCACCTCATACGGGTTTCAAAACCTTCTTTTGCAGATGGGAAGCTGTGTCTGGTTTTACCACGACTCCTCTGATGAAATGCCACAGTGTCTCCAGACATATTTTTTAGACCATCTTGCACAGGCATAAGGATAACCACTGGGTTATCAGCCAGGATGTGTCCAGGAAGAAAAATTCTTCTCCCCTCAGGTTCACCACGCTGGGCAGTCAGTAGGAAGAGTGATGGCAGTTTGTGCGCCCAGCAGCCTTTGCATTTAGGCAGTGGCACCAACTGCAAGTGTTCAGCAGTGTTCAGCAGGTCATACAATGACCGATTAGTCAAGATCCTAATCCTCAACCCAGCCTAAATTTATCTCCCTTGATGTGCACCGTGGAGTGTGAACCCAGTGCCGCTGCACTGAATGTGAAACATCTTCTGTCCATTATTGCAACCCAAGAATGCTGTTTGCAACCAAATTTAATGGTGACACTATTAAGCCTGTCCCAAGTCCACTCACACGAGTGTATGGTAATTGCAGGGGGGAGCAAGAACTTTTTGAGCTGTAAGAAATGGCTTAGTGAAAATCACACCTGTATCAATGTAAACGTTATTGCATTAGGCAAGAATTGTGTGTTTTCTTGAACATGACCTACTCAGTCTGCTGGCTGTCTGCATGTGCAGATCCAATAGTTTCACTGGTTAAACAGCCAGAATGCCCTAAATGGCTACATTTAGCACCGTTTAGTTATTCAGTTTATTTATCTTGCCATATGCACAACACACACATCCATACGCACGCACTCACGTGCTGGGAAATGCCTTTCCATTTACAGAAGTACTTACATATTCAGTCTCCTGTTTGGACTCAGAAGAGAAATTCAGTGTATCCGTACTCTGCGAATCATATTCCACTTTATAGCGCTGCGTGTTTTTGGCTTGCACCTTCCTGATGATATCTATTTTGATGTGCGGCGGATGCGATTTGGAGTCTGGCACCCTGTGAGAGTTCAGGACAGCCTGATTTTCTACGCTGCTACTGCTGCTGCTGCTTTGGTCTTCTTCTTCTGAATCACTGGAGTTTCCTGCGAGGAGAAGAAATGCAGTGAAGAAACAATGTTAATCAACTGCCAGCTGTCTCTGGAAGGGCAACAAGCTACTAGATTAGTCTACATGCTTAATTTTCTTTTACAAAATAGCAACATATACAAAGATGAACGACGTGGCGTTCCACACGCATCAGCACCTTTGTTGCCAAGGGATGACTTTTGTAGCTGAAGCATCTCTTTGCTCCCAGCAGCCTCGCAGGGAACACCCCACTGCACCACCCGTGCATTCATCACCACCAGTTAACTTATGGGCTGGAGCGTGACTCTGTCTTGCCCAGGATGCTAATTTTTATTTAGTTTTTTAAAGAGGCATTAATACAATAAATTCTACCATGCTGAGTTTCATGGGTCTAGTTAGCTATTTTTAATGCTTTTTCTTTCTTAATTTTATTCAACACCAAGCAGAGGAAAGAAAAAATAGCAGGTTTTCATTCTTCTGCTATTAAAATCAGAAATATTTCTAGGTGTACAAAATAGGTTTTAAAGGTAATGGACAAAAAAAATGCCATTCGTTCTGTAATGGTGTCAAAGGACCAACATCTGCTTTCATCACAAGCTTCAAAAATATTTCCTCTTTAAACTGCCACCCAGAAAAACACAGAAGCACATTTTTCCAAAACACTTCACCAGCCCTGTGTTTCTGTACCTTCCAAAGTATTTGTCTACACTGCGTTTCTCCCTCTTAGGAGACTCCTGCAGTGTAACTGTAACTGGCTGCATTTCCTCCAAGGAATTTTTCAAGTTTGGATATTCCTGGCAGCTAAGTCCCACGAGTCGCTGCCTTGGCTGCTGGCCACTTTTTTCTTTTCTTTTTTTTTTTTTTTTTTTTAAGGAAAATCATATGGGGAGTACGCAATGATAACTGATGTACAAGGAACATGCTGGAAATCGGTATTAAAATTACACTCGGTGGCTCACTGAGAAACCACGAAAGCCAAGAAATGCAGTGCTAAACCTGAAAGCCCATGTTCACACAGCCCGTTGGCTCTCAGTATTTCAGCACGGGCGGTAGAGTGGCACTGCCAACACACGGGGACAGGGGAGGAACACTGGGACCAGGGGATGTGAGTTAACATCTTGGTACTGGTCATGTTAGTCTAGCCAGGGCTGGCAACAGATACAATCGACCAGGAAAGTCTTAAGTCTAAATTTCCTTGCTTTTGTGGGTTTAACTCAGACTCTCAGTGGTATTTGAACATATTTTTGGTGGTTTAATGTCCTGTTTTTAAACAGCGTTTTTTTTTTTTTCCACATTCTCAATGAAGTTTGCAAGGAACGATATAATAAAATGTTATAAACCTGGATCTCCTAAATATAAACACCATGCCTACGAGGTTCTCTGCCATCAGTTCAGTTCCTTACTTTGCCTTCTCTACTGGAAATAAGTAGAAAACGTTCTTAATGTGCATTAATTACCAGGCTGGTCATTTCAGTTGAGATAGACCATCCCGTTTCAATAGCACTTCTTGCACTTCAGTTTGGAACGGTCGTAATGCCACATTTTCAACTGTAAAGCACATTTGACTCACTCAGTTTCACAAAACTTGGTGCAATGTTAGTTTTAAACCCCCCTAACTGAAACAAAGCTGCTAGGAGAGTTACTCGCTCTCTTTTAAAAAACAGAAGGGTTGCACGTGAGCAGTGCAACTACTTAACGCTTTTGTGGCCAAAATACTGAACTGGAAAGGAAGTCAGTGGCCTGCTACCAGCGCTGTTAAGAAGCTACTGCACTATACACCACCCCATACCCTAGCAATTCTAGCAATTTCTAGCAATTTCTGCAAACTAGGTAAGACGAAAAGCACAGCACGGGACGCAGGACCTAGCTGTGCGTGAGGGAGATGATGTGTTCCTGCTGAGGGAGGGTGTGCTCCAGGGAGTGTTTAGATTTGGAGCTGAAAGCAGAGTGGTCCTCATGAGCAGGCGGGCAGCACGCATGGCATGGGCTCAGCAGATTTCTTCCTCCTTGCATCCCAGGAGGTGTGCAGCCTTCGCTCCCTGAACTGTGAAGTCCTACTTTGCACTTTTTAAGGAATCAAAGCTCTACTGATTTCAAACGCAGAGCTCTCCCTCAGCCAAGAATGCAGCAACAGGAACTCGGCATTTGGACTATTCGGGCTGAAAATAGAAAGATTTTGAGCCAAGTGCAGCTCTATCTTCCCTTTCCTCCTTCTCCAACAGCCACTGTTAAAGCAGTGCCCACCAGCAAACAGCACCAGCTCCCCAGTACAGAGGAGACATCCCAGTTCACGTGAAACACAGAATACACAGAGCCAAGTTCATGGGATGAACGAAGCTGCTCCGTGTCCCAATGAGATTTAAAACTTCAGCACCACTAAACTCTCATTCCAATTGTCACAGCCTGGGAGTGGCTCATAAATAATCAGGGTAAGGCATCTCCTGCTCTGATGGCAGCCAGTGAACTGGTGCCCTGGTGCCACTTCCTCAGCTAAGGAGAGGCCAGCCAGAGTCCCCTCACCACCACCCAGAAGAAAAACTCCTGGCTTTTGAAAAATGCCAACAGCGGAAAAGCCTTTTGACACACTTTTCCATTAAACAAACGTTAACAGCCTTGCAGTCGGTCAGCAAACACTTTAATGAAATGTTTGCGCAGAGAGACTTGATGTGAATCCCAAGTTTCCCTGGCCTAAGCTTCCAAGCGTGCGTTTTCCAGCCACCCCTTCCCCTCCCACCGCCCGCTCCGTGCGCGTCTCGCTCACCGGGCCCGCAGGGGCTGCGGGAGCGCTGCCTTCGGCTGCAGTGCGGGCAAAAACCCAACGTCCTCTTAAATACTGCTGTGCAAAGGTTTTGTTCGCAGTAACGCCCGCCCGGCCCAGGGGAAGAGTTTGCTTTTATTTGATTATTTTTTTTTTTTGCCTCTTTCCCCCCCTTTCCTCTCCTCTGTGCTTCGCATCTCCCTGACCCCGCCAGGCTGCAGCGCTCCCCAGGAACACCGGTGGGGACACATCCCGAGGACCTCACCCCCTCTCTCCCGTCCGCAGCCACACGCAACCCCCCCATTTCCCCCGATTATTCTTTTAAAAAAAAACCAATTATGTATCGGCATTAAACACAGCGCATAAGGCTGTACAAAGCACAGCGCGAGGGTGCGCGATGCCCGCCGCCCCGCAAGCGCTTACCTGCAGCCCGGACCCCGGGCAGCACCGCCCGCAGCGCTCCGCCCGCCGTGGCGTTGGTGCAGAGCCCGCGGCCCTCCAGCAGCGCCTGCAGCGGCCGCGCCTCCTCCCGCCGCGGCTGGCAGCTCAGCCCGGCGCCGCAGCGCTCGGTGTAGATGCCGCAGGGCTGCCCCAGCCGCAGGGCGCAGGTGAAACAGCAGCCGCAGCCGGGCTCCCGCACCCTCTCCGCGCAGTCGGGCTGCGGTGGGCGGCACTGCTGCAGCGCCCGCGCGTCGCACGGCTCGCACCGCACCACCGGCCCCGCCAGCGCCGCCGCCGCCGCCGCCGCCCGCCCCACCAGCAGCGCCGCCGCCGCCACTGCCCACAGAACGCCGGGCCGCGGCGCCATGGCAACGGGCGGAGGGGGGCGGCCGGGAGCCGCCGCCGCGGAGAGGGGCCGGGGCCGGTCGGACCCCCGCCGGCGGGGGGGCGGGAGAGCCGCGCTGCCGCCGCACGCCGCTGTTCGGCCGCCCGCCCCTACTGCATGAGAGCGGCAACAAAGGCAACTTCTCCTCCTCCTCCTCCTCCTCCTCCGCCCCGCAGCCACTTCGCTCCACGCGAACTTTTTTGGGGTTTGGTTTTTTTTCTTTTTTTCTTTTTTTTTTTTTTGCCACACACAACACTCGGGGAAAAAAAAAAAAAAAAACCCAAAAAACCAAACCAAAAAAAAGCTTTGTAAAAGTTAAAAAAAAAAAAAAGAAAAAGCAATTAAAAAATGATAAAAAAAAAAAAGCCAAGCGCGGGCGGAAACCCCTCGGAAAAGAAGGGTAAAGAGCGGAGGCGAGGAGGGGGTGTGTGTGGGGAAATAAAAAATGCCGACAGCACGGTTCCCTTCTTTTTATTCCCTGTGCCACCCCGCGCCCCTCTGCCCCGCACCGCCCCGCCCGCCCTATATAGCGCGGCCGCCGCGGCCCGCCCCGCGCCACGAGCGGCGGGGAGCGCCCAATCCAAGCCCCGGGCTATGGGGGGGGTGGGGGCGGTGCGGGGGGGTGCGGGCGCTTTGCGTTAGGGATGAGCTGTGAGGGGCCGCGGCGTGGGGAGGGGGTGCGCTGTGTGCCTTTTGTTTGAGCGAAAAGTGTGTGTGTGGGGTGTGTGCGTGTCCCCCGTGTCCGTGCGGGTCTGCGCGGCACCGGGAGAAGTGTCTCGGGGAGACCCCAGTGCGGGCGGTGTGTAGGTGACATGTATAGGGTGTTTCGGCCATAGGAGCGAAATAAACCCCGCGGTGCTCGCAGGTACCGCTCACACAGACACCTCCTGCTGCTGCTCCCCCCTTCAGCAGCAGCGCTGCACCCCACTTTCACCAGCTCCTCACGGGGCTCGAGGTAGGAGTGGGGTATATATGTTCCTGCTCAAGGTGCCGGCAGCGATGTTGCCGATCTCCAAACCCGCACTTTTTGCAAATCAAATCTTTTACATAATCAGAATCGACTATTCCAGCTGTTTTCTCCCTTCTTTATTCAGTAACGATGCATCTCAGGTGTCATCTGGAAAGGGGCACCGTAGAGAGCAGGGTAAAAAATACCTGCTGTTAGGTGTGGGGAACAGATAATAGTGAGAGCAGAGAGTTTTCCTCGGGGAATTAAGTGAGAGAGAGCTGAGCCTCGCTCAGCCCACGGGTGGGTGACTGCACCCAGGCTTTGCAGCCGCCTTTTGTCCGCTCGCTCATTTTGTTAATTGACCAAAAGAGGTCGCAGGTTGTCCAGGATTGAGTTAGAGGCTCACTAAATCCCTGCAAGCCCATCTACAAAGGGGCAATGGATCAAGCACAATATACTGCATATATATATATATATATATTTTTAATAATTTTTTTTGAGACTATTGCAGGACGGCACAATCGGACACTTCTCACACACTGATACCACACTGAGCCTAAGCAATTAGCTCTTTGCACTCTCTTAACCACTGGGCACTGCATGACAGCGCGTTTGTACGAATGGCAGAGTTTGGTTCAAAGCCCGGCTTGGCAATCAGAAGATGGATACCGATGTAGCTGGAAAGCCAGATAAGAAATTTAGAAAGAAAAAAACCCAAAAAAACCCCCATCACACCTATAGCTGAATTACACTTGCAGCCCCAGCCTCAGTCCCAGTGATGGAACTCTTCTATGCAGATGAAGCCAAATGCAAAATGGGGGTGTTTGTTAAACTGTACTCAATCTGAACTTCCACATTCACATTTACTCTTTATTCCAGAGGCTTTGCATTTTTTTCCCTGTTTATTCTGTTTTGCTGGGAGAAGAGGGAGTGACCAGAGTCGTGTAGGGTTCTGCTCAATCTCTACAGTCAGTTCTCAGATGGAGAGCAGAAGAGGAATGACTGGAAGGCACTGTGCTTTAGAGAATCTCACAAATTTAACTGGCAACAATCTGATCTGCCCTATATAATGCTGTTTTAAAGTAAATCTGCAACTCTTTTCCTTTTTTCAGCCCCAAAATAACCTTTCACAGAAATCTAGAGATACACGGCTCATCTCGGCTTGAGGGCTAACTCCACATTTGCAAAGCATCCTTTAATTTGGGTCCCTCTGCTCTTCTTTTTGCAGGCTTTGGAGTTTTGTGTACACTAGATAAACTTCTGAAGTCAGCAGAGAGTAGGATTTCCTCAAGATGTTCTTGTTTTTCAGTTGTACAATGAAGTCAGTTGATATGATACGTACTTTAAACGTAATTTAAATGATGCTTTCTAGATCAGTGTTTTCACAAAGCTAAGGATTAAGATCTCTGCATTATTTGTCACCTGTCTGTAAAAGTATAATTTAATGAAAATTTCCTGCTCCTGCTTTGGGGCTAGACACGAACATCTCAGGTGTTTTCTGGCTCCCCCTCTTAAGCCACGTGTGCAGGCTTATGAAGCAGACAACTGTCCTGAGGTTCCTCACAAATGCCACCCTGTGCTGCCTGACTGAAGATGGCAATCTGAACTCAGTGCGAGGGAACAAATGAGTACTGTGTTTGGAAGCAGACAAAGTTAGGAAACCAAAGGAGAAATGACAAGTTGGGGAGTCAACTTAATTGAGACATTTTAGCCATTAGCAAAAACTTTTCAGGATTTGTCCCTTACTTTGCCACCAGAGGTGTACAGAGTGAGAGGACGTATGTTTCTGTGGTATTATAGAAACAGTTACCAAACATTTCCCTTCACTAATTGAGGCGTCTTGTTAACCATAATAGAAGACAGGAAGATAGCTGATAGGTTTCCCATGGCAAGCTCTTATCCAGAGAGGTGTTAATCTCTTTTATGTACCAGTTAGACATCATATAGCGTGTCATGGAAATAAAAATCTTACGGAATTTAAAGCGAACGGGGGGATTAGAGGGAGGAGGAAGTGAAGGAAAAAATCTCTAGGTTTCAGGACTTCTCCATAAGAAGAGAAGAGATTGCTGCTGGTCCAGATGTTCTCCACGCCCACAGGGCAGCCAGCAATCCAGGTATTGGGCTGGTCCCTAAATGTAGGTGCCATAAGAGGTAAAAGGAGAAATGCTGCTGCTGCTTCTAAAGCTTACAGTCTGCTGGAGCTCGATTCAGTGACACGCTTGCACTCCTGTCTGCAAGATAAAAAACCCATAGTAAAAAAAATCATACCCTACCTTAAAATCTCAGTGAGGTGCTGAAGTGAAAAGATAAGTTTGGATTACAGGAAGCATCCTGCAGCTGAGACTGGAGTACCTGGAGAACTGCCCTTCTTCGTGTGCATTTGATTTTTAATGAATACATTAAGTTTTAGGTCGTTCTATAAATGGGTCATGAACATACCTCGTGTTAAGGTGGATTTACATACAATCAGGGTCAGAAGACAAAAAGTCTAAGAGACTATGTGAGAAATTAATTTCTCTGTTCACCAATTCCACCCCTTCATGTCACTATGTTACAGGACAATAATATCTCACTACAAAGTGTCATCTTTTATAAAGCATCAGCACTGCATATATTATAGAAAAAAAGGTGGTAATTTTAATGCCTGCAAATCCAGATGCCTTGTTACTGTGTGGCCTTCGGAATAAGTCACAAAGAAAAGGCACTCAAAAACTTTGCAGGCTATAAGTTGAGCAAGAAAAATACCAAGTTGCAAAATGGTCTGTCAGAGATCGTTAGAGCTAAAAGCGTATGCTGGGAGTTCTGTTGAGGAGCTCCACATTACCAAAAGCATGGAGTTTTCTGGGGCAATCCCAGGAATATTGCCTAGGTGGGTGAAGTGCTGGGGTCTGACCCCCGAGCCCTGAATTAAGGTTGACATATGGGTGTTGCCCATGGCCCTTCAAAAGGAGGGGATGAGTTTGCCTTTTGGCTTTCCTCCAAGGTGCGGCCGGCCTTGCAGGGAAAGCCCTCGGGTAAACAAGCCCCAGGTGCCCCCATTGGGTAAACGAGTGCCAGGGGTCCTGCTGTGGGGATAAAAGCTGGGACCACTTGCAGGAAGGGTGGGGTGTCTGTCTGTGAGGTGGAAGCACTTTGCAGAGTTTCCCTGTTGGGGAAGGACCTCCTGACTCTCCCTGCAACTGGGCCCCAGTCAGGTTTGGCATTTGCAAATGTGGGCTTTGTGGGGGAATAATATGGGGCTACTTCTATCCTATATGCTCAGCCTATTGACTTGTCTCTTATCTCTTCTATGGGAGACTTTGTTTCTTTATTCCACCTATTATTGGTTGTGCTGTGTTGTTGCTGGGGTTGCTGTCTGTTATGTGTGATGTGTTTGACTTGTTTGTACCCCCAGTGATCACCCATGTACTGACTTTTTTGTGTGCAATAGAATCTGGTTACTGGTTTGTTCTACTGCTGGCTGTGTCCTTTGTGCTAGGTGTAGTGACTGGCAAAACAGTTACCTGAGTTCAAATTATAGCCAAAGCCTTGGCCACTTCCCACTGAGAACGGCATCTTTAAGATCCTACATATTGCTCTAGCCATTGAAAGGTTGATTGTAAATTAGCAATATTTGCTACACCTTCTCTCTTGTGACTCTATATTTTTTTGTTTTGCTTTATCTTGGACATCGGACTATGCATGTTAGTCCAACGTTGGGCAGTACAGGTTACTCAAAGCTGCTTTGGCCTCACAGGAGTTAAGGTCCTTTCTTCTGCTCATCACACCGGGCAGGTCTCAGGTCTATATGAACATCTGCTGTTATGTATCTCAACCCTCTGCGTGCTAATGCCCAATAGGCTATGATCTCATAATAACCTATTATTATTCACATAATTTTTACTAGTAACTCAGGTATGCAAATAATAGCAGGAAAACCACTCATATTAATTACCATTAGTTCCCACTCTACTTCCGTTTGCTCACCTATTGCATTCCTTTGACTTGGATTTTAATCTCTTGCAAGGCAGCAGTGCTCATACTTGCAATTTTGTAAGCAGCTCGTAATTTTCAGTATCTTTGCTAATTAATAATTTTGATGTCCACCATGAGAATGCTGGCAGAGACCAAGTAATAAGGAATTTCTGATCAGCAGACTCCTTTTAAAATTACTCCAATATCAATTCTAAATCAATGATCTTTATATATATATTTTTCCAATGTAGGCCCATATTTTTAAGAAGACTTCAGCCTACTCTAGATGATCCAGCTTTGGCAGGGGGGTTGAACTAGATGATCTCTAGAGGTCCCTTCCAACCCTGACCATTCTGTGATTCTATGAAATAATATTGTTCTCGTGGACATGCAGGGCGTATTTTCAATAAAAGATACTATTTGTAGATTCTGAAGCTTTCAGCATGTCATAGCGTTCATTGCACAATATATGCCTAATGGGCCTGTTAGGTTTTCAGTCTCAAACTTATTTTCTTTATAATGGCATGCAACAAGAGAGGTGCAGGACCATGCACAGAATTAAAACGGACCAAAATTAGTGTACCAAAATTGGGAAAAGAAGTTTACACTAACTCTGATCAGTATAGCAGACACTTTAAAATGTAAGAGAAAGTCTTATGGATAAGGGGTGCTTAATTGCTTGTTTCACAAGTAAGTTTACATAGAACCATAGAGTCATTTCCTTGGTTGGAAAAGACCTCTAAGATCGCCCAGTCCAACCATTAACCCAGCACTGCCAAGTCACCACTACCCCATGTCCCCCAGCACCTCATCTACACAGCTCTGAAATCCCTCCAGGGATGGGGACTCCCCCACTGCCCTGGGCAGCCTGGGCCAGTGCTGGGGAACCCTTTCAGGGAAGAAATTTTTCCTTATATCCAATATTTTGTTTGATAGATGCTTTGCTGATTGCAAATAAGTTGTCAGTGGACATCCCAGCCTTTTCCCAAAGCAGAACAGGAATAACAAAATCGAAGCATGGCTGAGTTTAGTATTTCCTGGGAAATGTGATTGGCTCACAACAGTGAGGTGTCTCTTGATGACAGAAGACTGGCACAGTAAAGTAGTTTTACTATAAGTGATCCATTAAATCCATCAAATATAATGGGAATCTGTCCTTTTAGGAGCTGTGAGTTAACTGGAGTGTAGCTTCATGCATGAATTTCGCCACTGGATGTGGAAACTGCAGAAAGAAATCCTCAGATTTGCTACAGACTGAAAGGAAGAATTTCCCAGGAACGCAACAGAAAAACACTTTTTTTGTTGTTGTTTTAAATACAATCACATTCTCAAGTCTGGGAAGCCATACCTAGAAAGAGAACAGAAATACGTATGACGTATTTGATGATGCATCCTTTGTATCCCATGCTGTCTGACGCTTCTTGTTATTGTTCTGTTTCTCAAAATTCCATCTCCCCGAGGGTTCATCTGAAAATGACCGTGATTTTTTTTTAAAAAAAAATTGTAAACAGGCGGGTTCCAAATTTCAGCAGAGTTATCCTTGCACAAAGCCTATCTCTGCAATTCACAGGAGTGTCGTATGTCTTGGGTTTGGCTCTGAGCCCCAAACTCCGTTAGGTCTGAGGAGAATCTGGAAAGTCAAATCGCATCATACAAACATTCTGCTTCTTCGGTGTACAGTAGTTTCTCAGAAGGATCTACGTCACAAATGATGCTAGAAAGATATCTACGTCTCCTTGTTATATACATGGGTGTGACCAGAAAACAAGTGGGCTAAATCAAATCCTGTTCCTACTGCTGAAGTCCTTGGCGATATTCCTGATGACCTGGGGGCATTTGCGTCTGAACTAAGGAGTGACCCTTTGACCCATGCACATAAAGAGACATTAGGGCCAGTGGACTAGCCCAAAATACAGCCCCAAAGTGCACCCAGTGCAGAAATAGGAGCTTCTGCACTCACTGCTTCAATTTACTGATAGCGCTGCGATAAGCTACTTGTTCATGTGGATTTTTATAGTCACCTGGAGTTACAGCACAATCCCTGGGAAATTTTCTGTTGTTTATTAGAGGAAAAGGACTGTGGTCTGTATATTATTGAAGATTATGTTTAAAGTAACTTGAAAAGGTGGGCCGGACTCTTCTCAGTTGTGTCCAGTGACAGGACAAGGGGCGAAGGGCGCAAACTGGAGCACAGGAGATTCAGTCTTAACATAAGGAAACACTTCTTTACTGTGAGGGTGACAGAGCACTGGAACTGCCCAGAGAGGTTGTGGAGTCTCTGTCTCTGGAGACATTTAAACCCCTCTGGACGTGTTCCTGTGGGATCTACTCTGGGATCCTGCTCTAGCAGGGGGGTTGGACTTGATGAGCTTCAGAGGTCCCTTCCAGCCCCTACTACTCTGTGATTCTGCAATTCTGTGATTCTGTGCATTTGAGGCTCACCTGCTGACGTTCAGGATGAGAGGAAATGGGCTGGAATTGTGCCAGGGGAGGTTTAGATTGGGTATTAGGAAAAATTTCTTCACTTAAAAGGTTATCAAGCATTGGAACAGGCTGCCCAGGGCAGTGGTGGAGTCCCCATCCCTGGAGGGATTTCAGAGCCGTGTAGATGTGGTGCTGAGGGACATGGGTAGTGGTGGAGGTAGCAATGTTAGGTTTACAGTTGGACTTGATGATCTTAAAGGTCTTTTCCGACCTCAGTGATTCTATGATTCTGTGATCTTTGAAGAGATGTCATTGTGGAGTATGTCTCTACTCCAGGGAGACCTTATGGCACCTTCTAGCACCTGAAGGGGCCTACAAGGAAGCTGGAGAGGGACTTTTTACAAGGGCTTGTAGTGATAGGATGAGGGGTAATGGCTTTAAACTGGAAAAGGGGAGATTTAGATTAGATAGCAGGAAGAAATTCTTTCCTGTGAGGGTGGTGAGACACTGGCCCAGGTTGCCCAGAGAAGCTGTGGATGCCCCCTCTCTGGCAGTGTTCCAGGCCAGGTTGGATGGGGCTTGGAGCAACCTGGTCTGGTGGGAGGTGTCCCTGCCCATGGCAGGGGGGCTGGAAAGAGATGAGCTTTGAGGTCCTTTCTAACCCAAACCATTCTATGATTCTACAAATGAAACACTACTTGCTGTCAGTTAAACAAAATAATCTCCCACAAGGAGTTAGTTTTAGGAAGGCACACTATGGCAGTCACATAATGTGTGGAATCCATTTCATCTTGTGCTTTCACTGGTTTAATTGTCCCTTCACAGTATTGCTCAGAATTAAGAACAGCTCCACTGAAATTAATGGAGCTAGAATGGTGAAAAGTTGGCAGGAGGGGAAAGAGAATGAAGTCCTGCGTTTCAGAGTTCACTTAGCAGTAAATTTGGGAAAATAACACTGACAAGGAGGTTAAGAGAATGTATGCATCTCTCACCTCAGTATCTGGGAAGTGTAAAGGGCACTGGGCTTTATGGTTATATGTTGGTATTCAAAGTACAACCTATTTGAGAACTTACTGCATATGTGATGTTTGTTTTGAATCCAGAATTCTACTCTGAAGGAAGCTGTCCTAGAAGTCTCCCTTAGAAAACTACTCAATTATGGATGAAAACTGACAGAATCTGATGTAACTTCTTCCATAGCCCGACAGTTCCTCTCCCTGCAAACAAGAAAAATTTCCCAGTCTACCCCCGGTCTACCCTGTTCTTATTTGTCTTCTATATCTTAATCTCTTCTTTAGGCTTTTGCTGCACTAAAAATCTGTGTTGAGTTCAGTCAGACTGGTCAGAAGTATGGCAATAGTAATTTTCCCAGCTATATATATAGTTTTAAATACTCACATGTAGCTTTGTTATCAGAGGAGAACATGGAAAGGATTGTACTGACAAAGACAGTGCTATTTCTGCAGCTGTGTCCCTCCCGTGTGCATTTTGTATGACGTAAGACTGTTTCAATCTACAAGAAAAGTGATTTCCAGCAGATGCTTCCTGAGCTTTCTGGGCCCATCCACAATCACGCTTCCTAGCGAGAGTTTTTATTTTTCCAGAGAGGAGCCAAAGATAAGGGCTGGCTCTTTTTTATCGTCCCATTAAAAACTTTACTCTTCATTTTAACCAACCTAATGAATTGCCTTAAATCGCTTCTAGTTCATAAATGCCTCTCTAAGGAAGATACCAACATCTCAATTATAGGCACATTCTTCCATGGACTACATATACAACTGCAGATTTTATTCCTATTCATTTGAATTAGAAGTAGATGCCCAGTGTGGCTTTGAAAGGAAGAAGCCATGGCAGCATTTTATAATTAATACAAATGATAATTGGTCTGCTAACAGAAGGGACTGCATCAGAACTTCTCAAACCCCAAACTGTGAGAACAGTAGGTTCAAGAAAAAGCCTATTGCAGCCTTGCTGTTGGTAACACATATCAACATACCCTAAGACTCTCCCCAAAATCTTCATTGCTCTTTTATATTCTAAGCACTGCAAAAAAAATCAGCTTATCTGAATGCAGTGCGTGACTTGCAACTATTTTTCTTCTTTACTGTGGAAGTTTTTGTTATTTAATACTTCAAGTTAAATCTGCTTAAGGGCTGAACTGCCTTATAACAGTCTACACTGAGAATTTGCTCAGATGAGACTGGGTTAATTTAAAGCCACTTTAGAGAAAGACTAGGTCATAATTTCTAAGCTAGACAACTTCTATATTAACCTAAGGACCTGACCCTCAAAATATTTATTATTACAGGAACAGCATTTTATTATATAGAATAAAATAATAATTATATACAATAAAAATAGCTATAAGGATAAATGTATGCATATACTTATTAAACTTGCCATCAGAAAATGTGGGTCATACAGTCATTCCCACATCTGTATGTATAACCGAAAGAAGGAACCCAATGGAATGCTTTTAAAAACTATCTTTTTCATTATTCTCAATTAAATATAAACAAAAAGTGAAAATACGCCTAAACAAAACTGAGCAGTTTTGCTTTAATAATCCAACCAGAGGTCCAAAACCATCTTTGACTGAAAAAAAAAAATGAATAATAGCCATCAGATTTTTTTCCAGGCAACTGAACAGACTAGCAGCTCAAAAATCTGGAAATTATTATACATATAAATAATCCCCCTCCCCTTTGGGATGTTAAAAATATTACAAACAATGGAGAATCATTTGAACTAAGTCATCTGCTGCCCTATGTTGTGGGATCTGCAGGATGTGGCAATAACAGACGATATAAAAACACGAAGTTCTTAGAAGCAATCTACATTTGGAATTAATTTGTTAAACTGAATTTTGCACTTTCAAAAGCAACAGCACCGTGATTTTCAACCATGCATTAAAAATATGCTAGTAGTAGTAAGATAAAGGCACTATTTTATGTCTTGGGGAGACATTATTAGTTCCATATGGTACGATGCATTTCATGCTATTATGGTACACTGTAATACTGATTGTTATTGTAACTATGACTACTTTAATTCATTGTATTAGAGGCACCTAAATAGTGTACACCTTTAAATAGCACAGGTCAAATCCCATAAATGCTGTTCATACACTGCCATAGCTCAGTACAGGATAGAGAGAGGCTTACAGTACTCCAAGCAAATGGAAGCTGGTTTAAACTTTGTGTATCATTTAAGTCCATTGTTATAAAAGACCAACAAAAAGTTGAAGCATAAGAAACCAAATATTCCTTGCATTGCTAGCAATGGAAAATACCATTAAAACTGGATGAAATGTAGCTGAAGCTACCTGGTGTAGCAGTTACCCTTCATCAGGAGCAGTCAAATTTCCTTATTGAAGGAAACTGCTGAAGCAATATGGAGCCACCGCCCAAGACAGAGGCCACATGCATGGCTGGTCAGATGCTTAGCTGTGTGGGTGGAGGGATTTCTCTGGGAGCTGAACACAAACACAAGGGTTGGGCATTGCTGGAGTAGAGTTGTGCATGCGCTGAGAGGAGAAACAAGCAGCCCTAATGCCGCAGAAACAACAGCAGGCTACTGGAGACAGCTAGGGGAAACGTTCTGAGTGCAGTTATTGAAGGCAACTGAGGTCAGTGGAAGGACAAACTCTTTCAAAATTGTCTTTTCTGCTTCATTTCAGGAGTGAACATCAAAATCCAAAGTAATAAAATCATAGAATCACAGAATGGTTTGGGTTGGAAGGGACCTCAAAGCTCATCTCATCCCAACCCCCTGCCATGGGCAGGGACACCTCCCACCAGCCCAGGTTGCTCCAAGCCCCATCCAACCTGGCCTGGAACACTGCCAGGGAGGGGGCAGCCACAGCTTTTCTGGGCAACCTGGGCCAGTGTCTCACTGCCCTCACAGGAAATAATTTCTTCCTGATATCTAGTCTAAATCTGTCATCTTCAAGTTTATAAACTACATATTCTTCTCCTGTCCTTAGGGCAACCGAGTTTCCCAGCACCTTTGTGGCACAAAAGGTGATGCCAGTCTCATAGCTGTATGAGAGCTACTAAGTAAAATAGGACAGGAACCATCCTCTGGCCTTGAGACAAACTAGTTGGAACAGATTCATATCTGCAGTGCTAAGCTCTCCTGTCTCCTAAAATGGAGCAGCCACATCCAGACTGCCCAATACATCTCCTTCAGGCTACCACAGAGCCATGCTGGCTTTACAGTTTCAGGAATGGTCCCGGTGGAGAATTGCCTTACTGCTCCAGACAGGAGGGAGACCAGAAAGCTTTTTGTGTGCTGATGCCTGAGAGCACCCAGGCTTTGTTTGGGGGAACACTGATCAGCTTGTGCCACAGGCCTGACTAACGATCTGACAGTATCGAGCGTGGCAGGACAAGGCTTGCGCTTGTGAACTGGCTCTGTTTAGTTTAATAGCATAAACACAGACTTAGAGTCTTCTGCATGCAAAAGGGTTACGTAGGTTCAAGGGCAGATCGGACAAGTACTTGGAAGATAGGTCTACTGAGAGCTGCTGAATAGCCAAACCACATTAGCTCCAGAAAATCCCCTGAGCTAAAAACAGCCAGAGATTAGGGGAACAGTCAGGAGATGTGTCATATATGGTTGTCCTGTTCTCACTCTTCCCTGGGAATCAACTCAACGGCTGGTCTTAGAAGCCAGAGAGATAGACCTTTGCTCCACAACGGCAAGGAAATTCTCCTGCTCTCAGGAGTCACAAAAGCTGAGCACTGAGCTCAGCTGCCTGCGACTTTCTCCTTATACATATTTGTAGATACACACACATTTGCTATCTTTTTCTTTTTATTAAGACCTCCTCCTTATGGAGGGTACCACGACATGGGCAGGAGAGCTGTGCTGTCACTGCAGCTCCAGCAGTGCTCTCAGGGGGAGATGTCCAGAATGGGGAACTTTGTATCCAAGGGCAGCCACCTGTTCCAAAATTGAGCCTGAGTTTCCTACACTTTCATTAGGTAGAGACTACATCAGGGTGTTTCATTGTTACACAATAAAAGCTTTCCTTTGCAAGGTGCCGGATAAAATAACTTGAAATTGAGATTAAGAAGAAAAGACAGGGAATTAAATGCTGAGAAACATGATGTGGAAGTGGAGAGAATGGAAGAATGAATGCAGGGCTGCACTTTGCCTTCAGCAAGCATCTCCGTGGTGGTTGGTGGCCACCGTGTCTTCAGGTGGGGCACGCATTCACCTGCAGGCTTGACAAAACACACACTTTTATGTTTTTTTCTCTAACTATGGCCAGCAAACTATTTATGAGCAGTGATTTTAAAGAAAAAGATGAGCTTTTGTGGGCAAATTTGCAGACAGCTTCGTTCTTCAAGGCACCACCAATCTTAATACAAAGAAAATGTCAGTGAGAAAATGAGCAATCCTAGAAGATGTATCAGTACCTGTCCTTTATATGTTGGTGCTCACCTGGATACAGAATGAAGTGTGTGATAGTCACTCAATTGACCACAGAAAGCTGAAGGTCTGAGTCCATCACACAGCCTGGAACCCATGCTGCCGGAGAGTCAACATAATTCTAACCTGAGATTTATCCCATGAAGCCATCCCCCCTTGGGGATGGGAGTAATAAAACTAATAATAATACCAATAATTAAAAAACTAATAGTTATACCAATAAAACTGAGATATGACATTAACACTATTACTGTAATTTGTTTTCACTTTTCTCATACTCTACTTTTAATATTCTGTTCAGTGTGCCTTGATTGTTTAAAGCAGAAAAAAATTTGTATAATCATTATTTGCACAATATTTGCAAACTTGGATACTCAAGCTTAAGCTTACTTAAGCCCCTAAGATAGAAGTCACATATTTAGAAGTGCCCACTTCCTATTGCTTGACAAATACGAAACCCGAGCATTTAAGTGATGTAGGTAACTGAATCTGGTGTTCACGTTCAGAGTTTTGGAAATATTCAGGCATGTAAAGGTGCAGGTAGGTGGCTTGTGAATTTTTCCACTGGATTGTCCAAATCTAAAGGTTTGTGGAAAAACCTAATTGTGGGTCATATTCACATGCCAGACATGCTCTTAAGTCCTGTACTTAATCCATAGATGGAGCAGGGTTCCTCTGGAGCAGGATGATCCTACATCCCAGGTGGATTATGAAGTCCTGAATACCAGTGTAGCAATTGTGTTCTTATGAGGTGTGACATCACTCCACGTTTCCATCTGAGGTAAGGGGTTTCCTGTTCCCTTTCCAAACCACAGCCCTGATCTTATGTGGGCCATTTCATAAGACCCAATGAAGGGATACATTGCCTTTGCTTCTTCAAAACAGAAAAGCAAAGACAAAACACACCTGCTCACCCTTTTGAAGGCTTTCAATGATGAATTCAAAGTCAAAGTTGAGAGCTGCAAAGATCTATCCAATAGGAAAAACTGGGCACAGGGACTTTAATGGCATTTAAATAAGTTACTGTGATTATCTTTAGATTTATACACTTTCCCTTGGCAAAATTAGAACCTTTTAGCAAAATTGTATTTTCAGTTGATGAGTATTTGCCACTTGTAGATACAGGTCTACCAACTGTGACAATTGGGATGAGCTGGTGTAGAATTTAACATCGGCGATTGGCAACTTTCTTCCTAACTGTTTTCATTGGAACACTGAACAGGAAAACAGGAGAAGATTAACCTTTTTTCCTATGATTTATATATGTGAAATTTCTAGGGTGTGGAAAGCCACAGAAAGGTCTTGAAACTTCAAAATAAAGCAAATAGTGTGTTGTAATATATTTTACAAATGGTAATGTAAACTGCATAAACATAAGGAGGATTTAAAAAAATATGTTCCTTGGCTGTGAATTTAGGGAACATTTAGAGTCAAACTGGGGGGACTGGAATAATAATTTCTCAGTCGTCTCCCAAATAAACAAATTGTTTATTGTATTGAAAATGAACAGTAGAACATATGCAGCTTTTTGGTGAGTAAAGAGTCAAAAATTGTAATGTCCAGCTGTCTCTGGTTAATTTTTTCCTCTGATCTCTTTCAGACATCCGTGCTTTCTTAGGCAATCTTCTGCAAATGTGGACCTGGACCTTCTGCCTTTGCTGCCCAGTTTCCCACGTGCTGGTTAGATTCCAGCTGATCTCCACCCACGCAAAGCTAAACCTGTCTGTCAATGGTTGGTGAGTAACAGTTGCTCTTTCTCTACCCGAGGACATTGCACGACAAGCTTTCAATCCCTCCCATCGTAATCGGTGAAGTAGGCTCTACAGCCTATTCCCTGTTCTTACAAATCCCCAAAGCCTTTGCAATTCAATAGCCAAAAACTTAGAAACGTACGTAAATGAGCCTTATTAGTCAGAGACACTTACAACACCATCTTTGTTTTTCAAGGGAAAGAAAAGAGCTTACTAGACATTTAGCATGAATTAGCATTATAACTTTGTGAGATCTTATTTTTAAATTCCCAATTGTTTATTTGATGAAGTTACCCAAAGCCAATCTACATTTCTGCAACTTGATAATACTTTTGCCTCCACACGTTTTAGTTTTGGCATTATAAGTTTATTTTAATTAACCCTCACTCCTAATTCTGAAAAATTTGCCATTAAAAACTGAAAATGACACTGAGAGAAGGATGGATACTTGCATAAGGATAACTAAACAGTATGGAACTGTATTTCTATACCTTTGCTAGATAAAATTGAAATGGGAGTAAGTCCAGGAATTTAACTGAAAATATCAAGGTAACTTGGCTATATAGTTAAAAATATATTAGTGATCTAGCAAAGAACAATCTTACAGCCATATTCATTCTCAAGGAAACTGAAACTGGTCAGATAATGGAATCACTGAAAATCATTCTGTAGAGGGATCTTCTGGGGGAAAAAAAAGTCCTGTACAATACCCTTAAGATTTAGACCATTTGTATTAGCAAAACTGAATAACTTGCTTTATGATCAGCTAAGCCAATTATTTTTTTTCCTCACAGATTTATATTTTTGTTCACTAAAACTTTACTCTTCCTGCAAGTGTAGCAATAACACAGCATTTTCATATGTTTTAGGAGACTTATTTCATTCTTTAGCTAGTCCTAAATTAGTCATGCTGTTTGGCTGGACAGGTCATATTGTTCATACATGATGATTAACACCTACTGTCAAATACAGAGTCATGGCTGAATTTCAGCTTTTTCATTGCAGACACTGAAACTTGTCTCTTTTTTTTTTTATTTTTTGAGAGCTGCCCTACTTTCAAGTTGGGTTGAAAATGTCCATTGCAACCATTTTGCATTTATTGTAAAAATTATTTGAGGGAATTTGTTGGAGAGATGAATGTAGCTAAAATAGTCATATCCTCTTTCTAATAGCTAATAAAAACAGTAAGCAGAATATTTCATCTGTTATCCCTTCAAAAGTGAGAATGTCTTCTTTGTTTTTCAAAAAAAAATGGGGTTTTAAGATGAGATTCTGTAGACATAGTTCACCCTAAAAAATTCCAGTTTAAAAGAATGTGTACATCTGAACAACTGTCCTGATTTTGTAACCTTTAATTGCTACCTAACTTTTGACTTACTCAAATCAGAAGTTATAGCCCAAAATGAATACTAAGGTGACTTGTGTGAGCCTGGCCTTTATCCAGTTACTGGCAGATACAGCCAGGTCAGAATACCCCTTACCCATTACACACTGGTAGGCCAGTTCACAAAGTGGAATGAAAGGACTTGGTGACAGGGCACTCACTTGATCCTCAGTGACGGTGTATACAAAATGAGGTTGAGGTGCCACAGTCATGTAAATAAAGATCATTCATGTTAATACAGTTTTAGACTAATTTGTTGTTGGTACATTCCATATATCTTCTCCAAACAGATTCAGAAGGCAGTAGAAATATTTGAATGTAAAATGTAAAGGTTTTAATGGAAGCAAGTTCTGCTCTTTGTACCAGATTGCTCAGTCTGCATCAGTTCCACTGTTCATGAGCAAATGGAATACCCAATTTATTGATATTTCAGTTTTTAAAGAAAATCTGCTTCAGTTCTTTGTGGACAGGTACAAGTGATGGCAAGCATCAAGAATTTTAGAAACTTGGTTTGGATAATGTTACAACATTTGTCTCATGGGGAACCTAGTTCAGAGGCCAGGTTTTCTCCATCTTGAAAGTTAATTAACCTGAGACAAGTCTCATTTATGCTGGAATAATATTCTCAATATACTTATGGCATATAAATACTTTGAAAAAGGGATGAATTTCCATTAGTGAAAAAATAAAAAGCTTTGCCTACACAGAAGAGGATAAATTTCAAACTCCCCTCTTTACCTTGCCTTTGCAAGAGGGTGCCATTAAAGGGAAATATGCAGAACTTGTGCACGTCAGTGCCAACCCACAGAAACAGTAGTTGAAATTGCAGAGGAGTGGAATAACTTTAGGGTGTGCATGCTCAAAATCAGCTCCCCCCTTGCCCCCTGCTCCCCTTGTGTAGCTTTCAGCCGGCTGCAAGGTTGGAAAGGAAAAGCTGTGGAGATGGCATTGCTCTGCTCCCCTGGAAGCTGTCTGCTTTTACTTCTTTGCCTGTTCCACTGTAGGGGCACCAGTGACTGAGCTGCTTTTGCTTTCTGCTTTTACTCTTCAGTGTGAAAAATGTCCAAACGATTACATTGGCAGCACCAGCTTTTGCAGTTTGATCCGGAAATGTCACACAGTACTTGATGCTGGACTTGAAAGTGGCCATTCCTCTTGGCAAGTGATTAAACAAGATTCTATTTTTTATTAAAATGAGAAAGGCAGAAATAGAGCTCCAGCTTGCATGGCTTGGTGCTGTGTCCTGAAGGAGTTCTGGAGGCTCTGGGACTAAAGGCTCCAAGCTTTTCTTCTGCTTTTCAGTTTGCCTTAAGCCAATAATGGGTCTGAAGAGCTTGACTTGAGTTGAGTTTTAAACATTTAAAATAAGCAATTTGCATAAACATTTGCACTGAATGTGGAGAATGAATAGCAAAAAGGTAAATCAAAAGACAGCCAAGTTGTAACACTTATTAAGAGACTGTGATAGAAAAGTTCTCAGTGCCTTACTCCTTCCACTGCAGCAGCCACAGAAGATTCCCTGCAAGACATCTCGAATGCAAAGGCAGGATGAAGAGCAGGAAAAACTTGCCTTTTTCTCCTATTTTTGCTGAAAGATGGTGCTAGGGGAGATCTCTTGCTCTGCCCTGTCAGAGAGTGGGCAGACAGAACACAGTTGATACAGACTGGGAAGAAAGCTGCACGTCTTTCAGGTGTTCACAGAAATGTTCCTGGAGGCCCAAGGAAGGATTGCCACACCCAGGATGCAGAGATGCTCAGGAAAGCAAAAACAAACAAAGGGTATGAAGCTGATATACTTAAAGTGCTTTCAAATCTAGTGGTGAATTAAATTACCTCAGATGAAGGCACTTTCCTTCTGAATTAGTGTTTATACAGCGGATGAACATAAATTCAGTGGTTGAACACAAATTCAGTTACGTGCATTGCCATCACATCTCACTTTGATCTCTTTTCTCTTTCCTGCATGTCCCGTAGATGGTGTGTCCCTCCCAGGAGCAGTGTGGATGCACCCAAACTCTTTCTGCCTGTCCTAGCCCCAGGTCTGGCAATGGGAAAGTACATTGGAGACATATTGACACCAACTAAATGTGAGTCAGCACTGGTCCAGATGCAGTTTCACTGTATTATTTGACACAGCACCCAAGGGCCCTGGAGCATGAGCACTGCTAATAGCTTAGTGGTACTGTTGCAAAAAGATGGTGTATGTCTCCTCATCAAAAAAAAACCCCAATTTTGCTTTTGTCTGTCAAGAAGGTACTAACTTGACTGACCCAATTTCTATTCTAAATTCATCCTTCACTGTCACATAGTGCCCTGCAATAATTTTCCATAGTCTGTCCTGGATCAGATATGGTTCTTTTCTCATTCCTGTTGTTTGAAAAAGAACTTCATAGCACTTGTGATTAGAAACTTAGATAAGTATTCTAGCTTTTACTCTTTTTATCTATCTATCTGTATCTATCTACCTACCTACCTACCTACCTACCTATGTATGTACCTATGCTTTTGTCACAGTTACTAAGTGGATGCTTGTGTGCTTTGTGCTATGCAAACCCATCGTTGTTGCTCAGTCTTAGATGTTGTACTTTCTGTTGTAGTAAGTCAGTCCTCAGCAGTATCTTCATTTGTCAGTCAGTTAGAATCTCATGAGCCCATGTGTTGTTCTTGTAGGGGTGAGTAAACTGATGGGTGTGCAGCCACCTACATCACTTTGCCCATTCCTTCCCCGAAAACTTGCTGCAATTACATATGCTGTCTCCAGTCAGAGGGTAGGTTCTATCATCTCCACACTGCACATTCCCAAACTGATAGGGTCCTTAAAAACATCTGCTACTGAACTTGCAGTTTCATCTGTACTTATTTTAGTGTTTCAGCTGGTCCCTTTTCCCCTCTCTCTCTTTCTTCCTTCATTTTACCATAGTCAGCAGCCCAAACCCTGCTTTGGCTTTGGTAATGAATATACCAATATTCATGATTAGATACTCTGTCATTACCCTCATAATCTTCATTTCTACTGAAAACTAAAGTATTAATCTAGTATATAGGACATTCCCTTATTCATCTTTAATCATCCTCCGCTCCTAAGTGTGACCCTTGTCTTTCTTCCCTTGTTCCTCTCTTGTATAGCTGGTGAAGACATTAATAGCATTTGGTTTTGTTTCCTTCCAAAGTAAAGCTTAATTAGGCTTTTAACTAGTTTTTTTCCCCCCCCTAACCTTCAAGACAGAGCCCTGTTGGCTTATCACACTCTTCTTGTGCTCCAACTCTGTTTGTCCTTTTAACATCCTTTCTTATGTGTTTATTCATTTTAGTAGATCTATAGCCCATTCCTAGCAATCCTTTTCTTCTTGCTTGGAAGTCTGGCTCTGGGTAGCACTGGCACTTAGACCTCATGTAATTCTTGTACTCACATCCATAACCCGCTCTTCCTAGTCAGTCTCACCAATTTGTAACCAGTTTCTCAAAATTTCTCCCCATAGTACTGGTTTTTGTATGTCATATAATCCAAAGTGATCTGGTTCAATTGCTTCAGTCCAACATTATCTCCCACAGCCAGGTCTTTTATAAGGTGCTTTTTGCTCTCTGAAATTCAGTTCAGTATGAAATCTTATTGGCTTATTGTGATGGGTTGACCCCAGCCAGCAACTGAGCACCCACCCACTCAATGTTGTATAGTACTGTGCACAGAACTGCATAGGCAAATGCTGCAATGCTCTCATATGTTTGCAGAAAACAAAAAAAGTATCAATTTTAAGACATCTGATAGTGGGAGATCTGTGTTCCGTTGTCCTTAATTGCACTGACACTTAATGACACTGGTGGCTTTAATCACGTTTCTCTTACTCCATGTCACCCCATTCATTTCAACGAGGCTACTCTGGGATTCATTACTGTTCAGTATAGGGTGGAGCATTATGATTTGACCCAAATTTAGTAACCATTTAGTTAAATGTATGCATTTTGAATGATAGCTATGGATCTCCCTTTCTAAGCACATAATGACAATATTAATTTGACTGATGACATTTCATTTCATAGTGATAATATTAATTTAATTTCTGTTATAATGTTCATTCAGGTGATATTAATTGGATAATGTCCACTAGCAAAGCTACTTGTGCTGTGGAAGTAGTGGAAAAATAAAGACAGCTTGATTCAATGGATTATACATCCTTAATGTGTAGCACTACTTACTTGTAGTAATATTGCATGGTCTTGCTTTAGCAACACCTCATCTACCAGTCAGAACCTGAATCTGAGTCTGGATGTAAAGAGACTGATGTTCTTGCCTGCTGCCACAGGCATGGCAGGTCCTGTTCTGCCATTGATTTTGGAGCAGACCTTTCCCATAAACACCTTGTGTGAAAGTCAGTACTGTGAATAAGAGGAGATGTTCTGTGTGACTCCATTACTGTGACAAATTATTATCCTATCCCCAAGCACTTATCTTAAAATTAAGACAAATGGTTGCCAGGTACTCTCACTTAACTTCATGGTAGTGCTCTGGATCTTCTAAGTCATCTGTATTTTGTGTGTTGAGTTGTTGTCTTTTTTTTTCCTTCTAATTTTTAAGAAACTGACTCCAGTCTTGTAACTGTAACTTGCCACTTGAGCTTTGTCTTTAAACTTCATGCCAGCACTGTTTGACTTACAGGAACAGTGAAAAGAAGGTATAATCCATCATAGATGACAGCCATTTGTTTTAAATCAAAGTTCTCTAATTTTAGCAATGAGCCTTAATGTTGAAATAAACAGAAACAGTAATATTTTTGCTTAAAAGTGGTTAAGATACCACAAAGCTACCAATTTCACCAATCATTCAGTCTCTGAAATGCAGATTTCAAAGAGGGATGAGGCCAGATGACTTCACGCAATTCTCAGAGAGAGAATTTATTAAGGTCAAGACAAGTCTAAATATCCCACTTGATGCACAGTATGTTCAGAAGTAAAATTATAATGAGTTTACTGTTCTCTCCGCCACTATTTATCTCCTCACTTCAGGACACACAACAATGTAATAAAATAATAGACAATCTGTGTGAATAAATAACTCAGTGTGCTGCTGTGCATTTTGAAAAGAAATTATAACTCCTTTAGAGTTTCCTAGCTGTAATTTTGCATTGTCATTTATTAGTAATTTGCTTCTAGGGTAATCCACATGCAAATGGAACAGTAAACAAAGAACCTTCTATGCCTGGGGAGCGTATTAAAGTAAGTCTTCAGAGAGTCATGTTCTACTGCTGGAGAAAACAGCTCTGAGTCAGCATTCCCTCCTCTCCTTTCCCCCTGCTCTCCCTCCCTTCTTCCCGCTGGCAGGAAATGAAAACTATTTCAGCATGTTATACACAATGTGTAGAACCAATGCGGTCATTTCAGTCTTGCTGTATACCAGCCGTGAAAGCTTATTGATAGCATCACCAGACATTTCCTAAGCTCTTCAAAAATTACTACCTGTCTCTCCCGTTTTCAATCTGATGAGACACTAGAAGGTGTTATGCTAAAAAAAAAAAGTCTGCACTTTCCAGAAAGACAAGTTTGAGAAAGACAAGTTTGTCTGCTTTGGTTCTCTGAAAGTTACCCACTGGTTTAACTTACATCCTCCCATATGTTGCTTTTCTGTTAGAGTCTTTTCAGTATCCCAGAAGGTAGGAGAGTGAAGCAGATAGCATCTGCTTTTGACCCAATGGCCACATTGAGAGGCAGTGTATAAGTGGATGCAAGATCCATATCAGTGAGTGGATGCAAGGCTTAGGGGTTCTTACCAAGCCCGAGCAAGTTTAAGCTAGTTTAATTTAAATGCTGAGGGTGGCAGAAGAAGGTGCTATACCAGGTTAGATTCCCCAGGACTAACTGAGGCCTGATCCAAAATTCAAAGGCTTAATGGCCTTTGAAGCAGATCTTGGATTCCCACCTCAATCTAGTGATGTGGTTAGCTGCCAGAACTGGTGTGCTGTCATTGCTGGCTGATCTTTTCACATGTGGTCAAGTAACTAGCTTGATTTCTGGAAGTGTTCAGTGCCCACTGCCCCTGAAGACTTTGTGGCTATGTAGCTGTACAATATATATTGTGTATATATAGTGTATATATATATAGTGTATGTATATATATATATATATATATATATATACACATTGTAATATATATAAGCTGTTCCAGCTTAAAAGCTTAAAAATTTCATTCACACTGAACACTGTGTTCTGCTAAAAACAAGCAATGCTCAAGTATGCAAATGAACTTTGCACATAAGATTTATACACACACAACTCATTCAAACCTTTTTCTCCTCGCTTTCCACCTTTTCCTCTCACTCACTCTAGACCCACTAATCATTCTGGAGGTTGGAGATTTTTAAGCACAGGTGAAGACTTGCATGGATGACAGCACTGACAGCTTTCCACATGTTACCTGGAGCCTTTGCTGAGACTGTCAGCAAGGTTGCCAGTTACAAGCAATTGTGACATGACATTTTGTTCATGTGTGTGATACAAGACCTGCTGGCTAGGACTTGCTGAAACCACTAGCTCATTTCACAATATTTAAACAGTAAATTACCATACCTAGCAATTTTTTTTTTTCAACAAGCTGAGGAATTGATTGATTGGGTGTGTACATCCTGCATAGTCATTACTGTCAGCCATAACTCTTCAACCTGTAACACAGTGAACACTCCTGTTAATTTCCAAGGGCATCAAGACACTTGCAGACAAATTGTTCAGGTGAGATTGGCTGTGCTCACCTTGAGTGATGCACTTGTACTCTCACAGACCTCCTGTGTACAATGAATAGTGATTAATGCACAGGCTATGTGGGGAAAAAAAAAAGGCATGACAGGAAAGGAGTGGGGAAAAAAAAAAAAGAAACGTGCTGGCAGGCACAAAAGTGAGAATGAAAAACTCTGAAAGCTGACTTGTACTCTGCATGAAAAACATTCCTATTCTTTGTTGCGCTCATGTAAGTGCAAGGGTATGGCAACAGCACTGCGTGGTGAAAGGATTAGTGCTCGTGGAATATAAAGTGGTCTTAGGGGGAGCAGATAAGAGTAGCAAAGTGTATGTCAGGGTAGAGTGTTCTCAATCCCTTGAGAATCACTCATCAGCGATGGTGCTCTCTCACCAGTGGTGATGTACACACATAAAAATCGGTCTATACGTTGCATATTTTATACAGGTGATGCAGCAAAGTAGAGGCTACCATTTGGAGAGTTATTTCTCAATAGTTTGCTTTGTGGCACTCTGTCAGAGGGCAGATTGCTGACCAAACCCCATCATCCTTAAGGACATTTGTGATATTGACAATTCCAATATTCCAGTTTCTTCCTTTTTTTTTTTTTCTCTATTTCAGTATAAATTACACCACTTCCTGTACTATGCACATACATCTTCCCCACAATTTTCCTATTCCATTCTCACTTTTCTCTTTTCAATTTTTGGTGGCCCATATGTTTGCCTACAGGGATTCACCACAGCCACAACACGCTTCTGGAGCAAACTGAGATCATGGCACCACGCTTGAAACACTAGAGGTTGCTAAAGCCTGTGTTTGTTCATGGAGTTTTCTTAAGTGAAACAACATGATAGATCTTACTGAATTGAAGTCATGATAGGAAAATTCCTCATACTCTAAACATACCTAAACTAGCACTAGACAATTCATTCCCTAAATTCTCTTGCTCCTTAACTGTCAACAAAATGTATAACAAAGGACCCTGTTCCAGTGTGTAAAAGGAATCTGTGATAAATACAGGATGTTTAGGATACAGGAAATGGAGGATAAATGCAGGATCAAGGATTTCATCTTTAGGATCTATTTACACTTTCTCAGACACAAAAATTTCTGACTTAAGAATAGTTGGTTGCCTTGTTTTAAAATACATATTTTGAGAATACTGTCAGAAAAAAAGGGTTTTAAAAGGTAATGTTATGTAAATGAACAATTTTACGTCAGACCAGATATACATACTGTATACATGAGATCGTGCCTCATGTCAGACATTATCTGCACAAGCTGCTTCTCCAGATGGCTTTTTGAGTCTTATATCATAGGCATCTCATTGGGTTGAAGAGTAGCTCCTATAAAAAACTGAGCTATTTAGTGGTGATTTAAGCATGTTTCCTACTCTGATACATGCAAAGGGCAGCCAACCACTTCCTATTATCATTCTTCTGGTCAGCAAAACCAGTGGAAGTTGATCATCTGACAAGGGGAGACTGTACTGAAGCGCTAGCCATGATTATGGTAATCAACTCTCACAGCTGTGTGAGAAACCTAACTGGAGTAGTTTTGTCCTCTAGCATCCCAGCTTCTGGAGTCCAGTTATTATGCAAGGAACTCATATTATGTTCTCTTGAAAAAAGGACTGCTTAGCCTAAAATGTATGTGACACATACCTGCCATGCCCCTCAAAATGAAAAACAAATAGAAGATGCCCAGATGGGTTATTTTTAGTAACTGCGTGGTTTCATAGGCTTAATTTATAAGTAGTGAACACTTGGGGCTGCCAATCTGTGAACAGTCTTTGGAGGAGCTGCTTGGGCCCCTTTCCAACCTCTCTTCCTGACAGGAATTTCTGTGAGAGGGGCAGGGCATTTATAATGAACTCACCCTGACATCTGGGCTGGGAGAAGCTAGCAGGCCACGTTTGTTCCCAGTGATTCCAGTGGTTTCCAGTATACTCCAAAATTCCCCAGAATATTCTTGTTTCAGGAAGGGAAAGCAAACCCATGAGGAGAGAGTATGGTGGCAAAAGCTGGCCCCCACTTCCAGGAGGATACACATGCAGGGGAATGGCAGGGCCAGCTGGCTGGACAAGGCTCCTATAGTGGTGGGCAGGATGTCCCGTGTGATGACATCAGATTGGAAGATTGCCCAGCTTGCGTGAGTCCATCACATACCTTCTGAGCAATAGCACAGGCTATATTTAGAGAGGGAGAATAATAGATGAGACGTATGGTGCCTGATTCTCCTTCAATCTCAAGTCTACTCGTATCCATGAACAGACTCCCATTGATTTAAATGTCTGACTCCTCCATTTCAGCACCAGTTACATGACTGGATTTACAAAGTTAATGGAAGTGAAGTTCAGCCTCAGTAAAAAGCATACAGCTTTGCTCAGTGTGCAACTGATGCTTTCAAAATAGCAGAGGCAAGATCAGCTGTCTTAGCTCTCCCCGTCCTGCAAGGGCCTGTGAACACATTGTAAGCCTTTTCTGCTTGACTTCACTGAACTTCTTCAAGAAAATTTATTTTATAAATAAACTTTGTTACTATGGTTGGTCAGAGTTAAGTCTCCGGTCAGAGAATAAAGCAAAGTCCTTTTGAGTGGTTAGTCATTCTTTGCACTTTAAACCTATGTAGTTGGAGAAAGAAAAGTTGAAAGCCTCTTGGGCTAGGTCCAACTCCTTGTGTTACAAAAGCTATGGAAAGCAGTGCAAAATTATTTACAATGCAGATGAAAATCAATTTGTGCCTGTTCCTTGGCCATTATGTGAAACAGACCCCGCTTTGTAATGCTGCTGATCTCTGTATAGTCATAAACCAGAGATTTATTTGCTTCTCATCTCCAGCAATTAACTGCTACAGATATCAGACAATTATGCTGAACGAGTGTGCTGTGCCTTCGTTAGTTTTCTTCTTTTGTCTGAGTTGCCAATTTTGAAAGCTGCTCAGCTATCGAAACTCCACTTAAAGTGCCTAAGATCAGAAACAAGCCCAGGGCAGCAACATGGTATGATACTGGAATAAATAAAGCATTTGTTGACTCATGACCCATCTAGATCAGAAGCTCTGAAGAGTGTTTTATGCTAAAATAAATAAATAGATCTCTGAAGTTAACTGATTGCTCCATGCAGAGCAGACTCAACACTTAGTGTAACATTTGCCTCAACAGCACAAAAGCACGCAGGGAGCTGCCCTGCAGCTCTCTGCTGTTCCAGACAGAGGAGAATCCAAGCAGAGCTATGCCTACTCCCTACCACCTGCTCTCCCCACCTTCTCTGAAGAAGACGTGTCGGCACAGGACAGAAAGCACAGCCTTGGGCTTCTTTGAATTATACAGAGGGCTGAACAGTCCCCAGCTGGCCCAGGATCAGAGGCATGGACTTAAGTTCCTTAAAGCCACCTTTCTCACTGCTTACCAGTTGCTTTTCAGCTGTGCAGCGGGTGAAATAGGTTCAGTAGAGAAGCTATCCTTAAACACAGCTTGGGATTCATTCTCTGACTCCTTATGTCACGATGTGCCTTCCGTGACATGGCTGTCAAGAAAATCCAGTGGTACCCTACAGGTCTTAATATGTTCCCTTGCTAAGCTTCAGCTCCTCTGGACTTCATGCTGTTCTGATACCAGTTCTCAATTAAAATAGAGTGAGCCCAGCATTCATAGTAGTGATTTTAATTCAATAAGACACAGGACTGTGGTCGTCTTCGGGCACAGTTCCTACCTTCTTAATTTGGAAGACACCAAGCATAGGCTACACACATTTGAAGCAAACAAGAACCCATTATCATTGAGTGTACCTACAACAGAGTGGCCTTGTTTACCTTGCAGTTCTCCAAACTCATACATTTTAAATATTGAAGCCTTGATGTGAACACAGCAATTCAGTGATGGAGGACGAGTCCCTTTGAGAGAAGAAATCACTTTTCCAGGCATCCATTTCTGGGCTATGGTATAGAATATCTCACTGGAAGTCCTTTGGGAAAGTACTAGCAGCAAAGCATTTCCTATGGTCACTGCAAGGAAAATGCAATGTTTTTAGCAATTCACAATAGTTTCACCCACTTTGATACTGGTAAGCCTAGGAACTAAACTTTTTAAAGCTGTGGTGAACCACCAGTGAAGTAATTCTGAGAGATCCTTCTGCTGGATTCTGTTGCATGTAGTGGAAACAAAAAACGTGATACAGAGCCACAGTCATGGTTTAAAGGCATCTAAAAATTCCAAATCTGCTACTCTGAGTCCAGCAGAATTTATTTCTCAGTGGGTGTGGCATTTCAGTATTGCTCTGTGAGTGAGCAAATCTTAAGACTTTCAAGATGGTCTACCCTTTTCACTCATTCTTAGGAGATGGCTGTCCTTTGATGCTGCTGCCTTCCCTTGTGTACAGGCTTGGGACAATACAATATACTGTTCAACCCATCACTCTTTCAGCTTGAATCTTTCTTTCCCTGTATGCAGATCTCCACAAAATCTGACAAATTGTCTCATCGATGTTAAACTACAGCATAGAATCACTGATCAGCCAAGAGCTGGCCCAAAAGTGATTTTTTTACCATTTGCTTCAGGCACTGTTCGCCATGATCTCAACTAGTCTGCACTGGACCTGCTCAGATTCTGGAGGGGGCATCCATGTAGGAGTCCTCAGGGCAAGGGAGCAATCCCATCTATCGCAAACTCATTACTGGGCACGGAGAAAAAAGAGTGAGGTCAGCCTAGAGGCACAATGGTCGGTGCCCTCTGCCTCCCAGAGAGCCTGACTGCAGCCTGAGCTGGGAGATTTCAGATACCAGCTGGATCCATGGCTAGTATCTGCAGCTGTCTTTTATGTAATGCCAGTACACTCCTCCTAAGAAAGTAGAAAGCATGAGGACAATGGTCACACCACTGCATCCAAGTGGGCCAAAGTCAGAAAGAGGGCGTGGGACAAGTAATGTTACAGGAGCACAGAATTCTTGAACTGCTGGAAACTGCTCCCAGTTTGTGGATCTGTGCTTCCCAGACTCATCAATGCCAGTGGTGCAAAGTGGAGTGGGGCGAGCACAGGGCTGGGGTGTGGATGCTGAAAGCTGGAATGCTGCATGGAGCAGGTGGGCCCCTGGGAACTTTAAAGTGAGGAGGAGGAAGGAGCTGAGAGAAGATTTTTTTGGGGAGTCTTTTTTTTTTTTTTGCTTTTTTTTTATTGTTGTTTTTTGTCCTCCCCCAAGCCAACTGGGCAGCACAGAGTGAGATGCAAGCTTTGGAGTGTGTGTGAAGGGTAGAAAAAGAGTAGATAAAGAACAGGGTCCTGCCTCAGGTAGGAAAGGTGTTGGCACCCTGGGGAATAAGAGAGAAGAGATGTAAACAAAAGGCACAGTTGTGCAAACCCTTGGAACTGAAACAAGCACGTAGCTCATCTTTGATGCCTCAGGTAAGTGAAAACTAGTTCAAGTTCTTAGTGCAATACTGCCATGTTAATTTTATGCATGCTAGCCCCATCTTAGACTCTTACCCAGATAGACAATTTGCCCTTTTGCTTTTGGGAAGCCCACTAATATATATGGAGCAAATATAAATGTAAATGGCCGCTCACAAAACTCCAGTTACAGAACTGTGGTCATTACTAACTAAGCAAGCGTTGGTGGGCTCAGCAGCTAGAAGGAAGACAAAGTTTTTCACATTGTCTTATGTGACAAAAGGAGCATATTCCTCCAAAATTACTCCCTATAGGTCTTGGAAGCAGAATATTTTTGAAAAAAAAATAACAATGAATCTACAAGCTTATTACCTTTAAGAAATTTACTGTCTTGCATGAGATCTGTTTTTTCCCCCTTGGCTATCTTAATGATGGGTTCTTCAAAGAGCCAATGCAAGGATTATTCAGTGTTGTGTATGTTACTGTAGTTAAAGCTTAAAACTCCCCTAGTAATTCCTTTCATTCTCATGTTTCTAGCTGAAATTTTGTCTTTCAGGGAAGCTGAAAATAACCTTCAGAAAATATCACAAATGATTACCCTCTTCCAAAGTTTACCAGTGGACTTGGGATCACACACCTATTTTGGCAACAACAGTACCTACTCCAGTTAAATGCTCTCATTAACTCTAAACCTGACTTATTCAGAGCTGTTTGGGTAAGTCAAATGGCACAAGTGACATTTTGAAAATAAATTTCATTTCATTTTATTTCAGTAGAAAAAATATAGATATAACCAAAAACCAAGAAAAAATGGCTAAGTGATTAGTTACAAAACTCAACAAATCTCCTCTACAGTGAAAAATGGGCTAAAGACACATGAAATGTTGTTTTATGGGGAATATTTAAGGAAATAAGCTTCTGTATTTGAAAAGATTCCATTTCAAGAACAAAAAGAGGGAGAAAATATACATTATAGTCTTCAGTACAATTATTTTCAAAATCACTCTTTTTTTTTAGAACCATAAATAAGAGCAAGAGGTGTAGGAAGAGCAAAAGAGAAACAGCCACCAATTAAAATCTGCTATGATTAAACTTTACTTTGACAAGATACAAAAGGAAAAAAAAAATACAATCCCAGACCCTGAGGAGTGCAAAGTGTGTCATCAGCTCTGTAACATGTATAAGCTAAGAAGTGGAAGGGAGTTGCCAGAAATAAAGGGTAAGTAGTTCTGATGGTGACTCAAGGGATGGGAACTGTAACTTAGATATAGACAAAAGGATGAGACGAGGCTTTTCTGATTGTTGTGATAAGGATATTATAAAACCTCCAGGGAAACCAACCTAACTGTAGTTCATATAACAACTCAAACCAATGCCATGCTGTGACAACAGATCAGTTCAGAGACATGGAAAGGGAAAATGAAGGTGGAATTAAAAGGTCTCGTGGTTCCCAAATCATTGGACATTGCTGACATTATCAGATAAATTTCAGCTGACGGTGGTGAAGGAATGTCATCTTTTGATAAGTAAAATAACCTGAGGTTGAGCAGAGGATCAAGACCTCAGAGAGGCATAATTATTGAATTCTGCCTGAAATTTAGAAATATAACCAGACATGGATAGTTAAGAGCAGAGCAGCACACAGGAAACACACACATTGTAATCAGACTCCTAGGCTTCTCTGCACATGTCCCTGCATGAGGACCAGGTAAAAATTGCTGGAGAACCTTGATATTTAGCTAGGCAAGCAAAAAACATTTTGCAATTTGTTTAAAGTGCTTTAATGAATAATCTGGACTGTTTCCTTCAGGAAAAATGTTTGAAGCCTAGTAAGTGCATGTGAAACTATTTCCTCATTTAAAATTTTTGAGGGGCATTAAATCAAAAATACCTCTTGGTGAACCTTGTGTATGGAAACTTTGAGTTGATGTAAGTGCTATGCTCCTGTTTAAATAAAGTGATTTATTTTTTTTTAAAAAAATATGAGTATGTCTTGAACTTTATAGCAAAAGGCAGTATATTAGTCAAAGCTGGCTCTAACAGAGCCTGTCATCCTCATTTCTCTGCACATCTTCTGCCAGTGCACTTCCTACACAACAGCTTTGCTATTCCAGACATGGCTTATCCTCAGTGACAACTGCCAGTCGTGCCAGGTGATGTGGTTCACCTACAAGGCTTCAGCAAGTGACATAAGGAAGCATCTATCTCCTCTCCCCGAGGAGAAGAGGGCAAAAGTGATTCCTGGGGGAAGGTGCACTTTACCATCTATAGTCCAGCAGTGAGGGGACTGCTCTTTATCTGCCAGATTTGAAAGGGCAGTTGAATTTTTATCCACAGTTATTAATCAGCTCCAGTCTCTGCTAGAGTTCAGTGAAATTTTCGTGTTGAATCTCTGATACGTTGAAAATCTGACGCTCTGAAGACGTGGCGTGCTGGAAAAATTGCACTGAAGACTCCCATGGCAGATTTCTTCCGACAACTATAATGTAGGTTCAAATTTTCTGTAACAAGATACAGGGGATTATTTATTAAAAATAGAAAGGAATGCACAGTTATGGAAATTCAGGGGGAATTTTTATATTCTATGCCATTGTTGCTTTGTTTATACGGAAAATATTTTACTTCAAAGGCTGTTGTCAGGTAGCTTAGGCCTTATATTTAGTGACATCTTGTCACTTCTTCAGTAGGAAACTTTAATTTGTTATAACTGTTATGAATCCAAGAAAAACAGTTTTTCTTTGAATTTGAGCATTTCATTTCAGCTTTTGCATTCCAAACATTTCAATTCAGGAATCAGTAAGTGAACGTTACTAGAAACAAAGGCTGAGATTGTTACAACTGAGTGATTCATTGTAGTTGGTAGAAGTTATGTGTTGGCACCAACTGCCACTAAAAATCCCTGATTAGTTTGTTGCCTAGTATTGAAATTGGGTAGAATACAAAAGTAGGAAACAAAAACTGTAGATGTTGAAGAATTGACCATTTTTTTTCCTGTGGCAGTGATAAAAGGCCTGCATGATTCATTATTGATTCAATGCTAGCAATACTGAATGTATTTGATGAATGCAATAATGAAAACATTTTCAAAAGAAACTGCTTGCAGACCTGAAGCACCACCACCTCTGCTATCCTCATAGATGGTTCCCAAGTTGAATGGCCAGCAAATGGTTGACCTGTAAGGCTGTTCTCTTGTAAGAATACACTCCTGGGAAATGTATTTAAAAGAGACTTCAGTACAGGTCACCCTGCAAATGTTGCATGAGTTTGTAAAGGAGATAGATAGAAGATTGGGTAAGAAAGAATTAATGGAGAATGGGGACCAGCAGTATAAAGGAGTCATACATGGAGTCATGCTGAAGGAGGCCACACACTAAGACATGGTAAATGACAGACTGTGAAAGACAGCCATGTTCACTAAGTGGCCAGAGGCAACTGAGGGAAGATGCAGCCCAGGGTTGACATTCATCTTACATTTTTTCCTTCCTTACCACTCCTTTCCACAAATCAGACCTCTCTACCCAGTGTCAGCAAGGAGGCTGGAAACAGGGACAGTCACTTCAGAAAAGAGCACAGCAATTCAAAGTCACTGCGAATGACAAGGGTAGGGACTTCTGCTGCCCTTTTGCAGCGGTGAGCCTGCCTGCATATCTCAAGCAGGATATGAGGCTCACAATGTGGTTGACTATGTCATTGCTTCTGCACCACACTCTGGAGTGTCCTAACCATCTATGCCCTTGGTGGGATCCTGCAGAGAAGAGAGAAGACGTAAAATAAATGGAATACTCTTCAATTCCTTCTTTGGAAACTTTTTTGCTTAAGGTGGCTTGGGTCAGTGAGGTGTCTGGTGATGGAGGACTGTCCTGGTTCCCCAGGCACAGCCCCATGGCCCAGCCATGCAGGCAGCCATGAGCAGCCCCCAGTCAGCTGGGAGATCCACTCAAGGCACTGACTCACAGGTGTATCCCACACCTCCTCATCATGCTCATTAGAAAAGGAGGGAGCTCACTGAGGGTGGAGTTTCTCTTCCTGGGGCTCCTCCCTCTTGGCCTTCTGCTCCTGCTGTTGACCTCAAGGACCAGGGTGAGTAGAACCTTCTATGCTTTATGTTGGTGATTGTACCAGTTTTGTTATTTCATTAAAACTGTTTCTACTTCAGCCCACAGGGCTTCTCCCCTTTTTTGGTGATTCCCCTTCTCAGCTGGGGAGGGGGCATCGAGTGGTAATTTTTGGACCCCGTTCTAAGATGTCTATTTCAACGTTCTGCAGACAAGCTTTACCCAGGTTGCTGGACTCCCACTCAAGGAGGTCAGGTGCCTACCTCCAATCACTCCTCAACATCTGGCCCTGCGGTTGTCATAGGGCACTGCTGGAAACTCAACAAACTCCCTGCACTTGGGAGCAGAATGTCCCCATATTTTGCCAGTACACTGAGGAAAATTAATATTCATTTGGTCATTAAACTCAATGTGATGAATTATCAAAACTAATAGACAGTACATGGTGTTAGGCCAAAAGCAGTTCTGATCCCAAGGTATTATTAAAGTTTCAACATTTTGGCGCCTACTGATTTCTTTCATGCAATTCTTAGAACTATTACTCAGATGGTCCATGTTAACTGGCAGATGCCCAATGGCAATATATAAAGTACATATTTTACTGCAGTTTCTTGACTGGGTAATTGATGGATTATAAGGGCTAGTATAAAATGAGCATCATCTTGTCCTTAACCCTTCTGTCTAGGCTTGAAGCTTTAATATTGGTGCAAAAGAACAATCCTATAGCCCTTTTGGTGTTCCTGATATCTCTGATAAGTGTTGTAATTTTTTCTTTGGAAGCTGCTAAACCTTAAGAAAATCAAAAACATTTATGTAGTCTTAGTAAAGATGGAGGGTGTATTATTGGGGACCCAACTTTTGAACTGGTTGACTTCTCTGCCTGTTTCATACTGCCCGACTGCAACAAGGAAAGGTTTTTCACTGGCAGAAGTGGAGAAAGCACAGTGACCCTCAACTCTGTTCCTCCAAAATCCATGGCAAATCTCACACTTACTTCACTTTGCTGCCTATATTGGGATGAATTTCAGCCCTGAGTGTTAAAAAAACATTTTAACCCTTTCTTGACGTGTAAACTAAGTCGAATCTCAAAGCCAGGTTTCCAACTGGATGTCACTGGAGCTGAAAACAAAAAAGGGTAAAAGAGAATAAAACTAACCAGGTTATATAACCTATTTACCATTTTTGGTGAAAGGGAAAGAAATAAAGCACAATTTTCTTATCCACGCTTCCTGCAAATGGCAAAGGCTCTGAACTTTCCACCCTGTGCGCTGTATTCAAATATGTGTAATGCATTGTGTCAGAGCAGGATGGTCAACTGTAAGCACTGAAAAATAGTGACTCAGCCTCTTCCCTCATAATCATGGGGTTTCAGTGAATAAAAAATGTTTGCCTTTAATTTGCCTTTTTTGTGTGTGTTGACCTTTTGAATGTCACATTTTTAACTAAATCTCTATAGCTACAAGGACAAGACGTATTTGTTTTTAAACAAAAGCTGACATTCTCACATAATAGGATGAGTTCAAGCAGTGAGGCATAAGAAAAGACAGCATATATCACAGAAACTTTATCACAACAGTTGGCAATGCTTCTAAACTGTCCAAGGTTCTTGCTGATTTGATCCTCTCGAATACAGCCTCTTATATTATCCATACAAAGAGCTGCTAATTATTTAGTTTCTCTAGCACAACCCAGTAAACTTTATTTAATAGACCCTATTGCTCCATGTGTAAAGAAGCTTTAGAGTCTGGCAGATAGGAAGCTGATATTCAGAGGTGTTCCTTCTTTTTGCCTCAGAATGATGCCTGGATTTGGAGGAGAGGTAAGAATACCCATTTTCTTTCAAAAATCCTTATCTCCCTTTGAAAATCCCCATTTCCTTCCTGGTATTTGCATAATGAGCAAAACCTTTGGCATTCTGCCACACAACAGTCAGGCTGAATGGGAACCCTGAGAGCAGGCTGTCTCCTTGTGAGGGTGGAAAAGCCTAAGTTTCCCAACAACCTTTTTTTTTTTTAATGCAGTATATAATCCAAATAATTACTCTTTTCTCTGGAAAAATCCCCCCACTCCATCCTACTTCCTTCAAGCTGGAGAAGATCCAACCACACTCCATACAACCCACTATGTGGCCCTGTGGGAAAAAAAAAAAAAAAAAAAGCAGCCCCCTACTGCTAGGTGACGTAGTTGGTTGGGTAATTTAAGCAGTTCTTCAGGGCTGAATATTTAGGTTTCACTTCCTATTGCTGATGCATAAATTCCCAGGCCTTGCCTGAAAACTTACTTGTAAAATTTAAAGCATTTGGATGTTGTGGGTGAACACTACAGGTTTTAGAAGAAGACAGGTTTATGTTACCTTACACCTCAATTATGCCCAAATTATTTTTGAATTATGATACCCTCTTCAACTAAGCCAGGCTGTAAATTCTAACCACAGTGTCATTCAAAATTCAAATGGGAATGTGGGCTGGATATTTTTTTTTTTTTAAGAAAGCTGATAACCATAGTATTACCATGCTTTCAGTTGTTATTATGTGAGTTAAATAAACCTTGATAACCTGTTAGGGCTGTTCTTCCTATAGTATCCTAAATCTAGATTTGCAAAGCAAGACCTTGCAAGTGAGGGTAGAAACTTCAACATACTTGTCTGTCTCTGAACCTCACCACCTAGTCATTCTTAGAGGTATATGCATCCTTCCTAATTTTCCATACAGCTGTCCTAGTACCTCAAAAACTATAGTATGTGTCGATATTCAGTTTCTCATATACTTTCTCAGTAAACTACTTTAATACCCCAACAGCAAATGCATATAAATAAATTGTAAGAATAACGAAAGAGTTTTACTACTAAGGATATGGAGCTGTCAGGATGTAGAGATTCTTAAGTACTATAAGTATGTGCTTCAGTAAGATGTTTGCTACTTCCTCTTAGTATGTTGAGTATTATATGCAAGTCTTGGGAATGAAGATATTGTCACCAGTCAATGGGCACAGCGGAGAAAACAGGAAGGCTCTTGTGTTTGTACTATACTTAGAGCCAAGAGCTAGTTCCCGTACTAATAAAAGGAAATGTTGAGCAATAAGACTCTTGCTCCAAAAATGACATTGAAAATTAAATGTTGTAATGTTCCCTTTAAATTATAGGGGGAAGGATATAGACAAATAGCAAGTGAAATGGTGAATATCAAGGTAGCCTTACCTGAGCAAATTTCATTTAGGGCTATAGAAAAAAGAGGCTAGTTGCAAAGAATCTCCACAACTGATCTTTGAAAGACATCTTGATGTTGAATACGTTGCATCTAGGGGCATGCAACAAGCTTTCACTCTTCACAGCTGTTTGCTTAAGTGGTTTACAGATTAAGAAAACCTATAGACAAATAAGACTGGTTTTCGATTGAGGTGAGTTGGAATGGTGAAATGGTGAGCCATCATTTTATACTTAAAATTTTCGTAGCATTTAAAATTTTTGTTAAAAGTTCCTGCAGTGTTGCTTAGTCTCCCCTAAAGAGGTGAGTTTTTTTATGTAGTAGAACTGTAGGATAAAGGATAGAGAGAAAGATGATGAGTATTACGAGGTATGAAGAGCTAGCTTGTCTCAGACTCCTCAGGGCTTACAAAGCAAGCTGTAAAGCATGATGGAGGAAGTGATTTAAGTGGTGATTTTTCATAATTTCTCATAACACTTTCCCTGAGAATGGAGAAGCACCACTGAAATTATCACAGATAATTTTTAGAATAAAGACGACCTTGTATAGCCAGTCTAATTTTTGTTCATTATGTTCTAAAGTTTTTCAAAAATTAGCTTGCTGCACAGGCATTTGAGGATATCCTTTCTGACCAGATTCCTCACATTATTTACAGTGGAAAGATTTTGTTCTCCCTGCTACAGATGTCCATTGGACATGGTGGCAAGCATACAAATAGTCTCCCTAGGTGTGATGAACTTAATGTGAATATTTACTGCTGTGACCTTTAAGAGGTAGAAGCAGTTCCTAGAAGATGGTGGATCTCTAAAAGTATCTCCTTTTAACAAGTCAATAAAACTACCAGAGATAGCCAATGAAGTCAGCCACATGCTTTTATGGTCCTGGAATTCCACCACCCACACTCAGCTGCAGCATCCTACTGCCATCACGTGTTCAGCTCGCTCAGGACATAGGCACACAATCATTTTGAAAAAGCTGGAGTGGTTTCAGTTGTTCCTGCCTTTCAGCTATTTCTTACTGCACTGTGACGGGAGCTTGCAGACCCTGCCATGAAGTGGCAGAAGAGGAAAGACTGAACCTCTATCTGCAGTGTAGATTCAGTCACCAGGGTGCCTTACCCAGCTCAGAGGATGTTACCCTGCTCTGTGTTACAAGTGGTTTGATGAGTTATGGCTTAAGCAAACAGAAGCTCCCTGCAAAGTTCCTGACCATTTGGAAATTGTGGGCGAAACAGAGTAGACTCTAGATCAGATGATGTTCAGAAATATGTCCAGTGTGAAACATGAGATTCGTATCTACAGCAGCTGATTTCTCCCTTCTAACACATGGTCCTTTCCCTCCCTCCACTCTTTTGACAATACGTGAGCACCTGTTAAAGCAGCTCCTCAAAGCTCAAATGCATGGCAGCCCCATGGATGCAAGGAGAATTTTGGTCACTGTGTGGGGTATATTTGTGTGGATAGACATGGACATGCACACATTTCAAGTCTCACTAGACTGTGTCTTCCCATTATCTCCGTGCACTGCAAGGTTTCAACTTGACTTTAACAGTACTCTTTCTTCTGGGAACAACAAAGAAAGATGTCCCCTCTTCTGTACCTTCAGCCCTTGCAATCAAAAACCATCAAGCATCCACTCTCTACCCTTGAGGCTGGCCAGGTGAGATGCTGGAAATAAAGAGTGACTGCTAAGGTAAGGGCCAAATCACCTGCCTAAACCTATTGTAATTCACCTTTTTGGTGCAAGACTGCCTCCATCTCTATCTCTCAATAGACTAGAGTGGAATAAGTGCTCCCTCCTTCCAGACTAAAGCAGCTGCGATGTTCTGGATTGTCATTGCTTTCACCCAGAGGAGGATCCCCACTCTTTCAGGAGCATCCGCAGAGACCAAATCCCACATCATCCTTACACTACAAGCTCTGCAGAAATGGCAAAGACAAGATGAAGAGCTGCAAAATGACCAAAATGAATGTGGTAACGTACACAGTAGTGGTATACCTTGACAACATCCCTGAAATGTCAGTAGAAATAATATGGGAACTGTAAATAACACACAAATAGTTAATAGAAGAGAGCTCCTTAATGTCTTCAGTAGATCTTGGCCAAACTACAGTTAGTACAGTGCTGAACACTTGTTCTAGTTATGTATAGCAAGAGCATCTTTCTCTGAATTTGTTCTGAAATTGAGTTTCAATCTTATATGTAGCATATATGAAGCAAATAAACACTTCAGTAAACACACAAAATCAAGGAAGCATGCATTTAATATTTTCTGAGGTGATAAGCAATTAAGGAAAGTAAACAAATGTCAATAGCATATTTTTTTTCTCATACTTCCAAGTTAAAAAAAAAAAAAAAGACAAAAAGAAGAGAAAACAAATACAGATTCTGAGTGGAAATGCCATACATATGAAAGTGTCCGCTAAGTACATTTTTTATTTTTCTTTTTCCTTTTGGACATAAAATACTTATGAAATAATTATAATCCAAAGCCTGTGCAGTAGACATTTCACTTTCGTGTTCTTGCTGTCATTGCCAATAGTTTGTTCTTTGAAGGTCTAACCTCAGGTGCCAGTCATAGCCTGTTAAGGCTAGGCTACATCCTCTTGATCACCTGCCAGCAATAAAATGCTGTAAAATAGTTTCTGTTTTTTAAGATTCAAGTTCCATTTGGAGCTTGGAGTGAAAGGAAATTTGGAAGGAATGGAATTCAAATATTTCTCTGTTTACTCAGCTCGGCATGATCCCTGTTATTTAGCGATTTACAGTTTAAAATATTGGATCCTGTTTATGGTGTTTATGGAAATTAATTACATTTGGTTTTCTTTTAAACTTTTTATTTTTCAAATATGAATGTTTATTCCTAGCTTTATCCTAAAAGAAAAGTTCAGAGAAAATGGCCTTTCCATATTTTCTAGGTGTTTGAATCAGTTACCCTGGGTCAGTGTTTAAATTACTTTCCCAACAATGAGTTTGACTCACAAACAATTATTTCATAATAAAGTGAGGTAAACAAGTTGTTTAAAAATCTATCATTTAAAAAACGTTACACAAGAGTTACTCATTCCAAAGCATGCTTTTGATAGAGAGCTAGACTTCTTTTGCACCCACACATAGAGAAATACTTGTGCAAACAAAGGTGGACACACATATGCAGTCACACAAAGAATGGACACGTGGAATCAGAGAACTATATGGTTTATTTTACTTGCTGTTAAGGTACTTTTCCTCCAAGTTTACCAGGCTTCTTAAGGTTTCCCTAAATACCCTACAGTTACATTTGGTTTGTGCCCTTGCAAGGAGATAAAATCACAATAAATGAGAATTGTCCTCTTTTCAATGTCTTTTCACAGAGTTTTCTCCTCTGTGCTTTGTATATTATCATTCACAGGAATGGGCCTTATCCAGAATTAAAGGTCTCTCAACATAAACTACTAATGTGCAATGAACAATTTCCAAAACTGGCATTAAAAAGATAAGGATGACAATAAGGGACAATTGGGCAAAAAAAAAAAATAAAAAATTCTATGCATGGAAGTTATTATTTCCACGTTTGCTGAGATTACTTCCTTTAAATCCATTCATACCATGAGAAGTGCACAGAATGTTAAGCTATTTTAAACAGTTCAATTTCTGGTGTCCATGGAATACGGTATTTGAAAATGCAGAGTACATTGCATATCTGGATTATTTCCTACATATTGTAAATGTTTTCAAAAAACCCCTCAGTAGATAGTTGTGTGCAAAAAAAAAGATGGTTCAAAATAATGAGGGTGAATACATATTTAATGGTTTAAAGATAAACTAGTAAACTCAAGAGAAAAGATTGATGCCAAATGTGGTCTTTTATCTAACTAGCTATTTTAATGTTAATGTTGTGCAGAAGAATATGACATTTAAATCTGTATAATCAAAAGAAAGAAAACTAAAAAGAAATAGTGTACCTTATAATAAGGTATACTACTAGTTTAAACAAAAGTATTTTTAGCAAAAACAATAGTGGAAACTTTCAGGCAAAGTCTTTTGAATTTTCCAGCTCTTTGAACTCTGGTTCACACTGGCATGAACATGTTTTTTCTGGCTCTCAATTGAACACATGTTGAGATCTGATGCATCTTTTCTTACATTTGTACCAATTGTTTTAGTGAATGCTGCACATATATCTACAGCTTAATCAGGGAATGTGATTCTCTGTATAACTTGACTGCAATATTTCAGTCTTTCGCATCAACACACATTTTGTCAACAGCACTCCATTACAGTTTCTGGCTTTTACCTTGAAAAGCCAAAAATGAATGAAGAAAGATAAATTGCCATATTCTTTTAATCATCAGTTTGTTCTGTTCCTGCAAAGAAGAATCATAGGCTCCAATGCCTTTCCTTTCAGTCTGATGATAGGTCACAGTATTTTCCCGTGTTACATTCTCTGCATTGCCTTCCAATTAAATTATTTTAAGTGCTCTGCCAGTCTGGTTACATATATCTCAATGACCTATTGATTTCCTGTGTGCTGGTCCTGGCCATGTGGTCCTCGAATTCAGATACACAGCAGCTGTTCAGAACAGTTAGTTATAGCTACAGTATGTTTCTAACAGATCATTTCAGGAGAACAACCATGTAGTGTTTAGAGAGAAAAAAATCCGCTTGACCATATGAAGTGTTTAGGTCAGGTCATAGGAAAAATATGTGAAAGACCTGTAGCCTTATATATCTCCTCTGCACCTTTTGAAGTCAGTAATTGAGAAAGCAAGCAGAGTAAGTATATAATCAGGAATCATCTCCTTGCTTTCCACTCCTATTGCACTCTTTACGCAGGTGTGTTTGTTCCAAAATGTATAACCATGTTTCCTCCTTTCCATGGCATGTGAGTCCCTTGGTAAGAACTTCTAGCTGGGTTTTCAGCCTGGTTTCCTGAGTGGGTCTTTACTGGTCCTTTGTTACCCCAAATAAACTACTACAGTCAGTGTATTCCCCTGAGAAAGAATGAGTTTTGGAATCTCAGCACAGTGCTACTGATGATTTGCACCCATCTATCCAAGGCTGACAGCTGGTTTTGGAGAAGTAGATTTTGATGTTTCTGAAGTGATGTCTGTGCCTCTCTTCACTCAGACTTCACCAGCTGGCCTTTGAATTCTGAAGAGCCAGGTTAAACCTCTATTATAAAAAGAGGAGATGAACCAAGGCATGAACCTAAGGACCTCACCAAGTAAACAATTCTAAAATGTTAGATACTGAGATACATTGGCATACATACCAACAGGCAAAAATGTCTGAGAACCAATTAATATTCATTGAAAACATTTTCTGAATTCAAATAAGTGGGAAGGAAAAAAACCAACGCAAACCAACAACCCATCAGCAAACCAAACCCAAAAAACCCTAGCAAGAATGCTGACTTCAGTGAGCAAAGCAGGACAACATTATCTGGCTCCCTGCCACTGGCAGGTTATCAAACATCACTTGCAGAGTGCTCTTCAGATTATCGATATATTTATTAATTGCATTCTCTTTGGGTTGGAATTTTGTTTCAGAAGTAACAGTTCAGATCATATCCCTTTCTGCTCTGTATTCCAGAAAGAGTCATCCTGAAAAATTATAAGAGTTTCAGGGGCATTGTGTTAAAACTAACCCTCGAGCATTTGTGATACAAGACATCAAGGAAGGAAACGTGCCCATTTGTTCATCAGTTACCTAGAGTATCATAGAATCATTAAATCACAGAATGGTTTGGGTTGAAAGGAGCCCCAAAGATCATCTTGTTCCACCCCCCTGCCATGGCTGGGACACCTCCCACCAGACCAGGTTGTTTAAAGCCCCATCCATCCTGGCCTTGGGGTTTTTATCACCTTAGCTCTTCAGGAAGGGATTCATTCTAAAACTGTATTTGCTTTGTAGTCATCATAATAAGGCCCCAATCTTGATTGGGTTACCTAAGCTTTGCTGTAATGTGTCTTAATTGATCAGAACAATAAGGAAGCTAATAGATAAGAAAAGGAAGGACTAATACTAAACAAAGTAATACAAAGAATGAATAATCTGAGTCATCCTTTCAAAGGTGTGTGTGGTAGAACAGAGTAGATTAATCCTCTGCTAGTAACTTTTAGTGTTTACAGTACAACAGCACTTAGGAGATACTCACGCCCAGTTAATTCCCTAGGATACAATGAACACTGCTTCTGCCTCATATCTGAGGTAATTGTTGCAAAGCCATAACAAGATGTTTCATAACTGAGTAGTCATTACCTAAACTAAAGATGTGATGTAAAGAGCTATGGATAGGTTACATTGTACCAAAAAACTCTGTGCTTTGTAAAACTATGAATATCAGAACCTTTTCTTCTGTTCCTCTTTTTATCCTCTCATTTGGTATTCCTGAAGAAATTTTATGCAGTCTGAACAGTCCTGAAAAAACACAAGTAATCATAAATACTCATAAGTACTCATAAATGCACGTAATGATATGAAATCAGAGTATCATAGAATCAGAGAATTGTTTTGGTTGGAAAAGACCTCTAAGATCACCAAATCCAACCATTAACCCAGCACTGCCAAGTCCCCACTACCCCATGTCCCTCAGCACCACATCTCCACGGCTCTGAAATCCCTCCAGGGATGGGGACTCCCCCACTGCCCTGGGCAGCCAGTGCCTGACAGCCCTTTTGGTGAAGAAATCTTTCCTAATACCCAATCTAAACCTCCCCTGGTTCAACTTGAGGCCATTTCCTCTTGTCCTATCCCTTGTTACCTGGGAGAAGTGATGAAATATTCTCAACTGGTTAAATGCAATGTAAATGATTTTAAATGATCACTTAATCTTCCCCCAACAGGAATGCCCACTGAATCTGTGAATACAGATGTCCACCTCCCCAAGCTCTCTCCCTCACAAAGAAACAGAAGGAAGTGCAACTGGAGTAGCTGCAGTTTTATATCACCAAAGGGTGTTGAGAGACAATTCTGCCAGCTCCCGGCCTGAATGAAACTCTTTCCACAAACAGTCTGCTTGCTCTGGCTTTGTTAGGCATTGGGCCATAGTCCATTGCCCATGTTGATGTAATGACTGTGACAACACGATGACACATGTCTCACAGAAGGTGAGCTGTCTTTGAATCATTTCACCAGTCTCTGAGGTATGTATGTGATTTTAATCATCATTTATTCCCATGTTGTTGTTCCACTTTTTAAGACCACCTTGTTTAATACACACAGAATAAACTGAATTCCCACTTTCAGTTTTGATGGCACACCAATTTGTGTAATTGCCATAACCTGAAATACTGGTCCCATTTTTTTCTTTTAAGTTCCTGTGCCTAAAGACAGTTTTCAGTATTGAAAGGTCTGCACCATCACTAATTTGGCCAGCTGAGAATAGAGTCTCTCCATTTTGCTTGTGAAGCTGAAGCTGGGAAGGTGAGCATAGCCTACAAGTGAAGATTCATTAAGCAGCATCACAGAGATCAGAAGCAGTGCGTTTAGTGGCAGCTTTTGAGTGGTAGAGCTTCCAGGCAGGTTTGTAACCAGGACAAGGGAGCTACCCGTTTCACCTGTTTCTTGGTGGATGGCTAGAGCAGAAAGTGTCAACTCTATCCTGTGGTTTAGGCCATTCCCTTACATGGTTAAAAATATCCCCGGCACGGAGCCACATTTGAAATCCATAGCCAAATACAGTGTCAGTGCTTGACTGGGTGCCAGTGAACAGCTGCATATTTTGGACTTTGGTGAAAGCTCTGAAGCCAATGCACCTATCCTGCCACACAAAAGATCCAAAAAAGGAAAGAAATATATCCATACATGAGTCAAAATGCTGAGATGGAGTATATAATGAGCTTCTGTAGGCCATTAAAATTGAGAATTTACATGGTTTGTTAGCCTGAGTCAATACTCATTAACAAATGGATTCAGAATTTAATGTTTAAGCCCAGCCAAAACTTGTTGAGGCTGATGCAAAGGCTCCATAGCTTTGGTCAGACCTTAAGCAACAACATAATCACTGGACACGGTTATCTACAGTTAAACTAAGTCACTTTATTAGTTGTTTTCTTTGTCTTTTTTTTTTTTTCCCCCCTCATGTGCTGAACTACCTTAAAATGTATTTATTGAAGTATGGTTTATGGATATAAACAGCTAGTTGCTATTGTATATCTCATGAAAGATGAAGTAATTTTTAACACCACATTCTTTTGTTAGGTTATAAATTAATATTTATGAGTTACTAGAAGAAGTAACAGTTCTCTGATTTGGTTGATTTCAAACTGAGACAAACAAAATTTTATTCCTCAGCTGTATAAAAAGAATAACATAAACATGAAAACTGTACTGGGAAGGTTAGATTCAGCTGTTCTGAGTTGTCTTCTTACTATAAATGTATACACAATTTTACAGACTCAAAGAAAAAAAAAGTTGCTTCTTCAGAGACATTACTATCTGGTTAAGATCTTCAAAGTTTTAAATACTAAGATTTAAGAAAAGTCTGTGCTCTGATACTATCTTAGGATAAAAGTAAATTCATTTCCACCTTTGTTTGCATGTGCTTAAGAGCAGCTTTGGGTGTTTCTTTGATTTGGGTTTTCAAAGTATGTGAACTCAAATACTGCAGCAGCACTTTAAAACTGTGAAATCAGAGAAGAGTGTGGATGGTACAAAAGAGAGCATTTAAACTTCAGTAACAGAATATTCCTGATGAAGATATTTGATGGAGGAAAAGATACAAAAAAATAAACTTTTATAGCTGGTAGAATACATGTGAGAAAGAAACTTTACGTTTAAGAAATTCTATACATGATGAAGTGTCACTCTCCACATAAAGAGACCAGAATGGGCAGAGTTAAGGACATTCTAAGCCTATCCAAATAAACCTAGAAGTCAACAAAGGTAAGAAGGAGGCTTTGTAAAGTTTTGAAAACAGAGATGAAAAAAATGAGTGGGATGTCAGAAAAGAGTGAAACCCAATGATACAGTCGGAGCAGAAAACTGACGTTCAGAATCAGTTTATATACAACTATTCACAGTCTACTGGGAACTAAAAGATCCTCTGAATTGCTGTATTTTGGCCTTTTGTACAAGTTTTTAATGCAAGCTTAAGCCCTGTTAAAATGTCTACAGAGGTGAACAGTAGGAGATATATCATATACATCACAAGCTAAAGAGAAGTATGTTAGAAATAGTGGGGAGAACTTAGTGTTAAAAGCATACCAAATCACAGAAGTATAAGACATTTACATTCTTTTATGTGGAAATTCTAGTTTGATAGGGAAGCCAAAATCAAGTCTAGTCAATCAGTCAACCCCGTTTTACAGAGGTTTTCTTTATTTTCTTTAATCCGCAAAGAATTTAAAGCCTCAAGTTTTACCAGCGTCCAAATGAGAGAGACAGATCTTGACAACGTGGACAAATAGTAGAGATGGATGAAATAGTTAAGATAACATAGAAATCAGCCCAAGCCTTCACTAAAAAAACAGATGGAGATTTTATGATAATTGAATACGTACAGTTAATTTCATTTTTTCTTCAGTTTCATGCATATCTGCACTAATTCCTCAGTCTGGGACCAGAAGAGACAGTGCAAAAATACTGTGACTAAGACAACGTTAATATTTCCAGTGGGAATGGAAGAAGGCTACATGGGCATCTTTACAAGTAATTTTTTTTCTCATGAGATTTCCAGTACAGATATTTTTAAGCAATGGGGAGTTTGGCTAACTTAGAAATAAAATCTGAACAAACGTTCAGACTTTTGGAAGGCTACATTTAACCTCCTCACCCTTCCTTTTTTTGCTTTTGATGTCTATCTAACACATGAATAGCCAACAGGAAAAAAAAAAAGGGAGGGAGGAAGAAGAACGAAAGAAAGAAAGAATTTCACATTCCTATATGAGCCAGCACATTCCTTGGGAGCGTAAGGGAGGTGGTTCAAAAATGCAAAAACTTTGGAATTTGTGTGATTTTGGCATGTGTAGCAATGCACTTTGGATGCATTAAAAAGAGTAGTTAAAGGGCATGCACTTTTTGGGGGATCAGTTTATTTAACTCTTCAAACTCCAATATGTTTTTTCATAGATTACTCTGAATTAAAGGACACATAGAAGCATCTACAGACATCTCACCATGCTGCTGTTCATGTGCCTGTCGGGGAGAAGCGACAATACACATGATACAAGACATTTAATGCATGGAAAAGAAGATGACATTGTGGCTGAGACACAGAGTTAAGGGCCAGGAGCTTTGGCTACAATTCCCAGCTCTGTCACACATGTCCTTGTGACCTTGAACAAGACACTTAACCTCTTGTGAGCCTCATCTGTAAATAATGATTCTCTTTCTCACAGGGTGGTGGTGAGGTCAAATTAATTATTAGCTGTCAGGCATTTTGCCATCCCTGTACAGAAGGCAGTATGAAATATGGTTTGCTCTATTTGTGCCAAGGGTGCAAAGAAAGGGAAAATCTGTGAAAGTGATCAACACCACCCCCTACCGCCCCAAACAAGCCCAAAATGAAATGGCACGGTTCAGCTCCCTTCCCAGACTTTGTCCTGTTGACTTCCTGCACCCCTTTCACATGTGCTGGGGTGTTTGTGTTTCCCTTTCTCACCCACCCTCCTATTCCTACCTGTAAGATGCTGAAGTTCCAAGTGTCCCATGTTTCCCAGATTAAGTTAGTTTGGCTGTAGGTCTTTTATCTGGTCATGCTCTGATAGCACTGAGTTCATCGGTAATGTTTCTATTGCAAAAGGCAAACTTGTGGCCAAAAAAAATCTACATTTCTTCTCTTACTAGCACACATCAGTTCTCCTGGCCTATATCCATTAAGATGGCCCAGCAAGTAGAAAAAACATGTCCACTTGGTGTTACTCATGATGTTTAAAACAGCCCTATAAAATAATACAAACCCTAGTTACAAGTCCACATATAACAGTCTGAAAATATTTTATGGTAGGTCATATGTTTTTGTGTTCTCCACACATGGCTGACCTTCCACGTTAAAATTTAGCAGGACTAAGTTCTGTATCCATTTAGTTTCTTTAAAGAGTATGAGAGCAAATGAAAATCGTTATTGGTGATGAGTGCGTTTGAATGAAGTGACCTCAGTGACTTCTTTTTTGTTATTGTGTGCATTACTGCTGCTGCTGAATGGTCTCTCTAATTATCCAGGGAGCACAGTCATCATCAAATTTTCATCAGTGTGGATCTACTAAATTACAGAGAATGATATGATAAAAGTATAATAGTATAGTAGAGCAATATGTAGCATAACATATATGCCATGTGGGAGCTGATTACAGTCAGTAAACTGATTCTCCCATTTGTTTTAGCTTCTGAGCTGGTTAGCTGCATTAATTATAGGTAGTTTATTTTGGCATCAAAACTCATTATTCATTTTATATAAAAGCAGGATGAGAGACAAGTTGAGAGAGGAACAATCATTGTTTCACTCTCATGATGACAGATACAAAAAGGCCATCTGGCAACGTTTTCCTCAATGTTATCAATTGGACGTTTAGAGATGGATTGTCTAAACTTGGCCTCCCAGTTATGGCCACAAAGTATGCACACAAAAGCACCCCTGCATGATAGAAGGTAATTGTACTTAAGTAATTGCAATTGACTTGCATACTTAAGTATGCAAAATGGTGTAAAAAATAGAACTAAACGCAGTATAAGGAAAGAACTGAGCTCGAACAGGAAAGGAATGAAAAACTGAGAGGCTGGGTGGACAGCATGCAATTCTTTATGATAATCTTCATTTTCTTAATAACAAGTAATTTTCAGGTTACTGCCTCATTCTGAAAGGACTGACATTGGTATTTTACATACAAGCCATAATTTTCTCTGTTTTTATTTATTACTATTCTAAAGTTGATTTGCTTCTTCAGAATCCAAGCTAGATTTGACAGAATTTCTTATTTGCCTGATGAGATCACTTCCTACTGAATAGGTCTTATAAAAGTATTTTTATATTTCTCCATATACCTCAACAATGTTATATCATTATTATTATTATTATTATTTATTTATTATTATTCCTTGCTCACTGTAGGGAGGTTGGACTAGATGAGCCTTGAGGGTCCCTTCCAACCCAATACATTCTATGATTCTATATCCAACCCTTCAAAATAAGCTTTCTGAGATAAGGAAGAGGCATTTCTTATCTACAGGTGCCTAGCACCAGAAGTGGTTCAGGAGCTTTTCCTGACACAGAGCACATAGTGAAGCCAGTTAATGTTTTAAATGAATTGGAAAAGTGATGCAAAAAGGATGAGAAGAAGCATTCAAAGTAAGGGAATTGGACTGAAAGAAGTCAACTTTTATTTTTTTCAGTATTAATGTTGTCACCAATACTTGCTTTCACCATTGACCTGTGGGTCAGGAGGGCAGGGGTGATTCTTCTTGCGAGAGGAGGATGAGATGGGAAGCCACCCAATCTGTGTGTAGCAATTCCAGTCACAATGCTCTGTGCAAACCAGCTGAACCACTACTACTCTCACTTCTGTTGTCCCAGAGGACCAGAACACTCGATGTCCAAGAAGATGCTCTGAGTTTGTTAAAGGCAAAACCCCCCTTATACTCAGTGTTTCCTTGGGGGTTTTTGTTTCTTTTTTCTTTTTTTTTTTCCTTTTTTTTTTTTTTTTTTTTTTAAATTTTGCAAGTGAAGATGTACTACTTCATTTCTAGCTTGCATATTGCCCTCCCTTCCAATTTTCCAAGCCAATTAAGTTGTCATGACAAGGCCTGTTGAAAGGCATCTTTCATTGCCATCTGAACTCTGTGAGGATTAATTTTTAGTGAAATGTTCTTTGGCCAATCTCTTGCCTGCAGGGACCCTTCCGGAATACAGACTGCAGTGGTATTAGGGAGACATTCTCCATGCTGCCTTCAGACAGAAGAGGAAGGGAGAGAAAGCTGCCATCAGATTCTGTCCTCCCCTTCCATCCTTTCCATCCCACCCCCAGTACCCTTTCAGTGCTTTCCCTCAGTGACAGGGCAAGATAACCCAGCAGCTGACCTACATTTCACTGGTTCTCCCCAGGGGTGATGCTCTGTGTGCTTGGCAAAAATGGTAAGACACGGATCATGGGACGTACAAGCCCTGCCAGGAATGTGCAGTCAGGAGAGTTTCTTCCAGCTAAAACACAGTAAAATTTAACATGCAAGACACTGGATACATTCATCTTCAAATACTGTTTGCCAGAGAGTCTAAAATCTCCTGCACCTCATCCAGTGCATGTCCTACAATTGAACCATAGGTTAAGTCGACTAATCCCTTCATTACGTATTTGTATAATGAAGGCTCCAATCAGTCTTGCCTCTGTTTGTTAAAATAATAATGTGTTGGCTGCCTAATAAACTGGGGATAGCTGTGTTTAGATAGCAATTTTACATAAGTAAGCATTTTTTCCTTTTGTAATCTATTGAGTTCAGGGTATAACCTAATCATACTGCAGACCTTGCATTGTTCAGAATCAGAATGTTCAAGATTGGAACATAAAAGCAGGTTCTTCTAATACAAGTTGAAGACATCTAGATGTACTTTTAGTGCTTTTAGAACCACTGAGTTATTAAATCCTAGCACGATTTACAGGTGATTGGCATCTTTGCTTATACTTTTGTTAAAAAAATACACATCTAGGCACCTTGTTCAGTGCACTCATAACAAGTGTCTGCAGCCTCAAGGCTTGGAAGACTCCATTCTTATTGTAGAGGAACGGCAGTCTCCAACAACTGTGTATCCTCTCTAATTAACAATTGTGTATAGTGTTAAAGTATTAGAACGAGAAGAAAATTGTTACTCTTGAATGAAGGAAAATGGCATGTGTTTTTCAAGTCCTTTATCTGAATTAAGTTCATATGTTTTTGTAAATGCTGAGGTAGTAATAACTTCAGCTTGGACTTGGCATGCCATCCATCTTTTTCCCCCTCCCTTTTTGGAACTTGACTTCATTAAGGATGACATTTCCATGCACTAATATATAACACAACACACGAAATTGCCAGGGTAACTGAAAGGGAGAGAGAATAGAAGGAGCTGCTGGTGTAAAACAGCCTTTAAAGGGAGTGTGCAAACTCAGCTATCAGGAGGTTTGAAATGGGTGACATGCCTCGTACCCAAAAGGGGCTTAGTGTCCTCTGCCCAACAAAGAGCTGGTGCAGAGTGCCAGAGCAAAGGGAAGGAAATTCTAACCTGTGTTAACCACCAGAAAAGAGAAAAATACAGAGTTTAAGAAAGCAGGAGAAAAAGTGAAAGGAAGAAGAAAACCACATAATTTCTTAATTTTACTTAAAAAACCCCAACTAACAGTTACCCAGTCTGCAGTACTTTGTGCAAAAGGAAATCCACTGATGGCTTTCCTATCATCATTTTCTTTATCAGGAGAAATAGAAAGGCAAGATAGATAAGCATATTCCAAAATGTCACTCTAAACCCAGTGTAAGGACTTGTAAAGAATGTTATCAAATGGGCCTTTCAGGCAGCTGTAACCCACAAATGCCTGCCAGTGTGCTTCAGCTGACACTGGGTGAGGAGAAGTGGTAAATAAATTAAGCAATCATAACCAACAGCAAGGCAACTCCTACATAATTAATAACTGTTTTACCAAGCTCAGGAGAAAATCTAAAAGAAAAGGAGTAATTATATGCTGAATAGCTAGAAATCTTATCTTGCTGACACTGAGTTTTCCCAGCCAGCATGTCTTGTATGTTGTCTCTTGTATAGTGCCAAGCAAACTGCTGGCAATTTCACAAATAACAATAATATTAAGCTGAAGTAAAGATTTTCATAGATACCGTGTTTTGTTTACAGTAATTGTATCTTTAACAGACAAAGACCAGGCTGGTAATCCATAAGAACAGAGGATTTACTCCTCACATACCCATTTAGGCTTGATTACTGCAAACTACAAAGCAGTCTGGCTTATACAAGAAAAGGTGGGCAAAGCAGTAGAATCAGTAGATCAGTGTTAGTGGCTGTAACAGAACAATTTTTCTCAGGTTAGCAAGCAGAATAACTGTATTTTGTAGAGAAGGGTAGTACAGAGAAGGCATTATTTGTGTTTGATGGCTTCTTATGAGAGAGTCCTTACATTAAATTAACCACAAGACACTCAGTTTAGGATAGCTCTTTGCTATATTAGCTAATATTTCAATCACTAGCTTCAGTAATTACTTTTGCTACCATTAAGTACATAATAAATTGAACTGTTGTATGCATATACAAATGTAGCTGTATTTTTGGGGGGGGTGAGTCTGAGTAGCCATGTGTTGCACGTAGCTGGTTCTATCCAGCAATTCAGACATAATGCAAAAATACTGAGATGTCACCTGTGGGGTTTGGAGATTTTGTTTGTTCATTTTTGAAATTTCAAGGAATACTTTTGGAGTCAGTGGGTATAATCAGTTGGTTATTGCAGGGAACCAGACTGGAGGCAGAACACTTAACATTGCCAACTGTTATGCTGTCAGTCACCTCTAAGTACCTAGTTTCACACACAGACACAAACTAACATCATCTTCCAGAAGAAAATTGCCTTTCCTCTTTGCCTATCCTCCTACCAACACCCTCAACAGTGAAGAAAGAAGAAAAATAATATGACATTATGGGACAAGGAGGCACACAGAGCCAGGGTAAAAGAGAACAATGAGAATTACCCCAAGGAAAAGGAAAGATGGGGTTTACCCATTAGGACAGGACATAGGAATAGGAGGGGAAGAAAATACACAAAACCCTGACAATGGTGAGCAGAGGAAGGGACTTGTGGAGATCATCTAGTCCAACCGCCCTGCCAGAGCAGGTTCACTCAGAGCAGGTCGCACAGGATGGCATCCAGGTGGGTTATTAATGTCTCCAGAGAAGGAGACTCCAAAACCTCTGGAGTGAACTGGGAAGCCTGTTCCAGTTCTCTGCCACCCTCACAGTAAAGAAGTTTTTCCTTACATTTAGGTGGAACTTCCCATGTTCTAGTTTGTGCCCCTTGCCCTTGTCCTGTCACTGTGCACTACTGAAAAAAGACTGGCTCACTGAAGAAAACCCAAGACTTTAAAGCTATTATGCTGTCATGCCAAGTAAGAAGGTAAACTTATCAATTACAGTGTTTTCCAAATTGTTTCAACAAACAACATTGAACAGGGACACAAATATCCAAACTTTCCGTGTTGTATTTTCCAAACAAACTTGCAGACACTTTATTTTTAATGGGCACAAAAGGTTCAAGAGCCAAAATTAACTGAACTGTACATATACATAGATATATATAGATATATATACACACACACATATTTTTCCCCTCTTTCATGACACAATTCTCGACTGGAGGGATGTTACTTTAGACTGAGCAATGTCAGGAGCTGAACACCATTAAATAATGGGATCCCATTCTAGACAACAGAATACAGATTTTCAAAACCAAATACTTTATATCATCACTCATTTGACTTGCACAGAAAATGGCTTCATTGATTTTGATATCAGCAGGTTTACTGGTGTAGTGAGCTATATAGAGCCAGATGGCACTGATACATCATCTTACCCAATGATCAGACAAACCTGTACCTCAGGAACTGGCTTCTTAGGACTATTTTGCTACCCAGAAGTACTGTAACGTAGAGGAAACTGTAAGCAGAAAATGTATGTCCTCATTCAAAGTGATCCTAAACAAAGGTTTTTAAAATATTTATGTTTTAAAGTCAGGAGGGAGTTAATCCTGTCAATGTGAATATTCAGAAAATCCAAATACCATTTAAGGAGCCTAAAATAATGCCTGGGGATTTTATGTTTCATTTGTTTGAATACTAGAGATACAGAGGAAAATGAGGTAGAATAATGACACCCATGAGATTACAGATGGGGATTGCTCCTCTTAGAAAAATGCATAACTGCATGGAAGTGGAATGAAAGGATGTTAAACTGGAATAGCTACAAAGGAATCTTGAGTTTAAGAAGCAAGATTATCTGTGCTGACAGATCAGGAACACTGTTTTCCAGCAAGTAAGTGGCAGAAGCAGCCTGCATGAAGAAGCATGCACCCAGGCAAAATCAGCTAACTATAATTTTGAATTCAATGATATGCTGAGCTGGGGGGGAGGGAAAAAAAGCTTTTGATAAAAGTATGCAAGAATAAGATTCTCAGCTGCTATAAATTCAGGCAGATCTATGAATTCAGTGCAGCTCTTCTGTTTTTCACCAGGTGAGGATGTGACCCATCAAGACCAGACTAGAATCAACTGGCCATATTCTCCAGTGATGAAATTTTCAGGTAGCAGAATTACAAAAGTGATAAATAAATTAATATTTTTTTCTTTGTTTGCTCTTCACAGGAGACTCTGACTGCCATATGATTTGAAGCATTATTAAAGATCTCTAATGACCTTGCATTTCTCTGGAAGAGAAATGACCAGTTTATATGACCTTCCATTTCTCTGGAAGTAGCAAACACACACTACGTGGTTGAATTTCAATAAGGTGGGTTTTCAGTTGACCACGTAAGCTTTGGGGGTTTATGGCTCATAATACTGGCTTTCTGATTTAATTGGGGTTATAAAGGAAAATGAGAATCTAGCCTAAGACACAGCCAATGGCAATCTTATTTCAAGACTTACTTCAAGTCTTATTTCAATAACAGGCAAATCAACCCTGAAATGTATATTTCAGGGAGCCAGATTAGGTACTGTGAATAAGTATAGTCTTCACTGCTCAAAATACAAGCAGGACTTAACCATTTTATGCAAGTTTATCTTTTTTGTACAGTACTTTTCAGCAAATAATCAATAAAAACATGAAGATAATGACCCCATATTGTACTGAAATTTTCTCCATGTTTGATTTCTTTCTTCTCATCACATCATATGTTGTATGTGAGTTTTAAGTAGCTTTTGTTTCTTCCTTATCTTCCATGAACTGCTTTTCTTCCTCTCTCTGCATTTCCAGAACTAGTTATTCTGAAAATAATGATCCACTTTAATTTGGTTGGAGTTCAGTGACTTCCATAAGCATAGTGTTAAACAAACACATTCCAGCTCACCATTTATTCTCTGGTCAGTGGGACATCACAGTGTATGTGATAAGTTATCCAGTTTATACATGTGGCATAAACAAAATCCCCCCCCACATATAGGAAGGAGAACAAGTGCTGGACTGAGACCTAACCATTTCCATGGCCCAAAGGTGTTCTTCCCCCAGGGGGACGAGGCTCCACAGACCTTGCTGGTGTGCCTGGCTTGGTCCATCACACTCAGACACACTTCAGCACTGTGATAAATTTTGAAGTAGTTTCACATGGTGTCCATGTTACTTCTGAGGCTTAAATAATTGCTGAGTAGTTTCAGCTCCTGAGAGCTGAGGCATTTGAAAATCTTGTAGACTGGGCCCCTAGACTTTTATTTTTAAATTGCTTACTCACCTACTATCATTACTACTTTATTACAAGCCATTTAAATACAAGACTTCAGAATGTAATTTTTTAAAAAATAATCCTTTTTCTCTTGTGACATTTCTTCTACATTTTAAGCTCTTCAGTTTATACCCTGAACTTTTACTTTTGACATAAAATAGTTAATTCTTCTGGTGTCACCAAGCACTGGAAATAAACTTCTTGACAAAATGTCTAAAGGCATATTGGTTCCTCTTGTCTCTGCCCCATAACAGAAAGCTGTGACCACTTCTCTCAGCTTTTGGTTTTTCCAATCATTTATAAACTTCAGTATTAATCCTGATGTCACCATCAAAGGAGAACTTCATTCTTGAATGTTAAGTTTTCTTTTAAAAATAATCTAAATGTGCTGAGAGTTAGAAAGCTGACAATGTACTAGTACAAATAACACCTTCCTCCTCAACAATTCTTTTCCTGGGTTACTTGAGGACAAATATGCTTATTTTCTTTCCACAAATATGTTTCCACATTTTAGAACAAAAAGGAAAGTGCTTAGATTCACTGTTTTTTTATCCCTAATCAAAAAGGATGAACTGTTCATTTGAAGGGCCAAATTCTGCCTTTACTTATGTTAGAAACCATTCTGCCAGTTGGCTTCTTCACATCAGAGGAATCTTTATTGTAATAGCAATGAGCTAACAAGCAGAAAAAGATAGATATGTACCGTAAATTTCCAGTTTGTAGGATAAAAATATACCAGAGATATATCTAGAAATAACACACTTTTAACTCAAGACAGTTCAGCTTGTCAACTGCAACCTAACCTCATATAACAAAAAAAAAAAAAAAAAAAGAATGTACAGAGAATTTGGTTTATTGCATGAAGTAATTTTGCAATTATGACCAGCAAAAGTCATTCTTATGCTTATCCTTACCAAATTTATGTCAAAACAATGATGAATATATCTTAGTTTTTATGCCATTTTAAAATGAGTGAGATTTGGAGGGAAGAAGATATTTCCCACAGAAACTACTAGATGATCCTCTCCACAAAGGATGTCTGTGCCCTGAGTGGTGCAGGGCTTTATTCCGTGGCCTAAAACCTGGAAGGCATCTGATGTCATCTGAGATGCCCAAAGATCCTATGCAGTCCCCAGCCACAGATGGAGCCTGCAGGTATCCCAAGGCTCTTGTGCCAGTCGTTATGGAGACACCTTGGATATCTGAGGAATTCTCTAATGGCCCTAGACAACGAAGTTTCAGCAAACAAATTGAGGTCTTCAAGCTTCTGTCCCTTCACTGTATTTTCAATGGGAACTTTAACTGTAGAAACTAGTGAGAGCAATTTAACTCCAGTTGCCTTTCAGATTGCCAACCAGATTCCTGCCTCAGTAGCTCTCCTGTGGAAAAAAAGATTTGCTCATAGTGAAAGGCACAAGTAACAGTCACTTCAAGCTGATGGAAAGATCTATACCTGCAGGTGAGCAGAAGTGGGTTTCTTTAAGCATGGTACAACCGTGCCTCATTATTTCAGAATCCCACAGGTTTCGGTAGGTATACAATCTTATTTTCCTTTTTAAACAGTGTTTAAGAGGCTCAGATGAGAGATGGGTAAATAACAAAAGACAGTTTCATTTGAAATTGAAATGGCACCACAGGCTTGGCTTTTGGCATGGATAGTGTGGCCATGGCTATAAAAGGTTTCATTAAACAAGCAGGAATCCCAAGTGCAAACCTAGCCTCCCTGCCTCCCACAGCAGGAGAAGGAGTTTTAGAAAGCTATTAAGTTACACTTGGAACTAACATTACCATTTTAAGTACTGGCTTTCTTGGAAGCCTGAAAAATACTATACGTCAAGCTACGCCATGGCAAACTGCCGTGCTTTTCAAGTGACAGTGGTACCTCCTATCCTGCTTTCAATCAGTTTTCCACAGTGACAGCCTGCTGCCAAATCCCATATGGAATACACATTGTACAGCTAAAATTATCTTGTGGGTTCTGGATCACAGTAACATGTCAGTGATTAAATACGTTATTAGTGTGTTTAGCCGTGCAATTTTCTCTCATTTAAGGAGCTCATAATTAATTTAAGTCTGTAACATATGCACAAGTCACTTAACCTCTCTGTGCCTTAGCTTTCAAGTGGTAACATGGGGATTAAAGTGCACGTTAAACATATTATACACATTAAACTTGTCAGGTGCTCAAATGCCAAAAGAATGGAAGTCATATGAGTGCCTAAGAGACGGAGATCAAATTTTAATGTGCATAGACATTGCTGTAGCTTTCTGCTCTTCCTCTTTCCAGCTACCATTTCACAGGGCATTTACCTGTGTGCATGTTCACATATCAATTCACAGTTACTAATCAAAAGTTATTTTCTTAAGGGGCAAGACAACAAGAATTTCCAGGGGAACAGAAGATGGTGGTGGTATTACTTTCAGATCCTGCTGAGTCCAAGGCAGACAATCTACAGCTGTCTGTATGCCAAGTCAGTTAACATTATCCTACTTTTCAAAACATAATTGTCCTAGACTTTGTAGTAAAGATCATTGTGTTCTGAGTGACAGTGAGCTATTGATGTGACACTTTTCTTGCCTGCTGAAGTAGCAACACTGAAAAGCCTTTAGCTGTGAACTTTTAAAAATCTGATCAAAGTTTACTGTGGTTGATAAAAATGCCTTTGAGACATCTTATTGTTTGCATATTTATTTCAAGGTAAATTCAGGACAGTCCAATTTCTGAGAAATTTTGATTGTGGACATAAAATATGGCTTTTGTTATAGAGAATTTAGTAAAAATACAATGTGATTAAGGTGTAATTTGAGCCAACAAAAATTTGCTTTGTTATTCAACAATGTAGAACATTTAGAGTCATACTTTAGGTAGTCAGAAACTTGGATAATTGTCCTGGTTCCCCAGGCACAGCCCTATGGCCCAGCCATGCAGGCAGCCATGAGCAGCCCCAGTCAGCTGGGAGATCCACTCAAGGCACTGACTCACAGGTGTATCCCACACCACCTCATCATGCTCATTAGAAAAGGAGGGAGCTCACTGAGGGTGGAGTTTCTTTTCCTGGGGCTCCTCCCTCCTGGCCTTCTGCTCCTGCTGCTGACCTCAAGGACCAGGGTGAGTAGAACTTTATATACTTTTTGTTGGTGGTTGTATTAGTTTTGTTATTTCATTAAATCTGTTTCTACTTCAACCCATGGGGCTTCTCCCTTTTTTCCCCGATTCCCCTCCTCAGCTTGGGAGGAGTCATTGGGTGGTAGAACAACTGCTGCAGTTTAGCCCTGGGTACTGGCTAAACGTAGACAATAATACAGGATTCAGGAAATGATTGATCATTTTTACTTGGCTAGCCCTCCCCAGTGTTACCAATGCTATGTTGCTAATGTATTTCTGTATTGTAAGCTAAAAGTTAAATAAGTCGTCTTTGCCTAGTTAATAACATTTGAGATAAGTGCATGTAAATGCTGTTGGAATTGATGTTTTGATAGTAGTGGTCACTGTCATGAAATCATAGTAACAATAAATTGAAAACATATTGTAATTTGGTGTAAAATTGTAACATGTAGAGGGCAAAAGCAATTAAATGCATATATGGATCTGGGCTGAGTTCAGTGATCAGATGTGAAAGGAAGGAAAGTACAGTATAGAAATGGAGAGAAGAAAGCTTTGGAAACCTGTTAAAATAAAGCAGTTTTGGAAAAGTTAAAATGTTGACAGGTTTTAAGTCATACTTTTTTTACTTTTGTAAAATGGAGTCAAATGGAAAGGTTTCATTTTTTGAGAACAAGGTAAAATTTTAGAAGAGGAAATAAGACCAGTAGGAAAGATCATTTAAATCTCAAAATGAAATCTCATGTGTTAGGTCAAGTGAAATATCAAAGGCTACAATAAAATGTACACTTTTTTCCCTACCTACTCCAAGCCTTGGAAAAATGCTTTGGTCAAATGCCAGTCACCAGCCTTCCTCCCTTTCTGCTCCTTCCTTCACCCAACCTCCAGACTGGCAGTCACTTCAAACCATATTTTGCTAACCTCTGACAAAGTTTCATTTTATCTTTTTTGTTATTTTAAAGCTGAGTATCGGTGTTCATGACTGGCAGTCCTCGGTCAGTTAAGTACATGTGCCTTTCTCAGTAATTCTCTTTTGGGTTGGAATATTAGTTTTGGGGCTTGACTGTGCTGGGTGATCACTGACAATCCTCAGGTGTAGTGCAGGTAGGGTTGTGAGCACTGACTTGCTGTCTCTCCCTCTGTCTCAACCTTTTAAGAAGGAGGAAGTGAAGGAATGTTGCTGGGATAACAGTGTTAGATTGGTGGATTCTTGTGAGCGTTGGCTCCTTTCCAGTTGCTCAGGACAGGGCATCTGGTGGGAGATAGATAAATGTGTGCAAAATACAATCTGGCTGATGTAACTTATTTATTTGCACTGCATTTGGTAACCCTTGAACAGAGCTGGTCACAAATTGCACAGACAAACCTTCTTCAGGAATCTCAGACCAAACAAACTCCTGCACCCCAGAGAGAAAAAGGAGTTACTGAGATGAAAGGAGAAAAAAAATCTGCTGGTGTTTGCTATAACTTCCTACAAGCATCCTATGTTGCATGTCCTTGAATGCGTGTGACAATACCCACCTGAGGGCTCCTTCCATGACACCAACATGTCAGATGTTGAATTACTAAACAAGTATGTGAAAGAAAAGAGGAATCAGTAAGGTGTTTCCTTGGATTTTAATATATTATTAGTGGAAAATTGGAAGGAAGCTTGCAACACCAAGAATTGCGAAGATAGTGAAGATAGGAAGACACTGTCTATAAGTATCTAAAAATAATAAATTGCTCTTAAAGTGTTAGCCATTTTGAGAGGGCTGGCTCTAAAAAAACAGTTTGGCAATGACAAAATTCATTTCCTCTCCTCACTGTGGATTTCCCTGACCTGAGATGGTTCCCTGAGACTATAACCCAACCTAAATCTCCAGCTGTTCACATGTTTCCCTGGGATAGCCACATCTGCAAACTACCATTCTTGTAGCTGAAGTAGCCCTTTGCAAGTCAAAGAAAATTTGGAAGCAGAGAGTGGGGTGGACTTTTTTCTTGATTAGCCCTGCCACTGTGAAGGGTGGAAATCACTAGTTCCTGTCTGCTCCTCTTTTCCTTAAGTATGACTTTTGGAGCAAGCTTTCACATCAGTGCTACTGCTCAGTGATGGGACTTGACATTAGAGCCTAGGCAGCCTGCAACAGACTTTCATTTTATGGCCTCAAGATGTAAAAACTTGACCTCAGAGTAAGAAGAGAATTGGCACCTTAAGTCATTCAGACTCCTTAAAACAAAGTACTGAAGTCTGTAGTAATATTGAACTGAATTCTTGAGAGGAGAATGTCATATACCAGTGAACACAACCTTTTGGTTTAATTAAGTTTTCTTCCAAGTTTTCTCATTTGGTCAATGAACCAAAAAAAATAAATATCCTTATGCTACAGCAGCCTATAATTCTCCTTTCAATGGCAAAGGCCATTGTTTTGGGAACTAATAAACCTGACTTCTATCCTATGTGTTCTATATGTGTGGTCTGGCAGACAACTCTGATGGTAGAGATAATGGCACCTATGTATGCAGTACAGGAAATGTGATACATAGCAGTGTCACATCTCTGGACTGGGGCACATATGAGCCCAGGTGGTCACAGTGGCACTGGCTGGAGCAGAGCACATTCTGCCCTGGAAGAGTGCATGGGGTGTTGGGAACATACTCAGGCATTAGCACTGCACACAAGCTATAGGCATAAATTCACTCATGTGCATGGTTCTCAAACAAAAACCTGTGACATAATAATATTAGGGTCATAGGTGGATGTGAAAGCATACCTGACACTTGGATACAGAGGAGGGGATGCCAGATGCCTTTGGTGTTTGGGTGTCCGTGAAAGGAACAGAATTAATTTGATGAGCGTGAGATGCTTGGGTGTGCCTGGGTGCCCTAAAGCGTGCATGATTCACAGAGAGCTGTGCCAGGCTGCTCTCTATCTTTGTGGTGGTTCCTTCCTCCAACAAACAATATTTCCATGAGGGAGAGACTACAGCTTTTTTAGTCCAATTAGCAAAATTCATGCCACGATTCACTAATTTATCATTCTCAGCTGGAAACATTTCTAGGAACTTTCTGCGCCTGGGGTGCTAGATATCTCACTAGTGGCCTATCTGTGTATGCAGCTGACAATAACTATTGTATCCAAAGCAATTGCTGCATTTCTTTCTTCACATAGCATGCTTCCAGATGATTGGAAGCTCGTGTGCACGCAAAGAGTGGTATCCATTTTAAAAGCCTTCTGCATGTTTAAAAACAATGCCAGGAAGGATTTCACAGGGGGACTCCACTGCCCAAATTATACATGCTGAAACGTTGAAATGTAGTGTATACTGGCAGCCCCCAAAAGAACCACCAGAAGCCACTGACATGCAAAAAATCTGAGCCATCAGAGGTTAAAAAAAAAAAAGAAAAAGGAGAAACATTAACCAGAATCACCATGCAGTTTTGCAAACTGGAGAGATTTCTCCAGTAGTTGCTGTTATTGGGTATGGACAACAGAGGTGGATCTGCTTATGTCTAGGGTTTCAGGACATCCAGCTATTTGGGGAGAGCTACTGATCCCAGGCAAACACATAAATCTCTCAAACTTTACCCAGGAATGGTTAATGAGTGCTCGTGTTGTGCAAAAAATGTAAGCTCCAATAGGTATGTTAATTTAAAGCTTGTTGTTAAATTATGTGCATGACTCTTGCTTTTTCCCTTTTCTGAACTATATTCAGTTTAAAAATTGAGGTGGGAACAAATTATGCAAGAAATTTCAAACATCCTTATTTTTACTGGTACAATTTTGGTAGCAACATATGTTTTATCTTAATGTCGCTATGCAAGCTTGAGTTATACCAACTGGTAATTAAACCAGTTAGGACTTAAATTGTCTTAACACACACAATAGATTGGAAAGGTGTTGAAAATTAAAATTGTACATCCAAGCAAACTAAGAATTCAGTAACACAGTTTAAAATAGGATTCTATAAACCTGATCCATACATATATATTTGCATTATTCTGTGCAACTATAGCAAATATTGCTGCCTACTGCCTTAATTTCAAATATTTTTCCATCAATTTTTGAAAGATATCTGTGTCTTTCAAAACTGGAAACTGTAATCTGGCTATTCTGGGGAAAAAGGTTAAATTTATTTTTTAAAAAAACAAGAACTAGGAACTTAGTGTAGATAAGTCATTGTTTTGCAAAATCTTTATTTTATCTACCCTTTGTTTAATTTTTCATTAAAATAATAACACTTTTCAAGCTGTCATTTTCAGCCTGCTCAGTAGTCATTTTTTATTTCGCCAGAAATTCTGTAGGGTGCTTCAGGCCAAAGAAATTAAACTTAGAGTGAAGTTTTTGACTGAATGCAATGCTGTAGTTGAGTACAGAAAACTGGAGATTTTTTTTTTTTTTTTTAAAGAAAAAGTTATTGACATGGAAGGAACTGACTTGGGGAAGCAGGAGATGATGTACAAACTCTAACCCAGCCAGAGGATGGCATCAGATTCGGGCTTGGTTTTGTATATTTGGTAATAAAAGTGTCATTCTGTAGGGCACCTTCCAGCCTCAAAGGGAAGAGAAGACTGAAACAAGATTTCCTGGCAGACCTGCATCCTAATACCTCTCTATGAAATATCTGCCAAGGATAAGCTTGTTCTTCTCATGCTGTTGTTTGTAGTTGTATCTAAAACAATGCCAATATTATTTATAGGAAATAATGCCAAAGTAATACTCTTATTCAGCAGCCTTTAGTGGTTCTTATGGGAATTCCCCAACAATCATGGCCCAAAGGCTCTATGATATTGAACACACAACCAGAGATTTTCAGAGCTACACTTCTGTCATGCTGGAAATTCAAGTTTGTCTAGCAGAAGTATTTAAAAACTACATGTAACAAAGAATTTACTTTGATGTTCCCAAGAAGCTTGTAACCTCTTGGTTTTGGTTTGTAAACCTGGCAATACAAGTCTAGACTTCCATGACTTCCATGACTTGTGGGAATAAAAGAAATATATTGTCTGGGAAAAATCATGTTCATAAGATACACCTCTAGTTTCAGTTGAGTCAGAGTGGAAAGACACTAGTACATTGTCTCCAGTTGGTTCACTCATGCAGTTTACTGTCCAATTTATAAGATATGGAAAAGTTTCCTTGGAAACAGATTTCTAGGAAGTCCTTTTTTTCCCTAATGCTAAATTGCTTTACAAACTTTTGGTCAAATTTGGAGCTGGTACAGGCAGGTGCACATCTGCATAAAACCTTCCCTACTTAGTAGGTCTCTGATATTTTTAGTCCAGAACAGTATACACACTACCTGGAGAGAACAAAGATAAGTAGCTGAGAAACTGACCTCTGAAATGAGTTTCATGCTTTGATTTAAATGTTCAGCTATAATCTGCTAGCAAAGCAATTTTATTCTAATGTTCATGTGAAGTCAAATCATGGCCTACATCATGCCATTATGCAGGAATGCAGAGAGAAAAGAGAAACCTTTTGTGAGACCTCCTTATTTCTCTGCAGAAGAAATGAAGAGTTAAGTAAGGTGGTGCATTCAAACCACAAGGACAGTTGAGAGAGGAACAGGTGGTGGCTAGAGCCTCTGCTTCACCACAGAGATTCACCCCTATGAAATGATCTGTTCCCATAATAATCAAGCAGCAGAACATGAGAGAAGGTCATGGTGCTATGCATAATCTTTTGCAGGACAAGGATGTGCCCAAACAATGTAGTAGTCTGAGTTTATTGGTACTTGTCTATAGTCCTAGTGTCCGATCTCCCTTTGATGTTCCTTAAGGGAACATCAGTTTCACAGAAGAGCTCCATCTTTCTCCAAACCTGACACATGGGAACCTGAAGCACAACCCTAACTGCAGAAATTAAAGACGCTATTTTGAGAAACAATTCCCACTCTTCTCTGTTGGCTAGGAAGAGAACTGTGAAGTGAGAAGTCTTGGAAACCGCCCTTGTCATACAAATCCAGTGACCAGCAAGCCACTTAAAGAAAAGGTACAACCAGAATATTGCAGTTCTGCTCTATTAATTATCTCCTTTTAGTCCTTCATCTCCAATAAGTGACATGGACTGATGCACACATAGCATAAATTCAGTCAAGTAAGCATATAGTTCACTACAAGGTAAGATAATGTATGACTTAATATGTTCACATTGTAAGTCAATTGACTGAAAAACAGAATCCTGCAGTGCATTCGAAAAAAACCTCAAGCAAATGAAAACAAACCATTAAATCTATATCTAGCATCAAAAAAGAGTTTGTAAAAATCTTTGGTGGTTTAATGGCATCTCTATCTGTTTGGGGAATGATGTCGATTATCCTGTAGATCGTCTGGCTTTGTTTAATACTGTTATATGCTGTATATCATTGGGACTGTGACCTCAGCTGTCATGACATCAGAGACTCTGTCAGGCAGCCAGAAGACCTACATGTTTGTATATGAGATAATTCGGCATAGATTTATGCTAGATATTCATGGTTTTCAAAGAAAGATTTATTAACTTTTCACAATCATATTTCTTTAAATGTTAGAAGTCTTATGTAGAACACAGTTTCCTTTAGAATAATTGTATGTGGCTTGTTATATTGTCAGACAGTGCAATGCTGTTATAAAAACCAGCAGGTGTGCATGTTTGGGTGTAACATGTATTGCATTGCACGCATGCAAGAAAAAAGGGTTATTTAAGCTTGAAGAGCAAAGAAGTCTCAGATATTAGGAAATTCTGGAAATAAGGTTATCTACACAGGGCTTGCAAGAAGTGGCGATAAAAAAATACAAGACTAAAACACAAATTTAAATTCTAAACCAAAGGCAACCAATGTGCACACAAGAGATCTTCTAAAACTACGTCTGCGAGGGCACGTCTCCTTTGTTCTTTTCCATTCAGAAGGAACATACTGCTCATGCCTCCAAGTCGTAAATGACAATCATTAATTAGTATCCACAGATGAGTTGTCTTTTGGAGTGCTTCATCTTAGACAACAGAACTGTGTTACGCAAGACTGACTTGCCCTGGAAATAGATGGCACAGGGGAGTGTTGTTCTCACAGAAAATGCCATGTAGGTCACTTGTTAATGCTGTATTGCTGAATTCTCCAAGGTGGTTCTGTAGAAGGCATATTGAGACATTCCCAATGGCTAAAATGTCTTGTTTCAATCACTAGAAAAGACAAAGTAAATCACATTGGGCATTCATTTAGTCTTTACAAAGTCCATACTCTGACCTTTGCCTTGTAAAATCCCATCTCACTACTTTCCAAAGATGACAAATGTGTTCAGCCATGTTCACAAAGCATTACAGTGACTTCACAAAATGTTTCACTGCTCCTGACTGTTAATGCCATTATTCAGTGATTTACGAGTAGTTTGTTGCTGAATTTGATCCTCAACTGTCTGAAAACTGTGATACAAAATGGGTTGTGATCATATGTCTCCAAAGTGTGTTTATCTAATAAGGAATGACTCAAGTCTGTACAGTAATTAATTTGAAAGCTACTGTTTTATTGATTGAGAAACAGCTTAAGTGCAGCACATATTTTCTGGCTTTCTAAAATTATGAGCAGTTCCCTGACTGCAGAAAAAAGATTACAGAAATCTTCTTATCTACAACATCAAATCAATAATCCAACTTTCCTGTTATCATCTTTAAGATATGCTGACTTTTTCAGCAAGTAACAGCAAGTGGGGTGAACATCCAAATCTTCAATCATAGTGGTAGCAGGGTTTAGATAAAGCATTTTGATCCACTGAGATCAATATGATTTTTGTTTTGATTTTCAGAAGTGTTAGAATCTGCCCTTAAAGCTCTGTAATAGCGTTGTTTGTTGCTGGGAGATATAGTCCAAAGCTTCATTTATGATTCAGTGGAAGTGATTTCTATTTAGAGGACTAACTTAAAAGGAAAAAAAAAAAAAAGGTTAAAAGTGACCTAATTTGGGGGTGTTTCAGGTTTTGGCAGTGTATTATGAGATTTTAAACTTCAGCAATGACAGGTTTTAAGTAGCTATTAACCTTGTAAATTATTAGATTATGTCACTTGAACCTGTGGCTACCCCTTGGTTCAGAACCTCATCTGGTAGGACAACAGGGGATCAACAGGCTGGATGGCCTAGTCCTTACTTGTGAATTCTTCCATGGCTTGGGTTAGCCATCAACCTCTTCAGCATTTTCAGGACTGGAAGCTGCAGAGCACAGGACTTGGTGATGGCACTTAAATAATTTTGGTATCTATGGTTTCTTGTGGGCCCAGTACAAAATTTGTTTCATTATTATTATTATTAAATTTACTAGAATAACATAGAAACGCTTTTGTGAACTTTTTCACAAATGTTTTACCTTTTCAGTTGAGAGAAAATTGACATTGAAGGTGTTTTGATAAACTGTTACTTACATGAAAAACATACATTATGTTTTCCAGTCAAAAGAATCCTGGATCTTTAAAAGGACTATAAAATGAGAGTTCTCAGTGCTAAATGGCTCACTTGAGACTGGTCAGGAGGCACTGACTCGCCCTACTCTGTTGCAAAGAGGTAGTCTTGCAGGAGTAAAGACGAGAAAATTCTGTGTGATAAAAAACCCCTGAGTTTTTAGCTATGGTATCTGCATACTATCATTTTTCAAATACATCAAGACATGTAATTTCAAAAGTACATATTGGAAATTAAAGGCCATCAGGGCATATTTGAAATTGGGTGAGCAAAACTATTAATTCAATTACAACACATTTTTGTACTCTTCTTGCTACAGATGTCTATGATAAGTTAAACATTGTGCATCTTCCAATACAAATTTGTAGCAGTTCCTTTGAGGGAAACTGAATGATGCAAGTGTTCTGATGATTACCAGATGTTTTACTGATTGCTGGGCAAGTAGGTACTGTGGGCAAACAGCAAAGAGATCACACATAAATTTCACAGAAAAAGTGAGATAAGCAGAGGTACTCCAGAAGTTCTTTCTTTGTAGGGCATTATCTGTAATGAATAAACTACAACTATCTGGAAAAACAGTAGACATGGGCCTGAAATTGCAATACCTTTTGCTGGTTCTTATTCAAAGAGACATTATTAAAGCAGGTTTTTCAATGGATTCACTGCAACTCACAGCACCATGACACATATATTGTACAATTCCTTATGGCATATCCTCTGTAATAGACCTGCTGTGTACATGGATCATACAGAAAAAGGGAAGTTTCGATTCTAAAACAAAATCAGAGTTTATGCTACCATCTGCAATAGACTCTAGCAACTTATCAGAATGAACGGAAAAATCATTCTTTCTCCTAAAGTAGGACACTTCTGGCTGCTCCACTTTTACAGAAACCAAAATACAACAGGGAGGAGCATTTTTGTGGTGTTTAAGTGGCAACATTGCCAGAGACTGATTTATTGTGGCATTTGAGTTGAAGACAACTAGGTGGCTCCTGTGGTATACTTGCACAGCATAACTCGGTTATCCTTTTAAGAAAGATATGCAAGATCTCGTTTTAAGTATGTCAAATAAAATTAACAATGACAAACCAGCCTCTTTACAGGAGAGACATATATTTTCCATGCACAACCTTTTTTAAATACTTGTTAGATTCTCTGCTGTAATGTTTTATCATTTCCAGTGGAAAAGCCAACTGGAAAACTCCATGAGGTGGACACTGTGTTTAGTTCCATTGCCTGGGACAAGCATTTCTTTTAAAGTTAATCCTTCCTTTAAAAAAGTTTGCTTTTCTTGCTAATGTGATGCACACTCACCATTTTAGGATTTTTTTTTTGACTTTTTTAATGATTCCACCAATTTTCTTGACATTTTATAACGAAAATTTCCCATAATTTTCAGTAGAAGCTGAATAAATGAAATTTTAATGTCAGAAATGCTCATAGCTGTCGTTACTACAGATGGATAACAGGTACCTAGTGAGGCTTCCGTTTAGCATGTCAAATGCTATGTCTGTTCTTAATGTTTTAATGATTTTAACACTAAAACTTCAGACATTACATGGAGGTTCACAATGAGTTTCCTTCTGCCCTTCATTAATAATACTTTTTAAATTCTATCTATGGAGCAGTTAATTTTGCCTCTGGAATCTCCCTGTAGTCTCTTGTCAAGTCCTTACACAACATGAATGGGAGCATTAATTACATAAATGGGCAAATTTTTATATGGAGTGAAACATACTGATTATCATGAGCACTATCACACAGGATGTCTAGGACAGCTTGGGGGATCAGGTCCAGCCAGCATGGGTTTATGACAGGCAGGTCCTGCTTGACCAACCTGCTCTCCTTCTATGACAAGGTGACCTGCTCAGTGGATGAGGGGAAGGCTGTGGATGTTGTCTACCTTGACTTTAGTTTAGTAAAGCATTTGACACTGTTTCCCACAGAATTCTCATGGAGAAACTGGCTGCTCATGGCTTGGGCAGGTGTACGCCTCGCTGGGTTAAAAACTGGCTGGCTGGTCAGACCCAAAGAGTTGTGGTCGCCAGTTGGTGACTGGTCTTGAGTGGTGTTCCCCAGGGCTTGGTACTGGGGCCAGTTCTGATTAATTTCTTTATCAAGGATCTGCACCAGGGGATAGAGTGCACCCTCAGTCAGTTTGCAGACAACACCAAGTTGGGCAGGAGGATTCCTCTACACAAAGTATTAGAAGAGGACAAATTTGATACAGCTTTTATTTCATAAGGATTTCAAACATAAGCTATGATGTGCATTAATATGCATTTAATATGCATATTAAGTGTTAGTTAGTACAATTTTAACTAGCTAATAAGCAAGAATTGATGATACATTATTCTCAGTTATTCCTAGAGCTCAAATTCTGAATAAGTGACTTTTTTGAATATGCCAAATGTAAAATTTCTGACTATGGTCACATCAGCACCTTTGCCATTTAAATCTCCTTAACACTATTAGGATTTGAATTATGTAATATTCTTTCTCAACACTACACTTTTCACATTATTTTATTTCCAGACCTTAGCAGTTAAAATCTTTACGGTTAGAACTATAATGAAAAAGTTACAAAAGAGAAAAAAATTTGATCTCTCAGGCCAAAAAATTCTATCAGTAGCAAACCAACTTTTTAAATATGGGGAAAATATTAAAGTATGAAACACTTAAGCATTTTAAAAGCCTATTCTAGTAAATACTTTTAAATCCCCTGTGAGACAATGATAATCAGTTCCAAGATGATATTTAGTCAGGAGGGATAGATTTCTGGTTACAGTATTGAAACAGGACACCAATAATGCTGGCTAGTGGCTGAATTCAACAAAGAATTTAGGTGTCTAACTTCCAGAGCAGTCAGAACTGCCCAGCTGCTGCTTTATCCAATGCTATGATGTACATTTCCTATGTACCACCTTGCTGGGTTTAAAGTTTTTGAAGTTTTCTGCTTCTGGGCATACTAGGGACTGTTGCAGGGTGAGTAACAGCATAAATATCTCATGATCACAACCAGCCCACTGACGGACTTCTCTTTCTTGTTGGATCCTCCAAGAACATAACTGCATTCTTTCAGAAGAATTATCTTATATTACAACAAAATATTCCTTGGAACACTCATTCAGAAACAGTTCAGTGCCTTTCTCTTCTTGCTAAAGGAACAAGAAAATCAAAGACATATCTCAAGGCAGCACCAGGGTAGAGATGACTCCTGCTGATGCTACATCAGCATTCAGTAAAGAGAGGAGCCCCAGGTGAAGGATACCACAGGCACTGGCCTCCCATTTCCTGAGTAAAGGCTCTAATCAAGACATGTTTCATTATAAGGTGGACAACCAACCCCTCATTAGTTTGAGGGTAACGCTCTGCTATTGACTCTGTTTAGTTCTGCATAAACAATTCAACAGGGAATTTGGAAGAAGTAAGAGGGTGAGCCAGACTACAGCGTAGTGGTAAGGAATTTAGTGATGAGGACAGCCATAGATGGACAGCTGTGGGCTCCAATAATTTATTGGCTCAGCAACTGTCTTGTTTGTAGATCTAGCATTTATTATTTAAGGGCCTCTAGATGCTGTTCAGTTAATAATTTTGCCTCCTACTTACTTGTTTTATACTTTTTACAATACTGGAAATTTCTGCTGCATTTTACTATAGTTATTTGATCAGTTAGTACAGTATCACATAGGACAGTCTAGGGAGAGCCAGCAAGTCTGTATGGCCCTTAAAGAGCTCTGCATCTGTCCTTCTTGGTGATAGCTGAGAAGGAATAAGCTTGCACTTCACCATCTTAAAGGTAGAAGCTTCTAGTTACTTCTGCACCTCCTAGAAGCAACAGAATTGCTAGTTTGCAGAAACTTTTGATGGATCACCAAAACCAAAGGCCCATCTCAGCTCAGAGAATGTAGTAACATAAGACATTCAATCAGTCTTTTTTTCTGACAGTTGATAAAAGCTTGAAGCTCGAAGGAAAGGAATTTTGGTAGGAGCTGAGTAAGATCCTTATGTAACATTTGAATTTCATCAGAAACCTGGGGTTCAGAGGATTCCACAAGTCAGGCAGGAAGTGAAAGGATTGATCATACATGAATCAAAATCAGAAAACAAATGAATAGATACTCCGATAAAAAAGGGGGGAAAAAAGGAACCAGTGAGAGTTTAATCTGTTTCAGAGGAAGATCTTGTAGAAATTGAGAATGAAACATAGATACTGAGTTAATGAATAGCTTGTATAGGTTAATTAATATCAGATTTTTTTCATAATTAATCCTCTCTTTCCCCCTTTTACTAAAGAAAGAATTAGGGGATCCCCTGGGCACACTCCCATGAAATAAATACAAACTCCTGTCATTAATATTATGATATTAACTACTTGAAGATCTGGAAATTCTGAAGAAAGAAGGTGTTTTGGCCACTTTATAGTACACAGTATCAAAGTATCAAAGAAGTAAGATATCTATGAGAAGTCTTTGATGCCCTTTTTCTTCATCAGGAACAAGAAATTGCCAAGTGCTTAATTACTGCTCAAAAGCAAGGTCCCAGTATGCCTTCTGGAAAAAAATAGCTTCTTTAAAACTGAACAACCCATTCTTCAGAGGTTGTATGATTCAGGAAGTTGTTTCTTTGTTTTGTACAGCAGGTTGACAGCCTATTCTTTTACCTTTCCATTTTGCTAAATATAAATTTTCACACATTGTTTCCCATAGAGAATGAAAAATGTGATATGACTGAGTTAACGCTAGTGAAGAAAAATGAATTCTTATAACTTGTTTATTTCTGGAGTGCTCAGTATGAGAAACTCACGATTGCAAAAATGCTACATTCTATGTAGTTCATATTAAATAAGCTCTTTCAGAAACTGGACATGTATTGCCTACTACTCTATTCTCAGGGTAAAATCTGAAGTCCCAGATAATTTGGGTAAAGCTGAGGGAAGCTACTCAGTCATAGACGTGTGTGATGTCAGGCATTGTAAAAGGAAAACTCACTGTAATTAATTACAGTCCTCACTGAACTTAAAGACCTGGTAAATCATATCAGAATCATGAGCCTCCCTGGCTGCTTTAAATTTCTAAACTGGAACCTGCTGGAAAAAGAACTATATTAATCATATTAGGCAAAAGTGTAAGGAATTGTTTATTTGTCTGGTTTTCTAACCCTGGACACTAGACACAAAATCATTGCAGTACTTAGAACTTATCCTTTATGTAATAAAAGTATTAATATGTTTGCTTTGACAAAAATCATGATTACTTATGTGATATTGCACTGAAACATTATCTTTTTTTCCAAATGCCAGCTGACTTCCTCCTTTCTATTTTGCTTGATTGTGCAAAGCTCATCAGTAATAATGAATACAAAGTGAATCAAAATATAGAATGATTTTTGCAGTGGAATACTTGATATCAAAGCCCACATTGTGAAATCTTAGGGAAAATCAACACAGAAACAATAACCAATGTATTGAAAGATCCCATGGATTTTTAAAAAATGTAATATTTTCCAGAACATTTCTATAGAGAAAAGAAAAACACCAAATTTCCTAGAAAATTTACATTTGGCAGCTGGATTTATTATGTGCACATGTTACTCAGCAAGAGGACTTTTTTGAACTAAGTGTACTCAGAAGGGGTATCCTGGAGAGCAATTCATACTGTGAATAGTGTCAAGAAATACAGGGCAAGAAATAAATCTGGGTCATCAACAGAGGCTAGTGTGTGTTGTTTTGGCACATCTGCTTCATCTCTGAGCTTGTCATACATTGAAATCATAAGACAGATTGCTGTATGGGTTGGATTTTGTTCCCATTTAAATGAGAATAGAGTCAGACACAAAAAGGAATGAGCCCTGTGCTAAAAGACCTCTGTTCCTTTTTGTGTTAGAGGAAAACTGCTAGTTTCCCAAACTGAACTTACAGCATGGAGTCCCTGCTGAAGACTGCAACAAAGTCTTATAGTTCTCCACTTGCTCCTAGTGGAGAAGATGCTCATATATTCTTTTGGTTTTACTCCATAGTATGATTTCCTGCATTCTTGGCCCTCACCATGAAGATTCATGCAAATAGAGCCTGGTTATTAAGCAAAGAGAGAGAGAACTGCACACCTGAAGTAAAGTTCTTCTCCATTTTCTAACAGAAGTCGTGCAAAATAAGTCAAACACCGATATCTAAAACTCAGGATTCCAGCGCGCGTGCTGCTCTCTAGTTGGTTTGGGCAAAATATTTTATAGCAAGATTGCCTTACAGATAACCAAGATGCTTCTGGGTTATATGTGGAAGTTGATTGTTGCCACATGTGAGCAGCCTGGAGAAATTAAGACTCAACTCAGTATTAGTAAAACAGACCTTGAAAGAGCACTGTATTTATTTGTTACCAGCTTACAAAAATCTTTCTCATCGTGACCACCAGGCACAAGCAAAGGGACATGTTATTCCATTGACACATTGTATTTTTATTACTATATGTTAATCTTAACTAACTGATTCACTGCCTCTGTCAGCAAAATCAGACATTTTGGAGAAGCCTGTGTGCATTTTGCAAGGATTCTGAAGGGTCTATTGTGCCAGTGAACCCCCAGAAGTGGCATCTTCTATGTCTTTACAACACAGCTATGTTCTTCTCTGTCAAAAGACAAAGTGAATGAGAGAAATTATAGAAGTAAAGGGGAAAAAAAATCACCTTTGGAAAATAACGAAACTGGCCCCTGAGATAAAAATGACAGGTTCAGGGCACAATTTTTGACAATTCTAGGAGAAAACTCACCATGTATGCCATGCTATCTGTCTAGCTGTAGCTGATTTGTCAACTTCAGGTCTTTGCATGTACTGTAACCATAATGAAGCATAGACCTTCCACTTGAGGAGGAGCTCTGAGATAGCTGTAATTGGCCAGACAATAGTCTCTATGATGCTACATTCATTGCATGAACATCTTACTATTCTTTAATGGCTCTTTCTTGGAAGTTCAGGTCACCTTTTACAGTAGAGAAAAAATTTTTAAAAAATGTCCTCTGGTTCTCTATCAACATGCTATTTCTTGCTCAAGTATAATACTTTTCTAGTCATCCTGTGATGAAAGTAACCAATGCAAACTAGCCCATTTGTCACAGTCATGCACACAATACCCTGGAGTTTTGTCATGAAAAGATATTTTGCCCAAGATGTGGGGTTACTCTGTGTATTTCTCAGAATGCTGGAGTAACCAGAAGTTTCCAGCTTATGTATTTATATCACGCAACATAGATGTACGGTTAGAACTCACAAAAGCAGACACATTACGTTTTAGCAGTGTAACATTTATGATATTGGCAGGTCAACACTGGGTATACGTCCAGATACTTATGATGAACTGCAAATCGTAAACTTCTGGCCCTGAGCACTGGAATACTCTCAACTGAATTTTTTCTGATCTTGCAGTTCCTTCACTGAAAGGAAAGGCAAGAAGGTTGCATAAAATAAGCAGCGTAACAATACTTGATATATTGTTAAGCGGTCCTTATTGACTCGAGTTCAACAATACTTATTTTTAAACACTGAATGATCCCTGAATACATACTCTGCTGGGACTAAGAATTAGCAAATGTTATCCAAGTACTCAGTACTTTACTGAATTACAGCTCAGTTTTCATTCCAGGGACTGATGCAAACTGAAGGTACTACTGCAGGAAGGCATTCCTTTGGGAGACTTAGCAGTGTTATCTCTGGCCAATATAAAGCAACAGTTGCAACAAATTCTTGTGTCAGTCTTTTAAAATTAGATCAGACAGAGGAGCACAGGAGACACATCTTCTGGCTTTAGAAACATGCATTTCAAATGGCTGAGAAGAAAATATTTTTTGCTGCAAACCCCAAAATTTTAAGAAATTTTTTTTAGGGAAGTTTTGTCTTGATATCATGTAGGGTATTAAGTCAAGAACACAGTGACATCTTGGAGGTCTTTTTGTCAGGGAACCTGAATAATAGTGACACAATAAGAAGTGAAGCTGGAGAGCATTTCAGGTGCTGCACATACATAAAATATTTGTAACTACAGTGACCCTACAGTGGTCAGCCCCCTAAAACAGCACAGCACACACTGTAGTCATTATCTTATGGATGTCTAGCAGCATACACTTTATTTCAACACCAGCGAGCGTTGCTGGATAAGTTTTTAGGTAAAGTGCTATTTAAGAATTCTGTATTGTAAAATCAATTGTTCTTAAAGCAATATGTGTAGAATTCAATGACTGTATATAGCATTCTGAGTGTTATGTGTTATGACACAGATTCATAGGTATTTTTCCGTTGTTTGGGATAATAATCTGGGTTGTCAAGAGGACTTGGTTTTGCTTCTTTTAGACTGAGAGGAAAGGCAGAAAGTATAACAGAGGATGTTGCAGGTGAAAGGATTGAAGAATACTATAATATAAAATTAAATTAATTTTTTTTTTGAGAAAAATAATCCCCACTCCTTTGTCAAAGCTATTTTTAGTAGTCTGACTTAGAAATACTGCACGTACTTCATATCAGTTAGGCACTGTTGACAAAAGCTTGTTTTTCTTTATTTCCTAATCTGTGAAATGGCAATACAAATACTCATGGAAGAGATAAGAAAAATTATTAAAGCACCAATAAAGTATTTAAATTCTCTGGCTGCATATATGGTGTAGATGTGCTGTAACATCTGGGCAGAGGACTGCAGAATTAATAACATGAAAGTGAACTGAACAACTCGGGTGCAAGGTCAGGCAGTCATTTTTATGTGAGTCAGTGTACTATAAGAAGACAAAGGAACAAGTCCAATAGGAAGCCTGAAACACTGAAGCTTCAGAACTGTGATCTCTCAAGGAAAAACAGCATGAAAAAAATTCTAATTGTTGAGTCTTGACAACACACAAACATAAATCATGGTCTCAGGGAAAAAATTAAACTTGAAAGCAAACGATCTTGTGTGTGTGATAAAACTTCTTGGTGCTTCAGGCATTAGAAAGTCCTCACAGCTGTTTTGTAACCCAGGTCTCAAGCCTGTTACAAGTGCAACAAAATTGCTGCTTTAGTGACTGATGTGATTTTTCTTCTCTTTTGTTATTTTTTCCAGATGAGAGAACACATAGTCTTCAAAGTTACTGTGTTTCTTCAGGGTTTCAGTTCAGGTGAAAAAAGGATCAACCTGAAATTTGTCTGCTTCTCAAATTAAATCTAACTAACTGTATCATCCTGTATTAAGTTCCTCCACCATGTGGTTAATGTTGTGATGAATATCTTTAGAGAGAAGCTTGGCTGGGTATTGTGGTCTTGTTTATTTCATCATGCTGCAACACTCTGGATCAAAACTTGACAATTGTGCTCAGATTCAGAACTTGAACTGTGCTTGCATAAGCCAAAATATCTAATTCAATTACTGCAGTGATAGTTGCTTCAATGACTTTAATGACATTATACAAGCAAATATCTGGTTTGGAATACTGCAGTGATGAGGTAGACCTCAGTTCTTTCTTACTTCCATGGAAGGTGCCCACATTTTTAGTTTCTAATAGGTCTGTCTACCCTCCTGAAGTACCAGGATAAGTGCTCTAAATGAAAGGAAAAGGTTATCGGTGTGTTATGATGACAAAAGCAATAAATACTGAGGGAATGTAAATTAGGGAGTTGGACTAGATGATCTCTGGAGGTTCCTTCCAACTCTGAATATTCCATGATTCCGTGATAAGTAACATGCATCACCACACTAGCTTATGTAATGCTGCCACAGAGATGTTGGATTTCAGAAATATTTGGTATCAGCACATGTAGCTGTTTTCCTCACTATGGAAAGATCTAAGATTTGACTGGAAGCTGTTTCAGGTTTTTGGAAAAAGAGGCAGCAGCCAGGTTCAGGAGTTTGTCTTTGTTGAGGTACAAAGAAGGAATTTTGGCTACTGAAAAATAGTCCAAGAGATGAAAAAGACTTAGACCTGGCAAAAATGGGCCTAATTTTATTCCCCTTAAAAATCTGAACTTAGATACAAAGATTCATGGGAAAAATTTGGGGTGTAAAAGGGAGAAGAATGGTGAGCAAGAAGATGCCTACATCAGCTTAGAAAATATTTAGGGGAAGACTTGAGTCAAAAAGCATCCTGGACTGTCTTCTGTAGTTTAGTCTCTATATCAAGCCTTTCCCCTAAAGTAGTCAAAGCAAGAAGATCCTGTTCTTCACCTTTGTATCTTACATTCTGGACAGAACACTCTGCGAGAAGTAATTTTTGACTGCTGTCCTGCTTGAGAATAGATGACAGTTTTTAGCACCTTGGTAAATACTTAGCCCAGCCAGCTGTAGTTATTAAATGTGTGGTGCCCATGGATTTTTCTGTAGAGGGTGATGATCTTAGTGATGATTATTATTCAGCCAGACTACAGACAAACCAGGGCGTCAGACCCCCATACCAGTGAGTACTCAATACAAACTAGTTAGCCAGTGACTCACCCCCCAGCATCAGTTGGTAAGCTCTTTTAAAGGGAAAAAACAAATAATGCTACCCTGTACCCATCTCTGAATGTGAAGAAGCCTGCTTTTGGAGAGCAGGGTTTTCCACATAACTGGCTTCAAAATATTTCTCAGTGATGATTCCCTTCTCAACCTTTTATAGGTTTTTTTCCCTAAGTTTACATGCTGGTGTCATATATTATCAGCATAGTTGGTATCACACTTCAAAAAACACAGACTGACGTTGCCAACACAGTGTAGCTCAGTTTATTTGCCTAGTGACTTTGATTTCAGGGACCAAAAATATCCGTGTTGTTTTTAATAGGAGCAGAAAGAAATGGAAACCCAGTCTCTTGCCTTTTCTTTTCGCAAGGACATGCACATCTGGTGAGAGGATAACATTGCGGAGGAGTCCCCTCTTAAAACACTGGCAGCACAGCACACTACAAAGAAGGCAAGAGGCTGGAGAGATAGTCTCAATGAGGATTTGTTTGTTCATTTGTGTATTCTGTATGAAAACAAAAAGGGCAAGAAGGATGCTTAAAATCAACATAGAGGCCCCAAAAAGTCTGACTGGCAACACTGATGATCACTCTTGCATTTTTGCTTGTGCTGAGCATCAGGAAAGTGTCGATCTCTGACATTTTTTCCTCTTAGTCTCATTTCTTACCCTTCTTGCAATCTTTTCCACAGTAGTCTACGATTCCATCTAAGGAGATGGAGTCTGTATGAACCAGTTAGAGTCTGGAAATTTGGACTTCTCAACTTTTCTGTGACACTGCCTATCCATAGACTTCAACAAAGTGTGACCAGCAGGTCAAGGGAGGTGATTCTACTGCTCTACTCCACTCTGGTGAGACCTCACCTCGAGTATTGTGTCCAGCTCTGGAGCCCTCCACACAAGAAGGATGTGAAACTGTTGGAGCAGCTCCAGAGGAGGGCAACAAAAATGATCCGTGGGCTGCAGCAGTTCATAGCCTTGCTATAAATTGCCTTCAAGGGAGTAAGGCACTGAGATACAGAAGTTCGATATACCTTACAAAAGACCATAAAATATGATCAGATTTACAAAACTCAGCTTTTAACACTATTTATCATTACTATTTGTTGGCTGCTGTACATTTTCCTTACTGAATATTGCTGCTGTAAACAACAGAGATTAAGATTGAACAACAATGCAAACAAAACATTAAAAGGTCAAAATACTGTAATTGGAAAAGATTATTTCCAAGATACACAGGGCACAAATGCTCCAAATCTGCATTCTTTATACAGGGTTATTAGATAATGTTGTATGGCAATGTAATAGTCTGATTGTTATCTTTCTGTTCTCATTGGTTTAGTGTAATTTATGGAGTTCAACAACACTCTTGTCAAGAAATACACATTTGAGTATGTACATTACAGACATTCCCAAGGGAGGCCAATGGCTTGGCTCTTCTCAAGGTCAAAAGACCAGCAAAGTCTGTCCTATCTCAAAGCAGCACAATGGAACATTTGAAGTAAGATATGAGTTCTACCACATATCTAGAGAAGAAAGTAGATACCAAAGATGCTTTGTCATTTCTGTCTGGAATCTCTTCTTTGTCAGGCACACCTAAAAATTCAATCAAGGTCTGAATGAATGTGGAATATAAACTTTATTTTTCTCATCAAAAGTAATCACTGCAGGTATCAATAAGGAACAGCAGAGGGACACCTGAATTATAAAAGTCTCATCTGAGTCTATTTGGGTGCAAAAAAAAAAAAATTGGGGACCTTATTTGATGGCCTCTGTGAACACTGATGCAAAATAATCCCTCTTGCCTTGGAGGAACATTATTTTTTATCAGCATTTTCTTAGAGTGGCAACGGCCATTGTCCGCACATACAAATTTTTGTTAAACAGTAAACATTCAGCATTTCCCTTGATGTTCTTTTATATGGCTTACTAGGAGCTTGCTTCATTCTCTTCTCAGCTACCCAACTGAGGCTGCTGTGACCGTTAAAAATGTTTCAAGGAAAAAAGGTCTCCCATCTTCCTGAAGATGAAAACAGCTTTTCAGTAGGATAATGTCCAGCAGCAATGTGAAGTTGTGGTGTCCTGGAGTTCCAAGAGTTGGCTTAGGCTTGCCTAAATGCTAAAAACATTTTGTAGCCTAAAATTCAAACAGCTCTGTTGTCTGTTTATCTGGTCATCACCAGCTAATTCTAACAACCTTTTCTCTCTACTGCTTTAGCATGAGACCATTCAGAAAAATTCAGACACCAGCAGAGCGTGAGAGCTACTACTTAGCTCTGCCATAAGCTGGTGATCAGAGAAGTTTCCTGGGAGGCTGGATGAAAGCAGGAACCACATCTTGCTACACTCCATCTGAGCTTTCTTGGCAAGTCCTGTGGTCATATAGGTAGCTCCCTATATCTTCCCAGACCCCCAGGTGTGTTAGTCCCCAAACCAAGCCATGATATAAGACCTGCCCTACAGAAATTTCTCAAATTAGTACAATTAAAGCATTTTTCTCTCATATGCAAGCTACTTGAAACTACCTCAAATATTCTGTGGGGTGAAAACATACCCATGGATTGTTTTGGTGGAGCTGCTTGCAGGCATTCTGTCTTTGCTCATCTTATGCATTACACACAGGAGTCGGGACATGTGGCCCCACACAGCAACTTCCCCAGAGAATGGGGTGCCTGGAAATGGAGCATCACAGTGCACAAGTGTGCCAGCTCCCCACAGCCTCAGCCCTAGGACTACAACTACATGGGCTACAAATATTTTTTTTTAAGTTCAAAATAAATTTAATTTCAACTTTTTGAGATAGTAAAACTGTTGGTGTGCACAAAATCTGGGATAAACCCAAAACTTTACCTTTTCTTCCTTAATATTGGAAAATGAGATATACTTTAAAATTATAGTCTTCTCTGCTGCATATAGATGAGGCAGTTGGTTCTTCTGTTCTATTTTATATAAGTAATTAAAATGTTTTATTTTGTTTACTAGACTTACCACTTTTTCCACCTACTCTTCTCCTTACTCACATAAAATGCTCAAGGCATAAAATTCGTAGCTTGCTCTTATTTAAAATTGCTCCATTTGGTTAGCAAGGAGTAAAGTATAGCATGTTATCCAAATATTTAGACAGAAGAGGCTCTTACATTCATGGAACTCTGATATGTGAATGGTTTAGAATATTTGCACTGCCAATTGACTGCTGCATCATGCTGATTATGATTAATGGCACCACAACAAGACCTAAACTTTTCAAGTTCTCTGCTTGGGTGTATTGTGACCTTACTGTTTTTTGTTATGCACCACCCAGAAGGTTTTCAAACAACATTTATGATAATTCTTCTGGGTTTGGAGCTTCCTGATTTCAAACCCCATTTTCCCCTGTTCTCGTTTTTCATCACATCCAGCAAACCCAGAACTACAAAGTGAAAATCTGAAGTGTTTTGTATTACTGAGCATTTTATTTGATTCTTGCTGTTCATGCCCTCATGAGCAAGCTTCATGTCTAGTTTAAACCCAGTTTGAAATTGGGCTAAGTAGCAGCTACAAAAGGTGTGTGTTACTGCTTCAGACCCAACTACTCCCAAACTAAAGCAAAGCACATCCTTTAAGCACTGAACTAATAGCACTACTTATACAGAGGAAGTTAAGGATGTGTGTAAATGCAATGTAAATGTGTCTGCAAGATGAAAGTTTAGCAAAATGAAGTTCAAATATTCTATCAGTTCAGCACTTATGATGACTGCTATCACAGCATGACAGCAGAAAACTTTAAACCACTTTGTGGTCAGCAAGTTCCCTGGTTTGCAAACACTGGAAAACAATAGGTAGAACTAAAAGTTGCTAAAATTTAGATTACAGTTAAAGTTAAGGGGCAAAGCCCACTGTAGTTTTCAAGATTAGGTATTGATTACCTGAATGCATGCATGTTGAAACATTGCTAATTCTTCCTACATTATACTGCACTCCGTATTATTGCATATTTTCTCTTCTAATTTCTACCAGAGAGACCTGATTGTGAATATAAATTGTAGGATTTTCTGTGTGTGCTTCCACGCTAGAAGTCTATAATTTATAAAAATTTTAAAAAAATCAAATTGATACATCTTAATTCATTATAAATGTGGAAAAACATGGAGGTGTGAAGATTTTTCTCTTCTTCACTGACTGATGTAGAAGTGAATGGTTTACACTGAAATTTGCATTTCTTGTGAAGCAAATTTTCCACTTTCAAGGCTGTCTTAATTATACTGGAAAGAAATGGGCACCATTTCTGGTAGCAATGAGCATAGCTGAGTGACATTCTGTAAATCATGCTGAGATAAACTGTATCCATTTGACTAAAATAGCCTGATTTTCTATACACAGTACCCTTATTATAGAGATGTGAGGCCAGATATACTGTAGTGATTTAGAAGCAAAGAGGATTTAATTAAAAGTTCCCTTATCTTTTCTAATAAGAAGATTGCCTAACCGTCCTTTCACAGTAAACATTGCCAGATGACAAACCTGATAAACCACTCTCCTGTACATGAGGATGTTCTGGATCAGCTCCTCAAAACATCTTCCCCAGTCTGAAATGGACTACTACCCGAAGCAAGGCACGTAAGTACTGAACAATTACATTTTTGCCACAGTTCCATATACATATTCACCCACCCTGCAATTACATATATTTAAAAAATCCAACCAAAAGCCACCACCATCTAAACTGTGACAATAATATTCAACAAACCAGCCCAGAGGCCAGTTGAAGGAAATAAGTATATTTCTTTAAACTGTGTTACCATTTTGCATCAACAAATACTGAAAAACATTGGCAAATATTGTACAAATTGATGAGTTCTCAATTGCTTAGCAGATGCCCACGCATGCTGCACTAAATTGAAGGTACTACTTGAACTGGTTTCAGCGGGGGCAGTAACTGAGCATTTTCCAGAGGTTCCATTAGCATGTGGAAAAACATGTACATAAAAGATTAGGAATATATTATATGCTAGAATTGCCTGGTACTCCATATTGTGAGACTGAGTTTTCAACGGTTAATATCTTGGAAAAACTTAAATCTTTCTAACTGAAATTTTGCATGCTGAGCTTTAGCCTTGGGATGACCTTTTTTTTTGGAAAATTTCAGCAAAAACAGTTCAGCTGTTTCCAAGAATGAGGCCAGTGACAAACATAAGTTTTTGTCCATGTGTGAAAAGTCTGGTAACATTTTTTTTTTTTTTTTCAATAGAGTCCTCATTTTTGGAGCAGGAACATGAGATGCTACAGAACGATGACTTGTGGGCCAAGAATATAACTTACTCCTTTTGAAAACTAGCACACTTACCCACATTTCTGCAGGCTTTAAACCCTTGAATAATTACATTTTCTATTTTCTCAAACTTGTGAAAGGACAGAAAGCAATTCCAGAAGGTTAAATTTGCATGAGGCATGGCTCAGCTGAATGGTTCCTGCCACAGGTGGGCCTCCCATGCCTAAGTTCTACCTGTCCATGCTGGATCGGGCTCATGGTGTTGGATTTTATGCAGCCAGAGCTCCAAGCAAGTAAGGGAACAAGACAGCAACAGTTCTAAAGTGCAGGGAGCAGAAAGTTAAACCCAGCAAAAGAAGTAATATTATTACATTTCTCAAATGAAATTAATCTACAAAACATTGTGAACTGCTCTTCTCACAATCTGTTCTTGCAGTTGTATCTCTGGAGTGCTATTATGTCTGGTTGGGTGGAGCCGAGTCTTGCTCAAAGGCAACCTTGTTCTTATTGTAGTTCAAGTAACGAGGAGGCAGAAGCAGTCTTTGCAGACATCATTTGGGCCAAAGATGCATTTTTCAGGAATGGAAGAAACCAGGGAGGTGGAGAGGGGGAGCAAGCATTCAACAACATCTAAGGAAAGGGGGAACAGGACTCTACAAGTTACTGGAGATGAAGGGGAAAACCAAAGACTGAAAGAAAACTCCTTAATGTATGACACATTCTTCTGAGGTTGTCTGTAAAGCCTAGGGAAAGGTGATGAGGAGTCTGGAGAGATGACACTAGGACCTGACAAGCAAGACAACAGGCTACAGTGGAAAAACAATGGAGATTGAGCCTGTGTAGACTGAAAAACATTTGGCCAGAGATCAGAAATAGAGGCGAGGCAGAGACAGGGAAAAATCATGGATAAACTGGCTGTGAGAGATGAAACCTTTCTTGGAAAAAAGTGAAGGGAACAGGCTGAATCACTAAACTCCAGGCTTTAAAACCTCACAGTCCTGTTGCCACCCAATGTCTGTAAAATCTGTAAGCAAAGTCTCGTGTTCTTTTCTAGCACGGCACATAGGAGGTGACTGTTCCTTACACGGGTGAGCCTCACACAGCCTGTGCAAGTGACAGTCCAGTGTGACAGATTGGGTCCTAAGGGTCCTGACATCAAAGATGATCAGTGTGGGCATAAAGACAGTACCACATCCACAGCCTTGCTGAGTCCTCTGAATTTACTAGGAAATTATCGATACTGTAACATTCTGTTAACATAAGTTTTCAAAGTCACACACACAACATTCACAGGATGTCAATATTAAGGATGTCTTTACATTCCAAACTCATTCTTCTTCTGAGTATGTATTTTAATTTTTTCTACAATGACCTCTAATTCTCTCCATGGGTGCTGCACATCTTTCAGGTCACAGGATACATTTGTTAACAGAAATAAATATTGGTTGTGTAAAAAAGAAAACTGATTTCTACGGTGTCTGCATTTAGCCAGTACCTGGGGCTAAACTGTAAGAGTTGCTCTACCACCTGATGACTCCTCCCCAGCTGAGAAGGGGAATCAGGGGGAAAAAAGGGAGAAGTCCCTTGAGTTGAAGAAACAGATTTAATGAAACAACAAAACTAATACAACCACCAACATAAACTGTGCAATGTTCTACTCAGCCTGGTCCTTGAGGTCAGGAGCAGAAGGCCAAGATGGAAGGAGACCCAGGAAGAGGAACTCCACGCTCACTGAACTCCCTCCTTTTCTAATGAGCATGATGAGGTGGTGTGGGATAGACCTGTGAGTCAGTGCCTTGAGTGGATCTCCCACTGACTGGGGCTGCTCATGGCTGCCTGCATGGCTGGGCCATGGGGCTGTGCCTGGGGAACCAGGACATACAAGAACAGTAATCATTTGCTGAAAGGTGTTGGGTAAATAAAGGAAGGAAAAGAAAGCATGGATTCCTGGTTAAAGCAACAATGGTAACCTGGAGCATCATATTCTCTAGTTATCTTTTCTACAGAATTTAAATACAAACCAAACATTTTATGGGTAGTCATTAATTATGCAATTTTTCCTTAATGTTTGCAGAACTGTCTTCACAAGTGATATGCTGTCATATTTGCAACTGACGTTGTTCTTGAATATACACTGTTATGCAACAACAGCTGTAAGAACTAAGGTTCTTCACATTTTATTTAAACATTTAGAATTAATGAATAATTTTTGCTGTCATCTCTTTCTGACTCAGCTTCCTATTTCTAAGTAGGGGATATTACTACTGCCTTACTTTGATGAATCATTGTGAAAAGGAATTAATAGCTGTGAAGCATTAAAACACTAACCATGATGGGTGCCATGGCAAAACCTGTCTGGAAACTAATAACTCCTTCACAAAAATGGGGATGACTACCATACAGTGATGAAGGAGAAAACCCAAATACTTAATAGTTAATGATTAAGTGAGGGCTCATGCAGAAATCCCCAATCTGTGAGAGAGCAGTTTGGTATTTCATCATAACACTCCGCACAAAAGCACAAACAGACCAAAGATGTCCATTAAATTGGCTTGGACATCCTTCAGTGCCGATCTTGGCGTTCTTCAGTGCTAACAGCAGTTTTTTTAATATGCATTTGAAACATAGAATATAGACGTGTCCATGTATTTTCTGCATATAAAGTATCAGCATTACTTAATAGATGTTTAAAAGAGAGCAGCTGCCTGCTGAGCTGGTTACCTGATGCCAGCAAAGACAGGCATGCCTACACACACGCACATGTACCCCCACAATGCAGCATGCAGTTTATTTGCCCATATCTGTAATAATTTTAAGTTAGTCACATTCCTAATTTTACCTGAAAGCCAGACCGATAGAAGAACACGTGAGAGTGTGACAGAGCTGAGTTAAGGCAAACAAAAGGCACTCTTATTTGTAAGCAATAATAAAAATATCTTATGGATAATTATAGAAACACAATGTATAGTTCTTTAACTTCCTTTTTTTACACACTACCCACTTTTTTTTCATCTGAAGTTTAGCTTGGACCAAACCCTTAGTGGCACTGACTCTATTTTTGCACTTACAACAATTCATATATGGAACACCTACCAGCTGTGGCCCCTATGTACTGTTGTCATAATAAAAGCCAAAGCAGCTGGAGCTGTTTAGGTGACCAGTGTAATTTGACTAAATCTCTCAAATTTCCAGAAAATGTCCTGTACATCTTGTTCTTCTTGGCCTTCAAATGCCATGGAAACAGTCTATTTTTCAATATTTTCATGGGTTTTTTGCAGTCTGGTCAGAATTGGGAAGAGCGAAGACAGTACAGAGCTCAGTACAAACAGGCTGGTTACAGAATTTTACACATGACTAGGTATAGAGTTATAGATCATTTAAGAGCTCCACGAGATTTTATCTTCATCAGAAGGAATTTTGAAGATGTTTATCAATCTAGGCCAATCATTTGATGATCAAGGTCTTGGAAGTGTCTATATGGACACAAGATTCCATCAGGACTTAACACGTCTTTGACTTGGAGGAGGGATGTTTTACTTTTTTTGTGTGCCAGAATTCAGATTAAGAACAACTAAGTCTGAATTTAAACCAACTCCAAGCTAAATTTAATTTGTGGATAGAGTCTGGAGCTTTGTATGCGTACCAATAGTGACGTGAACTGTTAAATACAAATATTACATACAGCAACCAGCAGTGAAGTATTGATTAAATTAGAGAACTTCAACATTTCAGAGAATTTTAGTAAAAATAAAAACCATCTAAAATATGAACTGCGTAAGTTAATTGCTAAATTTTCTCTTTTGTGCTTCATTAATAGTTCTATGGGTAAAGAGTTTTACCAGAGTACAGTCTCTCATCATGCATTGTCAAGAGAATTATCAGCAACTAAGTTTGAAAATTGTTAATTTTGGTTTGTAAGTAACCTTGCCCTTGCTTTCCCCTCTTCTGTTAGTGTTGAACCACCCAAACAGTTGGTCGTGCAAAGGCAAAATTAAAGGGATGAAGATATACTTAATTGGAGAGGAGAGGAGGTGAAGAACAGGGGAAAGATGAATGGGATAAGGGGATAGGAACCTTATAAAAAAAGGTTAAAAAACCCCTCAAACCCGCATAGTTTATGGGTCCTCACTATTCATCATGCAGCAACAGTAACAAGAAATTGCAGAAATGTGCATACATTTCAGATGCACCAGCCAGAAAAAAGGCTGACAAATTTCGAGTTGGTGTTCAGCTCAACAGATATCCCAGCAGCAAGTACACTGAAATTAAGACATTCTTTAACTTTGAGCACTAGATCTGGACCTACATTAAAAAGTAGTTTGGAGTTTCTTTGAGGGATTACTTTGTATGTAAACTGCCAATTGGTTTATAGTCTGTGTTCTCAGTAAAAAGTGAGGAATATTTAACGTAGTGAAGGAACGAAGGTACACATCTCCTAATGAAAATAGGCGTATTATCTCCAAGGGAAATTTGATTCAGTTTTAACATGCTTTATGGGAAAGAATAAACTAGCAAAAATGGAGCTAATGATGCATCTACCAACTGAAACCTGTGCAAACATAAACTATTTGAGACCAAAGAGGTACGTTCCACATCATCAAAGATGAGCACAATATGTAAAAAGACCTTACTGTGAAGTGGGTAACATTTGGAAAGTTCTAGTGGCAGAGTGTGTAAATCCAGAGGGCCTTTTCTTCCACCTCACCCAAATCAAACCTTCCTACATGCCCACTGTCCTTTTAAAATTATTTTAGTTGGGCAAAATCCCGGAAGAGAGCTCAGCACACTCAAAAGCACACTCAACTTACTGAGTTTGCTCTAAGAGCATATACACCAACATAGCACACTCATATAGACCAAAGTAGCTTTGGAGCCTGATGAAAATGACACTGCTTTGTTTTCTGTTCTTCTAACACCCGCTAAATTCAGATCTTGGGGTTTTTTTAGACTCTGTTTCCTCACCCTGCAGAGTGTTTTGCTTGGCGTGACAAAATGTAACAAACATTCTGAATTATGCTGTGAAATAGGTGCTGCAGAATCGGAGATCTGATACAGCCATGTAGATGTTCAGCACGAGTCAGCGGGTTGAGACTTGAGTGGACTACAGTGGCCATTGCTCAATCAACTCCAGAAGTACACTTTGCATTTGCATTTCACTTTGAGCTTTCTGCTTCAATAGTTTTCACATTCTCAACCTTGCCAAAAATCCCAGATTTCCTTGGTTCCTCAGTCAAACCATAAATCAATACATTATTTTCTGAAGAGCTTTGTGTCTTTCTTGAACCTGTCTTAAATTTTGGGCCTATTTAACCTATATCAAAACAGAGTTAATATGGTTTCCCAATGAAGTTTCACATATTATTCAGTTGTACCTGCATTTCAACGGCCATGCCTGAGAATATGAATGCCATGACTGTGGAAAAAACTACAGTTTGTCTTTTGTTTTCAAAAGGAATCACAAATCATTCCGAAAAGAGCTACTTCAAAATTATATATGTATATAATGACGAGTTCAGATATCTTTTTTGATGCATTTCAAAAACTATATTTCAGATTTCAACTTCTACTAACTGGATGAAATACTGGTTTCCATATTTTTTTTATTTTTTTTTTTTTTTTACATTTTTAAAGGAGCATTTCAGCACTGCAAAAGCAGTCATTTTTGTTTTTTTTTAAAAAAAAAGATATTTATTTGGGAAAGTGACTGACAAAGCAGCACATTCTTACAGGAAAAAAAAAAAAAAAAAGTTACTTTATGTCATTGGTTCTGTTATTGACTAAGCTTTACTTCCTGTACCTAGTGCTTGTTGAAAGCAACCAGCTTACTAAAACCTATAATTCTCTTACCAATTGTTTTTTAAAGAATTTTAGTTTTCAAATCCTTCAGCCATTAGAAATCTCTAGGATGCTACAGCTGGCATATGAGATGTCTTGGCTTAATACTGCAGCCAACATATTAATAACTGAGGTGGAAGCTCCTATCTGGCAGAAAATTGCTAAAATGCAGCTAATTCTTTAAAATAAGTGCAGTGATTGTCTCTTGTCAGCAGCACCTACAGAATAAGGAAAAGATGCAAAGTCTCTTATACACGTCACTTTTTTTTTTGTTTTGTTTTGCCAGGAGAGTTCTGATGTGTCTGATAAGTAGTAGCTGATGTACTAGTGTTTCTATTTTATTTTTTTTTTTAAAGTTGGCTGATATGAGATTAGACTGAACCACAAGGGAGATGCCCTCTGTTTTCTTCCTTGGGTTGTGTGAGCCCAGCTTCCCATCATTAAGAGTCAGAATAGGAGCACCAACCTCTTGGGCTTCAATTTTGATGTCCAGAACCATATTTTATAGTAGTAACATACAAAGACTGACCCTGTTTTTTTATTGCGTCATTTTGTTCTCCACACAGCTCTACCACACACAGAACCTGTCACCCTCACCAACATGCATAAAAAGGACAGGCTAGAGCCTAAGCAACTGAAATGTCATAGTGAAGGACAGTTCAAATAGGTGAAACAGAGGATGACTCTCAAACAAACAGAAACTTGGTTTGGTTTGGTTCGTACTACAAAAGTACACGCAGAGTGCTCAGTGGGATCTGGGAGGGAGATAACAGCAGGCCAGCTCATCAGCCAGGAAAGCCAGTGCCTGCTTCTGCTCTGGATGTTGGATGCTATTTAACATCAGCAAAGTTGTTGGGTGGAATGACGTAACCTTGAAGTCTGGGAACAAGACAGGTTAATAGACCAATGTGGAGATGTCAAGATGAAAGTGGACAAATTGTTTATTCAGGTGATCTCTGAAATGATTGAAAGGAGTGGTGCAAAGCAGAACTAACAGATGGACTCGGTCAGGGAGGACAAAGGGAGTAGAGCTGCTGTCTGGTGTCAGCTGCTTGCAGCTTAGTGCTGTCAGCTTGATTTCAACACCTATTCCCAACTGTATCCCCTAGGGCCCTGTGTGCTCATGCTAGAGACAGCCCTAAGAGTGAAAAAAACCCCAAACCATAGAAGGGTGAACCATTTCTCTTAGATGACACAGTCTTTTCACTCCCAGTTGCTTTTTCAATGTCTTATAGCAGAGTACAGTGCAAAATTTATCTTTAAAATTTATCTTTCTCTCAAAAAAAAGACCCAATAAACTTCTCAGTTTTATGTTCCTGAAAGACAAAGAGCTCTACAAGAAAACTTGACCTTTATCTTTCATCTTTACACTTATTAAACCAGTTCTAACAATGTCAAGCCTTTAGACAGCTTGTGAATTACTAACATATTTGAAAAGGTGTCATACTTGATTCTCGTGCATGAATCCATGAATGCTTTGAAAAAAAAACCCCTCCCTTGCACCTGTTTCTTGTGGAAAAGATAGGGTGAAGAGAAGAGAGCTTTGATCTTTTTTATAGACTATGAGGGGTGCTCACTTCTAAGAGTCTTGATCTTGCATAGGCCTGTTAGGAGAATTTCTGGAATTCAAGAATGGCAGAAGGATGCTCTAAGATATAATTTATCCGTTAAATTCACAAGCTCAGCACTGATGTTGCAAAACTGTCTTCCTGAACAGCAAGAGGAGTGTTACTTTCTGCTGCAGCAGAATTACAGTGTTTCTGTAGAACACAAATTCTGCAAAACTTACAGCAGTTTTACAGGAAAGATTACACAAAATATCACCTCAGATCTGGATGAGATATGCCAAAGATTTAATACTCTCCAGCAGACTATAAAGCACCCTAAGCCAGAAAACAAAAAAATGACTCATCCACATAAACTTCTAAGGGGAACAGAACAGGTAAAAATTAGGCTGTAGCTCAGATCCAGTTTCATGTACATGCTAAGGTTTCATTCACAGCTAGAATTTATCTATCTTTATTCCTAGGACTAAGTCTAAAAAATCCCGTAGTATCAAACAACACTCTAGACAAACATTATAGTCACAAACTACCTTACTAGCATCTAAATTGTGATGAAAAAGCCTAGGAATTTTTCATTTTTTTAATTAAACAAAGGAGATTTTAATAGGAACTTGTGTAGAGATAATGTCTTAGCTGCTGTGTTTCCCATCTTGCCTGTTAAACTGCTTTACAAAATATAGGAATGAGTACAGGAGTTGAGAAAAGCTATAAAGACAAAACGATGAGGTTTAAGATAGATACATGTTTTTACCTCCCTACTGAGCACAGTTTAAAAATAACCACGAGCAAACTGAAGTGTGGTCGCTCATTCGGTCCCACTGGGTCAAATACTCAAACCAAGTAATAGACACAATTTGGCCCACTGGGACAGAACAAAAACGAATACAAAAACACCCATAAACAACCGATTAAGTTATAATAGATCATTTGTAAAAAACATAAGAGTTCAAGGGCTAAACTTTTGACATATGAACAAAGGATAAATGAAAATGGGCAGCTGGAAAATACATTTTAAATGAACATATTTCTGTGGATTCCTCTCTTCGGCTTCAGTCCAAACCCAATTAAATTCAATGCTAACACTAACAATTACTTAAGTCTGCTTTGGACTGGAGCCTTATTGACTCCAGTTTGTTACACTGATATAAATACAGCAACTTGACAGAAGCTAATGGAAGCCCTTAAGGATTTTTGAAAGGCAAAGAGCTAAGAACCCTCAATTCCACACAGTACTGCCTCCCATCTACCATGACTTGGCAGTGCTGGGTTAATGGTCGGACTTAATGATCTTAGAGGTCTTTTCCAACCAAGCATGTTCAGTGATTCTGTGATCTATGCAAACAAGAACAAAACTCAGTTTGTTATGTTACAAGTGCCAGCTTCTGCTGAACTGAATTCCACATCTTGCAAGCCTTTTTTGTACGTGAGTCTGGAGCGTGAAAGGGAACTGCTTAGCTGTCTATTTTGGGCTACAAGTTAAAAGAAAGAAAAAAAAGAAAAAAAAAGCGGTGGTGGGACAGTATTGGCTCGTAGGAGAGAGCAGATGTTGGTGTTTAACTACCATTCCCTGATGTAAAAGAGCCACCCTAAAGTGGAATGAATGGGCAAAAAAACCTGACTCTGAACCATTAGCAAGCATGTCTTCTTTGGGCCAGTCAGCAAACGTTGCCAGGACATGAGTCCAGAGCAAATGTTTATGTTCAGATTGAATAAATTGCAGGATATTAGGTGGCAAAATAGTTCTGTATCTATCTTTGCTTTTCCTTGGATACTGCAACAAAACAGTCTAAAAAAGCAGATGGAATGACGCTTGGACTGAATATATTTTACCCTTAGAAGTCCCGCTTTGGAAGGAATGCATGACAATTTTCTCCAAGAATATCTTTGTGTTTGAGAAGGGACTTTGATTTATTTCACGGGGGGATCCCACTTGGATGTTTCCATTGTTATTGAAACCTTAAGACATTCTGGAGTCACTCAATGTGGATTCTTTTATACAGATAGTATGAAAACCAACAATATACTTCATATATATTTTCAGTTGCTGCTTTTTGACAGTAGTAACAGATTTATAAAGAGTTCTTCCAGTTCTTCCAGCATTCCAGGAAGTCTTTGCCATTCTAGGAAAATAGAACACATTTAGTTCCATTGAAAGTTACTTGGTAATTCATCCTATATAAATTGTGAAATATATTTGAAGTGAAATGGGTAATTTCCCACTTAAGCCAGTGCAGGGCCAGGGTAAAGCTCACAGTCCCTCCATTTGCAATCCTAACAGCAACCAGCCTCAGCTGCAAGCTTGTCATGCTTACTCTGCAGCAGCTGCTTCTATTGAACTTTCTGTGAAACAACTCACTTGGCAATGAGTTGTCAAACCAGCCACTGAGTACACCCAATGGCATTCTGCTAGCTGATGCATAACAAAGGTGCGTCATGTAGACCAAGCATCAATAGAAGACTATTTTCCCCAAGAGCAAAACAGCTCCCTGCACAAGAATGTGCAGAAGCTGTACAACCCAGGCTGCAATATTTAATACAAGTTTGTTAAAGCCTAGTTCTCTAAGTAGCCATCTTGTGCAGCACCTTCTTGAGAAGGTCAAGAATTTTTTGTAGAATCAATTCATTAGCATGTACTAATTTATCTCCACTAAAACCTTGTGCACTCACTAAGTAACTGGAATTAAGGCCTCCCAGGTCCACCAAAATTTTTCTAATAAGAACAAAAGTCTGTGTTCCAGGCCCTGCCACAATATTGAGAAGTCTGCAAAAGAATGTCAAATTATAAGGAAAAAACTCAAGTTTTGTGAACTGTTTTACAGATCTCAGTAGTCTGATTGTCCATCAGCATCAACATGCCCATTATCAGTTCTTCCATAGATTGCCTTGCAATCTTAATCTGTTCACAAAAAAAGCAGAATGACAAGTCAGTAAAACATATGTTTTCCCGTGTATTTTTCTATTATTTTGTAATTTAGGCATAATTTATTAGTTATCATGAGAGCAGGTAACAAAGTGCATTCACCAGTAGCAAATGAGTACTGGTGAAGAAGTGTTACTTTGATTTATGGAATATTTACAACACAAGTGAATCAAGTTGTATCTGTTTGCTGCATGTAGTTCTTCTGTAACCGTTAAAGACATACTAACATTGCAATGGCAAGAGGATTCTGCTTAATTTGTTGGAGACAGCAAAAAGTGAATAAATAGAGAATAACTGCAGCTATCCAGTGAAGAAGCAGACTAAACACAATTGCAGTGTGAATGACTCAAGGACCAGGATGTGGAACACATCGTGGTCCAACTGCCCCCTAAGCACAAATGCATCAGCTTTGGTGATTCACTCGTGAAGGATGAGAAAAGGATGAAACTACTCTTGCCCATGAATAGTTACAGTTCCTCAGCCTGAGGAGTTCTGCCTAGGACCCTAGTCTGACTGACTTGCACATCTGCATCTGACAGGTTCTACCCCCTGACATTTAACTGTTAGTTATCTTGTGACAGTAAATACTGAGTGTTGGGAAAACATCCCTCTGACACCAAAAAAAAAAAAAAAAAAGGATGAACAGAAGATAAAGGGTTGTTTTGCTCATGTATTCTGAAATAGCAAGGTATTGTAAATAGATAGCACAACCCAGATCCCTCTCTGGACTACCAAACCACCTCAAGGAGACTATACAGTTTTACAGAGTAATTTTATGTGGTGACAACTAACAGATTCATACATAATCAAGACTTGATCAACAGATTCAGATTCCTTCTCTGGTTCAGGTGAGCCTCATCTGCACAAAGAATTAATTTAATCTTGTGATTTACTACGTTTTCTGAATCCATTAAAATTATATCCCAATTTTAAATATTTTTCATGTGACAGCTATCAATTAATAACACTGATTTAATAGAACAGAAATTATATATTTTTTTCAGTACTGCCTATATTGACTTGAGCATTTTACTCCCTGTAGCCGAAACAAGGGATAGAAGCCTTTCAGCATCCAAAAATACCAAGCCCACTGTGAACACCCTTGTAGGGAAAAGAAAAATAGCAATACTTCAATGTGCACTTTTCACAGTTCTCTTGCTTGGACTGGTAGTGCAATTTATTTTTGAACAGGGCAAGGATAATCAAACTTTATATGTGAAAGTTTCAAACATGCTATTAATGTACTGATATTTTAATACACAGAATCCACTTGCTTTAGCTTTACTTGGACTGTATCTGGCCTGAATTAAAGAACATTTGGTTTTCAGTTATCTACTCTTCACTCACCAGACTTAAGAAAATCATGTCTTCTTCACTACAGAGCAGCATTTGCAAATTTCTATCACTATTGCACAGCCATTACTTGTTCTTCTCATTACAGAAAGGACAAGAGGGATGAAGAATAATTAATTGTTTGTACAAAGGATCTCTGAATAGCTAGCAAGGATTATGAAGACTCTTGTGTGCTATGAACTAATTTACATGCTGGCAAGAGCAAACAGATAGCATTAGAAATACCTTTCCTACCCTTTCAGAAAACACTGAAGCACTTTTCTCATCAAATGCTGATCCTACTGGGAGGATGAAAGGTGCACAACTGACATACAGACAAAAGGCCATCCATTTGAGATGAGTGGAGTATGCAGAAGCATCTCAGTGTGGGTCATGATAATGTAGTACTGACTAATTAAGTAAATAAATCGGTGCCAGTTTTTGATCTATTTGTTTTACTGATGCTTAGATACAGTGGAGATAACATGCCAGTGTTGTCATAATAATATACCACTGAGTTCAAATGTCCTGGGCTCTTGTATTCAAGAAAAATAATAGCTTACAGCTATTGAGGCCATTTAGAGATTACCTGGTAGACCTCACCATGGGACTAGAATTCACAGGAGCAGGGTAATAGGAGATGGAAAAGACCTATTAGATCACTGGGTTCGTTCCTCACAATTACCTCACAGAGAGGGCATTGACTTCCAATGTACTTTGGATTACATCCATAATTCCCAATAGACAAAGAGAAAAGGAACAGTGGATCATTTCCTGGAAACTGTCAAAAGCTCAGTACATCTGGTAGAAAATGAAAGTCTGCATCTAAGCTGCTATACTGACCTTTTACAGAAGCCTCGTGTGCTCACCTAAAAAAATAAGTGCACAGGATAGAAAATAAAAACCCAGGGATGAAAGAGTTGTAAGGATTTTTTTTTTTGCATGTTGGTATTTTCATGACTTGTATTTTCCAAGGAAGGATAAATGAGAATTTCTGATGGTACCAGAGCAGTGAACTATGCATCTTACTAAATAAGATATTAGCTCAAATAAAGGCCAAAGCTGAGAAATGGCTACAGGCTGCACACTTGATTAATAGTAAGCAATAGTTTAAACTTAGAAGAGATGTAGATGATGGCTGCAGCACACTTATTAAAAAAAAATCTGCAAGGTGCAAATGCTGGGGGGAAAAATGGTTCAGTTTAAAAAGACTTAAAAATTGACTTTTTAATAAACAACTGAAATTAACAGTGAAAGAATGCAATATGTTCATGAAAAGGACAAGAACAGTCTTAGAAGGAAGCAAGTTTCCCTTGAAATACAATTTTTAAAAACTAATGCCTTTTATAAAATGTCTAAAATCATTATCTTATATCATGATTTTCAGAAACTTATTTTCATGGATTTCTCTGAGACTGTTTAAAAGTGCTTTTTATAAAACAAAAATGCAGAAGTAAATGATTTCTATGCGAATATGTGTTAAAGTGATTGAGGAGCAGAGAGCAACTTAATCCTATTCTACAAAATCTATAGGAACCAGCATCATCACAAATACAGATAATCATAAATTTTATGGGAGAGGCAGTTCTAAAACAATTATATTTAAGGAGGATTTTAGAAACAGAATCATGTTTGGTTGTTTTCACTATACTAACACGATGAGAGGTGATCTTTAAAGATTTCATGGCATAAAATAGAAAAGATTATGTGAATAGGAAGGAAAATGGAGACCTGGAGAAAATCAGTGATTTGCCCAGGAGTACGAAGTAGGTCCATGGAAATCCTAAGAAAGCCTAAACTACCTGCCAACAAGTCCAGTGCCATATTTACTTCAGTTTCAGCCTTCCTAATCACATGCAGAACAGAGATGAAAAGTATGATCTGTGGTGATTAGTGGTGGTGAATTAGTGATTTGCATTACATGTGATTATTTCTATAGCTGCACAGTTTTGGATACTGGCAAAAATAGATCCATGAAAAACTATGTACGATGTTAGCTATATCTGCTTTATTAGTAGAGATGTATTTTTGTGCATGACTGAGTCAATAAATCTGTTTCTCAACAGTTTCCTAGATACCAAAAACATACACAAGAATTGATTCACACGAGTAGTTTGATGTATTTTTTCTTCCACTAGTGATGAACAAAGGAAATTTAAAACTATGACCATAAATACATGCATATACTTGTGTATATTCCAGTTGTAGGACAATTTTAATATCAACAATGTGGGTTTTTTTAAAACTAAATAAAATAGGCAACGAAGAGATAGCCACAGAAAGGATAAATATATCAGCCCTGAATACCACTACCAACAGGGATGGCCAAGCTATAAAATAATGGTCTTGTTGAGTCATTAGGGGTTTTGACACTAGGACAACAGGACTTTACCCTTTGATCCTTTACATTTTAATTTCAAGTACAGAAAAAAACACAATAACGCACTCAGAGAAATGATTTTGGCATTTTCATTGTGTGCCTAAGTGCTTTTCAAGAGGGATGGTTTCTTTAATTGGAATCAAGGCATGCCAATACAAAACTCTCACTATTGTTAATCAGCACTTAAATCAGTGGCATTAGTCATGTCAGAAAGCAGCACTCATCATGGTTAAGGATTCCTGTACTAAGATCTAAGGGAAAAGATGGGAGGAAGAGGAACTCGACTGTGTATGGAATCCAGCAAAGGTCTTAGGGGCTAATGATGATGGTTACCAGAAACAGTAGAAGAATTGTTACTCTGCATAGATGAGCAAAAATTAAAAATAAGCATACTTCATGGATTACACAGTTCTACAAAATAAATATTTTTCACCTATTCAATGTTTTAGTGACAGTTTCTTAGAGCAGGAATTCACATTGAGCCTGGCTCTGAGCAATTAAAAAAAAAAACAAAACCAAAACAAAGTAAATCAGCTTACTTTTGAATTTTTGACAGGTTGATTCAGCAAAGCAATTAAAGCTGATGTTCAATTGTCCCTCCTTTAGTGCAGAATTTCAAGTCTGTATTCAATCAGGGCATATTGGAGGGAACATGTCAGTACCCAGCACGTTCAAAAATTTCTATAATTATGGCTTGAATAACATTATTAAGTTTGGAACATAACAGACAGAAGTCTACTATGTGTGACACAGGGACTGTGTATGTGAATGTTTTTCACCATTGGAACAAAATGTATTCTTTAGTATCAAATCTGAATTGTGATCCTTTCCTAAAATATCATATATCATATCAATACTTGAATAGATGTTTTTTAAAAAATAATTAATTTCAAATATTTATCAGTGAAGACCAGCTCCTTTTTACTTGGTTTTCTGATTGTGTTTGGTTAAGAAGTGGGAAAACTATAGATCTAATAAAACCAGACATTTGAAAAATTTCTTCAGTTTTGTGTAGCAAAGAAAAAACCCCACAAAAAAAAAAGGATGTTCTTTTTAACCAGCTTTTCTTGACCTAGTCCTGTCCAGAATATGTGAAACAGATACAATTTAAAACCTGACTGAATCAATCCAACTCATTGAAAATAGAGTATACAAAAATAAATTCTATCCCAATGTTCTGCATAGCTGCTTATTATCCATTCACTATCTCACTTAAGCTCAGGAATTTGAACATTAGAGTTATCTTCAATTTAACCCTTCAGTTTGGGGGTTAACTTTTCTGTTTGACCTCTTTTAAATCAAAACTAAGGTTTTTAGGCCACAAACAAGCTTCCAAAAGTTTCATACTGATGTCACTTCCAGCCAAGACCAGTACAATGCACTACAGGCAGGAGCTATAACTTATCTACAGTAATTATTCAAAGTTTTCTTGTGAACTGACTGGCCTAGGAACAAAAAACAGTTCAGTTGACCTAGAAGGCTGAAGCAGCAGTGTGTTGTTCACCGCTCTGTACCTGTAATATTCAGCTGCTTATTGCTCCAGGAGGATGGAGGAACCATGCTTAGGAGTGACAACCTTGCATAAGCTTCATATCAATATTCTGGGTGAAAGAAATAATGAATAATAAAAGAACCAGCTAAAAGAGAGGGAAGGAGGTAGGGATTTGACATGGACAAAGAAAATTTTAAATATGTAGGATCCAGGCACTTACAGAAATGGACTCTTGCTTGTGAAACTTAGAAAGCAGAAATAAATCTGTGTGGTGCATGGAAAACAGGGATGCACACATTCCAGCAAAGGTTCTAGAACTCTTTGTGGCCTATGACAACAGATATAGAAAGTAAGATGGGTAGATTTTATTACTTGTGTCTGTTGTGGTAATAGAGGAACTGGTCTCTTAAAGTGGGAGTATTTAGAACTAAAGTCAATACTAGGACTAGTTCCATGGTAAATACACAGGGAAAGATTATTTCAGGGAAGGCAACATACAATGATAAAGCCCAGAACTTTTCATATATAGAAATATTTTTTTCTGTAGGATTTGTAAGAGTAGTGTTTTCTAAGTATTGATCTCATGCAGTAAATTTTTATCAATTTTAAATAGAGAGAAAACACATAGCTATGCCAGTAAAACATCTCCAGGGAGTACTTTGTGTTTAAATAATTGCCTTGCATTTTTTTTACATTAGCAAATGTATCTGTTTATTTACTGCTACCTATATCCAGGTAAGGTAGCAGATTTTTAAGTTATTTTCTTCTGTCAAGACTATACAAAAAAAGGGAAATCGATATTTAATTGGGAAAAAAATAACTGAGTGGATTGTTACTGCCTTTTGAGGGTTTTTTGCAAGAGTTGTAACATTAAGTTAGTGCTTTGCAAAGTTTTCAAATGGGAAGGTGCAAACTATGCCACAGAGCATAAAATAGTGACATAGGGAAGGAGAAAAAAGGGGGACTGAAATCCTGCCAGAACCAAGAGTATACTTTTTTTTTTTTTAAGTGTAAGACTGATGCAGTATTTCTCACAAGCAATCCTTCATATGATGATGCAGTCTGTAAAGACAGAAGACTGAGTTTGATTAGATTTGGGCAGAAAGCTTCAGGAGACAGGAACCATTTTTCTCTAGCTCTTTCTACAGAGCATTTCTGTTTTACCCCCAATGCAGTTGTGTTCTGTGCAGTAGAAAGACCAGAGCTTCTCCAGCACTCCAGGAACATCACATAAAGCCAGGAAAAGCCAAGTTCAAACAGAAGAAATTGATTCTTGACACAGCATACAGATCTGTAGAAGTTTTTGCCAAAGCAAGCTGTGGATCCTCGAGCTTTACATGGGCCAAAATGGGAAACTTGCAAAGAATGTGAAAAAAGGAAATTGTTACATCTAACTAAAATAGAGAGGCCACATCAAGTTGAGGGAATCCCCAGTCTCAAAACTTGGAGGCTGGGACAATATCAGAGTACTATTGTACACACATGCACTGTCCTTACCCTTTCCTAGGCTGATAGGTGTTGTTGGAGACAGGATGCTGGGCTGCTTGGAACTTTCCTCTTACAAATATTCACAAAGGAGAGGTAATAAAGTCATTAAGATGAGCAAGGCAAGAGCTACACCTATTAATGCTTTCTGTTTGTGCCAACAGTCAGGCAACAGCTAAGGGGACACTCTAAAGGAAGGTTTGGATGAATGAACACCCCTAGTCATCTGTTCTATGAGGCTCCTCTGTTCTAAAAAGTCCTGACTAGCAGATAATGATAGTTGCACAGATTTCAGATACTCTACCACCCAAACAATTACATTGACAATACCAATTATTGGAAATACCAAGCTTTTATTTAGTCAATAAATTTTAAATGAAATATCTCATATTCCATCATTCTGCTTCCCATGCAATTAACTATAATCTAAACATCATCCAGAAAAGAAAGCACTTTCTCTTTACCCTGATGTATTACTAAACTAAGGCATCCTAGGTGGGTTAGGGACAAAGGAATAGGCCTTTCACAGCAATTTTCTAATCTTTTTAATGACAGAATTAATAGTTCATGTCTAAGCTTTGATTCATCAAAAGATTAAGCAATGCTCAACTCTAAACACATTTTAAAACTTACTGACTTAAAAATCAGTATGTACTTCGCGGAATAAATGTGATCTTAAGCCTAAACTAAGGTTGCCCTGACTATCCTTCTGAAAAAGAAACTGAGTCATTAAATAGGATTCTTTTAGGTAGTGTATCCTCATCATTCACGGTATGGGGCAGTTAAGTTCACAAAGAAATAGGGAAAACATTAAGATACAGAGAGCAAACACCATTTTCCCACTAAAATAAAGTAAAGTTAAGGCAGCTTAAATGAAGCCTAAATTAACCATTTCTAGAATAGCAGTAATGGCATATTATACTGTATCCTCTGTAGATCAGAGAGTTCCCCCTTCCACTGTGGTTGTGGAGACATCACACTGCTCCTATGGCATGATTTAACAGGAAGTCCTGGTTAGTTTTGTATTTTTTAAACTTCACTGTTTAACTTGTTTTCTAACTTTCCTTCATAATATTGAGCTACTTAAGTTACTCAGTGAAACTGTGCTTTAATCTCCTAACAACCCTATCAGTTTTAATTTAATTCTGCAATGCATTTTTTGAAACATTATCTATGAAAAATAGGTCTGCAAAATAAGGTCTTATTGTCGAGTGTGCACATGTGTGTAACTCCCACTGAGCTGGAGAGACCACAGGAAGTCCAGTGTTATCTGCCAGAAATATGATGACATTTGGAAGACAGAGTGGGAGGAAAGGATGTTACTCAGGAAATTTATTATTTTACGGCTTACCAAGATGACCCTGATCCCAAGATCAGTGTTCATGCATCTGATCTTCTGTAACAGAATTCAACAGGCTTTTTTTTCCCCCCTCTGCCCCCTCCAGACAACTGGACTAACTATTTATTTTGGTTTACTTTAACATTATTTGTTTTTCATTAGAAGCTTATTGATGTTGTTAGAAGCAAGTCTATTACTCAGATTTATTCATCTACGTTTTTTTGTCTCCTTCCTAATCCCTTATTAAACAATGAATTTATGTTCATTTTCCTTTAGTCCTCTGCTTATTTCTTGAGAAGCTATTAAAAACATATCTACTCATGAGCAGACAATTTCTTCTGTCACCACCTTCAGATTTTAGGGTGCATAAGCCATATGGTTTTGGAGTTCAGCCTGTCTTTGGAAATATTAATTTATGTCAGACTAGTCCTAGAGTGATTCCTAATGTTCTTAATTGACTCTTAGGAAAAACGTGCATTGCTGTATCCAGTCATGTGCTGATCAGGAAAGAGTGAGAAGCCAGCTCCCCCCACCATTGTGAAACACGGAGTGCGTGCTGAACTGCAGAATGTTCTGGGGGAGGTGATGACTGTAATACCACTAGTGTCCAGAAAATTCATTTTAGTATAGGGGAGAGTGACAGAGAAATTTTTGCTAAAGAAAAAAAGTGTTTTTTTCCTCCTCTATTTAGAAAGCAACAAGGGAAGTCTGATTCGCAGCGAGGCTACTTAAGGAAAAAGTCCCAGTTGCATGAATGTTTGTTTAGGTGCTCAGTATCTTTGAGTAAGGAAGGTTAGGAGTTAAACACTCAAAATTTTACCCCAAACAAGGGGAAGAATGAGGTACCTCAAGCTGATAGTCACTCCCAGTGAAGACTAAATATGCCAACCAATAGGAGAAAAAAGAAGGGTTCCTCTGAATTTCCTTAGAGGGAATCCTCCTGTATATTCTATGAGTGACTTTTTCATTATATTTCAGAAAATTCTGTTTTTATTTTATATTATGAATATTTTGTTTCAGGATTTGGAACTGGACTCAAGTTTTCTTCTCTCAGTAGAATGCCCTAACAACTATGCAATCGATTCCAGTGCTTCTATGGTTGCTTTCATTAAAGTCATGCCAAAAAGACAAGTCTTGCCAGTAACTTGGCAGTTAGGTTTCTCTTCTGAGAACTCCAGTTCTTTCTTAGAGTTTCCATTTCCTAGTTAAGTGCTAAACATTAGCTTAAGCAAAAGGCAAGTGTACCTTCTGGAGTTCTCTAACTTCCCAAGTCCAATAGGCTGTATTTGGCATCCAGACAGCTCACTGTCATCAGGTTGTGGGGGTTTTTTTGTCTTAAAGTATTCAGTCCCTCTCTGGAATCAGGTGGTAAGCCATGAGAATGTCACAACAGAAACATGTCTTGATCCTTTATGCAAACCTGAGGATGTAAAAACTACAAGTGTTGAGAAGGGGCTCAAGTAGAGAGAAAGGAGTGAACACTAGGGGTAGATGAAGCTGCATTTGAGACAATGGGTTGTATCTTTGTCTTAAACCAATACAGGATTCCTTGATTTACTCCTCAAATTTATATGAGAGAATGAGGACTCTATTGGAGAGAATAGAGTTATTCTGGAGATATCCCTTTTACTCAGTCTTTCACTAGAATAGTAATGAAGAAGAAAGTGTGGGAAGAATGTTAACTCCCTTCAACAGAAATAAGATTTCTTGGGTAAAATGCCTTATCATACTCCTCCTAAAATCTAGCTAAGTAAATTATTACATTGTAAATATTCAGCATATCACAGCATTAAAAAAGCCCCTGTATCTATTTATGCTATGCTCATACTTAAGATTTAAAAGGATTAATATAGAGAATTATCTAAAATCATGCGCTACCTAAAAGGAAAATTTTTCTGAAGCAACAATTTTTCTACATTTAGACCATACCCAGGGCTAAACTGTAACAGTTGTTCTTTCACCTGGTGACCCCACCCCAGCTGAGAAGGGGAATCGGGGGAAAAAGAGAGATGCTCTGTGGGTTGAAACACAAATGGATTTAATGAAATAACAAAACTAATAAAAAGACCAATATAAAGTTTACACTCAGCCTGGTCCTTAGGATCAGCAGCAGGAGCAGAAGACCAAGAGGGAGGAGCCCCAGGAAGAGGAACCCCACCCTCAGTGAGCTCCCTCCTTTTCTAATGAGCATGATGAGGTGGTGTGGGATACACCTGTGAGTCAGATGTGACTGAAACTGCACTGACTCAGAGCTACTCATGGCCTGCCTGCCTGGCTGGGCTGGGGGGGCTGCTCCTGGGAAACCAGGACACAATTGTAATAAAGTTTTGTTAAAATATATAAGCAAAAAGAAGAGCTAAATCCCACAATCAGAGCACAGAACATAAAATGTTAACAAATAACCATTAAGATCAAACTGAAGAAATGATTCAATATTAAAAGAAGCTGAGCATATCTTAACTGAAAGCTTCCATCTTAATTAAACCTTCTAAAACTTTTTGCTGAAACTGAGGAGTATTGATACAGCCAGTTATTCTACCTCAACAGTTGAGTCCAACACATCCATTGGAGGATATTTATTGCTTAAACCAGTCCAGCTGAGTTTGAAAAAGCCCTGCCATCTACACTTTTAGGTTAAGTTCCAGCCTTAGGGGCCAATAGAAATGCCATGACTCTATAAAATACTATTTTGTCATCCTGATGAAAGGCTATCTAGAAAAACTCCAGAATTTCTTCTGGAAAAAGAATATATTATCCTCCTCCTGAAAAGAATTTCTGAAAAATTTTCCAACAATCCAAAGTACATTTTAAAAAGGGCTGTAGGGAGCAAGTATTCTGTGTGTTGTTTCAGGTTATACTTAGATCATTAGTACTAGTTTACACAACTATTTTGTGTAGAGAGCAGTGGAAATTATCTTCTAGAGACGTGAAAACATTGATAGCAAACTGTTTCTGGACACCATGAAACTGTTTTACAGTGTTTTACACACCCAGCCTGCTGACTCTCTGACTTTACTTGGTGGTTTAACAAAGCTGAAATGACAACAACTGTTGTCTGTCTGCAAGGGGGTAGGAATGGCAGTGTCCCAGGGCTTGGAGCAGGGCCTCTCTGAGCAGATGGTCAGACAATCAGTGATGTTAAAAGTCCCACCTATGCATTTCCATTGCCTTCATCTGCATTCTGCTAGCCTCTACATTTCTAAATTCATAGTGCAAGGAAACTTTCCCCTTCTCAAATTGTATATCTTAATTTACATTAACTTGTTTAGTTGGTTGGTTTTGTTTAGCAGAAAAAAGGCTGTTTTAAATGTATTTTTCTTTTCAAATAGTACCTATTATCAGACTTCTAAGTAACAGGTCCAGCAATCAGAAATCTTTTTGCAACGTGCTCCCAAGAGCTCTCAAAATTAAATAATTAAATATTTCACTTATGTGTCACATCATTGTCATTTGGGCTGTACCAAGCTTAAGGAGAGTACTCATTAATCTTGAATGGCCCATTCATGAATTGCCAAAAAGAGAGAATTATGGGTTACATCTTATTTAGGACACATGGAATTCTTTACTGCATTATTCTGGCTAGTACATTTTCTGAATAAATCTTTTTCAATAAATACATGTGATAGTCTATAATAAAAGACTGGAAGGAGGAACAACACAAGTGAAGACCTGCCCTCCCCCATTTAAAACTTTGCAGCAGAAGTAAAGCAAAGTAAACATCCCTTCACAAAAAATGATTATTTCTGCAGACCCAAGATTACAAAAAAGTATTATAGGACACTGTTAATAAGTAAAATACAAACTTGACAAAACAGGAAACCTTTTTTTTTAACCTCCCCAATATTGACTGACTAAACCAAAATTTCTAGAATAACTGCACAGTGAATCAGGAACTGTATTTAGTGAGTAGGCAGAAAAAGAGGCCATAATCAAGAGATAAATTCCCCTGTTAAAAAGCATGTCATCCATTCAAAACTTGCATCTGTGCATACAGAAGGAAAGTAGTTTACAAAAAAAAAAGCAAGGGTTTATTTGTTTTGCTCTATAGTGTGCATACACCTTCTCATTTGAATAGGACAAGAAAAGCATCATTATTATTACTAAATACATTAATAATCTACCTTTTATCTACCATTATCTATTATCTATTACTTTTTTCAAAACTGGCTGTCACTGATTTTCTGAAACATTCCTCTCTCCTTAGCCCTATATTTGTCATCTCTGACTTTTCTGCATTAGCATATAAATGTGGGGTTTTTTTTTTGTTTCAGAATAATTTTGTCTTGAGAACCTTTGTGATTCTCTTCTTTTTCTTCCTCTGAAAAGAGATGCCTTTCTCTCAAAAACACCATAGCAATTTCCATTACCTCATGTTAGGTAAATGTTTCATTCATCTGCTGCAATCACCTTGTACAAAATCAGATTTTAATATCAAAATTGTTATCCCATCATTAACTCCCGTAAAATACAATTAATGGGAAAAAAAATCACAATCACATATTCTTTGTGCAGAACATTCAAAAAGTTTCAAGAATCTCACCACGACATTAAATCCACAGGTAACCAGGCATAATCAATGAAAGAGTAGGAATGTAGTGTAAGATCCCTCCTAGAACTTGTGGGCCATGAGTTAAGTCCAGGTGGAATACAGTTTCTGGGAAACAGTGAGGTTTGCCCATTTTTGCTTCCAGAAGGATTCCTAAATAAGAAAGAGGAGATCATAGTAAGAAGCATTACTTGCAATGTCTACCTGCTGTGAGACTGTGGAATAAGCAATCATGGAATAAACAATCTGAACTTCCATAATTGCATCCTACTCTCATTCAGTTTTTATTAATAATCTCTGTATGTGACTGTATGTGTGCAGGATTAACATTGTAAAGAAATTCTGGTACCTTTATTTCTGCTGAGAAAGGTTTAGCAGGGCAGTATCTAGAAGAATATGGCCCACAGAAAATTTCTGAGATAAACTGATGGTTTTCAATGGGTCCTCTTCACTGTCATGGTTACAGTAACATAGATATGCATTTACTTCAATCAGCTCCAATGCTATGTTTAAAAATCAGAAATTTGACTCCAAACTTTTCATCCTTTCAAGTGTTAGGCCCATTCAAGCAGCAGGTGATATCTCTGTGTTATCAGATATGGGTTTAGGGTGGGCAGTAAGCCAAACTTAGAAAGGAAGCTTTACAAACTGCTAGCAGGTCTGCCCAGTGGCTTTAAAACAGAAAATTTCACACAGTTGCAGTGTTTTGAAATAGTAAGTCCTTAGGAGAAAAGTAGTAACAATCTCTCTGAAATAATTGCAGGACATGGATTCAATACTATGAAACTTTGCTTACTTTGGTATAAAAAACACTAAAGTGCAATGAAAATTCAGGAACTTTGCCTATTCTGTACATTAATTTGATGTTAAACTGAAACCATATAAATTTTGAAGTGTTCCAGGTTAATGATCACATCACATAGTGATGTCATTGTTCACATTCACAGAAGAAACCAACCTGGAAAGACCTATAACAGTCACAAAAAACCCCAAAAGAAACACCAAAACCAACACACCAAATAAACCCCTAAAACCATGAAAAATAAAATCATATTACAGTTTTTTCAATTTAAATGTTTTCCATGAAATGTGAAAACACTTATGTAGAGAGGTTTACTAGTATTGTTCTCAAATTCTAAGTAATCCTTCAGCATAAACTAGAACTACAATTGAATAGAGGAAGCAATTTTTCATTCAAATTACCTTCAGTCCTCACTGCAATTTCCATTGAAATCAGTGGAGCAGCCTATTTTTCACAGATACTAAGAAGCCTTCAAAAACTACAATTTCAAATCTTAAAGATAGAAAAACATATTTCAGAAGCACTAGTAGTTCAATAGTCTGAACTGAAAGGCTGTGTGTACCCAGCCATTCTGGCTGTCCATTCCTCAGCTCAGGAAGCCACTTCACCCTCCAACTCTCAAATCAACACAATAATCTCTTGAGTTCAACTTCGCTGTCATGTGTCTATGCACTCTTGACTTCTATAACCAGTCACTTCTGCTCCCTTAGGAGCTGGAGTAGTTTTTCCCTTTCCTCCCTCTACATTGGGAAAGGATCAGCTGAGTCTGGTTTTCTCCTGCCTAGTTCCAAAGCTGTAGGGTAGCAGAAGAAAGCACTGAAAATAACTGTCTTAGAATTTACGTCAAGGAAAGGAAGGGAGCATAAAAGGCTTCCTTTGAGAACTTTGTGGTAGCTGCTGAAAGGAAGGGGAAGAACACCTAAGTGATTTTTACAGGGCAAGCTGTAACTGGCAGCTCTTCCCCAGAAAGTGAGAAAGCAACTCAATGAGTTTGCATTTAAGAGTCTGAAATACCTCTAATTACTGGGAGAATGTCTTCTAGCAGAAGTCCAGATACCTAAAAGGCAAATTTAAGCCTACTAATGATTTCTTTTCTCAATACTCATTGAAGCCTGGTAGAAGTAATTTGGAGATTACCAAAGATCTGTGGACCTTATTTTGAAAACCAGTTCTTTAAATCAAAGTGAAATAAATTAACACTTCTATTCACAACTGAAACTAGCAAGCAAACAAGGATTATTACTTAAACTTTAAGTATATTCTTTTACTCCTGCTTTCTATTGGTAGTTTTCTGAATTATTTTTCTCCTTACCATTAGTTTGATAACTATGAAGAACTTATTTAACCTAAATCTTGTATATCAAGGTGATATTTCATCTTTTTCTTTTACCAAAAAATGGTAATCAATGTTACCACTTAAATATTTTTTGTAATTTGAAGTAATCAAATAAATTATAATAAGGTTCAGCCCTAGAATAAAATTTAAAGTGTCATATTTACTACAATTATCTTTAAACTGTAATGACAGCATCTTATAAAATGCAGGGTTTGGGATTTTTTTTTTTTTTTTTAACACATATTCACCTAAATTTCATTGCAATTTATAAACTAGCAACCCTGTATCAGTGTACGAGGGGGGAAAAAAAACTATGTTAACACATGTCTGCCTTTTTTCTTTAAGTTCATATCTGACCTGGTTCAAGGGCCCTCCTAGGTCATCTGTGCTTAGTCTGACTGCAGTGGTGGAAGGTCCTAGCTCCTCAGGCTGCCTATCTGGACTTCTGCTAGGGGTCACATCCAAGGTAAAGAAACCAGCAGAGGGAAATCTGTGACACACTTTAGCTGCACCCTTTCATATTCTGCTGCAGTCACACAAACTGCCAGGGAAATTGAGTGCTGGAGAGAAGTGTCTGACCTGGGGGAAGAGTGAGGGGGAAGCATCAGCTGCCGCCAGCTCTGCGAGGGCAGCAGTGGAGTCTGGTGATAGGGACACACAGCTGAGGTCATTAACATCCAAATGTTAAGCCTGCTTTAGATGGGAGTTCTCTACACCGACGCCAACTAAACTATAGGCAAACTTTAAACACAGTTAAGTCCTTAAACAGTCTGCCTTAGAATATTAATTTTAATGGACTTCGTTAGAGCAGACTGCATGGGGAAAACAAACCTGTCTGATGGGGGAGAAGCGTTGACCACAAAGCAGAAAAGCTGTAAGAAATAAAAAGGCCTATTTATAGAAGTTGCCAACTAGTTCTTTTTTCCTTGAAATCATTTTCCTGGAATTTTTTTGTATAATATTTTCATTTTACTGATGAGTGGGAGGAATCAGAACAAAGCAAGAAAAGCAGGCAGGCTGTTTTTTAAAAGACTGTTTATATTTGTCCTTCTTGGACTCCTCTCCCAAAACACACCACAAAGAACATTCTTTCTCTTCTCCCAGTCAAGTTTCTTCCTCTTTCATGTTTTCTAGTGCCTTCCATAGGACTAGGACAGTATCTTGTGGAGATGAGAAGCACAAAGAAGAAGAAGGAACTCACCAGTATACAGTGAGAGGAGGACACAAGAATTTAATTTCTAGTTTCGCCACAGACTTTCTCTGACACATTTGTTGAGCCATGTAAATTCTCCTCCATGGTTTCCAGTTTGTGAGATGTGGGTAATCATTCTGCTTTCCAAGAGAGGTTCTGCTGAACAAAGCTACTTTCTGCTGTGTACGGCTGGCAACAATCACAATAATATCCAATCCAGAAGGAAAGTCCTCCTTTTCCTTCTTTTTAAAAATTCCTCCTCCCACCCACTCTCACCCCCTCCTCCCCATTTTTGGAGAGATTCATTCGCACTGACCTTCATAAAATAAGTATTGCAAGAAGATATACTCTCCCTGTCATGTGTTTGAGTACATTCGTCACTGTTTATCACCACTTGGAACCACATTGGGTTACTTTGCTTCAAATGAGCATTTACAAACTTGCTAGGCCAATGTTTTATCACTGAATAGGATGTATTTAGTGATTCTTTCAACAAAATAGCGATGCTGTACATCCCACTGAGACAGCAAAATGCTTGATGGGCAAAAACTCCATGTTGCCTTCCTAGCGACGAATGTTCCCACCCTCTTTATCAAACACAGCATGGGGCAAGGAAGCTTGAAGTCCAGGAATGACCCTAGAGAAATGTGACAGCCAGGAAGACCAGAAGGTCATTTGCTTGTTTAGAAAGTCTGGGAGGCTGGCAAGGACAGAATAAGGTTAAAATTTAATGGTAACTTAACATCAGACTCCAGAATCAAAGCCCAACTTGGGCATGCAGTAAGAAATATGTTAGAATGGTTTATGTAGGACTTAAAGATATCAAAACCAAGATTCAACCCAACTAGAAAATATATGTTTGAGTCCACCAGCCCAGCTGAAGAGGCTGTGGAAGTGGGATGTAGGAAGCCAGGAGGAAAAGCAACCAATACTGCTGTGTCATAGGGCTTATTTAGATATCACATCATTGTGGCTTCTCAAACTCTTTTGCAATTAGCTATTGGATTTCTATAGCAAGTGTGGCAAATGTGTTCTCTAACTGCACATTTACTCACAGACACTCAACTACCCAAATTATATTTTTAATTTTCTTCTTGCACTATATATATAAATAACAATAACTATATATTTATATGGTGCCTTGAGAGTGCTTATTAAACAAATAATTCTTCCCAGTATCCAGAACTATAATGACATCAAAATGGATGGAAATTTTTCAGTTCAGTCACACTCATAAATAGACAAATGTCCATTATGATTGCTGTCGAGTGTTTTCTGTTTTTCTAAATGTCATCAAACGGTGGTTTATACAAATTACTGTGAAAGAAGCGTTGGTAATATCAAATGCAGAGTTTTTTGTGTGAATGGATTATTGTCATGTTTACATTTAGGAATCACTCATTGGTAGTAATGGGTGTCATATTAGGTATTTCTTTCCTATCAAGCATAATTTCAGAAAAGGGGATTAAAATGTCAGCGCATGTATCTGTGAGAAAGACATGGTATTCAGTTCATACAGTCAGAATTTTATCATTTTCACCTATTCTATACATACAAATCAATAACTTGAAATCAGCACAAACCACTTTTTCTGTCAAGTTTACATCAAGGGATTTTGGGAATTCTGTTCTCTGAAATAACATTGGCTGTTATTTTATTTTTGCTATTATTCATTCCAAAACAAAATGTGGTTCTCCTGTTGTTAACTCATCATTTTTTAACCATCATAAGCACAAATATCTTTCTGCCTAGCCAGTCTTTCCTCCTTGTGCCTTTGTACATTTCAATTCTCCTGGATATATATAATATTTTTTTAAATTTTATTTACTCTTTTTAACTAATTTTGAGGTCTTTCCTCTCCTAGCATAACGATATCTACAAAATTCTGAAAAATAGCCTTCAGTCCATCATTCAAAAACATTGAACAGAGCTAGGTTCAGGACAAAACCTTGCCCACTAAAATAACCTGCCCACTTGATAACAGAGTGATGGCAAGTACTCTTTCAGAGAAAGAGAGATAGAGAGAGCAGCGCGCGCTTATTTTGTTGCAATTAAACAGAGATTACACTTCCCTGGTTTGCTTATGGCAGCTGTTTTCAAACCAAATGAGTGGGTAGGTCATTGAAGAATCCAGCTTTCAATATCGAACCACTATTCCAACTTGATGCTGCAGTAAACCACCTTAATCTGAACCTGAACTTTGCAATTAGCTCACTGTGCATCCCTGTTACTCACTAAGTTAGGCACACTCTGCATTGTAGCAGCTGTAGGGATCACATAGCACATGGTTCCTCTTAGTCACAGCTGGGCAGAAGCAGTGCAGTCTTTGTCCCAGTTTTGGGTAGGTCTGATGCATCAGAACAGGTAAGTAAAAGCTCAGTGTATTATTAAAGCTGCAGTATACCACATCTATCTTTCACTCACAAAACTAGTTAATCTGCAAATAATTTAAAATATTGACTGATTTGACCTTATTTGCCCTTTAAAAATCTTAGGTATGTTTCATAATTTCTTTTGGATAATTTTAAGTTGCTCATTTAATGGTTTGCTCTAGTATCTTTTATCAGAGTCTTCCTGAGTTATTATTCCCTAGTTTCTTTTAACTCTTTTGCACCTTTTAAAAACAAATACTATATTTGCTCTTACCAGTTACCTGTAACCACATTAATCCTCTCCCTGGCTCAATCCACTTCTGGGTGGAGTCAAGTATATGGCTCTGATAGATTTGCTAAGCTTTCAACACTCACAGTCTGTCAGTTCACAGCTGCAATAGCCTGAAGCCATGTCTGGAGAGAAGGTTTAATCCTTTGATTTAATGTAGTATCAAGTCAGAAGGAGTCAAAAGTCCTCCCATCACATTTGATTCAAGTTTATATATATCTAATTTGTATAAATACATATATATATATTTCACTGAACAACTTCCATTGTATTTTAGGGTATTCAGATACATCAAACGTGACGAAAGACAGAGAAGAAATACATTAGTATGAAGTTCATGCCACACTATTTAGTACTTTGGTGTGCCTTGTCCCCTACACAATCAATTTATCAATCTATTAACAGATCTGTCTGTTGTGGTTCATTCTCTCTATAACTCTGTTTGCAGTAGTGTAGGTCTACTGATCCAAATCTAATTAGACTGAAGTATATTAATTACTTACTGGTTTGTGTGTGGCATTTTTTTTGTCAGGGAAGCTACTTGGAAATAAATTCACAGTAGTAAGTTACAATGATTAGTAATCTTATGAATAAAAAAGCATAATCTGAGACCTTATTCTAATAATAATTTTTCAAAGTCATGCACTAAACACTGCTCCTTGGTTTCCTTCTGCTTGAAAACACCTACAGACTGCTGAGCACATTCACCTTCGAGAATCCCAGCGTAATCTGTAACCATCCATTGTAACTCAGCATGATATTTTAAGTGTAGAAAGCATTAAACTGTTCTGCACACAGTGCAGATTAGAAGTAAAATGAGCTGGTCAGTGTGAAGGCAGAGCACTGTTATACAGATAGGAAAAATGTAGCTTTATGAATTATAAGAACAGAAAGACTAGGCTAAGTCTCACTACCATACCAGCCACTGGACTTTCATGAACTAGAACACCTCCAAAACTCCTTCAAATTTAGGTCTCAAAATGATTTTTAAACCTCCAAAACATAATGAATCACATAATGGGCTGGATCATCATCTCCTGTGAATTGGCAAAGCTTCCGTTGCTCACAATGTTTTTTAAGGACAAATCACATTACAAACTTGGTAGGAATCACAACTAATAGTTCTGGGGGGAAAAAAAAAAAAGAAATTTGCACATACAATTATACATCTCTTAATGTTCTAAAACCTGTTTAGATATTCCTTCCAGTTTTGCTATAGGGATTTCAATGGATAGCTGAAATCTATGGAATCACAGAATGTTAGGGACTGGAAGGGACCTCAAAAGATCATCTAGTCCAATCCCCCTGCTGGAGCAGGAATACCTAAATGGAAAGTATTGAGAGATATTCAGTCTGAGCATAAAAATCTTCAAAATGCATTGAATAGGCATTTGAAGTCACAGAGTTAATTTACCATCCTACTGAGACCAGTGATCGTGTGAGGTACAGGCTGTTTTATAAATACTTCTGCAAATCACGGAACACTGTATCAGCCAAACAGCAAAATTCAGTCTGCAGCACAATCGAAAAAGAGTTGTTAGGTGTGTCTAAAAAACATTTATCTGTTACAGGAGATACACATCTAAAATGGGAAGATGTTGCTTAGTAGCCAAGATTTCTATTATGCTGAGGCACTGATTCAGCATTCAACCAGAGGAATCCAGATAGGTTTCAACAGGTCTGTACAAGGTTAGTAAATTAGCCCGTTTCTACACTGGAAGATGAAAGTGTATAGGCTACATGAACACTACCATTGAAACAGTCTCTCTTGTAGAATCTTTTCTCTGGAATAATTCCCACAGAGCATAATTCCTACAGGCCCTCACTGTGAGGTAATATCAGTGTGGTTTTGTGTGACTAAGACTCCAGGGCTGACCCTTTCTTCTACATGCACTGTAATACTAATTGTAATCTTTTGTCCTACTCTTTTTTATCTGTACAATTTCTTAGTGTCAATTTTAGTGCCAGATCTTGATGGTTAGTGTCCAAATGTGCTGCAGGCCTCTCCACAACTGATCCCAGTTGACTCTATTAGTGAAACTTGGAGAAGGAAGTTGGATCAACCATGCTAACAAATTAGCAACTACCCAGCAAGATAACAATGTAATATAAAAGACAGCTGAACAAATATGAGATAGTGACTGGGTTTTAACCGACATATAAAAGAAGATCTGATAACCAAGCACAGCAGTTATCTCCTATATAAGGACTATGTCTGGTTACTCATAGTCATGGCAAACACAAACCTCAACTCAATTAATGACCCCTCTGAAGCTGATGGGACCACACAATGCATAAGTAAGCACAAGCAAGACAATAATTTCATTTCAATAAGTCAAATCTAACCGCACTCAGAAAACACAATTTCCACTGATACAGATGGAATTTTCCTTCACTAAAGAGATGGGACCAGGTTAGACCAAAAATCAGTTTAGACCTGTTTTGCTAATCACTAGGCCTATTGCAAAGGATGCAGCCAGCAGCAAAACAATCCAGTAACCAGATTCTATTGTACGTAGAAAAGTCAGTATATGGGTGATCGCTGGGGGTACAAACAAGTCAAACAGATCACACGTAACAGACATCAACCCCAGTGACAACACAGCACAACCAATAATAGATGGAATAAACAAAGAAACCAAGTCTCCCATAGAAGAGATGGGAGACAACCAAGTCAATAGGCTGAGCATGTATGACAGAAGTAGCCCCATATTGTTCCCCCACGCAGCCCGCATTTGCAAATGCCAGACCTGACTGGGGCCCAGTTGCAGGGAGAGTCAGGAGGTCCTTCCTCAACAGGGAAACTCTGCAAAGTGCTTCCACCTCACAGACAGACACTCCACCCTTCCTGCAAGTGGTCCCAGCTTTTATCCCCACAGCAGGACCCCTGGCACTCGTGTCTAAAATAATTGAAATACAGACTATACACATTTTTTTATTGTTTTTGAGAGAGTAGACACAATTATTTTGCAATGTTAATTTTATGACATTTCTTAGCAATTTGCAATGCTGAAAGACAAGTTTAGTATTATTGAAGTTAATTGTGTCCTTCTCCCCTCTTGTCAAGTTGAAGATCTGATTTTATGCCATCTGTCATCCAACACGTGTCTGTACTAAGAAAGTTGCTTGCCTACCAAGACCAAACCAACAAGACTAAAAATGTATACTCTTCCAGGTATCTCATTAATAGAGTACTGCAACATTACGACAAGCATTTGAAACAGTTATGGCTGAACTTAGTAGCTGACCTATGAAGCAGTTCTTCGATCTTCTTGTTAAGTATCACACTGACTGAGAAAAAAAAAAAAAAAAGACACACAGATTGAAAAAAATTTTTGCTGTCATCATTTCCAAATGCAGTAACAGTTCTTCATGACACTGAGTAGGTGGAAGGATTAAGGTATTTTAATTTCAGTCACATCATGGCCTTGCTAATGCCTCCTTCAGCTGTGAGAAGAGTCTCAGAAAAGCTGTTGCCCAGGTATCTACTCACAAGGAAGGGCCTGTTGTAAATGCCCTAGTTTGTGCATAAGAAGGATAATACCATATTAGCCACAAGAAGGAATTAGCTTCACTGAGTTCGTAGGAGCAGGAGAACACGATAACCAGTATGTTACCAGTTAGCTGAAGAGTGGATAGAGTCACCGAGAGCAATCTTTAAAGTAGAGCTGGATGGAATTTGCAGACAAAAGGAAGGTTTTGAGAAAAATGCAGAGTTAAATAAAAGGCTTCTGCAAACTCAATATAGTACAAATAGTTAGAACCGTACTGCACCATAAGAGATTGCTTAGTCACTTCCTTGTCAAGAAGTAGATTGCTTGTATGTATGTTACCCTTGACAGAAGTTTGTTCAGCCAATTGTTAAAGATCTTCAATGACAGAGCTGCCACAGCCATTTCAAGCAATATATTCCCAAACTTTATCTTCATAAAACTACTCCTTAACTGTCAAAACATCTCCTCTAATGGATAATCTGCATATTTTTAATTTTTTTGCAATTCAACCATTTGCACTTCTTTTATTCAATGTTCGCTTGCAGGTCATACTTCACACTTTAAGTCTTCTGTATTTTGTCTGGTAGCACTTTTCTAATTTCTCTCCACATCTTCCTGGAAGTGTGCCACCCAAGCTGGACTTTGAAATGCAATGAAGGTCACGTGCGCTAAGTGTATTGCACTTTTCCTAGTTGAATTGAATTGTATTTTCTCAGTTCCTCCAAGGCAAGGGAGTTTAATTTTAAGGCTTTCTTGTCCTTGACTATCTCTACAGTTCCTCCTGTGAAGAAATATCAGATACGATTTCCATAAACTTATCTCTAGTTCACTATCCAGCTATTAATTATTGAAGAGTGTGGACTCAGGACAGACCCACATGGATAGTAAACTCTTGCTAGCTACTCACTTATAACTAGTCAACAATAATATTTATATGTGCCTTACATAGGAATTTAATCGGATGATATAGTTTTCTTACAATAATATAATTTAAAAGAAGGCAAAATAAAAATTTTAATAAAGACAAGATACAGAATATCTCCTACTTTTTCTTCACCTACATATGAATTCTGACTGAACTTTCTGAAGCAACTACACCTGCTGTGGAGTAGTGATGCAATTAGTAAAATGTGCATCTGGGTTACTCAGATGTTAACAAATTGTGTTGGGGTCATATTAATGACAATTGCTCCTTTACTGCACCAATCAAACACTGCATTTATATATTACATGTTCTAGCTCATTCTAAAGCAAAAGAGAGTGAAAATCTGCACTTGGCCTTTGTAGAAGACTAAATACTTTCTGTCCCAAGGATGCTCTACTCTTTTACTTTGATTAGTGAGTGTATAAAAATGAAATCTTTCTGTCTGGGGACACAGGAACCATCTTTTTCTCCTTTGACAGGCAGGGTATTCACATTTCCAAGATAAGATCTTCAAATTGCAACCTTGGCTGCAGTGATCATGAGATGGTGGAGTTCAGGATCCTGTGTGGGAGGAATAGAGTACCTAGCAAGACCAGAACCCTGGACTTCCGCAGGGCCAACTTTAGCCTCCTCAATCAATTGTTAAGGGAAGTCCCATGGGACAGGGTGCTAGATGGTAAAGGGGCTCAAGATAGATGGTCAACATTCAAGGACCACTTCTTGCAAGCTCAGGATCAGAGCGTCCCAATGGGTATGAAATCAAGTAAGGGAGCTAGGAGACCAGCATGGTTAAACAAGGAACTGCTGGGCAAACTCAGGTGGAAAAAAAGAATTTATGGATCATGGAAAGAGGGGCTGGTCACTTGGGAGGAATATAGGACAGTTGTCAGAGGATGTAGAGAGGCAATTAGGAAAGCTAAGGCCTCCTTAGAACTTAACCTTGCAAGCCAGGTCAAGGACAATAGAAAGGGCTTTTTCAAATACATAGCTAATAAAACTAACACTAGAGGCAGTATAGGCCCACTGATGAATGAGGGGGGTACCCTAGAGACAGAGGATATAAAGAAGGCAGAGGTGCTGAATGCCTTCTTTGCCTCTGTCTTTACTCCTGCAGGCTTTCCCCAGGAGCCCCTGATCCCTGTAGCCCCAGAAGAAGTCAGGATGAAGGAAGAGTTTGCCTCGGTGGATGAGGATTGGGTTAGGGATCAGTTGAGCAATCTGGATATCCATAAATCAATGGGACCAGATGGAATGCACCCAAGGGTGCTGAGGGAGCTGGCAGAGGTCATTGCTAGGCCACTCTCCATCATCTTTGGTAAGTCATGGAGAACAGGAGAGGTGCCTGAGGACTGGAGGATAGCAAATGTCACTCCAATCTATAAGAAGGGCAAGAAGGAGGACCCGGGTAACTATAGACCGGTCAGCCTCACCTCCATCCCTGGAAAGGTGATGGAACAGCTTGTTCTTGGCACTATCTCTAGGCATATCAAGGATGAGGGGGTCATTAAGAGCAGTCAACATGGTTTTACCAAGGGTAAGTCATGTTTGACCAACCTTATTGCCTTCTATGAGGAAATAACCCGGTGGATAGATGATGGTAGAGCGGTAGATGTGGTTTATCTTGATTTCAGTAAAGCATTTGACACTGTCTCCCACGGCATCCTCGTAGATAAGCTGATAAAGTATGGGTTTGGTGATCAGGTAGTGAGGTGGATTGTGAACTGGCTGAAGGAAAGAAGCCAGAGAGTTGTGGTCAACGGGACGGAGTCTAGTTGGAGGCCTGTGACTAGTGGAGTCCCTCAGGGGTCGGTACTGGGACCGGTGTTGTTTAATATCTTCATCAACGACTTGGATGAGGGTACAGAATGTATCCTCAGCAAGTTTGCTGATGACACCAAACTAGGAGGAATGGCTGACACACCAGAGGGTTGTGCTGCCATTCAACGAGACCTTGATAGGCTGGAGAGTTGGGCAGGAAAAAACTTAATGAAATTCAACAAGGGCAAGTGTAGAGTTTTGCATCTGGGGAAGAACAACCCCATGTACCAGTACAGGTTGGGGGCTGACCTGCTGGAGAGCAGTGTAGGGGAAAGGGACCTGGGGGTCCTGGTGGACAGCAGGATGACCATGAGCCAGCAATGTGCCCTCGTGGCCAAGAAGGCCAATGGCATCCTGGGGTGTATTAGAAAGGGGGTGGTTAGTAGGTCAAGAGAGGTTCTCCTTCCCCTCTATTCTGCCTTGGTGAGGCCGCATCTGGAATATTGTGTCCAGTTCTGGGCCCCCCAGTTCAAGAAGGACAGGGAACTGCTTGAGAGAGTCCAGCGTAGAGCCACAAAGATGATGAAGGGAGTGGAACATCTCCCTTATGAGGAAAGGCTGAGGGAGCTGGGTCTCTTTAGCTTGGAGAAGAGGAGACTGAGGGGTGACCTCATTAACGTTTATAAATATGTAAAGGGTGAGTGTCATGAGGATGGAGCCAGGCTCTTCTCAGTGACATCCAATAACAGGACAAGGGACAATGGGTGCAAGCTGGAACATAGGAGGTTCCACATAAACGTGAGGAAGAATTTCTTCACAGTGAGGGTGACAGAGCACTGGCACAGGCTGCCCAGAGAGGTTGTGGAGTCTCCTTCTCTGGAGACATTCCAAACCCACCTGGACATGTTCCTGTGTGACCTGACCTAGGTGTTCCTGCTCTGGCAGGGGGATTGGACTAGATGATCTTTTGAGGTCCCTTCCAATCCCTAACACACTGTGATTCTGTGAAATTAAAGTCTTACGGTGTAACAATGTTTACTGCAGGAGCTCAGAAACAATGCTGACAAACACCATGCTGCTCCATGACCAAAGTACTTGTGATTCAACTCCTCATAGCTCAATTATATGAACCATGGTGAAGTAAAAGTCAAACAACTGCAATATGCCAACCCTTGAGACATAATTCCTGATTTTAAAATTAAATCTGAACTCAACTGAGTATCAATTGGTTTCATTTTGTAAAGAACTTTTATCTCAGTCCTAGTAATACTCCTTCAATGGTTGTGTAGCTTTGGGTTTTTTTTCTGCAATGAATTCATTTTGATGGTTTGCATTTTGCCCTGTATCAAGAAATAGAAGAATACTTATCACAGCAAAGCATCATAAACAAGTTGACTGCTTGCTTTTTATATCCACTAACTTGACAAAGTTCTTCTTGTATCATGACTATAGGAAAGATCTAAAGAATAGATAGCAGTAATGATTACAGTCTTGTATTGTTCCATTCTAGACTACCATCAGTAAAGAAAAATAAACCACAATTCATCAAAGATAAGTATTTTAATTGGAAACTGCAGGGAGCTGTAGATTGTATTCAGGAAAGATCTCTTACAAATGCTTGTGAAGTTGTAGAATCCCAGCTATGCCAAGAACTCTTTGTTTCTTGTAGCACGAAACAAACAAACAAAAAAAAGAGTAAAAACTGCAATATGAATGACATATTTATACACCATCTTCCCAGTGAATTGGTAGCATGTTACTGGTCAGGGTTTCAAAACACTTCAGTTCAGTAAAGACTTTGATTTTCCTGCACTGAAGTAAACAGCTCTTATGATACTGTGAGGAGCTTGTCACACAGGCTGTGACAGATAAAAAAGGAAGTTTGAAACACTTCAGGCTTCCAGCCACCCACCCTGCCCCTCTGAGAGAGATGGCTGCCCCTGAGACATGGACACCTGATCCTTTTGTCAATCAGCTGCTGGACTTCTCAGCCTGGTGTATTATGGCTCCTGATGGGATCAGACATACCTGGTTCAGGAATGGCAATGCCTAGGCGTGGGTAAGGCAGACAGCTGGGGGAAGTAATAGCTTCAGCTGTTTACATCACACAGGATTGCCAGAGATCTAATAATACACACTCACCCTGTACACTCATCATACTGCCACAAAAGTAATTCAAGCCAGTAGCACTGTCTCTAACACAGCAATGCCAGGGTATTGTCCTGTGTCCCACCAGTGTGTATGGGGGCAGTAGTACACAAGGAGGAAGCAATGCATGGCTGCGGTGGGCAGTGAGCTGAAGTTCATGAAGTTCATCAACCAGTTCACTGAAAACATCAGCAGTTTTCTAGTAATGTGAAGGTTTTGGGGTTTTCTTTCCCCTAGTAAAGATGGAGTTAAGGGGAAAAAAAAAAAAAAAAGTAGAAAACCAGGGGAGGAGATTCCTGTGACTTTTCATAGTTGAAACTCACAGCATTAGAAGGTTAAGTACAACAGTCTTCAAAGTTTGGATGTTTATCTGAACAGAATGAACTTTTCCTTTGAGATTTTGAAAGAAGTCATGGGATTTATCCACTTAACTCATACAAATGGATGGGAGTCAAGCCAATTTATGGGACTCAAGGAGGTAAGGAGTCACATGAGGGATCGGTGTTACATTATTTTCTACTTCCCATTAAGCCAAAAATATCTCAGGAGCAGAGGCAGGCATCTTAGGATATTGTGAGAGTTTTGCCTGAAGGTCTTCATTCCCAGACACAAGCTGTGAGTGATCAATGGGAATTAGCATGTGTCCTGAGACATTAAAAAGCATTCCTTTCCATCTTCTGACAGAGTGAAGCTGACCATACTACTCACAGGTGCACCTCATGTTTAAATACAGTTTTAAAGCATTTCAGTCATATTTGTTTCAAGTTTGGAGAAAAGAGATGAGACAGCCCAAATTTGATTTGGATTGCTCTTCAACTTCCAGCACAAAACTTTACTGCAATTCACTGATAAACATTAGCATTGAACCTCAGTTAATTCACACAACTGGAAATTTAAAAGCATAGAAGATGGAAAGAGTTATGATAAATCACCACTGTGATGCACAAGAAGCCAAATAAGTTTTGATTTGTACGTCATGCAATAGATAGATCAATTAATAATAAAAATAATTTTTGATTTAGAAGAAACAAGTAATTAAACTGTCTTTTTAAACCAGAGTGGCATTAAAGTAGTTTAGCTACAGGCTAAATGACTTCAAGAACAATGGTGAATGGCAGTTATTTTTGAACCTGAGTAATCCAGTTTCTGGTATTCTCCACTTCATACTACTTACTCAACAACCATTGGAAAAAACCTGAAAAATTATGGTGAAAGATGACTTGACATGGGATTTTACATCTGTAAACAGATTACTGTAAGTTACACTTCAAGTGTGAAACATTTCAATTTAGTTGAAGAAAAACAGTAATACTTAGAAGGCTCTATCTGACCCAAGCCATGAATTACACACTGCAAAAAAACCCCCTGCATTTTCATCCTTCAGTCAGAGATAATATTTCATACTGCAGTGAGGAAAGGTTTGAACTATATAATTAGCAGATGCAAAGCAGTGGTTAGAGACTATGTTTAGGGATACCTGAATGATTCCATTTGTATTCCTAGTACTAAATATCATTTTGACCTTGAATAAATCTCTTAGCTTCTGTGCCTGTCCTGCACCATGGTAAAACACACAACACACTTATGTAACTCAGATGATTTTTGTTGGGATGATTTCCTCTATGTTTATTATGCTGCATAGATTTCTAAGCAACTACAGTCCAGAGAGCAAAACATCATTAACTCTAATCTGCAAAACGCTTCCTTAATTTAGTTCACAAAGCTAACCACTAGTCTACCTGTTTTAGAAAATACTTCAGCTCATCCATGTTAGCTGGCTGTGAAAAGCCACAGTGAAGTGGCATATGACGACTGAAGTCCTGCTCACAGGGTGTGTATAGCCTAAAAGGAATTCAAACTGTAGTGAAGACAACACAGACACACATGTTTTGGCCTGCATGTTAACAGAGCTTTTCAACTGTGTTATGATAACTCAAGTGATCTGATGTAATTTAGAAAAAAAAGAAAACAAAAAAAAAGAAAACAAAACCCAACCAAACAAAAATGATGGCAACGGTATAGCGGGCCGCGAGGGGGACAAAGGAAGTGCCTGTCCGCCCTCCAACGCAGCCTCCACGGCAAAGGCACTGCGGGCCGCCATGGGGCAGGACTACTACGCCGTGCTGGAGCTGGGCCGCGATGCCACGGATGCCGCCATCAAGAAGGCCTATTGGAAATTAGCCTTGAAGAATCATCCCTTAAAATGCAAGGAGCCCTGGGCACCGAAGAGGTTCAGGCAGCTGGCGGAGGCCTACGATGTGCTCAGCGACCCCATGAAGAAAGGCATCTACGACAAGTTCAGAGAAGAGGGGCCCAAAGGCGGCGTCCCCTTGGAGTTCGGTGGTGACAATCCTTGGACTGTTGGCTACGTGTTTCACAACAACCCAGAGAAAGTCTTCAAGGAGTTCTTTGGTGGAGACAACCCCTTTGCGGAATTCTTTGCCGAGGATGGCTCGGAGTTGACCCTGCCCTTCGGAGGGCTGCGAGGACGAGGAGTGATGAAGCAAGACCCCCTGGTCTTGCGGGATCTCTACCTCTCCCTTGAAGACCTGTTCTACGGCTGCACCAAGAAGATCAAGATCTCCCACAGGGTGATGAACGAAGACGGTCAAACGAGCACCATCAGAGATAAGATCCTAACGATCGACGTGCAGCCGGGGTGGAAGCAGGGCACCAGGATCACCTTTGAGAAGGAAGGAGACCAGGGCCCAAATGTAATTCCAGCTGACATCACCTTCGTTGTCCAAGAGAAACTCCACCCGAGGTTTAAAAGAGACAACGACAACCTCACTTATGTTGCCACCATCCCCGTGGGAAAGGCGCTGACCGGCTGCAAAGTGGACGTGAGGACCTTGGATGGGAGGCTCCTGAACATCCCCATCAATGACATCGTGGACCCCACCTACTGTAAAGTGGTGCCAGGGGAGGGGATGCCCCTGCCACAGGACCCCTGGTGCAAGGGTGACCTCCTCATCTATTTCAACATCTCTTTTCCCGAGAAGCTCACGCCTGGCAACAAAATGCTCCTGAAAAAAGCCCTTCTGTTCTAGGGGACACTGACCTTCCCACTCTCCTGCCACCAATGGAACTCTGGAACAACAACAAAAAAATATTTTAAAAAAAAAAAAAAGAAAAAAGATGATTAAGGGAGTGGAACATCTCCCTTATGAGGAAAGGCTGAGGGAGCTGGGTCTCTTTAGCTTGGAGAAGAGGAGACTGAGGGGTGACCTCATTAATGTTTATAAATATGTCAAGGGTGAGTGTCATGAGGATGGAGCCAGGCTCTTCTCAGTGATATCCAATGATAGGACAAGGGGCAATGGGTGTAAGCTGGAACATAGGAGGTTCCACATAAATGTGAGGAAGAATTTCTTCACAGTGAGGGTGACAGAGCACTGGCACAGGCTGTCCAGAGAGGTTGTGGAGTCTCCTTCTCTGGAGACATTCAAAACCCGCCTGGGCATGTTCCTGTGTGACCTGACCTAGGTGTTCCTGCTCTGGCAGGGGGATTGGACTAGATGATCTTTTGAGGTCCCTTCCAATCCCTGACATTCTGTGATTCTGTGAAAAACCCAAAACTCACGCACAGTAGATGCCTGTCAAGTTACAGCAAACTCCTCAACTTTCATTGTGACCTTTAATTCTCTAGCTACTTTGCAGGGAATGTTTTAAGACATTTGTAATAAGTTACAACACACTATTTCTCTCATCTAATTCACCTTTCTATGCCAGACACAGGAAAGTAATGATCAACTTCTTACCCTTTCTGGATTGAGTTTACTGTATCACTTCAACTGAAATCCACCACAGCTCCAAATTACCCCTGCTCACTCTTTCATTGAGGAATGAATCCACTGGAAGCTCTACTATCTATGACAACTGATGGTAAAATCACAGTGGAGTGAAACTTAATTTTCCTTCATGAAGCAAATAAAAGTAGACCAAAACCCACTGGAAATTCTAGTTCATAATTTTTGCATCAACAACAAAATATAGGCCTTAAATACATAGTGCTGAAATAGCTTAAAGTCTAAAATCAGTTGGAGGACTAGTTCAGTTTAGAATTGATACATCAAAGAGGCTGAGATAAAGTTTGCTGGAACATTTGTCAATTATTTTAAGCAAAGCCTTTCCCTTTGGATTTCTGAACAAATGTTTCTTCAAGCATTTCCCTGAAAGTTTGCACGCAGAGATAATAGCTGTGGTCTCAATCTCCTAGACTGCCTTCTGTAATAGCACAGAGGAAACATAACCCATTGTGTAATAATGACATTGGTTGTTTCATTTTGAACTAAATCACAGAGGCAATTAATATGACAGTACTTGGGCAGATACCAAAGTTGAGAGAAAGATAGCAGAGTAATCATCTCCAAAAGTCATGCTGTAGGAGCCTCAGAAAACTCACCTTACAAACAAACAAAAACCAGGAGGCCTTGAAAGAGCTTCATTAAAATGCATATAAGATTATCTTGAAATAAATGCTCATATACTCCTTTTCTTCTGTTATCTGATGCATATAATTTGACAAGTAACTCATCTATTTTTTATAGCAAGAAAATATACTGTGCCCAGAAAAATGAAGCTGTGTCTAGCATTTTGCATATCTATAAAAACTGTTCTTTGCAAGCTTCATGGAAATGCAATATTTTTCATTATACACATCTAAAGACTGTTTTCAGAAGCCAGTGGGTTGCTTGTTTTGTTTGCATGAAAAAAACGAGCAGACTACAAGAAGAACCATGAATGTGTAAAAAGACACAGAAAATTGCAAAATGCATAAAGATCTGAACAAATCTGTACGAAAACTTTTTTTTTTTTTTTTTTTTTTCAGCTCAGCAGTCCTACTTGACTTAAACCAGGCAACATTCATACTTTAAAGAGGGTCTTTTCTGTACCTAAAGTCTTTAGGTACAGCATGTAAGGCATCAGTAATCTCATAATTATGTCTTTTTCCACCATGTTTTAAGATGGAGAAATAAGCCTCAGTTACTGAGGCAAGAAAAGAATCACACACTGACATGAAAGACCTTTAACAGCTGTGAGGAGACAGAGACTTTAAAGTGTCCCCTTTGTAACATCATCAGAGTATTTTGATGATGCATTTGTGAGTCACAGGCTTTGTTTCTCAATAGCAACGCTTGTCTGTGACTTGTCTGGAAATAAGAGTTCTAATCTCGTGGGAGATTTGAAGTCACCTTTTAAAAGACATGGTTACTTAGGCTGCAAAGGAGCTGTTCATATTACCAAGATAGGAAGATCACAGTTAGTTTGTATTTGGGACCATGATACGTTTATGCTGCATTAAGATCAATAAATAGAGGCCTTAAACCTCTTCATTAAGAGGTCTTAAAACTCTTTATACTTCTGTGAGCCTCAGCTGACCTTCTCCAAGCAGGCCTGGCTTACAAACTGACCTTAAACTTCAGTTTAGGTTAGGAGGGAAAGAAAAAAAACAGCCCTGAGGAGCCCATCCCCTTTAAAGTATATTGGCAGCTGTATGTAAAATAAAACAAATCTCTCTTCCTGTACAGGATGTTTCCTTAGGAATACGTTGGGAACAGCTCCATTTCCCAGTGAACAATAAACCAGTCCCCAAAAACATACTTGAAAAGAGAGGAAATACGCAACACGGTACATGATGCAAGCCTGGGAGTAAATGAGAACCTGTGAATCACTAACACATCTTGCCATCACTGCTGCTGTTGTGGCAGACTGATGTGTAAGTGTGGTGAAATCCCCCAAGCCGCTCTAAACTTGTAGTGCCTCGGGTTTCCTTATAAATTCAAAATGCAGAGGGAAGTCATGACTAAACATCTCAGGTCTTCCACACGTATGTTTTCTAAGCTAAAGAAAACCTTTGCAAAACTCCCTGTTTGCTAAACACTCTCAACTGTGTCTGAGTTTCCCTGCTGTAATAGGGCAAAAAACTTCAGTGGTATACACTGTCTTCAGGCACTCGTCTGGATTTGAATCAAGGAGATCTCTCACCCTTCTCACACTTTCCTATTCACTGCTCTCTTTAAAATGCAAATAAACACACAATTGCATTGGCAAAAGAGACACATCTATTTATAACTTTCATGGGTGCAAGAGCAACCTGGGGAGGCAGCCTTATGATTCCTGATGACCAAGTGGTGTCATTCTTCTCTGGAGACAGTGAAACTCAAGAGAAGGTTTATCACTTGCTTACATATTGTTGTTCTCAGCAATGACCCAATGCCTGGAGACCAAGCAACGTGGGACATCAGAATGTTGGATAAATATGCTGTTACTACCAATACTAAATTATATTCTGTTGTTTTCTTTGTTGTTTTTTTTTATAAAAAGGGATGTGAATCAACAAATATTTGCAATCTAAAACCATTTCAATATTTTCCACAATACCTTCTATTTAAGCTTCTAATATGCTAACAGCTTAAGATAAAATTTCTAGCTGCAAAGACAACCAGGTAGTTTGTTGAATAGAGTATATCTCGTTCAGTGAAAGGTATTTTGAAATATTTTCAGATACATCGGGGATTAGCTTACTTTTGTCAAAGCATTTATGCATTTAATTAGATTCAAATGGACTCCTGATTTGCTGTACCCTTGACTAATCTAAATAACTTGTCTTCTGAAAATTGGCCACTGTATTTCTCAAGCAAGTACTGTTACAGTTATTTATGTGTCTTCTGGTAAGACAGGTGAATTACGTAGAACTCCACTAAGAGTTTTGAATGCTTCTTATGGTCTGAAGCTCTCACTAAGAAACTGAAGGCTGGAAAACTTTCTTTACTTTGGTCATCATTCTTCCAGAGGATGACTTGGTTAAAAACCACTCACATATAGCTCCACAGATTTCAAATGTAATCCCAGTATTATATGACTAATCATATATAATAAAGAAAATACATTTTAAAAATTCTACTCAGCTCCCATTCCTGATGATTTGGTGTTGTGCTCTGCTAACTCATTACTGAACAGCTTATGTAATTTTTTTTGCTATGAGAATCATAGCTAACAAACTTTCTGTCTTCCCACCACATCTTTAGCAACTAATGACTGTAAAGCGTGAGGTGCTCCTGCTGTGCTATCTAGCTAAGAAGAAAACTATCAAGCAGCCCAAAGCTCTTGCCAGATCTTTAATCATAAAAGAATCACAATATTGTTGATACTTGACTGTGCCACACCATATGCCCAAAAGGCTGGAAAACCCAGCACTTACTTAATGCATAATGAATAAACATAAATTACAATATGCCAATAAAATGCTGGGAAGGATTTTTGGCTTTAGTATTTCTGCTCGCTACAAGAGAGCCAACTGTGTCAGCAGGGGATTTAAAATGTACAAATCCACACAAATGGGTAGAACCACCACTCATTAGTGTCTAGAAGCATGCCACAGAGTCAAATCATCGAACAGGAAAGCATACTTGAAAAAGTTTTACTACTGAATAAAAATGGCATAATACATGTTATTTGGTTACAACCCAAACTCTAATTTTTCTAAAGCATAAAAATCACCAGTTAAGTGAGGAATACTGCCAGGTACTTTTTATTATAGTACTGAATAACTTGCAGATATTTTTTTTAAACACAAGCCTAGAAGATTGTTGCACACCATTCATATCTACCTCCTTAGAAGAACTGAATGGAATTTTGGAGCATTTGGGAACTGGAATAATTTGAGAGTAGCAGAGTTACCATATCTTAAAATACCTCAAAGTGTAGTTGAGGGAACTGCTGATTATTACTGAAGTACATATAGAACTTCATATAGAAGCACATAATTTTGTACTTCTGTTTGTCTGCATATGTGATTCTACTGTCTCATCTGAAAGGTTACATCACTTGTGAGCAAGCAGATGTGGTTTCTAAACTACTGTCTCCTATTCCTGTACAACAAACCTCACACATGAGGAGCCTTGCTGAAAAGTCTTTGGTCACAGCAGTAAGATTATATATATGAGCAAGCAAAATTAGCTTGTCAACAGCCTCTGCTTCCTTTACTACATTTCACTTCCCATTTACATCACAATAACTTATTATATTTACTTACAGGTTTGGTGATGGTGTAACAGGAGAAAAAGTAAAAGACATTCTGCTACAGTAAAGCCTGGCACCCTGAACCAAGTCTTAGTGACATGATTGCAGCTGAGTCTTGAAGAGTCCAGGATATGAAGAGCTGAATTTCCTTAAGGAGCTGAACTCTTCATCTCCCAGTGCATGAGAGGTATACAACAACTTCTCTAAGTAACAGAGGGTCTGCACAGAGAGGGATACAGGCTAAGTGAGCCTTTACTAAAACTGGTGAACTCCAGCCTTGAGTGTGCCTCCACCAAGAACCTGTCATGGTTGCTTTTGTCCTTGTTAGGTTATGACTGCTTTCAGGATGTGATTCTTTCTAATGCTTGAAACCAAAGGGACCGATGCTATAACTTCACGAGCAATAACACACAATTCCTGTTAGGTACTTTGCACCAACACTTTTAGAAAACAAGAAACTGATGGCAAGAACAGGCCTGAGGTTACAGTTTTACTCTCAGTCACATGAAGGCTATATGCAGTTCTTAGATGTTTGTGTTCCTTGCTTTTTTCGTAAAGACTTTAAAATTTCCTAGGCAGATTGCTGCTGGTGTGCAGAGAGAACTGTAAAGAGTGTGCTGAAAACTGACCCTCTCTGAGCTCAGCACCTTCACATCTGTGTGAAATATCCTGCCAAGGTACCAGCAAATCTCTTACACTATGGCATACTCTTGAATAGAGATGTACTCCTGGATCATAACGTTGCATGACAACCCTCCATGAAAGTAAATAAATAACAATAAACAATAAACGGGTTACAACCAGAGTCAATATTTATTCCATAACAGAAGTGTTTTTCACTGGCAGCAAATTTCAACAGGGTATTGTCTGTGTGTTAGCTACATTTACCCAAACCATGTAAATGAACAACCAAAATGTAACAATTTCTGCTGGACAACAGAAAGCAGCCAATTTGTTAACAGATGTACTACAGTATCTTTCATTTGAATATCTCGATGTAATCTGGAATAATTAAACAAGCCTCGTATTAGAGCCTTGTGGTTATTATTTCCTCCCAGCTCAATATGAGTTAAGCACCTATTTGCTTTGTGTCTTTCTCAGGAGAGTTAAATAATGAATTTAACCCTTCTGAGACTTAATGATGAACCTGCACTGCACTCATTGCAATTATGTCCTGGTTTGACATCTGATTTCTTGTTTTCCTGTGACAAGAACGACAGAATTAAAAAGAAAATACAGACAGATTGTCACAAGTCCCTTGGCACAAGTTGAAGTCTCTTTTAGGAACACAAAGGAAAGACTTGAGATGGATTCAGCACCTTGCAGCTCACATTGAAAATGTGAGCTGCTGTGGATGCTTGCCTAACAGAGAGCTCTGAAAATTCAGCCATGGAATTTAGATGCCTAAAAGGCAGAAGTTAGGTAGCAAATTCTTTAAAAACTTCACCTGTCCTGTAAATTTGAAAGCCTGTGGATTATGGCTATGATACATAGAGCAAATCAGTACTGAGAAAAATTGTAACATGTCCTCTATCCTCTAAATCAGTGCTTGTAGGCAACTAAATGTTAATGTACAATTGATTTTTTTTTGGTATTGAGTTCATAAGGTATTCTCCTGCCCCAACTCCACCTGGCTTCATTTGACAAGTAAAGCACATAGCCAGTTTTCCAAGTCAGCAAGGAAGGAAATATTTTCTAGATCAATACTGATTTTTCCCAGGTAAGGAGGCTATCGGCCATGTCTAGAGAGCTATGGCTGTTGTCACTCATAAACTCTTCCAAACTTTATTTTCCAGTCACATGGTGAAGAAAGGACAACCAGTTCATGCTGTGTGCTCTTTCTTTGAAACATCATGAAACATTTTCTTTTTTTTTTTTTTTTTCCATTTCTGGATGAATCACTTTTAGGAAAGTCAGCAGGGAACCAATTGCAACATCGTGTATGATGTCTTTGAAGTCTGCCTTCTGCTCTGTATCACAGCAGTGAACCAAACGTTTACATGCCTTCTTGGCTTGCATTTCGTGATGCTGAGTGCATGCATCTATGCCTGTCTGTGAATCTATATTGGCCATTAGATTTGGAATTTGTCTTTGTTATTGTATTGTAAAACTGTAGTTCATTACAATTAGTTTTGTAGTAAACTCTATGTCAGTGTGAAGACAGATTTTACTTGTGGCACTTCTTATTTTCCTACATCCACTAAATACTATTTCTTGGTATAAACAACAGACTTCCCTACAGTTTGGGTTATGCCAGAAAATTCTTTACAAACAACAATGATGTTTGTAGAGATTGGAGACTGCAATTCATATACAAAAGAATCTTGGAATGAAACTGAATGGAGAAAGAAGAGAAGCAGGGAAGTCCAGCTGATGCTTTAGCCCAGACATCCTGTCTTAATGGGACAGGCTGAAGAGAAAAGCAAGACAAAGAACATGGATCCAATTCCACGAAGTCCATGTTACACACAACACATACGCCAGATTTATATCTTATGCAAGCATACAGAGAGACAGAACAAGCATGAGCCTCCTCTTTTCTCTAGCAGTTTGATATCATCAGCTCACTAATGTCAGCTGCAAGTTACAGTTGGAGTGACTCTCAAGCAGGGAACTCAAAAGGAACATGAACAGCATTCTGTGAATGCTGCTTGTGACACCACAGAAGCTGTTGCAAAGATTCAAATGGAAAAATACTTCCTTTCATACTCATATCAAAAGCTGAACAGTCACTTTTTTTTTTTTTTTTGGTGTGTGTGTGTAGAGATTTTTTCCCTCAGAACTGATGAAGCTGTTTAACAATTTATTTTCCAAAACCCAACAAAAATCAGGGAGGCTCAAAAAGTAATTCTGCTTATTTCCCCAGGTAAAATCACAAGATCTAACCGAAGACATTCATCTCCCTAGAAAACACATCTTTCTCATATCCTGAGACTATGACAGCCACTTAACACAAACATTATACTAAAAGATAAAGTACAGCAGAGGCAGAGTTTGAGAACTGTGCCACCCACAGCTGAGGTGGAAAGGCATATAGAGGTAGCTTCTAGCTGGAAGGCAGTTTGTGACGTGGAGAGAAATGAGACTTCTCTTATAAAAGTAGGTTTTGTTATTGCAGTTCTTGCTGACTCCAAATGCTAATTGGTGTAAGTGGGAGTGCTAGTAAAACTTCAAATTTCTATTACAAATGTTATATTACAGTTATATTGCAGCTTTTTGATGAAACAAGCCTTGCATTTTATCAAATAGTTAATAAAAATCTGATGTTAACTGAATCACATGAATTTCACTCAGTGTCAAAATAGTGAATTCTGATCACACACTGGCTTATGGTCACACCCTGAAGTGCCCATGTTCTGTTTACACTGGGGTAAAGTCAACTAAGACTCCAGCTTTTTGCAGTAGCAAGCAGCTACTCAGACACAGAAGTTTGAGCCCTACCACTCCAACCAGCCTGAGGTTCTACATCTCTCCAATTTACCCTTCAGCTCCTAATTGTCCAGACCAAACTGCCAGTACTCAGTTCCCCCCCAAAAAAAACCAAAGCGTCTTGGACAAGAAGAAAGTTGTGACCTTGAACACAAAGAAGCAGAGTCAAGAAAAGAGAAAAAAGTATGCAATTTTTAGTGTCATCATATAATTTTCACTCACGTACAGTATTTTTCTTTGTGAGTGCAGACCACCCTCTTGCAAATACCAGTACCACTTTAAAAGCAATGCCAGTATGAAGAAGCAATGCTCTGAATTTAATTGCAATTTATACATAATTTAAAGGTATTTTACACAGCCACTCTAGTTTAAAGGAGTCTTACAGGAAATTAGAATAGCACCATAACTATCTATAAACATGTTAGGTTAGTGTGTAAAGAAAAGGGATACACTCATACAGTAATGGGAAGAAAAAAGTCTCAAATGGCACTGAATAGTTCTGAATGTTCATTGGGAAGATCTCAGTTCAGGTAAGGTTTCTGTTTTCTCTATGATTTATTAAGGTCTGAAAAAATCACCAGAGTGTTTAACCAACACATTTAAATATTTTTTTTTATAAAACCATTAGTAAAATCTAGACTTCAGCAAGTTCTAAGTAAATTATGTTGATACTCAGGACTCAAAAATATTGCCTCACTGCTCCTATGATCTTTTTAATTTTTACTTTTACTGAAAGATAATAATCAAATATTTATGAGGTGAATCTTATAGGCTCAGATGTAACTTGATAATCTTCCTCATCCTTTTCTACACCAGTAAAACTCTGTAGCAACAGTTTGCTGTGTTGACCCATCAGCCTGAAAATAATGATATAACCTAAAATGGTGGAGTAGTTATGCAAACTTCTCCACATTCCAGTTATCTGCAGCTCTAGCCATGAGCTACAGAATAAAATCCAACAGACTTCTGTGTTGTAAGTAAAAGACTTAATGTGAAACCAGAGGATCCTGATGCCTTCTGAGACAATGGAGTTGGCAGAAGCCACCCAGTAACTCAGATCAAGTTAAGACTATTGCTTTGCATAGCATACAAAAGGTTTCTGCATGGCCTTTAGGTTTCATATTGTAAAAAAAATAAAGCCATTGCCTCCTCTAAAATTATATCACTTACAGTCCGTTACCTGCGAGAATGCCATTGTTATGGTCTTTAACTGGGCTCTGATATTTCAGATAGTGTTGAGAGAGGTCTTCTTTCCAGTCTTTTCCTACCAAGGTTATTGGATGATTCTTTTCCTAATTAAGGTTTGTGTTAATTCTTCTTCTGTGAACCTTTCAAACAAAAAAATCCCACTTCTTTATGTATAAACTAAGGTTTTAAGTTTAGTCTGTCCGTGTCATTGTTACCATCCCCTCTGAGCTAGTTTCTTCCAGTTGTTTAGAAGACATACAAAGAAGACATTGCTTTGATATTAAAAAACAAACGAATCAATCAGGATAAGAAACTGTTTGTACTAAAAGACACTGAATATACTTGATTCTTACTGCAGTTGTTAGAGTCCAAAAATCTGCACTCTGACAAGTAAAACACAGTACTGTCTGATTTTTGGTCTAATGATACTTTTGAAGGGTAGAATATGCACACAAATCTAACAAATACCAACTTTTGGACTGTTTTTTGAGTCCAACTAAAATTTCAAATACTCCAGCCTTCCTTATCACTGCTTTAAAATCAATACATATATACATAAAGACATATATAAATGAAGATATAATTTATGGAGGCAACTTTAGCTTGCAATAATTTAGCTAAAATCAAGGCAGTCACTTGATTCTGAAACATTCTGCTGTGTTAGGAACATATTTTCAAACTACATCACCTACAGCATACTAATTACTGTATACCTAGTTAAGAGTAGGAATTACTGGAATGCTGTTAGTTCATCAAAGATAATGCGGCACCATCAGGTGAGCCAGAACTAATCAGCATAACTCACATTATAGGGTATCACTAGAACAGATTGATTTTGAATCCTTTAATATCCTTGCACAGATCTTCTCATGCAAAAGTGTTTTTGCATTTGAGCCCACACTTTTCACGTCAATCAGTTAAAGAACCTTTTCAGTTTCAGAAAGATTTTTAAGTGATTAGTGTTGTTTGCTGTATGTGTATTGCTTTTCACTGTTACAACTGGAATTTACCTATAGCCTCAAAAAAAAAAAAAAAAAAAGTCCTCAGGATGTGACCACATAGTTTCTGAATAAGTGAGTAGAAACTCCAGAAAATAATGGTTTATATTGGAAACACTGACTCAACCTTTAACTATAGAGATGTGAACTGTTACCTCTGTAATTACCAGTCAACCTCAATCTTTCCTAATTAAAGTTTTCCTCTGGTGGCATATACTTAAGGCTAAACCTTACTGTTTATTCTACAATATATGATTACAATGAACCCAGTGTAAGTTAAATGATGTAGTTGTGTCTGGCTACATACAGCCATTTGATAGAACTTGGTAAATAATCAAACCAACATCTCCCCAAAACCTATGATGTATAGCAACTTGATACTTCCTCATTGCCAACACACTATCATAACATAAAAACGCATTAAACATTCACCAAACTACGAATTCAAAGTAAGAAAGAAAATCTGCAGCTTATCTGAAAAAGGGTCTCCTACATCCTAGGCAAATTCCTAAGTATTTTCCTTTCTTTTGCAAGAAATTTCAGAATTCTATTATATAGAATAATTGTGTCCAAATCAGTTAATAAAGAGTATTAAACAAAAAAATAAACATTTCACATGTAATGATGAAATTCTTCGACTTTTAAAATAAAATTCTTCAGAATAGTATTAGAGGTAGTTAGAGGTAGCAACATCTACTATGATTGCTACTACAAATTTCTCTGTTGCTCTCACCCACAGAAATCAGATGGGCTTTGGAGACACAGGCATCAGCAAAGCACACAGATACTTTCTCGGAAGAGAAATTTAAACACCAGTTTGAAGAGAGATTCTGAAAGATATTTATAACATTTAAAAAAAAACTTTTTGAAAAGATGAGCAAAAACAGGGCAAGGAAATATATTTTAAAAGATAGTATGAAAATGAAAGGAAGCATCAGGCTTTTGGTGTTGTTGGTTTTTTAAAACTTTTTTTACTTTATTTAGTTGTTCAGTTATCCTAACTGGGAACACTCCCAGCTTAGAGGGATTTTCCTGTGGAACAGAAGAGCGGACCACAAAAAAATCCCCTCTACTTGTTTTGGCTTAGCAGAAGTCAGGACACCAGGATACAAAACCCAGCACAACTCATTGAGTTCTCTTCTTCCTATTGTGTGGAAGCATCAGGGCTTCATCTAGCGTTCACAAAGGAAATTACAGTTAAGAAGAACAAAACCTAAGCCAAACCATGATACATAGCAATAATATTAGCCCAGACAATTTAATTTTAACTGTTAACAGGAACAATGTCACATATTGTGTGTGAAGTTCAGACTGGTGGTTAGATTCATGATTCACAATCAAATCCTACAAAATATAGTGAGTGCCTTCATCTATAGACCATATGCATCTAGTCCAAAGTGTCCTGAATGTTGTTAAAGTTTCCTTGATTTTTTTAATTGTTTTAAAATCAATGTTATTACGTATAAATCTATTCAAATCTATAGGACAGCTTCATTTGTTTTAATTCTCCAATTCAACACAGCTATAACTAGCAATTCAAATGACTTCAGCTGCCACTTGACCAATGATCTCAGGATACATCATATATCCCCTACATAAAGGGACTATCTGCTTCTGACTATCAATATATCCAGACCAAAGCCAATGAAGAAACCAAGGAGAACCTTTTCATGAAGTGAAAGTCATTCAATCAGTTCTCAGTCCACCCCACTGTCCACTTATCTAACCAGTACTTCTTAAGCTTAACAATGAGGATATTATGGGAGACAATGTCAAAAGCCTTGCTGAAGTTGAGGTAGACAGCATCCACTGCTCTGCCCTCATCTACCCAGCTGGTCATGCCATCATAGAAGGCTATCAGAATGGTCAAGTGTGATTTCCCCTTGGTGAATCCATGTTGATTACTTCTGATAACCTTCTTTTCTTCCACATGCTTAGAGAGAATGAGCTATTTCATCACCTCTCCAGGGATGGAGGTGAGGCTGCCTGGCCTGTAGTTCCCTAGGTCCTCCTTCTTGCCCTTTTTGAAGACTGGAGTGACATTGTCTTTCCTCCAGTCCTCTGGCACCTCTCCTGTTCCCCACGACCTTTGAAAGATGATGGAGAGTAGCCCAGCAATAACATTTGCCAGCTCCCTTGGCTGCACATAGATCTCTAGTTTTTCCTGTATTTTCCCCATGCTGTATTCATTGGTGTACAGGTATTTCAGAGAGCATGCAGGTTTCCCTGGAGGGGTGCAGGAGGATTCACCATAGCCATACACACCTTAGAGGTGGTTGGCCTTCTGGTTCTCATGTTGGGAGGCAGCTAAGGAACATTTTTCACTGCTCTCGTTGACCTGGCATCCCCAGTTGGATGTGATGCCATGAGCACTGCCATTTTGGACCCCACTCCCCAATTCCTTCAGTTTAAAACCTTCCTCACCAAGTTGCCCAGCCTGCTATCAGAGATTCCCTTACCTCTTCTAGACAAGTGGATTCCATCCCTTCTAACAGGTTATAGTCATTGAAGAACGTAAATGAATAAAAAGCCATTGTCATAAAAAGCCAAAGTCCTCATGATGGCACAAGCCATGTAGCCAGGAGCTGATATGCATTATACATCTATTTCTGGGTGCCTCTTTTCTTCCAACTGGTAAAATGGAAGAAAAGATAACTTGGGCACCAGAATTTTTCCACTTGCAATGCCAGGGCTTTATAGTCTTCCTTGATTCTGCCCAGGTTCTAGATTGCAGTGTCATTCATGCCCTCATGAAGGAGCAACAGTGGATAGTTGTCTGTGCTCTTGACCAGTTGTGGCACTCTCTGATCATAAAAAACTCTGAAGATGCTTAGGCCTTTTCAAAGCAGGCCCAGAATAGTATTTTCTAAGTAGAAGCAGGACAAGACTAAAAGAAAGAAAGATGACTAAGCTCTTATTGATGTCATGGTATGAATCAGAGGCCTCACAATGTCTAAAATGAGTACTGCATGGAAATATGAAGCCATGTTTAGTGATAGGGATGTTAGAGAAGCTACATTTTCAGCTGTCCCCAATTCTAAAATAATTTCTTCCTTGCTAAAAGTGAAATGATGCTACAGTTGCCAGTTTCAAACAAATTTCAACATGCTTTCAATATAATTGTATGCTTCTGTTCCACTATTATTCATTCTTCAATTTGTTTTCTACCCTTGTTTAACTTTCAGGACTAGCAAGGACTTTCTATCACTTCAGAGGCATCCACAGAAAGGAAAATTTATTTTTAATTACAATTGAATGTGGCTTACATTAGCTTGGTAATTTTTTTTAGGAGCAAGCCTACTGGTGATACAGAAAATTGGTTTATATTGTTGCACTGTCTCTGGAAAATATGGAAGGGACATTGTGCTCAGAGATGTCCTAGTCCCCAGAATGAAAATAAACTGTAAAACAATCTGTATCTGTCACACTGTTTTCTCTCAAAATAACTGTGCTGCAGTTAAAGAACCACCCACCTGCACTCTTTACATCCCTAACACCCAAATGCAAATATGAGCATGGACACTGATGTCACTCATTGGAAGCAGTCATACACTCTTGAGCAAGTGCACTGTAAGCCAGCACATCCCAGTTTTTTAGCATTGAGGGCTGGTATGCATCTGCACAAGCAAAAGCTAGATTAAGTTCTAAATACCAAGAGTGGTTATTTTACTGCTATTTTCAACAGGGATCTTTCATGCAGTTGTGTATAAAGCATTTACAACCTCAATGCCATCTTCCCCCCACCTTCCTTTTCCATTGCCTACTGAAACCAAAACCCAGCCACAAGGCAGTTTGACATCAAGTGCTGCTTTCTGTGGTTCTAAGAGGGTTAGATAAGACACAACGAACCACACTTGACATCCTGAAGGTCATTAGCATAGTTCTTTGGTGTATGAAGTGATAAACAGCCCAGCAAGTCACAGTGTGAAGGGGTAAGGTATGTTGTTTCTCCTCTGTCACGCGTAGTGTCTGCACAGAAAAGGAGCACTGAGGTTTTTAATTTATGACAGAGATTAGGGTGGATGGTTGCTTTCAGCAAATCATACCATCTATTGACAGTTCATTTACTGAGGCTTGCTACTGACTCATGTTCAGACAGGCAACCAGGTAAAAGATGCTTTCTGGCTATTTCAGGCTAGCCTCTCCTAAAAAATATTACTTTATAGTATATGAAACTTCAACAGCAAAGCAAAATTAATGTAAATAATTCCCGTAAAATTCCCCAAACCCTAGCCTTTCAGACATAAACCTGACAAGGAATCCAAGATGATTATCAGAATTATAGTTCAGTGAAGCTTATTTCAGACTGCTCAGTAGTACAGCAACAATAACCATTGAGGCTACTTGTACAGCACTGAATTGAATATCTTTTTCTCTCTTTGGCAAGCAGTCAGCTCTATGAGTTATCCCACCAGCTATTTTGGAGCATCTATTCATTAGGAGCAGGAACAAGAACACAGTTTGATTCATTAGAAGTTACGCCTGTGATTTTCAAAAAGCAGAGCCTAGAGTTGATTCTAAAGATCTCCTCTGGACCTTCTGGGACTTAGAGGAAAAATAAACAAGCACAGCCAAGCTGCAACATAATTTTGAATACAGTATGAGTTCTTGAACACATTTGCTACTTTGCTATATTTGTGAAGCAATAACAGGGTTAATGAAAACATAAAACATAAGCAAATGAAAAAGGAATAGTGGAAATTAAGGTGTCTCATTTTAATTAATACACAGCATTTCACAGCTGCATATGACAAAAAATGATAGCAGAATCAATTTGAGCTTAATTGTCCTTTCCCCTATGCTTCAGAAGAAAACAACAAACCCCAAAGCCATCTGTTATGTGGCAGGAAACAACTTTTTCCTCTCTCTTCACTTGCCAAAAGGCAGCGAAGATTATGGTTCCAGTTTAGAACAAGATGCCTGCCACCCTGCTCACTGTGCGCAGGTACCAGTGTGTCATGGTCTAGGTTACAACCAAGGGTGCCATCCTTTGCTATAACTCAGAAGTACAATTCAGACTAGACAGACACACCAGGGCAAACCTTCCAGTAGCACTGACATCTGTTGAAGGGCCACAATTCTGCCTCGTGGCTAAGTAGGAAGGCTCTGTCTTATGTATTCAGCTCAGCTAAATAGTTCCAGACTTGCCCACATCTATCTGTTCACCTGGCAGTCATTCACTTGCACTACAGTACATATGCCCTGTAAACACCCAGATTTGAAATCTGGAGGTTTACATGTTTTCACACCACTTTGTGTTAAGCTTGTAATGATGGAGCATGTTTATGCTACATTCTTCTCCATGTTACCCTCAGACTTTTCCCCTCAAGCATGAACATGCTGCATTGTGCTGTGTATCCAAGCTGTCTATTTGCTACCACTGCTACTCGACACATCATTCTTTCTTAGCTCCAGAAATCCATCAGAGCATAATAAGAAATGCCTCATGAAACTTGTAGCATTCTTTTCCTTTCTTCTCATTAACAGATAAAATTCTGTCCCTGGACCTCGCTTTCATAATTCCCTTTGTTCAATCATGCATTTGGGTCCAGTTTAGTAGGGTACCCAACCCCTCTGGGAAATATATTTTTTCTTAAATTTTATTTTAAGCATTTGAAGTATTAAAGATTTTATTGTCTTTCTAATTGTCTACTTGTTTGTATTTGTTTTATATAGCTTACTTTTTTTTTTTCCTTTTATTCTTGGGGGATTTGTTTTATTATCATGACAAAAAACCCCAAACCTGTATCATAAAACAAATTATTTGTATTGTGATTTTTAAACCTGATTAGGTTAAACACATCTCTACTTCAAACACTGCAGCTGAAATCTCTATACAGATACAGAAAAAAACAAAATGAAACAAAACCTCACTATAACAACATTATATTGGAAAGTTCATAATAAAGCATATAAAATTTTAAATGCTTATTTTTGGTCAACAAAATGGTCAGAAAACACATTTTTGTGGGCTTGCCCAGGAACTGCTCAAGACAGCTAATAATTTAACATAAAAGCTAAAATAGATATCCACAAACCAGGATAATTTGTGTGGCTGTAGAATGTTTTTCCTTTCCCCATTAATAATTACTTTGAGTTGGTGAGACCACCCATAGTGAGATCATTCTGGGAAGTCAAATATGAGAAAGGAAAGGCAGACAAATGAAAATTAGAAACATATCTGGGAAGATCAGGTTTTAAGGATAGGATAAATTGAAGACACACACATTATAATAAGATGACAACTTTCCCCAGTAGCCCAAAATCTTGGAGTAAATTCACATTATCCCAGCTGAACTTATTTTGGGTTTATTTCTTAGACACTTTGTGTGATCATAGTCCTATTTTTCTCTTTTAAGCTTGATCTAGAACAATGATTTAATATTTCTTAGAAAAACACACACTCAAGAATTCTTCCTCTAATCCTTTCCACCCATCTCTTCCATATCATCCAAGTTTGACACTCAGCCTTTCAAATTATCTTCACAGCCTAGTCTCAAGTCACTGATCCTTCAACTATCATACCTGAACTATCAAGCAGACCCTTCTGACAAAAATTCCATTGTCAAAGCACTAATGAGGTTTAAATGGAGTTAGTCCAAGGAAAAGTATTTTAAAAGTGATTGGCAGAGTGTGCACACAGCAGTGCTGGTCAGTAGGTCACTAGAAGATGTAGGAATATCTTTCCTGACCCCAAAAGATTTAAAAATTACCCCCTTGCATTCTGAAGTCAGAAAACAGTGAAAGAGATCCTCACTTCCCAGATAAACTAGTCTTATGTTTCAGAGAGCAGTCATCATAAATTGATGCATTGCAAATGTAATGTATGTTTGAAGATTTCACCTGAAGGAATAAAAATCTCATAAGTCAGATTGACTTTTAAGTATTGTGGTCACTTCTGAAAATGAGACTTCAACTCCTAAGTAACAGGAGAACTTTGACAAATATTTCTAATATCTAACATGTATTTGCACTTCTAAGAAGCAACTATACAAACTTGTCAAAAGCACATCATGCTTTTGTCTCCCAAGAGTATGTGTGTATCATCCAGACTGAGTTTTCCAGCCACAGATCAGTCTGTTTTGTGAACTCTGAGCACAGCAAAATTGCTAGCACTACCAAATAACAATTTTTAATAAGTAAACCCCATAGGGCCAAGTATTTCATCAATTACTAAATAAATACAGAGATGTAAATGACAAAATGGCAAACTTTACATACTGAATATTTTTCTATGGAGGAACCTACAAATTGGAGGAAGAGTGAGTATTTTCCTACCCACAGATTCTTGGCATGTTTCCTTTTTATTTCTTAATTACATCCCCGATGCAGTAACTACTATATGACATCTTCATCTCTGCCCAGAGGCAACTTACATGTCTCACAGGTTTCACGAATACTGTTTCATATATCACCTGTCATGCATTGTTGAAGTATGATTTATACTTTTTTTTAGCATTACAGTTTTATCATTTTCTTACCAGCATTTCTAAGATGACATAGAGACAAGACTTCATGGTTTCTCGTGTGGCAGGAAAACACCAATGGAGTCTCTGACTGCGTGGCACTGTACAGAAGCTGCAATGGGACCTAAGAACTAAGGCTTACAATAACACTTGTGAGGCACTATATCATGATGCTGAAATAAAATATTTTGGGTTTAGTCAAAATATTTAGCTTAAAGGATTACTACTTTCTGCAGGAAACCTAGATCCATTTTTTTTTCCTACTCCATGCAGCTTTACAAACTACTGCAGGAAAGGTGCAAAATTGCAAACAAACCTCAAACAAAATCCTATCAACAATTTCACTTTAGTTTTCCATCAGAAAATCAATGTCTGAGAGATAAGTGCAACTTTATAAACTAAAATTTCCACATATGAGAAAAACATTAATGACAGTTTACCTGAATTTAGCTTTTGAAGGAGCTTTGTTCAGGGAGGCCAAGAGATAAGAACCATTTTTACTTCTGTTCTAGCCATTATTGGATCAGTCTTCACTCATCTTACAGAAAGGTGTCTTTGGGTTTTTGACATTACTCATGGCACTGAAAGTACTACAAAGTACTTCATGAAAACTATTGGTCCTGATGAATAGACAGTCTCTCCAAGAGTTATACTTTATACATACATCTTCTGAAGAGCATTCAAGACCACCTGCACGTTAGAATTAATTCAAAACTGACTGAAATCAACAAGAACGTCTCCATTAAATGGAGAATGCATCTTCAGAAAGTTTGTGGATGATAACAAATTCGAAGAGGTGCTTGATATCCTGGAGTGCAATCCCCTTTATTCAGCACCAAGTCTCACCTGAATGCAATGTGCAGTTTGGGGCCCTCAAGCACAAGAAAGTTCCTGAAAAACTGGAGCAAGTTCAACAAGATGGTCAGGACCTGTAGTACACGACATATGATGAGAGACTGAAAGAACTGGATTTGCTCAGTCTTAAGTGGAGTGGGCAAAAGAGGGATCTAATTGCTGTTTTCAATAACCTAAGCTGAAGTTGAAAGAAGAGAGCTAGACTGTGCTCAGAGGTGCTCAGAAAAACTAATAGGCAACAGATGTACGTCGCAGCAAGGAATTCTGACCTGGTATAAGGAAAAATATTTTCACTGTGACAGTGATGAAGCTCAGAGTTGTTGTGGAACGTTCATCCTTGCATTTTTTCAAAACTCAACCAGACAAGACCCTGAGCTAGCTGAGACAGCTTTACATGGGCCTTTTCTTTGAGCAGGAGGTTGGACTAGGTGACCTCCAGCAGTCTGGTCTCCAACCTAAGTTATTCTCATACATAGAAAATTATCAAATCCCTTCCTGACCTTCATTAGGAAAAGCAAAATATGAAGAGCTTGATAAGTCTCAGCCTGTGGACAGCCATATTTCTTCTGTGTCAGAGCCTTTATGACAAATTCACTGTCTGCTAAATCATCTCCAACTTTGCTTTCCCCATTTTAGCACGCATTTAATATTGATGAAATAAGCTTATGTCTCAAAGAGAAGAAGGAGAAGATCTTGAACTGCTTTAACCTAAATACTTGCAATGTCTCATGTTGTGACTTGCAGGGCTAAGCAACATTTTGCTTATTTTTAAAACTTATTTCAACGTATTTGCATCCATAAATCTGTAGAGGAAGACTGTATTATGAAACATTACTAGATGAATCATCTTTCTTGATAATTTGTCTGTTTCTATTCTTACAGTAAATACTATTTATGATCAGTTTGCTACTTCAGTCAAAATATGAGTCATACCTGTACTGGTGTTGTTACTGGAAAAGAAGAAAATCTCTAACTGATAAGCAAGATAATTTAATGTCTCCCCATACACCCCAATCTTGCAAAGGGCACTGCACAGAGGCTTCAAAGATATTTAAGCATGCTGAGTCCTGTTACAGAACTGGGGCATTAATCTGTCAGACCTTGATTCTGTTCCTGTTAACTTCAAATGGAGCAGAACTGCTTTGCTGCAATCAAAATCCTGGCAAAGAACTTACTTCTTCATATAGTTGTACACTATGCATCTGCTCCTCTTTCCCCTTACTATTTGATAATAAAGGCACAAACTTACTTGTTCTGATCAGTAGATAATTCCAGCTGTATCTCACTTGAGTTTGGATGTTTTAAACTTCAGTGCCCTTGCAAGAGATTCATATGAATTTCTTTGAGGCTACAGAGGGAGGAAGGGAAGAAGAGAGAGAATGTGGGGATGGAGGTGGGAGAGAGCAAGTAGGGTTAGAGGGAGTGATGGGAGAATGGTGAGAGAAGGAGAGGAATAGGAAGAGGGAAAAGAAGTAAAGGGAAAGAAGGAAGACATGAGGAGAGAGAAGGGAGAGGACAAGAGTGAGGGAGAGGAAGAGGGAGGAAGGGAAGAGAGGTGGGGAGGAGAGAAAGACAGGGAGGGAGGGAGAAAGTTATCTTCTGAGAGAATTAATTAACATCTGAAGAAAAAAATCATAGAATAGAATCCTAGAATAGAATACTTTTAAGACCTTTAAGCCCAGCCCTTGACCTAGCACTGCCAAGTCACCACTAGACCATATCCCTAAGCACTACATGTACATGTCTTTTAAAATCCTCCAGGGATGGCAATTCACTTCTTCCCTGGGCAGCCTGTTCCAGTGCTTGATAACCCTTTCTGTGAAGGAATTTTTCCTAATGTCCAATCTAAACCTCCCTTGGTGCAACTTGATGCCTTTTCCTCTTGTCCTATTGCTTGTTACTTAGGAGAAGAGACTGACCCCTGCCTCGCTACACCCTCCTTTCAGGTTGTTGTAGAGAGTGATAAGGACTCCCCTCAGCCTTCTTTTCTCCAGGCTAAAGAACCAAATCATACACCCATCCAAGCCATGAGCAGCCAGTTGCTCCAGGAGAATAATGTGGGAAACAGTGTCAAAGGCTTGACTGAAGTCTAGGTAGACAACAACAGCCTTTCCCTCATTCATTAAGCGGGTTATCTTGTCAGAGAAGGAGATCAGGTTGGTCAAGCAGGACCTGCCAATGTTCTCTAGAGTTAGATTTTTCCACTATATCCTCAAAAACTCTAGATAGCAGACTTGGGCAAGATGCCTAACTTTGAGGTGAGATAAATCCCATACTTAGTTAATAGGCTCAGTGGTATTTAGAATAGAAGAGTTTAATTGGATGTGACCTGCAACCATCATCTAGATCAACAACAATGACCTAAATAAAATATAGATCTCTTTGCATTAAGATGCCAGAATCTATTAATCTATAAATTTAAATTGCAACTTCTCTGTATGACAGTATTGTTTTCTTTAAAGTTTTAATTTACATTAATAACCCTTTTAATTGTTTTATTTTTGTTTCTTTGTGGGGGTTTTGTTGTTTTTTTAAATTTATATTTCACCTACACTAACACTAAACAAAAATGCTAGAAGAAACCATTACAACTTTATATGTGTGTCAGTGTCCCAGGCCACTCTTCCCTTCTTTCATAGCCTCATCAAGTCAGTGGACAGAGCAGTTGACTCACCTTAACAAGAAGATAGAGTTCTTTTCTTCCTTAGAACTGTGTCAGAACAGGAACGAACAGAGCAAGTTAATATTTTAATCACACAATCACAGCTGGACTTTTTAATTAAACAAATAAACAAACCCTTTCTCCTGAGAGAGACCCTAAAGAAAGACTTCTGGCTAGAGAAAATGTATTTTTCTAATGGAAAACCATCTGGAATGAAATCTTTCCATCAGTCCTGAAGTCAACTAAATATATATTCAAAATTACATGTCTGCATTTAAATAGTGTATATTCTGTACCATTAGATATCAAAAAATATTCAAGCAAATTTTGCCATTTTCGGAACAAACCAATAAAATGACAAAAGCAAAAGAACAACTGGAAAAGTTGCGTAAGGTCTGAAATTGCATAAAAATCAGTGTCATTATGTTGCTTTATTTAGAATAAGCATGTGTAACAAAGTACACAGTCTCACAGTACTCCACATCAGATAGCAGTAACAATCTTCTAGAAGCCCCAGGGCACAAGGTTTATTTGCAAAAATAATTACTTCTTGTCAAAATCTGGCTCGGATTGACTGCACACTCCTACAATGAGATCAAGATTAACCATCACGAGCCAACACTTTCAGCAGTGTGAGTCACAGATCACATTACAGACAAGGACAACTGTAGCCACATTACTGAAATCAGTATATTCAATCTGGTCCGCAGGTCACATCTAGGCCAACACTCCTAAAGAAGTACATTTACTTTAAAATATGATTTAAATAGTAGGAAAGAAAAAAAAACACAACACTTTTCATTGCTTTTACTAGTATTCCTTCTTGAGATTAATGTCAAAGATGCTTAGAAATCTAGATAGGCATTGCTTGAATCTAAACTTCAAAACCCTACTATTGTTTATGATATATTTAGAACACCTTAATATCAGCTACCATTTATCCACACTCTCAAAAGTAGAAGAGATTAAAAAAAGGTCTGAGAACAGCAGAGATGGAGGATCATTCACAAGTCTTCACCTTCAAAAGAGCATCTGCAGTAGCTGAATGAGCAAACTATGATCTTTTGGACCAACCAAAAGAATTTTCTGTTCTCTGTGGCACCCGGTTTATGACAGGAGTTTCAAATCCATTGACAAACCATTTGTGGATCTTTAATCCCTTCTTGGGTTTACCACTTGATCTAGCAGGTGATGTCAGAAAACCCTTTACTAAGTTGCAGTGACCTCCAGAGCCACCAAGCAACCTACAGACCAGACAAAAATAGTACTTGCTGTGGTCTTTGAAAAGTAATAATCAAATATGATACTACAGTAGGCAGATATGAAATGGGTCATTATCATACCCAGGGGAAAAGAGAGAAGTGATCAGTTGAACATACATTTTGATCAAAGAATAAACACTTTTGAGTCTACAACCTTTTACAAAAACCTGCGTTACTTCAATTTAAAAACTAACAAAATACATCTATGTTGAGCTAGATGTCAGAGGATTAATAAAACTGATGTCAGGGTAAATTATGTCTGTTTCCAAAGCCTTCTAAGAAAAAAAATGATCCTCGTCCCCAAGACCAACAAACTGCATGCAGATAGAATTTCTGTACATGCATTTCCAACAGAACTCATCTTACTCCGCCATGTATTTACCATAGTGGTATTCAAAACATTTTAAATTAAGCCTTGTGTTAAATTCATATGCTATCAATATGGCTTTCTCAGAACGAACATATACAAGTCCACTATTTTTATCTTGTTTACTGCATTTGTAATACATTTACATGCTCCTGTGTGTGCAACGATTACAAGGACAACTTATGAAACTGAAAACTGTCACTCCCCAGAAAAATAGATGAAAAAAAAGAATTAAATCATCAGTATCCATGATATTCTGCTTCCATTTAACTTTACTGTAAGCACCCAAAGCTTGGGTGGTCATTATCTAAGTGCTAAGGTTATGTTTTTCTTACAAGAATTCTACCATCTGCTTTCTTTACATTTTACATTAATAAAGCCACTGATGTTCCAGTACCTGAAAGAAGTTTGCAATGCATTTTATAAAAATGGGTGCCTCAGACATACAAAATGCACGTACCAATAGAATGGCTGTGTAGTAATCTTGCAAAGTTAGTATTAAGGAGTATTTTTAAATATTTCTACAGCTTTGGTTAAGAGTATATTCATGTTAATTTCTAGTATAGCTTGGCATGAAAGCTCTTCAGGATTAGAAACTGCTAGATTGTACACAAGCCTTTTAATGAAGGGCAAGGTGTTTACAATAACATGTAAATATGACGAAGGTGATGTGCAACTATTAATGATCTACACTAAGTTGCACTTGTAATAGTGGAAAACATTGTTTTCAGTGATGAAGGATTAAATCGATGAAATAGGAATTATGTTTAGTACTATGATGCCTAACTTGTAACTGATCTGTTATACTGGATAATAAAACCCAAAGTGAGGTGTCTAGATTCTCTACAAAATGTGTAAGAACAGCTGGGAGGTAGAGAATGGGACTCACACAGCCCAGCACACTGAGTGCAAAGTCACCTCAACTAACCTCTGCCAACCACTCTGCCTTCATGCGAGCAGAATACACAATCTTAAGCATCTATTTAAGATAAGTGTTAAAACTGTATCTACCCCGGCTGAAGAAAACAAGCAGTCTGAAGAGAGCAACTGTGGTGCACTCCTTCCAGTCTCATTTTACACAGTGTCCCTGTGCTTTGCATACTCAAACGAAATGGGATACATAACGCTCTAAAATCCTTCTCCTGTCTCCTTGAGTCTTCATTGGTCACAAATATGTGAGAGCTACAGGGCTTTTATAAACTCTCTTGTTACTGAAGCAATGCAAATTTGTATAAAATAATCACATATTTCTTAATCTACAAAGGGAATTAAAATGAGTGCATGACCAAGTTGCTAGGGTATGCCCCTGGGAGTCTCAAAGTCCAGACTTTCTTACAGTAAGAACAGTACAGAGATGTCAAAACAAGAATTTTGATGTGTTTTTATGTGGAGCAACTTGGTACTCTCACTGGTCAAAGTGGTGGCTTTCAATTTGCTCAGAGCTGGAACTGGGGTACCTAGATGACTCGACTGGTTACAAATTAGGCATTTTCATTGTTAAATTGTGGCTGAGCCAAGAAGACAAGGAATTATACTTAAAAGTGATATTTAGGAATCTAGTCCCTTTGAAGACAGAGGCCCTTGGCTTTGTAAAGTATATCCTTCATGTTATATACATTTCTTAAGTCTACTAATTCAAACATCATTTAAACTTACCAAATCTCTACAAATAAAATCATCCAGACAGACTGCCAATTATTAATTAATATCTTCTTGGTTATATTTATTGCAAGAACAATCCCTTGCATGATTTTGTGCCAATTCGTGTTCTCCCAAACAGATCAGAGTTATCATTTGACAGATAGGAACTATTCCCAATGGACAGTTTGCATATAGCCAGCCTGTTTTGGAAGCTTAGAGTTCTTATAATATGGCCCTGGGCCTTAATGTCAGAAAACAGTCCACACATCTTTAATTTGCTCGTATAAATGTAGCTAATGAATGCAAATGAGTTACACAGATTAACTGCCAATTGAATTACAGGATTAGTTTCATGGCATTGTGGCCATGCCTTTAATATATGCAGACCACAATGGTGCAATGGATCTTTGTTGTATAGCAGCTGCTGTAAATTCTGGCAGTCCTCCCAGACCTTTGGTCCACATTCCCTTCTCTTCTTTGCACCACACCTTCTGCTTTTGATCCTTCTTGTAGAATGTACTATCTGCAAAGAGTCATCCTACAAGGAGTGGCTAGCAGTTGAATTTTCCAGACTAGAATTAGGTTTACAAGGATTATTATATCTCAGTGGTGCAGGTATACAGTGGAATTAGTAAAGGACCAACATGAGTAAGCTGATTAACTAGTCTAAAGTACTGGGAGAAACCAATACCCATAATAAGGCCCAAAATTACAATCTTCCCAAAATGAAGCAACTGGGAGATGATGCGTACTCCCACCCTAAAAATTACTCTTTTTATATAAGACCAATACTTGGCCACTTTGAAGTGCACAGTGGTCTTGTGACCTCAGTTTTATCATGGCTAGTAGGAAAAAAAAAAGTGATGAATTTTATAGTTTTACTGATGTTACCAAAATTTCCTGGTAGGCCAATATGACACCATACATAAAAACAGATTCTTAAAGCACAAAACCATCCTACCTTGGAAGATCCTTTACTATACTTTTTCCCTGCCAGTTTCAGTATTTGATTGATAATGTTGCACTGGAATGCAGTGATTTGCTTTACATCGTAACCTCTGTAACATTCAGGCATCTGTTTTCCATATGCATTGCAGTAGTAGTGCAGAGACAGTTGTGGATCTGTTTTCTACAGAGAGAAATGGTCAGGGTCTATATTTAAGACCAGAATTCTAGGACTGTTCCTGAATCTTTGTCAAAATCTACTGTAAGTGGTGCTTGCAAAGGTAAGGTTTAATATAAGAAAATTAATTTCTCTGAGAATTGGTTATTGTTAGAGTTAACTCTGTGTCCATGTCTGTTGAAGCATATGTATATCAGTAAGCTTTTCTTTACCCCTTTGTAGATCTGTTTTGCAAAATATATTTTTCAGCAGATTTTTAATGTTATAATACTCTAGAATTAAAACAAGACTGTTTAAATCACATTTTCTTCACAGGAGGTAACCTGGTGCTAAGAATGAGCACTCAAATGATGTATTTAGTCACTATTCCTGTAAAATAGTTATGTGTTTAAATCAGCAAGTGTAAATTACATTTCTACTTTTAATTTATCTAGAGATTTAATTAGGTGCCTAACTATCTGCATTTACCCTGTACCCAGGGCTCAACTGTAGCAGTTGTTCTACCACCCAAAGACCCCTCCCCAGCTGAGAAGGGGAATCAGGGAAAAAAGGGAGAAGCCCCAAGGGTTGAAGTAGAAACAGATTTAATGAAATAACAAAACTAATACAATCACCAACATAAAGTGTACAAAGTTTATACTCAGCCTGGTCCTTGAGGTCAACAGCAGGAGCAGAAGGCAAAGAGGAAGGAGCCCCATGAAGAGGAACTCCACCTTCAGTGAGCTCCCTCCTTTTCTAATGAGCATGATGAAGCATTATGGGATACACCTGTGAGTCAGTGCCTTGAGTGGATCTCCCAGCTGACTGGGGCTGCTCATGGCTGCCTGCATGGCTGGGCTGGGGGGCTGCTCCTGGGAAACCAGGACACTAATATTAGATTTCTAACTGAACACAGTGGGAAAAGGAATGTCTTTTAGAAACTGGGAATTCTGTAAGGTAGGTGCTCTATCAATTATAATACCTGAATAAAACACAGAGGAGCAAATCTGCATTTTCATAACCTACCACCGTGAGGTAACTACATTAACCTAACGTGTATGCTGCTGTGAGTCCAAGCAATCCACAGATCAAAGCTGTGGCTCTCAGGAATTCTCCTGGGTACAACATGACTACAGTCAAGGCCAATCTGTTGGGTTTGCACACAGCATACAGAACCTCACTCACTTTGTTGTTTTAAGCTATTTGTTTCGCGGAGGTTTACATGAAACATGTGTTCAATGATATCACTGTAGATGCATATTTGGGTGGAACTACCAATCAGTGGTAATCATGGGGTTCAATATGCAACGTGGACCACTGACTGCATAACAGCTCTGTGTTTACATGATTGTTCCTTTACATCTAGAGGAATGAACTCGACACTCTAACAAACTAAACCGAGACATTTTCTGCTCTAAGAACCAAAATTTTCAGATTCACATTATTGAATAACTCCACAGTTAAAACAGAGCACATTCTTCAATGCACCATTGCAAGGTCAGTGTCATAAAAAAAGTCCTATTGCAGCTGCTTCTGCTAACAAACTTGATCTACAATAGAAGCAGTTCAAATCTCAGTTGTGTTGGCCCATTTACATGGCCTTTAGAGCAAAACAGTGACAGTAACCATTTCAACTCACCTAGCTTCAACTGCTCCATCATATCTCCTGTTACCCAGTCTAGAGAAGGCAAGAGAAGATGATGACCTCAGAGCAATAAATGTAGAATGTGTAAAAATGCTCTGAGGAGAGAAAGAAAAAAAATTAAATAAAGTCTTGTTAAATTAATATAACTGAGGTTATGAGAAAAAGTATTTTTCAGTATTTCTGTAGGTTTTTTTTATATTACCTGAAATATATCCTATGCCTACTCCTGGATTAGTCCCTATATATTTCTAGAATTAAATGTTATTATCATGTGAGACAAAAGAACAAATTACATTAAAAAACCCCAGATATCTGAGTAACTATTATAGGTGAGAATATGGACAATCTACTGCTAAATACACACAAAAAACCAAGGGGGGGATAAGGGTGAAGTGTTTTTACTTAACATTGCAGTAACAGAAAGAAGAGAATTTCAGAGCAGAGAATTATTTAAAATAGTTTAAAAACCAGTGAAGGCTATTCTATAAGAAACCTGTTCATCAAACAGGGATTTTATACATGCTTGTATATATGTAGTGTAGTGAGAACACAAGGGGAGGATTTTTAGACAACCTAAAAAGCCTGAAAGGCAAGAAAACATTGCCCTGCTTATACCACTTGGATAGCCATGTACTGTGAAAAGCATGCCACCTGCCCCAGTTATTTATGGAAGACTCCTGTAGTTGGTACAATAAAGGTGCCTTGAAAGAACAGGAAAATACTGCACTGATATAACAATAGGTTCTCCAAGTCTGATAGATTGCAATACTATGGGCAAGATTCCTGCATGCTTGTCAGTTCATGTCTGCCAGGGCTGTGAGTTTGGGCATTCCTAGACCATGTTAGGACATTTTCAACTAGTTGAGACAATTCAGTACACACCTTGATCTAGGCTTAACACTGATGAGTAAGCACGTTTAAGCCTTCTTTGATTAACTCATATATAAGTACACAAGGTGAGCTCTCAGTCCAGGCAAGGCATAAGAGAAGATATCTCTACAATCTCGTTTAGTTTAGTTATGGGACTGAACCAGCAAAAGACATTAGAAGACAAGTCTGAAGGCAGGGCTCATCAGCAGGCTGACATGGCAGCTAACTAGAAAAGTCCTGCATCAAATAAGGACAGTTTGTAAAAGTTTGGTTCTGGGCTGGCCACTAAATGGGTGACAGATGCTCTCTGTTAACCCCTCTCCCTTCCTGGACTGGGGAAGGGAAAGAAGAAAAAGAAGAAAGACTTAGAGATTGGAAAGAAACTAAAATAGCTTCAATGAAACACTAACAACAGACAGAAAAACCTCCCAGGTTTTTAGTGAGAGGTGTTAAGCTACTGAATCCACTGCCCTCTTCTGTTTCCTCTGATCAAATAATCTGTTTAAGAAAAATCACACTTTAAGAAGAAAATTACTGTGTTTATTCCAGGGCTCTCAAGACTATATCAATCAGAAATCATGGTGATTGACACTTTATACTAAAGAATTCTATAATGCATAGATGGCCTATATGAGGTTGAATCTATAATTTGGTATTTAGGAACTTTATCTAAAATTCAAGGTTTGGTCTGATTAGAAGAGTGATCTGGGTTTTATAAGATGTTCTAACCACAGCTTGGTTATTTGCTGTTCTCAGTTCTATCACTGTATCTTCCATAATTAAAGTAAGAAAGATATATCCTTCATCAAATATGACCCTTACTTGAAAAACATTTCAATTGACAAATTAGAATTCTTAGGTGGGAAAGAAGCTTTATTAAAAAAATATCAGCTGTGAATGAATGAGTACTTCAGACAAGTTGAACTCATAATATGTTAAATATGCAGAATATTCAAATATGTATCTCCAAGATGCAAGAAATTCCTCATAAGTTCAAATAAATATTTTAAAAATACCAGAAATTCTTCACAATAAAAATATTTGGAGTGGAGAAGCTTTATAATTTATATAAAGACATTGAAAACAGGTACTGCAGTTTGAAAAGCTTTTCCAGAAAGCAGCAGATTTCCTTATAACATTGCTACCTCTTTCAGAAACAAAGCAAGAACATAAGTAATGTGTTCTGTTCTCCATCACGTTATATAATCAGAATTCCAAATAGTTTTCTTTTGTGGTGAAATATAACAGAAACAATTGCCTATATTTGCTCTGCTAACAGGATAATATTACTGGAAGGTTGAAGCAAGAGGGGAGCCACTGAAATACTGTAACCACTGGGCTTGTGTGACGTTATGTGAAAACAGAGACAGATCAAGAGAAGTGATGAAAGGCTCAATTCAGTTTGGCAAGCAGTGGTTTTTCAATACACAATTAGGTATTTGCAGCCTAAGTGATCTGCTCTGCAGTTGTGCCCTTACGTGCACTTTCCCATGAGTCCCCTTTGTCATCTGTTCTGCCAGGAGCAGTGTATCGATTACTTGGTTTTCAGAGACAGAAGAAAACAAAAGAGACATCTAGGAGCTTAGGGTTTTTCTGCTGTTTAAGAAACAATTTTATGTGTAGGTTTAATATAAACCAAATTATTCAGGAGCGGTTTTTTTTTTCAGACTTTGTAAGGAAGTATAATTCAAAAGAGGGATACATGAAGAACTGTTTCATTTTATTCTTAAAAAAGTTTCCAGGGAGTTATTTCATTATAGTTTACCTGTAACAGTGTAGTTTAGCTGTCATCAGTGGCCCAAAGTAGCTGATTTCACACCTGTATTTCCTAGTGCAAATACATTTCCCAGGGCAATCATCATTAAATTATGTATCAGAAGTCAACCCAATCTTTTAACACACAGGTGCAAGTACAATAAAAGTAAATGACTCCAACATTATTACTTACATTCATACTACCATGAAAAGAGCAATTTTGAAAGACAAAAACCTCCTCAAGAATATATTTTTACTTTATGTCTCTTGGAATAATGGGAAAAAATAAACCTTTTCAAAATAACCCATTTTCAGTTTATGCCAAGTAAAGTATTAGCATAATGGAAAAGTTTCAAAAATGACCTTTGGGTACAAGCAAAGAGTTTGCTCTAATAGTGAACATCATCCCACTCTATTTAGCAAGATGATGAAGAGCAAGAAGATGAATGTATTATTATATGAACAAGTTCATATTTGTGGTCAGCAGATGAGGAAAAGCCTTCAGCAACATTGCATGCTCATCTTTAGACAAATTTGACCGAGATTTAAAAAGTATTAATAATAATTAAAACATTTGCTTGCTCTTCAGTGTATGGCTGAGTTTGCACTGAAAGCAGGTCACTGAATGCCTCGTTTCAGTTTTGTCACCTTTTGCACATAGTATCTTCTTGCCTGTTCAACATGAGCTTATTTCACCATCCCATCTGAGGGAGGCATATGAAAAAAAGGCCATGTACAAAGCCAACTACCAGGATATAGGGTTGGGATTTGTTTCTGTGGTCGCTACCTAGCTGTGGAAGTTCTTGGTTCCCTATGTGCTGTCTCTAAGCATCGGCTACTATCAGGAATAGGATCCAAAGCTAAATATAACTTTGGTCCAGTGTGGAACAGTTGCTATGATACGTATGTATTTATAAACACACGCACACATACATGCCTGTACAAGAAAGACATTTAAGAGAATATAGATAACATAAAAGAATATATGGGATATCTTGGGCAAATGTGTTCTTTTTGGCTCTTAAACCCCAAATGTGAGTGTAAGCTCAAAATCCACAAAAAGATGGAGGTTGCTTCTTGAGGAAAGAGTTTAGATTTAGATTTTTTGCAGAGCAAATTTAAAGTTCAAAAATGGACCCTTAAACTCTCTCCCAAACAGGAGAGAAACACAAGCAGCCAATTGCCTCAGAATTTCAGCTATTTCCTGATTAACATACTATGGACTAGCACAGCCAGTAGGAAATCTTTAACAGTGAGGGAGTTTCTCTCTTATTCATCAAAATCATTCCTGGAAGTCATTCTGCTCCCACAGAACCCCCAGGAAACCCAGGCAGAGCTCCATCAGAAACCTCTTTTCCAGGCATGACTTAGTGTTCTCTTAACAGCTGACCTACACGTTGGGTAAGTTGAGCTAGAACCCTCTGAGTTTGAGAACCAGTGCTGCCAGGTTTTCCTGAAATACACATTCCTTTCATCAAAAATGTTTTAAACTCTTCGAATGCATTTTTTTCAGCTGGATTTGATCCACATCTGCTCCCTGCCCATTGTTCCCTGCCACATTCTAGTCTTAGTTACTAAGTGCAACAACTGTCACTAACTTCCAAATTGAGCAGTGTCTGCACAGGTCCCTTGGAGTGTGCAACTTGCTCTGACCCCTCTCATTCGGGGTGCCACTGCCTGACACTCCTTTGCCCCTACACAGGAGTTTCCCTTTGGCCCTCCACGCTTGCTGTTTTTCTCTCTCTCAGCATCCCACTCTGCCCTCCCATTTTCCCAGCACAGTGCGTTCACTTTTCCCACTGCAAGGGTGCAATTTCCCCCTTCTTCCCCTGGTGCAGGGAGCCTCACCTGCTCCAGAGTGTAGCAGTTAGTACGATCATAATCTCTCTCCCTTTAACGTTTTATTTTTAAGTGAATACCAGATTTCTTTTTTCCATTTGTTAGGATTATTTTTGTTTTAAAAATAAATAGGAATACAGCTTTGCTCTCTGCTATACAGCACATATTTTTAACAAATTATATTACTGGTGGAAAATAAAGATTGCTAACTGGGGTGCTCTTTTCTTTGTTAGCTTTACCTCTATTAACCCAAGAAAACTGACAGCCCATGTAAGAAAGAGCATATTTGCACACTTCAGAAATGGATAAAATAATGGAAGCTGTGTCAAAGTGAGTCAGACACACTCTGGCAATACCATATAAGGATGACAGTGCATTAAGGAGGAAGGCTGAAGAGCCCTCTTGTGATGACTGCCCTGCTGGAGCTATACTGACACTCAAGATGAAGTTAAGAGCTTTGCACAGCACTTGGACAACTGAGAGCTATCCACTCAGGACTGAACTGGCTCAGACATGTCTAGTCCATGTTTCATAACATGGTGAAATATGCACCACCCATTTTCTCCCCTGTCCCTTTCACACAAGGCCAATGGTGGCTATCATGCCACAGTCAACTACCACCTCTGTCAAATGGCAGCTAAACTTTCTGGGGCTTTCCCCTCTCCCCTCTTTGCATTTTACTGTATTATTTACTGACCCTGGAACTTCATCAGGAGTTCAGCCACTCCCCAAAATGGCAGACTTGCATCCAAATCTTGTACTGCCAAGGGTCTGTTTCTCAGGCAAATAAATGTTTGCAACCGCCTTCCTTACTCTAAACAGCCCAAGCCTTTTTTAGACTTCATTGGAAACAGTTCTCAGCTGGTCATTAGTCCCACTGCTTCAGATGGAAAAGAGCTGAGGATTAGTTACATCTGGACCTGACTGTCTCTGTTAATGAAGCCAGTCACCTGTCAATCCTTTTAACAAGCAGTGAAAGGACTAAGCAGCTAAACAAGCTGGATCAAGTTGTTTGTCAACACTGAATGGGGAGGAAGAAATGAGGGAAACCAGTCCCTGTGCTTGTTTTTTAAAGATAAAAGAATTTTAAAGAGTTGCAGGCTTAAGGCAGGATAAATATGCAGAGTTGCAGTCACCAACTCATATTCCTGTGCACTAGAAGGGACTAATTATTCTAGGAATTAAAAGTATTTAAGTGATTCCTTCATGGTAGAAGTGATGTGTTTGTTTATAGTACCCTATGAAGCCATACTAAAACAAGATGTCCTAAATTACCAAACACTTCTGCAATCTTATCACAGAAATAAACACACACAGACAAACAGAGGGAGTGAGCATAAGTATATATAAGCTGAACAGTATTACATTTCCTAGCACATCTATGTTTTTATTTGCATTAATGAGTTTTCATATGCAGTTTGAGGACTTTAGGTTTTTTCCTATAATGAGTTTTGCAAAAATGCAAGGAAGACAAAGGTGTGTCTAGTCTTTTTATAAATTTTGTGTTCAAAAGTGACTAAGGCACTTCAGAAAAATTCTCCAATCAATTATGATTATTTTCTCTGTAGTACTTTGATAAAGATCACTTAATTTTATTTTACTAGCAGTTACCCTGTTGAACATAATTCTGCTCCTAATGAATACCACAGTTGAGCCACCTCCTTAGTCTTTTGAACTGTAAAGTAGAAAAAAAATGACAGCATTTTCTGGTACAATATTTTAGAATCCAAAATGTTATCAGTAAGGTACTACTACAAAATTTACTGCCTTGCATACTCTAAATCTGCAGCTGGAATAATTAACTCCAATTACAGCTTTAGTATATACTGGAGATCTACATTAAAAAATGTATAAGCATTCAAAGCTGTTTAATTTTAAGATCCATGCCTCTGTGTGTGTGTGAGAATATCTGGATCGATTTAAGCTTCCTATTACCCTGTTTATGCCACAAAATTTCCACTGCCATAACCACACTGGTAGAGCTGTGCCAATGAAGATCTCCAGTGCACACACACAGGACATGCCATGAGAATCCAAACATCAATGTAGTCACGTTGCTTTATGAACAACAACCAACCAGCAGCTTCTGTCAACAAAGACACAGGCACAGGCTTTGCTGGTACAGCTGTGACATCCATATGATACAGCCAAGTATTACAACGTGCATTTTCACATAGTTTTCTCTTTGCTTTTAGTGAAACTTCGTATTGAAGACTGCTCTCTCTCATAATTCTCATTAAAAACCAAATCCTGGCCCAGGGATCTCCAGTGGTAATAATGTTGTTGCACTACAAACAACTGCCTTTTTCAGTCACCAAAAGTCCTTAGTTGTTCAAATGACGTAGATCTAAGCAATTTCAGCACCAGGCAAATGAGTGGAAAATAAGCTTTATTCTTCCCTGGGAAGAAAATGTTGAAAAACAAACCACCTAAATAAATTGCAATTTATTTGCTCAGTTCTAATGCAAATTTGATGAAAACTGCTAATTGTCAGAGACTTTTATAATACCCTGACTCAAGTTTTCCTAACCAACTTTGCTTGCCACTGTCATTTCAAGCACTTGTTCTAATAAATACTTAAAGGTCACTCAAAGTTTGTGCTGTACTGCATTGTAGAACAGCAAAATGTCACAATAGCACCAGCTTTCTGGAGTTGCATGATGATATATTGGCACATCTCCACAAAAGTCAGTGGAACGATTCTAATTTATACCAGTTGATGATCTAGCTCACAGGGCTTAAATTGAAAGCAGATTTCACTTATGACTCTAATTAAACAAAAAGAGTCATAAATACCTGACAATTACAGTGGATTATTTTTCAAGCCAAAAATGCCACTGCCAGTTTGGCATATAGGCAATCTATTTCAGTGGCTAAAGCTCCAGGCCAGTGATTCCAACGCTCTGGAATCAAGATTATTATTTTCTACCCATAATTTTAATTCTTTTAAGAATACTTCTACACTTGCCATCTACACTTATTTTTTCCGTATAGTTTCACACTACTTTTTTTTCTTTGGATTCCCACAGATGCAATTCTGTGAGATAGACTTGAACAAATCAACATATGCCATAAGATATGCCATAGGACAACAGCCTTTGAACTGGAAGTACAGTGTAAGGATTTATTTGTTATCTTGAGCTCTCATTGTTTAAGTTATCCAAATTCAGTATCAAAGTTTCAGTTGTTATTTTATTTTTTTTCTCCAGAAGATCCTCTGAGCAGAGCATTTCTTGGGGTTATTAAAATATCTCCCTAAATAATTTTTTTGAGATTTTTTGTATTACGTTGTGTTTTGTTATACAAAAATTTCAAAAGACAAGTTTATGAAAACTTGGCTAGTATACCCACTCAGCTGAGCATCCACTGAGAACTGGTGGATCTTAAGCACATTGTCAAGTAAATGATACCTAAGATAAAAAAAAATACTGTAGGAAAGGTTTGGCTACCTTGCCTGGAGAAAATGCTACACAGTTTCAGCTTTTGTGTTGCTTCAAGATGCTCAGGGATTTTTCTCATTTTCTCACAAAATGCTTTGTTTCAGCCAGGATAATTTATCCAAACTTTGGCCAAGAAGTATAGGATCAGAAGTAATTTTTATATGCAAATTTGAGAGATTGCCAAATCTTGATATAATTCTTGATAACGACTACTAATTCTATTTCACCATCATCTGGTAAAGTGTTTTCATAATCAGTACATTTCACATTACCTGTGATTTACTTCTGAACACGTGCTTGAGCATTTATTATACACTTCACAAATACACAACCACTGTCATTACCTTGAAGCACACAGTTATTTGTGTGATGGATAAATTCTTGAATTGCAGGGCAAACTGTATTCGGTCTTCCTGAGGACTGGTAGATTGCTACCACACAGAGCTATAAGGTTCTGTTTCTATATACTTTGCAACAGTTATGACTAAAATGAGAATATCACCATAAAAAAAAGAGGATTAACATTTAAATAACTTGAAGTTGAATTTAAAAAGGAGTCCTATAAAAAGTGTTAAATTTATATGTTTTTCAAGATGTTTTTAGCTGTCTCCAGTTCTTCTAACTGATACAAACAGCTACCATCCAAACAGAAAATACAAACCAGTTTCAAAACTCTCATTTGGATTGCAAGGAACCAGGAACAAATACATGAATAAATAAATAAGTAAACTCACTAGGGTTCAGATTTTTTTTAACCCTTGTCCTTTTTCAAAGAGCTTAATTATTAAAAATAGTAAATCATGTCAGCCTGATTCTCCACGCAGTTCCATGGTTCACATTCTTAAGAACTACTCCGTGCCCATTTTCCTAAGAACACCACATCCTACTATGAACAACCTCATCTGTTAAGAGTTGTTTGCTGGCAGGAGATGCAATACTTCAATTTAGCAAAGTAACACAATGTGGAAAATTCAAGGGTCAATAAACTTAAATATGGGTGTGCTAATTTGTTCAAATTAATGGAATGTCCACTTCTTCCTTAAATATAATTCTGTTTTCATTCTAGTTCAAACATTTGTAGTCCTTTTTTTAGTGGGACTGTATATTCAATTGTTTGTCTTCATTGTTATGAAGGAGTGACTGAAGGATGAAAACTAATTGGCAGAATAATAGTGGAGTGAGAAAACTTTTCTTAATTCTATATATGTGGTTATGGGAAAATAGACAGCCTTTAGAGCTCATCTCTGTCTTTGTAGGGTTCCTTCCCACCTTAGAAACTACATATTCTGTTGTTCAGTATAGACACTTTTTAATATATTTTTTTCAGTAAATGACCTTCTCTTTAGTTTGTCTCCTGAATACTGTAAGGCAGTTCTGGCTAGTTTGCAGACTGGGTACAGTAGGCTCAAACATTTCATCTAATCCTGGAGAAGTAGTATTTGTTTACTCCTATTGTAAATTTCAATTTAAAGTAAACAGACCCAGAGTATTTACGTAATTATCTTTCAGCTCCTGATACAAATATTAAGGTGTCTGCAAATATCTTCTGCCATTTCTTGGTGCAAGGTTCCATCAGTTCACTTTGTGATACTCAATAGCACTCATGTAGCAACATAACAGGCAATATGGCTTGCCCAAAAATAGTAAGTCAGTTTTTTTTCTTTAAAGATCACTAAAATTAACATATTTATTTAAATAATTCAATAAATATTTAGGATTCAGCTTAGCACAAATGAGGCTGGTAGCTGTATAACTATTTTGTTACTACAGTAGAGGATTTGGATCAAGACTAAGTGTTTTCATATTGGTTGTATTGCAATGGATAAAATTTTACAGTTCCAGCAATGATATCAGCAAGCCATGTATCATAGAGTTTGGTCTTGTTTAGTTTTACATTTGTTGCCACATTCCTATATTAAATTAAAGTGATTAAATTCTAGCTTACCTTGCCATATCTTCTGTGCCCTACTCTTTGTTTTCATATTCTTAGTGAGAATGTACTATTTTCATCTAAAATTCAAGTTTCCATGAATTAATTTAAATGTAAAAAAACCCCAACAAACCAAACAACAACAAAACAAAACCTTGAACAATGGATTGACTGTTATGTTCCTATAGAAAAAGCTGTCTTTGCAAGAGAGTGTTATACATGTGTATGAATCTGGAAGCTGAAGAAAGTGTAATGCTAATTTGCAGTGAGTTTTACAGGGTATCCTATCAGTCTTAAAATTGAACAAGCTTGCAAAGTTTTTTATCTGCATGTTGTAAACTTATCTCTGAAATGGCTGAAGCTTATTTGGCTACATCCCCTTTTATCCAGCCCTTCATCACTATTTTTAACATGTTTAGAGCCTCATAGCTTGTGGAACCTGTGTTCTGACACAATCCTGCCAGCCATTGCTTCATTTTCTCTCCTATTTAGTTCCAAAAATAGAATCATGTGTGTCTGTAACATTCACTTTCATAAGTTTTTGGTTGTGCTTCAAAAATGTACATGAAGCAAATGTTTTAAAGCAGTACCAATTTAGGATTAGAAAGGAACAGAAGTTGGACTACAGATCTAATGTATTCATAAAGCTACATGAAAGTATTTCCAGAAATATATAAAAAGGTAAGAACAAAAAAAATCTCTACTTCCTCGTTCAGTGAAATTTTTCAGTACTTAAACTGTCTTTGGCATGTTTTCCACCACTAGAAACATTCAGTTTGGGATTCGAGGTGGAATTATATCCAGCATTCCATTTTTGCATTCAGAAATGAAAGAAAACTCTCTTCACTGGCCTTCCTGGTCATATATAGTATACAAGTGCTGAACTGGGTCCCTGAATTGAAAAACAGAAAGTATGTACAAAGGCTGGCACATATGCATCCATCCATTTGTACTATGAATCACAGAACACCATCTCAAATGGTGAGAAGAAAGTCTTTAATCAGACTGTGTGGTATCAACAAAGCAAAAATCTTTATCCAACTAAGAAACTTAGTAGCTAAACCAAGAATGTTGTCTTGAGCTGTGCAAAAAGTGGCACGATGGCAAATAACTAAAAAATGAAGTGATCTTTTTTGAAGGAACATTTTGTTTTGCTTCTACTTGCTTTTGTCCCGTTTTCTCTTGTCAAGAAGACAATCATGGACATGTGTTTTTAGATGTTCTAAGACTTCATTTACTAGTAGGAGTGGCATGTGGTTTATAGAAAAAGGAAGATAGATGCTTTTCAGATGTTGCTCTTACAATGCTATAAGATTATTTATTTTATCTTTGGTCCCTATGTCCTGTCTTTAGCCTCTTGAGTGTATACACTGAAGCCAGATATTTGTCCCCAGAATTATTTTTTCCTCAGGTTTAGCCAAAGTCAAAGCAGAAGGATATGCATCATATAAGATATGTGGAACAGGTAATTTTTGTAGAACAAACTTGAGCTAAAATAAAAGGTTTTCTCTTTTCCATATAGATCAAATCAAAATGAATCCTCTAAATATCTCCAGAAATTATTAAAGAAAAGGTCTCAGGAACTAATGCACTTCTTTGTTATCTGCGCATGAAAAGGTAACAGAAGCCTGTCTCAAAATATTTCTGGTATTTTTGCCAGATCAGTAAATATAATATGTGGTAGAGTAAAAGTGTAACACCACAGCTGATTCACTGAATTTCTGCCTGTGTTTATAGCCACACAAGCAACATTTACATTTAAGCTGAGAAAATAATAGGTAACGTTCATATAATCTACAGATAACTAAACTGCCCTGTGACCAACCAACCAAAACCCCAAACTCACTAAAAATTAGTAGGCTACAAACTCATTCCCTACCAGATGGTCTCTAAAGCACTCTCTTAAATCAGACAGCCTCACTAGAAGTTTTAAATAAATAAATAAATAAATAAATTAAAAAGAAACAATAGAAAACAGAAAAAAGAGGAATAGGTTAAAAAAAAAGAAAAGAAAAGGAAAAAACCCACCAAACTAAATAAGCACAAAGAAAAAAAAAAAAAAGAAAAATAAAACAGAAAGTTGAAAAAATTAAGAGAATTTTTTTTTTTAAAAAATGAAAAAATGAAGAAAGGTCATGTATAGTTCAACAAATATGATTTGTGGGAGTGGTGGGAATACAAGAAAAATTCCTATATGTGAATTCTGAAATTCACAAAAGTCATGTCTCTGATACAAGATTGAAAGTGACTTTCTTATTAACAGCTATGCACCTGAAGCATCCTAGTAGCTTTCTCTTCTTAACTACTTACCATGTTAAATTTTCTTTTCCTTGTGGCTAATTCAGAATTTCCTTAATTCTGGTTAGAACAACATCAGCCAATACAACAAAAAAAATGTTTCTTTTCCTCTCTGAACTCTTATATTATTTTATATATCCTCTGATAACAACAATGAATCTACAATAGTATTTTAAAAATGACTGAGACTTGTCACTGCATTTTTTGGCAAACAGTTCCTTATTAAGTAGCTACACATGGTTACAAAGCAGCGTTCACATTGTTTTCAATCTCTTGCAAAGGACATTTGTATTCTATCAGCACAGTGTCTGGAAAAGATAAAACTCAAAATGTAATAAATACTTTCTCATGTTTAGATACTTCTCAGCTAAAATTACAATAATGACTCCTGACTGATTAAACTATCAGCAGAGAGACAACCAGATGAAACTCAGATGTCATGTCAGCTGGGAAACTGGTCTGGCTTCTGCTGAAGTCTATGGAAGCTTTAGTACAATCTGCATGACAGTAATACATTAAAATAAAAATAATTTAAAGTCTAGAACTATAAAACCATAATCTGATAAAGCATGAAAGTGAATTAAGTTTGTCCTATCCTTTATCTGTCTTTATCCTTTAACTATCTTTACTGACAAGAAAGGTTATGTGAAAGAAATGTCAGATGAGGTTGCAGAACAAGAAAATTGACATGATGCTTAAAAGGACCATCTGGTCCATAGAGTTCATGACATGAATGTTCTGTCTGGTGACCGTCTCAAGTCCTTTGATTACATCAGCTTTCATATAAGGAAAAAGACGAAGTGTTTCTGCCTTATAGTTGAAAGAGAAAAATAAATATCTTGGGGCAGTATCGAACAACATACCAAAGGAATCCAAAATATCTGAAAACAAATAAAGAAGTTTGGACTTGTCCAAGCTGAACTCAAACCACTGTTTGGCCCAAGGTCTCTCTTTAGCACAGGTGCTCCTTATAAAGCCAACTGCCTCCTACAATTCTTGATACATCTTTATTCAATTCCCTAGCAGTAGCTTTATAACTTTTGCTTAACAAAGTGCTATCTTCTCACTTTTACAGCAGGGAAAATTGACTTAAAGATGAAGCTGAAAATCACAACTGAGAAGCTATTCCTTCTTGAAAGGAATATGTGGATCTAAGTTGGCTTTGGCTTTCCAGCTCCTTAGCATGATCACTAAATTCCTGGGGAAACTAGCTTAACTAGTTATTTGTCTAGTTCTGGCTTATGACAATTCAGTGACACATGGATTTGGCAGCAATGGGCACTTCCTGAGTTCACTTAACTGCTTCACAAAAGCAGATTGATACACTAAACAGTTGTTTCTAAACTCACTGTTTGATTCCAGTACTCTATATTCTCCTTCCTCTGGACTCAAGACTTATCATAAGTGATTCAATGATCATGTGCAAGCCTTGTAGAACTGTCATGCAAGATTTGCCAATTCTTTAATTAGGTCCAACAAAGGAACACCCAGGTGGATTTGGTTTCTCAGTGTCTTCTGTTCAATAGGATTATGCTGTTAACATTCTTAGAAGGCAGAAAGATCTCTCACTTTCTTCTACTTGATCACTCAGTAACAGGAGTTGTGTCCATAGTCCTGAGAAGTACCTTAAAAGACCATTCAATCCAGTGGTTTAAAACTGCAGACTCCTATGAATTTTCCAGTATTGGTATGGACCTTGATATAGTGAACTTAAACCTGCTGGTATTATTGCTGGCGTGCTCAGTTCTTCCTCTGAAAGAAGGCTCACGAATAAAAATCATCATCTATTGCAGCTCCAGCCCCTTTTTAAGTCAAAAAGTACAATTATGATGTTTGGTGCAAACAATGTTAACATTCATTTTATATTTCACGCGGAAACTTCATACCTCCCACTACTTCAAACACAATAGGCCATAGCACCTGCTTTTTTAAAATAACACAACATCAGAAATTCTGTGACAAATCTGAAAATTCCTGCCTTATACAGAGCCTCTCCTCAAACAAAACCTGCTTTTCACCTGTGATTGCAAGTCAGTAATTATGATATCATGCAAGGAACACATAGCCTTGGAGACAAAATTACCACTGCCTTACCAGCAGCTGCAGTTTTTTCAGTGAATGAAAACTCTGACTGCATTCACACTTTTAACAGGAAAAAACGCACAAAATTTCTGCTGTAAAATTTATAATTGAAGCATGCCACACTATAAACTGTGCATATGTTATGTATGAACTACTGTGTGCTCTGCTAGCATGATTTTTCTTTTAAACACAAAGAATAAAGTTCAAAGTTGGAACAGCTTTCACAACATGACATGCCATGAACTCAGTTAAAGGAATTACTTGTCTGCTTTACAATGTGCACAATGTGTTAGACTGCAACTGGAAAGGATTACCCAGAAAAACACAGACAAATAATAAAATGCATTAACCTAATTCTTGTGGGAGAGGCATAGTGTTTAAATATTAACTTGAGTCAACAGGAAAGCTGAGACTTGCAAAATTCTGGAAAGAGCCACACAACCGATCTCAACAACTCCCACAGTCCACCTGCTCCTCTACTTCAGCCTTTGAAAAATAGATTGCATAAATCTGAAAGGATAATTAAAAATCCAGTTGCATCAGGTTTGGGCACAGCAAGACAACTAATTATCATGACGTCCCCATCTGCTGATCTAGCCCACAACTCTTCTCAACTTGGCATTGCCTCCAGTCAGTAAGAAGGAAAAAAAGACTATCATGTGTAAGTGCACTTTTTGCTAAGTTGGGAGGTAGGGGAAAGTCCATTTTGCATTTACCAAAATCTTATATATGTTGCCGTGCCACAGAATGCAGAAAATACTTCTAAGTAACCCCAATAGCAATCAAGTCAACACAGGAGCTTTTTTCTATCTTAACGTGCCTGAAGCTGCCCAAAAGCACTAATTCTTCCAGCCAGCTTTCTGTGATGCTGTTTCAGTTCAGCTTCTGCAGGAAAAGCATTGCTATCACGTACATACAGCTCCTTAGCACCATTCTGGCAACTGACATATGGTATTTCTTCATACAGCCACTATTTATGATCTGCAAGGTGTGCTTAGAAATGATGAAGTTCTGATTACACTTAAGTGATTCCATGTGTATTATGGGAAGCAGCAGTGGGATAGCAAGGTGCCATTCAACTAATAAGCTCAGCTCTCTAAGCACCAGGAGTTTCGCTTTCATTGATGGTCTAAGGTCTGTTCCAACCAAAACTATTCTATGATTCTGTGGTTCTATTATTGACCAGCAAACCTACAGAAAACTTAGGAGACTGGGGATGGAAATTATGTAAATGTATGTTTGAAAGTAAGTTTGAATTTTGTTCATCTTTTCATCATACATGCAAGAGAGGAGCTAAAAGAAATACAGGAATAAGGGAAAAATAATGGTTTTTTAAAGAGAAGTAGGGAAACCTATGTTCATATCAATATTATTTAGTCTCTTTCATTACAAACCACGCAGTAAAAGTCTTCACAAGCTTTAAAATGAGGTGTTTCTCATTGAAAGTGTGGATCTTGATGATGTAAAGAATAAATATGAAACTCCTAGCTTCAAGAGCATTATTTACTCTTACTCCAACACTAACTACTCAGTATGCAAAAAGTATTCTTAAGATCTTTTCTGTTATCTGTAGAGTCTGCACTATATATTAGACATAGGTATAGGAAAGCAGTCTTTGACTCACAATTGAGATATATTTCACTTCTCATTTTAATCTAACGTTGAGATTTGGGTCTGGGCTGGCCACTAAACAGACGACAGATGCTCTGTTAACCCCTCTCCCTTCCCAGACAGGAGAGGGGAAAGAAAAGGAAGAGAGACTTACAGGTTGGGAAAAAACTAAAACAATTTTAATGAAACAATAACAATAAAAAGAAAAGGTGCTGAATTGACTAAAATTTAAAACCACCTTTCTTCTGTGTCTACAAAAAGAACACACAGGGACTGGTTTAGGTGCAGATGTCTGCATTGCACGTATCTAAAATTAGAGTGATGAACTTAGGAGGCTCACTCTCTTGCCTCAGTTGTTGTATATAGACATCAGGATATGGCACATATTCAAGAAAATTATGCTGGGTGACATTGTTCCATGCTGGAAAACTATGTCCCAATGTCTACACAGGCAAAAGAATATTACTTTCAACAGTGAGTGAAGTACAATCCCAATTGCATTACAGTTTATATTTGTCTTGAAAGGTCACTGCTTTCGATATTGTACATCTTTTCATACAAAGCTTCCTCCAAAATATCTGCAAGTCAATTAATCCACGTCCTACTTAAACATTGAACTACCTTGTTACCCACACTGGAAAAGAAAAGGCCTTAGTAAAGGCCTTAAATTTTTTCTACACATCCCACCTCTGCATGCCAGCAGATGGGAACTCGATTTTACAGCTCTCACCCTGCACAGAGCCCATTCCATACTGCAACATCCACACTGTAATCCCAGCAATGATCCCGTGCTTCCACTTTTGGTGGGCCACAGGTGTAAGAGTCCAGTGTTACCCTGTCCTTACTTGTCTTTACGTTTTTCCAAAGGGACCTAAACCTCTTGCAAATATATGACAAACTTTATTAGCTTTAAAGCTGCTAAGAATTTGTAAATTTAGTGTGATATTGAACATGGTCACACAAAGTAAAATTACAAACACCGGAAATAAAGTATTAGAATAAAAGAAAAAGAAACACCACTGCTCTGTGGGGGACAACAAAAAAAAAAAAAAAAAAAAAAAAGAAAAAACCCACAAGCATTTTATTTTGGCTGTTCAGACATTTCTGTAGCAAAAAAACCCAACAACCCAACACTGTGGCTAGAGAGAAATAGCTAAATTTGCAAAAAGAGTTAATAATCACAAAATAATGCCATCAGTATTTTCAACAAGAAATGTAATTTAGCAGTAGATGACATGAAATGCCCAAATTGCAGAAGCTGTTGCTCAATTTTACATGTTCTTCATACACTATAACATCTCCAACCTTAGCCACTTCATACAGCCTACAGGATACTTACTGAGAAAATTTGTATTTATATATTGGGAAATACCATTTTTGTTATCAAATAAGTAGTAAAAAAGTATGTCATAAAAAACCCCAAAACAATCAGACAGACACAAATACTGTCTGCACAGTCTATTGCTATGCTGACTAATCCACAAAATACATGACCAAACCAAAAACCACTCATATTACTTCCCTCTTCTGCCTTTATTTGCAAACAAAGTCCCCTGGATGCGACCTTCTGGTACGCTGGCACATCACCAAGAACTTTGCATGTCATTTTGTCAGTCAGTCATGCTCACGTATCACAATCTCAGAACTGGATGTGCTTCAAGGTTTTCTGAATTTGTTCATTTCCCATAGCCTGCTTTCTTTACCACTACATACTGATCTTGCCTAATTACTAGATCTTGCATTTCTGGCTCCCTGTTAATACAAGCTTATTTGAATCTTATTCAACTTGTATGCTAAGACATGCTGCTGTAGGGGAAAAAAAAAAAAGAAAAATGTCCAAAAACTGGGCATAGTATTCCAGATGTGGTCTAATGAATGGCAAGTTAAGAGGAATAATCACTTCCCTTGATCTGTGGAGGATGCTGATGTTGATAAAATGTGGGAAGTTGCCTTCATTGCTGACAAAATGCATGGCTGAGTTGGTCTGGCCTGCTATCCACCAGGTCCTTCCCAGCAGAGCTGACCTGGCCAGTCACCTATTAGCACCACAGAGCTAGTTTCCATTTTGGCACTTGCATGTGCACACAGACATACGTAGTGCCTGCCAGAAAACTGCCCCAACAGTCTCTTGGTCAATAAAAACCCCCAAAATATATTTTGTGGCCCTAACTTATTTAGCTAATTACTTACAAGGAATATTTTTTTTTAATTAATTATTATTTTACTATAATTTAATGATTATACCACAAATCATATCTGGTGTTTCTTGTCAAATTAAGACCAGGAAACAGAAAGAAAAAGCATTTTAATAAAAAAGAGCACTTCTAGGAAGAGAACATTCTAACATTACATACAAGGATGATAACTACTGGAGAAGGCTAATATTAATTTTACTGAAAACTAAAATGGGCCAGACACAGATATAATGGATACTTTGGCAGGCCAAGTGCAGTCCTACAGTCCTCTGTGGGATCAGTCTGTACCTGAAGGTTGTATGTCAACAGTTACAACATTTTTAAGCAAGTCACTCCTAATTTCCTAAAATGTAAAACTATCTGTTTTCAGACCGTTTTGCAGAAATTACATTTTTGTTTGTGTTTTCCTTAATTGACCAGTTTGGGAAAATCTAATAAACACAGAAATTTTAATAGTTAAGGATTCAATTTTTTCCTCGATCACTGCTAACAAAACAGCTTCCTTGAAAGAGGGCACATGGGTGTTCCTCAGTCAGTACTTTTTTTAATTGTTTTGTAAGGATTCCTGGTGTTCTTTTGTAAGGATTCCTGATATTCTGGTTCTTAATACTTTGTTGCTCTTTGATTTTTGTGTTGGCTCACCCTAACCCTAATTAACTGCTTACTTAATTCTTTGCTTTCAGAAGAGGAAACACATTGCAGATAAACTGTAAGCAGAAATACAGCACATTCATTTATTACATCTAAAGCATCACCACTGAGTGCTGTTAAACAGCTGATGGATTAAGGGTATGTATTATTACATCCATATTCTTGTCTGATTTCAACCTTAGTCATCTCACCTGATACACCATGAAGGAAAAGAAACTCGGTGCACAACGCAATCAACAGGCAGGTAAAAGACCAATAGATTGACCAACAAGATTTCAAGAAAGTAGGTTTAAACAAGCAAATCTGATTTCATATTCTGATGGGATTATAGATTCGTGTGACAAAGATTAAGAAAGTGGATGTGACACCTCTAGATTTTGTAAAGGTCTTCGATTTAATGCCACATGGTATTTGGATTAAAAGCAAATAATAATGAAGAATATCTGAAATAGTTGAATAAATTTCAAGAGAACCCAAAAATTACACAGCAAAGCTAAATGGAGAGCAAATGTAATATTTTTAGTGGGACTAGTGGAGTAGAAAAATGCAAGTAAACGTTTTTATTCAGGGGTGACAGCATGAATATGAATAGTCTTTCTAGTAAACTTTCTAGATAACATACAGTAGTAAATCAGCAAAGAATGTGTGACGCAGGCTAAATATACCATTTTTTTTTGTTGTTGACTTAATGAATAAGACTGTCTAAAAAGAATGTATTTTAGAGCAACTAAGTTGGAAATCTTAAAAATAACACACTTCCAACTCTATCGAAAGATTTCTTGGCTGTCAACAGTAAGAAATCCCATATTTAATGCTGTCTTCAGCAGATCAGGACATCTCCAATGTGTAGAGAAGGATCTTATCTACACCTAAAGCTGGAATGCTATGTAAACATTACAGAAAGCATTTTCTCTCAGCCTTTAATATGAATAGGACCAGCATCCAAGTGCAGGTCCTGCACTGGGGCCAGGGCAATCCCCAGTATCACTACAGGCTGGGGGATGAAGGGATTGAAAGCAGCCCTGAGGAGGAGGACTTGGGGGTACTGGTGGATGAAAAGCTGGACATGAGCTGGCAATGTGCACTTGCAGCCCAGAAAGCCAACTGTGTCCTGGGCTGCATCAAAAGCAGCGTGGCCAGCAGATTGAAGGAGGTGATTCTGCCCCCCTGCTCTCGTGAGACACCGTGTGGAGTACTGTGTCCAGCTCTGGAGTCCTCAGCAGAGGAAAGAGATGGATCTGTTGGAGCAGGTTCAGGAGGGACACAAAAATTTCCTGGAGAAGAGAAGGCTCTGAGGAGACCTTATTGTGGCCTTTCAGTAATTAAAGGGGGCTTATAGGATAGATGGGGACAAACTTTTTTGTAAGGCCTGTTGTGATAGTAGAAGGAGTAATGGTTTTAAACTAAAAGAGAATAGATTCAGCCTAGATAAGGAAGAAATTTTTTTAAATGAGGGTGGTGAAACACTGGAACAGTTTGCTCAGAGAGGCGATAGAACCCTCATTCCTAGAAGCATTCAAGGTCAAACTGGATGGGGCTCTGAGCAACCTGATCTTGTAGACAGTCATAGAACAGCCTTGGTTGGAAGAGACCTCTAAGATCACCCAGTCCAACCATTAACCCAGCACTGCCAAGTCACCACTACCCCATGTCCCTCAGCACCTCATCTCCACAGCTCTGAAATCCCTCCAGGGATGGGGACTCCCTCACTGCCCTGGGCAGCCTGTTCTAATGCCTGAAAACCCTTTCAGTGAAAATTTTTTTCCTACTATCCAATCTAACCCTCCCCTGGCACAACTTGAGGCCATTACCCCTTGTCCTGTCACTGTTACCTGGGAGAAGAGATCGACCCCCCCCTCACTACCCCCTCCTTTCAGGGAGCTGTAGAGAGCAATGAGGTCTCCCCTCAGCCTCCTCTGCTCCACACTGAACCCCCCAGTTCCCTCAGCCACTCCCCATCACACTTGTGTACAGAAATGAATTTTACATATAGAAGGGGATAAACATTAATATTTATCTTGAGGCATTTTCTTTTCCTCCTTACACCTGCAGAGACCCATACTATAAGACAAGTTAGTAAAATCAATTTTACCAAAATCTGTCAGATGTTCTGTGTGAGTGAAAAAGCAACAGGGAGTAGTTGTCATCTGCTGAATGCAGATCAGAAGAAATCATCTCCCAAGTGTGGACAGGACTAGAACTCTGAACGTTATAACAAAGAGAAAATTGCATTGTTCAGCCCTCCCAGAGATATCAGTACTGATGCTGGCAAACAGGGAGAGATGCTGACAAAAGCCTTCCCCCAGATGGTACAAATTTACAGAAGGTTGAGCTATTTTTGGAGAGTTCCCAAACACATTGCTTCGGCATATTGTGACTTGTCAAATGCATACCTTGTTTCTTCTCTATCTTTCCGTGGTGTTCAAAGCAGCAGATGACTGGAATAAATTAGAGCTCATTAAATAATATTTGTTGGTCTGTTTGATTGGGGAAATCATATTGAAAGTTACAATTAGGACCAGTATTTTAGCCTTAAAAATGAATGAGTCGAGAACTTTGTCTTTCGTTAGGTTAAATATTAACACCTCTGCAATTAGCAGCAAATGGCCCAGAATTAAATCCTGATCTGAGTTTAGAGATTGGCCATTGCTTCTCCAGTTAATCTTTATACACTTTTATTTCTCTATCAAGGTTTTAAATTCTGTTCTTTCCTGCTTATAAATACAGTATTTTGTACATAGCACTACGGATTTTGAGACTGGATTCTGGCTTTTCTACTACTTTATAGGATTTTTTGAAAGAGTACATAATACATAAATATGTACTCTATTTAGTACATATATATATATATGTACTATATAGTGCTCTATAGTACATAAAAATGTTTGGAAGAGAACACATGTTTTCCACTACTTCCAAGTCACTTTACAGTTCCTAACCCTTGAATCAATGCACATTCAATTCCAAAGCAATTTTTCTTTACATACTTTACATTTTTTCAGAGAAAAAATGTGATTATGCTATTTCTGGTATTTTTTTCATTGATAAAGCAATCCATACTCAAGAAGAAATCAATCATCAAAACAATTTTGTTTTATAATTGGCTTGATTTTTAAAGGGTTGAGCCAAAACCATATAAAACCCCAGCCTTTCACAGGTATCCAGGTACACATCAGGGTGCCCAATACAAGACATTTCTTTCAAAAAAATGTAATGAAAGAGCCCAATGACAAACTCAAAACTGTTTGTTTATATGCTATATATCCAATAATTGTGAACTCAAGCAGTACACATATATATTATAGAATAATATCTATATCAATAACTCTTCAGTCTTCCAAGAAACGTGAATTGAATTGCATGGCCTTCCTTTAGTTCATTTTGGTAGTTCTGTGAATGTTTTAAATTCCCAGCTTGATCAATGAGATCAAAAAAGTTTATCTGTATAAAACTCAAAGCTTAAGTAATCAGAACTATCAACTACAGCCATAGTCCGAGTTAAAAAATGCACAAATATTTGACATATATCTTATTTATTGAATAGCTACAGCAAACAAACTACAGGCTTCTCTTTAAAACTGGCAACACTCTAAATCATTTAAAAGTCCTAGTGAAAGTTGTATTACTTTACTTCTTGCACATTCCTCAAAAGACTGAGATCAGTAAAAATATGCTTTGATTATAAAATGCAAATCTTAAGAACCTAAATATTGTGTTCCATGCCATTAGCAATGTATGATTAAAAATTAATTCCATAAGCATTTATTATCTCAGAAAATACAGTCTTGAAAAAAGACATTCAATTTTTCACAGCTCTAGCATGGGGAAACTAGTTTGCTAAAGCTTTCTGGCTTAAAGAGATTGAGAAAATTTACAGTCCCACTGAAAGCTCTACAGCAGGGTAGTAAAAAAAAAAAGAAAAAAAAGAGTAATCACTCAGGCAACAGCAGAGCCTCCAGCACAATCTTTCTTTGACCTTTTTCCCAGTATTAGAGCTGTCACAGGATTCCCAGATGGTTCTAAATCTCAGTCCCTAATTGCAAGAAACAAGATGATCTAGACCCACAATACGCACATTACTACCTGCTTCTCCAAAATTAAGACCAATTACACTCAGAACTGATGATCCCCTGGGCAAACATGGTGGCAGACTGATGGGCCAACTTTGTCAGGGCAGCTTTCTAGCCCATCTCCTGTTTTCTATGGCAGATAGCTGCACGAATCCAGGAAAATGAAAGAACAGACGCACCCAGTGTGTCTTTCGAGTCTCACGGGGAAGACGTGGGTATTGAGAGTTACACAGGTCTTAAAAAACTGAACACGTAAAATGTTAGTGATGCATTCAAAACTGACATTTTAAGGGTCAGTTTTCAGAACACAGCTGCATTCAACGGAGAAGGAGTTAATCAGTTTTGTTCATGGGCTGTTCCATGTACTCATTTGTACCACAGGCAGCAGTTACTGCTGTTGGGGTGGCCATGCCGTCCCTTCCTATTCATGCTGGGGAAATTCATTCCGGCACACAAGCTTCCCACAAGGATACATACACCATTAGAAGCACTGTGTAAGACTTTAGTTTGTGGTTTAGAAGGACAACAGAGTGCCTTTGTGGGCCCCATGCAAGACGATGAATTCCATCCTGGATGGAAAACACATTTTTGAACAGAAGCATCTGCATTTCATACTGAGCTGGTAACAGAGTTTCTGTTAACTGCTTGGAAATACATAACTGGCACTGGCAGGCAAAATATAGAAGCCATAATAAAAACTGGCTATATATGCAAAAGATAGAAATAATTCCAAACACAAATAATAGCTGTTCCACATTATCATCACCTAGCACCGATTGACACTTACTGCCTCCCCCAACCTACAAATGTTTAAATTATCCTCAAGCTAACAGGAAACCTCTCTGTTTGAAGAGTATATCAGTCAAGGAGGAAAACGACCCACAGTAAGGCTGAACAGATCTCTTTTTTTTACTAAGTACATTTCTGACAGATTGAAGATACGAAGTAAATCATAGAATAATAGAGCAGCCTTGGCTGCAAAAAACATCCCAGGTCATCAAGTCCAACCGTTACCCCAGCACTGCCAAGTCACCACTACCCCATGTCCCTCAGCACCACATCTACACAGCTCTGAAATCCCTCCAGGGATGGGGACTGCCCCACTGCCCTGGGCAGCCTGGGCCAGTGCTTGACAACATCTTTGGTGATGAACTACAGCACTCGATCATGTCATTGTTTCACTGTATATTAATTCATTTAGTGCATTTACATAAATTAAGACAGGAAATGCATTACAAGGTAATGTTTTATGCTGCGAGATATCATGACTACGCAGGAAATTACAAGTGATACCATAAGGTACAGACTTGGAGTAAACTACTTGTCTACATTTAAGCCAGTACCCAGGGCTAAACTGCAGCAGTTCTACCACCCAATGCCCCCTCCCCAGCTAAGGAGGGGAATCAGGGAAAAAAAGAAGAAGGCCCAGGTTGAAGTAGAAACAGATTTAATGAAATAACAAAGGTAATACAACCACCAACATAAAGCGGATGAGGTTCTACTCACTCTGGTCCTTGAGGTCAGCAGCAGGAACAGAAGGTGAAGAGGGAGGAGCCCCGGGAAGAACTCCACCCTCAGTGAAATGCCTCCTTTTCTAACGAGCATGATGAAGCATTATGGGATACACCTGTGAGTCAGTGCCTTGAGTGGATCTCCCAGCTGACTGGGGCTGCTCATGGCTGCCTGCATGGCTGGGCCATGGGGCTGTGCTGGGGAACCAGGACAGTACTGTTATAAACTTTTCCCAGGATAATTTGTTAATGCCAAGACAGTGTTTTCTTTTAGCTGTGATGAAGAGAAGGGTGGTTTAGAAATCAGAGAGAACACAATGATTTTTCAGTTCTATATGCCTTCATGTTAGCAAACTAAAAAGCCTTGTAGGACACTCAGCTTTGAAGGTGGCAATATAAACCCTATTGTACCACCACAGTCTCAGTAGCAAGATGGTTGTCTGTGTTCCTTGTTTATTACCACTAAACTGTAAAAGTCAATGTTAGTAGCAAATTCTTTGTCTTAAACCATACAAATTTTCCCAAGTTTTTGGCTTTTACTAGCTTTCAGTTGCACAGTGTGAACTCAGGACAACGTCCCAGCAGCTTACTGGGGGACAGGCAGTTCTAACAGTGAAGCACATCACATCCCAGTTCTCACGTGAAACAATGTATTCAATTTTGTTGAAAAATTCCCATTTTATGGGAAACGGGAATATTTTACAGCTTCTGTCCAAAACTAAAGAAATTACCTGCAACAGTTTGCATTTCAGCAGAAGTCTCAAAAAGAGATTAGTTCTGCAGGAAATATTTGATGCTAAGAACTTAACATGAATAAGGAATTGGGAATTTATATGAAAGTCAGAATATACAAAGTTGTCATAAACCCAAATACTTTGCAGAAGATATTAACCTTTGAGGTTTAATTAATCTTTAACTATTGGGAACAAAATAATAACCTACTGAGGGCAGAAGTATCTCATATCTTCCTAGTGGATAATTTTTGCACCTTCTGGTTCTGTCTACCAAGAGACACTTGTTCTGGACAGATTTCGTTGTTAATCTATGTGGTAGTTTATATGTTTCTAAGAAAATAGTCTTCAAAACACCTTCCATGACACTAAATTCTTCAGTGATTTCAGTGGGAGCAAAACTAAACTCCAGGTCTTTTCTGTGTCAGCTTTCAGAGCAATTTATTTCCAAATTTAAATGAAATTTCTGTCTTTGAAGAAATGTAAACGCATGTAAGAAAAATATACAGAATGTATTTTGATATTGGGACTCTGGAGATGAATAGTTCTGTCTTTCAGCAACACGCACTTAAAGACCATATTAACCTGAAGTTAAGTTCTTAAAAGGTAATTAGGTGCAATAAGGCAACTTAAAACTTCAGTGAATCAGCTCAAAGAATTATGCCTTTCAATGACCTATGTAGCTGGCAGAAGCAGTCTCAGCTCAACTTCAGGCACTCTAGGTGACAGAAAATCAATCTCAGAACCCCTTGAATACCTTTCCAGCACTTTTAACAGGAATGTCTAAAAGCCAACATTTGTAAAAATGCCAGGCCACCAGTATGAGTGTACTCCTTAAGGAACAAAGCATGAGAGGTTCTTCATCTGCTATGCCAGTATAGAGATGGGGAGGTTCAGCTTAAATGTAAACTCCACCTAAGCCACCGCTGGTGTGAAATTCATGTACCACTACCTTTAGCAATTCTCACAATTGCTGTAATTTCTTTCCTTACTTTTGTCTTATATTCAGAGTCTTTCACTATTAAGATTTCACACTGCAAATTTCTGCACTGGAATCAGGGTAAGAGCCAAGCAACTGGGAAACTGCATGCTGGGCTTACAAGTCCATAAACTGTTTTGCCTGTTTTGCTTTCCTTTAAATTTGGAGTAACACTCAATTCACCACATGCTTTCTGACTGAAAAAGTATTAGCAGGAAAATTAGTACACACACAAATGATTTTGGAAGCAAGAGAGAAAGGATTTTTCAGAAGAAAAAAAAAAAACAAAAACATTTTATAACCTTTTTTTTTTTTTTTTTTTTGTACCAAAAGATCAGGAAACACTGCTTGGCTCTTCCTGATCAAAAGAGAGGGAGAGATACTGCCAAAACCTCCAAGGATTGCAAGGGTCAGCCTTTTCTAAGGTGAAGAGTTGCCTTTGAAGGCACTGTCACTGCAACAAATAGCTTACCCTTCAAGACTGCATGCAATATTGTCCTCCTCTTTTTACAAATGGGGAACAACTGAATGGAGCTGACAAATGGCAGCATTTACAAGTCTGGTACTAAGAAGTCAGACAATGAAAAATCTGAATTACCACAGGGGCAGAGCTTCCTAACATCACTGTGAGTAAACTTACTTGTTGCTCCCCCCTCTTTCCCCTTCGCATGTATACACTCTTCTCCAAACCCTGTTTGAAACCTCACCCATCAGATTTCATATCAATCTATATGATCTGTATGAGCTCAAACTTCAGGATCCTTATGCAAAAATTCAACCTAGCTGCCCATGGATACAATTTTTGCTTAAGTAGCTCTTGAAAAATTCATAGAAAAGCCTTGCAATAATGAAATTACAGTTCCTGGTCTTCTTGATTTTCTCCAAAGATCACTTAGAGCAATTCCTAACATGAAAAGGCATTAAAATACAGTTTTTCAGGAAAGCAGAATTCCTTTATGACCTCCACAGACAGTACGTAGTAGTAAGTGGTTTGTAGTCTTTGTTCTAACCTCTGCACAGACAAAAATTTCTATGACAACATCCGTAACTGTGAACAGTGTCTAGGACTCAAGGATCACATAATTATAGGTATGGCCACAAAGCTAACAAAATATATTTTGTCATTAAACCACAATGGTCTTTCAGAAGAGAATAACTTAGTTATTTAAAGAACCTAGAAAGGATTTTTTGTTAGATCATTCAGTCCCATCCAGAAGCTTCTGTCTTTCTGTCTATATTCCGTAGGCCTCTAACATAGCCCCACTCAGTTGTCTATTTTTATAGACTGAAAAACTTGAAGCTGCTTTTTTTTTTTTTTTTCTCATAAAGGACACATTCCATGGCTTTGATTTTCCTTGACACCATTTTCTGTACTGTTTCCACAGATGGAAGGATGGAGACCAGAAGTACTCCTGCAGCTTTCAAAGAGCAAATGCTGCATAAATTTATACTGTGGCATACTACTGCATTTCTATTTTGTTCTCTATTGCTTTTCTAGCAATTACTATCAGTTGGTTTTGGGCAGAGGGAGGGTCAGAGTTAATGAAAATAAGGTTGTCATGTAAGCTTCAGCCTCAAGGTTTCTATCACAAATCATAATAGCCAACTCATACTCCACCCTTGGAGTAAGTTCAAAACTGAGATAATTTCTACATGCAAATGGGAACATACCTTGCTTTACATTTGTCCATATTAAACTTTTCTCCATTTTATGATGCAATTGCTGAACATGGTGTTATCTCTCTGTAATGGTTGTTTAGTGCTTTGGGGAATACCAGTTAGGCTCTCAGAGGGATGTCTTCTGCCCATGAGCACATGAAGTGCTTTGAAATAATGCAGTATTTGTGAGATACTACTTCCCTTGCTGATTTTTGTGAGTTATATAATATTCCCGAGTCTTTTTTAATTAACAGTAAATCACATACTAACATAAACTCGAGCATCCTTTAGAAGAGTTTTCAATGTTGCCTGGATGTCAGACTTATGGATTTGCAATTTCCAACACTTTTCTTCACCACCCTTTAAAAACTGTTGTTACATTTTGCTACATTCTTGTCTTTTGGCATGGAGGATATCTTTGTTCCAGCTCTTGCCTGCCTCGTTTTTCTTAGAATTCTTGAGTTTCCTGTTCATTTGTCATTTCGCTCTATAAACTCATCTGTTACACCTCTGATTTGAAACTGATCTCCAATATACCCTTTAAGATTAGATCCAATGTCTGGGTCTTCCAAACTTCTTTATAATGAACATAGATACAAAATAGTTCTTTACTTTCTTTATCTCTGATGGCTTTTTGTTGTTCTGTAGGTCCTGTCAACTTTTTTCCTCCTAACATGTTTGAAAAGAATGGCTTGGTTTTCTTGCCTGTTGCAAGTACAAGGATTTAAATTCAACAAAGCATAGTATAGGATAGACTGATTGTTAAAATTCCTCACATTTGGCATATACAGAAACATTAACTGTCTTACCTCAAGTTTTTCAGTTTTCTAAGGAGAAAGAAGAAATAAGAAAAACTGTGTTTCTATTCTTACCCAGGGATGATCTAAGTAATATCTGTAACTCTTACATTTTGATTGCTTTACCATAATTTTAATCTGTGGATGTTTATAAAAGGGGAATAAAGATATTATCAGACCCAGAAACAGCTATGATGATCAGCTAGATTCTGGATTCTAAGGTGTGTCTTTCAAACAATATACTGTATGGTTTTAGAAGTGTTTTAAAGGTAAACTGCTTTTGTGTTAGTTTGAAAGCCAAATATAGTCCCTTCAGGTAGCTGCCCAAACTTGTTAACTTCTTTTCTTCTACATCTGGCAAAAAAGAAAAAGTGATTGGCATTTCACAAGGCAACATTAGACCAAAGACTATAAAAACAGCCACGTCATACACAAGCATGAGTCAATATGTACTCATTCCACAAGGTGTGACCTAAATATTCCTTTCTTTGGGCTATAGGCTCCATTTACTGTTTTCTTGAGTACACACCTGAGTACATCTGTCCAAGTGTACTATTTTTCTGGCAGGAGTGGGCAAAAAGGAGAACTCAGACCATCAAAGCTGGTATCCTTCAGAAGAGATACTGCTGGCTGACAGGGTCCAAGCAAGAGTCTTTCAGTGGGTAGTCCCAACAGGATACAAGGGGTTTGAAGAACATGAAATAAAAAGATTTGTTTTCCTCTGGAAACTTTACTCTCTTCTTTCCCCTAATTTAAAAAAAAAAACCAAAACAAAACAAAACAAAAAATATCTGTACTCGTAAGTGGGTTTTAGTAAGGCATCAGGTAGAGCAGCTTTAACTATGTGACATTATTGAATTATAATAAATTTATTAAGATATATTATCTTCAATTTCTGTTCATAACTTCAGACTCAGTTTAAGCATTCCCTATTCCTCTTAGTCACCCTTTTTTAATTTCAGGTGGGGTACTTGGTATTTGAGAGACAGTATTTGAATAATTTCAAAATATATCCCCTGGAGATATTCCTGAAACCAATAAAACACTGGTCTCAAGGATCCATTTCTATGCCAAATATAGCTTTATCAAATTTTACACCAAGTATCTAAAATTTCCATATGTGAAAATTTCCCTAAAATTGTTTTTTCCAGTTTTACTCATCGCAAAAATTCCTAATAACACGTTACATTAGTTTTACCCATTATGCTGTTTCCAAAGATTTTTTTTGATAATTTTTTGCAACCTCCTTTTTTTCAATACTGTAACAGAAAACATGAAAAAGGTTATAAAATTTTAAATTATTATTATTATTATTCCATCAAAAATACGTTCTTGTAGTTTGGGTTTTCTAACATCTATATTTCATACAGTTTGACCTTTTCTATGTAAGACTGAGCTCCACTGAGCAGGACCCATTCATCAGGACGAGGGAGTTGATGAGGCTTTCTGCAGGCAGCTGAAAGCAGCCTCGCAACTACAGGCCTTGGTCCTCATGGGGGATTTTAACTACCCCGATATCTGCTGGGAGACTTACACAGCCAGCCATTCACAGTCTAGGAGGTTCCTCCAGTGCATTGATGATAACTACTTAATGCAAATGGTGGATAAGCCGACTAGGAGAGGAGCGCTGCTGGATCTTGTACTTACCAACAAGGAGGGTCTTGTTGAAGCAGTGATGGTCGATGGCAGCCTCGGCTGCAGTGATCATGAGATGGTGGAGTTCAGGATCTTGTGTGGGAGGAATAGAGTACCAAGCAAGACCAGAACCCTGGACTTCCGCAGGGCCAACTTTAGCCTCCTTAATCAATTGTTAAGGGAAGTCCCATGGGACAGGGTGCTAGATGGTAAAGGGGCTCAAGATAGTTGGTCAACATTCAAGGACCACTTCTTGCAAGCTCAGGATCAGAGTGTCCCAATGGGTATGAAATCAAGTAAGGGAGCTAGGAGACCAGCATGGTTAAACAAGGAACTGCTGGGCAAACTTAGGTGGAAAAAAAGAATTTATGGATCATGGAAAGAGGGGCTAGTCACTTGGGAGGAATATAGGACAGTTGTCAGAGGATGTAGAAAGGCAATTAGGAAAGCTAAGGCCTCCTTAGAACTTAACCTTGCAAGCCAGGTCAAGGACAATAGAAAGGGCTTTTTCAAATACATAGCTAATAAAACAAACACTAGAGGCAATATAGGCCCACTGATGAATGAGGGGGGTGCCCTAGAGACAGAGGATATAAAGAAGGCAGAGGTGCTGAATGCCTTCTTTGCCTCTGTCTTTACTCCTGCAGGCTTTCCCCAGGAGCCCCTGATCCCTGTAGCCCCAGAAGAAGTCAGGATAAAGGAGGAGTTTGCCTTGGTAGATGAGGATTGGGTTAGGGATCAGTTGAGCAATCTGGATATCCATAAATCAATGGGACCAGATGGAATGCACCCAAGGGTGCTGAGGGAGCTGGCAGAGGTCATTGCTAGGCCACTCTCCATCATCTTTGGTAAGTCATGGAGAACAGGAGAGGTGCCTGAGGACTGGAGGATAGCAAATGTCACTCCAATCTATAAGAAGGGCAAGAAGGAGGACCCGGGTAACTATAGACCGGTCAGCCTCACCTCCATCCCTGGAAAGGTGATGGAACAGCTTGTTCTTGGCACGATCTCGAGGCACATCAAGGATGAGGGGGTCATTAAGAGCAGTCAACATGGTTTTACCAAGGGTAAGTCATGTTTGACCAACCTTATTGCCTTCTATGAGGAAATAACTAGGTGGATAGATGATGGTAGAGCGGTAGATGTGGTATATCTTGATTTCAGTAAAGCATTTGACACTGTCTCCCACAGCATCCTTGTAGATAAGCTGATAAAGTATGGGTTTGGTGATCAGGTAGTGAGGTGGATTATGAACTGGCTGAAGGGAAGAAGCCAGAGAGTTGTGGTTAATGGGACGGAGTCTAGTTGGAGGCCTGTGACTAGTGGAGTCCCTCAGGGGTCGGTACTGGGACCGGTGTTGTTTAATATCTTCATCAACGACTTGGATGAGGGTACAGAATGTATCCTCAGCAAGTTTGCTGATGATACCAAACTAGGAGGAATGGCTGACACACCAGAGGGTTGTGCTGCCATTCAACGAGACCTTGATAGGCTGGAGAGTTGGGCAGGGAGAAACTTAATGAATTTCAACAAGGACAAGTGTAGAGTTTTGCATCTGGGGAAGAACAACCCCATGTACCAGTACAGGTTGGGAGCTGACCTGCTGGAGAGCAGTGTAGGGGAAAGGGACCTGGGGGTCCTGGTGGACAGGAGGATGACCATGAGCCAGCAATGTGCCCTTGTGGCCAAGAAGGCCAATGGCATCCTGGGGTGTATTAGAAAGGGAGTGGTTAGTAGGTCAAGAGAGGTTCTCCTTCCCCTCTATTCTGCCTTGGTGAGGCCACACCTGGAGTATTGTGTCCAGTTCTGGGCCCCCCAGTTCAAGAAGGACAGGGAACTGCTCGAGAGAGTCCAGCGTAGAGCCACAAAGATGATGAAGGGAGTGGAACATCTCCCTTATGAGGAAAGGCTGAGGGAGCTGGGTCTCTTTAGCTTGGAGAAGAGGAGACTGAGGGGTGACCTCATTAATGTTTATAAATATGTAAAGGGTGCGTGTCATGAGGATGGAGCCAGGCTCTTCTCAGTGACATCCAGTGATAGGACAAGGGGCAATGGGTGTAAGCTGGAACATAGGAGGTTCCACATAAATGTGAGGAAGAATTTCTTCACAGTGAGGGTGACAGAACACTGGAACAGGCTGCCCAGAGAGGTTGTGGAGTCTCCTTCTCTGGAGACATTCAAAACCCGCCTGGACATGTTCCTGTGTGACCTGATCTAGGTATTCCTGCTCTGGCAGGGGGGTTGGACTAGATGATCTTTTAAGGTCCCTTCCAATCCCTAACATTCTGTGATTCTGTGATTCTGTGATTTGGCATTTCTGGAAATTGTACAGACACATCTGTAAATCAAAGAGGAACAGTTGGTGGTTTAGTTCAAGTATGGCACTGTAATAGCATGATAAATACTCTCATTAATGATTTAGTGCATTCTGTTGTTTAAAAATAGCCTCTTCCACACACATAGTAAACCAAAACTCCACATATTCCAAAAATATTCACTCAAAATACACGGCCATCTGAATCAGAAACACAAAATAAAGAAAAGAACAACTTGTTCAGGAGATGTAAACCACTCAGTAATGGTCTTTTCTTCTGGTTTCTTCACATTTTTCACTAAACTTCATGAGGCTTGGTCCTTCTGCTGATTTTATGTTTGTTTCTGGGCTGTTGGGTTTTTATTCTTTATTTTGACACAATGTTATTTATGAGAAGTTCAGTAGCTGAAAACAGAACTAATGAGAAAGTTTCAATGCAACTCCTGACTTGAAATTTTTGAATAAGTATACTCTGTGCAATAAAATATCAAATTGTTCAAAACAATTTTGATTATTAAGAAATTTTATGAACATTTTGTTAAAGCAGGGTTAAGATATTTGAAAGCAGCAAAGATCGTTTTAACAAAAACCGTATATTTAATTATTATAATGAAATGATGGCTTTCTTAGAAGGCTTTTTTCACCCTTGATACTAATCTGTGGAGATGGGACATTTCTACCTTTTGTTTCCAGTTGCTATGGGAAGGCAGCTGATATTTAGAATATGGCCACAGAACTAAACCTTAAGGGACATGGGGTAGTGGTGACTTGGCAGTGCTGGGTTAATGGTTGGACTGGGTGATCTTAGAGGTCTTTTCCAACCAAGGCTGTTCTATGATTCATTCCTTTCAGCTTTGCCATTGTACTATTTGAGGCGTATGTAATCTCGATCATTTTAATCTGAGAAAATGACATCACATCCATTGGCAGAAGATTTGCACAGGCCCATTGCAGCAAGACCATGTGTTTTTGCTGAGCCATCTGCTGAGAAGTGGATGCTGGAAAGTACTATGAAAAACTGTTTGCTGCAGAGGCTGCCCTTTGAATAATACCTGATACTGACAGCATAAGATCATGTCTTGTACATCTCATTAATCTTCATTTTAGTGTGGTAGAGAGAACTGAATAGATGCTCAATACTTTTCTTTTAAGTTTAAAAAGTACTATAAGTTAACTTTCTTCCTGTCTGGGTTATTGTACCACTAAGAACATTTCATTTGAGATACAACATGCACAGTGTAAGCAAAATGCTTTTCATACAGCATGTGATACCAGAGTGGTCTGAGCTTCACATGGAGAGAAAGATGTTTTTAAAGTGCTTTGAAATCCTTCTGGATGAAAACAGCTCTATTTAATTTAAGAAATTTATGATTATTATTATGCCTTTTTGGACCTGTTTTATCAAAAGAATAATGACAGTTACATGCTTGTTAAACTGCACATTGGAAAATTCAGTTATTGGAGACAGTATCACTCTGAAGAACAATCATTTATTAAGAATACTGGAACCCTTATAAAAGGATATATATTGCATTTCAGGTTTGGGAGCCCTATAAAACCTATAAAAGTCAGCAGGATTTGTTACTGTTTCAGTAGATGCATAACTGAACCCTTCCTCTGCCCACTTTGTTCTAAGGACTTCAAACTTCTTCTGACTTCTGAAATGATACACCTGGACAAGAAAGATGATCCAACCAACGTACACAAAAACTGGTTTTGTGGGAGAAGAGGTCTCTGTGTTTTTTGTTCATTGTTTTAGGCAGTTTGCCTTTTTATCACCTTACAGTAGAACCTAAGAACGGAAGTTCCTACAATAAAAAGAAGCATTCTAGAGACATCTTGTTGAATTTGTAGTGAAAGTCACAAAGAGAGCCTGAATTGACTGCAGGCCAACAGGTTTGAATATGCTTGCTCTTTTCAGGAGTCCATCTCCTTGCTCATTTTAGTTGACTTCTGCTTTCTGCTGGCTGACAAACTCTCCTTCTTCGCCTTCATGAATTTGGTGAGGAGCGAAAATAATAAACAGCCCAGTCCCTCGCTGGCTTTCCTACAGATACAAATGAAAACAAGTGTGGTTTTGTAGCAGCTGGCCTACAAAATTATTCCTCCTTTCCTCATTTCACCCTTTCTTGTCTTATAGCCCAGGATCATGCCCACACAATGCCCTTATCCAGGATTTCTTAATGTGCTAATCCCATTCACAGAGAACCACAGAAACTAAAAAGCATTTCCCAGTCTTGCTACAAACACAGTGGAGACTTTCAACACCTCACAGATACTAGGACCACATTTTAAGACACATATATGAAAAAGCTGGGCCTGACAGACCCTTAGAGATGAAAAGCAGTAGAAAAACAGCACTATGTAAGAAAGAAATGATCCTGAAAAGGATACAAATTCATCTTAACGGTTTGAATCTTTGAGAGCAATCCACAGACCAAAACAGAAAGCCAAACAAGTTTTTTCTAAACTTCCCTATTTACTCAGAAGATTCAAAGAATTTTCATAGGCACTTTAAAAGATTTGCTATACAAAATATGGCTCCAGTAAAAGAAGGGGAAAAATATCCCCTCGAAGTTTCCTGAAAGAAAAACTTTTCCTCACCAGTTCTATCAAATATTTCCTAAAGCCCTTCAAGGTAGTTAAACCTAACAACTGTTTTGCAGAATTATTGATGTGTGCCTTGTTCAAAACCTACTTGTTCTCTTTCTCAGACTTCTATGCATCATATACTAGCAATTGGGCATTACTTACATCTGATTCTGAAGTACTTTGGGAGGGGTCTGTATCTATCAGAGATATATATATATTATATCCTAATAAGAATATCATAACTGTAATAGGGAAATTGAAGCAGGAAAAATATTATCACAGCTTAAGAACAACCTGCTTTAAGTGAGCAATACCTCATGCAATTGTAAAAGCTTTAAAATTGGCCCAGGGAACTACGATAGAAATATCTGCCATCAGAGTCTAGGTAAATGTGAATGTTACATAGCAGCTTGGAAGTACAATGGATTTTTATTTTTTTTCTGTAAATATTTCTTATTAGCTTTTTTTTTGCTTATAAAAAGAAGTAAACTCCTAGTCTCTCCAAAAGAAAGACTTGTATGAAAGCTTCTGACCAAATGTGGCCTAAACGTACACATGAAATATTTGCATTAATAATTAAATTCTGTGCTCCCATTTCATCAGCTTCTGTTAACTTTCACATCATTAGTCACACATCCAGAAAGGGAATAATCAAAACGCAATAGACTTGTGGCACAATTGTATTACTATTTATTCTGACTTTTAAAAAACCCTAGGAAAGAAGGAACTGTAACCCTTTGCTCTGATTGCTCCTTGGTGATGATGAAACTGGTCACATCTTCCAAGGCAGCCAACAATAAGTTACAGCAAAGCAAATATTTGAGACATCTGTGCTTTTCTATTCTCCTTTAGCTGGGGGAAAAAATGTGAGTTTTCCACCATGCCTTGTAGACCCTTACTCTGTGCCTGTAAAAGACAGCAAATTCCTAAAACTCTGAGTCTGGCAAGAACAGTTTGGACTAGCTTTGGAACTCCCTCTGAAAACTGGTCCATAGCTGTCACCCTCAACAGTTATAAAGTGTCTCCTGATGTTCAGATGGAACCTCTTGTGTTTCATTTTTTGCCCGTTGTCTCTGGTCTTGTCACTGAAAAGAGTCTGACTCTTCTTCCTTCAGGTGTTTACAGACATTGAGGTCACTCCTGAGCCTTCTCCAGGCTGAACAATCTCCGCTCTCTCAGCCTTTCCTCATAGGAGAGACACTCCAGTGCCTTAGTCATCTTTGTGGCTCTTCACTGGACTATCTCCAGTATGTCCACATCTGTCTTGTACTGGGGAGCCCAGAACCGGACACACCGCTCCAGGGGTGGCCTCACCAGAGCTGAGCAGAGGGGAATGATCACTCCCTTCAAACTGCTGGCAATACTTTGCCTAATGCAGTGCAGGATACTGGTAGCCTTCTTTGCCACAAGGGTACATCACTGGCTCATGTTCAATTTGGTGTCCACCAGGACCCTCAGGTCCTTTTCTGCCAAGCTGCCTTCCAGCTGGGTGGTCCTCAGCAAATACTGGTGCATGGGGCTGTTCCTTCCCAGGTTGAAGGACTTTGCACTTCCCCTTACTGAACTTATGGTATTTCTTAACTTTTTAATTGTGGGAAGCCCAAATCCCTAATTTTTTTTTCAAACATATTTGTCTAAAGGATAACATTTCACAAAATTGTTTTATTTTGGGAAAACAGAGTAAAAGATAAACCAAAGTCTGAAACTGTTGAGCTAGGTGGTGGAATATCCTCCTTCATAGAAACTCAGAGGGTTGCTCTGTGCAATGTGGGATGCTTGGCTCACAGGATATGTCATTTGTTCATTAAATGTGGGATTTTGTCATTCTTACCCTCACTGGATGCTTTAACCTTAAAACTGGCACACAAGATAGATCTCCAGTCATTGCAAATGACCTTCTGTGCCCTCAGTTAATAAGAGACAGAGCAGCAAATCAGTTTTGTTCCTCAAGGAGCAATCATCACAGGAAAATTCCAGGAACATCCTCACTCTCTGTATTGTCATATTTTCTGCAGCAAATTAATAGTTTGTAACTGGCCAACCCATGACATCTCATCCAAAGCAGAGATTGGAAGGACTGAACATTTTTTTCTACACGAATACTGACTGCAGCAAAAGAATGTTTTGAGATCCCCTGCATTTAATCAGAATTCTTTTAATAATAAAAGAATCTGCATGTTACTAAATGTTACTGCAAGTGCCAGGACTTCCAATAATGTCTACAAGATACATGAGTCTTCAAGAACCATCCTTACATACTTTGGGGGGAAAAAAAAAAAAAAGATATTTTTAACAGCTACCATTGTTAACAATTAAATCCTCTGGTAAAATGGAATTATTTTAACACTCATTCTGGTTAAATGGCAAGCCAAAGTTTACCATAACACTCAGTGAGAAAATTTCACAACTTTGCTTAATTCCCTACTAGTGAATAGTGGCATTTGCACCAGCTGGAGACATGGCTCAAGCACACTGCTAAGTTGTGAAGTTAATTTCCTGCTTTTGACCCCAGCCTCCATTGCAGGGTCATTTCAAATTAAGGTCACAACTTCATTTTGTATGAATATACAAGTAAATAGAGAAAAGCTGCTTTTCCATTTTCCTTGTCTTTAAAAGTCTTTCTGTAAAAGAACAGTGGTGGAAACCCTGAGTTTTACCAATAGAAGATGATATCTATCATGCTAAAAAAATAGAAATGGGAAAGAAAAAAAAAAAAAAGAAAGAGCATCAACTTATCAACTAAGGTGTGTTGGCTGTGCATAAATCCAACAACAGGTCAGTATCTTGATAGCTGTATGCAAGTCTGTCCCTATCAGCTCAAAAACTGGTAGGGAAACAGTCACCTACAGAGTACCTTCCTTAACAGGCAAAAGTATTTGACATTTAGATTGGAAATGATAGAGGAGAGATGTGATAGAAGGCTATAAAAATCACAACTGTCAGAGGCAATATTTTGTTATTTCACAGTACAAGAGTTCAGACAGGTCCCATTACTTTTCTGAGTAGGTAGGATCAGCAACAGCTGTGCAAACAAAAGCAAGAGAAAAATTCAGATACAGCTATCAGCTGAAGAAGAACGGAGAAAGAGAAGAATCTGTGTATATTTACTTGATAGTCAAATTTCCACAGTCTAAGGAGAGCCTGAACAAATTCTTGAAGAAAAATCTTGAACTGGATGAGGGATTTATTTATTCTGAAGCCCTCAGAAGATGTCCCTGACATAGAATCCTAAAATAGCCTTTGTTGGAAAAGACCTCTAAGATCATCAAGTCCAATTATTAACCCAGCACTGCCAATTCCCCACTGCCCCATGTCCCTCAGCACCACATCTACACAGCTCTGAAATCCCTCCAGGGATGGGGACTCCCCCACTGCCCTGGGCAGCCTGGGCCAGTGCTGGGGAACCCTTTCAGGGAAGGAATTGTTCCTAATATCCAATCTAAACCTCCCCTGGCACAACTTGAGGCCATCACCCCTCGTCCTGTCACTGTTACCTGGGAGAAGAGACCAACCCACACCCCCCCCAGACCCCCTTGCTACCCCCTCCTTTCAGGGAGCTGCAGAGAGCAATGAGGTCTCCCCTCAGCCTCCTCTTCTCCAGACTGAACCCCCCAGTTCCCTCAGCCACTCCCCATCACACTTGTGCTCCAGACCCTTCCCCAGCTCCATTGCCCTTCTCTGGACACACTCCAGTACCTCAGTGTCCTTCTGGGAGTGAGGGGCCCAAACTGAACACAGTATTCAAGGTGCAGCCTACTACAATGACCATTGGCTATCTGAATCACTCACAGAACTTCATATCATTTCAGAAGTATCTGTGAAAAGCAGGTAACTCATTTTTGAATCCTAATATTAGCTGGATAAAGAAATGTTTAATGGCTACTTGTTAGCACTGTCCAGAAAGAATATGGGAATCTGTGAAACACTATTCTCAAATACAGAGAATCTTTTAACACTACATAGAGTTAAATCTAATACAATCTGTAAGAACATCTATCAATGTTCTGCATCGTTAATTTTGATTAGATAGAATTTATAAATAAAATCCAGAAAAATTAAAAAGTAATCACAGCTAGCCAAAATGACTGTCTTCCAGTTTGCTTCCAGCAACATGTGATTCACCATGACTATGGCATTACAGTATGCTGAGCTATCTCTTGTAGATTTTACAGTGAGCTACAACCAAGTCTGAAAAACACCACGTGTGGATAAGAAGGAAAAGGGCTGAAGTGCTCTAAATAGCTATTTAGTGCCTCTAAATCTTGGCAATAATTGAAGCATAATTTACTTGTCTGGGTGGGTTTAGTTTTATTCTCCTGGGCAGTTAGTGCATAAAGTGAACTGAAGAGCCCACGGATGAAAAGCCCCTTTTTAAGTTACTATTTTACTCCTACACAGGGTTAGGACAAGAAGTGAGCTGCCAAAAGCAGTCTAAGATTTCTCTCCCTCTCCCTAAGAAAACTCCGAAGAGTGGTATGTAATAAAGATGTAGAAAATGTACTGAAGGAATGGTGCTGATGAGATACAACTTATGCAGGATACTGTAAGGCTATCAGAAAAAAAAAAAAAAAGTCTTGTAAAAAGGCCCTTTATCACTCTTCTTATCAGAAAATTATTCTATCTCACAGTCTAGTGAAAGAGACACACCAGTAAAAGACACAATCCAATTTTGTTCTTCCTGAACCAAGCAAGATGTCATCGTGAAAATAAAAGTGCTGTGTTTCCACGGAAGAATTACTGTATGAACCTGAACAGCACCTGTTTGCAACAGGCTAACAAGAGCAAAATTGCCCTTTCCTGATCCACTGCTGTTAGCCAGCTAAAAAAGTCTGGGAAACAGACTGTACCCAAAGTGGAGAAACAGCTACCCATCTTAATTGAGAACATGTGACATGCAGAAAGTATGGTCAAATATGGTAAAGACCTATTATAAGCTAGCTTTCCCTTTTTAAGATCAGTTTTCCAATAGGGAAATAACTTCCAGACACACATTTCTACCCATTTGCACTATGTTACTAATTCAAAACATTGTGCAAAACATAAACACTGTTATCTCTTAATTATATTTGGGGTCAGGTGGAAAGATAAGGGCAGCATCTCTGAAGTTAGCATCAAAAAGTTTGTATACTCATATCAGTACTCTGTGAAAAAACAACATAAACACAAACCAAACACAAACAATACAAAACAACAAAAAAAACCCAACAAAACAAATCAAACCCCACCAAAACCCAAACCACCAAAGTGCAATAAACTGCACTTAACAGTTCTTCCAGTAGAGATTTACAATGGTGAGGCTGAGTGCCTTCACCACCATAATGTCGGAAAATGGAATAAAAAAAAAATATTCAGAGATTATTCAAGGTAAAACCTCGACAAGTGCTGTGCAGAGTGTGTTCCACAACCAGAAGAAGGCTGCAATTTGAGACCGGATTCTGGCATTAATATAGTACAGAAACACACCCGCAGGGGCCCTACAGAGGTGTTAGAATAGTTGGAGGAATAAATTCAAAAGATGAAAATAAATATTGACAGTGGTTTGTATGTGATAAACCCGTGGGAAATAAATTTTTTTTTTAAAAAAACATGTAATTTAGTGAAAGTGAAAGGCAAGATGTTAAATTCCTTCGCTCAGTATAAACTTATCCATGGACCTAAAATAGCTCAGTGATACAAGCAGTGTATGAAGGACATAAAAGTGCAGTCTGCTGTGTGACAGTGTACCTGTAATTATTCCCAGAGGCACTCACAGAGACATGGTTACATACTCACAGCTGTAATTTTTCTCTTCCTCATCCATGCAATTTATGATTTATTTTTCTAAGCTTTTATAATCTTGGTCTCCTTTCAAGTTTTTCCCTCTTAATTCTTGACACTTTCGCCAACAATAATGCCAGGTTCATAAAAACAAAACTAGAAAACCGATGATACACATGCAAAAAACTTTTTAGTATTCATTCTTTTATATTTTTACTGAATCTTTATCCTGATTCTGAAAATGAGCAAGCTGTCAGAGGACTGAAATTGGTAGAACATCCTGTTCCCCCAGAACTTTAGCCTATGATTCATTTCCTGATGTAATAATCAGTGTTCATTCAATTACTGTGTGGTTCTCAGGAACCCAGCACAGCAAAGTACAGCATCAGAGGGTCTCATTTATGACCTAGAAAAGACACCTATATCCAGCTTATTTAATTTATAAACAAAATAAGGTTTGCTCCAAAAGATGTTGTGCATACTCCAGCACTGAGTTCAATGGCAAATTTCAAAATGAGAAGTCAGTTTGGGGTTTTGGCTTATACCTACCATCAAGAACACAAATGCCGCAACAAAAGTTGTAGACCAAAGACTCCTACTTCATACAATGAGGCTACAAAGGAAAACCTGAGGTGTTGTGATATCATCAAACAATCACAGAACAGTTTGGGTTGGAAGGGACGCTTAAAGGTCATCTTGTCCAACCCCCCTGCCATGGGCAGGGACATCTTCAACTAGATCAGGTTGCTCAGAGCCCCATCCAACCTCCCTGGAACACTGCCAGGGATGGGGTATCTAGCTTGTCAACAGGTTGCTCAGGACAGGGAAAGGTGAGACAACTTCTCTTTGATCAATGTCACAACATGAAATCCTCCCTTTTTACTTCACCAGTTCATCTCTCAATTTTATTTTTCAGGAAAAAAAATGACAAAAATCCCAAAAGGCAGAAGGAATTATCAAAGATAGATAATGAGATCTGTTCAAATGGATTGATACTGCATGCACTGGTTCAGAAGGGGATGTTCTGTTTAGTGGGAAGTTCTGATCTATCAACAGAAGTTCTATCCAAACTTCCCCCAGTGAAAATTGTTTTTTTTTAAAACGTTGATTTGGGGGTGAGGAGAGAAGATTTTTACCAAAATAAAAGAGACCAATCACTTGCCTTTACATGAGACAGGCAGCCTTGGGAGTCCCTGGGAGAATCAAAGCCAGCTGGGGCACAGACTTCTCAGCCTGTCAATGATCCTGGTTCAAGCAACAGGACTGCAGTAGTGTTTGTAGTGGAGTCCGAAGCTCAGACTCTGTCACTGCATCTGTGCTACAATGAAACTGAAGTGAGCTTGAGCACAAGACTGCTGAAAATCCACAAGCCTCTCAGTGCACTTCTGAGCAGAGTTTTCACTATGTCAAACAGCCATTCACAGGGCAGAGCTTAGTCACAATTCATAGCACGTACCAACAGCCACTCCCCATCAGCCATATGGGCAACACACAGAAATCCTGCAATCTCTCCAGGGCCAGCCCAAGATGTCTTTACAACTACAAATAGTCCTCAGCCTACATCCTAGGGTATGCAAAAAAACCCTACACAGTTTCATGCTATGAAAATGCTACTGTCAGACTAGATCGCAATCCTTACATTATTTCAGAGACTTTGAAGGGCAAAATAAATGTCACCCATCTCTTACACTGGGAGGCAACACAGGTTTAAGGCCAAGTGCCACACAACACAGATGGACCACTCTGTCACTGTTCTCAGAAACCAACACTGTTCCTGAGTTGTTTCTGTTTAGCAGATTAAAAATAGTCTGGAGAATTTACTGACTCAAGGATATTACTCCTAATATGTTGGGGCTACTCCAGAGCTGCACTCCACAGACCTGGCCTTCTGCAGCCTCCCACCAACCATCCTGGTGGTAACAGAGCACACTTTCACCATATTTTACATTTATTTCAAACAGATATAGGAGGATTCAGTTGTCTAAATAGAAATATATCCCTTTGAGAGCCAAAGGACTTTCCCAGGGTACCAGAAACATATGGATGGGGCTAACGGATATAACACATCTACAGAAGACTATGAGCTTCTGGGGTTACAGCTTAAGGCCAAGCAGGATCATATAACTCATTCTAAATGACACCCAAAGATTCACTGTTAAGTAGGTTCCATGCAAGGTTTTGGTTTTGAAAAACTAGTGGTTGTTTTGTTGTTTTTTTTTCCAAACAGAAAACAGTTAATAAGAATATTTCCGACCTGAGAACTCTTCTTCAAAATGCAATGTCAGAAATGCCATGTTTTCATATTACTTCTATTTAGAGCTCACTTTCAAATTTGTGTTTTTGCTAATAATTAGTATACTGAAGGTTATGAACACGAAAAATTCCTCTAAGTAAAACAAATGGTAGACTTTGACACTATCAAGATCTGTTTGTTCCAGATTGTCAGAGTATGTTATGAAGTACAATCAAATGTGTACCATATAAAAGTGAACTCACCTAATTTGAAAAGATATACTGAAAATCCTGTACCAAAGTGATGTATTTATATGCATACCCTTAATTCTTCCTACCTTTCAACAAAAGATGTTGAAGATTTTCTCCTGCACTATACATATTCTCTAACCACTGCAGACCACCAACTGGTGATGTGTGCAACCACAAATCCAGAGTAACTGGTTAATTTAGGGAGGCATGTTATCACTAGATTAATCACCAGAGCTAAAGAATCCATGGAATTCTTACAGTGGTTTTTTGTCACACATACCAGTGTGTCTACAGCACTTTGCCATGATGTGGCGACCATGCCATAGAACATAATTGCAGTTCTACCTCTGACCTTACACTTTGAAATAATAAAAACCAGTTTACTTATTCTATGAAAGCTGTAGACGGGTGATCACAAACATTTGTATAATGTGAAGAGAAAACTTACTGTAACTTTAGGAAGACAAGATGTATTTTTACACAGAAGCCTCTCTATCCCCTTAGACAGAGTTCTTACACTATTCTCAGATTTTTTCAGTTACTTGTGTTACCCCTTTCTGACCAACAATGTCTGGCCTGATGTCTCCTGGGATTAAATTTGTCTTTTTCACTGCCACATTGTTGACATTTATCATTCTGTAAACAAGCACCTTTCTTCTCACCTGTGATTCTCAACTGATAAACACTCAACTGGTAGCAGAAGCTCTTGGTAACAATCCCTGGGCACGTAGCCTGAAATGTCATCCTATAACAATTAATTATTTTCCATTATTCCAATGGTCAGTGCCTCTAGTTCTTCCGCAAAGATATTTGTCTGCTGGATAATGCCTCCTGGCTTTGTCATTAACAATTTCAGTAGCCAACTCATCATACTGTGACAGCATGGTCATTAATTTAATAAAGATAATAAAAGTGATCAGGCTCAATAATAATTGGAAAAACTAATTCCTTGCCCTGAACTGTTTCTCTAATTCTCTCCAGTTTGTGCATCTCACAACAAGAGAAATAACACATTCTATTCTTATACATGTGAATGTATTCTCTTCTCACATTATAAAAAACCTTTGAACTTTATACTTGTTCAGAGTATTAAATGTTGGAAAAGAAAGTTAGTATAAACTGCCGTTTCCTCAAAAAAATCAATGAGGTTAAACCAAATCTCTTAAGTATACTTCAACTTTAGGTCCCACAGATATCAAACTCCGAGCTTTGGTTAGCTCACACACGCTCAGCATTCAGATACACACTGAATTTTCAGTCAAAAGCTAGTTTCTTGTGTTTATGAAGATACCAACAATTTGTAACTGGACTCGTAATTAAATTGTCCTATGAACTGTTTTGAGTTACTTGAATTTTGAGGAAGTTCATTGGCTTTTTTAACAAAACATGCCAGTACTTGAACAGTGATGCTTGAAGAATTTGTTTCTCATATTTCTTCAACAAGAAAAGCTATACTGAAAGGTATGCTAACCTCATTTGACACTGATAAATACCACACAGAATGTCCCACTGTGGTATTTCACACCCTAAACAAACAAGAAAGCACAGGGAGTATGCACAGAACCTGACTATGAACTTAAATAACTGGCAGTTTTACAGGAGCAACATTACGGTGATCATGAACAGAAGCATAAAAATATTTTAAACATACTTCTCTGTTCAGTGTTTCATAGGGAAAGGCCAGAAGGCACCTAGATCCAGGCCACAGACCTTTGTTGATCAGTTTGCAGCAACAGAGCAGAAAATACAAGCAAAGATCATTGGTTAAACAAACAAAACAGAAATAAAATAAGATGTTCAGATTGATAAAAACAGTAGGATGAAATTTCAGAATGCCAACCTTGTAATAATGCACCATGTAAATAGCACACTTTGGATTCATCCTGAGTAACTGGGCAACTTCTACTCATTTACACGTGAACAGTTGGATACACAACATATGACTATAAATCAAAAAAAAAAAAACCACCAACCAAAAAAACAACAAACCAACAGGGGTGTCAAAAGTTATTACTGATTTGGGGCACATTTACTTAAACATCTCTATATGATTTTCAGCGAGTAGGTTTCTTCTGTAGGAAAAAGGGGAATCATAGAATGTTTTGGGTTGGAAGGGACCCTCAAGGGTCATGTAGTCCAACCCCCCTGCAGTGAGAAGACAAGGTAAGTAATCTTAATATGCCTTCTTGAATTCCCAGATGTTAAAGTGCTTTAATTGTTGGTCATTTTCCAGTCTAAGAATGACTTCCTGCCATTTTATTTTTTTTAAAGGGTGTTAAAGGAAACTTTCTTAAATTTTATGTTGGAATAGCAACACATTGGTTTTGGCTGGTAAAGTAACACATAACTAGAAGTTCCCAGGAAAAAAATGTTCAGATTCTGTGGGTTCATACTAATTGAAGTCTTTACAAGACCGCACCTAAATGGTAATGAATAACAAATAAGTAATTTAATAGTAGAGCTTCCTAGCTACAAAATCAGGGACTGGGTTTCACAGCACGAGTAAATTGCAGTTGAGCGATACAGCAGCAAGAAGTCCCTAGAAAAATTGTGACTAAAGAAGAGAAACCAGCTTAGACTTCTACCATAAATAATCTTTTTCTTATTAATGTAGTCCTGCGTTCTCAAAAATGTTTCTAAGGGTTATGGGCTCTAATACTGAGTAGGAACGAAGTATCTAACTGCCATCTGCCACATATCCTTAAAAAGAAAAAAAGATTTGGATAATTATAAACATTATTTCCCCCCCTCCTCACCCCAGAAAGCCTCAGGAATTAGTCTCCTGGATCCCAGATACCCGAGCATGTGTACATCTTCTTTTCCAACTTCCTCCCTCTACCTCATCCCCGTAGGGACCACAAGTGAAGTTGGCCTAGATTCCCTCTGAATGTCTGAACAGTGTTTCTGCTCCATAGTCAGGACTGTTATCATATTTAGTAGCTCAGACTGATCAAAATGACTCAGGGAATTCTTGGTCACACACTGAGCTCCTTTAGACTCCAGCAGGAAGAGTTCAAACTCAGTGCCAGATTTCTGCATTTTCATGTCAGTGGTGCATCACAAAATTTTACAAATAGTTCAAATAAACATTTGCTCCTTATTAAAAACCCAACAACATGTATCTGGGGTGCACTTTGTTTTCAGTACCTAGCATGACCAAAAAATAGAGACAGCTTCTGTTGAAAACATATACTACTGGAAATGCAAACTTTTTAGCCTTAAGAAACAGCAAAGATTACTTTGTAAAGTCTTTATAGCTTGAAATTCTAATAAAAACTTTCTGCTATTAACCTCTAAATATTGGAAATTTTATGCAACGTATCTCTAGTTACATTTCTTCAGGTGAAGTGTTAAATTCAATTACCGTGTCAACAGGAAAATACTCTTCACTGAAAAAATTCGATTTTTATCTTTGCAGTGCTGAGAAATGAAGACACACATTTAGTGGCAGAATTCTAGACCTACTAAGAACCATGGAAGAAAAGCCTTACAGAAGTATAAGGTCTAATTAATAGTATTTTTTAAAATATTAATTATTATATCACAAATCATTCATGTAGTTTTTCAACTGAAGTCCACAGCATTTAAACACATAAACCACATTTTCTATTACAGACATTAATTCTGTCTTTGACCTCATATTTGCTTTATTAATTTGCAGTACAAATGCAGGGAGTAACTGTTCAGTACTCATAAAAAAGTTCTTAAAATCTACAAGGTTAGTATAAAGCAGTTAATTTTTTTTTTTTTTTTTTTAAGGTATTTTGTACTAAAACAGAGCAGTCACACTTCCAATGCTAGTTCAGGGAGCATATTTTGAGAGTTCATTTTTGTTGCTATTGCAGTAGCAGTTACAAGTTCCACTTTGTTATACACTGATTCTCTGCTGCAGGAAACTTCCCTCATGGCTGTGGCAACTCACTCAAATCACATATAGAATATACCATAAAGAATCATCAAGTGAAGGTATTTGCCCCAATAATCATAACATCTTTGAACCGAAGGAAGAAATGCACCAATAGGCCACTCGAAGACCTGTGATGCAACCCTGAATGAATCAGAAAGCCCACAGTTTTAGCCTGGAAATTTTAATAGAAAAATACACAGCATGGAGTAAATGAGCATCAAGTCTATAAAGTACCCTACTCTGCTTTTAATATCTGTGCAAGAAAGATAAATAGAAAGCTTCTTCACAGATGACTTATTGAACAGTACTTTATTTTATGAACTATATACAATTTTTCAGCTACACCTCCTGCTAGCAGCTCCCAACAAACCTCTAACTACTCTTCATCATGTAAATGATGCCATAGAAAACTACATAAAATAAAATATTCTTATATTTTTTTTAACATTTGATTTGTGCAAGCACTAAATTAGTATTGTAAATTCATGAAATCGTCACTTCTGTGGGCAGATATTCACATTTAATTTCTTAACATATGGATACTTATGAATGAAATATAGATATGTTGCAAAATTAAACCTCTTAAAGTAATTCTGGTCTCCAAGGAAAAATTATCTTGATGATGATGATGATTGCTTACAGCAGGCATGTCCAACTTACATTTGAAAAAAATAGGGATTATATCTATTGGAAAAAATGCATTGTTTTGCTGAGCTTAATCTGAAATAAATCTTTATACTATTTCTTGATGTTCTGCATGGAGACCACACTTGAAAGGAAGCTAATATGCAAAGACGACCAATTGAAACCACATTAGAATGAAGGGATTTTTTTTGTTGTACTTTATTATTTTTCCATAGGGGACCACAACAGAAAACATGACTGGAAAGAACCAGAAAATTGAAGAAAGACACAGCTGCCATTCTCACAGTCTTGGTTCTGCAATTAGTGCAAATGAAGGGAGACAGAATGCTCAGCTTCCCTGTAATATACGTTTCCTTTTCTTGTAAATGGAAACAAGAATTAGTCACAAATGAAAGCTGCTAAGGCATTCTCCAAGCAAAGCTTTTATGATTTCAAAATGTATTTGTCAAAACCCAACCTCTCTGGACAGTACTGGGATTTCTCCGGACAAATGTTTTTTAGCTCTAAGATGAGGTTTCAGGTTTAAAAATAAGAGAGATGGGGGCAGATGGCATAGAAGATAGTCAGGAGAGCAAGTGCGTGCTGAAGAGCATAGGGATCTCACATACTCGTGAAGCAACCAGACTTGTACCCTGCAGTCTCACAGCCTCAAAATTTACCTTGCCCACTGTCCAAGAGGAAACTCTCTTGCATGGTGGGTGGGTGTGTCCAAAATGAAACAACTAAAAACAAATGGTAAATGTTTATACAAATGCAATCAACAGCCCAGACTTGTACTGAATATGAAAAAAAGATATATGAAAAAAGAAAAGAAGTTTCAAGTCTCTGGTCTTAGTCAGAGTGTTTGACACTTTTCCCTTTGTAACTTCAAGTGCAAATTTTATAGACTAGGCAGGTCTTTATCAGCAAGGGACCCAAAAATGATGAAAAATAGAAAGGAGGACCCTTAAGGGTTGTAATAAAATGTATGTATTATAGCCCTGAAGCGTTATAATAACTTTTCACAGTTCAAGGTTTTGAATCTGGTTACTTCAAAGGCATCTCTTCCATACCTTCCTACAAATCTCCCATTTGAAACATAACATCTTTAAGTGAACACTTGAGGCTACCTTTACCACGCTGATACCTATTGAGATGCAAGCTTTCACAGGAAAACAGAAAACTTTGCTTAAATAAAAACACACTCAGACTGATAACTTAGAATTCTCAAATTAAAAATTCTAAAAAAGAGAGGAGAGAAATAGGAATTGGCTTAATTATTATGTGAAAGGCTTAAAAAAAAAAATAATTGCAAATAGAGTTTCCGATCTATTTTTTGTTTTGGTACAAAAGGAGTAGAGAAAGACTGGCAGTCAAATTACAAACAAAAATATATAGAAATAAAATAAGTTGCTTCCTCCCTATGAAAAGGCTATTTCACTTATGAATGGTGAATTTTGCAAAAGAAATGTTTTGCTCTGGTTTTCAACAACATTGTAAATTTGCAAGTTAGACAACATATTTAATGACTTAATTAAGCCTGAAGCACAATGCCAATCATTAATTTTAAGGGGGGATTGTCTCCTCAGCACATAACTGAGCTGACATTTTGTAAGTGCTGACCATGATACTTTCCCAAAGTCTTTCACACCGATGGCTCAACACCTGGCATGATTTTTCTGTGTATTCCTCCATCTCGATATCACTGTACATTTTGCCTTCCACCTAACAAGAAACTAGTACATTTCTTTTACTGTGTCTCATAATAGCCATCTCTACTTTTGCCTGAGGGGAAGCACAGAATAAAGCAGAGGTAATGTCACCATCTAACAAAGGCCACCAAAACCATCGTCTATACAAGAAAGCCATTGCAATCACTGAGAAAGCAGGGAAGGAGAAGTTGGAGGAGCAACAAAATGAATATGACTTTCAAAAGCCCCCCCACTGTCTTTGTCTAGGCAACAAAACTCCCTGTCTGCCAGGCAACTGTTCAGGATAATAAAACTCTACGGGTCTGATGAAGGGTGTGGCTAGATGATTAGGACACAAGGAGTAAAAACAGAAAACTTCAGACTTACTCTGGGAAAACTGCCAGGAGAGAGAATTCAGTGGCATAGCTCCAAATGAGAAGACTGAAAAACCCTAATTCTAAAAGGGAATGGGGACAGGGATTGAAGGAACTGATTAATATGAACAGTTTAGACTGCATAAGAAGGGGAATATTGAGTTTAACAATTTCTTAATACTTAAAAAAAAAGAAATTAGATAAGTGACATGTCTTTTGAAGTTGCATCAGTCATTCATTATACCCCTCAGAAGTCAGAGCTGATATTAATCCTAGCTGAGAGTTAATGAATCAACAAACACAAATTCAAGAGATACCATCTTAAGATATATTTTTCTCTGTTATAAAAAGAACTATGAGGAAGCTTTTTTTTAAAAAAAAAAAAAAAATCTCGGTTTAGCCACACTACTTAATGCATCAACTTTCTTCTATTAGTATTGCTATTGATTCAATTTTGTAGTGCTTCTTGGAAAAATACACTCTGTCTACATTTACGATGACATTCCTACAGCTGTAATACATGCTTTGCCTAACAGTAAGGCAATAATTCATTTTCTATTCTCTGTCCTTTAAGTAATGTAAATTTGTTGGTGTTTTTTTTTTCGTTTTCATTTTGTCTGCAGTTGGTTATTCTACAGTTTTGCATTTACTTTTTTTAAATGATTAGACTCCAAAAAAAAAGGTTTGAGCTGTTGTCAGTTGTCATTCTCTGGTTTACTCTAGTCATACTCATGTCAATTCAGTTCATACGTTAGGAGAATTTTCCACCCCGAACAGCAACTTTCACAAATGTCTTTGTAAGACACTTCAATTTTACAGTTAATTTCCTTTGCATTTCAAATTGCTAAGTGAACTTAATACATCTAGAACCTACTAAATTGACCAGTAATTGTTATGGTGAAAGAAGAAGAGCCAGGGCTTTAGAAAACATGGGTCTGCTTTGTAAGAAAATGAGCTAAGTAATAACATTAATTTCCCAGAAACTGAAACATCTCTGAATGGCATTCAAGTAGCTGAAACTATAATCAAGTGCTCTTCATGCAGTCACCACATTCAACAGCTGAACTCATCAGACTGAGTGTAAACATTGGATTTACAGGTTAAATAGAGAAAATAAAACGTGGAGGTGTTCATAACTGCAGCTCTTCAACAGCAAGAAAACTCAGTTGTCAAGATCTGGTACATTCATATAAAGGCTTCTGGGCTGGACTGATATAAATTCAGATGATGGAACTAAATAAAGAATACTACTTTCTTAGAAAATGTCAAAGCAGCACAGACTTATAAATTAAATTTAAAAATCAACGATACAAAAAAGCCTTATATACAATTGCTTGTGCCTTCCCAAAACTTTTTGTACTATATTTGATGTAAGTATCACCCTCAAGTGTAACTAGTAACAGGTATCCCCAGGCACAGGATGATGTGAAATGATCAGTTCAAAGAGTAAAACTCCATATATCCTAAGAAACTGGCTAGATTCTCTATTTAAAATAAAATTTTATGAATGTGAACTTTCATCAAATGATTACGCATTGCAAGAAAAAAATCATATATGAACATGGATAAAAGAAAAGGCAGACCAAGGATCCATGTCCATAAATATTTATATCAGGAAGAGGATAAAAACTACTTTCTTTTTAAAAGCAAGTGAGAGATTACATACTACTTTAATCACTACCCAAGTTTTCCTCCAGTGTCAGAGTTTCCAAACTTTGAATTCTGGTCAGATCCAATTAGAGAAGCCCAACTGCTCTGGATGAAGGTCCAAGAGCACAGTAAGAAGGGTGGAGTCTCATTTTATATATAATACCTGGAATAATATCCCATGTAACATCAGACAACTCTGAGGATGTGTATGAATGTGCATTCTTCTGCCACTCCTAACCTCTTTTTGTCATCAAAAATAGATATTATTCAAGAAAGGTGTCACAAAGGAAGCATTCTTTTCTACACTTGGTTTAGTATTTTTTCAGGTTTTTTTGTTCAGCTCTATTAGCAGAACACTACGAAAAACACTTTCTGTAATATTCTGGAAACTTTTCTTCTTATGCTTCAATACTTCTTTAAAAGTTGTCTTTTTTAAACTCATTTTATCAGAAAAATAGTACATCAACATTATTTCCTCTCAATTATTCAACTTGGCTAAGATTTCATTTCATCAACTCAGCAAATTCAAGACAAAAAAAAACAATTACTCGTTTAATTGTATCAATATGTGGTTAATATATTAAAGAAATTATGAAACTTCACTTGTTCTTCAGTCATCCTTATTCAGTTAAGAGTCAGAATCTGCAGATTTTTCACATATTAGATCTTCACTCTTTCCTCTAATATACAGGACATTTAAAGATTAAATGCTAACTACAAAAGAAATACAAATTATTAACTTTTCAAACGTACCACTGAATGCAGTTTGTTAAAAACAAAGAAAAAAAAAATAAAAATCCATGTGACATTTTATTTGTTATGACTGGAGGGAGAGGGAGGGAAAGCTACTTGAAGCTAATTATCCAGACCAAGAACTAGACTTAAGTGCTGCCAAGGCAAGTCTCTCAAGCCCTTATGCAATATAAGGGGAAGAACAGAGCGTTCCTAGAATAAGATTTGTTACAGCCAGCATACCAAGAGCCCAATATAAAATGCGGAAGTATAACGTAGATCTTAAGTTGCCCAGAGAAGCTGTGGATGTCACCTCCCTGGAAGTGTTCAAGGTCACATTTGATGGGGCTTTGAGCAACCTGGTTTGGTGGAAGGTGTCCCTGCTTATGGCAGGAGGGTTGGGCTAGATGATTTTTGATGGTCCCTTCCAACCTAAACCATTCTGTGGTTCTGTGCCAGCTGAATGACCTAACTATGTGGCTCCAAGATGTCACCTTGTGCATAACACTTAGTAGAATAAGAAAACATAAGCTCTTATCTACATGGTATTGCTTTCAAAGGAGTGGAAAATTTACCTGCTCCTTGGGACAGGTGTTCTGGAACAGAATTACATATATTTTTCTTATTTGTTTGTTCTAGTCAAACATATATTATCAAAAACAAACGCAGCACCCACCTCTTGCAACTAGACTTTTAAATCATAGTGAATTAAGCTGTCATGTTTTGTGCTGATCCCCAGGTGAATATGACTTAAGACACTGAGAACACAGCTGCCATATTAGACCTTCACAGAAGTGGAAGATTCTGTGTTTCCTCTGAAATCATAAACACAATGCTTGTGCTCAGGCATAGGGTTGCAGGCTCACCAAGCACTTTAACAGGAAAAGCTTACGTGTCTATGGACCTCAAAGTGATGAATTTCTACAATTGCTTTAAATACAACATTAAACAACCAACACTGAATGATGAATGTGAACAGCAACATTAAATTGTACCTCAGATTCACATTATGAGCAAGATCTGAATCCCATTAATCAAATTCTTCTTATTGCCCAGTTGCTATTTCATTTCTATATCTGAGGCTCATGGATAAGGCAACACCTCCTTTTTCTTCTTAGCAGACTATTCATTCCATTCTGTGTATTTCTCTTATCTCCTGACTGCAGTCCTCCTTTCCTCTCTCTAGGAAAAAATAAATGCTACTGATTTCCTAACTGACTCTTCCAAAATTACTCTTAAGCAAAATTCTAACCTCTGAACTACTTATGAAACACCAAGAACCCTAAGCAAAGTTTGTATTAACTTGCTCTTAATGAGCTGTTAAACTTTAAAAATTATTTATAAGAGTTGTGTACTGACTGATGAAATAGAAAAGAAACAGGAAAAACTACAAATTTATAGAAACTATTTTCAAAGTTCTGTAACTTTAGCACATAATGTGCTTATTTTACAGCACAAATAAAACACGGTCAGCAAACATGATAGGCAGTACAGATTTAACTTTTAGCCATCCTGAAGACCAAAACTTTTTTATTTAAAAAGAATGCAATTAACAGATTAACACTGTATTAAACAGAAAGTATGCTAACATACCTTAAGTTTGTCACATAAATCCATCCCTTTCACCTAGATCACGTTGTCATCTGGATCCTTCCTTTTTCCCACCCTTGATTCCCCTCCTAATCATCCCATAATAAATCCTGTGTAATCCCAAAATGTTCTTCCCCTGCATCCTGTGATGTGCCCCACAACCTCTAGGCAGCAGCTCCCTCAATCCAACAGGTGCTCCAGCATTGACTCATCATGATGGATGTCACACCTGCACATGGGGATGAGAGTCTCCTGGGACAGCCCTGTGAAGGGCTGGGCAAGGTATCAGTTCCTTCCTTCCAGTCTGCAGTTTGGGTTTCCACCTGGCTTTGTGCCCTTGTGCTCCTCTGGGCTGGTGGTGGGGAGCCTTACAACGGCTGATGGCTCCTGGGATGGCCTGGAAGCAGCAGGGGGAGTGTATCATATAGGCTCCCCCCTACTTGCCTTCTGTGGCAAGATGCTGTACCTGGACTTGCAATCCAAGATAACCTGGACCTTTAGTTTTGTTGTCACCACAATTTCTGTGAGTTAATTGCTTTGAGAACAACCAAGCCATTTTACTGCCCTTGGTGATCAAACTTCATCTCAACCAAAAACCACCTCTACCAGCGTCTCGGAGATCATCTAGTACCACCCTGGAAAAGAATTAGTCACTTCTTGATTTACATATATGAATCACATTATCATTCTATTCATGCACTTCTCTCCCAGCTCTTTCTATAACAAAACTATTTCCAGATGTCACAGCCATCAGCATTTGGTTTGAAATATTACCTGCAGAAACATGTGACTTGAAGGCAATAACATTTTAACAGTCTCTCATCACCACTAACCTTGTTCACTTGATTTCCCCTGAATGTTTATATGAATTTTTCTCCTCTCTCAGAGGACATCATGACAAGCTGAGCTTTGCTGTGATTTTTTTTCTGCCCTTGGCAGAACTCCAGTTGGCACAACCAAATGCAGTTGACTACACACTATGTCAGCAGAGTCTAGGAGTCATTTATCCTGCCCTAAATCATATTCACAGATTCACAGAATTGTCAGAGTTGGAAGGGACCTCCAGAGATCATCTAGTCCAACTCCCCTGCTTAAAAGCAGGATCCCCTAGAGCACATCACTCAGGACTGCATCCAGGAGAGTCTTGAAAATCCCCAGAGCAGGAGACTCCACACCCTCTCTGGGCAGCCTGAGCCAGTGCTCTGGCACCCTCACTGAAAAAAAGTTCTTCCTCATATTTAAATGGAACCTCCTATGTTCCAGCTTGTGCCTGTTACCCCTAGTCCTGTCACCGGGAACCACTGAAAAGAGTCTGGCTCCATCCTCCCTCAACCCACCCTTTAGGTATTTGTAACCATTAATTAAATCACCCCTCAGCCTTCTCTTCTCCACACTAAACAGTCCCAGCTCTCTCAGCCTTTCTTCACAGGGGAGATGCTCCAATCCCCCACTCATCCTCATTGCCCTCCGCTGGACTCTCTCCAGTAGTTCCCTGTCTCTCTTCAACTGGGGAGCCCAGAACTGGACGCAGTATTCCAGTTGTGGCCTCACCAGGGCAGAGCAGAGGGGGAGAATGACCTCCCTCTCCCTGCTGGCCACACACTGCCCTGTGCAGCCCAGGGTGGCATTGACCTTCTTGGCACGGGCACATTGCTGGCTCATGGATAATTTACTGCCTGCCAGGACTCCCAGATCCTTCTCCTCAGAACTGCTTTCCAGGAGGTCCCCCCTAACCTATCCTGGTGCCTGGCATTCTTCTTCCCCAGGGGCAGCACCCTGCACTTGCCCTTATTGGACCTCATGAGGTTCTTCTCTGCCCAGCTCTCCAGCCTGTCCAGGTCCCACTGGATGGCAGCACAGCCCTCTGGAGTGTCACCACCCCTCCCAACTTGGGATCATCAGTGAACTTGCCTCCCCTTCAAGTTCAGTGAACTTGAACTCCCCTCGTCCAGGTCATTGATGAATATGTTGAACAAGACTGGACTGAGTATTGACCCTGAGGGACACCACTGGTTACAGGCCTCCAACTCAACTCTGCTCCATTGATCACACCCCTCTGTGATCTGTCACACAGCCAGCTCTCGATGCACCTCACCGTCCCCTCATCTAACCCACACTCCCTGAGTTTCCTAATGAGGATGTTATGGGAGACAGTGTCAAAAGCCTTGCAAAAGTCAAGGTAGATGACATCTGCTGCTCTCCCCTCATCCAGCCAACCAGTTATAACATCATAGAAGGCTAGCAGATTGTTCAAGCATGATTTACCTTTGGTAAATCCATGTTGACCACTCCCAATAACTTTCTGATCTTCAACATGTTTGGAGATGACCTCCAGAACAAGTCGCTCCATCACCTTCCCAGGGATGGAGGTGAGACTAACTGGCCTGTAGTTTCCTGGGTCTTCCTTCTTGCCCTTTTTGTAGACTGGAGTGATGTTGGCCTTCCTCCAGTCTTCAGGCACCTCTCCTGTTCTCCATGACTTTTCAAAGACAATGGAGAGTGGCCCAGCAATAACATCTGCCAGCTCTCTCAGCACTCGTGGGTGCATCGCATTAGGGCCCATGGATTTATGGATGTCCAGTTTGGCCAAGTGGTCTCTAACCTGGTCTTCCTCTATCGAGGGAAAATCTCTCCAGGCCTTCCCTCTTGCCTCCAGGATATGGGATTCAAGAGGGGGCACTTCAGCAGTGAAGACTGAGGCAAAGAATGTATTCTGTAACTCCACCTTTTCTGTGTCTTCCACCACCAGGGCACCCATCTCATTCAAATGTTTCATTTTCTACTAGGTAGCAAAGAAAGCAATCTCCTTTTTAGTCAGTGCAGAACCAGGAACAATCTGGGGATTTGAAATGAAAATTCATAGTCCTGAAAACCATAGTTTTCCTTCACAAACAAAATCAGTCAATATTTACAGCTACTGCAGCCCACTAATTTAGAACTTTATTAGAGAGATTTAAATGTCACCTTCTCTTTATGACCCTCCTTACCACACACCAACACAGGCATTCTGAAAATCATTCCTCCCTGCTTTTGTATTTTTTGCTGGTTACACTCTAGAAAGAAACACAAATTTTATATTTGAAGAAGTCATCATGGGAATTATGCTGTGAGTAGGAAGAGAAGAAATAGTTGTTAGATAGATTAGAGGGGTAAAAAAAGGCTGTAAAAGTAAAAACTCCCACATTTTCCTTTTAAAGTGGAAAGACAGGTTTAGCCTCCTGACCTAATATGTGTAACTTGCTTTAGAAATTAGCTGAAATGCAAGCCTTTTAAAATAGTCTCTCATGAATTGTGATACCTAAGAGTGAATTTAAAGAACTTCAATTATTGGAGAATCGTACTCAGATCATGAGGGGTGGCTGTACATGTCCATTTACACAAAAATTCAACACTAGCAACCTCTACTGGGTTTCCTAGGTGATACAACATTCGTGTGGAAGCTTGTTCGCACTAAACATGTCAGACTCAATAAAGGATGGCAGGGCAGTACCTTACAGTACTTTTATCTTGCATACTGACAAGCATCAACAAATAATAATAGCTTTACTCTTTTTGTGTACATATTCATGTGCAGATAAGACTGGATTAATTTCTTGTAGAGACAAGAGGTTACTGAAAAACTAATTGAATACGGAGGAATAGAAGATTGTTTTCTCTCCTGAGCCTAAAACTATATTAAATGAACTAAACATTTGTTGGTGTGTTTTCTTGAACCTTTGTTCTGTGTTGTTATTGTTACTGTTTCTACCATTGCCTCCAACCAGTTTTTTAAAAGTTGGTTAATAAGAACCTCTATTCAGAAAGCCTATTGAAACAACATGAACAATTAAGTCTTTTTCATGCATTACAAAGCAAACATTGCAAACACTGCTGGCCCTCACCGTATGTACAGTAACCATACCATTCAAAGCTGAGAGCTTAGGTAAAGCAGAATGACATCACTGAGACAGAAAGCAGTGGGGGAAAAGTAAAATAGACACATTCCTGAAGGCTGATTAGCCATTACAAGGGCTTGAGAAAATATGGCTAGGAAGAAATGCTGAGCAGTCAGGTTTGGGCATTCAGCTTCTTTTCATCAGCCTTTCTACAGAAGAGAAAAAATATGAGCTACTGAAGGAGGAGAGGCTGCATTCAATTTCAGACTCATTAAAAGTCATGAGTGACTGTTGACTGAGGCTTAACCATGGAAGAAGATACAGTGAATAGATCGAGGCATTGTCTTCAGCAATTACAGATTTCTATGACCTTTGAGCAGCAGGTTCAGTTTCCTTTCAGGAGGAAAGAACAACTCTGGAAATGTTCTGTGAAGCTTGTATATATGGCTTATGGTTCTATCCTCCATTCATTAAAAACTGGCAGGAAAGAGAGACCTGTGAACTCTTTTGTAAAAAGTAAAGAAGCTGTAAAGCATGTGTTGCAATTTTAACCCAGAAAATGCTACCTCTTTTGAATACACCTAGCTATTCTATAGCTGTTTCTTTGCTTGTTTCTCTCCTCTCACTGTGGCCTATGCCCTTGAACTGATCTATTACAGGAGCTTGAAGGGTTTGAATGAAAGCTGCAAAGCCCCAATTCTGCTAGCATGCATCATGTCTAAGGTCACGATCAAATTTATTTTCAAATAGCGTATACATTTTTTCCATCAATGGAAAATGAGTATTTTCAGTTGATTTTGTAATGTACTACTCCAGACAAAGGCCCTGAAACCCTTAGAGTTGAAGTTTATCTGCAAGAAGTTATGAAAAATGAAAACCACAGGCTGAGGCAGATAAAGTGATCCTAGAATGAACAATTAAAAAGACATTGTAATGGACAGAGTTGAGAACCAGGCATTTAGCCATCTGCAGCAAATCAAAATGATGCATCGAAAACAGGACTAAATTATTCTAAACTGAAAGGAAGAAAAGAGCCTTCTGAAAATGCTAGCAAAGTGATTAAAAGATATTAAACTGAATCTCAGGAGTGATAACTTTATTTTTAAATATCCAATAAGGAACTAAACTTAGAATTTCTAATAATGTATTAAATTTCTTGATTAGTCACTTAACCATTAAGGGAATGGCTCCAAACACAAGAAACCAGCTAAAAACACAGAAGGACACCCAAGGCATAGAGAAGCTGCAATTTATTCTCAGCATAGTGCTGCATACTACAGTACATGCCACTGAGTGGATAACAAATCCACATGCCTACCTGTGGTCGTGTTACTGCTGGTTTCAGATTTGTTAGCTTTGGTGCCTTCCCATCTCAGATTATATGTGTGATGTCCATGTATTCGTTGCCCCAGTCTCCAAGAAAAGCCCCAAGGGAGGGGTTAAAAGGAGGCAAACTCAGCACTCACATGTATTCCTGTCACAGTCCTGCAGAGGCAGGACTTTGGATCAGGGCAGCTTTAGTGGTGGCTGCCCCAAGGGACATGATGGCATGTGTGTGCACTACTCTGCAGCTCTGGCTTTGGTCTCCCCTTTCCCTCCTGACATTATGAATTGCTGAAGCCAACATTACCTTCAGGCCACACATACAAAGGAGAAATTTAAGGCTTGGCATATTTGAGGCAGTGAAAACGATAAACTTCTGGAACGTACCACTCAAAGAGGCTTTTCCATGGCTTGATTCCTTCAGCTAAAGACACAATGTTTCCAGACCTTTTGTTTTAATCAAACTGCTAAACCAGGTTTAATTACTCCATGTATGAGAAAGGAATTCATATTGCTCCTTACTCCTTTAAAAAAAACGTCTGTGATACGAGCAGAAGAGTAACCAAGCAAAGATAAAAAGAGCTTTGCAGCATGAATCCACGGTAACAAGTTGTTGAAGACTTGATATATGTAATCCTTAGATAGAAGTGAAGGAAAATTCTTGGAAGAGGAGCATATAGTAAGTTAGTCCTGTGAAATTCATTTAACAGTGGTTAGTTTCTAGTTAGTCTATCATTAATCTATCATATGTTTGGAAGCTGAACATGAAATGAATTATTGCCGTAAAATCTATTACACTTCAACTCAGTGCTTCATTCCAGGAAGAAATGCACATAAAGATCCACAGAAAAAAGTTAACACATACAAACAAGAATACTGGGAGGACTCAAAATGTTTTAAGATTTGCAGCATGGTATATATCACAGATAGGGATAACAGCTACTACTAAAGAGGTACATCAGCTCTAGATTGATTTTGAAGCATGGCAGGGAAAGTTGATCAGATAAAACAGCCTTTTACATTAAAATACTACAAAAGAGAACAAAACCACCTAAGTCAGAATTCATATTTAAAAAAAAAAATATATCGTCTATGCCTTGTGACAGCAGTATTATTTTTGAAGGACTGAAAATCTTAAAACTTAGTTTAAAATATGTTGGACAACAAGGAAATAAAAAAAAAATATGAATAAGCAGACAACTGATAAGATTTAATTTAACTGATTTAATTTATCTTAAACAGCAGAGTACCACAGAGTCCTCAGAAACCTTTGCGGACAACTTTTAATTGAAATCCTTTCCTGAAGGTGAAAAGATGCAGGTCATGATTTTAAAAGCCAGAGAATGGTATCTATCTGACGTACACAAAAGCATCTTGATACAGTTTTGCTGTCACAAAAGTAGGTTAACGATGTTTGGTTCAGATGGGTGAGTTACTGGGGTTTCTTTCTTTTGGGTAAATGTATCATTTTAATTCACGAGACAATTTTTGAAAAAGAAAACTAAAAAGGAAAACAGGGAATATCAAGTCATTACTTCACAAGTTGGATTTCCTTTATGAGTGATTCACTGAGGAACCGAAGCCAACGTGGCAAGAAGCCATGTGCTCTTCTGGGAAAAAGTCTAAACACAAGCCGTAACCGGTTTCTGAAATTTGCACTGTAACAAAATGGGCATTTTCCCAGACATTTTCTCAGTTATTTAATGAGGAGCATCTAGATAGCACTGAGGATGATGATTACGATGATAGAATAACATTTGTTTAGAGCTATAATAAAACTTTGTACCAAAGTTAATATTAAGAAAATAAGGTTTCGGAAACAGATGCTTCAAATCATGATGATTAGGAAACCTCAGAGACGCAGTCCATAAAGGTTTCCTTCCATTCTACTACTTCCACAGTAATGCTGCATCCAGTGAAATGAAAGGAGAGATTAATTCTGAAATTTTAAGTCTGTTTTTTTCCAGAGTACGTTATAATGAAGACTACACAGAGCAACATAGGAAAATGTTCATCAAGTTGGCCATTTGATAGGCCACTGTACAAAGGCCACTATTCAAAAGTCCTGTTTGTGGAACTTCCTTAGTAAAAAAGGTTCTTGTTGAGGTAATATATTATGAACAATATTTTTCTTTCTGTTAATAAAACTTTTTAAATCACTCGGTTTAGATACGCATCTGAAACTTTCCAGAATATGCTGACCACCTGCCATTGACTTACCAGCATCTTATTTTCCCCCACCTGCTCCAAATGTCCTCAGAGGTTTTCCAAAGAGGATCCAGTACCAACTGCAACCTCCTTCTGCCGGTTATGGTCAAAATTGCACACAGACCTAATTAAACTAATCTCTGCTACTCTGTGCCTTAGAGGGACTTCCTGAGGACAAGGGGTTAGTCTTACACCATCATCACCTAGTTCTTTTCATCTCTTTCAATACTTGAATTAAAATAGGCAACTTTTGTAACACTTGTCTACTAAAAAGACATTTGGTTTATATTACAACCCATGGCTGACAAAGGACGTGAATATGCCCTAGTGCTGAAGAACTACACACAACCCAGTAGTCATACTACAGTTACACAGACATGTGCTTCTTAAGGGATCTGAGAATATAAGAACTTAAAAGTATATCACATGTATGTGTATATATACACAATCACATACACACAAACTCTTTGCTAATTGTCGATGTTTAGCCAGTACCCAGGGCTCAATTGTAGTAGTTGTTCTACCACCCCATGCCCCCTTCCCAGCTGAGAAGGGGAATCAGGAAAAAAAGGGAGAAGCACTGCGGGTTGAAGCAGAAACAGACTTAATGAAATAACAAAACTAATACACTCACCAACACAAAATATACAAGGCTCTACTCACCTGGTTCTTAGGATCAGCAGCAGAAGGAGCAGAAGACCAAGGAGGAACCCCAGGAAGAGGAACTACACCTTCAGTGAGCTCCTTCCTTTCCTAATGAGCATGATGAGGTGGTGTGGGATACACCTGTGAGTCAGTGCCTTGAGTGGATCTCCCAGCTGACTTGGGACTACTCATGACCTGCCTGCATGGCTGGGCCATGGGTCTATTCCTGGGAAACCAGGACACTAATGCACAAAAAACTTGGATGTGTATTTACACCATCAGTTCTTACAAAGATACTCTACTAAAATGCCTTCATTCATGCAGTTTTTGCATTATACCTTTATCTCTATCACCACTGATTAATGTGGCTACTATATACATGTCAAAACACTGGTACTGCTTAAGTCAATAAAATTCTTCCTTTTTAAGATCATTGATCACCAATTATACTAACTGCTATCTCCAGCCGAACAGAAAGAAAAAAAAAAATGTTTGAAAAAAACACAGTTAGGCACAAAAAAATTGCTAAAAGTGTGAACCAAAGGCTAGGCAACATTCTTGGAAGCTGAATGCCTATGCAACTCCTATGAGTTTATAGGAGAAGTTAAATACTCTGTTTATTGACCTGTTATTCATGTCATTCATTATCTGTGGAGAGTGCTTGCTTTATTTTCTAAGAATTCCACTATTTAGGATAAGCTAAATCAAATAGATATTGAGTCTTATTTTGGCTACTTGCTCTGAACTGTTAATGCTAATAATTCATCTCAACAATTTAATCCATAAATTATCAAGCAATGGCTGTGTCAAATGTGATGAGGTCTCATTATGTGGATCAGTAATGAATTGTACTACAAGACTTCTTGTAAAGCACAAATAATACCCTGTGGTAGACTTAGATATGAAAACAAAAGGGTGACTGCAGAAGCAGGTTTATGTGTCTGTAACAATGTGGCTGTGTGAAAGAAAAGAAAATCTGCTTGGGTTGGTTGTATTTCTTTCCGTCCTGTTTGTTCACGTGACCTTTACACCAAATAGATGAAGCCCTTTCATAAGAGTTTTTCTATAATAAAACATTTTATACCATTAAATAAAATAAATAATTTTTTAAAAGTACTAATGTCCTCAAAGACTTTTGACTTCTCTAACTTCTAAGTTTATTTTATGGGTACGCTTTAACACTCTTAAAAGGAAATATTTGAAATAAGCTCTTAGGAAAAATAAACAATTGGAATATGCTCATCACATGATTCAAGAACTAAAAAGGTAGGCAGAAAAAAAAGACAGGGGAACTAACAACGTATAACCTCTAGCATAGTTAATTCAGATTCTCTTTCAAAGGCCTACTGTTGGAAATTCAGTTCTATTTTCATTTAAGTCTGTGACTAATCTTTAATTGACTTCAGATGCAAACAAGGCTGAGCCTACAGTAAAAACATTAATATAAGAGGAAATAAAGTGAGATGAAAAATCTGTTTCCACAGAGCACGTCCCACCAAATAAGGCCTTTCCTCTTAGCGGATACAGACGTTGTTTTTAAAAGACACATATGGTCCTATCAAACAAACATTCTAAATATAGTGTTAAAGGGCAAAAGAAACAGGAATGTATGACCATTACGTACTTGTGATATTTTGTTTTGCTATATTCTTTTCCTCTTTGTGGAAGAGATTCTAAGAAAAAGAACAATCTTTCCCGTAATTTCTTTGCGAGTGGTATGTGCTCTCTTCAGTCGCACGTAACTTTGTCATCTGCAGCTGCAGTGTTAAGGAAAAGGCAGGAGTCACCCAGGCAAACACACATAGCCTTGGAAGCAACACCTACTTAGAACAGCTGTTTTATAAACAACAACAACGGCAACTTCAAAAACTTAGTTGCTCACTTTGAGAAAAAAATATACCTAAACACAGTGCAGCCTTTGCTTCTATCCAAATACTTCAGAACTGTACGCCATATCACGGCTTGTCCCCACATTCTGCAAAGCATCACCTCCTGACATGAGTTCTGCTCCTTTCTTTGTCCTGCCATGGCAGCCTCATGTGACTTGTGCATCTACAGTTGGTGGAAATACAAAGAGTTTGAAAGGCTGCAATTAGATGCGAACCTGGGTCACATCATCTGGATAAAAATTTTCCTTTTATTCAGGGAATCGGGGTAAATGGGATCCAAGACTTCAGTTTTGGCTTGTCCTGGAGTTAATCACAGAATCACAGAATGATAGAGGTTGGAAGAGACCTCTGAAGATCATCCAGTCCAACTCCCCTGCTACAGCAGGATCCTAGATCAGGTCACACAGGGACACATCCAGACAGGTTTAAAATGTCTCCAGAGAAGGAGACTCCACAACCTCTCTGGGCAGTTCCAGTGTTCTGTCACCTTCACAGTAAAGAAGTGTTTCCTTATGTTAAGACCGAACCTCCTGTGTTCCAGTTTGTGCCCATTGCCCCTTGTCCTGTCACTGGGCACCACCCAGAAGAGTCTGGCCCCATCTTCCTGACACCCTCCCTTGAGATATTTAGAAGCATGGATGAGATCCCCCCTGAACCTAAAGCAAGACAAGCTAAACAGACCCAGCTCCCTCAGCCTCTCCTCAGATGGGAGATGCTCCAATCCCTTCATCATCTTAGTGGCCCTGTGCTGGACTCTTTCCAATAGCTCCATGTCCTTCTTGAACTGGGGAGCCCAGAACTGGACACAGCACTCCAGATGAGGACTCACCAGGGCAGAGTAGAGGGGGAGGAGAACCTCCCTTGCCCTGCTGGCCACACTTCTCTTAATGTACCGCAGGATGCCATTGGCCTTCTTGGCCATGAGGGCACATTGCTGGCTCATGGTCAGCCTGCTTTCCACCAGGACTCCCAGGTCCTTTTCCCCAGAGCAGCTCTCCAGCAGCTCAGCCCCAGCCTGGACTGATCCATGGGGTTGTTCTTCCCCAGATGCAGGACTCTACACTTGCTTTTGTTGAATTGCATTAAGTTCCTCCCTGCCCAGCTCTCCAGCCTGTCCAGGTCACAGCGGATGGCAGCACAGCCCTGTGGCATGTCAGCCACTCCTCCCAGCCTTGTATCATCAGCAAACTTTCTGAGGACACACTCTGTCCCTTCATCCAGGTCATTAATGAATGTATTGAATAGGACCGGACCCAGTACCGACCCTGGGGGACACCACCAGTCACAGGCCTACAACTAGACTCTGCCTCACTGACCACTACACTCTCTGGGCTCTGTCCTTCAGCCACTTCCTAATCCACCTCACTGCCCCATCATCCAGTCCACACTTGGTAAGTTTGGTTGTGAGGATGCCATGGGAGACAGTGTCAAAAGCCTTGCTGAAGTCAAGGTAGACCACGTGGACTGCCCTCCCCTCATCAATCTGTCTAGTGATGTCCTCAGAGAAGGCTATCAGGTTGGTCAAGCACGACTTCCTCTTGGTGAACCCATGTAGACTTCTCCTGATAACCCTCTTTTCCTCAACGTTCTTTGAGATGGCACCAAGAACAAGCTGCTCCATCACCTTTCCAGGGATAGAGGTGATGCTGACTGTCCTATAGTTACCCAGGTCCTCCTTCTTGCCCTTTTTATAGATTGTAGTGACGCTGGCCTTCCGCCAGTCCTCAGGCACCTCTCCCATTCTCCAGGACTTTTCAAAGATGATGGAGAGTGGCCTAGCAATGACTTCTGCCAGCTCCCTCAGCACTCGCAGATGCATCTCATCAGGGCCCATGGATTTTTGGGTATCCAGTTCATCTAACTGATCCCTAACCCAGTCCTCCTGACTCCTTCTGTGGTCTTGAAGGTCTGGAACTCCTGAGGGTCTGCCTTAGCAGTAAAGAATGATAACACTCAGATCAGAGGATGCATTTCCTCATAGCTCAGGTGTGATGAAATTCAGGAGTTCAGTTTAGTTAGGAAGTACAAAGTAGGACAGCTCAAAACATAACAGTTACAGCCTATCCAGTCCAGGTTCCTAACCTCCATCTACCCTTGCAAACCACTTAAAAGTGATCACATATTCCATTTGAGATTGCCTTCAAGCAGCAAAGCAAACTTCATGCTTCCCTGCTCCAAGTGACCACTCTAGCAGCCAGGCTGCCCTGGGAAACTCCACGTTTTTGGACTGAAATATACTGCCACCATATTTGCATGAAGTCTCAGTGTGAGTGTGAAGATACTGAGACTCTCCAAGCAGACTGGCAAAGCAATGAGGCTTGAATGCGTGTAAACCTAAGTTAAACACAATGGTGGTCAGCAGTGCTGAGAAAATACCATTTTCAACACAACCTCGCGTGCCGGAGGAGCATTGAGGTAAACAACAGTTGTGTGAACATGAGGATAAATGAATGCTGACTTTCAATAAAGTCGTTGAATGGCTTTTTAACAGCACTGTACCAAGTGTGACCTCACCCCTTGTTATAGATCAAAGAGTCCATGTGGGGAAGAACCATTTCAAAGTCCCACCCACATGAAAAGCTCTTCCATGTGAACTCTCCCATGTCTAATAAGGGGAGAGCTTCTAATGAAGCCTCTCCTTCAGAAGAGGAATTGCCTCCTACTTTCACAAACATCCTGAATTTGTTCATGTAGGGAGGAGGGCACAGGAAGAAGAGACCAGGAAAAGAATATGTTATGTAAACTTTGTTTCCATAGGAAAACAAACTGAAAACTAAGGCGCTAATGGAGATAGACCCCTCCAGATTTAGGTGGCACTGGGGTACACCTGTGACAGGAAACTTCACTCCAGATAAATTTTCAAACACAAAAGACACTCCTTCCTCAGAATTGTAGCAGAGAAAAATGGTGCCCTAGTTAATAAAAGTGAAGCTACTAGACCATCTGATTCCTAACAGATCTGAGAATTCCTTCATTAGTTAAAAGAACCAAAAATACATTAAGAAAAGGACTATAAACAGAAAGACAACAAAAATCACCATAGAAAAGTAGAGCTGTCAAGAAGCTTCCATTTAAACTCTGTGAAATAAAACACACTGTAACCTATCAGATGCTGCCAAAAAGCTCATTATAGGTAAGAACAAAATAAACACTGGGTTTCATCTGAATATTTTTGGGAAAAAAAAAAAAAGACAAAAAATATATTTTGGTTTTCTTTAAGAGCTCTATAATAAAACAGTGTACTGCTTCTGTTCAAAGCAATTCCACAACAGTGCAATTTCATTTGTATAGCTGTATTTTCATAGTATACCCATCAAGTCCTGGGATCTTCTTCCCAGCTGAGGCAACAGAAATTTTCCTAATCCTAAAAAAAAAAAAAAAAAGCAGTATCATTTGGTTTTATCTTTTGTACGTGATGTAGCATGTCACTCCATGCATGTATTCAGCTTTACTACCTAGGAGTGAAAAAATGTAGCTCATATCTAGAAAAGAAGATTAATTACAGCAGCAAAATTCCCACACATATAGTTTACATACATGATAAGTTTACATACATGATAATTCTTTGCAAATACCTAATTGTGTCAGATTGGATACATGTGTCACTCCTTTCAGGTACCAAAACCAAACCATTGACCAAATTAATTCATTTTTACCCCAAATGACTCTCTGCATTCTTTCAGACCAAATCACAGCTGTGACTTAGGCAAAGGCATTCTTAACCTATTAAATGTGTCAGCAGCATCACATACATTCTTCTAAACAAAGAATGTTACTTTATTACATTTCTAGATTAATATGCTATCTGCTTGTGTAGATGAATTAATAAAAGGAACCTTATTCCCTTAAAAAATAAACCCTTTCATTGACTTGCTCTTTCAGCCAAGGGTCTCTCATCATTTTGCAGCTGTGGTATATCATATCTTTCACTTACTCGGAAATTGTTACTGTTATGTCAATATGCTGGGACCAAAAAGACATCTATTCCAGCACAGTTCTGTCACAGGCTTCCTATGTGATGCTGAGCCCTCAGCTAACATTTCTTACAGTCATATCTATTCCCTATCTTGCATGCCAACCACTAGAACTGAAAGTAATATATACTGTGGTTCATTTTATAGCTCCCTAGTTCAGTAAACTATATCACAGAAGGAAAAAAACCAACAAGACTGAGTAGTAAACTCTAGTCTGAAACATAAATTGCAACCCTCAGCCCTCAAGTTTAATTTGATTTCCTCGTACGCTCTTTCCCTTTCTCCATTGCACAAGTGAAACTGCCCTTTGCTCCTTAGTTTGGCCTCTCCATTGGTAATGAAAAGCACAAACTGCTTGACTCTGCCTAGAGGCATAGGTATACCTCTTCCACCCAACTGGTAAAGCATCCAATAAAATCTCTGTGTCTCCAGTACATGTTTTCTGGGGACAGCAGTTCATCAGATAGTTGCCCTGTGGGAAATAAACAGGCCTCCCATCACACAGTAGAGACTTCAATAGGCTGTTTTACAATATCTGAATGCAGAGGGGAAAAAAAACCCCAACATTTCTTACAGCATGCACAAGACAAAAGTTTGGTAAAATCTGAAACATTCTATTCCCCCACAAGTTTCACAACTCTTCCATGAAATTTCACAATTTAATAACAGTAAACTCTCTGTTCTTCATACAAAATATAATCAAATATTGTCCCATGTACTCAGCTGAGTATACTGTCTTGAGCTGAACAGACGCCTCTTTCCCACTCAATACTGTTAAGCATTTAAAGGTATTTCTATGTTATCTGAACACAGTGACAGAAATCCACACATACTTTTTGACTTCCCAACCCAGAATCCTAGGCCTGAAGTAAAACCACTTCGGACAACTGCATTGGGTTTGTGTGACCAGGTTTTGGTAGCAGGAGAGGAGTGAAAAATATGTGAGAAACAACCCTTCAGACCCCAAGGTCAGTGAAGAAGGAGAGGCAGGATGTGGAGCAGAGATTCCCCAGCAGCCCATGGTGAAGACCATGGTGAGGCAGGCTGTCCCCCTGCAGCCCATTGGGGTTAACAGTAGAGCAGATATCTACCTGCAGCCCATGGAGGACCCCACACTGCAGCAGGTGGATGCCCAAAGGAGGCTGTGACCCCATGGGAAGCTCTTGCTGGAGCAGGTTCCTGGCAGGACTTGTGACCCTGTGGGGGACCCATGCTGGAGCAGTCTGTTCCTGAAGGACTGCACTTCACAGAAAAGACTCATGATGGAGCAGTTCATGAAAAACTAGAGCCTGTGGGAAGGACTCACATTAGAGAAGTTCATGGAGAACTGTCTCCTGTGGGAGGGACCCCATGCTGGAGCAGGGGAAGAGTGTGAGGAGTCCTCCCCCTGAGAAGGAAGGAGCAGCAGAAACAACATGTGATGAACTGACAGCAACCCCATTCTCCATCACCCTGTGTCACTGAGGGGGAGGAGGCAGGCAAAATTGGGAGTGAAGTTAAGCCTGGGAAGAAGGGAGGGGTGAGGGAAGGTGTTTTAAGATTTAGTTTTTATTTCTCATTACCTTACTCTGATTTGATTGGTAATAAATTAAACTAATTTCCCCAAGTCGAGTCTGTTTTACCCGTGACAGTAACTGGTGAGTGATCTCCCTGTCCTTATGTTGACCCACGAGCCTTTTGTTATATACTCACCTTTTGTTATATACTCTCTCCTCTGTCCAGCTGACAAGGGGAGTGACAGAGCAGCTTTGGAGGGCACCTGGCATCCAGACAGGGTCAACCCTCCAACACAACTCAATAAAATCAAAAGCAGCTCTCTAAGTCAAATTTACAAAGCAGAAAAACAAATTTTTGCTTGTGAATTAACCTACTTAAGTTGTACATTGATCTAAGCTGCTCTCCACTGCCTGTCAAAGACAGTCAGCAAACTGTCATTCAATGTCTTCTTCCTGTCTGACAAAGAAAAGCCCCAATTCTCATAATACTTTGTTCTCAAATACTGTGTTCAGTTTTGGGCCCCTCACTCCCAGAAGGACACTGAGCTGCTGGAGCGTGTCCAGAGAAGGGCAGTGGAGCTGGGGAAGGGTCTGGAGCACAAGTGTGATGGGGAGCGGCTGAGGGAACTGGGGGGTTCAGTCTGGAGAAGAAGAGGCTCAGGGGAGACCTTATCACACTCTACAGCTACCTGAAAGGAGGCTGAAGAGATGTGGATGTTGGTCTCTTTCCCAAGCAGCAAGTGATAGGACAAGAGGAAACAGCCTCAAGTTGTGCCTCGGGAGGTTGAGATTGAATATTACAAAAAATTTCTTCACTGAAAGGTCTATCAAGCACTGGCACAGGCTGCCCAGGGAAATGGTTAAGTCACCACCCCTGGAAGTATTTAAAAGATGTGTAGATGTGGCACTCAGGGACATGGTTTAGTGACTTGTAGTCTTAGGTTAACGGTTGGACTCAATGATCTGAGAGGTCTTTTCCAACCTAAATGATTCTATGATTGTCCAAAACAGCGTGGTGATCTTCAAACCAGGCATGTCAAGACCTTGTGGCAGTGTCTAACATTTAAATAAATGAACCACAGAATAGCCTTGGTTGGAAAAGACCTCTAAGATCATCGAGTCCAACTAAATGAGTGGTGCCTATGTCTGCCAGGAAAAAGGAGAAGTCAACAAGGTGGGGTCCACATTGTTTATTCTACTCACAAGCATCACAGTAACTGCCTTCTGTGAATGACAAGCATAATTTTGGATCAAAGAGGCTGGATTCTCTTTAGAAGACTATATACTTGTCTATGATTTTTTTTTCTTGTTATCACTTTCCCAAGCAAGCAAAAACAATTAAAAAACCACAAGCAAACATCACCACCTTTTTGTGAGACAACAAAAAATAATAGATGAACTCTAAAAAAAAAAGAGTTGGCTGCACAGATCAGTGTACAACTTAAGCAATTAGTACATATGCAGACAGTCTGCTCTGGAAATGTGATTTGTGGGACCAGTCCTGGCCTTACTGAGTTTTCTGAAGTGGTTTTACCTCAGGCCAAGGATTATGGATTGGGATGTGAAAAATGGAGTTTCTGAGAGAGGTTCACTTCCTGGCTTACTTCATCAAGGACTATGAGTAAACACAAACAAGGGCTGCAATGCTTCAACTCCCAAAGCACAGCCAAGCCAAGAATCATATTACCTATTCAGCAGCCACAGTTGAACAAACAAAACATTTTCATCTTCCTGCAAATGAAAAAATTCTTCAGCTGTTCCCAAAAGACAATACATTGGTGTTGTCTCATTCTTGTTTAATACAATATCCCTAGGTAATCGTGCTCACCTCACTTTCCTCACTCAGCATTATCTACTCTTGTCCCTTACTTACTCTTTTTACTAACAGTGTATGAAGAAGTTGAACTCTCTTCTATTACTTTTCACAGTATGCTTCTGTTAAGAGTCGTGTATTACGTTGGATTAATAGGATGTACAGGGAAGGAATGAATAGCGACTGCAATCCTTGCCCTAGTGGATTAATTGTGCTGGTGACTACACTGCCACAGATGAAGGAGCTTTCCCACATGACAGCAGCATGGGAGATCCTAAGAAAGAGACTGATGATGGGTGTTTCTCCATGTGGTCTCTCAGACATCTCTATAGAAAACCCTCCATGGTATGATGCAAAGATCCCCTTGTTGCCTGGGGTGGTAAGAGAAATAAAGCCATCACTAGTTCCACAACAAAAACTTCCTGTAGTGGACACTAAACAGAGCATAAGATTTGTCAGTGGTACTTTTCCTCTTTCTACACAGGCTTTGGTGCTTAACCTCTACGCAGACCTCGCAGTAGTTCTTGGAGTAGTTTAGTGCCAGCAAGTTCTCCACTACTTGTCAGAAATTTTTTACTCTTGCTGTCCTGAAACACTGCAATTTGAATATGACAAGCAAGCAGTAAACTTCTCTGAAGACTGTTGACAGGCGCCTCATATTGTCCCTTGTTAACTAAGGACCAGGCTCTGAGGATTTAGTGATCAATATTTAAAGCAACAACCATTTGTGAAGTATTTGTTCTGGATAACCCTGCTCCACTAGTCCTGTGAGAACAGCTCCTTTCCATGCTTCACTGTGGGATTCAAAAACTCTAATTTCTAACACTGTACTCATATGTCAGCAGCTTTCAACCTATTTGGGTTATTTTTATCTACTACATATCAAAATGTAAAGGTTAATTCCTCCATGAGTACCATGTTAGGAACATATCACAAGCATTTACGATTCTGTCAGAGCAGCCAAGCAGCACAAAAAACCTGATCAATGACGTGTCTTGCTGTGGATCTCTCTCTGAGTCTTGGAGTCTCCATGCCTTTACTGGCAGCATAGAATATTTCAAAGTGTCATTCCAGACTCTTTAAGGAGCATTGCTTTGCAAAATGTGTATAAGTTAGACACATTTGTTATAGGTTGGTCTGTTCTGTGGTTCACTCCAAGGTATTTCTGTTTCTTTAATATTAAATTACTTCAGAGAAATCCAGCCAGTTATTTTTGTTTTAAAATAATCTCTGTCCATATTCAGAATGTAAGAAACAGAGGCAGAAGCTTATCTTTCGTATTTACAGTTTCAGAAAGAAAAACAAAAACCCTCAAATGAAATGTTTTGTCTTTCTATTAAGTCTATCAAAGCAAATAAAGTTATGTTCTGCCTTCGAGAAACACCCAGGACTCTTAAGCAGCAGGTATTCTGCATGCATATCAAATGGCATTAGAACTGTGCCTTATAAAAAGAGATATCAATGTAGAAAACATAACAATTTAGATGCATTTGAAATCTACACTCAAATCTCTCTTCAGTCAGTAATCTGAACATAAGGCTCAGCTGGAAACAATGCTGCCTTTACCCAAAGCTGGTCAAAGGTGGATAATGGAAAGATTAGTTCCTCTCTCTCTCCAAGAGAGCAGTAGCAGCTGAGGAATAACTTTAGGCCACTCAACCTCACTTGCTAACAGCTGTGCAAACCACAGAATTTTTACTTCCCAGGGGTTTATTAAAATGTTTTTTCTCTTTTGAAGTGTTGTTTATATAAACTCATATGACTTTTGCTTTGAATGATTCTCTTTTGCTTTGAAAGAATATCCTCTGCTGATTTTACCTATATGGTGAATAATGTGCTTTGTACAAGTTTCGTCTCAAAAGAAATCATAGAATCGTAGAACAGTTTGGGTTGGAAGGGACCTCAAAGATCATCTAGTGCCAACCCCCCTGCCATTATCATGAGAAACTATTTTAAGAGATAATATAGTTGATTGGTCTGTAAGTCTGAATGTGTTAGAATTTGTCAGAAACAATCATGTTGTTTCTTGGTGCTGATGTTCACTGGTTAGAAGCACAAGACTACTCCCCACAAAATCAGAATCCTTTCTTGAACAGAAGTCCTAAAGACATGCAATTTTAGAAATAGCTACTGCCAATCACCAAAAGTTTTACTAAGAAATCACCTTTGGCATGATTACATTATTTTTAAAAATCTGAATACTTAGTAAATATACAAAAACTGATAAATTCTCTTCACATCTTACATACATCACCAGAGTTTAAACCATATTTTTTGAGTAATCAAGGCATAACAAAGTGAATTAATAAAGACCTATCTGCTGAAAGAATCCACATGCTTTACCAGTGTTTTCTGGAGAAGCTTGCAAACCAAACTGGAACAGCACTCTTAATCAGGAACAAGAATCGTGCTTTCCTGTGTGATTATGCAGCATCTAACACAGTCAGCTACAGTTCTGTCCTAGATACCAACATACAGACATGTTAGTGAGTGCAGGTCCAACCTGCATGATGGAAGAATCTTGCATTTGAATATCCTCCAAGATAACAATGAGTAAGCCTTTCAAACCCATTCCACCTGGCTGGCTGTTACTGCACTCTGTTTCAAACACCACACTAAGTCCAGGGTTTGGTCCAGAAAACCTCCTGACCCTACCTTTGCCTCTGAAGTAATACTTGGGCTAAAGATCTCCCTCCTATTTAGCAGCTGAAATAGCAGCCCACCACTGGACACCATTCCTCCTTGGAGCCCAGGCTCCCCCAGGATGCCAGGGAGGTAACTGCTTCACAACCTCTGTGGATCCTTGTTTACAGTTGAAATTAGCTGCAAACGAAAGACAACCAGTGCAACTCTTGTCTACCCCTACAGTCTCAGCTGTGTGTGTGTGTGGTTTGAATGGAAGATAAATTCCCAATCAAGTCTGGACTCTGTTCCAGGCTTAAGTTATAAAAGAGGAATGTGCTCAACCTTCTTGCTCTGCAGCTTACTGCCAGCAGGTGGTGGACATGTTAACAGAGTGAGTTAAATCCTAATGAATAGAAAAAGGATGACAGATGAATGGATGTGAAGGCAAGAGGACGTACAGGATAAAATTATGAATGCATAGCTCACGTGCAGTGCATGGGAATGACTGCAGAAAAGTCCACGAGCACTGAGTGAGCACGCAGAACTAAGGCAGACAAAGAAATGCAATTCTCTGCAGAGGAACAAATATGAATGAAGAAAGATGACAAATGGCAAATAGCTACACGGCACGCAATGACGTAAGAAGGAGAGGTCTGAATGCCGTGTTGACTGTCAGAAGCAGAGGAAGAAGGGGGGCAGGGAGGGGGAGAGACAATCAAGCAGATATGCCAAGAACAAAGACAAATAATGGAACGTGCTGAAAAGCACAGGCAACATGCAGTGAACTGGGACAATAGAAGCACGGTCATCTACTCCCAACCTTTGTTTCACACAAACAGCTTCTCAGAGTAAAAGAAATAGAACTGAATATTCTTTCTGCATGTCTCTTTCCAGAACGGAAAATCTGTTGCCAAACGTACAGCAAGGTCCCTTTTCACTGGGTTTTACCTGCTTGTTTTCAGAACCTGAAAGTTTCATTAAAGTAATTCTAACAATGTAAAGACTCAACTGGGTTAATCTGCCTGATTTAGAAAGGTCTTGGTGTTGCCTGTACATATAAAGTTTTTTTTCTCTACCTTAGAAAGGAAAAATAATACCAATATTAAAAGATACTATTAACCACCACCCTAAAGTACCCCCATGTGCTACAAGCATCTATAACTCCACCTGTGCTCTTTATAGTGCATGTATATCTAGACTTCAAACTGCTTTGCAAAGCAACAAATTCGTTCTTTTTTTTGTAACTCATTACCAACCTAAATGCCATGGAGAATCTTATTTTTCATTTCACCTGTTTTCAGCATGGGGAAAAAAAAGGTGGATTCTGTTAAAATTCTAAAGACCATATCTGTCACTATGAGTATCTGCCACACTCAAAATACAAAGTAGAAAAATAAATAGTACCTGGATTTTCTACTACGAAAAAAAATATGCAAATTTAACTTTAACTAAAAATTAATTTTTTCAAACCAATTTTGTTTTTTAAAAAACTTATTTAATTAAAGATGAATTTAACTCTTTCCTCATAAATTAGATGTATTAAAGGTGACTATGATTAAGCAGTGAGAATGAATAAGAATATAACAACACAATAAAAGTACTTTGTTGAGCAATACAGTACATTTCAGAAGCACTAGACTTTAGAAATGCAGAAGTACACATATTTATTTATACACTATATTAGAAAAAAAATGCTTCTGAAGTGGAAACACTAGAGGAAAAAAATGTTAGCCCACTTGTCCAGAATCTAGTTACACTGTCAGTACTCCTGTTATAGCAGTTGTATCAAGTTTATAATTATGGCCTTCACAATGACTTTTTCCCCCTCCAGTTTCAAGTCTACGAGCACACCATCATGCTTTTGCATATTTTCTTACACAACTGAAACTCGAGTGCCACCTCTAAAGTCAAGGACTTGCCTTGCTGACGAGCAGCACTGCTCTCTGCTGAATGTCGTTTGCACACACTGTAGTTCTTCTGTTTTGGCATCAGCCTGGAGTTACTAAGGGCTTTCATTGTCTTGAGATCAACAGGTGCAGAACGTCTCTTGGATCTGAATGCTGTAGTTATCAGACTAGCAATCAATGGTCTTATGTTATAGCATTCATATTAAAATGCTAATTACCATTAATGCCTTCCACTAATGCATTCAATTCAATTGTGTTCTTTTAGTCCCAGAAACATTGATATGTGAGACTGTCCCATTAATTTCAATAGAGCACAGATATACACCATCCATAGGAGCACTGAAGCAGTTAAACAAAGCCTTGTAATCTGATTAGATTCTGCTTGCACTTATATCTGCCTTCATTTATGAAATTGCACTGACGTCTACGTGAAGTCTACATGAAGACAGTTAATGCATTTCAACTTTACAGTAATTCACAGTTGTAGTAAACAATCAGTCACCTCTGCTCACATCAGCTCTAAGACTATGTGACAGCAAGGTTCTGTGGAGCATCAGTAACACTTCTGTTGACTACAAAAGGGCTGTGTTGTCACAGATTGTTGGTTTGGTTTGTTTTTTCTGGGGGAAGGGAATTACTCAAAACAGAAGCCAAACTCCAGTGCTGTTTGGCAACTGTCCCCTCAAGTCCCCACTAACAGGCACAGTACTTTCCCTCCGCGTCCATAATTTCTCTTAGCTCTTCAACTCCAATAAGTCTCTGAAAAGATTTGATGTCTTGCTTGGGCAGCTGCTTTCTTTACACCTACCAGACTCTTAGGGCTTCCCATGAGCCCAGGCTCCAGACAGGAGCAATGCCTGCATGGCAAGCTTTTGACCTTGGGAAAGCCTTCTTGGGAGAAAGATTTAGAAGCAGTTTTCTGTCCAGCACAGACTTACTAGAACCCCAAACTATGACTTCTAAGGTATGGCAGGGAAGCTAGAGCAGCTTGGGAGTGAAGTGCAGATCACTTAGTACAAAAGGAATCCAGTTTTGTCTGATTAACACCTAGCAGATGTAGACAGATTTCATATACCACAAGTCTGCTCACAACAAGTTCTTATCTTATTGTTACTCTTTTAGCAATGTTCCTTTTTGTGATAAAATTAGCATTCAAGTGTTCATATTTGTGCCATGTGGTATGGATGGTATGACTTATTTCTACTGAATTTCCCATGCCTCATTGTTGGAAGTTGTACTCCTACCTGAATCCTAACATTACCTGTAAATAAACCTTATTTATTTGTAGAAGAATTGAAGCTAGACCCCAGGAAAGTACCCAGAAAAGCAGTGAAAGTGCTAAATAAACTTTATGGCAGGTCTAGACCAATGTTATTATAGTCTAGCCTAACATATGAGAACAGAATTAGCTTACTCTGTTTGCACTGAAACATTGATAGTCAACATTTTGTGGTTCTCCTATTTATGTGTGCCATTTTCTGTAATCAAACTATAGACTTTTCACAAGAAAAAAGCTCTTAAGCTTCTCAGTTGAATATGGAAAATGTGATTTTACACATTTGAATGCAATCATTTGTTTTCACAAGTTATCTAAGTTCAAAACTCAGCTCAGAAGAACTTAATTTGGGAGATAAACCTGAGTTTAGGCAAATTTTTGGTACCAAATCATGTGTAAGAAAAAAAAAAATAAACAGACTGTACTGGTTTTCAGTACAGTCACACAAAGCCAAAATGCTCAGAATTGATTTAAATGTTTTAGTAACAGAAACTGGCATCTTTGATAGCCATTGTGAGAGCAAAATGGAAGCAAGTAGGAGAAAGCACCCTTCAAAGAATGGCTGAACAAACAGAAATTTCAGCCGCAAAGGATTTTATTTTAGTTTACAAACTATATATATGAATGTTTCTGATATTATCCAGAAATTAAGTATGGTGAATTATTAAAGATGCTGAATTCAGTATAATAGAAAAAGAAACCACTATTTTCAATGAACAAAAGCACATCAAAATATAAAATATTCAGAACATGTCAGAGACAGGGAGCTAAGAAGAGAAAATATGCCAGGGATGTTCACTATGTAGGTTGGTTATAACTTTCACCTGCCATCTTTTTTATTCAGGTTTCTGTACAATTTTTTGTTTTGCTAGGAAAGAAAAAAGAAAAACAAAATAATGTTTTAGTTGAGAGGAAGGGGGGGGAAAAAAACCCCAAAACACCCACACACAAAAAAAGCAAGCCATGTATTTTGGATACCAGCCCTGAAAGAAAGGATTGGTATTGCACTCAAAAGTAGGATGTTGTATATGTCATTGCATGCCTTGGTGTAAGAACTACAGGAAGCCCAGCAAATGAATAAGTGCAGTCCCTGTAGTCGTTTCCAATGACATTCTGTGTGATGCAACAAGAAGGGGTTTTGTGGGATGGGTTAAAATAAGTATCTACAGTGAAGAAAATCAATGTACATAGAATCTCTGGGTCCCCAAAGCATAAAAATTTCATACAGAGTTTTTCCCTCTCTTCTACTTCTGGAAATCATTGAAGGATATCACAAAAAATGACTGAGTCCTGGATATAGCTGTCTACAAACTGAGAAAATGAGTATGCCCAAATCCTATAAGTCAGTGTATAAAACCAGACTCTTCTTCCTGCTCAGTAATGACTAATTCAGATTAAACAAAATGAATATATATTCCCATTGACTCCCTCAGGAAGTGAGGCCAAAGAAGAACTTACCTCTCATAGGAACATCCCTAGTAAAAGGCATACAGTGGTTTCAATCTGACACTAGATAGCACACAGATATTTATAAAGATTTTTTTAAAATATTTAATTAGACTACTTTATAATGCTTTGTTGTGCAGAATACAAATACGGTCTGACTTCTGTTATAGTCACTGCCAATATTCCTATCCCCCCAACACCAGTCTAAACATGAGCTGGAAAATTTATCCTTCTATTATTGCTGTGACACGTGCTAGCAAGGTATATCATCACTGCTCCCTGCAACTCCAGGTAGCAATGAGAGTGTTTGTACTGATAAGATATAAAATAGAGGAGTAAAGACATGGTCCACAGGAAAGCAACTGACTGATTTTTTTCCAACTTTTCTCCTGGCACAGTTCACTTTTCTTGTTCAACCCATCTGCTGCTTTCGTTTATTTACGATGTAATTAAGCAAGTCCCTGTTCCCCATGGGACCTAAGTTTTGTATTTTGTGGAAATGAATTCTTCATTATGACAAAAAGTCATAATGATAACTCTCTCATAATTGGTATCCACGCACAAAACTACCATGAAGCAAGAAGTGCCAGAATTAAGAAAGCACATTTTTTACACTGCTGAACTTTGAAGTTTACACAAGATGTAATTGGTTTCCCCATCCCCCGCTTTGCTCTCCCACTCCTCCTTCTTCCTTCTCACACACAGTCTTCTTCCTATTCTTCACAATTTCAATGCCAACAATGAACAAAGATGTCTTGAGAGAGCCAAGAATAATACACTGTTGTTGATCTGTACTCATAAGTCTCACTTAATGATTTTTTTTATTTTGCTTACTCAGAAAGTTGAAAACTCATGCTTCACTAGGGCCATCTGTGGAGCTCTTTGTTTGGGGATTTGAGAAGAAGCCAAAGCTTTGCATACCCTGTCTTTGAGACTCAAATCCCAAAGGTATTGCAGAAGTTCAGCTAGGGCTCAGACAGCATAAAGTCACTTTTCACAAGAGACCCATCTCTATTTGAAAAAGAAATGGCTAACAATGCTTTTCTGATAGATACTGTTCCTGATGAAGCTGTATAACCTACTGTCTACCTGCAAACCCAATCTGGCAAGCTAATTAACGCAGTCAGTTACAGACGTTCAGATGTTTCTCTGTATAGGGTTTGAAAGGCTGGCTCCAGAGCCTCAAGTTAAAATGTCTGTGGTAGCAATGATGTCACCCTTGTGACAGGCTTGAACTGGAGCAATGAAAGGAGCTGTTATGTTTCTCCTAGCTCAGCAGGTGTGAAGGCAACACAAAGGACACTCACAGAGGAATTCCCTTACATGAAACTTAATCAGACTCCTTCTGAGTGTTGCACACCACTGATTCCACTGCCTGGGGCATGAATGGCAAACAAATGCTGATTCATTATATTTTACAAATGTTTCTGAAGAAAAATAGATAATTTTGAAAAGTTACCAGTTCTTACTGTTACTTTTATTTCATTTCATTGTTATTTTTCTTTCTCCTTCTGCTTGTGTTCCGATTCATTTGCTGACCCTTCCTTCAGCAAAGTCCTGAAGTCCAATTCGTTTCAACATGTTTAAGCCTGAATGTCAACTGGAAATTTTGCTTTACTTTTAGTTTACTGTAGCTAGCTTTGTAGAAAGAAAATTCAGAGGGGGTGGCAAGAGAGGCCCAAGTAAGTTCAGATTCAGATCAAGACCTTCAGTCCTGATGAACAGTGTGATGCAGCTCTCAGCAGTAAGCATCTCTAGTTAAAAACTGGCATGAACTGTAGTTCCTACTCCCTATTGCTTGTCTAAATCAACCCTGTTAATTAGGGTATGCAATATAAAAATAATTAAAATTAAATTAAACATATGTATTTTATTATAATTTTTAATGTAGACCTATAATTTTCATTTGAGGAAATACTTTAACAGATTCCCAAATTAAAAACAATGCTATAGCATCTTTTTTTAGACAATATAGAAAGCACGTGTGCTGTTTTAACTTAAAGAGCTGCTGCACTTTCCAGTTTGAGATTACTAGGATGCCTGTTATATGCTGCAGGACATCATTTGGTACTTCTTTGACTCAGATTCCTGGGCCCAGCCAGCAGGTTTCAAAGTGCATCACTGAGACAAAAACATAGGCACTCTCTGAAAATACCCAAGAGCCACAGCACAAAGCTTTCATCAGGATATATGTTCAGTATTTTTTTTATTTGCAATTCTCATAATTCAGTACAAGTCCTGGTCTGAAAGTATGAACTTTGATATTGTAAGTAAAAGGCTTAATTGTAAAAAAAAATGGATTTCAAACAAAATTCCTTTCTTTGTTCTAAGTCTTTTTATATTCTTTACTTGGTATGAGTTATACTAAAAAACTCCAAAACATCACAGAAGAAATCAAGCATCTGTCATACAGAACCAGAAAATTCCCTAAAAAGCAACTCGCCTCCACGTTTTTATTTCTAAAAATAAATTTTGATGCACCTTTTTTTTTATGTGCACTGTTCTTAAAAGCCATCTCCAGTTTCTGATACTTCCAAGATTGCTATTTCTTTGTACAGTAACTAGTAAAAAGGAAAATGAGTATGTATTTCAAGGTATTTAGATACAGAATTGCTTGCCCATTTGGACTCTAGAGCACTGAAACTGGGTTATATGTTCAACACCTCTCCTAGTTTGGCTGGAACAGAGTTAATTTTCTTTGTAGTAGTTGATACAGTGCTGTGTTTTGGACTTAGTATGAAAACAATGCTGATAACTAAAACGTCAGTTGTTGCCAAGTAGTGCTTACATTAGTCAAGGACTTATCAATTCCACATGCCCTGCCAGCCAGAAGCTGGGAGGAGGCACAGCCAGGACAACTGACTCAAACTGGCCAAAGGGATATTCTGTACCATGCTCAGTACATAATCTGGGGGCAGTGGGCTGGGGATCACCATGGCTCAGGAACTAGCTGGGCATTGGTCAGCAGGCAGTGAGAAACTGTGAGCAGAAATGCACAGTACTGCTCCACTTTGTGACACGGTCAACGCATGGGCGATCTTGAGAAGGGTAAATGAATGATGCCCCTCCTCAGCATAGCAGCCTTTCTTTAAGAACACAGAATGGGAGGAAGGTAGTCCTTGCACCAAAAGACAGAAACTCCATATACTTTAATTTATGTTATGTGACATTTTCAGAAAAGGCCATGTTTGCTACCACAGCAATGATTTTCGAAATGCACAACCTCACAAGATTAAATGTTGATTTCTGCTTCTAGGAGTTATTTCTGCCTTCATGCTCAAAGATGTGACCACACCATGAGTCTGGCCACATTTTCAAGATTTTCTTTCCAACCATGAGCACTAGAAGTGTTTTCTGATTAAGTGCTGACAATTTTGTAGAATCACGTATAACTGTGATGATAATAGGAAATTTAGACGTAGTGAATGGTTTTGCTTGTCTCTTCTTCTTAACAAACAGCAATTGCAAATCAGACAGCTAATGCAATGTTATATTAGTGACTTCACAGTAATATCTCAAACAAGAATAGGAAAAAATATTGATGCTTTTCAAGTCAGCTGCATATTCCTTAATTTACCACATAAAATCCAGTAAACTGGACTAAAGCAACCACAGTCTCATTAGCAGGTCTTTTCTAGAACACATCAAAGAGGAAAGGAAGTAATTATGCAGCACTAATCTTTGGACTGGGAAAGAAGGCAGTTCCAACTCTCAGGAAGAACACCGAGGCAAAGAAACAAATACTTTGTAAGACCTAAAAAAACCCAAGGAGACATGTAAAGAGCCAACTGTATTTTGTGAAAAACAGAAAATGTGAAATCAGTCTACTATCCCAGGAACACATATCATCAAGCTGAATGAATGGAGAAGAGGCAACTACAGTTAGAAGCCTTAATTTTTGTGAAACTTACTATTTTTCATTATATGCTCATGAGCAAGTTGAGAAAAGCATGCTCTAGGTCAACCTATTGTAAATGGTTAACATCTGTATTCAGAGTAATAGCTAAGCATCACTGCCCAATAAAAGGGCTTCTTCAGGTTTTAGTTTAGGTACTTTACTGTTCTCATTAATGAACCAAATAATAAAATGCTGAGTGCATGCTTAATATTAGTACCCTCAGGCTTGGAGGAAGTGTGAGTAAGCTGAAGTACAGAAGAGAACACAAAATTACTTAGGTTAACTTGAGACATGGTCTGAAAAACAGTAGAACATAATTCAGAGGAGATGGATAATAGGCATAGAAATCAGAAATTTTAGATATAAGGAAAGGGAAAGTTGTAAGGGAGAAAGGGCTGGTTTTATAATGCTCACAGGCAGAAAGAAAGCATGAAAAACATCATCTTAAATACATGGGTGGAGAGAAAGGCCTCACTTTGAGTAGCATGTCTAATTTTGTGTAACATGCTTGAACAAAGATGCAGATGATATGAAGAGTTTAAAGCTGAGCAAAAAGGGGAGAATTTTACAAAAATATGGCCTCTTGTAGAAGACTGACAGAAGTTTAGAGGAGACTGAGTAGGTGCATGATGATAATTTTCAAACCTAGAAAAGGCTGTCACAGAAAGTAAGAAATTCCACTTTCTGCAACACAAATAAAAAGATGGTAACAGGAATGGGTTTAAGTTGCAGAGAAAAAGATTTAAGTTAAACTTTAAGGGATAAAAAAACCTTAAGAAAGGTGAAGCACTGGAGCTCACTGGCTTCAGTAGCTGTACTGTTCAGCAGTTGGGGTCTTTAGGAATAAATTAAGTTAAACTCTGTTCATCTGGACTACATCACCCTGCAGAATAAGTGTCTTTACAGTAAATGAGAAATAATCAACAAATGTAATTTCTATACAGGCTGCAAGCATAAAGTAGACATTTTGCCTCATCTTTTATATAGTATGTATGACAGTTCTGAATTCCAAACTCAGTTTCCCCAAGTTTATTCTGATAAAAAGGAGCAGGATGCATGCACAAAATCAACAGATTATTTCCAGTCAGAAAGGTTTTACACTGGAAAATGTTTTAGTTTTCTACAGTCTGAGCACCATGCTTAGAACAGCACCATCGCATCCTTTAAAAGGGATACACACATAAAGCACACAGACACAAAAATACATTACGTACAGATATGATCATTTCACATCTTTCATCTTTGCCATTTAAACCTGCTGATAATTTGCTGATAACTTTTTAAAGATCCTGGATTTATAGTTTGCATGGTGATATAGAAAGTTTATCTACAGCAGAGATTATATAGAGAAGAAAGGCTGATAGACAAGCATCTGACTTCAGATACAATAATATAAATCACTGAGCCTGACACCTCCCTCTCTGCCCCTCTATCTCCTCAGACAGGTAAATTAGAACAACAAAAGCGAAATTATACACATTAACTAAATCAAAACCACTCCCTCCAAAATGTTTTTCAGAAGCTCTCAGAAACACCCTATCGTATCCTTATGCTGTGAACAAAACTTTTGATGAAACTAATGTGGTTACAGAGTTGAAATATGTAATTTTATTTGAGAGAGGATAATTTTTTTTCCTAATATAGTCAGGAAAAAAATTCTACGTATGTCAAAATAGCTTTAAGCACAGTTTACACTGTCTCACTGTACTGCTGTCTTTATTGTATAAACTGAAGCCTGCACTGGGTATTAAAGGAGGTATTTTAAACTGTATGAGATGGAAAGAATGTTTGCTTGTGTATAGTTACAAGAGAGTGGAGTATGTTTTGAAAGATTTTCGTCACTAAAGGAGGGCCCTCTTTATGCACTTCTGGCTTGCAAAATTTTCCTCTCTGAATTAACTGTCTCCTTTCCCATACATAGAGAAAGCTGCCAGATTTCATTCTATGTTGTTTGACGTGATACTCAGCATAGGCAGAAAAGTCCGAAAATGACTCAGCTGCCAATGTGAAAATTGCAACAGCTCTGACATTTCCACCTTCTGACGTTTTCGATAGCAAGTCTGAGACATCTGAAGTGGTCGAATGTGATGAACTGAAAACATTAGGATTGTTTTTTATTTTACTAGCAAATTAAGGGATAGATTAAAATTTTTAAAAGGGTAAAACTTTCCCAGATGTGGACTTTACATGTGAGCACAAAGAAGTATACAGGAAAACATACAGAACACCATATGGTTTTAGGCAGCCAGTAGTCTTCCTGAAAGAGACAATGACATCTGTTCATTTTATTTCAGTTTCTGACAAGTGCGTTAGACTGATAGGTAATGTCAGGATACGTGATAAAAGGCAATAGTGAGTGGGGGGAGCCCAAATAATACCATCAGAGGAGTCATCAGCCCACCAAAGGCCCATGTGCACAAGTCCAGAGGAACCCAAGTATTAACTCAGTGGAAGGGACTTCCTATCCAGTCCTTCCCAGGGCTGTCCCAGGAGACTCTCATCCTGGACCCCCATCCTGATGAGTCAACCCTGGAGCATCTTCTGGACCTTAACTCATAGGGGATCTTGTGTCTGTGGTACCAGCAACTAGAGTGAGCATTTGTCTGGGTGCCAGCTCCTGTGCAGGGATCAGGGGCCAAAGGGTTCATGTGCCTGGGTGCCACTAAATGGAGGGGCTGGGGTGAGTAAAACCAAGTGCCAGAGACCCATGTGCCCATTGCACAGCACTGGAGTGAGTGCAGGCGTGAGAATTAGTGAATATCCAGCCAGACGAGCCAGGGAGCAGGTGAAGTGCCCTGAGAGCCAGCAGGGTGTATGTATCTAGGGGCAAGACCATGAGAGGAGCTGGCTACCAGAGGGCCCAGCAGATCTGTGTAGCCAGCTGTGTGTATATGTGGAGTATACATGTGCTTGTGTGTCTGTGTGCCTACTGGGAATAGATGCTCAGTCTCACTACTGATCAGGGATGTGCAGCAGCAGCAGCCTTGCTTCTCTTTGGCTTTTTCGTTCAGCTTAAATTTCTCCCAACAGATATTGTCATTTTGTTTTCCATTTCTAACAATGGAAAGAAGATGCAATATTGAAAATAAGCAAATACATGTTTCGGGTGGTATGTTTGGTTTTTTTAAAATGTGTTCTGTACACTGGATGCCTCAAAGTGAAGAAAAACAAAACAAACAAAATATCAAAACACATGAATATTTCTGAATCCCAAGTCTAGTTTTCTCTCCAAAACATTTAGAGAAATACTAGTTCAACCTTTGTGTCTCTGGTTCTCCTCCACTGTTTCCTCCTTTTGAGGCAAACAAAGCTCACACCCTTTGTAGATCTGTGCCTTCATGCAGATTTTTGATTTGTTTTCAACAAAACTTTAATCCCAGTTTCAGTATCTATCCACTAAATAAACATAGGAGCCTCCAAATCAAAAGTTTGAATGGGAGATATTAATGATTTTCCCCTTGCCCAAGCAGTAAGCATCCTGGATATGTTAAGCATCTCTCTTTGGATGTGGTTCAAGAGTATTTAATGTTGGATCAGAAAAGCATAATTCCACGACATGTCCTTTTGGGCAGCAAAGCTATCTAAAGTGATATGTCTCTAGATGTTCTCCTCCTTTTCCCACGCTTTCAACAGGAGTGTTGACATGTCTGGGTCAAAAACAGGTAAGAACAGTAGAACAAATAAAAATTAAATTGGTCTTCATGCAGCTGGCAGCAGCCTTGTGGAATTTTTTGCCATTGAATACTGTGGTTTTGAAAGAGCTTTCATGGGTTGCAGAAGACATCAGACAAGTACTTAGAGAGGAATTCCAGTGAGAGCTACCGAACCAAAACAGGGTCAGGAAACCCCAAGAAGTTAAAATAGTCAGAGGCTGGAAGAGTACTAGTGGGAAATGTCTTCTATACTGGCCCAGTTGTGGTTGTTCCTTGACAGAAGAGTAGTCCTAAGCAGACACTTTTTATTTAGAGGGAGAGGACACATGACTCGAGGGGTTAATTTCTGAGACCTCACTCAGCAAACTAAGTCAAAAACCTATGTCAAAATGTGTCATGCCATGGAAGTCTTCATAAGACAGGAAAGATGAACTAGTATACTCAATGAGAAAATGCAGTCCAAAATTCTAAGACAAAAAATTTAGTTGCTATGAGCTAGGGATGTGTTCACATCAGATAGTTCATCCAACAGTTACAGAAAGCACACTTCATTTCTACAGGTTTATCCAACTTAAACTCCTTTATCCTCTTGCTTTCGGTGGAAAACACCCCACAAAACGAGTTCTTCATGTACCATTTTAAATGCTGTAGATAGTAACTTAGCCATATATGTAAATCATATCAAATAAAAGACATTTTGTTGGCTGTAGACAAAATGTGACCACAAATGAACAAAACATCTGTACATTTGCACCTAAACTGATGTTTCAGTGTGAGGGATTATTAGCAAATTTCTACCAAAATGGTTGGAACACAACTTTCCATCAAAGTAAATATTAACTTGTGTACTTTTCTATTTTATTTAAGATAATTCTGAAGTGACACATGACTACATAATGTTTCATGCTATATATACACAACTATATTTACATGTGTGTGTTTAATCAAGTCTGATCTGCTTCAGATCATGACAGTGAATGCAAAGTCACAGAAAGGGAGAACAGATGCAGGATAAATATATTCCTGCCTGCAAATGAGAATTCTCTCCCTGCATGCTACCCCCTCCAAAAAAAAAAAAAAAAGCCTTTACCAGAGGTGATATGTTCCCCAAACTTCTAGTTTCTAGGAATCAGCATTTTTCCAATGAAAATAGATTTTAATTTAAAAATTCTCAACCATACATTTACACCTACACCTAGAAAGGTCTACACACACAATATACCTCAATTTCTTCTGCCAAAACATTGAGATGAAAGCCATGAGATATGGTGACAGAAATGGTAAATGTATTCATGCATTTTAGCTAACAGAAGATGAAACTTGGCTTTTAGAATACAATCACACATTGGAATTTGTCTTATGCTATATAATTTCACAGTATATTAAAATATAGGTAACAACTGAAACCAGTGAGACTGATTATTTAGTGAAAACACTAACTGTGCAGGTTTCCCTTCTCTTACTCCCTCCTGAAAAAAAATCACTACCAGCATCACAGTGCTCGTCCACACAACTCTGATTCTTGCTGGTGTTTGTTCCTCTGACCCCTATCCTGGAGTCACCCCCCTTGACCGTGAGACATTTCACAGTCACATTTCACACTGCATCTGTGATGAGGATGATTCATAATCCGTTACTCCCACAGTGCTCTCCTGCCCGAACTAAATCAGTCCCTATATCTGTTTCCTATTCTCAGAAGGGCAAGATATTCAGGATCCATTTCCTGTAAGCACTCATTGAGAAGGAAGGGCTCTTCCTTTCTGTACGAGTATAAGTATAAAGCATGTTTCAGCTCCCAAAACTTAAAACAAAGACTGGAAATTAGTCATCATGCAAATAGGCTCTCGCTGTGTTGTTTTTCAAGTCCTATGTGACTAGAATAATTGAATCCTCTCAATTCCCAGAAATGTGGTAATAATTAGGCTGGAAGGAGGAGAGAGATGGACAAGGAGTGACGAAAAAAAAAAAGTCAAAACAAAGACTGAGTAGCTGTGATTAGCAAAACTGAGCAAAAGGAGAAATAATGGACACTTTTTCTTTCAGTACCTAATGAAACTGGCAGTAGTGGTAGAACAAAGATATCCTTGTTAATTCTGTTTGTTCTACTATTTCAGTGATGATAGGAAGGGTTTAAATTGACAGGGTTTGCATACTGGGATCTGTATCTCTGAAGCTGAGTTGCTACTTCTCATAAAATTAAATCTGTGCAATACTCTGTACAGTTACCAATCCTGCTTTAAGAAAATATCATAAAATAAACTGCTAGAAAAGCCAAAAGATTCCCAGGGACTTTATGGTCTGTGAACAGTGAAGCTCAGTTCATATAGGGAAAAAGGTATGCCCATTCCTGATGGACAAGAATCTATCTTTCCAGACTAATGGAGACTCAAAATTATGAGCCTAAAGTCCATTAATTTTGTTTTTAATAGCATCTTTTAGATTAGGTGCTTCCCACATTATTACTTAAGTTTTACATGCTGGACTGTGACCAGGGCAAGTATCTTTTTGGCAAAGGGCAGTTCCACTTTTGAAGAATAAAGAAGATAACCAAATAGCATTTTACAATACTGGTAAGAAATGGTCAGCAGCTGAACGCACCACAAAGCAGAAGCCAAAGTAGCAGAAGAGGACTTGACAGAAGAAACTCAGTAGCTTCTATTTCTTTTCCTACCTGCTTTTTTCTTCCTGGCCATATTTCAAAAATCCAAACTTGGACATTAAAGCATTCCATCACACCAAACCACCACACAAGAGAATTCACTGGCATGTCTAGATGATGGCTGTCAAGGCTCCTGGAGAATCAGGCTGCAAAGCACACTGCAGGACATGCACTGCTCATCACCTTTCTCTGTATTTCAGTGTTGATTGCCCAGTGACACAAATGTGATAAGGCAGCAGGTAAGGCATTTGCCCACGCTGTCCTTCTGGGATCAAATCAGTCCTGAGGCCTATCATGGAAATATCTGCAACCACTCTAGCAGTGACTCACTGTGTTTTAAAGGTTAAAATCCTTCCAATATAAAAACAACAACAACAAACTGCATATGCCACTGGTTAAAAGGATATATTGTTCTCACCAGCCTGTTCTCAATACAACAGTGATCTTTCCTCAAAGAGAACATGTGGAACACCAGCTTCAATGAGCACAGTTAGAGGCTAGAACTGGGAGGGAAATGGTTTCACCAGTCTACAAAAATGGGAACATTTCAACATTATTCCATTCAGCATCAAAACGGGACCAACATTACTAAGGGTAAGCAAGAGAAGTCCCAGAAGGCCAAAGAAAGGAGAGCTGAAGTTCTTTCCTACAGCTCTGAAAACAGAACTTAAAAACCCTGTTCTGCCTGGAAAATGGGTTTCTCAGTCCTAGGATGACAGATAACATACAGTGGTTGTTTACCATAATCTCTATTTGCTCTTCGTTTTTTAAAAATGTATAAAAATACAACAGCCATTTTCCTTCTAAAAAAATAATAAATAAATCAGAGAACCTATCAAACATATCCTCTACAGAAATCATATCCAGCTCCATGCCTAATGGCCATGTGAAAGACGTATATTCACAGTAGCTGTACTCACAATACCACAAAAACACAAAGAGAACCCAACTGATTACAAGTTAGTCTACGCAATAACTCAGTCTGTATTCAATAAAAAATATTTTCAAGTATAATTTGTTCCTCATGGTAGTTATTGTTTCTTATAGTTTTTCTTCATGGATAAATGAGGGCTTAAAAAAAATCAGCACCATAAAACACTAACATAAAAGAAACTCTCATTTTTGGTTTCCACTGGGGCAGCTGGAATATGAAACATTACCTAAACTCATCTGTATATTTCACTTTAAAATAGATACTAAAACTGCATTTATCTCCTACGAAATTAAGCATTCATGCTTAGTTGTACAGGCCTCGTGTCTGCTTATGGGTGATATTTTACAAAGCTCAGCCATAAAAAGGTCAGTCTCTTGGGTCAGACTCCCAAACGTTATTCCCTTTCACATATTCAGTTTACAATACACCTGCCACTATTCATTTCAGTAGTACTGTTGTCAAGTGAAGTATTACCCAGCTTGATTTCAACTACAAAACTAGAAACACTGGATGAAAAGGCAGTAGGAAGAAATAAACATTATAAGAAATGCTTACAATTTTCTATTTAAATAGCTAAGGATTGCGCAGAAGAGGACAGAAGGCTGAAACCTTGTGATAGACAGGGTTCTTTGGATCTTCACTGCGATCCAACAAAAAGATTTCCCATTTAGAAAGTGTTATGAAGCCTGTGAAATATATACTTTAGTAGGAGTATGTTATACTAACCTCCTACACGGCACTGTGTATACATGTGCCTGTATAACAACAGTTAGTGAATATTTAGCTTCTTAAATCAATTTTGAAATATTTTTTTTCTCATGCATGGAATCAGGAAATAAAAATAAAACAAATAATAAGACATGTAAACGATTATTTTGGAACTTTTCTTCCTTCAATTTTTCAGATGCTAATTACTTGTTACATCTCCTCATATGTTTTCCATTGAGCTGATAACCTGGTCATGCACTATTGAACTGGAAACTAAATTTAAATATACAGTGTGTAAAGAAATCAAAATGACACTCTAATTGAAGAGAAGGAAGGCAATATTGAGGGTGGAGCTAACAAAACAGAAATATCTTCCCTACAAACGTCAGAAAAAGAGTAACAAATTGGACTGAAAATTGAGAGTGTTAGAATTAATATCCATCATCTTTGGTACAAAGACTTCCTATATCCTCTCTCCAAAATGTTAGTCTAGAAGTTTACAAATTATAAAAAACTGTAAAGAAATTTCTCTTTACTGAAAGAATATTCCACCCCCTCAAAGACTAAATCCATTGTCATAAATTGCTCTGATATTCAGTATATTTCTTTCACCTTAAAGTTATTACTAATACCCTTAGCAGACATTTAAAAAGAAAATTAACTGATGAATGGAATAGGAAGCAAACAAGGGGAACAGTGACTTAACAGCCACAATTGGGATGTTTGTAAGAGATTGGCCCAAAGAAGACACTTGAATCTGACCCAAAACAAGATTATAGCTATGATCTCACAATAGAGACACTGACAAAATTAAAGAACCCATGGGTAAACGAGCATTTAACAGAGTAGGAGAGGAGCAATATTAAGGGAGGAGTTTTGAGACCCTTCTCTCCTATGTGCCGTGTAGAACAGCAAGTAGCTCATTTGCTAGGATGAGAAATACATGCTGACATTTCAACAGGTTGATAACATATTTAAATTGTTGTCTCATGGCTGGAATAAACAGGATAGCCCTGATCACTGGACTGATACACTGAAGATACCCTCATGCTGGCATGTTCATCGTGTCCTCTGGCCAGTTCATGAATTTTGTATTATCCTTTCCTTGTCTTTTACAAGAAAACATTCAAAATTAAAATGTAACAGCCACACTGAAGCAGAAGGTGCTTTTTTCTATATGTGAAAAGGGCTTTCCCTGATGAAAAAAAAAAAAAAATTGAAATCAAACTCAGTTTTGGAACCCTCGAACTACTCAGCTGTGTATGTGTGATTACATCACTGAAAAAAAACTCTGTGTATTGTCTTTCCTCTTTATTTGCCAGAGAGAATTGTCAATAATGACCCTTCAAGCTCAGCATAAGGTTTGTTTCTGAATGAAACATAACACCTTAAACTGTTGTATGGGCCTTTTAAGTTTAGTTTCCAAGATGTAAAATTCAGTTCCACGATTCATGAAAGAATTGACAGTAAAAGCTAATATAAGTACACTTTAGTAGATACCAGCCTCAGCCACAAAGACCCACCATTAACCACAAGGTCTCTGTTAGGCTCATTAACTCCAAGTCTTGTTTGAAATTCTGTTTGAGAAAGCTTTGCCACAAAGCAAGCAGACTTTTCTTTCCAGATGTGTTTTAAGGCAAAGATTACTTGAGCTAAAGTGATTCCATTGTATAACATGTGTTAAGCCTGGAAATTTTACTAAATCAAGTAAAACCAAAATGACTCCAAAGCATTTAAAAAAGATTTATGTATTGTGTGTATGTGTGTGTAAACAGTTATCAGCTGCATTGACATACAAGCGTAAAGTTTATAAGTGGTAACAAAAATATAGAAGCTTGCTTATGATTAAATTCTATTGAAAAAATGCTGTTTGATTGGATCATTTGAAAGGAAAGAAAGCTGAGATCTTCCACATGGAGAACGACCATTAGTAATGAGAAGCAGGACAAGCTGCTTATCTCCTGATAATGACAAGAGTCATTTAGTGTTGGAGGAACATAGTGGGACAAGTGTGGGGGCAGATTTGTATGGTTCTCCCACCAGGGAGACAGGCTGCATCAGTATCTATTAAAAAGACAACACTTCAGGTCATTTTGCTAAAACCTAGAAGAATACTGTAGGTTTAAATGTGCTTTACCAAATACAGCATTTCCCATTCTGGTCTAAACTTCGTACTAAATTCACTACATGCAGTGAACAACTGCATAATCAAGAGAGGTCAAAGTCGAGGCATGGCTGTGGATCTCATGGGGAAAGGTACAGGTCTTCAGATGCACAGGAAAAAGTGAAGGCAGTCAGAATAACTGTGCCCAGTACAGCACCCACTTTAATTATCAGCAATAGGTTTCCATTCATAGAGTTGGAAAGAGAACACAGATGCCACTCACAAGTCACCTATGCGGGCATGATCTTCACCAATCAACATCAACTTGCTGAGGTCTTCTTCAGGCTTACAGTCTGTGTGTGGTCTACTTTACATTGTCCTGTCCTGCTTCTTTTCTGAGTGCTTTTAGAAATTCTAACGCTCTTACAAAAATCCAAGTTCCTGCAGATCATAATTGACCAGCAGATACTGTTAATGACAATATGGCAGCACTGGAGGCCTTTGACTTCACTCCTAAGAGTCCAGCAGAACCTTTCACAAGGCATGAATACCCATAGTGTGACACCTACTGCCTCACAACGTGCATTCATACCAATGAATAATTCTGGGTAATTATCTAATTGTATTGTGGAGTTAGTGCACATGGTTTCACTTTATATCTTCCCTGCGCTTGCTGCGTGGCTTTTGGCAGGCTCATAAAAGATATGACTCAGCCACTTGTCAGCACAATTTTTATGAGCTAAGAATAATTGAGTAGGAAGCAAGCTTGTCTCTGAAGTAAAATCTTAATTGATTGCTAATTTTTGAAGCATTGTGTTTGAAGTGGGGTTAACGGGAGACAGTACAGTAAGTTTTCCAACAATTGGGAAGCATGTCTGCAAATCCTCAAAGGGTTTGTGAAATCATCCATACATATGAATAATTAAAACAAGTTTCCCTTGCTTTGCTGATGAATAAATTTGTCAACATCCTACTACAAAAAATTACAATTTCATTTTCTTACTTAAAGGTCATTATAGATTTACAATAAAATGTCCAAAAGCTAACACCTAAAGCCATATTCCTCTGGACTTGATGCTCCATAAACACAACTGAAAGCTAACATCACCTCTGGGCTCCGTTCCTTTACGAACAGTTGCCCTAAAGTCACCAAGTAACTTGGATATGCTTCGAATTGAGTCCAGGAACACCTGGTTAGAGCACTGTCCCTTTTCAGCACGTGAAGGCAAAAGATATATTCACCATGGAAAGGATTACAGTCAGGTATTTATTACTTGTATGTATTTGCAGCACTCGTGCACTCCTATACTGTCATTACCTGGCTAACTTATTTGAGAAAACACTTTTAAGGTAGTGTAAGAGTTTTACCTTAATCAGATTGCACAAAAATTTGTGGTGACATATGGAGATCTCTATCCTGTTTCCCAGAACAGCTGGGTTTTTTTTTCACCATATTCTCTTGTGCTTTGCCCACCTTCAATATTAACAATACGTGCAAAAATTATACAGCAGTAGTCAGCAGAACAATTCTTTCCTAACAGCATAATTCTGATACAGACATCCTGCAACACTGACAAGCGTTACAGAGTTCGATGAACCTCCAAATCCTGTTTGTGTAACTTGCACTAAGCAGATCATTCTATGGTTTTTTTTATAGCTGGATAAGGAATTCTTTCCAGCTCTATCCAGGCTTATTATTATTCATTTCTTATAGAGAGAAAAGAAGTCACAAAGTCTCTGCCTATTCTTGGTTCACTGTTACCTCTTCCAATAGCTTCTTTGGCACAAACATCGTTTGGGTGCTCAAGGAAACCTCCTATTTTCTCAAGCCACATTGCCTGTTCCACGAATGTTCTCTGTGATCCTGCATGAACCTCTGATAGCTAAAAATTCCTCTTCGCAGAGCATTTCATTCTAACTAGCATATCGCAAAATCTGGTTTACATTGTGTCTCAGTCCATAAATCAATCACCTATCTTCACTCCTTCTGTTGTCTCATTTTTGCCATTTGCTCTAAGTCAGGGTCTAACCCAACTACACACTGAGACAGTGCTCCATTCTGTGGTCACCTATTAGAAATGTTTTTCTTACTCCAAAATGGCAATACTTAGTTCTACCACAGACTAACAATTACATAAGGGTTCAAGTGTACCACAATCATCACAAGAATAGCTATATCAGCAGAAAAACATATATTGTATGAAGATTTATATGTTCCCTTTTCTGATATACCAGTGCCTACCAATGTGGCTGTAAATAGGATCCATTTGGTATCTTGTAAAATTACATTAAGACACATTTTTCATGATGATAAATAATAATACATTCTATATGCTTCTACATGTGGCAGAGATCCCAAAATATGTTGTGTATGTATTTGCTGTAAGAAAGGAAAATGCTAATACGGCATTCATCAGAAAAACAAAAACGTTGCCATGTTTTTCTAACATGCAATTCCAATTAATGGAAGTAAAATGATTTCACTAGGTAGAAAGCTTCTGGGTTTGTTTTTTTTTTTAAAGTTAAATTCTCTTTTTTGGTCTTTTTTGTTGTTGTTTGGTTTTGTGGGTTTTTTTCCTCAACAAACTCTTTTCTCTGCATCTATTGTAATTTCTAGGGCTGTATGTTTCTAGCTGGGATAGATAAACCAATTGAAACATGTAAAAATTAAGGAATGTTGCATGAGGGGAAAAAAGCCACTAAGCACTAGCCTAAACAAGACAAGCCCTGCACTCCATAGACAAACATTTCTATCCACCTCTTTTGCTATTTTGCTTTCTAACATGGAATATGTAACTAGCTTTGAGACAATTAAAAGTAAAATATGTTTGTGATCATATTATCCACTACCTTTCAGACATGCAAGAAAAATAAAGCTATTACTTTTACATCTCAAAGTAATCTTGTATGACAAAACGTCCTTCTAATAAATGAAATTTATTTCTGCTGGCAAAATCATTTTGGTATCACATGATGGTGAATGTATTCATTCTTCTGTCTCTGCTTGCTCTGATTTATTATGAAGCCTGCAAGCTGCTTGTCACTACCTATTCTGATTCACTAACCTCATTATTGCAAATCAATCCATTTCATCATGCTACTTAAATATATCCAAATGTAATGCAAGACAAAATTTGCAAAATACTTTAGGAAAGATGTAGCTAACCCTGATGCATGGGTTTACATTATGCAGAAGTGTTGTTCTGTTGATAAGTAGAAGGTCACTTTGTATTGAGAAAATATTTTTACCCTCTTCATTTCACCTGGCCCATCGGCCTTACTGGTGGGACTAAAACCTAAGGTGATTATTGTAATATTTCTTACAGTTATAAATGACATTGCTAAATTCAAAATGAATTGAACATGTTATTTGAGAAAGAAAGAATGTCACAGTTTTCTAAATTTTGGAGTTATGGCACATTACTTGGATCAGAAACTTCCCATTTGATTTGCATTACTACACCTTGTGGGAGTTTTGTGCCAATTAATGGCAAGCTACAAAGGGAAACGATGAACTGATGCTGTCACACTCTGTCATGTGAACTACCTCAACGTGACCAGATAAGAAGTGAACCACTCCAAACGTCAGGTGTCCCTCTTTTTGCTTCTTTTGGCTGTTTCCAATACTTTCCCATCCCATAGACCTGCAAGTCCTTTTCTGACCAGCAGTAGTGAGGCAGAAATGAGAATGAGAACACCCTTCCCTCTCCCTTTCCTTACGCAAGCACATATTCTCTGCCACCAAGGGCAGGGACTTTCTCCACAGGAAAGAACTGAAACGTATCACAAAATATGCAGGATGAAAAATTCACCTGCTAGCAGAACAAGGCAGAGGTGTGGGTCAGGAAAATGCAGTGATTAATGGCAATCCAATCAAAAATAAATACAAAACTTGAGATTTCAAATTTCCCAAACAGCAATTCTACCAAGTATTGCTTTCTGCATAATAACACAGATGAAACTCCAGTTTCTGCCCTGGAAAATAGAACCATAGAAAGTTTTGGGTTGGAAGGGAGCTCAAAGCTCATCTCATTCCAACCCCCCTGCCATGGGCAGGGACACCTCCCACCAGACCAGGTTGCTCCAAGCCCCATCCAATCTGGCCTGGAACACTGCCAGGGAGGGGATAGCCACAGGTTCCCTGGGAACCTGAGCCAGCATCTCACCACCCTCACCAAATAGTGTATTTGCTACTTTCTGAACTAGCTTGACTTCCAGAGAGTAAACATAAGGAAAAAAACTTTTGATTGATCTCAAACAGAAGTATGGTTTAGCTTTCCTTTCTGCCATAAATCACAGAAAAAAAAAAAAAAGATATTTCAACCATTTTTCCAGTCACTTGGCCAAGCTTACATTATATCCATTTCACCAAGATCTAATCTGTTCATCTGCCTGACCACGTAGCCAACCAAATATTCAAAAGGTTTCTGAAAGTTCGAAGTTTCATTGTCATTTTTTTATTATTTGCAAAAGTGTGTTTGTTGCCTTTCTTGAAATACTTTCCCTGAGCCTCCTTTTTAAAAAGGGCATGGTTAAACTCCAGCAATTCAGCTTAATTCTATTACACCATATGCAATTTTTATTGTTGTATAAGCATCTGAAAAAGAGTAAAGTTTAGTTCTTTGATTGGAATTTAACTATAGAGCATCCTTTTCCTGGAGCATTTTAGAAACCAAACATGAAAAGCCTGCTACTTAAAACTAGGTAAGTGCAGATGGATACATTACTCATTTTAATATAAACCCCCAAACATTCCAATAATTGATACTAAAATATTGTTATACTTCAGTTAATGAAGCTAGTTTAATTTCCAGCTTCCTATAGTTAAAACTCCACCTACCCTATAATACTCATCCTCAATACAGGACATTTTGCTTTTTCCTGTAACTCAGCCACCACAATACTTGTCAGTACCCAATAGCCCCCTTAACCCTTCCTTCCCTTTCCACCACTGAAGTGTTTGTGGAGCTCCATAACATCCATCTGTTCGACAGGACAAGAGGTAGCACAGAGTTTGTCTCATTTGTCAGCTGAGACACATGAGCTAACAGTGCTTCTTGGAATTATAAAGCCTGATGAGCATCAGTCATTGCAATTTCATCTGCGTTTCAGTGAAGGAACTTAGAGTCTCTCTCCTTTCACAGCTGCTGTGCCCATAACATCACTCTCCTCTACAACTGACAGTAGTTTCAAAAGTACCGAGGGGTGAAGAATAGCGACCTAAAGACAGAACAATATCCTGCATCATTTTTCTACCAGATGTTGGACAAAACAAGTGGGCAAAAATGGGAAATGATAAAAATGTCATCTCAAACTGCCACTCCTGGATGTTTTAAGGTGGGATGAAGTACACAAAGCTGGTGTATCAGAACTCTAACAGCAGTATGTAAAGGCATCCCCCAGTCCACACCTTTAACTGCGGGACACAGCTGGCTGGCTGAAAGCTGGTATGTCCAGCAACATTTGGCTCTGAAGAACAGCCTAGAACACAGATCCTGCCAGGACAGGTAAGCAGAACTGATGCACAGATAACGTTAAAAAGTACTTCACTTTTGCTATACAAGCTGGCTTTTGAGCCTGTGCACAAAATACTCCCTGAGACTTGGAAATAAAATAATATTGACACTTTGTGCATGGAGCTGTACTTTGAATGAATCAGTGGTGTTGTCAATATGGATTACATATTGCAGTTTAGCATGTGTGAACTGAGTATTTCTGAACTCCTTTCATGATTCCTATTCCAGTAAAAGCACAGGATCCAAAGCTCTTACAGGAAGCGGTTTATGGTCTCTCTCTGGGAGTCAGTCCAATTCTGTCACGTCACTGAATGTGTCAGCAGATGTTTACATCGTACGAGGTTAATCAGAGGGAATAAGGAATTGGGGTTTATCAGCATCATCATAGGTTAGTGGAATTGCATAGTCCATAAATAAAGGGATTAATATGTGATTTGTGAAGTGCTATAAGCATTACAGAAGCTTTTGGTGTAAAATATCTCTTCTCCAGACTGAACCCCCCAGTTCCCTCAGCCACTCCCCATCACACTGTGCTCCAGACCCTTCCCCAGCTCCACTGCCCTTCTCTGGACACGCTCCAGCAGCTCAGTGTCCTTCTGGGAGTGAGGGGCCCAAACTGAACACAGTATTTGAGGTGCAGCCTCACCAGAGCTGAGTACAGGGGGACAATCACCTCCCTACTCCTGCTGGTCACACCATTGCTGATACAGGCCAGGATGCTGATGGCCTTCTTGGCCACCTGGGCACACTGCTGGCTCATGTTCAGACAGCTGTCAACCAGCACCCCCAGGTCCTTTTCCACCAGGCAGGTTTCCAGCCACTCCTCCCCAAGTCTGTGTTTTATAGATAAGAAGGTAGCACGGCAACACTCACAGATGCACATACTCAGAGCTTATGGTTTTCTTCCCTGAGCACCATTATTTGTACTTAGGTTTGATGCAGTTTGTCTCTGGGTCTCATTCTGGTTAGGCTGAGACCTTGAAGAGGGCAGTTGCGGTGCTATTTGATGCTGGAGGAGGCAAGTGGGGTTTCTTAATATTTTGCTGCCATCGTGTGGCTGATGAGCTAAACAAAACGATGGGGAGGAAAATCAGCTCTGAACACAGGCCTCGGCAGACTATCTAGCAGAGAGAGACTGAATCTCAAATGATGTTAATGACCTACCAGTGAGCTGACTGCCTGGACAGCATGAATTCTAGAACAGCGTGGTTTTTACAATCATGACATTCTGTCACCACCACTTTCTGAAAGCATCCACAACAAATGTTATGGCTCACTTCTCTCTCTCAGGTTCTGCAAGATACCTGTGTTTAAACTGAAACGGTACCTGAAGCAGGCAATCGCCTCTCAACTAGCAAAACCATCTGTACCTTCCCACATAAAGCCCTGAAGAAAAAGTTCTACACTGCCAACAGTAGTAATTACTGTGATTAAACCCCACTGTTCTCAGAAGTTTTAGAGTCACAGCAGCACTTCTCCTGATGAACGATTAAAAATTTATAAAATGAGATAATCTATGGCACTGAGTCTTACTCAGTGTTACTAATACCAACCGTGGTCCACTGCATAACAGAGGAGAAGTAAATGAACTCCACCTAATTTTCAGTGCTTATCACTACACTGGCCAGAACTTCCTCCGTGAGCATTCATGATCCCATTACCTATCTTAAAAAGAACAGGGGGAAAAAAAGTCTCGAAATTTAAAAAGTATGCTTTAACTGAAGTTCATTTCTGTGGCAGTGCCTGGTGGCAAATGAGTCTGCAGAAAGTTGGAGGGAGATGCCCAAAACCTGGAGGATAATTCAAATACTTTGTTGTTGACAGAAGGACAATTATCTAGAGGAATGTCTACATTAGCCTGTACCCAGGGCTAAACTGCAGCAGTTGTTCTACCACCCAATGTCCCTTCCCCAGCTAAGAAGGGGAATCAGGGGAAAACAGAGTGAAGCCCCATGGGTTGAATTAGAAACAGGTTTAATGAAATAAAAACACTAATATACTCACCAACACAAAGCATACAAGGTTCTACTCAACCTGGTCGTTGAGGTCAGGAGTAGAAGGCCAAGAGGGATGAGGCCCAGAGAGAGGAACTCCACCCTCACTGAGCTCCCTCCTTTTCTAATGAGCATGATGAGGTGGTGTGGGATCCACCTGTGAGTCAGTGCCTTGAGTGGATCTCCCACTGACTGGGGCTGCTCATGGCTGATTGCATGGCTGGGCCATGGGGCTGTGCCTGGGGAACCAGGACAAGGAGGTATGAGAAAACTAGACTGTATGGAAAGGGTTTCGTTGTTAATTGCCATTACAATACTAAACCCATTGCTTCCTTAAGAAAGATCTAGCCTTGTAGTTGGAATCCTATTCTAAAAGTGTTATGTAGCTCGTGGTATATGACATAGTGAACTCAGTACTCATTTAACAGTCCACAAGGCCAATAGCAAGGGATGATTGCATTTTACCTTTTCTGCATCTTTTAGCAAGAAAAACCTGCACTGTCATTTCTAAAAATGCCACCTAAAAAATGGAACTGACCAAATGTGTGTCTTGTAATCTTCAGACTAAAGACATTTCAATCTGGTGTAAAGAAATGTTTTCCTTTTCTAGCTTATTTTACAGTCTTCAATCTTCAGACACTGTAGTTAATACATGTTCACAATGTACAGCGAAAATAGTATCAGTGTGCTTTGTAGCTTTTATTTGTGTGGCCTAAAATATGGCTTTCCACAAAATATTCAGAAATTATTTCAACTTACTTGGAGTTACTTTTTATTTTAAATTCAGATAAATTATTTCAGGTTAAAGTACTTAAAAAATTGATTCAAACAGCAATAAAAGTCTCTTTTTCCAGTATTGTCTGCTTAGTTGAGCTTTGGCATTTGATGATGTTTCCTTTGTAGCAAGCAATTTAGGGCTAACTTGTTATCCATAAAGCAACATCTCAAAGATTCAATTTTCCTTTGATGCTCATGGCCCACAACGTAAATTAAAACCTGCAGGCTTCCTGGGTATTGCTAGTTTCCATTTTTATCCTTCAGCATTTAGTAAAAATACCACATACAACCAAGAAACGTACGCTAGCTTTGCTAATTTAATTTTGTGTGTTTATGGAAGCAATTAAAAATAAAAATGAATTGCATATGGTCTGCCCCTGGAATTTATGTTAAGCTAAACTTCCTGCTGTCATTTTCTGATAAGGTAGAACTAATTGAATGCTGTTCTACTAAGTTATTATAATGAAAAACAGACCACAAAAACATGGATTTGAGAACTACATGAGTTTTACATGAAAATAAAGCTCCCTTTACCTTTGCAGAGCTCTGTGCAATTCAGGTCTACCTGAAGTCCTGCCGATGGTGTAGAAAATTGGGTTTGTACTTTGGACCACACAGCTGAGACTTGAATGTCTGAAGCCAAACCTAATCTACCTGCTGACATTCTTTGCAGTGAAAGCCACACCCTACGATCTAAACTCATACTTACTAAAAACAACTTAGATATTCTGTTGTGCATTGACTTGACATCTTCAAGCTTCTGTGGAAACACAATGCATCACAGGGCTGCAAAGTGCAGAAATCTATCCTTAAGAAGTAAAACAACTAAAGAAGGAAATAACTGAAGAAAGGAAAGCTTTTACGGAATTACTTTAGTACTTTAGACAGTCACAATGAAGCAACAATTTACGCTTTAGTCAGAAACTCGTTCTGCAGATGAGCAATTAAGATATCAAATCTTTTCTGAAGAAGGGGAGTGGGTGGTTGGTTTATTTTGAACTAGGCTGGACTTGGGTTTGGTATTTTTTAAGTAGAGATGTTGAAGAGATTGATGAGTTTTGGAAAAGTTAACTGTAAAGCATTTAATAATTTGAAATACCATTGTTGTGCTTAGGCTATTTCAGTCTGGAGATGTCAATTTGAGGAACATAGATGTTCAGACTTTCAGGGTTTTTTCCAGTCAAGTAGATCCATTCACTTTGAAGATGTAACTGTGTGAATAAAGGTCACAGAATTAAGCTCTGACTTCCTCAATATGCAAATATGTTTTCAGTGCAAAATCAAATCCTAGGAAATCTGGAAAACATGAATATATGTTACTGGCTACCACAAAACCCTAAGTTATTTCTCAGATCTTGCAACATTAGGTAAGATATTCACCTATAGAAAAGCTGCCCGTGTATTAATTTTCACATTATCTGAAAAAGTTGAGCAGTGATTGCTCCTAATCCACAAAATCCAAACCACTGACAGAAAATGAGTTTTGAAGGTAAAGAGTGTGCAAACACAGAATCACAGAGTGGTGGGGGTTGGAAGGGACCTCTGAAGATCATCCAGTCCAACTCCCCTGCTACAGCAGGATCCTAGAGTAGATCCCACAGGAACACGTCCAGATGGGTTTAAATGTCTCCAGAGGAGACTCCACAACCTCTCTGGGCAGTTCCAGTGCTCTGTCACCCTCACAGGAAAGAAGTGTTTCCTTATGTTAGGATTGAACCTCCTGTGTTCCAGTTTGTGCCCAGTGCCCCTTTTCCTGCCGCTGGACACCACCAAGAAGAGTCTGGCCCCATCTTCCTGACACCCACCCTTGGGATATTGATAAGCATTGAGGAGATCCCCCCTCAGCCTCCTCTTCTCCAAGCTAAACAGACCCAGCTCCCTCTGCCTCTCCTCAGATGGGAGATGCTCCAATCCCTTCATCATCTTAGTGGCCCTGCACTGGACTCTTTCCAGTAGCTCCATGTCCCTCTTGAACTGGGGAGCCCAGAACTGGACACAATATTCCAGATGAGGCCTCACCAGAGTAGAGGAGGAGAACCTCTCTTGACCTGCTGGCCACACTCCTTTTAATGCACCCCAGAATACCATTGGCCTTCTTGGCCACGAGGGCACGTTGCTGGCTCATGGTCAGCCTGTTGTCCACCAGGACTCCCAGGTCCTTTTCCCCAGAGCTGCTCTCCAGCAGCTCAGCCCCAGCCTGCACTGATCCATGGGGTTGTTCTTCCCCAGATGCAGGACTCTACACTTGCTCTTGTTGAATTGCAGTAGGTTTCTCCCTGCCCAGCTCTCCAGCCTGTCCAGGTCACACTGGATGGCAGCACAGCCCTGTGGTGTGTCAGCCACTCCTCCCAGCTTTGTATCACCAGCAAACTTGCTGAGGATATAGTCTGTCCCAAACAAACTACATTAACTTGAAACATTTTTTTTTCTACCTTTCACAAATGCTTTGGACAGTAAATACAGTTTGCCTAAGTTACTATCCTCAAATGAACTAAAAAGCTTTTCTAAAATCTTAGGGTACCCTCAAGTTCTGGCAGTACTGTGTGTAGAAATAGGTATGCATGGGATACATGTCAGCTATATGCTAAGCAAGGTATAAAGTGCAGACATAGGAGCACATAAAGTGTAAGAATGACAGTAAAGATGTTCAGTTAAATATAGCCTATTTGGATTATTATCACACTTCTACAGTCTTAAAAAAACATTAATGTGACTTTACTTCCCTTAAATCTTTCACAGAAAGAAATGCTTAGAATACAAAGCTCAAGCTAGCATCACATCCATTTGCTTACACTAATTATCAAGCTCATCTGTGTTTCAGAAATCAGAGATGTAATGTAGTCTGTAAGGGTCAGATCTAAGAAATCAGATGGAATGATCCACACCAGTCTGTACAATTATCTATTCCATCTTTCTCAGATACACTTTTCATTCTTCCTTTTACTTCAGCTACAAAGGCAGTCATATTTCCTGAATGTAAAAGCTGCGACTGTCCAATCTGTGTAATTTTTTTTCTCCTCATGTTCTTCAGGAATCATTTCAAGGTATAAAGTGGATAACGTGCCCAAATTTCCAAATACATATATATTTTTAATACACATCATTGTAATATTCCTTTTGTTTTTCTTAGAATAAATAACCACAAGTGAAATAGATCACTTAATTAACCCTTAATTAGCCCTTAAGGTGATTTTGAGGGCTGAGATTTCCAAAGCTCTTACTGCAGATATTGTGGGAGAGCTGAGACAGTTACCTAAAACCAATCATGGGCTAACTTACATCTTCATGCTCTTTGCATGCCGTGGCTATTACACTGCATAAACAATGTTGTATGCTATGCAATTTAAAATATCAGAATCCCAATCTCGCCTAAGTTTGGCTTCAAACTAAGATTCCAAAGGCTGATTTATTAGATTACATATGGTACATAACGTATTTATGTAATTGAAAAAACAAGGCATTATATTTGCCTATTTGTAGATTTTAAAAAATTACCATTTTTTTTCTTTCAAATGCTTAGAAGATCAGCACTAGCTGTACTAAAAACTGGGACCACTCAGCAGAAGCAGAAATGCCTATAAATTCATGCTTCATTCCTTCCTCTTTTCTGTAGTTAATTTTGTCTTCTCTTTCTCCCAACCAGGCTGGTAACTCTCCAGAGAGGATTAACACAAGTGCTCCTGAAAGAGAAATCTTTCCCAGCACTACTCCTGCAAGGTGAAACTGAGTAAAGTCATACCTCACAAAACTTGCAGCAGGCACTGTTTTATGATTTGGGGACACATTTCAAAGTTCATCTTATTTTTGGCACACATAATGGAAAACCCTAGTAAATGTCAATACGTTCAAATTTTTAAAATACCAGAACTATTTTAATTGTGGAAAATCACTCAAGTTTCATAGTATCTTTTTGTTACTGTTGGTTATTCAAATGACACTAAAAGAGAATTTTATGAAGTAAATTCCCATAAGAATTTAGAGTGCATCCCCTGGCTAGCTTAGATCATTCATGTAGGAAACTTTGCCTAATAACCCAGTTTGCTTGGAGGGTTGAATTAAGTTGTTTCCAAATTTAATCACCTTTCAAGCTTTGATATTCTTCCAGTGCAGAAAGACCTGCTCATTAGAAATACATTTAAAAGACCCACAATGATGTTACACCATTTTATATTACCTTTTTGCATTTGCCAGAGTCTATTCTGATGCTCTGCAAACAACAAAAAAGAAAGCAAATGTTTCTTAACACCTCTCAATCATAGAAAATTGAGCACATGCAAATTCTGCAGCTCCCCAAGCAGCCTTATTCTGACCTTTTTAATACTAAAAAGAGCACAAAAGGAGGTGGATTTCCCAATACTTTCTTAATGTACCCAATTTACTCTCTCTAAGAAACAGGAGTACTTGTAAGGTCGGTCATGGGTTTGAAGACTCCTGCAACTAAGATATATTTAGATTTTCCACTAGGGTATGGGGAACAAAACGTGACACACATTCAGAAGCAGTCATTCTTTAAAAATCCTTAAAAGTAAAGCAAATGTCTATTAAAAAAAAAATAAAATAAAAATCAACCAAACCTTTTCAACATAAATCTATAAATTTGGCAAACTGCTAGCAAACATTAAAAATGCTGACTCTTAGAAGCCTGCCTGGATGTCTGGGGGCCCCTGTGCTTCCTGCATCACCATCACAGAATATTACTGTCAAGGCACAGCTAGCCAAAGTCTGTAATTCAAGCTATAGTAAATAAGACACTTTTAGCAATAACCAAGACTTCCAGATTTATTACACTGGAGCTGGTAGTCTGAAAAAGTCACAGAACTTGGCTATTAGCTCATCAAAGAGCTGGAGTCAAGCTGCTAAAAAGTGTCATGGGAGTACAAACTCTTGTGACTATGGAGTTTGTCAGTTAGAATCCTCGTCTACAAGGCAGCAACATATGTCAAGACTCATGGCATGTTTCAGGCACCTGAAAAACCCACTTTATTCAGTAATGACAGAATTTCCATTCCTGTAGAGCCACATAGTATCTCACCAAGTGTTCTCAGTACTAGTTTTCTGGACAATGTCTTCTGACTGGGCAAGCCAGAATGGGTTTATGAAGGGCAGGTCCTGTTTGACCAACCTCAACTCCTTCTATGACAAGGTGAGCCACCTAGTGGATGAAGGGAAGGCTGTGGATCTTATCTACCTGGACTTAACTAAAGCCTTTGACACTGTTTCTCACACCACTCTCCTAGAGAAGCTGGCAGCTCATGGCTTAGACAGGTGGACTCTTTGCTGGGTTAAAAACTGGCTGGATGGCCAATCCCAGAGAGCTGTGGTGAATGGAGTTAAATCTAGTTGGAAACTGGTCACAACTGGTGTTCCCCAGGGCTCAGTATTGGGGCCAGTCTTGTTTAATACCTTTATCAATGATCTGGATGGGGGGATTGAGTGCTCCCTCAGTAAATTTGCAGATGACACAAAATTGGGCAGGAGTGTTGACCTGCCCGAGGGTAGGAAGGCTCTGCAAAGGGGTCTGGACAGGCTGGATCGATGGGCCGAGGTCAACTGTATGGAGTTCAATAAGGCCAAGTGTTGGGTCCTGCGTTTCAGTGACAACAACCCCATGGAACGCTGCAGGCTTGAGGAAGAGTGGATGGAAAGCTGCCTCGTGGAAAAGGACTTGGGGTGCTCGTTGACAGCTGACTGAACACGAGCCAGCAGTGTGCCCAGGTGGGCAAGAAGGCCAACAGGATCCTGGCCTGTAAATAGCCTGGCCAGGAGGACCAGGGAAGTGATAATGCCCCTGTATTTGGCTCTGGTGAAGCCGTACCTCAGGTACTGTGTTCAGTTTGGGCCCCTCACTCCCAGAAGGACACTGAGCTGCTGGAGCGTGTCCAGAGAAGGGCAGTGGAGCTGGGGAAGGGTCTGGAGCACAAGTTTGATGAGGAGCAGTTGAGGTAACTGAAGGTGTTCTGTCTGGAGAAGAGAAGGCTGAGGGGAGACCTCATTGCTCTCTACAGCTCCCTGAAAGGAGGTTGTATTGAGGTGGGTGTTGGTCTCTTCTCCTAAGGAAACAGTGGTAAAACAAGAGAAAATGGCCTCAAGTTGTGCCAGGGGAAGTTTAGATTGGATATGAGGAAAAATTTTTTTACTGAAAGAGTGGTCAACCATTGGAACAGGATGCCCAGGGCAGTGGTGGATTCACCATCCCTTGAGGCGTTCAAAAGATGTGTAGACATGGCACTTTGGGACATGTTTTAGTGGGCATGGTGGCATTGGGTTGACAGTTGGGCTTCGTGATCTTGGAGGTCCTTTCCAACCTTAATGATTCTGTGACCTGCTAAGTCTAACTGAAATTGCATTTTTGTCTCTCATGTCTCTTTCTCTCAGTCGTCCAACATATATATTACTTGAATGAGTTCAAGGCTATTAGAAGCAAATCCTTACTGTTCTATTCAGAATCCTGTGAAACAGGAAAGCCATCTGTAGCACAGCCTCTGATTTGTCATATATTCATGAGACTATAACAGCCTTCTCTCCTTTCCATCTATCCCCAGGACCTAAGAGGCATCCATGGGCATATGTAGGAGAGGCAGTTAAAAATTACCTCACTCAGCCATGCAAAGAGTACACCTGCACTTCCATCACTGCAGTTCACAGCCAGGTACCATAGCACAGCCACCTGCTTGAGCAGTTTCAGCTAAAGCCACATTTTCATACCTGCTTTAAGGTGATGCTGAGAAAAAAAGGTGCCTCCCCTCACACTCATCGTGTCCTAGATCCCAGTCTGCACAGTCTGAAGAAATTGCATGATTGCATGATGAAATGGACCCGAATTAAAACATACCAGAAGAGCAGGACTGCTTCTTTCGCACTGGTATCCTGAGTTGTTTTTGAATGCAGTTTCTCTGATTTCCAGTTAGTCAAATATGACTCCTCTGGGCAGTTTGATAATGTCTTGATCAACTTCTCAATCAATGGTTTCTGATTCCAAATGTATGATGGGGTCGAACTGAATGCACCCATGTATAGTGGGCAAAGTTAAGTTGTGGGGGAAAATGAAATTCAAAGGTAGATTTTAAATTTAGAGTAACAACTATGAACTCTGTGACATTTCATTATAATATTTTGCAAAAAAAAAAATACTATTGCATCATTTTATAACATGTTTTAAAGTAGGTAATATCCTGATTCTTGAACTTCTTTTCATGTCCTTCACACTGTGACATTAGAACGTGCTGTGAACATACTGTACACTAATATTGTCCTTAAATGAGGCTGGATGACTTTCACAAATGGAAACAAATTGTTATCTGATTGCAAAGATGATCTCAACAGTGGATGTGCTTCCTGCTGTTCGCTCACTTGGAATGTTCTTGGCTGAGTATCAAGGTCATTCTAATCCTGGCAAAGCTAAAAAAATAAATCAAAAAATGCCCATTGTCTTGCCTGCTTTTATAAAGTGAGAATCCAATCTCTTTCAAATGCTGTGAATTATGGTAACTCTAAGTTTAACTGAGTGTAATACTACTTGTGTACATGATAATGAGAGCCAGCCTTGCTAGGGTACTGCATTGGGACACACGAGATGAGGCTCTGCTGACACTTCTTCAGGGCAAGGTTTGGCTCTCAATAATGTGGCTTAAGAGTGCTTATGTATAGGACATTCTTGATTTCATAGGAGGCCTTTAAGTGCTTCTGAAACATAGTAGAGGATAAAAGAAATAAAGTTTTCCATCATTTGGTGGCATTTGTATGCTGCTCTGAAACAGTATTAATACAAAATAACTACTCCAGGTATGGAAACTTATTAGCTGTCATTGAAAAGAAAGTCCAAGACAGAAAACACTTATGCCAGCACCTGGACTCACCTTTTTCTTTTTCTTTTCTATTTTTCCCAAACACTATATAGAAACAAGCCAAAATCCTTAAATATTTTATCAAAAGAGATACCCTACTGACCCTCACCTCCTCAATCTCATGCAAGTTTGGCAATTATTCTGTCCATCATTCATCGTCCTTGTTTTCACTGACCCTTCATCATCATCATTCATCATCACTTGTTTTCACATGACCCTCAGCTTGCCCAGGAAGCCACCTGTTCTCCTCCATTCCCACTCTTTTTGAAGCTCTATTTTTGCTGAGGAATTGCTGACTAACCATGGCACATTTGCAGGGAAAAGGGGAACAGTTCACAGGCTCTAGCAGGAGGGCTGAAGATGATCTTTAGTGTGTCATAATTGTGCCAGCCACAGCAGGTCTGGAGAAAATAAGTATTCCTTTATTCTCTGCAGAGAGCCAGCAGCCCATTTCAGGTACTGAAACGTACAGTTTTGTGAATCTTCAAGCTGCACGACTAAAAGCTAAAACAAGCCCTTGCTTTATTATTACACCAGTTCCTGTTCTATTTTGATCCTATGGCTGAGGAAATCTTGAAGTAAAATAAAAGTTACCCCTTCCCTATTTCTCTCTGAAAAGCACCATTTAATTCAGTAGGCAGCAAGTACATTTGTTTAATTTCTTTAGCATTCCTTCCATTGAAAAATAAAATTTAAGGTGTTCAGGTTACTGTTGTTACAACAAACAGATCTATAGGAGGCTTATGTGGTTTCTTTACATGTGCACAGAAGCTGTAAATTTAGCCCAGAGCTAGCTAGCTCTTTAGTAACTCTCCTTCAGAATGATGCCCTGCTAGCCAGGTTCAGTTTCAGTTCGTTAGGGCTTTTTTTCTCCTAAAGGTAAGAAATTACAAGGAGATAAATAAAAAGCTCTATTGGATCAATTGACATCAGTTCACAGTTCACTAGTGGAGTACCTGGGGTGTGTAGTTTCAGAACTGTTCATCAGTGAAGGACTGACTTCAAGTGGATTAAAAGTTGCAATGAAAGAAAAAATATGTTGTTTTGGTTACAAAAGGCCTATGCAAATCTCTGTTCTGGTGGGTTCAACCGAATACCTTGAAGTTTTCTTTGAAGAATTCAAACACTATGTGCCTCAAGTTCATATCACTTGTTGTCAGGATAAAGGCTTTCTTCCTATTTCAGCTTTGAGAATAGCAAAGGCGATTTACTCTCTTTAACAAAGGCCAGTTTAACTCCTTGACAAGTGTCCAGACCCTGGTGTTCGATTCAAATGGTATTTGCATGAGCACAGGCTTGAGGAAACATCACAGGTCATCAAGTTTTATGGCCTAGGCTGTGGTGATACCCTTTTTTTTTTCAGGATTGCTCTATCAGATATATTCCAAAATTGGAACCATTGTGATGGCCCTACACTAGAGGACTTGACTAGCCAAAGACGACCCTCATTGGACTTGATGGTCTTAGAAGCCTCCTCCAACCAAAGCTATTCTATGATTCATTCTCTCAATGCTTTATTTGATTAATTTTAACTTCACTATACCACAAAAAAAAAAATTAATAATCATAGAAACGAATATGCTACTACTCTCTCGATCACCTTGGTTTTCATCAGAAAGGCACAGAAGGAATACAAATAAAAACTGTGTTAGCATAGAACCAGAGAATAAAATTCTGAAGTCCTACAGATTTTAACTTCAGCACAGTGTTTTTTGCAGGTTTTTTTTCATAATACATAGTCAATTTTTAGACCGTAATTCTTCTGCTGACAAGAAAGAAACAGGATTACTAATCCAACTCTTCCCACATACACACAAAAAAAAAGCACATTCCAAATATTGTGCTGCTGGATTTCTCTCATAGCAGCACAAAGCCAAGGCAGCATAGAAGGGAACTAGATTGCCACATGGAGAATGTAAACAGAGCACTCAGCAGCCTTTCAATAAAAGACAGAAAACTAATGCTCCACTCTCCACTGGCTCCCAGTACAATACTACTGCTACTGTAGGATGGATTGCCAGAATTAGTACAGGAATTGTTTCAAAACACAAAATTTAAACCATTTTTGGAGGAAAAAAGAATAGTATTTAAGTATATCTTTCTCTGTCAATGTCAATCTTCTAAAAAAAAGGTAATTCAATTAAAAATTTGGTTTAAAAAGTGTAAAAATATTCAAGAATGCTCAATGTACCTGTTTTGTCTATAAAGACAGCAAGTAACAAAACTTCCATTTACCATACATATGGAAATTCCATAATTAAGGTATGCATATGAGTAGAACTGCAAACTGAAATAGAAGACTATTCAAGTACAACTCTTCTCACCCAAAGTACCATTTAAAATACGCTCTTTTAATGAAGTACAAACTTCAAAACAACAACAACAAAATGCATTTACCTCACAACTAGATCAAATTATTTTACCATTCCTTTCCACCTAATCTGTATCAAAGTACTTCTAATGATTTTCTTTGTAACCAAGCAGTAAATTAATTCCATAGAGCAAGCTACAGTAAAGTTGTATTCTGTGCTTTGAATACCATCCTTTTATATGAGAAAGCATGAATTACATGAAATGCTGCAAAATCCCCTTCAAAAAATCACCTTCAAAATCACCTTCCCCTTCCTCCATTCTTAAGAAATTTTAAATGCATTTATGTGTGTACAATGAGCATGAAAAACTTGCCTCGATTTTCTGTATTTGCAGAAATGTTTGAAAAGCTCTTAGCCAATAGAAGTGTTTCTCCCATCTTTCAGACTGAAAGAAATTACAGTATTTATAGCGAGCTAACAACTTTCAGTCTTCACTTGTGCAGCAGGTTTTCTATTGTCCCATTTATCCCTCCCTGCAATAGCTTCAATTTGATATGGTAGATTATATTTAAATGAGACTTGATCAGTATGATTTAAAATGACATCTACCATCCTATCCAGACTGGAAATACCTCATGAAATACATTTGAGGACTTGGTGGGTCCAAGTCCTGGTGGACTTGGTGGGTAACATGGTGGGTAACAACAGCGACACATGCCACATAGTCAAGTCTTTCCATGTTAGATACTATTTCCAATTAATTACCCCTTAGCTTACCATAAACTTTCCTCATAATACTCTAAATATGTAACTTTTTATGTATATGCCTCCCAGCTTTGTGAAAGTGCAATTTGTCAGTATACTCCTATTTTTTGTTGAAGATCATTAATAAAAACACAAGCCAAAACTGTTACAAATATTGCTCGCTGAAGAACTCCAGGATAGATTTCATTTAGCATTTTAGAAATCTCATTAAACCACCACGGAGCAAAGACAATGCAGGATATACGACCAACTTTGCAGTCTGGAAAAACAGAGCATGAAGCATTCATTCAACACTTTTTCAGTGTCTTCAGTGAATTTACAAAATTGATGGACAGCACAAAATGTATGTAAAGATACACACTAATAACTAAATTAGTCACATGATATCCAAAAATGCACTTTTTACAACTGCACGATCCATTTTTATTATAGGTCATGAAAAAAAAGAAGGATTAAACAAAGAATTCTTGAAAAGAAATACCATCAATTGTGCCATGTGTTATATCATGTTCTTAAATTTATGCCAGCCAAGATAGATCCTTTAAAGGAGGTGATGGCAAACTCATCACTCCTTCCAGGCATAAAGTGTGTGAGAGCTTTGATCCAAATCAAGTAAGAACAAGTATAAAGGAACAAAAGCTACTTTTACAATATATTAAAATCAAATAGCCAATATTCAGCCCCTCTTAGCCTTGTAAGACTATCGTGCAAGCTTTCATTTAACTATAAATGTCAGTAAGTTTTACTTCTTTTTTGTACGATGTCTGCCAAATATGTAAATGATGAGAAAGGTGAATGGATTTAACTGTCTCAGCCCCACGTGAGCTTTACTAGAATCTTACGGACAAAAACCAACCAACCAAACAAAAAATTTAACTGGTGGTGCTTGGTACAATGGACTTGAAAGGCTAACATTGTTATTAAATAAATGGAAGTACTAACTGGACATCATGTTGGAACTAGATGATCTTTAAGGACCCTTCCAACCCACACCATTCTATGATTCTATGTACAGTCAAGAAAATCTCACACATGGACTCTCTCCAGACCCTTAAGAGGTCTACAGGAAGCCTCTGTGATACTCCCACAGCACTCCAGTCCTATTACAGAATTCTGAGCCTAAAACTTTTGAGATTTTTGCCCTAGACCTTCATAAAGCATTTCTTCAAAAAAAAAATACTAGCACTTAATTACAGTGAGACGAGGTTACTACTGGAAATACTTCATCTGTTGCTGGAATTTCTGACATTCTTCATCTCTCCTCTTTCACAGGCTGAACTTTTTTAAAAGGTCTGGTAAGATAAATACATAATCTTAAAAAAAAAAATAAAAGTAAAGTCTTCTCAAGCAGCAAGCTGAATAATGCAGGGAAAATAAACCCATCTCCTACATCCCTTCCCCAACACAGCAACCAGCTAGCAGCCAAGGAGAAGCACAGTTAGCTTATAAGGCTTTCAAATTCAGCTCAGCCTGTCAAAGATGCAACAATATTTGACGTCGTTGGATGTGCAAACCCCCTCCTCACTAATGCACTAAGACAGCAGCCTCAGCTGGGCGTTTGTGTATAACAACTGAGAAGCACGGAGGAGCAATTGCAGAACTGTCTTTTCTCTGTGATTGACAGTGGGAACACTAGATGTTTCTGGTGTCAAAAGGCAGACTTGACTTTAAAGCATCCTTAGCACCAGGAAACAGCTAGCTGCTCTGTGCTGCATCAGCCCTCTCGCCTCAGCTGGCAGCTTGATGCTCTGCTCCACTCATGCTCTCTGCTCCAAGGTCTGCGCACATGACTGTTCAATCTCTCAGTGAGAGGAGTGTTGGGCTCTAGCTTGGTCATGAATTATGTTAAGTTACTACAGACATAAGCAGTAAGCATAAGTTATAGAGATAACCATGTATAATAGCTTTAACTAGCATAACTGGTTGCATGTACAGACAATATGGTACAGTCGAGGACTGTCAGTGTTGGGTTGATGGTTGGACTCAATGATCTTCAAGGTTTTTTCCAACCTAGGTGATTCTGTGACTCTGTAATACCACAGGCAGCTGGAAAGACTCTTTGACCTTACCAAATAGATAATTCTAATCAAAACTACTGCTATATCTGAAAAATATTTCACCAGTGTCAGAGAGCAAATGCCTTGTGTCCTGCAACACAAAGGCCAAGTGGTTTTAAACAGTCCTCTGCTAGTGAGAGTGTATAACTGCTGCAGTTTCCTCTATAACTCAGTTCTCAAAAGTATTTATCACAGGTAAGTCTATAAATTCCATTTAGTAGATGATGTGGATTATGGATAAACTTACAGGCAATAACCTTTTCAAAGGGACTTGTTTATTAAAAAAATAAATTATGTGGGTAAGCAAATTCAAAAATAGTTATCATTTCTATCTACTACACAGAATGGTGGAATATATAATATGTACTAGTATGGATAAGAAAGATCACTTAATTAAAAACCAGTGTTCAAATGGGTCAAACACACCAGTGCAAAGGTATATTTTAATAAATAATTTTTTAAAAACGATTAATTGAAAGAATTTACTCAGGTCACAAACAAAAGAGAAATTTCTAAATTCTGCTAAGTAGTTAGCAGATTAAGTAAAAACAAAGCAAAAGTTCAACTGTTAATCAAAAAATAAGCCCAGACTTGCATGCAATAACAATATTCAATGAATTTGAGTTATACACTTGCAGGCACTTATTTACAGTCTTATCCCTTCTCCATGTTTTAAAAAATTGGATTTGGGGAAGATTCTGAGACGACACAATTTCTACAAAGGAGATTTAAATTTTGGATCTGCTTTGAGTTAATGCAAAGACTGTACTGCAGTCTTCTATCATAATTTGGTTTGGGTATTAGCGTTGCTGTTTAGTGGGACATCAAAGGCTGGAAAAACATATGGCAACACATCCTTTTTACTGATTTGTGTAAGCCAGAAGAAGTGTTCAACAACCTGCCATTGAATGACTGGTAGCTAAAACTGAGTGAGTTCATAAATTTGGATGAATCCTGAACAAATTTTTTATTTTATTTTTTTTTTTAAATCTCTACATCTGGCAACATGGCTGAGAACATTTCGCAAGAGCTGGTTTTCTCCTAGGATTTCCAGTTCCTTGTGGTTTCCCCAAGCCAAAAATAGACTAAAGAATAACATTTCTGCAAATATTTCAGTATTTCCATTTCCAGACCTGGTTCCAACTGGGAAGGGCAGAGCCACAAGAAGAAATTAAATACAATAAACAAATAAAACACAAATTAACTTTTTCAACCATAAAAAAAAAAAAAGGTTCAGTTTCAGGTTTGTATGAAGTTCATTCTGAATCTTCAGTGCTAATTTTCTTCTGTCTCCCTGAAATAACACACAGCATGCACAAGACCTGTGGGTAAGATCTGTATGCAAGATCTGTGAAGAGTTTTTCCATAGCATTTGGTGTGGACTGAACATTAAATGGCAAAGTGTTTTAAAAAACCTCTAGGCATCTTTCTGCATTTTTTTCACAGTCAAAACCAATAAGAATAACATTCAAATCCAAACTTCATTTGCTTACAAAATATACATTGGAGATACTGACTGTGAGACTGTGAATATATACTGGACAAAAAGAATAAGGGCACTAGAGAAAGTGTTCTAATGATCACATTCCTCCTACAAGAAAAATATTAAATATTCAAATTAAAAGGAATCAACATCAATAAATTTACTCACATCTTTGACACACTAAGAGTACTGTCCTTTTACTTTACCATTGACCTGTTAATTGATGGTATGAAGCACTGAAGGTCTCCCTGTGTTCTGGGCTACAAAGAGAGGCTCATTTTCTTCCTGAACTCTTAGGCTGAAGGAAATATATTTCCTGTTTGGTCTTAGTGGAATGTAACAAAAAGTGCTGGGGAGAACTAAGTTATGCCAGGAATTACATCTGTTCAACAGGGTTTTAAGAAGTTGCAGATGCTAAAGTGTTTAGTTATTGTATAGCAGGATTTGACAGGGATGTTAAACTTAAGAGATATGTAAAAACGTAAATGGTTAAATCAGCATTTTCTTCACTATCTCATGTATAAGAAAAGTTTCTATACTTTTCTCCAAAGTGTTTTTCCTCAATATTACAGAATGTGTTGCAAAGTGTTCCTTTTATTCTGATTTATTTCTAAAAGGAAGACCTGAACAACAAAAGGTCACTGCAGACAATGCGATACACCGGCAGTCCTTTTAAACAAAACCAGCAATATTATCTATAGAATTGAGAAGGCCTGGGTTTCTTTTTCTTTCCCCCTCTTGCTAAACACTCACTGAGATTCACCCCTGTTTTCAGTTACTTTTAGCACACCGTGACATTTGTGCATACGCCCGTGCTGCTTCTCCAGCTGTCTCTTTACAAAAGTAGGGTTTGAACGCAACCAGTCCAATTCAAGCCCTGTTTCTGCAAACATCTGGGCACATGCTTAACCTCAACATCAGTTTCTAAACAGTCTCGTTCAAATCACTTAGGCTGTTCTCAAGCTTGCAGGGAAGTCCTTACGTAAGTGCATGCAGGAAGGTCCCCTTCCCAGCTGAAACAAAAGCACAAGTTCATTGTAGCCAGGGGGCCTTTTAGCCAGCTGAATATCTGAGCCATCAACTTATCTATTTTACAGCACTTTGGAATTGCAGGGTATCTGCCAAGAAATATCATTAACCACACTCTGCTGTGACAAAGCCTGAGCTTTTCTAAAGACTGCAAGCTTCAATGCAGAACCTTTCTAAGGCTGGACTGTAACCATATAAAAATGCCCCATCACAGAATGCAGAACACCTGCAGCTGCCAGATGCCACTGAATAAATCTGCAGCCCCAACGTGAGCTGCTTCTGTTAGATCTGTCAAAGAACCATCCAGATGTGGCTTTGACTACAGAGATATCACAGAGTAACAGGGTGGTAGGGGTTAGAAGGGACCTCCAAAGATCATCTAGTCCAACCCCCTGCTAGAGTAGGATCATACAGTAGATCACACAAACACATCCAGATGGGTTTGAAATGTCTCCATAGAAAGAGACTCCACAACCTCTCTGGGCAGCCTGTGCCAGTGCTCTGTCACCCTCACAGCAAAGAAGTGTTTCCTTATGTTAAGACTGAACCTCCTGTGTTCCAGTGTGAGCCCATTGCCCCTTGTCCTGTCACTGGACACCACTGAGAAGAGTCTGGCCCCATCTTCCTGACACCCTCCCTTGAGATATTTAGAAGCATGGATGAGATCTCCCCTCAGCCTCCTCTCCAAGCTAAAACAGACCCAGCTCCCTCAGCCTCTCCTCACATGGGAGATGCTCCAATCCCTTCATCATCTCAGTGGCCCTGTGCTGGACTCCTTTCAGTAGCTCCATGTCCATCTTGAACTGGGGAGCCCAGAACTGGACACAGGACTCCAGAGGAGGCCTCACCAGGGCAGAGTAGAGTGGGAGCAGAAGCTCCCTTGACCTGCTGCCCACACTCCTTTTAATGCACCCCAGGATGCCATTGGCCTTCTTGGCTGCTAGAGCACATTGCTGGCTCGTGATCAGCCTATTGTCTACCAGGACTCCCTTAATATATTAAGGTGCATCATTTGCACATGATGCGATCACAACCTAAAGTTCAATGTCTTGTCTGGATTTATTTTCATACTCTTAAGAGTCAGAGTTTGTCTACAGCATGGCTTAAGTGACAGTTAAACATCTAGGTCTTTGTACTCAACACTTAGATGCTTTTCCATTTCAGTTTTGGTTTAAATTAGTTGCTCAATGATTTAGATGTGCTGTTAAATGCACTCATATAAAATAAAAATACAAATCGGTATTTTATGTAATCCGTGATGTTAATACACTGTAATCACTTTCACACAGTATTTTCCTTTATTTTTATATTGTGCGTAAGGTCTCCTATTTGCACAATGCTATTTATTAACATAAATATTGACTTTTTTTTCTTCAGAAACATTTTTACACTAGCTTACCATTTTCATTTTTCCTTTGTTACCAGAATTACATTAGATTACCTAAGATTACAGTGATATTCTGTTTCCTTTTCTAATTCTTTGACATAACATTTGTGTCTAAAACACTCCACGTATTCCAGGTCAAGATAAATAAAATTTCAATACTACAGCCAATGAAACATCTGACTTTTAGACTGCAAAGTTCCAAGTAGCAGAACGAGCAGAAGTTCCTCACCCATAGTTTTTTGGACAACACTCTTACAAAGACTTTACTAAAACTTAAGTCTAGAGTTGTAAAGGTACTTCGATATCCCAGTTTCCAAAGATGTAGCAATGTTAGCATATATTCAGGTACCAGAAGTTAGATGCCCTGCACAGTCTAAATCAATACTTTAAGCAAATTTCTAGTTGATTTATTTCACAGAAAATACAAGTAGAGAAAACACACCAAAAAAAATATTCTAGTGATCTCAAATAATGAGACATTATGTACCAAACAAATCCCCACCTTTAAAACCACGGGTATTAATGCTTTCTTTAAGCTGCTTAAGTCATACGTCACATTAAGGGTCACAGTCATGGATTTTCAGATGACGAAAAGATGCTTCAATACAGTCGGCTTTATTTTGCTTTAGTATAAAGATTGCTCTAATTTTTCATAGGACATGAAATAAGTTAATTCTTATTTTTCATTGAGTCAAGAAATTATGAGTTTGAACATTTCCCCAGATGAATTCTAGAGAGCCTTATGCAATAAGCAGATGGGAGCAACATGCCTTAAGACATCTCCTAAAGATCTGAAATAAGCTTTTTCGAATCCCAGGGGAAGCAAGTGCGGCATTTAAGACCACTGAAAATTACCTCCTGCTTTTCTTACCACTTCAGAGCTAAGTTTTAATATCTTATACCTAGCTGCCCAACTTCTTTGTAATTTCAGCATATTTGCATTATCATCTAGAATCTAATGCCAATCCTTACTCACACTGGGAAGATTATTTCCTCTGAATAATGCCAGGAGCCTCTGAAGAACCTTTTAGAAGACACCTTCCAGAATACAGTGCTAGAGCAGTTGTACCTCAAGGCAGAGGCTTATTGCAAGGCTGATAAAACATCTACAATTATCTCTCCTAATTTTAATTGAATTATTTTCACAATGCCTTTCTTAGGTGCTGCCAAATAGTTTGAAATCCAACACACCTCAGTATAAATAGGTTTCATTTTTCCCTTGGGAGCCAACAAGCTAATAACAGAGTAATTCATGAAAACAGCTGGAAGTCTATATTTGACTTGAACGTTTAAAATAAATTTCGAAACACAGACAAGCTTGATCTAAGAATAATCTTTTAATAATAATCAATATTTTGTTTGCTACAGTCTACTGACTTTTACCAGAGCTGGTCTTGAGATTGTACATTATGGTACTCTTGAATGCTTTACCCTGGCTTCAAAGACCTCAAAAGAACAAGTTACTCTGTAGTTATTCCAAGGAGAAATATCCTCCTAGATTGTTTCTTATTCTAAATTAAATTAGCAATAGAAAACATGATGTTGTGTACTATGCAACACAGTTGGTTTGGGCTCCCATGCGACTTCTAAAATTTGCTGATGATGGAAAGCTCCAGAGCAAGTGCCACTGAGTTTCTTTCACACGAGTATTTCTTGTGTGTGCTGTGTGTCCTACAAATATGCCAGCACAAAGACATTGTACCAATGCCACTTCTGGTTCACCAACAAATAAATTATACTTGAAGACTACAGTATTCAGATTTTTTTAATTTGAAAAGATGCATGTAAGAAGTCAAACAATATAATTCAGCAGTAACTACAAATAAAGGTTTAGTATGTGCACATCATATAACTGCCTCCATACACCACAGAATATACATTGCATAGCACATGCTACCTGTATCAGCAATACATTATGGTGCACTGACAGAACACATGCCAGTCACTGGAAATTCAGGCAGACAGGAACCTAGTTTTTCCAAGGAAATTATGTCATCCTTTCTCCTCTTAGGCAGAACTACCACAGGAGAACACAGGCACTGTTAATCTGGCTTTCATACTCACTTGCACATAAAGGCAAGATCTTTCCTAAAAGGTAACAAATTAGAGGAATGGACTAGATATATAGGTAGACATCTCCATCCATTTTCCCCCTGAGCAGGTTTAGAATACAACCTAATCCCCTTTTTAGACCAAATAACAGCCTTGCAGCTGGACAGCACAATGTCCTATGCCAAAATACACTTCAGAAGAAGAGGTACACAAACTAAGGTCCCCAAACTAAATTATTTTAGTTTCAGAAGACAAAAGGGCAGAAGACCATATCAGTGAAACAGCTTCATTAAGAAGCACGTTCCTGAAATCGTAGTTTGCACTGTGTCAACTCATCTGTATTTTTCACTTTATAAAAATGCCATCCTACCCATTTTAAAACACCAGTTAATCTTCTGGATTCTGAGAAAAGCTGTTCTCATACTATTACCACTAAAGAGAGGTGCAAAAAGCCTCAAAAATCTTGAGCATTTATGATTGTGCCTTTTCTGGCACAAATTTTGAGACCCAAGATAAGCTTTGGGTAAGCATCTGAAACTTGTGAGATCCAGGTTGAACATCTGAAGCTTATTCATTGCTAATTGTTTCATCAAGCCCTTGCTTAAAGGATCAATAAAAGCACAGGATACAGCAACAGCTGCACCCTAAGCACCAGCTGTGTCAGCAGCTTGTTCCTCCCATTGGGCAGCTCTGATGCAAAGGCTCTGGATATTGCAGGGCAAATTTCTTGCCTGCACTGAAATTATTTCCTTGCAGTTTTTTAGAATTTCTGTATCTGAGATGAACTGCAAAAAAAGTTAGTTACTACTTTTAGACAGACTAAACTCTCATATGTATTTTGTTTTATATATCATGAGAGTGAAATGAATCCTGGATGACAGCAATGTGCAGGCAAATGGAATACATGTGGAGAACTTATGTTTTTCCACTTTTCTGATATTCCCATCTTGTAGTTTTTCTTCACTTCACTAAAGCCATCCAGGTAGGTAACTGGAAGGTCTCTTTCAAAGAAAAGAAACCACCCCAAAATAAGGCAGGCAAGATGATTTCATAGAGTCTAACTTCATTTATCCTGTGGCAGCTAATTATGTTAAGTCTATGGTCAGTGAAATAACAGAGCCTCCTCCAGAGGGCGAGTGAGAGCTCACCTCTGATTAGAGCCAGCTGGAAAGCTTTGTTACTTTGCCAAGCTTCAGCCACAATGATGAGCTCACAAAGTTCACTGAAAGCTCTAGTAAACTCTAGTTTTTAAACTTCAGACTCGTATATGATTCAAATATATGAAGTCTGAAGTTATTTTGAAGTGGCACAACTGACCAGAGATCTTTTGTGAAGGTACCATTTCATCTCAAGATTTATGAGGCTTTGTACATATCTCTTTTATGTCCTGCCTCAGGCTGCTTAAGAAATAGAAAAATACCTTGTTCTGTCTTTCTTGTGTTCTGCTTTCAGAGTAATTCAAGAAGTCAAAATAAAAAATATTAAAGAATGTGTATGTGTATCAGTTAGCCAAACTGAGTTTTAAAGTTTCAGAGTTCAGATCATGTTTGGTGTGAGAGAGAGAGAGGATGGGAGTTCTTGTGCAATGGAAGCAATCTACCCATGCCTGGGTATTTGCCCTTACTTGTTTGCTGTTTAATTGATTTCTTTAAAGCAGTTCTCACACAGACATCCACAGGGAATGGCTGACACCTGTAGATCATTTCAGGTCCATTAGGAGTCTTAAAGGAGGATCAGACAGGTGAAATTACACTGTCTGCAACTCCATAATTTTCCTGCACACTATTTATTAACTGTTTGATTCATATTTAGCGCTGAGCAACTGTTTCAGAAAGAGTCAAATAGGGAAGGGAACTGTTGGGGAACTTTTATGGTATCCCTTGAGGCAAATTAAACACACATTTGTACTTAAATATAAAAGACAAAATTAATGGACAATGCATTGGCCAGAGTCCTAACACAATACGTAGTTCTACATGGAGTCTGCAAAGAAGCATCACAAGCAGATTCCTTACATACACTTGCACCAGGACCAATCCCAAGAGCCATCGCATGGGGCATGTTAGCCCAGTCCTGGGTCCATCCCCCAGCCCAGCTCAGCTGCCAAGAGGTGACCCCTGAGCTTAGGCCCCTGTGTGCTTGCATTCCAGGATGGTCTACAAGAGGATGCTGAGGCTGTTTCTTATCACACCAAGGGAAACTTCACTCTTGCAATGAGTCTGTTCTGTCTCTGGCATTCCTGCTTTCAGCCAGTTTAACTCCTTTTGCTGTTGGTCCTCTTTGCCCTCCATGCCAGATCATTCCTCAGTCAGAAATCACCACTGCTGAGCAGTTACAGTTAGAATTTACCCTTGAGAAATAACTGCTGAAATGAATATTCTGTGCACTTCTAGGTTGGGTCCATCTCTCTCTCTCCCATTCCTTCCCTGTTTCCCCAGTTGCCACCACCTTCCAGTGCTTTTCACCTAACAGGAATTTGCATTGATTCACAAGAGTTTTACTTATCCCCATTTTCCACAAATGAGAGCAGGAAAAGAAAGTGAACAAGCCCTCACTCTAGGCTGCCTGCTCTCCACAAAAGGGGTTAAGCTAATGAGCTTCATATGCTTTTTTCCCAGGAGGGTGCTCAAGTACTGAGAACACACAGCTAAAAATTTCACGCATTTATCAGTCAGACTGCAGTGCATCAACTGCTACAATGTCCAATTCATGCCCAGGCAGGTGCTGAGTGGTGGCAGGTTTTTAGGCCAGAGAAATGTTTGCCTTGGCACTCAGCCCCACATTCCTAATTCCATCCAGCGTGTTTTCATTTGGGACAGAACAATAACACATTGCACCAAGAAGGCAGCCAGTTAGCCATGAAGGGCTGGCATTTACTAGAAAAGCAAAACAGCTTTATCACATAACCCTATTCCTAGATCCAGAACGTGGGGGGTGGGGAGGGAAACCTACTGAGCTTTCTCTGACTACAGAGCTGTTGTCTCGTTTGCCCTTGCAATGTGTATCTAGGAGAGTATAATTAGTGCTATTTCTTTCCATCAGCACATGAACTCTGCAACATCAACTGAAGTAGCAAGATGTCAAATGAAACTGTCACTGTAGTCAGCCTGCCACATAATAGCCAGACATTGGGAGACCCAGCTAATTAGCACAGTTGCCCACCTTCTGCAGCAGGAAGGTGGTGTGCACATTCCAAGTGAGCTATTGAGGTGAGAGAACCCCTGGATTCACCAAAATTAAACTCATCCTCTGGCCAAGTTCATGTGCATTAAACTTATCTGTGCTTAGAGTTGTGCTTTAAAAAAAAAATAAAAATCATATAGTCCACAGCTGGAACATCACTGTCAGGTCCATAATTAATATCAAAATTTCCAGTTCCCTGTCTCATGTTTGGGGGTACTCTTCCTCTTCCATTTGTGTGGATTTTTCCATTAAAGTTACATTGATATATTAATAGTTTGTCCCTTCTGGAGACAGTTGGGACTGGAGGAGGCAGGGTTCCTGGGAACAGAACTGGAAATAAATACAATCCTGAAGCCTCATTCTCTGTGTGAAGACTATGCAGCAGATCCACCACTAAAGGCTCCTGAATTTAACCTTCGTGGCAAAGACATTGGCCCACTTGAAGGAAAAGACTTCTCTCTACTCTGCAAATAGGAAACCAACTCAGCTATTTGTTTCAGCTCCAAAAGAGCAAACCTCACCTACTCCCCAAAAGAAGTCATAACAGCATTTCAGGACACTCAGACAAGACAGACATCATGCCTGAAATAAAGAGAGTTTCTAATCAGTGCTGCTGCCACAGCTGATTAGTGGAAATGAGTTAAGCCTGACTACTTTCATGGTATGCCAGGGTGCAGACAAGAAAACTGTAAAGTTCTAACAGCAGCCTTGGACAATTTCTAAACAGAAAGCTGCAAAATTAGAGGATAGCCTCTAGTGACACAAAACCAATTAACTTCAGAGTTGATGAGGTTTCTCAATCATGGACAGCAGCTCTGTAATTAACAAAAGAAATTAAAATCAAAAGGCCAAAGAAAAATCTGCAGTGTAACTTGCTATCTGTAATCTATGGGAAAACAATAAAAGTGTGCGGAGGAAATGGAAAAAGTTTGTGTGTTCAGAACAGTTAGAGAGGTGCTGAGCAATTAAATTAAGATCTTTTCTGTCTTAAAAAAAATCTATAAAACTGAAGAATATGAACTTAAACTGGCACATTTTTGTCCTGGACTGATGTCGAGAAGGAACAACAAGCTGCTGCCTCTCACTGGGAAAGCATCAAGCCTGCACCAGAGAACTACAACAGTCACCCAAAATCCTGTCCACTTCCTCTGTTGCCTTTCATTCCTGTTTCCCAGAACCTTTCAGATCCTGCATATTTCATTCTCTTCTCCAACTACTGCCAGTACAGCTCCCACTTGTTACTACAGAGTGCTTCTCCTTGACACATCTTTCCTAGGGAGTTTATCTATTGAATTCTCTGCTCCATCTATGCCAAAAATATTCTATGACAGGACAAAACAGGACCTTCTAAGAATTCCAAAACCAGTTGTCTGTCAAATGAGCACAGCATAACTACCTGGGAATTAATGGAATAGGCTGAAAATACTTCTCCACTCACCTTTTTCCAACCCAAGCATCAATCTAAATGCCAATTTCCCCCTCTTCCACCCTCCATCCCTCCCAAACAAAAGAAACTTAGTAAATTTGGAATAGAAAATATAAATGTCTCATAGCTTTACTGAGCCCATAATCAGTTTCTGCAGCTCCACTCTCTCTCCATCCCTCTGCAATCCAGAATGGGTAAAGAGTGAATGGGGTAGGAAAACAGGCAAACAGAAAAGCATAAAGCAGAGGCTGCTGAGCAGGGCTGGCTCTTCTATTTTGCTACAAACTTCAAGGTTTGAGTTGTGTTCTCCACTGAAGCAGAAAAGAGACTTGAACATTTCCACAAAAGAGAATTGCATCAAATGTTTATGTTACAACAAAATAGAGCTCTTTGATGGAAGCACATTTTGCCAGAAATATTTCTATTGGCTCAATATGAATTGGCATTGGCAGTAAGAGAAAATAAGGACATAAATTATTTCTCTTCAGGAACAAGCAAGGAGCAGGGCAGAAACTACCACTCTGAATCACAAAATTCACCCCTCAGGGTTCCTTCTGAAAAATGTAACTAACAGAGGAAGTAAAGAGTTAATTTAATTCCACGTATGCAAAATTACAGGGTCATACAGTCTCCAAATGAAAACATCACATCATTTATGCCCCAAGTGTTTGCATTTGTAAGAGCTTAATACATCTCACAGTCACCTACCAATATGACTTTCTCACAAAAGTGAATTAAGTGAATTTAGGTTATTGAATAGGGAAGAAATGTCAGTTGAATTTGAATTTACCTCCCCAAGTCTTAAAAATCTTTCTTTCTTTTGATGTTGATTTAAATACTATGATTTAACCCCAAGGTGTGAAAATATCTTATTTGCAAAACATGCCTTCCCTTAAAAACAAATAAGAGCTATTCCATCCTGATGATCATATTAGGACATGTGCTCACATCATGTCAAAAGATAAATGTATTAGGTGATATGGTAGCATTTTATAACAAATTATTTGTCACTTCAACTTAAAATAAACAGAGGTAAGCCTGGTACATTGTTACATAACTAAGTTTACTCAGCTTCTAGTGAAATATTACAGCTACACTGGCAGTCTCCCTAATAATGAGCATTCTTTCTCTATTTGTTTCCATTTACATCTAAGGAAAGACAGAGAGATCACTCCACAGAAGGAAAATATGTATGAGAACTATCAAATTATTTAGGAAAAAATATTGTTTATGGACTTAACATTGACAATAGAATAAGGAAAAGTGAACTCAAATATTCTGTTCTTTATGGAATTATTCTGTATCAATCTAATTGGAAAAAAAAAAAAAAATGAAGCCTTCCTGCTGAATAGTAACAAGGCTATGCAATTACTCACAAGAGTTTCCTGACTAAACTGCATTTCTTTTTCCCTCAAAAGCTCTTTAAGAGCTCAAATAGTAACAGCATGTCTCCTTATAAACTAAATTCCCACTCTTCCTCTGTAGAAGAAATGTCAATCCATAATGTTATCATTCATAATCAGACAGCATGAGGCTTTGTAGGACACAGTACTTTTGTGGTAGGACATGCATTGTCTACCCACTAGCAAGCAGAAAATATATCAGGAGGGTTTTTTTCTGCTGATACTTTAAAATGGACTAAACAGAGAAAAGTGAAAAGTTTAAGTCCCATAAAACTCTCCCCATGTCCCATCGTGGCTGTAGCTTGCTGCCCACTTGGGGAGACCTTACCAACTACACCTTGTATATGGAGCCTCAGGAGCATGGAAAAGATACAAATGGTTTCCTGTTGCCCTCAAATTCTTTTTCTGGAACATGTGATGAGGACCTTGCTAAGTCTCTTCTACCAGCAAGCACACTCGTTGAATTTACAGGACTCAGTTATTTCCAATGAAAAACACAACAATGCAGTAATACAACTAAAGGCACAGAGTGGAGAGCTAGAGTTAATAGGAAAAATAGTTAAATGTAAAATCTGCTACTACATAACAGATTAGTGCTTGTAATTTACCATAGGCAAGACAGTTGAAGTGATTTAACAACATAAAAATGCATGCATTTCTCCAGGAGCATTTGCAAATGTCCTTCAACAGATTAGGCATACAATTTCCACTGAAATTAAAGTGAATTAGATTAATAACCTTGTTTGGTATTTCTGAATTCCATGCATGACTAGCTGGTACTTACCACTTTTGAAAATATGAGCATCAAGAATAGTTTGAATTCCCTTCTGGCTCCTTAAGTCAATAGCTACTCCATTAATTAATCCTCTACTTAGCCTTTTCTTCAGCAAAGTACAACAAATCCTATCATCTTTGCTATCCTACATTTCCAGCTTGAAATTGAAAGAATGTAGCCATAAAAAGAAAAGCTTACTCAACGAATTTCTGGCACCCTTACAATGATTATTGCAATTATTTCATGTCTTTCTCTAGGGTGCAGGCTTTTTTCCCCCCCCCAGAATAAAACTATTCAATTATTTTCCTAAGAATGACAGGGAAAATGTTTTATATTGGCTTTCTCATTAGCTTTACTTTTCTTATTATGCAAAAGTAACACTCTCAAACAAGTTTCACTTTTCAATTCTTTTGATCAATATATGGTTCTGAAAGCCATGCAGTTCAGACCAAGCACTTCTTAAACAATTTTTCCAGTGCCATTACACTAATTAATACCACATTACAATAACAATCTCTGGATTACAATAACTATTTCTGCATTAAGTGCTCAAATTTTTCTCCTCCTAGACCAATCAGCATGTATGTTGGAAGAAAAAAAACAATCACATTTACTTGTCATTTATGTTAGTTTCAGTTCAGCTTAACACCATAAGTGAGACAAAAGTTAGAGCTGAACCATACCATTGATCTGAAGTAGTTTAAGATCAGTAGAGACTGAAGGGAAGAAACAAAATACGGGGGGGTGAGGGTTGGGGAGAGGGAGACTGATCCTGGAACTGTGGGAGTGTTGTAGCAATGCCTCAGGTTGTGTTAAATTTATTTACAATTCTATTGTAATTAGTATCGGGGTGGGCACAAGAAAAATACTTCATAGTAGTACTACATAGCCAAGTAACAATACTTCATAGCCAGACAGGAAACTGAATCAAGAAGATGGTAGAGTAGAATTTAAATGTTCTGTGTCCTACTTTGCCTTCTTATTGGGGCTAAAAGGTAAAAAGGAACCCAAGTCCTTTTCAGAGGGGAGGAGTGGGTTGGAATAGTATTTCATTCAGCTTTTGAACCATTGCTTTTGTGAAACATACAAGCTATAATTCCTCACAAACTCCACAGAAGAAACAGAAATAAAAGTGCTTTCAGATTTTCAGTTTTCTAATTTAGCAGCTTTAAAGTATAGATCAACAGTGTTTTCTTAGAATTAAAAGCTGTACTGGTTCTATAAAAATAAAGGAAGTTTAACTTGCTTAAAAATTTGTCTCCTTGTCTTTCATGTTCTCTGAAACAGTAGGAAGGTTTCAATCAGGCCCAGTAATTACAGGAGGGTCAGGATGTTAAAATTAGAATGCTGTAAGAGAGGAAATAAATGAAGCACTATCTACATATGCAGTGTAATGCTTTTTTTAAAAAAAGGAATTAGAATCAGTTACTTCTGTGATAGATATGGTTACTACTGTGATGAAATGTGATTCATTACAACACTGAACAGAGTAAATCCCACTTTTTACTGTATTCAAATCTACAATTACTGCTTGTACAACCATGAAGTCCACTAGTAGACATGTACATAGTATTTGTGTTGGGTGTACTGTAACCAGTTACAATCATTGAATGGTTTGGGTTGGAAGGGACCTCAAAGCTCATCTCGTTCCAACCCCCCTGCCATGGGAGGGACACCTCCTACCAGCCCAGGTTGCTCCAAGCCCCATCCAACCTGGCCTGGAACACTGCCAGGGAGGGGGCAGCCACAACTTCCCTGGGCAACCTGGGCCAGTGTCTCACCACCCTCACAGTAAATAATTTCTTTCAAATATCTAATACAAATCTCTCCTCTTCCAGTTTAAAGCCATTACAAGGGCTTGTAGCGATAGGACGAGGGGTAAAACATCCCTCCCAGCTTTCTTGTAGCCCCTTCAGGTACTGGAAGGTGCTATAAGGTCTCCCCAGAGCTTTCTCTTCTCCAGGCTGAACAACCCCAACTCCCTCAGCCTGTCTTTATAGCAGAGGTGCTCCAGCCCTCTGATCGTCTTCATGACCCTCCTCTGGACCCACTCCAACAGCTCCATGTTCTTACATTGGGGGGCCCAGAACTGGACACAGCAGTCCAGGTGGGGTCTCACAAGAGCAGAGTAGAGGAGAATCACTTCCTTTGACCTGCTGGCCACGCACCTTTTGATGCAGCCCAGGATCCAGTCTTACATCCTTGTCAAATGTTGCATGGTAGCACACTTCAATTTGGGGCTATACACTTCAGCTGTGGACAATTCACAGCCATTCCACAGAAGCACTGGTAACAGTGCAGGACCAAGAATCTGTGTTCCAAAATACTATGGGCTTTTCCTGAGCAAACTCTTTGTCTTTCACCATTCATTCCATGGCTTTCTCAACTTCTATTCTCGTAATTACCAAGACATCCCATACCTTATATGGTCAAACACCTTTCTTTGTTCAGTTTTTAAACAAATATGTCTGATCAGAAGTTTTTTTAAAATATTGTTATTAAAACACACATAGGGAAAAAACGGCGTTAATCATATCTGCAACATCCGTTTATGATTTGACCTTGTGTCCATAATTCCATACATCTGTACCCTGATAGCCCTGTTTCTCAAACAGGCTTCAAGATATTTTTTTATTCATCAATAATCAGAAGCATAAGGTCAGATCCTAGTAACTGTATTCGATCTAGATAATACTTACTGAAGCCTAGCCTCACTTGGCCAGTCTTGGGACAACTCAAGAAAAAAATATGAGATTCTGGCTCTCAATTTTAAGTAATCTAACAATCAAGGTTTGGGATTTCAAAATAGTCTAAAATTACTTAAAAGGGACAATCACTTAATGGGATCTAGGAACATAATTCTCTTAGGCTTCTCTGGAACTCAAGGTCTCAAACATGTATGGATTACTTTTTTTAAATAATAATGATAAATATGATTTGAATTGTTTCTTCATTAATGTGTGGGTTAAGCCAGAATCAACATACTACTTATGTATGGCAAAGTAAACAAGAAAATCTTTTCAATTGGCTTGCTTTGCTTGTTTAAATATACTGTCCAAATAGCTTCGTTTTGTCTACCTGGAATAATATATTTTAGTCAAACTAGTTTTTTCATGAACCACAACTGCTTTAAACACAAATCTGTGTTTCAGTTATAAAATTAATTAGACAGAAAACCAAATAGCCAGAAATTCTATAAACTGTGTGACCTCTGTTCCCTGACCACTGTCCCACACACCCAATATACAAATAGCTCCATGCTGTTGAGGCATTTGCCTTAACTACTCACACTTCATACAGCAATACAAGCAGTCACATGACATAACACTCCTAATGGCAAAGTCCAATGCAGCAATTAACCTGAAAATATGGTCAATTAAATCTTTGAACATTGTGTGCGCAGTGTTTTCATTCACAGTATGAGAGAAACACAGCACAGTAAAGCTTTGACTGAAGGTCAAAGCTGACTGGAACCACAGAAAACACACAACTAGCAGAGCAGGGCTGCTTTGAAAAGTGGTTATTAAACAATAGCACTTTCTTCACGAGTAAATGGAGCTGATCACTCTATATATGAAGGCCTATTTGTCAATTTGTGTAGCAAAGAAACAACACATGCACACTTGCCAATTTTGCAGTAGATAGAGAACGTATATTTGTCCTCTTTGAACACAGAAGGAAAAATAATGGGTGAATCAGGTAAGGTGCTTGGAATAATAAGCATGTAGTATAACCTTGAAAACTCTGATAAATTCCCTATTCTGCCTCAGCTGCTCACTGTGACCTCCAAAAAAATTAGATTATTGGTATTTGCGAGATTAAGAGCAGACCAAAGTATGCTATACATCACATGGAGAGCTCCCTTTCTGCCTGTTGCGCTTCACAAAAGCAGAGCTGAGGATCTCTCCATGCATACAGCACTGCTGGCTCCCACAAAGCCCTCTGGCCAACTTTTGTAGTGGGAATACTCCTGCAAATATCATCCCTGCATTTGCAAAAGCACTCCTGACTATAGCACGTGCTGGTGTGGGAATGATTCAGGGGAGAGTCTAACCTGTTAAAACTGAAATTCTTGGCAACAGGCTCAGACCATTGGCCTAAACCAATGTGTACCAACACCTTTTGGCTCTCAGCATTTCAGGCCCAGCATAAGCAAAACATTCCCTTTTTCTTTTTTTCCTCCTAAAGATGTACACAGGTTGTTATTCTGCCTCACCAGTGACTGACAGAATTCCTTACCAGCTTCTGTTGTGGATTCTGCACTACATGTGAGGAAGCACAAGCCAGAAGGGCTGCTGCTTAGATCCCAAGGGTTGATGTGCAGAAAAGGCCATTAGGAAAAAAAAAGACCTTTTCTTTTTAAGGAAAAATCACAGAATTCCACAGTAGTATTCTTTAGGGAGTCACCTCTCAGAATTCAACTGTTGTGGGAGAGCCCCTGAAAAACATAACCCACCATAATGCTGATATTGGCATGAGCTATATGAGGAAGAATTTTAGATGGGAAAATGCCTGCAGACCTGGCTGCAGTGAAAAAGAAAACAAAACAAAACAAAAACCCAACAAAATATCCTGAAGCAGAAGGAGAGCACTTGCATGCTGATTTGTCCAGATTAAGGGTTGTATTGTGGTTAGTCCTGCATGGATGAACATGGCAGGAGGTGTAACAGAAGAACCAAACTTCCCCTGTTAAGGGGGTTTTGGTTAGTATTCTTTACTATTGTTAAGCACTATTAGCATGTTTAACATTGTTCAGCAATTAAAAAAATATCTCAAATCAGAAATACATTCAGAAATACAAAGGTGTATTTTCAATCAAAACAGGTAAGTATGACCTGCCAAACCAGAAAGCCTCAAGCAGACAAGGGATATGCTTTTTTCATTTGAACTGTTCCAAGTTCAGCCTGATGAGCTTGTAAGCATGTTTGCTGAAAAACTTCACAGGCAAACTAGCTGCATCTATCTGATGAGTCCATAAATTGAAAAGCTAAAGAAGACCAGATATGTTTCTGATTTCACAGTGAATATTGGATAGGAAAATTCTCAGTGTCTAGAGAAATCACACACACACAAACCCCAAACAAGAAATATGAAGGGTAGAAAGATGCGTCTTCAATAAAGGGAATTTCCTTGAGGATAGGGAAGTGGTAGGTATTAACACAGAAATTCAATGCTATTTGCACCAAGCTGCTCTAAAATCCAGAAATGTGGGTTTCATTCTTTTCTCACTATTTTTATAGGACAGGAAATTAAGGAAAATACCAGGGTTGTTCACATCACCTCTTGTGGGTCATTAAACGCTCTGAAATATCAGGCCATGAGAACATTTTGATACATAAGCAAGGACAGTATGGCTTGGATTCGATGGATAAAATAACGCTTTCATGTCCAGAATAGAATAGATAACAGCCCTGATTGGTCATTAAAATTTCCTTAAGCTTCTCTAGGAAGTATGGTCTTGAATGCAATATTCAGAACACTTCTAACGTGGGGAAGGTACAGCATCAGTATTCAGTAGTTCAGCTTATATTTTCTGGAATTCTTCAAGTCCAGCACAGAACAGTTAAGCAATGTCTCAGTGTACTAGGATCTAGAACAGAGTCAATATAACACATGATTAAAATACCTGGGACTATATTTCACACAGGTAAAAGGCAAAGAAAATGGGCACTTCCAGATACTAACACCCCAAGCAAGCAAAGCAGACAACATCCACACAGAGAGTAAACTGTGACATGCATAAAGATGACCCTGCCAGAATGCTTGGCAGAATCCTGGATAAAATCCCTCCAGAATAATTTTGAGCATTAGAGGTATCTTTCTATCACAGGAAATATCTAAAACAGTGAAGCAAACATGTAAAAGAAGTCTCCTCAAAATTCTAACACCGTAAAAAAGAAACCTCTGCATATTAATGTGATGCTGAAAGGCATTTTAGCTGAAGTTATTTGCAATTTAAGTCGTGTATGTACAGAATAGATCCCTACACTTCTAGCGTTCTTAAGAATTCAAATGATAAATGTGAACTTTCCCCCTTTGCAATGCAAAACACAACTACTAAAAACGGTAAGCTAGGCTGTAAGAAAGTTCCTTTCCATTCCATACTGCCTCATCCAGAGGCTTTGAGAGAATTCACAAATATTAAGCCCAGGGCTTAACTTTAATAAACCATCTATTCAAAGCACAGAAGTATCCTGTAGCAGATTCAAATTTATTTACTTAATAGGGCTGACAGTGTTGGCAATTTATAGCACTTAGCACATGTGATTCTGGGATCAATACTGCAAGTCAAGCATGTATGAAATACAAGCCTAACTGGATTTCCTTATAATATACATCACTTCTATGAAGTTTTCAATCACTAATAAACCTGTCCCCTAATTGGTTAAGAATGCAATATAACTCCACATTTGAAAAGTAACCAGGTATTTCATTGCCAACCAAGAAAAGGAAAGATCAGAAGCTTTTCAAAAGGTGTGTACTAACAGGCACATCTGCTTCATTTTGCTGCCATTCTAGTTTAGGAAAAAAAATTGTTTCAAAGCTTTATCAATTGCCTCCTCTGTTCAGGATGTGATTCTTATAGCATCTAATTACATGTGCAATGCATTTAGTTCCCTTTGCATAAATGCTGCTATGCTATAAATTCCAGGAATATAATTTAGAAACACTTTTACAGAACTACTTGCTGATACAGGAAACTGCTAAGATATGCGAAAAAAACTAGACAACCATTTCAAACCTAAACCAATGACTTTTCTTCTTTTAACAGCTTCTTTCCAATCTGTTTTCTATACATCTAAGTCTTACTATGGCAACAACTTAGTAAGTATTCTCTGGTGTTTGAAAGTCACATATGACAAAGCAGTATAAGATGTCCCAGCAACTCCAGCTCAGAACATCAGCCATGAGGAGAAGTCAGACACTAAAGCTGGTGTACTGGTTTAGGTTGTGCTGGAGTTAATTTTCTTCATAGTAGCTCATATGGTGCTATGTTCTGGATTTATGACAAAAACAGTGTTGATAACACACCCATATTTTAGTTATTGCTGAGAAGTGCTTATACAGCATCACAGACTTTGTTTCTCACACCACCCTGCCAGTGAGCAGGCTGGGGGTACACAAGAGGTGGGGAGGGGACACAACTGGGACAGTTGACCCCAACTGACCAACATCCCATACCATATGGCATAGTACTCAGCAATAAAAGCTGGGGGGGGGGGGGGGGGGGGGGGGGGAAGGAAGGAAGGGATATTTGGAGTCATGGAGTCTGTCTTTCCATGTAAATACTGTGCATGATAAAGCCCCACTTTCCTGGCAATGGCTAAATATCTGCCTGTGGATGGCAAGTAGTGCATTAACTCCTCAATTTGTTCTGCTTGCATGCACAGCTTTTGCTTTATGTATTAAAATGTATTTATCTCAAACCATGAGTTTTCTCACTTTTACACTTCTGATTCTCTCCCCCATTCCTCTGCAGGGGAGTGTGGGGCTTGACCACCTACTGGAGTTAACCTACACCACCTGGTCTAGCAACCTGTTGCTCCTAAAATAATGCATGTTGTGTTTTTGGCATGTACTGTAATAACTATTTTATACAGTCCTGAAACAATTTACAGTGTCTCTAGTTCAGGTGTCCCAGGACTACACTACCTTGTGTTAAGTGTAACTGTGCTTAAAGAGATGAAACAGTAACATGAAGATGCAGATTTCCCAAGTCTCACGTGCCTAACACATCCTGATGCTTAATTCTCATGCTTATCTCTCAATGAGAGTTACAAAGCTTTTTTAGATCTGGGCCTAGAGGATCTTGAGCTATCAATAAGGGCAAAACAGGCTCAACTGAGGTATGCTGAAAAAGAGAAAAAGTGTAAAATTTACACTATTTCTGTCTCTACTACTATACAGTAAAAGATCTTCAGTCTTTAAGGCTATAAATAATCTTCCATGGTCACCGACACCCCTAAAACCACAAAAAAGCATGCTAACATGCCCCTGCCAATAGACCATATTTCTTTGATTCTATTCTTCTGAAATATTCAAAGAAGTCCAGGTGGAACCAATGTATAAACATTAATGACCAACTACCAGAGAGAATAATTGCAAATTAAAAAACCACAGATAAACCTTTCCTCCCTTTCAGTTATTCTGCAGGAACACAAAGCCCTATTTCCTATCACATACTGCAAATTTAGATATTCTCACAATAAATTATTCACCTCCCATATACACAGTACATGTGGTCCGAGTGAAAGGTCCCTTGGCTGTGATGACTGTGGAATTCCAACACATCCAGAGGAGGGCCACAAAATTGATCAGAGGCCTGGAGCACCTCTCCTATGAGGACAGGTTGAGAGAGCTGGGGTTGTTCAGCCTGGAGAAGAGAAGGCTCCAGGAGACCTTAGAGCACCTTCCAATACCTGAAAGGTGCCTATAAAAGCAGGGAAGGACTGTTCACAAGGGCATGTAGCAATAGGATGAGAGGTAATGGGTTGAAACTACAAAGGGTAGATTTAGGTTAGATGTAAGGAAAATTTTTTCAATATGAGGATGGTAGATCATTGGAACAGGTTGCCCAGGGAAGTAGTGGAGGCCCCATCCCTGGAGACATTCAAGGTCAGGCTTGATGGGGCTCTGAGCAACCTCATCTAGTAAAGGTGTCCCTGCTCACTGCAGGGGGGTTGGACTAGATAGCCTTTGAGGGTCCCTTCCAACCCAATACATTCTGTGACTCTGTGTTTCCCCCCTGCTCAGTTCAACTTAAAATCCAGTACCTTCCCCACCAAGACGTGCAAAAGTTTTAAAATTCTTTTATCCCAAATATTTTGCAGTTCCGATTTATGTTTTTCATGACATCACAGTCTTTGTCTGCATTAGCGAGCGATACAGCACAACAAAGGCAGGTTTGTACAGCACAGTAGTTGGTGCTGAGGACTCCATGTCCACAACACAGGCATTTGGGGGGTTTACTTTGAGAGCAGCTTTACTCTGGCCACCTAGACTGACCACCTGCTAGCAGTTAGAGTGCATTAGGTGCACATTGGAGCACATTTTCTTACATAATTTTATAGGGAGAGAGGGAAGAAGCTCATTCACTCCAAGACTGTTTCAGGATACAAACCAAAATATTTTAAGTGGTAGCAATTGGGAGACAAAGTACATTTTTGATGCAGCCTTAAACACTAATATGGATGTTAGTTAAATAAAGTGGAAAGGAATTCCAAGGAAAAAAAAAAAACTGCAGCAAAATAGGAATGCTGTTCTATCTCTATTTATTTATATGCAATTCCACCAAAGCTAACTTCATGAAATATGTAAGATAGGATTTATTAATCTACCTTTTCTCTTTCATTCTGTACCACATAGATTCTATCATACTTGATGCTTAAAGTCACAAAGTCCAATGTATTCTGTAATTTGGGTCCCCTCTGTTTCTGGGCATATCCAAGCTCCTCATTAAAATGGGTAAGAAGTTATTTGAGTGACATGATGTCTGAAAATAGCTATTTTTCTACAATAGGAAATTAAACAAATTGTTAAAATATGTCTATTATTTAAATGATATATTCTTATAGATATTTGAGATCTGCCTTTGGGTTACTTTCTGGATGGCTTATTTCTCCTATAACCTGGTATTACTGATTTCACCAAATATTTTCCAACCACAGTCATTCAGGCAAAGAAAAAATAAATACCTATATTATGCAGCAAGCTGAAATAATGGACATCCTGTACTCAAAGTAAAGGGGACACTTAGGTGCATAGCTGTTTCTTCTTTCATAAAAATTTACCACTTCATTGCTTACAGAAGATTAGTATAGCCATCATACACCAAAATACACTATAGTATCCATAATTTGCCTGTGTCAACACAAGTGTTACACAAAAGCCTGCAAAGATAATTAGTCTATTTCCGAAAACATCTTACCTTGGAGTCACTGGCAGGCCTGGGAACCATAGCTTTAAACGAATGTGAACTACATTTGTGGAGTTTAAATAACAAATAGATTTATTTTTGGCTTTTGCAATGTAGCCACTAAGTAAAATTTAGCATCTGTAAATGGCCTCTGTGTCCTAGTGAATGGATTCAAGTTAAAGAGGGGAGCTTTATGGCTGGCCCCTCTCCAGAGTCTGAGGCTTCAGGCTACATTCCTGGGATTTGCTGTCCATGGATTCTTTTGCTATGATTAGGTAGTTCTCTGTTAGAAGTCATGGCAGCAAATCAATGTCCTTTTCATATTACTTGCTCTGCTTTCTTAACCTCTTAGAGCTCAAAACCCAGAGAGGCCATATTTCATTCCAGCTATATATCATATTGGTAATTTCCCGTTGATTAACAAATATGCTACTAATGTTTACTAGTGGTCCTACCTTAATCCTTATACGCATTCACCACTTCCTGCCTGGCAGAGATGTCAGTGTGATCTGTCCAGAGAGTAGATCAGACGTGTTCCTGGGTCAGCTAACTTGGCAACTCTAAGACATAAATACAAGAAGATAAAAATAGCATCGTGTTGGGAAAGTTCTAAGAAAAATGTTACACACCTTCTTTAGGAACTGGTGGGAGAAAAGATGAGGGCAGAGGAACTATGATCCTTTCTGTTTTTTTCCTCTTCTGGTCTTTTAGCAGAATACAAAGTGTCAACTACAAATTCAGAAAGAGACTGGTGGCACCACACCTACATTTTGTCCTCTGAAATAACACATACAAATGTGTGACTGGAACACCTGAACAACAAGGGGTATTGCTGTTGGTAATGCTGCTTGATACTTGGTTAGGAAAATGCAAGCTCTGAAAGTGTTAGGACCTGATCCTAATGAGCACATTACAAACCTTCCATGCCTTAGTAAAGAGCCTCCACTCACCCTCCAGAAGTCAATGGTTTTGCTCCAGCAATCCCAGTTCCCTGCAGGTCAACCAAGGCAGCAGTCATGCACACACATCTCTCTGAGCACTCATGCACTATTACTTATCATATTATATGATAATCCCTGAAGAATCAGAGGTTTATGCTGCCTAAATTGCATGTAGAGTTAGAAATATGAAGCCACAAAGCAACTTTTAAACCTTTACAACTCACTAAAAGCATGAATGAATGGTAGAGCTAAAAACCAAGGAAGCATTTAGGCCATGATTCAGGACAGCTTCCTAAAATTATAAAGGCATCATGTCACTATGAGTTCACACACTTCCAGCCATTCTAAATTAAGAATATGGCTCAGATTACTTACGTGACAAGTGATTGCATTTTGAAGTTGATTTGAAACACTGAGACACCAGGGCCACTTATAAAAGTCCAAGTTTATGTACCTGATAACATAAGACTCTCCTGGCTGATAGTGGGGAAAAAAAGGTCTGGCATCTCACATGAAGAGAGCGATAGGGCTGGCTCTTGACATAGAACAAATTACACAGTTTTGATAAACGTGTGAAAATATAAGGGCTAGAATAATCCAAGGAATCTTAGACTTCTTCTTCCTTTGAGTTATTGTTTCTACTTTATACCTAGAGTCCGAGTTTAGAAAAGCTCACAGTAACTCAGTCTTTACACTTTCTTGGGGAGACCTTGCAACTAATTTTTCTCTTGCACACCCAAATTTTCAAGGAGAAAAAAAAAAAATTCATGTGTATTACAGAGAATGTAGCATGAACTTTTTCCAGTATTTAATGATGCAATTAAAAAAAAAAAAATCACTTCAGTTTTAAAACATACAGAATTGGCAGTGAATAAACACATTACTATGAATAGAGTGATCAGCTGAAGTGTTCAGTTAGAACCTACAAATTAAAACTCAACCAGAGCCTTCCTCCAGCGTGTAAATGCTAAATAAGGAAACCTTTCAGCCTTTGTCTTCTATGGAGTATCATGCCTTGAGTCTCACAAAGGCCAAGGAAAGCACTCTCCCTAGATTAAATTACATGGGATGGAAGAGCAAGACAAGAAGGCTGCAAGGAGATCTCTCCCTCCCACAGAACCTCACCAGGCACTCCCTAACTGGAACTCTTCCTGTGCTTTGCTCCAGAAAACCAAAAAGCTGAAGCACAGATAACCAAACTAGAGAGACTATGAAAGTTGCAGGTGATGTCATTTGGAAAAAAAACCCAAATGCCAGAAAAATGAGGCTCATGAATTACAAGCAAAACTTAAGAGATTTTAGTTAGGATTCACTAACAGAAAACCTTGCATATCAGTGCGTGTGCTGCTCTGTCTAGTCTAGCATACAAGCATTGTAAAGTTGATTATGCATATTACAGCCTCTCTTCTGGATGAGTCAAACAAGATAGAAGTTTAAAGGAAGAAACACAGATGTTTTTATATGCCATGGTAGCTTGAGAATGTGGCATACACTATTTTTGCCCACAAGATACAGCTGCACAACCTCAACCTACCAAAGAAATGAGGGGTCAACCAGCCTCTAAGAGCCACAACTCCCAGAAGCTTGAACGAGAACACAATGCTCAATAGACAAAGGCAGCACAACTAAAATATTGTCAGCTGCTTCTTCAATAAAAGGCTGATAGAAGACAAGATTTGAAGCATGTGGCACCCAGTTGTGATCTGCTGTTCAGGGTAGCAGCGTTTTGTCTAAAGGTGCTTACTTCTCACTGCTGTATAAGCAATTTCAGGTGTTTGATGTTATTCCAGTGATTTTGCCTTCCCCAAATCAGTAAGCCATAGGTTTAGATTGCTATACTGTGAAATAGATAAAAGAACAGACTTACCACAATGGTTTTGTGGGGCCTTTGCAATAAAGTGTTCAATAAGGCTACACAAAACAGCACATTGCAAAGGCAAAATGAGGGAAAGACCATTTTCCTCTGGCTCAGTGATTGCTGTTTTTTTCTGTTGTGCCCCATGCTCCTAGCTGCTGCAGCGTGGTTCACCAATATATGAAGCACAGTCATTTTTCCTGATTTCCTGGTTATTTCTGAATGCGGGAGGGAGATGTGCTTGACAGCTCCCAGGTCAAAGCAAAAAGGCCTCCTGTCTCACTTTCTGCATTAGAAGTACAAACTTGTGGCTCAGCCTGCAGAAGATTGTCACTATTTACTCTCTTTAGTCATATATTCCTTACTTCCCCAATGCAGGGATCACAGTAGGAAATGAGTGGGTCACTTGAGTACCTTTTCATACTACAATACCCAACAGGATGCAGGGGGAAGGAAGGGGAAAAGCAGGAGACTGACTACTACGTTCTCAAAAGTTTCTGGAAATTAGTAGGGGAGTAGGGAATATTTAGAATCTTTTGTGCTGCTTAGCTATCTGTTTAGCTAGATCATTACACAGTCCCATCACTGCAGTATCTATCTGAGCACAACTAGTATTTATAAGTAGTAATAACATGCTTTCTTTCTCCCCTGATGTTTTAGGGTTTCTTAAAATCCTTTCTATTCTATGTGTAAGAGAAGCAGTTTAATGTATAGGATTTTAGTTCTCAAAAAAAACCCCAAAACCAGAATCATAGAACAGAACCATAGAACAGCCTTGGTTGGAAAAGACATTTAAGATCACCCAGTCCAACCATTAACCCAGCACTGCCGAGTCACCACTACCCCATGTCCCTCAGCACCACATCTACATATCTCTTAAATACCTCACTGATTGTTGGTATATGTAGGAGCAGCTGTGAGTGATGTTAACCTAAGTCACAGAGCTAGCTGTATTTTGAGAACAATTAGTTCCCCACTTATTTTTGTTAGTGTCCCCATAACAAAGTGTTGATGTTTTGTTTGTAACCAAAGCTGCCCCCCTCCTTAACCTGTTCTACATTGGGTTAGCTATTCACATCTGAAAGTAAAAGTCTGCCTCCATCATGAATATACCTATCACCAGTACTGCCAGCTTTCTCTACATCTTATCACAGCTTCCTTATTCTAATATGAGCTACTTGTAAAGAAAAGTGTGATTTTTCAGCTAAATGGTGTCTGAAACAGAAACTCAAATAGATCCGTACATTCAGCCAACATAAGAAAATGGAAGAATAGATCTTCTGCTCATAGACTCTGAGGATGGTTTCTCTTTTTGGCATGAGCTGCAGTTTTTCAACACATATTCCCTTTCCTGGCTCTGCACCATTGAAATGATCATATATTAAAATGCTTCAGTAGGACACAAATACTCCACAACGTTCCCCTGCTGACTCAGCCAGCATCTCATCCATCTTGGATAGATTTGTCCATAGGTAACTATAAAGACAAGCACTGAGAGCGTGAGTGTTTTTGGTCTAGAGGAAACAGAGCTCACTGGCCTCTACCTTTTCCAGTGGTTCTACCCAATTTCTGCCCCTTCTGTAGTTTCATGCAGATAATAGGCCAAATCTTACATCCATATGATTCCCTGGCGCTGAAAGCCTAAGCCATTTCAAATTCCATACATGTAAAGGATACTTGCACTATAGTGAAGTACTACGTTACTTATCAAAGGCACCAGTCTGTACCAAGTTAGCTCTGTCTAGATACCCAAAACCAAATGCTGAAGCATCACTAGTGTGCTGTCCATCTGGTTTAGAAAGACCTGTTGTAGATTAGAAATTACTTCTATACAAGTTTCTATAGGACACTGAGCAGACAACGTTTTTGTTCAACAAACAAAGGAAGTACATACAAAAACATGTTAAAAAACTGTTGTCAGGTTCAAAGCAGCCTTGCTCAAACCACAGCAGAATGGCCCAATGGCTGTGAACCACCACCACTGCCACTTCCAAAGTAAGAACTGCCTCGTCTTGCTACAATCACAGAATCACAGAATGTTAGGGATTGGAAGGGACCTCAAAAGATCATCTAGTCCAATCCCCCTGCCAGAGCAGGAATACCTAGATCAGGTCACACAGGAACATGTCCAGGCGGGTTTGGAATGTCTCCAGAGAAGGAGACTCCACAACCTCTCTGGGCAGCCTGTGCCAGTGTTCTGTTACCCTCACTGGGAAGAAATTCAATGTTTTCCTTCTTTTTGTTCACACTGAACTGGAGTCAAAGTGGGAGCTACTTCTTGCCAAGTTTCCTTCAATTCAAAGTTAGGTAACACAGGGCACAGCAATTTTTACCTTCTTTTAAACATGAAGATATAAGTCACAAGGCAGGTAAGTGTTTCTCAAGGCTTTGTCTTCGTTTACCTGAGTGTTGGCACTGGAAAAACTCTGTAAGATTCTTTGTGAATGAGTGACACCTGCTGGACAAAATACGCCTTTGAAAAAACAAATTTCCCTGGAGTTCCATAATATTATTACTCTAGACAACAGAATTTAAAAACAGCCACAGATGCGGTGTCTTTTTTTTTTCCTTAAAAAAAAAAAAAAAAAAAAAAAAAGGCTAAACTTTGTATCTGCCTCTAAAGTCCTCAGTCAAATCAAGTGAAGTTTAGGCTAAAAACAAAACATTACTCTCCTCATTTTTCTGTCTGGAAAAGTATTCTAGAGAGAATCACAAAACAGCCTTGGTTGGAAAAGACCTGCAAGATCACTCAGCCCAACCACTAACCCAGCACTGCCAATTCCCCACTGCCCCATGTCCCTCAGCACCTCATCTCCACGGCTCTGAAATCCCTCCAGGGATGGGGACTCCCCCACTGCCCTGGGCAGCCTGGGCCAGTGCTGGGGAACCCTTTCAGGGAAGAAATTGTTCCTGATATCCAATCTAAACCTCCCCTGGCACAACTTGAGGCCATCACCCCTTGTCCTGTCACTGTTACCTGGGAGAAGAGACCAACCTCCCCTCACTCCCCCCTCCTTTCAGGGAGCTGCAGAGAGCAATGAGGTCTCCCCTCAGCCTCCTCTTCTCCAGACTGAACACCCCCAGTTCCCTCAGCCACTCCCCATCACACTTGTGCTCCAGACCCTTCCCCAGCTCCACTGCCCTTCTCTGGACACGCTCCAGCAGCTCAGTGTCCTTCTGGGAGTGAGGGGCCCAAAACTGAACACAGGATTTGAGGTGCAGCCTCACCAGAGCTGAGTACAGGGGGACAGTCACCTCCCCAGTCCTGCTGGTCACACCATTGCTGATACAGGCCAGGATTCCATTGGCCTCTTGGGCACACTGCTGGCTCATACTCAGCCAGCTGTCAACCAGCACCCCCAAGTGAGGCAGCTTTCCAGCCACTCTCCCCCAAGCCTGTAGCATTGCACAGGGTTGCTGTGACCCAAGTATTTCTGCTCCAGTCTTCCTTCTTTACACATTTCCCCACTAGAACAAGTTGAAGAGTGCTATGATAATACTCAGTCCCCCAGAAAGATACATCACATATTCATACCATGCCTCAACACATTCTGTGGAAACACAAAGAACTTTACCTGCAATTTATCTGCTCATTAATTTTCTAGGCAAGGAATACTATTTTTTTTTAAATTATCTTTTTCTATATAGATCCTCCAAGACCTATAATAGGAATAACCCAAAAAAAACTAATGGCTAGTTTACACACAGACTCCTAACCATTGATTGAATGCATCAGGACTTCTGCACTGCTTATACAGTCCTTCCTAGCTCTGTCACAAGTAAACCACAAATTTTGAATAATTTATTCCCAGCAAAACATGACAATCCTTGCAAGTAGAATTGTATTGGATTAGGCATATCAGTAATAAAACAAATCAGTCCAATCATACAACATCTATAGTAGATTGAAGCTCTTTGAATGATGCTCAGAAAAAAAAACCATTAAACAATCCACTTGTATAATATAGACTATTTTTACTATTCATGAGGCATTGTAAAATTTAGATTTGCTTTGGTACATGAGAGCGCTAACAATCTCTTATAACTGAATTCTGTAATGCACATTAAATGTTTCTTTATCTGTATGGCTTTTTATTAATATTCAGTTGCATTTATTTGGGCTGCTACTTGGCCCTGCTTTAAGGAAATTAAATTCCTGCAATCCCACTGCTTGTGGAGGGGATTGCTGACCAAAGAGATAGCCAAACCATGTGGTATTTGATCTCTTGTTTAAAACTCTTTTGGTACCTAAGGACAGGAAGATGGGAAAAAAAAAAAAAAAAAGGTTCACCAATTATTTAGAAAGGTTTCAATGAACACCAAAAGACATTGTGCTTGTAAGTCTGGTAAGCAGTGGAAAAAGCGAAATAAAGGAATACCATTAACACATGTCAAAATATATGTGTATACACACAAATACAGTGTATTTTTTGAAAAGGGAAGTCCTGCCTTGTGAACCTATTGGAACTCTTTGAAGGGGGCAACAGGCTTGTGAGTATGATACATCTGGTTGATACATGGGCACAGATTGTCAAAAAGGCTTTTGGGAAGATTCTCCCCTTCCAGTCAGTGGGATGAGGATAGCAAGAGAAGTCATTACACTTCTACATACACAAGGGGGGAAAAAAAAAAGGGCATTTTTTACAGTGAAGCTTCATGGCCTCTTCAAAAACCCCTTTGTGTAAGTGGTCGCTTCCTCTATCACAGGAACTATTTATCAAATTAGTAAAGGAGACTGAGTACTAGCCAGTTTCCTCACAAACATTCCAATATTCTGATCTTAAAGGCAATCAAAAAGAAGTAAAGTACACAGCAAGTTTTTCACTCATATGATAGCTGTAAGATCTGAGGAAGCTGAAACCTCCAGCAAGGTGGAAGAAACTCAGGTTAACTCAATAAAAGCAACAAACAAAATTCCTCTGAGGAAAAAAAATAAAATTAAATTTCCCCAATGGCAAAGTCTGAAGTCATACAAACCAGCTAGTAAAATAAATCCTTTTTCTCAAGAAGTTAGACCAACAGATTTTCTTTGCATTCATCTCTCTTTCAAGACATTATTAATGTCATGTTTCCCAGGCCAGGATTCCCACATTTTCTTTTATCCTGTTCTAACTTAAGCAATAGACAGAGTACTACAAGCACCATGCATTACAAGTCACACTTGCCTAGACCACCCCTTTGGTTTTACTATTGCACCATTCCTGTGATTCTAACAACCCAAACAGAAAAATATTTGACACGTATTCTTGCACAATTGCCATTGGAGATCTGACCAACCATGACCTCTCAGCCACTCTTTCACAAAGAGCAATGCTCTGCAAAGAACAGTTTGAGAACATCTGCTCTGCACTTGGTAGTTTCACAAATGTCAGTAGGGATAAGAGTTACTGCACATGACAAAGCAGGGGAGGCGAGCTGTTTGTTCTTCCAGGTAATTCACCTCCACCATGAGCAAGATTCTTCTAGTCAGTCAGGCATCCTCATCCACCTGCAGGTTGTGTTGAAGGACCAGAATCATTTCATCCCCCAATCAAGCAATTCAAGTTTAAAACAAGATGTCCCAGAAAATATCTTTACTAACTCCTATGACAACAAAGTGAGATGGGGTTGTAGGGAGGAGAAAAAAAGAAAAAGCACAAATAGTATTTTTCAGGTTTGAAACAAGAATTGTTTAACCAGGTGTCTATGTTTAGCCCATATTCAGAGCTAAACTGTAACAGTTGCTCTATCACTCCATGTCCCCTCCTCAGACAAGAAGGGGCATCAAGGAAAAAAGGGAGAAGCTCTGTGGGTTGAAATAGAAACTGATTTAATGAAATAAAACATTAATACAAATACCCATGTAAAGTGTACAAGGTTATACTCAGCCTGGTCCTCAGGAGCAGCAGAAGGCCAAGAGGGAGGAGCCCGAGGAGGAGGAACCCCACCCTCAGTGAGCTCCCTCGTTTTCTAATGAGCATGATTTAAGTGCTGTGGGATCCACCTGTGAGTGAGCTTGGGGCAGCTGCCCTGGCTGAAACTCCCACTGACTCGGGGCTGCTCATGGCTGCCTGCATGGCTGGCCCTTGGTTCTGTTCCTGGGGAACCAGGACATGTAGATAATGGCTCTAGATATTTCTGACATTTGCAAGAGTTCTTACATCTTACATAGTATTTTCCAAAGCATGGTGCTGAGCTGTGTTTGTTTATTGAGAGGATTCTTGAACCCTGAACTTGGTTCATTCCTTTTGTCAGGGCTTGTTGATGGAGCCATTTGCAAGTCCCTGGCTCTGCCCACCTGGCTCAAGCCCTGGGGGACAGCAGCCCATCAGTGAGGGCACAGCCTGCACCAGTGTCATTCACAGCTCCTGACATGGCCAACCTCACACAGCCCCACTCCTGCTGCTCCCTAACAAACAAAAATGCCCACATGAAAGACAGGAATTTTCTCTACTTCTAGGTCCATGACTTGTAAGTATCTCTAGGAGACACATTAGTGAAATGCAAATTCAAACTATGGTTTTAAGCTGTTGATAAATACCTCCTGACATCCAGCACAAGCAGTAAGGTTGCAAAAGGACAGAATGGCAGGAGATAATCCAAACTAAGAACAGTTTCAGTCCAAAAAATAGAGACTATCAGATTGACTGCTGTATTGCTTCTGTGTTCACGGAGATGCAGCTACAGCTGAAGCACTTCTCAGCTGATACTGGGAGGAGGAACCAAAAGCAGCTGAATTGGAGAACTAGGAGGTCACTCCTCCATTCCTGCATAGCCCATTTCAAGGTGAGTTGAGTGTCTCCAGTTCAGCTTCAGCTGGTCTACACATGGTGATTGAGTGAAGCTGCAGGATGTTTGCAGACATTATTAACAACAATTCATGTTAAGTTGTACTCCAATATTATCACACAGGTGATTTGTGTGAGGCAACTATGAAATATATTTATGTATTCACAGAATCACAGAACAGCCTTGATTGGAAAAGACCTCTAAGATCATCAAGTCCAACAGTTAACCTGTTCAGGTAAGCTTTGTTCCTGTGCAGTTAAGTAAGTCACAGACTGCAGCAGGAACAGTTATGTCATCAACTAGTTATTTTAAAAGCATTTAAGAGATCTATTTAAAATGGAATATTATGGCTCGTTATTAACAAAGTAAAAGTAAAGTAACCATTGTTTTCTTCTCTCTTATTTCCAAACAACCTGAAAATAGCTATGGAAAAAAAAAAAAAAAAACACAACAGCCCATAGTATACAAATAGATCTCTCCTCAATTATGACAGCCATCATGTCCTGATGGAGGCATCATGACTGGCTTTTTACAGTGCTAAAGCACTGTCACTGCTGTATTGTAGTTTTGCACAATAATAGCAACATTTACCACTTTCCTAAACAAATTTGCTACCGAGCATTCTGACATCTCAGTGAAACAGTGACTTTACAATTTTATGATTACTTGTGAAATCATTTAATTGTAGACATGGACAATGGATGTGGACAATTGCATCCTATGCCCTTGGACTTGACCCAAGCATTAAGGCTCATTTGTGTCATTATAATTTGATGCTGAGACTTCTGTGAACACTTCCATCAACTAACTGATAAGCCAGAGGAGATTCAGGGAAAAAAAAATTCAGTTTGTCCTTCAACTGGAGTTTATACTCTTTTGCAGGTACCACTAAATCATGTAGACATATTGGCCCTCAGAAACTAGCAAAAAAGTATTGCTTGAAGTAACAAAAAATCTCAGACACTCCTTTTCTCTGTAGAGAATGGCATGAATTTGTCACGATTAAGCATGGTTCTGCCCAGCAATTGTGCAGTCACATATGGAATCGTAGAATCATTTAGGTTGGAAAGACCCTTAAGATCACCTGGTCCAACCATTAACCCAGCACTGCCAAGTCCCCACTGCCCCATGTCCCTCAGCACCACATCTACACAGCTCTGAAATCCCTCCAGGGATGGGGACTCCACCACTGCCCTGGGCAGCCTGGGCCAGTGCTTGACATTCACAACAGCCACTTTATTGTATAAAGTGATCATGATCTGCCAAATAATACCAAATGCCAAATAATTATGAGAAAGTAATGCTAAGTGAAGCAAAATATCCTAATTACTTGCTGTTGTGCAACCTCTCTTCTTTGCAGCAAAGCAATTGCAAGGCTAAGTTCCTTAAAAAAAAAAACAAACATATCTGCACCACAGAACATGACACCCTGCTGGGATTTCCAAGTCAATGCCAGGTAAGTTAGCCATCAAAAACAGGGCTAATGAGCTGAATGATATACCATGTCAATGTGTTAATTTAGCTACTGCAAATCCAAGCTGGCATCTCTGCCCTGTACAGCACTGTGCCTCACAGACACATCAGGTATTTTGGCACCCTCTCTAACATCTCTATCACAGTACTGCAACACATAGCTGAAGATCGAGTTGAAACAGGGCAAAGACAGGAAATATTTCCTGAAGCAGTGGAAGGAAAGAAAACTGCAACTGCCATGGACACAGGCAGAACAAGCTCTTGCAAAGCTATGAGAAATGCCTTTACTTCAACCTTTTCCAAAACGAGGCAGCTGCTATTACACATATCTAAACTAAAATCCACAGACGAGCCCTGGAGCAGGTTGTTCCTGCCAGGTGTGCTCCTGCTGCAGCAGAAGCACAGGTAGACAAAAAGATGAGACTAGAGGGAATCCGGTGAGGAGGAAAGATGGAAGTGTAATTCTTCTGGGTCTGGAGACAGGGAAATGATACAGGTGTCAGGAGCTAGGGGGGGAAAACATTCAGGAAAAAGTGCTACTGGCTCCTTGGCTGACAAATAGTGCCAGGGAGTCTGAATAGGCAGCACTTGCAAGGGAAAAAAATCCCTAAAGCAATTGCATATATGTATTATTTCCAGTTCTGTAATATTGGAAATTAAGATGCCTTTATGTGTGAAAAATATGCATGGGACTTGATTGTGTGTCAAATTATTTTCATGGGTTTATAAAAATTGCAGGTGCTCCCACAGAGGAACAGACACGTGAGGTGGGGAGGATATAGCAAATGAAAGCAGAGATGTCTTTCCTTTGGAGGCACCTTTCCCTTTATTTCTTGGGAAAGAAATAGAAAACTAAATATAGAAAGGAATCAGTAAGGCAAGGCAGAGTGTCAGTTATCCCTGTTTAGAAGACAGAGGAGAATAGCTAGCAGCTGTGCCTCAGCAGCAGTGGAAAGGCATATATTAAGAGTAGATTTTTGAACCTGAAGTTCCCACATAGATTTAGAGAAAAGTATCATGTAGTTTTATGTCGGATTAGAAATTTCTTAGTCCAATTTACTGCTTTACAGTCATTTCCATTTTCATGTTTCCCCAGATACCTAACTTGAATCTTCCTTGCTGCAATTTCATTCTACCAGAAGTAGTCAAATTCACCAAAGTCTTGAAATTCTTTTCTCTTTGCACAAGGTCCTTGCATGCGTTAGGACTATTATTCTCTCCTTCTGTGAATGCTTCAGTAAATCTGTGGTCATCCTTGTCCCACTTCTCAGAATGTTACCAATGGGTTAAGGGCTGCATCCTCCTTGAAACATGGGAGGTCAAAGCCAAAACAAACTGAAACCAAGAGATAGGAATGGCTCCCTAATTATAAGGGGATTTTTTGTTTTGTTGGTTTGGGATAAATATTTTTTTATGTTTATTTTTAGCAGCCCTGAGTGTTAGATTTTTGTTGCAGGTCTATCTCCAAGATTAACCAAATTAGTCCTCATTCCATCAATAGTGCCCTCTGCAAATTATAGACTTTCATAATGCTAGCTCTATCACCAAAGAAATGTTTTTCCCCTCAGTGAACACACTTTCCTACGTTTTACTTTTTGTATGGCTCCTTAAAAGCCTGTTACATCTAAGCACTGTTTGCTAATCCAGCACCATCCTTAATACCTATGGAGCACAACAACTTTCCAAGTCCAGACTTTAAATTTTAACATGTAGGAAGGTTTCTATCATAAGTCAGCTGGTCTAGTATTATTAATTCTTACACTGCAGCCTGCAAACAGAACAAGCCTGTGGAATTATATAAACATGCTTGAAGGCAGGGAGGTTGGAAACCTATAAATCAATTAGTTAATGATCATAAGTAAACTGTTCCAAATATGCAGTTAATTTTGAGCTGCTTCATCTTAACTATCATGTTGCCAAGTAGAGATGCCAACACAAGGGCTTTGGTGTAGCTTTCTCACAGTTGTTGCTCCTAGTTTTGGCCTTGGAGCCAGTAAAGATCTTTTCAAGTCTGTTTTTCCATCCCTTTTTCACTACCCCCACATCAAGAAAATCATCGTATTTTCTGGACTTCCCGTGCACTAACATTCTCATTTCTTACCAAATACTTTGGTTTATGTCCATTTTCTAAGAACCATGCAATGTATGAAATATCTTCTCGTAGCTATTAAGTGTTTGTAATAACTATTGAATATAAAATGCAGCTCTTCATTTCTTCAACACACTTCCATTGCTCAATCATGTCAGAACTTACCTAGTGTCAGAGTCTGACTGTGTGAGTACAAACTGCCAGCTGGGAAGCATTGACCTAGGCCTGTCTTTATCCCAGCTAATAATGTTACTGATACCTCCACACCTCTCTTATCCTAAACAGGCTTACAGACCATTCAACTGCAGAACTAACTAAAATAAAAGACTCAGCTAAAACTGGAATACAAGTTCTGAACATTATCCTTGCAGGACTGCTGTTATTAGGTATATGAATATACAGAAGCCTCCAACCAATTATGGAGATGCCATTAGGATAGACACAGTAGAAAATCACAGAAGATTCAGCAAGTTTATTGTTCAAATGTATAAGGCCAGCAAAGAATGACAAGTCAGATGACTGAGGTTATAAAAAAAGAACAGCAGTGTTGCCAGAAATAAAAAAACAGACTCCTGTCCACACTGTAACCTGCGTGGAATCCATTAAAACCCATATGAATGGCAATACTAATTTTTTATCAAATCCAGCCTTGTAACTCACAATCCAAAAATGATCATATCATGTGTTTCAAAAGGAAGGTTTACTAAAAAAAAGTTTGAAATAAGTTTTCTAATGAAGAAATCCATACCAAAAAAATGTTCATAATCATTGCAATGATACCAATCTACAGGGAACATTTACACTATTGAACTGTGTATAAAATTAGCACAGTACTCTTTACAACCACAATACTTTGGATAGAGGAGAAGTCGAGTTAAGCTTTATGAGGATACCTGGGACATCTTTCCACAGCGTATTTTTTAAATGCTTGCCAGTTTCTGTAAGGTCACTCCAAAGGGAAAAAGAAATACTCCTAAGTATTTTTATGAACTTTAAGGAATCAGTTGTATCTGGCACAGGGAGTTAAGCTCTATCCAGAAAGGAGAACTCCAGAAGATAGACTAATCTACTCTCTCACTTCAATTAGATGAAAGAGTTTTAATGTAGAGAGCCCAAGAACTGTGTTCAGCTCACTTCCCCACTCTACCTCACAGGAGCATGCTACAACCAACAGCAAAAGCATCATATACTCCCTTCTTTCTCAAGCAACACACTAGAACCTAGAATCTCCATTCTTTCATGTCTACCTCAGTTAAATTTGCCTAAATGTAAATAAAATAAAGCTACATCAAAATCAGTCTAGTTTGAGGCCAAAGTTAACACAAATGTTAAGATTTACAAACAAGACAGAAAAAATAGACTCCTGCTTAATAGCATTTTACAGTATGTCTCCAAGTCACCAAATATGTCCAGTAACTTGACATTCAGATTCTCTTCTTCAAGAATACATTAAAGACAAGGACTGATGTTTTGGTTAACATACTTGACTAAGGCTGAAAAAATGCCGTTTTGTTTTCAACTCCTCAGAAAACTACACGCAAGTCAACTTCTAAAAACTAATATAACAACTTTGCATCAAGATATACTCATTGGAAGAGATAAATATTTTAACCAGTGTTCTAATAAATCACTCAGTCTAGTTTTTCTTGGTTGTGTACTTCTCAGAAACTCAGTTGTGTCCAGGAACTTCAACCACATCAGAGATCAGAAGTCTGGACCTTGTGATCCCTCATGCGTTATACAAAACATCTTGAGTCAAACAACAACATGTGCCAATTTCAAAAAATCCATCTTTTGTTGGAAATCCACTAGTGGCTCTACATAAGTAAACAACTTGTGAAGGGCAGCAGAAAAAAAGCAAGAGGCACAGAGACTTCTGGGCCTTTTCATTGTCCCAGAAAGTGAATCATGGCCTGTATAGAAATGATCATCAGGAAAAGATGAAAGCATCTTCAGGTACCACAACAGCCTCTGCTCCTTGGTATTTCCACACTTATTGCTGGACTTGAAATCCAACAGTAGGAGACAGAGACTTTGTGGACAAAGGCTGTAATTCCTGCCTCCCCAAAATAATTGCAGGCTCAATTCAATGACATGGGGCATTCTGAGAATTTCCAAAAATCAACTATAATAGCATTTTCACATCTAACAATGACATTAATCTATGATTCAGCATTTTCTCTGTCCTTCAAAGCCTATCAGCAAATACACTGCTTCCTTCTCACAGGTAAAATTAGGCTTTTTAAATTTTTCAGGGGGAGTGTGCCACTGCAGACTAAGTTTTAACTATGTGGCATGGCTATGCCTACAAAGCTGCAGTCCTGAGGAAAGATTAACTGATCATTACCACTTTAACAACAGTTGCTTTGTAATACAGCCTCTGATGCAGCAAAATGACCGTGCAGCTTTAGAAATCTTGTTTCCTCCTTTCCACCTAACATTTGGTGGCTTCCTAGGTTCACTTTGTACACTGTGAAATAGGTTGCACTTGAGTTTGGAAATGCAACAGTGAAAGGACATTCACGCTACATGCCATCTCTCACCTGACGTGAGCAAAACGTTCTTTTCTTTGGCCATAGTTACCTTTCTTTGCAAACCAGCCAGCCTTATTTCACTTATTCTTAAATGAAGCTGCTGTGCAGACAGGCAAATGCTGCCAAAACAGAATGAAGGAAATAACTGTGGTAAAAATGGACACAAAATAATCCTATTATATGGAAACATAAATTGCTTCTTCTGGAAAGGGAAAAATGAAACAGCTCAAACTGGGAAGAAGAAATCTGGAAAGGGAAGTGATAGGGGAAAAAAGAGCTGAATTATGTGAAGAGCATTTCCTAAGCCTCTGGTCAGCAGTGACAAAGGGAATGTCCTAGGTGCCATGCAGATGAGTACAGACACACCAGTCCCAGCCTCAGGAGGTTTGCAACTGCCTTGGCAGGCAGGCAGAGGGGCTTGAAGTGTGAGTGAGCTGGGAAGGTAACAAAAGAGAAGTTCAGCATAAAAGCAGCTCTGTCTTCATCAGAAGTGTTTGGTAGAGGAGATGTGGAGCACCAGCAACACACACACTATCCATTTTGGGGATGCCTGCTGCAGGTCACAGAGCAGGACAGCAGAGTGTCTCACTGTGTATCTCAGCTGAAAAAGCAATTTGTTGAACAATTGGAAAGAGTGAAACTCAATAGCTCACAGGTTTTCATATCCTAGGGTTTGGGAAGGAAATAGTAAACATCCTCTCGGTTGAAATTCATAGCAAGACACTTTGTACACTATTAAAAAGAGATGTGATTCACTCTTCACTGGCAACAGGGCAGATGGGAAGTCCCATAGCAATTTATATTAACTTTATAGCATATTTTCACTTTAGAGTGGAAATGGTGTCCACTATCTATACATTTATTCTCTTCCACTAGTGGTCTTTGGGTTACTATTTTACTGGAGGTACAATGAATTAAACTATGAAAATACGTTATTCTCTGTATAATCTAATAAGTTTTCCTCATCCTTTCCAAAACTGCAGAAACTTCTCCACAGTTCGTTCTCCTGATCACTCCAAATGGTTCGGTCATGACTTCACTCGTGCCTGTTGGCACTTGCTGCTTTAATCGCTATAAACAAGGTTGTCAGGGTTCTGTCCCAGAGAACATCAGCCTTTATGAGTGCAGCTACTGACCCTTCAACGCGAGGTCAAGCCTCAGACTCATGTATCACAAACAAGCCACTGTTGGCCTAGACTCACCCTTATTTTTGCAACAAGAGATCACTGACTTCTGACTCATTTATCAGCTGCTGAAGATTTGTTTATTTGTTTTTCCTTTTATTGTACCAAATGCTTCTTAGATGTCTGCAAACTTTGTTTTCATTTTGTTTGTTTTTTCTGGAAACATGTTTTCCTACAGAGGTTTCTGAAGCAGTCATCTTTTCTTTCCCAGATCTTTGTGTTTTGGGACACAAAACTCAAGTAGTGACCTGTCTACTGCCAGATGTGGGATATCACATTATGTGTAGCACAGAGGAAAAATATGCCCAGAACCGCAGATTTCTAAGAACTTCAGTCACTTATTCCAGGAATAATATTCCTGGTGTACACCATACTGGAGCCATGACCGAGGGTTGCTATGTTTGTTCACATACGCTCACAGCATGGACAGCAGTTCCACAAGCTGTACATTATTAGACCCAGCCAGTTTGCCTGCTTCCTAAATTGTATTTCATGGTCTGTGTCTGGCATAACTACCCCTTGGAAAGCCATTGTCCCACAGCTGTTTCATGCCTGAAATCAGTCAGACCTGAAGACATTTGTCCCTCTGTCACATCCCATTATGCCAACCAGTACTCGCTAACAAAAGCTTAAGGTATTTCTTCTACAGGAGAAAAAGAATGGTGGTTCAGCGACAACAAAAAAGACAGCAGTAGATTAAAAACCTCCAGATATTCACTCATTTAGTGTTACTAAAACAGTGACTGAAAAATGGTTCATTAACTCATGAGTCAAGAGCAGAACCGTGTAAGATACGCTTGCGTGATGGATTAATTCAGATTGATTCTGATCCCACAGATGAGGAAAGCTGGAATCTCTCCTTTCTGTTCCATGATACCTGTTCTTCCCAACTATACCTTATACTCTGGAAACATCTGCACAATACTGCTGTGTTTTCTGAAGTGCTAAGTAACATGCTATCAATTTTATCTCTCTTAGTTTGATCCCTGAGTTTAACTGTTTCCAACCTATGAAGTCTGTCGTCTACCATATCTGATAACCAAAGTCCTTTGAATAATGCAGTGATTTTCATAATACTCTTAAAACAAACAAAAATCTTCTTATTTCTTACATACACAGCCCAGGAAATGAAACCCAAATAGGACACTGTTTTACACAGGAAGTTTATGGCAGAGCTTAAAGCTTAAGCCTGGCTTTCTGCCAAGCCACTGTTCTGAGCCTGAACCTCACAGGCATCCTTTCAGTTTCCCATTTATAGATATAGTCTATTTAAATACTTAAATAGTTGAGCTTGGTCCCAGCCACAGTTCTGCCCCCCTATGCTACCATGACCACACTAACATGGACAAAATGTTTCTGCTAGATTAAGACAAACTAAGGAACACTCAAGTGTAAGTGGCCATGCTTCTGACTTATTCCAGTGGACTCTGTCTACGTGGGAAGGTGAAGTCACACCTACTCTAATTTGCTTTGGCATGCAACTGCCTTCCTTCACCTTTTCTGAAGGAGCAAAAGGTGACACATGCCCAGCAGATATACTTTTGCTCTAATGCTTCACTGTGCAATTAGAGATTTCAAAAAAAGTTGCCACAATTCTTTGCCTGTCCTGCTCATTTATCCACACAGGACTGTAGATGGTTCCTGTGGTAGAGTGTTCTTCAAACACTAATTTAAAGTAGCAGCAGACAGTTCTGCTCAGCTGCCTGAGGTCTGAGTAGGAAAAAAAAGTATGGAGTAGTATTCACTGAAAGAAAGGGAGCAAAAAGACAAGTGATTCAGGACTGGAATTTACACAACTAAAGCAAGGCACTCCAGCAATCACAGCATGCTGTGTAGCAATCTGCCACCAAAACCAGAGACCAGTAAGACTACATGGGAGTTAAAACTATGCATTGCCATAGGGTAGATTACGAGTACCTAACCCTGACAAATACCTGAAGATTTTTCCTTTTTTTGCACTTTCAGAATATCCCCACAAATTAATATCAAATGCAACCCACGTCTTGAAGAATAAACTGTCACTTCCCTCTTTGAAACAGAGAGCTTGCCCCCACATTGTAGGAATGAATTTGAAAGCGAAAAGTGAATTATGAGAAAGCTTTCTGATCACTAAGGGAAAATCTCTCGTTTCAAAATCGCGTTCTACCTGTAATAAAATTCCACATATTCCTGTCATAGGAATAACCTGACAGCCAACTGCTTGCATGAGAAAATTCTTTGTAGGAGCTTTCCTGGATGCACAAGCTCCTATGTCTCTCATCTACTGCCATTGCTTTGATTAGGTGTTTCTTTTCATCTCAAATTCTGATGCTAGCAAACATATGGAAACAGGTAGTAAGAAAGGTAGGGGCAGTTGTGGGGAGGGGCTTGCCTGCTTGGGTTCATTTAAAATAGTCTTTGTCATTTTCAAAATGTTTTTATCAGGCTGTATTCCTAGGGAATTGTCTGTAAAACAAAACAACAAAGCACCAACAAAAAAAACCCCAAAACAACCCAACACTGCTGCTCCTCTAAGTGCTTCAGACTGCCAGAAAGTGGGGGTGGAAGGGGAGAAGTTCAGCTGGCAAAAATATATGCCATGGAAAAAATATTTTCAGTAAAACACTAAACTACTTAATTTTTTTTTTTTCAGTTTAGTTCACTTTTTAATTTTTGGAAAAGTAGTCAGTACTATTTATCATTCTCTGACCCATTTGTAATGCCCTGGAAAAGATCTCTTCTGTGTGCTGAGCTAGACTTGACAAAAAGAAGAAGATGGCCCCTCAAAAATCTATCCTCAGCTGAGATTATTTATATCACAATAAATGACTTGGGATGCTTACAACCCACATTGGCCTATATATAGGTAGCAGCCACATGCACATAACAGGAGTGGTAATCTAGAGGACAGAGTCCTGCACACACATGCAAGAGGCAAGAAGTTTTACACTGAAACACTGAAAAGTAACATCAGGAATTAATTTAGGGATCAATAGCTGCTTGACCCTAGTGCCACATGTAGATATTCACAGTTCTTTGACAGACATTTGTCAGTGAATAAAATAAACTGGCTACATCTCTTGCTGATGCCAGGTACCTGCCAGACCCCTGCCTGTAGTCAAACCCCAAAAAACAGGAAAAAAAAATAATCAGCATGAAGCATTAAGTTCAACCAGCAGCTAAGAGACTGACCTGGTCTGCTGGGCTCCCCCAGTTCAGGAGCAGGCTGTGAAGGGGTTGGATATCTGACTTCGGGGCAGCCAAGTGTGGTGGGAGGTGGGATGTGTGGGAGGTCATGAGCAGCAGTGACTTCAGAGAAATAGCTAACATGCTGTTAATTCACACTCTGACTTACTGAAGTAACTTTCCAGTGCAGACAAAGAAATTCAGTTCCAGGTTGCACCTATGACAGAACAGAATCTGCTTCACATGCCCCAGCTACCCCTCTGTTAAAAGGTAATGTTATTGTACCATAGTGGGATACTCCAAGGATAATTCCAGCCATGATAAGTGATCAAGAATCAGTGGATAAATCTGGAAGGGACCTCAGGAGGTCATGTAGCTTCAACTTAAGTGATGAAATAATCTTGGTGGATAACTAATAAATGACCTGACCTTAAAAGCATGCAACTGTGATTCTGAGCTGGCAATATAACAGGTAATTTACTTCTAAATACTGACACAGTCATTAAAAGCCTCTCAAAACTCTGTACCATGTATCGCCTTCTAACTTCAAATTTAGTTTCATCACCTAATGAAAAGCAGAGTGAAACATCGGCTACACTCACAAGACAACTGGGAAAACCTTCCAGTAACTTGATGGTCAGCATTAGAAAACCATCTATAGTAAACATGATTTCCCCAACTTCCCACAAGTTATTAAGAAAAATTAAAAAACAACAGCTCAGACAGCATGTTCTCTCTCTTACTAGTGTCAGGCTTTATCAATGGCTTGCTGAAGAGAGTGAAACTGTACAAGCAGTTCAAGGGGCTTTGGAATAGGTCCACTTTTCCAAATTACTCACCACAAACTAATTATGATTTTTCTTTGGCTTAATATTATCTTATGCAAAGTAACTTCTCTTTGCCTTGCTGCTTGAAATAGCATCTTTTTTCAAAGTAATAGCAAGCTTTAGGTTCAAATTCATACCTGTTAAAGGTGTATTTCCTTTCTTAATTTTTAATTCATGTGAAGAACATAGCTGTCAAGTAATACAGAAAATGCAAACTATCTTAGGACTTGCTAGGTTGCAAAATGTTTTCCTTTGGTTACGATTCTTTCTTTTCAGAAAGTTTTTGAGGGAAAATTGTGGAGCACTTGTGAGGGAGAAGAATGTATATAATACAGATGTGCTTTTCACAACAGGTTTAGTCTTCCTCTGAAGAACCTCACTTTTTAAAGACTATATTTTCAATATCTCAGGTTTAACCAGAAACATAGAATCACAGAATGATTTGGGTGTGAAGGGACCTCAAAGCTCATCGCATTCCAACCCCCTGCCATGGCAGGGACACCTCCCACCAGCCCAGGTTGCTCCAAGCCCCATCCAACCTGGCCTGGAACACTGCCAGGGAGGGGGCAGCCACAGCTTCCCTGGGCAACCTGGGCCAGTGTCTGTTTTGCCAATCACTAGGCCTAGCACGAAGGACGCAGCCAGCAGTAGAACAAACCAGTAACCAGATTCTATTGCACACAAGACAGTCAGTACATGGGTGATCACTGGGGGTACAGACAATCAGATCACACATAGCAAACATCAACCCCAGTGACCCCAGGAACAATACAACACAGACTACAATCGGTGGGACAAACAAAGCAACAGTCTCCCATGGCAGAGATGGGAGACAGCCAAGCCAAGAGGCTGATAACAGAGGACAGAGGTACCCACATATTGTCCCCACAGAGCCCACGTTCACAAGCACCAAACCTGACCTGGGCCCAGCTGCAGGGAGAGTCAGGAGGTCCTTCCCCAACAGGGAAACTCTGCAAAGTGCATCCACCTCACAGACAGACACCCCACCCTTCCTGCAAGTGGTCCCAGCTTTTATCCCCACAGCAGGACCCCTGGCACTCGTTTACCCAATGGGGGCACCTGGGCCTTGTTTACCCGAGGGCTTTCCCTGCAAGGTAGGCCGCACCCTGGAGGAAAGCCAAAAGGTAAACTCATCCCCTCCTTTTGAAGGGCCATGGAGACCACCCATATGTCAACCTTAACTCAGGGCTCGGGGGTCAGACCCCAGCACTTCAGTGTCTTACCACCCTCACAGTAGATATTACGAAGAAATTCTTTAATCTATATCTCCCCTCTTTCAGTTTAAAGCCATTACCTCTCATCTTATCACTACAAGCCCTTGTAAAAAGTCCCCCTCCATCTTTCTTGTAGCCCCTTCAGGTACTGGAAGGTGCTCTAAGGTCTCCCCAAACCCTTCTCTTCCCCAGGCTGAACAACCCCAGCTCCCTCAGCCTGTCCCCATAGGAGAGATGCTCCAGCCCTTGGATCATCTTTGTGGCCTCCTATAGACTCACTCTAACAGGTCCTTGCCCCACATATCAGACTTGTTTTCTACCTTTGCCATGTTATGTTTATGTGGTCCTATCACCGTTCAGTTAATCAAAGCAAATAAAATCGCATTATATGCCATATGCACTGACCAGCCAGATTAGGACAAGAGATAAGCAATCATTTTTACTACATGATGTAAACAGCAAAAGAGCACAGACAGGTGAAGCCTTGGAAAACTCCACCTTGTTTGGTGCTGTGGGGACCAGAGCCAGCATTAGCACAGCCCCTCCTTGGGGCTGAACACGAGGCTTTTCCTTCCTGCTCTGGAACATCAGAAGAATGAGTATGCTTTCTGCAATTTTTCCTGCCTTTTTAACAAAGCGCTGCTGGCTATGCCCTATGTGAAAATATTTACATGTCATCTCAGTAACATAAGTTAATATATACTTCACAGAATCCCCTCTACTGCTGTTTTTCATTGCTGTGTCTAAAACACATGACCATTTCACATTTCTCACAACATACATGCACAGCACTTGCTTCTCTCAAGCTAACTTAATATCAACAGTGTCTAAGAGGGATAATCCTGAATTTAAGACTTGTTCTTAAACAGTCGGAAACCAGGTCATTTCCCTTTCCAGTACATCCTCTACTGCCACCCCCACGTGCTAAGAGTTTTGGGGTATTTATTTACAGCACAAACAGGAACTATTTTTATTTTAATGCTTAACAAAGAATATGGCAAAACTTACCCTAATGTCACATCAGGAAAAAAAAGATTCTTTCTTGTGGTCTTGACCTCAAGAAGTATCAGGAGGTTCGTTACAAACTGCAGAGCTCCCAGGAGAGCTAAAGCCTGTCTCAGCCCTCCCATGGGTTACTGCAAGCATTAGCCACAAGGTTCCCCTCCCTACACACAGGCCAAGGGTTCGGGCAGTGAGGTAGACTTCAACCTGTTTTTTCAATTTCTTCTTCCCAGAAGCAGGAATATACAACACAGCTCAAGAGCATCAGTTCTACACTACAAAAAGGCACCATGAGATAGCAGCAGCATTTATCTAATTATTTTAGAGTAGCTGTGGATATAAGCCACACAGAAAAGGAACTGAATCTTCAAGCCATATTCTTAAAGACACTTTGACATCATTATAGGCTAAAGTAAGTCTCTAGATACCATCCAAAAAATTATTTTATACTTAAATAACGCTCCAAATTTGTCCCTGTTTCTCAGCATGTTCTTATCTTTCCTCTTCTCCCTTCCCTATCACATGCTCCATACCCACCTACCTTTGTTGCACTGCCCTTAGGATTCACACCTCTGTGCCTGGCACACAGGGTTTATGGAGGTTTAGAGACATCTCAGTGATGTGAACAGAGGGAGGACACCTAAAGGGTTTTTATGCTGTTGGGGGCTGACCTTCCCCAGCTGCAGCCTATCCATGTGTTTGCATTTTTCTGCACAAAATCATTTCACCTGATTTCTGTTCTCACCTGACCTCCCACTGCCTTCCTATTTCTCCTTCACTTTTCTCCATAGAAGCGTAACTCCCTTTTTAGAAAAATCCAGTCATCATCCTCAACCCTTTACATATTATCATGGTACTCCTGCTGCTTTACAGACTGGGTTGTGTCTGCCTGTGGAGTGCACGTGTGGTTGTCTTTTCTGTACTAGACAGAGAAAAGGGCAAAACACCTCCTCCACTGAACTTACAGTGAGTTTACAGGCTGAGTTTGAGCACAGTCTCGCTTATCAGGGATAGCTCTACAAAATGCAGCCCTCTTTTGTTTGTCCCTGCACAGCCCTGTAGTAAACATGACATTGTTTATCGCACTGGCATATCCTCAGATTTTTTCTACACACAAACCTGGGTCAAGACACATACCAGTGCTTTTGATGGCACAGGGAACACCCTCAATGTACTTGCACAAGCAATACATTTACAGGGAAAGTTCAGCAGAGTGCTGAGTGAGCACTGCAGAGCAGTGTGCTCTGCTGCCTCAGATGAGGTGCAGGGGTAGGGTCTCCACGTGATGGGACAGAGTGCTGTGGGGACAACTGGGCTGGAAAGGGAAGCGTCAGCAGTCACCACTGCTGTGACATATCAGCCTTCCCAAAGTTTTCCACCACTGCAGCTTCCCAAACCTAGACTTCTGGCAGAGAAGGAACAGCCAGAAACAACCAATTTCTGGCCTGAAGTTTGGTTGAATAGGCTGTTGTAAGAGCTGTCAGTCACCACAGAAAGGAGTTTAATAGATTGCAAAAGGCTAAACCTCCCATCTTTCACTGGAGCATCAGGCTTTGGGCAGGCACAAGGCATGCATTTAGATAGATGGGGAGCTTAAAGGTGCTTCTTTGATCCAGTACCACAGCTCTTCATGTCCTTCTGGATTTTTCTTGAATTTACGTCACTAGTAACAAAGTTTAAATAAAATAGTGTAAGCATCCCCCAAGATGAACTTCTGATTCATGCTACATTAATAATGTAACAAGATGGAGAACTCGAGGGTGCAGCACAGATGGTGCCACCCAGAAATGGTTGGTTTCCCACTGCTTGTCCAGCAGGTGGAAGTGCCAGCCCACTAGCACAAAGATTTAACTCTCCTCCAGCAGTAACTGAGCAGCTGAAAATCTCTCCCACAATACATTAGCAAAGAGTAGTAAATATGATGGTGGATGGAGGACAAAGGCAGGCATTGAGAAACTGGTGCATAAAAATTATACAGAGATAGGCTCGCCAGTTTGAAACAAAAACTCAGAAATTAAGTCTCTTCTGAAAATCTAACGCACAGCCTGAGCCACCTATCAGTTGAGCACCTGGAGAGCTCTTATTTAGCATTTGTATGTAAAGATAAACTCACCATTTCCACCAGCCTGCAGTCAACCCTAAGGACTCAGTGACTCTTCTCCAATTGAAATCATGACATTTTGGAAGAGACTCCTCATGCCACAGACTTGTGCCTGCCACGTATTGGATCAGCAGAATTTGTATATGAGATCAAGGTTATTTAGGTCCCGGCCTCTTTACTGCTTTCCAGGTCAGCTTTCCATGAATCACTTCACCTCCTTCTTAATATTTACTTTGCAGCTTGAACACTGCTTTCAGAACTTGTGTCAACTTTATTCTTGTCTTGCTTTTGACGTATATTTTGCAAAAACAACATTGCTTTTTTAAAAAGAAATTATTGTAACAAACTTTTGTTATTATGGCCAACCTAATCAGCTGCAAGACTGTTAGAGCAGTAGAGGAGATTGGCATTGAAAAGGAATATAACAGGAAAGCATGTGACTTGGTTGGGGTGTGTTGTTTGTCTGCTTATCCTTTGCTATTATTACAAGCAGTTAATCTGTTCTGGTCTCTGATGAATTCCATGTAATACACAATCCTGGGGAAGGTCACCATTTGAAGAATGCATTCAGTATTACTTATCAGATGTTCTGGGCCAAATCTGCATATTGGTAGATCATCAATGGACCTCTGCCAGTTTATATTCAGCTGAGTATTTGACCCAGTTAAAAGTCTGATTAATACCACATTCAGTGTTCTTACCCTAATGCAAAGCACATTTGCACAGAACTACTTAAAAAAAAAAACAAAACACGCCCTGATGTCCTTAGCTCTCAAGAAAAAGAACTTTTAAGTCAGTGCAACTGATTTTCTTCATCTTCAAAACAATCTATAAATATACACCTCTTAAAAAGCAGCACTGTAGATAGACAGGTGTCCCACCACTACCTTACAGATGAGCAAACTACATCAAAGAATTTACCTAACGCACGTGAAAGAAGAGGAGTGGGGCTCAACAGCAATGTCAGAAATCAGAAACCTTTTACATCAAAATTTTCCTGCAAATGCATGCATCTGTTAATGTAACTTTTTTTTTTTTCCAATTTTGACTACACATGGAATATGCAAGTTCATAATTGGTCTCTAATTGCACAATGAAATACAATTTTCCTCCAAACACTATGGGGCGTTTCAGAATGACAGTGTGCACAAATTCTGTTAGAAATACTCTTACAAGGTGTTATTGATTAAATACGTGTAAAATCCATTCCAAAATAAGCTATGCTAGCATTTTTAAGGAAACAGAAGTCTGTATGTCAGGGTGTGCTGGCAAAGAATCAAATGCAGTCCAGGGTAGAGGCTACTGTTAGAACTTCAACTTTAGAACACAACAGAGCTGAACGACTGATGCTGTTCAAAAGGACCACCTCACCCAAGGATACTGCAGACACAACGTGCCCCGTGTCCTGTGGAACAGAAAGTGTACACATCACTGTAAGTGTACATCATCACACAAAGCCAAAGCTCCCATAGCATGGAAAGTGACCCCAGCCTGTTTTCTCCCTTGAAGCCAGGCTGAGGATATACAGGACTTCTACATTTGTTGACCCCCTGCAGCAGATGTGGGTGTCAGTGACTCCTGGGGACTCTATTTCTGATGGTGACACACAGCTTTCTTGCTCTGTGCATTGCTTTCAGTGCCTGTGGCTGGTCAGAAATCCTGTAGACACATGGAGTGGGACTTCCACTACTCTCTAAGTATTTTCTTTCACTGACGTTTCCTTTAAATTAATCACGAGATCTTCTTGCTGGTTGTGGGAGACACCATTTGGAAAGCGCTGCAGTTTTCCCCATTGGAAGCTTCTGTGCTGATTAAACTGGTCAGATGACCAGGTGTCCACCAAAGATGTCCCTGCAAGAGAAATGCATACGTATCTGAAATGCTGCTGGAGACACTAAAAACACAGAGAGAGCATCAGAGCTGAAATCACAGAAAAGTGAAGAGCTAAGAGAGGAATCTTTGATAAGTGATTATCATACATCTAGAGAGAGACCGAGTCCAAACGCACACCCACTCCATATTCTCCAGTCCTGAACCCTGACTGGAAACATGTTGCTTCCTAAAAATTCTTCTTCCTAATTAAACAGGATTGCTTTACTCTAGAAAGAGCTGGGGGTCAGAAGAGAAGCAAAGTAGCTGCGAGGTAGTGTCACTGACTCCCTCGCACCACGCCCACCGCAGTGCTCTCATCTGCAGCAAACGTCTCACCACCAGAGAGCACATCAGAGCTGGCAGTGACACTGCTGATTCACCTGGCTGGAAAAACACCTCCATGCTCTTTCCAGCTTCTTTCAGAGATGGGATCTTGCTTAATTAATTGAACTACCTACTTTATGTAACCTGGGACAGACCTATCAGGAGGTGTTTCATCAACTGTCACCTTAATGTTTTAAATACAAACCCATAGATCTTTTCAATCTGTTTTAAAACCTAACAATAAAACATGATTTTGTACTTCAAGCAGCAAACAGTGGTGTCCTGGAGGCTGCTGTAGTATTTCTGGCTGCTACAGCTGTCATGCTTGCTCATGCTCTGCCTGCACATGGGTGTGCAAGAGGGGACAGCCTTGTAAACTCTTCCTACAGCCAGTGACTGCTCCTTCCGAGCCCCATCCACCTAACCCTGCCCATCACAGTGACTTTCTTTTGATGCCTTTCCCCATCTGTCAGCAAGACACTAAAAAAATTTCATTAATGCATGAGCTTAATGGGACTTTGTTTACTTCATGTCTTTCTGGCATTAGGGCATGAGAGCACCCTGGAATGAAACGCTGTGTGACCTGAGGAGGATCGTACTCCGCAGCCTCCCCTCCCTCCTCTTCTGGCAGGGACAGATGCACCCAGCTGTGAGGTCTGGAAGAGGTGGAGCAAGGTGGGGACAGGAGAAAGACGAGGAGAAAAGCCAGAAATGTTATTCAGCGTATGCATTTTTCATTATTTATGAAAGGCTGTAAAACAGACAGATGAGCTGCAAATACACAATTTATGAGTTCACTCACATAAGATGTTCCTCCATCTGCAGTTATTTTGTCTCACTTCCAAGGCTACACCATGCAGAACCAGCCTGCGGAATCAGGAGAACTTAGAAACACAAGAGAAAAATAATATACAAAAGGTGTGGGAATGCTTTGGGGTTTTTTTGGATGTCAGGATAAAGATTCACATGAAAAAAATGAATTACAAAAAACAGTAGAGGAAAAGCACATTCGTACCCTTTTTCAATTGGTTCTTGTGAGTGCCTGCTTTCTGCATCACTCAGCTCCCTGCATCACTCAGCTTCCTGCTTCCTGTTCCTGGCAAAGGTGAGGATTTTCTTCCCCAGAATAACCATGCACCCTGCTCTCCAGTCGACACAGGGGACTGGTGACTTCCTGTGGCTCTCCCTTTCCTCTGCCAGCCTTCATGTGATGTTCTCTCAGGCTAAAGGGAGGGTTGCATCAGCCTGCTCCATGCTACACGTGCACACTGTGCTAATGCTTGTCAGCATCTGCTCTGAAAGAGATTGAGAAAAAAACAGTAAAATCTCATGAGCACTTGTAACTTGTGTGATCTGTGTCCTTGAAAGTGCTTTTGGAGCTGAAAAATCCCTGGCATTTCAGGCAAAGAACAGTCTCCTCCTTATCTGACTTATTAAGAGGGAAGGGGAAGGGGAAGAAGGAAAGAAAAGGGAAGAAAAGGGAAGGGCACAGTCAAGCTTATTTTCGCCATGCTGGGGTTACCACAAGGGATTTCATTGTGTTTTTTCTTCTAGTTCCTGTGTGGGTACCAGGAAAAAAAAAGGCAGCAGAAGGATGTGCTAGCAGAACGTCCTTTGTATTGCCAGCAATCAAAGTGCCTCTTTGCTGGGAGCACGACAGAGACCCTGGGTTACAAGGTGAGATTCCCTAAATGCAATCTGTAGCCTGTTTACAGATTTGTTTTTACAACTTACAGCACCTATTGCCTCTGACCCTGGTATCATGGGTCACCAGTCACTGTTGAGTAGCTGTACATGCAAACCCCGTGCCAGTGCTTAATGCCTATTCACTGCCTGAGTTTAAACGACCTCGTTGCAGCTTGATTTTGTAACTTTTTTCCAAAGTCTTTACTTGCTCAAAGAGTATGGATGGACCTTTCTACTTGCAGGCAAAAGTGAAGGAAACATCTGTAGTTAGTCCATAGTTGGTAATGGCTAAATGAGCATTCACACAGTGCCTGGAGATGCGGAGAGAAGGAAAGACAGAGCTGTGTGAGTGGTGTGGGGAGGTGGGAGGAGGAATCAGAGGGAGAGGTTTGCCATGTTTTCTGAGTCATGTTGACTCTAAGGCACTTGGGAGGAGACCTAAAGCAAGATCTGGCCATAGGAAGCAACGAATAGGGAAAAGGAAAGGGATTGTTAAAGCAAGAAGACAGCCAAGTTACACCTGCACTTCCAAACAGATACCGGTCTCCTTCGGGTATCAGATGTGACCGCTCTGTTCTGATGTGGCAGTCAGTGCAGTCCTCAAGGACTTGGGCACTTCCAGTCTGGATTCTCGCTAGATACAGCATGCTATGGGAATGCAATTAACACAGCTAGAGGTAATTATTTCAGGCTGTGCTATTTCAGCATCCCTTTGCCTTGCAAGGCCCTTTGCAAGGATGACTGCACAGTCTTCAAATGCACCAGCTACCGATTTGTTGTCAAGCGTGGCTCCAAACCCAGGTTGTAGCCGGTAAATCAGACAGGGTTTGAAGTACTTGCTGCTGCCAGGCTGTCTTTGTCCTAAGAGCCGTCTGGACAGGGGCACTCCTGGCAAGGGATTTCCTCTCTAGCCTCCCTCTGCCTGTGGATCCAGCAGAGCCATGTCTGGACAAGTGAGGCGCAAGTAGAGCACCCACATTGAGTGGGACGCGCAAAAAGAGGTAATCGGAACACCATAATTGGCCAAAATAAAACAAAATAAAAGAAAATCTTTTCACTTATATCCGTTGTGCTACGTGTCCTTGAAAGTGGAGCTAAAAAACCCCCTGTCATTTCAGGCAAATGCTCCATTGTTATTTGACTCAAGGTGAGTGCAGGGGATGGGATCCTATCCATTTCCCCATCTAAGCTAAGGTAAAGCCCAGCACAGGAGTGGGATGGCTTGACAGTTGTTGAAAGGACAAACTTTATGACTGGCAATAGCATGACTGCTGGAATGGAGCCAAGGCCCCACCACCAGTGGTTGTGCCCCTGTGCTGAAACCTGGGCCTGGCAGGCCAAAGGGTTCATCTCACTGTCACCAGAGGAAGAATTCGCAGGCAAAGTGGGAAACCAAATTGGAATCTGCAGAGGAGATAAGCATGGAATTTTTTTCCCCACCTCTCCATGCATCATTAGCCTGCTAAGGACGAATCCATATTGGTTCAATACAACTAGTCAAAGCCTTATTTTTCAATGCCTAACTCACTTTTGACTTAGACTTCTAAATGACTCAGATGCTTTTAATCATTCCCCTCTGAGTTAATCAATCCTTTTGAGTCTGGTTTTCCACTGGTAGCCCACAGGGAGTGCTGTTCACATCTAGTGCATCACAGACACAGGCTCTGGATGCTGCAGATGCTCTCAGTATTTCTTATTAAATGCTTACATTCAGAGAAAACCTCTACTACAGGGGTTGCCAAAAATCTGTGTAACAGCTCCCTGTCCACCTGCAAACGTTCCGACAGATTTCATGTACCAACTGCCTTTCAGAGCCCAGTAATGGCAGTGCCATTTCCTAAATCCGTTCTAGACATCTACTACAGCTCGGGGCCACCACGGGTCTGTTCACCACATGCAGGGGAAGCACAGGGAACTGCGAGCTCTGCACACAGTGACCCGGGCAGCTCTCCTCCTGCCCTTCACAGCCACCGCCGCAGAACCAAGGAGAATGAAGCAAGTCCTGCTAGGAAAGATCTCCTTAGGGTAGAGATGCAGTTTGCAAAGATTGGCCAGAGATAATTCCCACAAGGCCACTGACAATAACCAAGACAGCTCTGAAGATGTGCTCTGCACAGCGGCCTTAACACCAGAGCAGGAGCAAAAGGGAGAAACTTGGAAATAGCAGAGAGATGCCACCTTCCCCCATCACATCAGGGGACAGCTCACAAGGCAGTATTGCCTTCTGGAGCTCAAGCCACAGAAGCAGAGGACTGGAACAACACAGGAAAAAGGGGCACACTGGGACCTGCTGCCACCATGGCAGCACATGCACAGCAAGCCCTCACCAGAAACTCCTGGAGGGCAGTCCCGGTGCCCGAGGGGCAGCCTTTCTCTCTGGCAAGCCACATGGCCCCAGGGAATGGGGCTTAAGGGCCTTGTGGGCCACTGTCCAGTCACAGCCACTGCTTGTGCTGACGTCAGCAACTGTCACAGCTCCAGACTCAGAGAGCGTGCATGGTAGTGGAGGGCTCGGAAAAACGAGGCAAGTGCCCACATTGAGTGGGACGCACAAAAAGAGGTCACTGTAACCTCCAGAGATGCCTCCATGCCCTGTAAAAAGGGGGCGGCTTGACGGGACGAGCAGCCAATAAAGATGCACACCAACACCAGTGATGCAAGCTGGGACAAGCAGACACTGAAGCTGTGCAGAGCTGTTTGATTTTGCCATCCCCTTTCTGAAACCACACAGTGCTGAGAGGGCCACAACACAGCTGCTGAGAGGGGCACCCCAGCTACAAACCCTCTGAGGACCTCCTGCCCAGTAACACAGAAGGAAAGCTGCACAAACACTGTCACACTGACACAGCCTGGGAGCATCAGAGGGCAGGGGCACCTTCACAGCTCATCTGATGGACACAAACCCTTTTCAGCTGGAGAGCAGTGAAGACCAAAGGAATGCCTTCTGGAGGAGCACTGCAAAGCTCACCATCTTCATCCCTCTTGGAGCCAGGGGCAGCAGCTGTAAGAAGGGGGATGCAGAGAGGTTGCCAAGGTGCTTTTTTCCCCGCCCACCATGGGACTGTTTTCCCTACAGGGGTTTTTTGCCTTCCTCTGCAGCACTGAGCAGGGCTGCTTGCCAGGGCTCCTCTGGGCCCTTTCTCAGGTTCTCTTGCCCATTACAGTTTTGCAGCCAGAGGAAGCTCTGCTCTTCCCTTGGCTTAGGCAGGCAAACACTCATGAATTAAAAGCCACTGCATGAACGAGCCTACTGAGCAGGCAAAGACAGTGATTCCCTTTGACACCTTAAAACCAGAAAACCATTCAGCAAAATAAAATTAGGGCCGTGTTCTTTTCAGTAAGTATTTTTGGATTAATTTTTTTTTTTTTTTTTTAAATTGTAATATGTACCAAGTAAGGCAATAAGATCACTTTCCCAACATCATTCATACATAAATTATGCTCCAGAAGTAACTTAAAAGTAGCTTATGTAATGGAACTGTCTGGAAAGCTCAGCTTGAAGCAGCTGAACTCAATTACTGGTTGATTTACAGGTAAAGAAAATAAATGCATGCAGCCTCTTAACAATGATGACTTACCCTTGCTATGTTATTTCCATTTAGCAAGATCTAGTCTGGCTTCATGATTCTTCTGCCCTCAGGTATAATCTCACTAAAATAGCATTAAAAAAAGTAAGTAAGAACACATAACTAGGGACAATGATTACAGCTGTGAATACAGAACTAACATCTTTATTGAGATGACATTTGTTAGAACTAACAAATAAATTAGCCACACTGCAGTGTAATCCTGATAAATTCACCACTTAGGTAACAAAAGCTGCCTGGCAACTAAAAAGATCCATTGTACTTTTCTGCTTGGTACATAAAGATACAGACTTATCCTCTAAATCTTGACAATTTCCTGAATACCCACAATACTCTAAACAGGTTTCAAAGAGCAACGTGGCATGACAAAGTAATAAGCACTTCTCCTTAAGTCTGTTAACTTTTTAAAACTTTGCCTAAACCTTAAGGAAATGTCAAAGCAAATTACTGGAAAGTTCAACACACAACCCCTGCAAAATTAAGGCTACAAATCAGGAATCTGATTACAAATATAAATCATGCTACTGCTGCTCTATGACAGAACTGTCCAGAACAGATCACCCTCTAAACTTGAAGTCCAAGGTATAAACTATGCAGCTGGCGAACATTCAACAAATATAAAATCACTTTGCTTACAAATCTTACACAGTGTTTTCCCTCAGGAAACCAAAACTTAAATAGCAACAAGCTGCAGAAATAATACTTATGATTCTGTAACGTCTTCTAACTCCACATCTGAAAATGCAGTTTCAAGGAAAATAAGGCCAGGAATTTTAAAATCAAAATATCAAAAGGTATCTTCGTTTTATACTGAACTGTGAGTTTATCTGTGAGCTCAAAGCTCTCAAAAGTAAAACAAGAGCCAAAGCATAAAGTGGACAGCCTTAAACTCTTCCACCAAAGGATGCTGACTACGTCACCAAACCCTGGAAGTGCTCCAACCATTTCTCATCACTCTCCATCACCGGATGAACGTGTGGACCTATGCATCTGTAGGCAAGTTCTGTAAATAAAAACAAAAACAATAATGAAAGGTACAAGAGATTATTTTATAGAAAATACATTTTTGAGAACAAAACTCCCTGCCCGGTCACGGCCGGGCCATAGCCAGGCCCCTCCAGGGCCGCTCACTCTCACACACGGCCCCAGCGGGGCGAGGGAACCCCCTCCTGATGAGATCCAGCCGCCCGCCCCCCGCGCGGCCCCCTCCGAGCTTCCCGCCCAGCGGCGGCGCCGCTCCCCGCGCCACACAGAGGGGATGCAAACGGCCTCTCTCTCCCTCCCCGCCCGCCGGCCGGCCGGCCACCACACGGGATCCCGCACCCCACCACAGCCGCCCGCGCACCGGGAGAGCGCGGGAACATCGCGGCAGCGTTGCTGACCGAGTAGCAGGAGCGGGCAGGTGGCGGCCATAGCCTCAGCCGCCATCTTGGATCCAGACATGACCAATCGCTGCCGCCGCCCACGTGGCCCAGCCCAGCAGCCCCGACTAGCGGATGTCAGAGCCATCGCTCCGCCCCAGTCCTGTCCGCCTGTCCCTAGGAATGGCGGGGGGAGCTGGGACGGCCACGGCTGGTTTTTCAAAGCCTGTCTGAGTTCCATCGCGGTCTGTTGGCACCGTCCATCCCAGTCTATGGCTCTGGTTATACTTTGGCTTCCCTTGAGGCTGTGGCTGTGGAAAGCATCCCCTGCTATACCCAGGAAAATGGTTTGTGATTCTGTAATTCTGTGTCCCTGGTCTTCCTCACTGCGTGGCCCCATGGCCATCAGGTGTGGCACAGTGAGGGGAGGGCTCATTGGGGCGGTCTCTGGGCTGCAGGGTTGTTTCTGCCATTGCACAGGTGATCAGGCTGGGGGCATTTGGCCGTTCTCAGCAGCCCCTGAGGTGGCTCCAGGGTGAGGGAGAACAGGGCTGGGGCAGCTCCTGGGAGGTGTGACCAGGCTGTGGGATGAGGAGGCAGGTCCTGCTCACATGCTCAGGGAACAGCACATTGCCAGTGCTGGGGTCAGGAAGGAGTTTTCCCCTGGGGCAGATTGGCCCTGGTCCCCAGGGGTTTTTGCCTTCCTCTGCAGCACTGAGCAGGGCCCCTTGCCAGGGCTCCTCTGGGCCCTTTCAGCTCTGTTCTTGCCTGCTGCTCTTCACCTCCAAGGCACCACTCGTGCCCTGGCTCTCTCGGGCTCTCTTGCCCATCGCAAGGTTGCAGCAGAAGCGAGCTCTGCTCTTCCCTTGGCTCCATTTCCCCCGGGGTTCTTGCTTGTGCCAAACAGCCTGTGCTTGGAAGGGCTCCAGGCTTGCTGCACCATCCACAGCTGCCACTTTCCAGCTCTCCCTGAGTGCAATACAAGCACTGGGCAGGCACCAGAGCGCTTGTCGTGCAGCGCTGGGCAAGAAGCACAGCGGCGGAGCAAGTTTTGGAAGGCAAAAAGAATGCTTGTCCTGGCTATGTGGCATACTTTGGAAAATACCACATGGTGCCACACCCCTCTTCTTCTTCTTCTTTTGTGTGTGGTTGATCCTGACTCTTGTTCTTCACATTCTCACTCTTCAGGACACAGGGACTGCTTGGTCTCTGTTCCTGCTGCCACTTTCTGCATCTCTGTGACCTGCCTTGGCCTGACTGCTAGGGATGTTTTTTCAAGAAAAAATGAATAACACATCAGATTCCAACATCTCCCACCCTCTGCTGGCTATGAAGGAGTACAACCCTCAGAAGCCCTTTTTGAGCAGCTGAGAGGCAGCATCCATGGGCATGCACAGACCCTGAGAATTCCTGTAATACTCTGAAATTTGGAAGTAAAACAGTTGTACGTCAGTCACTTTTATTTTCACGACCACTTTTTAAGTGGACAGCAGCATGATATTCTTTCTTAGGCTAGTAAATACATGAAGAACCTCAGCATTTATAAAGCCTCTCCTTAAAAAGATACAATTTATAGCCTTAAAATATGGTGTTCTGAATCCCTACAAAAGACTATGGACAGTTTCCACTTTCATTGATATCTCTACAAGACTTTGGGAGTGACACCACCGTGCCAGGTATGGGTTCTGTCTGATTTTGGCCACTGAGAGAATTTTGTATGACCTTCTCATTTGGCGATTTTGTCTCAACCTGCACAGTTTAGTCCTCGAGATTCCATGGGGGGTTTTTTTGCACTCATCAAAACACCACCAGATTTTTCCTTCTATTGCAGCTCAATGTGTTTAAATTAAAAAACTTTTACACAGAGTTCAACTTTCCTTTGAATAATTACCTGAAGCACATAAGATATAGGAAGCCTGGAGTGCATTCACCTTCTCTTTGGAGCACGTAACCTGGAAACGTACTAATTTAAGTATAGGATGACTTACCTTTATCTTTGATGTTCTTGGTCCAGTTTTACCTGGTACTCCAGGCAGTCTGTGTAGGCAAATAGAGCGGCACAATTAGTCACCCGGGGTTAGCCTGGCTTACACCAAAGCCGATGCTCCCATAGCATGGAAAGTGACCTCAGCCTGTTTTCTCCCTTGAAGCCAGGCTGAGGACATACAGGACTTTTGCATTTGTTGGCCTGCTCCAGCAGATGTGGGTGTCAGTGACTCCTGGAGACTCTGCAGCAAACGTCTCGCCACCAGAGAGCACATCAGAGCTGGCAGTGACACTGCTGATTCACCTGGCTGGAAAAACACCTTTGTGTTCTTTCCAGCTGCTTTCAGAGATGGGACCTTGCTTAATTAATGGAACTACCTACTTTATGTAACCTGGGACAGACCTATCAGGTGGTGTTTCATCAACTGTCACCTTATTTTTTTAAATACAAAACCATAGATCTTTTCAATCTATTTTAAAACCTAACAATAAAACATGATTTTGTCCTTCAAGCAGCAAACGGTGGTGTCCTGGAGGCTGCTGTGGTATTTCTGGCTGCTACAGCTGTCATACTTGCTCATGCTCTGCCTGCACATGGGTGTGCAAGAGGTGACAACCTTGTAAACTGTTCCTACAGCGAGTGACTGCTCCTTCCCAGCCCCATCCACCTAACCCTGCCCATCACAGTGACTTTCTTTTGATGCCTTTTCCCCTGTGCCAGGAAGACACTAAAAGAATTTCATTAATGCATGAGCTTAATGGGACTTCGATTTACTTCATGTCTTTCTGGCATTAGGGCATGAGAGCACCCTGGAATGAAACGCCGTGCAATCTGAGGAGGATCGTACTCCCTCTTCTTGTGGCAGGGACAGATGCACCCAGCTGTGAGGTCTGGAAGAGGTGGAGCAAGGTGGGGAGAGGAGGAAGAGGAGGAGAAAAGCCAGAAATGTTATTCAGCGTATGCATTTTTCATTATTTATGAAAGGCTGTAAAACAGACAGATGAGCTGCAACTATACAATTTATGAGTTCACTCACATAAGATGTTCCTCCATCTGCAGTTATTTTGTCTCACTTCCAAGGCCACACCGTGCAGAATCACCCTGAGGAATCAGGAGTTTGTTCCCTAAATCTTTTAAGGGTTTATCTGATGCAGAATTAGAAATTATAGCTGCTGTACCCGGTAAGCAGCGTGTGCTGTCTTAGGCAGAAAAAAGTCTTAAGAGAAACCAAGATACAAGGGGTTATTACTTCCATGCATCAGCAAACACAGCAGAACAGGTTCATGGAGAAGTAACTTTCCACATAAAATAAAAGGACAAGCAAAAAATTACTAAGAGGTAGCAAACTTCAGGTGAGTGATGGTCGAGCACAGACAAGCTTGGTGCTTGTGGACAGATCTTAGCTGGTGGTCAGAGTCTGGAACAGGAGGAACAGCTAGAAGGTGTGCTGAGCTGGGGTTCAGACCTTCTGGAGCTCTGCACATGACGAGGATTGAGAGCAAAAATTGAGATGGTGCACCTGTTATACCACGTTTCTTTGAAAAAAAGAGGTGTTAAATTAAGATTGGACTCTCTAATACAACATATAAACTATACGAACTTCAGAGTCACGAAACTTCAAAAGCACCACAGATGAAACAGCTTCTTTGGATCAAAGGTTTATTTGTAATGACACAGCACTGGAAAACATAAGTTACAGATGACTTTTTGATACAGGATACATTATAGATCTTATTTTAAAAGGATCTGTGAAGGTATGCTGCATAAATACATATAGTGAAAATATATTGTGTTATTTCTTCTCAGATATTAGCTCTATTTCCTTTTTTTTTTCAAAATTATTTATTCAGCCAATTAAATAAAAAAGTATAGATTAGCATCATAACAGCTCCCCCTCCAGATGCTCTCAGTGTAACTACTGCAGCTGGAAGGGGAGAGCGAGCCATGCCTTCTCAAAGGTTCAGCAGCTTTGAACACGACGTCACTCATCATCTCGGAATGAGAATTTCACATGACAAACACAGATACTGTATCATGTTTTGGCAATGGAGCAGCTGGTTTTGCTTTGGAGCAAAACCTTTTCCTGTAATGCCAGACAGTGAGAGAGCAATGCATGGACTGATGATGATACTACACAGTCAAAGAGCTACGATGTAGTTGTGAAAATGCATATATATCCATATGCACTTATATATACACATAGAAGTTCTCGTGTGTATATATATTATGCATGTCCAAAAATAACATTGAAAAACGTTGCGGCAGTTAATTATTCTTTTAAACACATGAAACTTATAATAGTTTGACCTCATTACTACAGGATAACTAATGAAATCTTCTGCAGTGCAACTCAATACAATACACGTAGTGCAGAGAAGTTAAGGTTTTGGTATTGAGGAGGCTAATTTCAGATTTCATGGGAAAGGACCAAATACAGGATCACCAGAGCTCTGACAAAGCACAAACAAACCCGTTGCCACGTACGTGTGAACAAATAAGGACAGTTCTTTTTTTATTTGATTGGTTTTCCATGTACTGCTTCAGAAATTGCTAGCTTAACTGTTTGCATTCATGCTCATTTTGATATGTTTCACCAAGCTTTGTCTGGCACCAGTCTGTAAACCATTAACAGCTTAAACTACAAAAAAAGGTGGGCTCCTGTGTTTCAAAGAGGTTAAAAACCTGCTGACTGAGCTTCGTACCACGGTGGTCTGCCTGAGTGGAGAACTACTCCAGATGGCGTGTGAAGTTCTCGGGGAAAAGTCCTTTATAACTATTTGCATCTCTGAACTGAAGCCACTCGGATTCCTTAACGCCTGTCAACCAGCCAGCCTCCTGCAAGAGAAAAGACAAAGTCTCTTAAACTTCATGTCTCCCCTCTTTCTGGTGACGAGCCTCAGGCCTGAAGATGTTTCAGTCACACTGCTACAAGATTTGGCGACCTCTGGTTAAAAAAGCAGTTACTATCTCTAGAAACTCACATTTAGTTGATATTCGAGTACTTTTCCAAAAATTCCTAGAAACCGAAACCAGAATTTGACATGCAAATTTGCAAACCAAACCCGCAGCCCAAGCAATCAAAAGAGACATTTCTTACTGGAACGTGCTGGGTTCTCTTAAATGATATCAATACTACCTGGAATAAAATCAATTCAGTATTTTTTTTTAATTATCAACCTGTTCTCATCTCACTAAGCCTGTGCCTTGTTCCTTTGAAGGAAGCCATGATGGACAGGGAATGTCTAATGCTGCCATATTATTATTGCACAGCCAGTACACAACAGCCAGGGTAACATGAATGGACCTTCATGTACAACACCAAGTCACGATTGCACAGTGACTGCATGTGGTGCTTTTCTGCCCCAAAATAAGCATCGATAAAGCAGATACAGCTTATGTATGGCATTGACTGGGTACATGTAAGTGGGGACATGTTTTTGAAGCATGTGGAATACCTGAGAGAAGGGAGAGAGGAACCACAGCTTTCCAGCACAGGCAGAGGAGCTTGTACAAAGGAAAGTTTTACTGGATAATAACTTCCACTCAAGACTAATGGAAAAATTGAAGCCCCCGGGCGGGACTGGTTTGCTTTGAACTGGGTGCACAGGCTGATGCTATCAGCTATATTAGAATTATGGTTTTAGACAGGTCAATTTTGAAGGAGAATAAAGAGTAACAAAGATAGACTCTATATAAATCAACAAAGTACCTGGAGGAAGACAAAAAGATTAAGCTTTATGATGATGTTAAACATGAAGGGTAAACATGTACTGAGTAATAACCATAGAACCATACGATATGGCCTGAATGATTTCAGAAACACGAATACATAAACGTTTATTTTCTCCATCACTGCACACAATTTACTCCAATTAATGCTAATGGAATTTCGATGCACACCACAAGAGGAGAATATACTTCATGGATTTGCCAAATGAAGATCAAGCATATTTAATATATAAAATCCCATGAAAACCAGACTGAGGACAGAGCACAGATTTGGCCATCCTTATAGCAGTGTGGCCTATTCTGCAAATACTGACAACAAAATCAGTTGAACTGCCCAGGAGGTAAGATGCAGCACAGTTTGAGTAAGGAGAACAGAACCTATCCCTGTAAAAAGAGCAAAATGCTCTGCTTGAAGAAAAATGTTTTATTCTGAAACTAGAAGGAAAAAAACACCAAACACAAACCCCAATGACTTCTCACTTGCATGAAAAGAAAGCTGAGCTGATGCACATAAGTTATTACCTACCTTTGGACAGCATCAACCATTGAAACACTTGCAAATACAGTCCCAGCACTCGTATGTGCTCAGGGTGTGAGTATTTAGACCTATGTTAAGAAATATTCTTCATTCAGAGCAGTGCTCTCAGCTCCCTGACTAGGCAGGATCCAGTCCCCCACCTCACACATCCCAAATCAACAGGAGACTTTTCCCCACTGCTCCTGGCACTGACAGATGCCCGTGCAGCAGCTGGTGCTAACACTGGGCAGGACAGTTTGCTCTTTTAAAGCAGTGGCCAAAAATCATTTCACTTCACTGCAATTCAATTTAAACATGGAAGAAAATTGTTTAAAAATTCACCTGAAACGCATTGTTAAAACAGAATTAGATGTCTTAAATGAAATTAAATTGTGGTTTCATTCAGGTTCAGGCTTCCAGAGGGCAGAGCTAACTTTAGAGACATGCAGCACACATAGCAGCACCTCCACACATTTTGCCTGCAGGACAGCACAATTTGCCTGCAGTCTCAGTGCTCTCTGTGGGTGAATTTGTATTATTTCTCCAAATCCAGGCGTAAAAGCCCTGAACATCTAGGGACCATGTAATTGGTTCTGCTGCAATGTTAAGACCAGATGATACATAGCAACATAATGCATAATTTGTAATTAATCTTCTATAATAGGTCTTTATGTGCATGTGTGCCTGTATAAAATCCACTACAAAGCAGCACTAAAAAAGCCCTAAAAAATGTGCCAGGGTTGGATCCTGCTAGTGGCATGTATCTAGGACTTGAGCTGTAGCCAACGGTGCCATTTAGTCTCAAATGAAACCAAGTACAAATTCAAAATCTTTATGTTTTATAACAGCAATGACATTTTGAATATACATTCCCATGAACTATAATCTGTGAGGAAAAAAAGTGAGGTAAAGAAAAATGTCACCAAAAGAAAGAACCGTGTGTTTTTACCTGATCAGCCGTGGTCTCAGAAGGAATTACTAGCACAATATCTCCTCGTTTTAAATTCAGCTCATCAGTGTTAGCTGCCTCGAAATCGTGTAGGACTTCAACCTGAAGAAAATAACACCAAATATGGAGACATGATCAAAATGGTTACAGGATCTCAAGGACAGATGACACTGCAACACCCCCCAAAGTCCTGCCACCCTTATCCCTTCTGTGTAAGGATCTCGCTTTCACTCCCCACTATCATTACTCGGTCCAAGAGAGGGTGGCAGGATTTTGCAAATAAAATGGGGAAAGTCTCCCAGGAACTGATGGTTCAGACTCTCTCATTCTCTTCTTGTGGCCACTGGATATTGTTCTTGCTGTAACCATCCATGGAAATTTGAGCGGGATGTACAGCACTCATTCCAACAGGTGGTCAAAGAGGCGAGTGATGGGAACACAATGCTTGCCCTGGAAAGGGCTCCCATGTCCTGGCAGATACATGTGCCCAAAATATCTGTCCTTCAAAGGGGTGATGATTAAAAAACACTGGCAGGATCAGCACGTCACTGTGAACAGACCATTTAAACTAAATGGTTCTACCTCCTTAAGAGATATGCTATTCTAATTTCTTCAAAGCACAGCCAGTTCTGTGGTAGCTCTGCAATAAGGAAGGGAAATGGCATCAAGAACCAGATGGCAGGCATATATTCTGCTTCTCCTTATTTACGTCTGACCCAAGAGAGCGTGAGGAAAAACAAAAGATGAACTCTGTCAGCATGTCTGAGTCAGAGCTGCATGATACTGTTCACCTCACCTTACTGTTATTCTCAAAGTTTGCTGAAAATTCTGAGCAATGAGAACAGACCAAGAAGAATGGCATACTTAGAGTGCTATGGGACTAATTAGTCTGAACTATGCAAATTATAATAGGAAGCATGTAAAGTTCATCCATCCTCAAGGAGCTTTTCTGCTGCTCAGGGATTCTGATGTGAGAAGCATTACCAAAGAACTTTGTGAACCAAGACACCCTATGGGTCTTGCCAGCCAAGGAGAGAATTTCTCTTACACCTCATGGAACTTTTCTGTTTGACTATCGTAATAACTGGTAATATTGCTACAGTTACAGAATGACATTTTAGCTTCATTCCTGTGAATTGTAGAAGTCCCATGGGTTTCAATAGAACCAAACTTTAACTATAGATTTTCAGGCCAGAAAAATGCCTTTTTTTTAAACATTCATAGAATCATGGAATGGTTTGGCCTGAGAGGGACCTTACAGATCAATTACAGTGTTTGTACATCAGATACACTGTTAGCATGTATCACACAATATTGCTGGCTAACTGTGGCAGTGCAGTGTTACTCAACAAACTAATTTTCAGTAGGAACCTGGTGAGATGAAAGGGTTCTTGTACTTCAGTGAGCCTTACAGCTACAGAAGGATATGCACAGCCACAATGACGTGCAGAAAACGTGTCTTCTCAGACTTCATCTATGAAGCAACAACAGAGTTAAAGCTGTGTTAGTGTTTATTTGTGCGTGCGTGTGCCGGGCTGTTAAACCACGCGTCCTTTGGCCTCGACAAATCATCACACTGCCTGCACAGACAGACACACCCACAGAAGCTAGGTCTGAAGGGATGTCTAAAAGAAGGAAGAAGCAGACCTTAAAGAGAAAGCCGGGTGGCATCGCAGGAGCTGTGTCTTCTGCTGGGCCAGGCTGAACTGGAGAAGGCACAGCCTGTATGTCTTCAGCGGGTTTCTGCTCACTTCCAGCTTGGGAGGCTTCACTGGGAGAAGTGTCAGTGCCCTGAGTGCCCATCTCTGCTGTGGCATCTTTGGACTCGTTCACGACGACTTCGTGTTCTTCGCCCTCCCCCTCGTTGTTTGACGCTGGCTCTATTACTACTGAAGGGATGCTGCTGACCTTTTCCTGGGAAAAGAAGCAAAAAAAACCCAAAAGCACCGCAAGAACATTTAGTACTTTATTGCAAGCAGGAAAACACAATTGTTTGTTTATCACACAGGGCATATATGGGAATGGGGATTTCTTTCTTCTCCACAGTGGGCTCTTACATAAAGACAAGAATGTAAAGGAGTAATCAATGCCTTCCCTGTTTTCACTATTCCCCTTAGTCCTCATAACTCTACTTCCTTTATTACCACAAATTATTGCAGTAAACCATAAAAATGCTCTGCAGGTAGTCTGGGTTTCATTTTCAGTGTGCATGAAAATTAACAGACCTTTCTCCTCCACCCTGCTCTTAATTTTGAGTGGGTTTTGGTAAAGCCACGAGTTCCAGGAGTCACTGTCCTATATTACTTTGGGAATTCAAGTCAGCAGGATAATAGTGATATAAAGGTGATGAAAGAAGGAAACATGACCTTTTTCTTTGACCAATTGAGAGGATTTTTCCTGATTTACAGCAATGTAACTGGGAGCAGAGAAAGCAAAAAGACTAAGCAGGTAGCATCTGACCAATAACGAAGCCTAGGACGAAAAGCGTTTAATGAAATTTGTTGGAGCATCCAACCTGAAAAGCACATGTTCACCAATCCTCTGCCAGACTATTCTGCTGTGGTGCACAGAAGATAAACAAGATGCAGTGCCAGGAGGTAGCAACTGGCTGCCCAGCTGCAGGGTCTGCTCTAGTAGCTGTTCCCTCCAGCTCCTCAGAGGTCACAGAAAAGGCAGCAGACCAGATGCAGATATACAGCTTGACCACCATATATACACAAAACAAAGCAATGCTATCGATAGGACATGGTGCCAGGAGACAAGAAAAATCCATTACTTCTCTGCCTGTTTCTCCAGAAAGTCCTCTTGGGTTATGTGATAAAGCTCATCTCCAGAGAGGAGCATAGAGGGACAACAGCAGGAGGGGGAGCCCAAACAATACCCTGCCCATGCTGCTCCCATGCCCATCACAGGAGTCATCAGCCCATCAAGTCCCACCTCCTCAAGCCCAGGGGGGCACAGAGGCAGGCACAACTCAAATTAAGGACTCAGAAGAAGGGACATGCTGTGTGGGCCCCTCCCAGTGTTATCCCAGGAGAGCCCCAGCCTTGCTACTGGTTGGACCTGGGGGCACAGAGCTGCAGCAGCCTGGCCTCTCTGGGGCTGCTGGATCTGTCCCGATTCCCCTAACACACTCCCCTGTGCACCGACATGAATTACCTGAGACACATCAGCCTCCTGTTCTTCCTGAGCTTTGTCACCTTCAGCAGCAGCCTCCTGCTCAGTGGTGGCAGCACCATCACCAGCTCCTGCTGCCACAGCTGCACTGTCGTCTGCTGCCACAGCCCCTTCGGTGACAGGTACCACCTACAAACAACAGGAGGGAAGGACCTTTCAGGTTACGAGTTCTGGATATCTGCTGGAGAGACCACGGATCAGCCTCTGTTCTGTGACATCCCTGGGTGGTGCCATCCCATGGCCTTGGTTTCATTGGGGTTTCTCCTGATTTGGGGGGGAGGAGCAGCACTGGGGGCTGCCATCCTGTCCTGATGCACCACACAAGGAGCGTAGGGGCAAGCTTGCACAGGGGAGAAGATTAACAGATGGGAGAGAGAGATTTATGAAACCTCACTAGGCACATTTAGCAAAGTCCTCAGGTGTTACCAATGGAGTAACAGTTTGCCAAGGCTCTAATGTTATTTTTTCTTCTCTTGCCTTCAAGCTCTATTGTGGAAGACATTCACCACAGGTTTCTGCTGAGGAGGAAGAGCTTGCAAGCTGTCTGGGTGTCTACAGGACCCTGCTAGTGGAGTCTGTTCTTGGGAAGAGGCTCCAAGCCTTCTCCAGCTACTATCACCTACCTCTAGACCTGGGCTGGCTTCAAAAATATTGCCTTAATTACACACTCCTTTCTAACAGAGAGACTTGTTAAATCAGGCTATATCAAGAAGCAAATACATTCTACAGTAGGATGAAGATCAGAAATCTTCAGATTCCATCAGATTATCAGGAAAAAAAATAAAATAACAGTAAAGATCTATAGCTAGGTCAATATGAAAAGGAGAAACATATATAAAAGCCCATTCAGTTCGGATGTGACTGAACCACTTGTGATCAGCCCATGTTGAACAGTTAATGTGGGTTTTGTTCCAGTTATTGAAAGGTAGATAGAGAAGTACCTGCCTATAGATCAGTGTTGAATCCTTCATCCAGCACAGACTCTTGCTGTACTTTATGTATCACCCTGATATTTGTATTGGTATATACTGGCATATGCTCACAGTAGCATATTGGATATATATACTTAGAGTGGATTAATTTTAAGGATTGGAGGGTGGAAGGTAAATGACAAAACTCATTCTGTTAATGCAGTTAACATCAACATGGAATTTTTAATGTGTAGCAGATAGCACCCAGATAAAGTAAAAACACCAAAAAAAATTATTTTCTGGGTACCAGTGTCAACGTTAGCAGAAATATCTCTGATCTCCACTTAACAGCCTGAGCTCTCTGTTTCCTCAGTTGGATCTTTCCTCCATGCATGAGCCTAACTCAGCTACTTGAACTCAACCTGAACTACTCTCAGTTGTTCGTGGGCTCTCTTCAGGCATTGTTTTTTAGCAATATCTAATAATTCAGCATTACTCCTATTCTCTGCTATTAATTGATGTGATAAAGAAATTCTTCTGGAGTCCCTGAAGGCAGAAAATAGTACAGGGCTTTGTAGAAATCACTGCAGGAGATTTAGTTTAAATTAAAAATGCTGCTGACGAAGGATGCCCTATCGTAAAAAGAAGTAACATCAAAAAACATGGGCAGATGTTAACATCTTCTCCTGTGACTTGTAAGGAATGCAAGGCTGCCACTCACAATATTACCAATTTTAGCATCCTTGTCCCAAGAAGATATTCAAACAAATGATGGGTATAAAAGCCCTGGAAGAGGCTAGTAGGAAGGAGGGGGAACAGTGTGCATATCAGATTGATTTTATACCATGTGCTTCTAACAGCATGCTGCAGAAATTGATCTTGCTGTCTGTTATGATTAGGATCAACACTCCTGTTCTATTTATTGGATTTGTATAGCCCATTTTATTTCACTAAGGAGGAGAACACTAATTTATATGAATCAGCTCTCAAATGCCCTGCAGTGAAAGGGTGATGCTCTCACAGCCTGTAGCCATGAGTCACTGAATGTATCCCACAGCTTACAGTTGCATAATCATTTGTTCTTGTGTCTTAAGAGTACAAAACCAATGCAAGCTAGATGATGAAAAAAAAAAAGCTTTTACAAAAACACATGTGAGGTAGCACAGACTGAACCTTACTACAGCCTTAAATACATTTGATTAGTACAGAAAAGAAAAAAAGAGAGGGAGGCTCCCTCTGAATTATCCCCACTGAAGTATTACCCAGCTGTGGTGAGCCACATACTTGCAGATAGTTACCTCTATTACGTTACTTCATATTGAAAACCAACCCTACAAACCTCTTTTCCATAGGTCATCAATATTAGACAGTCTGATAGTATTCCAAATTAGGTATCTCAGGCAGTGTTATTGAAATTTGGACAGGTCTCCCATTATACCAGCCACACAGGGGACAAAGAAAGGGTCATCCACTATGAGGGCTGCAGTAGAGGAACCACTTGACTGCTTTAATTGCAGCAGAAGTGAATGCTGCTTCACCCCGGATGCAGCCCGTTCACACGGCTGCACTCTCATTAACATCGCTGTCCCAACGCCATGGATTTGGCAGCAGCAAGAAGGAGCCCAGGGAGAGGAGAAGGAGGGCTCCTGAGCCTGCAGCTGGGGGTCTGCCAGAGCAGCTCCCTGAGCTGTGCCGGTTTGCCAGAGCTGGAAGATCTGGCCCCATGGCTGGATTTAGAAAGGGACTGCATAATTTTTATGACAGTTGTAATTGCTGCTAAGCCAGCTAATATAATGTCAAGAGGAACGAATCAACATGCTTTAGGGAATACAGCAATTGCTTGCAAAGTCCTGGAAGACTTTTGGGATAGTACTGAAGAATTTGTTATGCAAGTTACAGTATCAGAGGGACCACCCTCCACTGGAGGCCAGATATCAGCTTAGCAAATAGCTTGATCTCTTATGGCAGCTCTTCTGCATACAGTAATACTGCTATTTTCAACAGAAAACAGGGCCAAACTCACCAGAGAAGAGACTTTAACTTCATAAGGACAACCAGGATTGGAAAAAAGGGGAAAGGTTTCGAAGACTTAGCCTTGGTGCTCACAGGATAGTGAGGAATCTCTTGCGTGTTTCTTCTTGGAGCAGAGATATTGGGAGTGACAAGCCAAGGCTAGAGAAGCAACACAACACTCTCTTGCACTGTGTCAACAGCAAGCTGGGCTTTATCTACCACTCCTGTCCTGTACTTCCTCAGCAGTGTAATTCCACTGACTTCTACATGGATATGGCAGTGCTGGTACGGCACCAGTGAGTCCCAAACTCCCTTCCCAGTGACACTGGGATACCCTGGAGCCACAGAAATATCCCTCGACTCTAGCAGAGTTAATGCTGGTTTACAGCAGGGTAACAAACCCAAGCTTGGACAGCTGGGACTGACTGTATTCTGAAACTAAAGTGAATGGAAACTAGTTGATGATCTTTTTCTATACACTGTGGCTCCAAAATGAATAACAACAAAAAAGGAGGAGGCCAGCACCTCGAGATACAAATCTTAAGAGTTAAGGACTAGGGGTTACGTTCTCTTCCTTAGTCCCTACTTCTATTCCTGCATTTAGTATGCAGCCACACCTCTTGTGCTGCTCTTTGTGCCCATCTGAACACGATATGGTTTCACTTTAGTATAGAAGGGTTCAGGGTAAGTAGTTCTATCACCTCTGAAGAAATAAAAGTGAAATCCAACCATGCGAGTCCACACATGCCCCGCTTTAAATATGCCATTGAGCTTTTCAGTTCCTTTCTAATTTGATTTTAACTGTATCTAATTTGATGCCATATTTGTGCTTTAGAAAAAAACCCACGCTTGTAACATTATTGTTTTCAAACATCTGTTTTAGTTCAGGGCATGTTGTACTAACAAAAATAAATGATTAATCAAAGCTTTTTTCTTTTTATAAAGATGTTTGTGGAAAAGCTAGGCAGGCTAATGTATGGAAAGCATAAAAGCTACTGGGAATCTAGGCAGCATATTTCCAAATGTCAATAGAAACAGCGTCATACCTCCTTCCATGGAGCTGCATTGTTCACTGCCCTGAGATATTTATCCCTCTACACTGCTACAACAGACAGTTCCTAAGGCAGGTCCTGCACTGAATGAGGGTTAGAATATATATTGCAAATACAGGGGTATCTGGTGTTAGAATATATACCAGAAACAGATATATCTGTGCAGGGATAGAATAGATACTGCAGCTGGGTCACACTTGCATCATATCCTCCTGCATACTGATGAGATGCAAATGACAAATATACATTTTGCCATAATTCTCTTGAAGATATCAAAGCACAACCACACTCTTGAGGCTGCTCATATGTACCTCGCTCTCTTTCTCAGCAGTTCCAGGTGTCTCCTTATCCCCTGCCTCGACACTGTCCTGTATGAAGAGGAAATACAGTCATCAGCTTATGCAGAGGAAGTAGCTGCAGAGATATTGGTATTAAACAACCATAATGGAAGCATGGCATGTATGGGATGCAATGAAATGAATGGCTGGAACTAAATGGGACAGCATATAGGAAGTGGAAAGATTCTTGCTGCCACACAATCTGAAATAACAGTAGTTATGGGCTAAAAAAAGAAATAAACCCTTGCATTTATGTCATGATTATCACACTGTAAGTGCTAAGGACAATTTTATTTACTTTTATTATCAGTATTCTCATCATAGCACCAGCTTTGGAGAGTATTTTAGTAAGCAACAACCCAGCACACTACTGACCTTGCTGTTTCCAGCAAACTCCAATTTCTCACACCCAAGACTCAAAAACCATTCCCATTATAACCTGCTGCTGCCCCTGCAACTCACCAGAGTTTCAAGGTAAGCTCTCTAAAACACTTCCTTCTTCCACTCATGTTGGACTCCAACTCATTTGAAGGGGCTGTTCAAAAGAAGTGGGTCACAAAATTCATTTTCTTTCCAGAATCAGCTTTCTCTAGGCCCATATTTGGTGGTACATCCAGCAGGTGCCTCACATTTAAAAAAATCAGACATGTCAGTGGTTTTCTAAATCTCACACCCATTTAGGTGTTCAAGGGATCAAACTCACTGAAGGGTAACAGGCTCCCCTCGATAGCACTTTTTACAGCACAGATGCCATCTCACACCAAGTCCTTTTTTACAGAAGCCACAAGACTGCCCGAGTTTGAGGGTTTGGAAATCAGAAAAAAAAAAAGTACAATTACTCCCCGAACTCTTTGGGACAGCCGTGCCCCTCCTGGCTTCTAATCCTACTGTAGCATTTCTGAGTTTAACCAGTGACTCAAATCAGGAACACCTCTTCTACTTGAGCTTGGATTCAGTTCTGGCTATTGCTCTGCCCAGCCACCAGGTTTAGCTCAACAAACCCTTTAGCAATCAGAAATTAGGAGACCTCAAGTGCTCAGGCTCCAGTTAACTGCTTTCCCATGCCCACAAATGTCACTCCCAAACTTCTACTAGTTTCAGTTAAAACGGTTGCGTGTCTCTATTCTAATAAAAGGATGCTGAGTTATATTCAAACTTCATATCACTCATGTTTTCTATAATCTAATCTTCTAGTATTGCCTACAGTCACCTCCTAAGCCCCAGATGCATCCAGATGCTCGGGTAAGGCAGCTGCTGACAGCAGTGTTACCATAGAAACCTCTGACAGCTTTATCCTGTTAAAATTGCAGTGTTATATAACCTTTTTTTTTATGATTAATTTTTACTCTTTTTTTTTGTTTTTTTTAAAGCTGCCAAGCCTCTGCCATAGAGTTCTTGATTTGCTAGTAAGTTTGAGGAGACTGTAGAGGGTCTTAAATAAAAAAAAAACAAACCCACAAATATCAACAGCAAAATATAATCGTTTCTTACTCTAGCAATGCACATAGCCACCCACAGAAACCTACTTTTTTTTTTCTTAAACAGATTTACACACATTTTTATTGCCTGTAAAAGCTTTATGTCCAACTGCAAGCTTGTAAATAGATGCCTTCCCTACTTTTACTGTTAAAAAGTGCTGAATTTCTGCCATCAGCTGAATTTACAAGTCAATTTACTTTCAGAAATGAGTAGCATCATTTATAGCCCAGAATGTGCCAGCCTCTGCCCTTCTCTTAATAATACTCTGGCAATATTCTCTGGTAAGAATCCCATGAGCTCAGCTTTGGGCCTTTTTGCAGAAGAATCTAATATATACATACACATATTTTAAAATGAAGCCTTTTTTTCCAGGCTAACTGGAAGCACAGTTTTGATGGGAAAAGGGAAACTAAGGAGAGCTTCCCTTGCTTCCCAAAGCTTGCAACTTCCAAAGGCTAACTTGACAATTGTGCACTAGTGAAATTAATAGCATTTTTCTTTTTTGATTCGCTGGAAGTTGGGATTTCGTGCATGGTGGGGTTTGAGGAGAGAGGCACAGTAGCATGAACCATACCATTTACCATTTTTAGGGCATGCAAGTGTCGTAAAAAGGATGACTGAAATAACATCTGAGTAAAGTAATACTGGTTCCATGAGCAGAGAAAAATCTGCTCCTGCAGACTTCAACAGAATGACACTATTTTACATCAGTTCTCTCCTCTATACAAGAGTCATATATTTTTAATGGCCTCATGCTCCAACTTTGCACCTGCACTTAGCTGCACACTCAGAATCTGGATACAGTTGACCACTCTTCTGTATCTAACCATCCTGTTGCTCTCCCAAATAACATGCTCTGCCATTTGGGCACTGTGAATTGTACCTAGAGTGGAATTCAACCACAATTAGATACCCTCAAAGCTGCAGACTGTTTCCTGGCCTCTACTGTACTTGCTCAGTGTCTGCAAAGAGCTTATCAGGAGGCAGTTTCATATATGCTTATACACAGCTTTGAATAGCACAGAATTTAGCAGAGTGTCCGACTGCTTTAATGGGAGAACATCAGAGTCCAGGCAGGCATCGGACTCAAAGCACTGAAAGGCTCTTTCCAAGCTAATGAGCGTAATGGAAGCCAAAAAAACTGATCTCTGAGCAGTGCTCTCAATTCCAAGTGCTATATCTCACATGTAGGAGATGAAGAAAGGGAAATAACAAGATTACATAAGCTTTCACTTTAGTATAATGTCCTAATGTCATCTTTGCTTGAATGTGAAAAATTCATGTGGTGAGAGAGGTAGTGTTATTTGACAAAGAAATAAATCAGCAGTTAATGCCTTACATCCTTTAGACTGTGTCCTTTGCATTTTACAGCTGCTTGTGGGGATGCTGTGGAAATAGGGAAACAACTTTTTCAGTGTGCAGAAATCCATGCAAGGACTTTTTACCATGGTTAACTTTGCTTCTGTTGGTGCACACGGTCACTCCGTCCCTTTAACTAACAAACGTTTTATCCCCTCCCCAAAAAGGATCGACTGTTGACAGCTACTAATACAAACTTTATTTGTTTTATGTCATTTAAGACCTGAAGGATCAAGTCAAAAATATGTAGTGAGATCCCAGGCAGCAGTTAGGATGAGCTCTTGTAATGAGGTCTTGGCAATCTTGTTCAGTCAGACTACGAAACAACAATAACTGAATCCAAAACTCCCTGAGCTGCAGATGGTACCCTATCCCCTGGGCCATTATCTCCTTAATTTAAAGGAAAACCCTACCAGAAAATTTACAGTGAAGCTCCTACAATGAAGAATGCATGCCATAAATTTTCTGGATTAATGGGATGCAACAGGAAACTTACCACACAGAAAAATTAAACTGATTAGTGGCTGTCATTCCAAACTGGAAGTTATTAAACTCGATGTAAGATTCCCAATAAGAAAGTATCTATCAATATTTTACAACTCCACTTTTAGAGGAAACTGTCACTCATAAAGCAAATGAATGCAGAACTGCTGCTGAGAAATGACAAGTTTTCATCTTTTGCAGCTCAGAGTAGTTCCTTAGCTTTGATCATATTTGTCATTAATCCTAATCTTCAAAATTCTTCTTTGCAAGTCCTGGAAAGCCCTTCCTGAAATAACAACCCCTCCGAGACAAATGCAGAATGACTCCAATCCAGACATTTTTAAAATCAACACTTTTAGCTTATTCTCCCACATAGGCAAAGACAACTTCATGTTCAAAAAGCAACAAAAACCCCAGCACAAACCCAATCAAAACTGTTTAACTTCTATTTAATGCCTATGGTCTTCCTCCCGGATTGCTCTTAAATTGCCTGGCTCTTGCACTGTGTTTCTCTCTCCCACCAGCTCTGCAGTCCTGTGCCTCGGCTAGAGCAGCTGCTGACAGACCCTGGACCCAGAACTCCTCGTGGACAGCCAGGCAGCAAAATGGATCATCTGAAAAGGTCACGCCAGCCAACGAGTGGATGTGTGGTGCTGCAGCCACAGCCTGTAATTAGAATCCGAGCCTTGCTTTGTCTTAGTGCCAGGCAGAAAAGAGCTGGCTTCCTTTTAGAAAATGGTGAATTCTCTTACAATTGGTTTTCTTTGTTAAATCCTTACAGATAATCAAAATAAACCCACTGAGAAACAACCTTTTCAGCCTCATTAATATCTGTTCTTCATTATTCCCTGCCATTCATTCATGGGAAGAGGAGTGCTCCAGACCAATGACTGATTCCCCTTCCCTCCTCTCTCCCCCTTCCCTCCTCCTTCTTTATTCCAAGCTATCAAATTTACTCTGACTAGACACGAGGCATTCTGGACAAGAGTTTGACAAAACAATGTGCCTCAGACAGGCAATTTCATTCTTTATCTTACTATAGAGTTGACAGGTTATTACTGTGATTTATATAAACTGAAAAGAAAACATGGAGGAGGGGGAGAGCCTGCTCTCTACAGACCATGGGGCTTTCTTCGTTTGGTTCTGTCAGTGGATGGGGATGATCCTGAAGTCACTTGCTCCAGTGTGTACCATGGAACCAAACAAAAGTGAATTTAAAAAAAATGAAATAAATACTCAAAATTCATGCAAGTGTATTCAGAATTAAACCCTAAACATAGTTCTGGGGAACACACCGGGACTTCTTCCCTCCATGGCTGCAATACTGCCAGGCATCCTCAGAGAACAGGAAGGGTTGGACAGAGACAGGCATGAGCCTCCCTTTCCCCCCAAGTCCTCCGAAACAGCCCACGCAGCACTGCCCCCCTTTCCTTCTACAATAAATTATTTTTCCTGTCTTAGGAAGATGGGAGCAAGGAAAGAATGAATTAGGCAGGTGCTACAGCTGAAGTTCAACCTGCCTTTTTCTATCATTTGTGCCATATTCTACTTTTAAATCCCATGGTACAGACAGCTGGAACCACCCAGGCAAACTCATCAATTCATCTTTAAGAAGGTCTTTAATAAACTATGTTTGTACTCCAGAGCCTCGCACATCAACACTAGCACTTCCCTCTTCCTGCTGAAGACAGTTTGCTCAGTATCACCCGTGGCTTTCACATGGGTCTATCACTACCAGCTTGTCCTTGGCAGGTAGAACTAGTGGGCCTAATGCCATCCCTCTAAGTTAATGACACTACCCAAGCTGAAGACATCAATAAAGACATCACCATCAGGCTTGTAGTGTCTCAGCCACTGCCATTAATAAAAATGTTAAACCAGACCAACTCCAGAGAGAGATCCATGAGACACAACAGTAGCTGCATATCTGATAAGTCTTCTGTCCATGCTCTGTGCTGCCACATCTATAGGTACCAGCCACTTCCACTTTCTTCAGCCAATTTGCATCTACATCAGCTTAATATTGCTTCCCATGTGGCAGTGTATCAAATGCTTACTGAAAACCACCTAATTTCATGATGAATTGGGTATCGTCCCTACGTAGCAGGTGAAGATACAAAGGGACCCCAGGCAAAGGGTGGTTCAGCAAGATGAACCTTGTTCTTCTGGGAACACTTAGGGCACCAAACTGCGATCAATGGTCAAAAACCACAGCTATACAGCTTCCACTGGCTTTTGTGGCAGAGGAACCAACCCCCTTTTCTGTCCAGCTTTTCAGTAGTAATCTGCATAATCTAACAGTGACAAACACTCATTAGAGACTTAGAACATGGTATTCTCTTGAGGAAAGCATGAAAACTGTCAGCCCTCAAAAATAGATGCATTTTTCCTCCAGGGTTTCTTAGCTTGTGGGTATCACCCACCACCAAGACCTCCTGACAGTAGTATGCAGAAGACAAACCTCAGTTGGATAGAAAGGATTTTCACCGAGATACCTGTTATAAAAAGGGATGCTAGTCAGCAGAAAAAACCCACACCTACCATCTCAAACCACCTTTTAATTTGTAGTGATATTGGGTGCCCTGCTTTGTTCTCGCAGAGCTGTCATTTCGTCTTGCATTGTTTGCCGAATGCTGACATGTCAAGATCTCCAAAATGGGGCTTGGAGTTCCCTCTTCAGCTCATGGCTGGCTTCTAAAACCATGAGCCTTGTAGACATTTATATTACAATCACTTTTTTCTGGTATTTTCATCCCCTAGCAAGGACCATACAAGATGTACATTGACTTAGTGCTTAGAGCTCAGCATGAAATTAAATGAGAAAACTGCTAATAAGGTCATTTAAAAACGGCATCCATTCTTTCCCCTTCTGAAGTTCATCTGGAATCAAACAATCTGTGCAACCACAATCACTCAGCTGAGCTTCAGTCTAAAATGCCAAACGTAAGAGGAATGACATTTTAGGGCTGAAAGGAGGACGCGTGCTGGAGAGGCAAGCTGTGACACAGCCAGGCACTGGGGAAATCAGCCATGGATGGATGGATGGGAACGATGGCTGAAATGCAATAGGCACAGTCACCATGAGGAAAGGTGGCTCAGATGAGGCCCAGGAGGTGGCATGAGGGACAGGTCACTCACCGCAGCCTGCTCTGCTGGCTCAGCAGGCTTGGCAGGCTCAGCAGGCTCAGCAGGGATGGCCTCCTTGTCCTCAACAGCAGCAGGGGTTTCCTCGACCTTGGGTTCCCCAGGTGGAGCTTCTTCAGCCTCAGTCTTCTGTTTTATTGATTTTTAAGTAGAGAGTGAAAAAATTTTTGAGGAGCACATGATAGTGGGGAGAAAGGAGGGGAATGGGAACTAGACCTGGCACAGTGCTACTTCAGACTCAATCTTGCTGGGCTTTGCCAGGGAGAGGATGGCAGTGCTTGATCCTACAGCATCTAAAGGGTATTTTCATCCTCAACATTCAATATGTAAACTGAGCCAGTCCTACATCCCTCCCTTGCAAGGAAAGAAAGCATCAGCTTCCTGAGCTACAGAAAGGGGCAATGGAAGTGGGGGGAAGGCACTCAGTTTGCTCAGAAATGCTCCAGAAATTGATGAAAAAGCTAGGAGTTCAAACTGGCACTTGTGTGTACCAACCTTGGGCTTCAAATACGAGTTTTTAAAATTATCCCCTATTCCCTAGTTCTGTCTCTTCTCAGACCATATAGTCCCTTCTCCAGAGAAGGTAAGAAGCAATTAGCAGAGACTCAACAGTTTTTGTATGCACAGGGGCAACCACTGGCTGCTTGAATTCTGGCAGTGTGAAAATCATCCCTGTTTTTTTTATTAAAATGCATTCCCTCTTGAGCTCTCAATCACCTACAAGGCATCCATTTATCAACCCACTGCTGGGATTTCCATCCTTTTAAATTCTGGCCTGAGCTTATTTTTTAGCAAGAGGATCAACCAAATACCACCAGCCCTGCAACATGTTCAGTCCTGTAGCAAAATAGCTCACAGCAAAAGTGTGATCTCCAATGGAGATGTCACTTTGCAACTAGATGTGGAGAGCTGCAAGCTGTGCTCAGCATATTCCATTTATAAAGATGGCTGACTCAACCAAACCAATATTTAAAATAAACCCAGTAGATTAATTTGCCATGAAAAAATTGCTCAGCATAATATGAAGCACAAAAGCTATTTAGCTGCTTTGCTGTTGATAACAGGCAGCTGGCTAGAAGGTCTCCAGTGATGAAGAGACAGCTTCCATGAAATTCTTAAAGATACTAAAAACCTTCTCCTCCGTGATATTTGTCAGGAAAAAACCCATAGCCTCTCACTTCTATTCTCATATATTCCTTAAGCAGACTGATTTTTAATGAGGTACAGAGAAGTCTGCCTAAGCAAGACCTTCAGGATTTGACACAGAATAAAGAGCCATTCATTATATTATACCATGCTGTGCAGAAATCTCTGTGTAGTGCCAGCTCTAGGGAATTTCAGAAAGAAGAAATAGGACTGAAATGAGAAACACAAAGTAGATTTATCCCAGATAAGATGACTAATTAGTTTCCTGAGGTTTAATGTCGGAAGAAAAATCAGGCTTAAAAATCACGGGTAACACATTATAATGCAGACTGCATTGATGTGCTTCAAGTCACTTATTGACTAGCAGTTTTCAGACTAGTTACCACATTTCAGCTACAAGTAAGAATACTTTCAACGTATTCAGTACCATGAACACAAGCACCACCAGAGGCATTATCCAAAAGCCACATTAAATAATACTGAGTATCACCGTGTGCTATGAAGTAGCTATAGCACTCACCTAGCAATGCTGCTATTCCACATCCTTAATCCAGCTAACCAAAGACTGTAAGAGAAACTAAGAAACTGCCCAAGTATGATCACTTCCAAAAAGATTCTCCACCCCTTAAGAAGTAGACTGTGCCTACTATTAATACGTGGAGAGTGGAAAAAAACCTACAGCAATATTGGAGATATTTAACAGCCATCGTGTACTATCACTGGCTTGCTGTACACTGGACCATTGTACTCCTCCTTGTCATTTCTTAAGTGCAATAAATGAACAAACTGTTAGACTACATCTCTGAAAAGTAAACATACCTTAGAATATCCTAGTTTCCTTTCTCTCTGTGCTATCTTTGTGAAAGACTCTTACAGTGAGTAAAGGTTTACAACTACAAGGATATCACCCACCAACTCTTCCAGTTTAAGGTTTTGTAATTTAGAGAAAACTCAAAACCAGAGAAAATATCTTTGCACAAAGGAAAAAATATGCCATTTTTTTACGAGGCATTTGAAAAGGAAGCAGAAGCCACCACTTACCAAAGGCTCTGTCACATTCTCATTTGCTTGCACTGTAAATGCAGAGGTATCCTAGATACAGAAATGAAAAACAATGATGCACGGGATGTTTGCAGGTGTCTATCGAAGATATGAATTTACCTGAATAAACCAGTTAAAAAATCAGAAGTAAACTCACATAGAATGAGATGACAAATAGACAATCTAAATAGGTATTAATAATAAGTATTAGTTAAGCACTATTAATTAAGAAATTCCTCTTTCACACATTCCATGCTTCTAAATGATGCAATGTCATTAAAGGCAGTGAAAAACCATTAAATACATGCAATTTCAAGGACTTTGCTTCAGGCACAATGCAGTTCTACGTTGTGAAACTTAATCTTTTTTGCTGACTACATGTGCCCATGCCTGGGGAGTACACTAGCTCTAAGCTACTTTCACATCCTCTTGATTCTGGGCTTTTATTTGACTAGTAACTATAGTAATTACAGATACCAAATTTTATCTGCATTAAGAAGGTACAAAAATGGAGGTGTTTTCCAACATCTCACTCATTCAGAACCAATTCATTTGCGAAATAATGATAGGCCAAATCCTTTTCCTACTGCAGTGGGGGCACCAAATTTTTAATTCCCTGGGGCAAATATTTTGCCTTAATTATTAGAGGCAGTAGCCTTGTGCTTTCCCCCTTCCTTCTGGATCCTTTACTAATTTAAATGTCCTGGAGCAGAACAGTTAAGCAACCCAGGACAAAGACTCATTTCCATCCTTTTATAAGCTCAGCCTTTTCGGGTACTTCTAAAAAACGATGTACAGGGTGTGCTGTGGATCAGCCACAGTAAAAGGATGCTGGTAATTACTGAGGCTCCAGGTTTTCCACTTGAAATTTGGGATCTTGGCATAGCCTTGGAATTTGAAATCATAAACATGGCATCTTCATGCACTGTACCACTGCAATGCCTAACACAGAGTCTCACCACCAGCAAGCAGCAAACAAATAATTTGTTTAACTTTCAGATTAAAATATATCTTAAATTAAAATAAAGGCATAGAAAAAAATGAAACTCTTTTCATATATACACCCACAGAGTCACTGAAAGTATGTGAAAAATGAGGAAAGCACACTTTATGGGATTTTGAGACTGTGAGAAAAATCCACAAAGGAGCACAAGAGGAAAGTTAAACCAGTCCTTTCAGTAGGAAAAAATCAGTCCCACTAAGATAGTCAGGTTTTTGCTATTAAATTCAGTCAGGCCAAGAGTCCTGAGAGTATTTCCATTATTGTAGCAACATCTAGGAGTAATTTCTGAGAACACACAAGGTCTGGATTTGATTCTGTATAACCCTGTTGTGCAGCTCGTCTGTACAACAGATTTTCTGAGATTGTCCAACCACTCCTAATCCCTTCCTAACAGCACAGAAAAAATATAATCTCAAAACATGTTTATTTCTTACCTGTGCAAATCCATTAAATGCTGTGCTGGCCGCCTAAGTAGAATTGAAGATCAGAACAAATTATTGTTTGTTTACTCAATCAGAACAGTCTCATTTTTATGTGCAAAATTAAAAGTAGGCCAAACATTTAAAAAAATAAAATAAAATAAAATGAAGGGTAAGGCAGCAAGAAATTTGATGACAGTGCTATTTGATAACAGGTGTCACAGGCTTAGAGAAAACACTAAAAACAAAACCAAAAAGCAGAGTAACTTAAGTATTTTTATAAAAGAATAATAATTAAAAAAAAAAAAAAAAAAGAGTAGGTACATGTAAAGTTATACATAAAAAACACAAAACCTGTGAGACACAAGGTGCCTTCACAGCTCCAAGCTTCATTCACCATTTTGAAAGGCATTTTTGTCAGCCTGCTTCATTGCAGGGCTGAAGGGCACCACACTATGAGCAGTTGCACGGCAATTTTTCACACAAAAAAAAAGAACAGCACGGGCTCAGGAGTGGGAAACACACAAATGGATTGGTTTTAAACGACAAGGTTATGCATGGCCTAAGGAACTCTTTGTCTAGACTAGGCTACACACTGGGGTAGGTACCTCTTCTTTATCAGCCTCAATTTCCTGGTACAACAATCCATATCTCCGGTTAGCAATTTCATCTTCAGATAAATCTGAGTTGTTGGTCTCATTGTCTTTAGGACTAGTTGAACTCTCGGTGCTAGCATTTCTGGAATTTCCCATTTGAAACAGAGCCAAGGGTCTAGCTATCTCCTTGCTCGGTCCAGGATTGCTAGAGCCCGCCTGCTCCCCCGACAAGCCTTGTTTTACTGGTGCCTCCTGACTTTTATTGCTTGTGCTCCCACTTACTTCTCCCCAGATGTTATCAGTCCCTCCTAGGCCTTGTGTAGACCATTTATCACTAATGCCTAACCAAACATTTTCCGTGTTACCTTCCTCTGAGTCTTGCTGCTTGGGGAAAAAGGGCCAATCATCCAGTCCATTGGCTTGGCTATCTGACTGATTAGCAAACCCCCAGGAATCATTAGTAACTGTTGGATCCCAGTTTGCCAGCCAGGGGTCTGTTTCCAAGGCTTCAGGAACACCACTGCTGCTAGGATGCTCTTCAGCAACTGCTGCTGCTGCCCTACCTGGCACTTGGTCTTCCGCATTATCTAGGCAAGGATTACTGCAGCTTGTGCTAGCAGCATCAGCTGTCTCGGGCAGCAATGCCAACTCTTTTTCAGCATCAGTTTGACCTTCCTCAGCAGCACTACCATTTGGGAGGAGGCTGATGCTATTGTCTTCAGTTCCTTTACCAGACTCTTCTGCACTGAGTAATTCAACATCATACAGAACATCTCCAGTATTTGTAGGCTCCTTTTCTGTGTGGTCAGTTACCTCTATGCCAACATGTGCTGTCACGTTTATACACTCCGTGGATGTACTCTCTCCAGTACCACTGTCAGTTTGGTCTAAGCCATCCTCAAGTGTCTTTTCATGGTCCTGATCACAGATACCAAAGACTCCATCAGGTTCCACGCCAGTGTTTTCTATAGGTTTACAGTTGTCCACTACTATTTTGTCCCCACCTTCTAGCCCTGTGCTCAACAACAATATTTCTCCCTCTGCCTCCTCATTGGCATTGACCCCTTTGACCTCTTCTTCCCTAGGGTTTTCTAGTTTAGAATCACTAGCTCTCCCATCATCCCCATCATTATCTTCCAACTCACATAAATTTTCTACCTGTGTGCTGACTAAAATGTCAAGATCTGATTTTTCTAAATCCTTATGAAGTTCTGTCTCACTGTTTCCTTTGGTTTCGCAACCTTGCTCTTCCAGTTCCTCTGTACCTTCTACCTCCTTGTAGTTAACAGCTCTGGTCTCTACCTTTTCATTTGGCTTGTCACCTGCCCACTCTTCTTCCTCCTGCTCTTCCTCTGCCTTTTGCACATCACATGGGAAGGATTCATCCAACAAGCTATCAGTTCCCAGGTCAGGTGTCTCAAAACTGGTTATGTTCTCTAAAGGCTGATTGGTCACCACATCTTCCCATGGGACATTTTTGGCATCCAACTGGTCCTCCAGTGAAGTCCTCTGGTTTTCGTTTACAGAAGCTGACCCTGGTGCAGCATCCTCCTGCTCACCTACAGCAGGCCAAACACTAGCAGGCAGAGTACCCGTGGATTCACTTGTGGTTTGCTCTGCCCCAGGGAAAAGCAAAGGACCGCCTGTGGTATTTTCCTGGCTGACACTGGGTGTGCTAACATCTAGGCCCCAGTTGAGTGAACCTAGATCAGTTTGAGATCTGTTAGTATCTTCTGATGACCCACTGTTTGGGGTTTCCTCCATGACCAGGTTACACAGGGAAAGACTTTTTGAAGAATCAGGCTTTAAGCAGACAGAAAAGCAAAGAAAAAACACAAGATGAAAAAGATAAAGGCGGACTTGATGAGAAAACACAAAATTTATATTTTACTAGAGCAATTTTAATTTAAAGAATGAAAGCGACTAAATTAAGCAGTTTAAGGAAAAGCTATGTGGTTTGCAACATCTGGAGACAGTAGATTGCAATGTAAAAGAGCAGCACTGATAGACAAAACCAGAAAACTATGCATTACACCACAGTGATTAAAGCATGTCTCTAGGGTGGCTGTGATTCTGGGGGGAGGTTTGCTTACCGGCTGCACCAATTCGTTGCTTGTCTGTATAGAAGAAAATCATATGTAGAAAACACAGAAAATAAGAACATGACATACTTTGTTACAGCAGCAGTTCATTAATTAGCAGTTCTCAAACAGCAGCAGTTACCAAATTGTCCTGGGGAAAGAACAGTGGGTCCTCTCCTGCCAACCTACAGACAACTAATCCCTGGTGCCTGAATGTAAACCACACTTCTAGCCTCTGGATTACCTTATAAAAGAAGTTCTACATGTACTTTGGTTATTTATCACACCTTGCTTGCCTCTGACAGCCACTGACATTATATTGCAGGTACCCTATTGCATCCCAGTTGAAAAGGAGGGTTGCTCTGTGAGACAGTGAACAAGGAAGGAAGCAACCCAAGTGGCACTGGGGCTTACTTGTATTGACACTAAGACATTGCTGCAGAGGGCCCTGAGCATGCAGCTCTAATTCACCATCACCCTGCACCATGGAGAGGCATCTACACCCACACAGAATAAAGCATCAAGTAAGGCATCAAGGCATCTACACTGCCACACTGAACAAAGAAAATGCTGCAAGGAACATCAACAACTACTCTGCACTCAATTTATTATTAGGAGAAACTCAGTAAAAGATTGAGCATCCTTCATTTCAAACATCTAGCTGTGAAGCTCACTACTTACACTTTTTTATATAAACTAGAGTGAAGAGGAAAGTAATTATAATACAGAATACATATATAACATTAACAAGCTATAAATAAAGCTGTGTGAAAGGAAGACATTTATAAAGCTATCTAATAAAAGTTTAGAGCAATGAATTCCAACATTTCTGAGTTATTTTAGTGGGTCTAAATATTGGCAGCCTTGAAATTTTGTCTAGCCTACAGACATGCCTATTTTTTCAGGCTTTATTTAACCTTTCCCAGCAGAAAGGGATGAACATTTCATATACATCACATATGCCACACATTCACCAAAAAGTGTTGCAAATCTGCATGCACAAGAAGCATCCACAGATTTCTCCACTGGTTGAAGCTGGAAAAGGTCAAAAAATGAGCATACCAGGCTTCACATCAAGTCAACCTAGCTTGCCAAAATGAGCTGTTTTCTACCTGCAGATTATTGTATCTGATTTGGCACCAGGAGGAAGAAAGGATTCATGCAGTTTCCTAAATCAGTAGCTTCTTTTGTCAATAACTCCAGTTCACTGTATGCCTACAAAGACAAGTTAAATTCTCTCTTCACTCCTGAATTTTGAGAAAATGGTTGTCCATTGAGTTAAAGTCCCGAGGAGCTATACCTTCAAATAATTAAAACAGGTGACTAGCATCCATTCCTGCCCTATAATAGGTGTAATAAAAACAACACACACTTAGCTATAACGATTATGAATCTTAGCCTGGATTTCTGACATCATTTTGGTTTTGTAGGCCAAGCAACAGAGACTATTTTTTCATTGTTGTGTGTTTTCAAAGGTCCCTAGTGGCTTCATATACTTGAAAGTGTTTCTGACGGTCTGTAAATTCTTTATCTTGGCTTTTGGTAAAAACATTATAAATCTGAGTTTATGGTGTAACAAAATCAGAGAGACAGAAATACCCCAATTCACACTGACAAATGTCAGGCTTACCGTCCATAGATCCCATGGCAATGTCTGAAAAAAGGAGTGGAAAGAGAGGTTTTAGAAAAATACTGTTCATATACTGTATGAGCAAATGCTACATAACGGTGTGCACTAACTAACAGGAGATAACTTATATGCATATTTATAATACATGTATATTTTATATTTTAGAGCATGTGAATGATTACATATCTACATAATAGGCTTTTTTGTTAAATAGCATGGGCAATATGTGACAGATTGTGGTATTTCCCATTTCAAAGCAGTTGTTTTGATTTGCAGCCAACTCAGACCGCTGTATACTTGAGCAACAGCCAGATTCTGAGCTGGTGGCTAAACAACTCACAACAGGTACAGGAGTCTCTGCAAGGTGTAAGCTTTAAAAAGCTTACATAGGTCAGATTTTTTAGCCAGTTTAAAAAATGATCCAGTTATCTCCTGTGAAAAAGAGGTTTTCTCATAACTCTGACACCAGGAAGGAAAATGACATGCTTTTTTTGGGAAAGACAACAAGTTGACCAATGTTTTCATTTTCTTGTCCAGTCTGTTAAGTAACAAAAGTTAGTGACCTCTCAGCAGAAGTGCTGAATGGACAGATGAAAGAAAAGCACCAGACTTCATGCCAAACATTAATAGTCCATCACATGAGAAAGAAGTCTGCTGGTTGATCCCAAAAGCTGTCTGAGATGCTTCAAAAACGTATCTACTATATTCACACCTAGGTTAAAGTCCATGAAAAAGAAAACCTAAAGATGTCCATAAAGTACAAAGTAAAACTGTTCCTGAAATATGTGCAAATGTTACATGTGACACCTAACATTCGCCTGAGAGAAAGGACTGCTGTATTTAGCTTCTTGTCTTGCCTGCTTCTTATTCTATAAGGACAGAATGACTCTCTGAACAACTTCTGCTTCCACAAACAGACACAGTAATAACTCACTACTCGGATTTACAGCAACTCAATATCAATAGCCATTTCTCAATCATTTTACTTTTCCTTAAGTCCAGGTACGTGCTTCTTTTCTGGATACAATTCACAAGTGTGTCTGCTTACTCCCACGTAACACTATTAGCTGAACATTCAAGCTCTAAGGAAAAATGACTGGTCTGCTATAGCACTAACTGGTACAAACCCCAGGCATAACACGGACGTCTGTGGAAGGACAGATTGCTCATTTTTCATTTTTTCATTTTCCTTTCATTGCTGATGAGGGAAGGAACATACTGAGGGGAAGGTGAGACAGGCTACAGCTAGCAAACGGAGGTGATGGCCAGGCACTTTAGAAAGGCCACTCCTGAAGCAGTCTTAGAAACAGAAAGGAAAGTGAGGAAGGGCAGACCAGGGCTCACTTACTGTGATCTGATCACCCTGGCAGAGCAGTGGAGGGAGGTAATTAATTAAATGATCAATAGAGAAGTCATGCCAGGCTTCCCAAGGGACCACAGCACAGATGATTACTCCTGTCTTCACGTCATTACTTCAGCACAATTTGCTGAAGGGAAAATACCCACAGCTGAGGCAAAAACTATATGCATACAGAAAGACCACTATAGCTCTCTTCTTAATCCCCCCACAGAGTAGCACAAGGCTCTCCAAAGACTGCAACCAGTGATTTTATTCTGTCTGTGCTGCCATAGCAATGTCCCTGCCACATGCAGTGCGACTGAGACCCAGGCTGCAGGGTGATCTTCCCTTCTTCTAAAAGCACGGTGCTCTGACTCACCCACATGAGCTTGTGGATGTGGACCATCCTTTCTCAAATATATGTACATATAGGGAGGAAAGGTGAGAGGAGAGGAGAGACTGAAGGTGCTCAGTCAATGCTTCCTATGTACCTAGACAAAAGTCAAAGCCAAGGTACCAGCAACAATTCGCATTGGCAGACATCTCATTTTACCACCTGACAATTTCCTCTCCTTCCAGGTACAGGGTTCAGTGAAGGGGAAAGATAGATGGCTGACAAGAGCTGCTCAGGAAGATCAAGTTTTTCAGACACTGAAGATACACTTCTCATTAGTACACAAGGCAAATATTTGCTGCCAAACACAGCACTTTGCATTCATGTGCTTTGTCTACCTCAAAGCCAAGAAGTACCTGAGACATGGGTGAGTGAGTAACTCCTGTCGATACAGCTTCTGGCTTGAAAGGGTCAAAGTCCAAATCTAGCAAAGATTCCTCTTTCTTAGCTTCAGGAACTTCATTCTGTAAAAAGAGAAATACAACTCTTGAAAAACTAATCTTTTAAAGGCTGCCCTGGGCAGCAAAATATTAAGAGGCCCAAGGAAAACAAAAATTGTATCAGAGACTTTCTATCTGCAGTGCAAGCCAGGAGGGGAGGAAGCTCTGAAGACTTTCCTGAGTTTTAGTGTAACATTTAATTTTATTTTTATGAACTGCACTCTTTCTCTGTAGTGCAGTTTTGCCTTTTCAGGTTAAACAAATTGCAGCCCTTTTGAAAAAGTGCTGAGTGTTCCCTGTTTGACTGTGAAAGCCCATTTAAAACTCTTGAGTCAGACACTAAAGTTAAAAACTATATAAATGGCACCCAGTGTCCATACATTCTAGTAAGTGAATCTCTCCCGAGACACAAAGCTTAGTAAAAAGCCAATATAGAAGGGCATAAATGTGTTTGAATTAAATTTCAATTCTGAACATGAATAACAATTTTCATTTAATGCTGCCCTTAGCTCTAAACTTTAGGAAACATCTTACATACCACTAACTAAATCTTTCTATACCTATCTGCTCTTCCAAAACTGGATTACATGTTAGAGCCTTTCTTTGTTTGCAATTAATGAATTAACCAAGGCCTCTGAGGTCACTGATATTTAATGGCCATGTAGTGGCTGGCCCAGCTTCAAACCATGACACATTTATATACACATAGGTTCAATGGGCTACAGGTCTTTCCCTCCAAAGAGTAAAATGAATAAATAATTAGTGTGCTTCAACATAAGATTTTAATTAGCATGAAGCTGTAGCTGATATTTAATTATCACAAATGATAAATATTCTAAGAAAGCATCTTGAGTTTGGTAACAAGGCTAGTACTGCCTAATGCTAGTTGTTCAGTGTTTATGAAACAGTGAGAGAAGCTTGTCCTTCGATATACAGAATGTGTAGCTAGTAGAGTATTAATTAGAATGCATTTTGAAAAGTGTTCAGATTGGAAATGATACCACGGGAAATTATTTGTACATGTTCATTCACATATAATCCTGTGTAAGAATGGTAACACAGGGTCAGACCACAGAGCCTTTCCCTGACTGTGACCAGAGTACACACCAGGGCAGTCTTCAGAACAGCAAAAATAGGAAATAATAATGATAATAATAAAATAAACAAGGTCTTTCTGTTATTAAAACATTTAAAGGTGTAAACTTCCCAAATTAGTGTTACTATTGATAAACAAATGTTCAAATGCAGGTAATAAATGGCTTCCATATGCCACAAGACATCTGATCTCTCTGTGTCACCTGGAAACATGGGGAAAAGAGCTCCTCAGCTCCCATGCTAGGAATGACAGAGTGACCTGGAACTCTTCAGTCTGGAAGAGGGGTGCTAGGGGGGATGTGACTGGGGTCTACACTGGCGTGAGAGGCACGGAGGTTTGCCAGCTCCAAGAACTCCAAAGCAGGAAGGCAGGTGGCAGCAAAGTTGACAGGGGCAGATATGGGATAAAGAAAAGGTGGTGGTGCTCCATGTGGCACAGAGTTCAGATGGGGACTTCTTCACCATCAGGTGGTGTGAATGCAAAATATTTACATGTGCTGAAGGACTGAACAAATTTGTGGCAAACTAGTCTGTTGAAGATTGCTAAATACATAGGAACCATGTTGAGGAAGCCCCTGAGCTGCAAACGGCTGGAGGCTGGGAGACTATAGGAGAAGGAGGTGTAAGGAAATCAGCTTTGCTTGTCTTGTGTTACATTCTTCCCTTGGCCTCTGCTTTTGGCCGCTGGTGATGACAGATAACTGGTCTGACACACTGAAACCAGTGTTAAGGTCTCACAGTTTAAGAGGTCAAGACCAAAGCAGCCCTCCCCACCAGTAACCAGCATTACATTAACTGTGTCATGCCTTTTGTCCAATGTATTTAGATTTCATCACATATGCCCTTGGGGCACCAGCACTCCCCTGGTCATACAGCTCAATGAAACAACACAGCATTAGCTGGCATATCATCAGAAATGGATGGAGATGGAAGAGTTATTTCTCTTTTAGCGAGGTTTGAGAGTGAAGTTGTTATTTATGAGGACTGAATCAAATGAATAGGAGCCTCATTTAGGCTATGTGTGATGGCAGCTAAGGCATCTGTAGTAGCAGGGTACTGATCACTGACTGCAAAAATTACCATTACACATTACCCTCAGACCAAAATGAGAACACTTGTTGTTACTTTAGGAACAAAGCCCCGAATAAACATGTAGTGTAACTGAGACATCATGTTAGATGGAGATTTAGGAGAAATGGGAAACTCAGGAAATCCATAGGTAAGGGACAAAGTTGTGACAGGAAGGCCTGCTAGTCATCATGTATTAAATCCACCACAGCATGATGACGCGTGAATAAATGCCACATCTGAAAGAGGTGGCTGTGGCAGAAGCAAGGCTGTACCTCCCAGAGGGATGCACAAGGGATGGAAAAGGCACAAAAAACCTGCAAGGAGCAGCAGAACTGCCAGCCCTTCTCTGCACACAGTCTGCACAAGCCTTAAAATAGCCCCAGCAGGTATGAGTTGTTCGCTTCAGAGTTGTCAGACACACTCAGACATGTTAAGTACCTGGAGGGAGCTTATTATAAAGGCCTACAATGTCCAAGCTAGTAACTGGACATTAGGGAGCAACATGATGTGAACAAAACAAGAAATAAAGCAAGGAACACTCATTTCTAAATGATCCTTTCATCCAGTCGCCCAGATATCGCATCTTCTCACCTCTTTCTTTTACTTAGCAGTAATTAAATCCATTCTTGACAGTGAATAAACTGGAAGTGTGAGCTGCTTTGTTGAATCAGGGCCAAAATATTCAACAGCATCAAGCAGAACTGTCTTTCAGCATCTTGCACAGCACCGAATGCATTAGTACTGCTTGGTAAAGAAAGATGAACAATAACAATTACAGGTTATTTGTTTGGGCTGTTCATAATCCTCTCTGTAACGTGGGATTAAAGCAGCAGAGCTCTATTCATCAGCCTGTTGGTTTTGTGCCTCTTTGTGAGGACAGTGCCAGGGACACCAGCAGTGGTCCTTTGGGAAGTCCTGCACCATTAGAGGGCTCTGCAGGCTCAATGGCTTCCTTCATACTGCCCAGCAAGGGCTCTGGGGGTACAGGAGATGCTATAAACACCAAGAGGAATAAATCCTTGTTTCCTGTGGATTTCATATATTTTCAATAACTGGTTCTCCTACAGAAGAATATAAAACCTATACATCACACTACTTGGGCATGCCTGTACATACTCAGAGATCTCAGATACAGTAAGGATGCTTTAGTGATAGGAGTGAGTTTTGTGAAGGGAGAATCACAGAATCACAGAATGTTAGGGATTGGAAGGGACCTCAAAAGTGCAGATTGTTCATGAGAAGGTGGCCAGGGAATAGCTTAGGTCATTCCCAGGTCATTGACTGTGGAGGGGACATAAATCATTCACTGAAGGGAGATCAATTTTTCCTTGAGAGACAAAGGAAAGATTTCAGTTCTTAGAATCATACCCTACATTTATTATGCCATTCCATTTTTAGACCAATCTCTCATAGAAAAGCTGTAAAGATTCTGGAAACGTGACTTAGACTCATTTAAAGCCCTGTTCCAATGTTGGCTCTTAATGGAAAAACAGGTGGGTTCCATTTCTGCTTCCCTGGCTGGCCTGACAGGTGAAGGTTAGGTGAACACAGCACTTAATGCAGGGGGCCACTTCTAGCACAGGCTACACTGACTCTTACCACTGATGTCAAGTGATTACTCCCATAAAGTCAGGGTGCAATGATGCAACAGACCTGCAGTCTCCCTTCAGCAGGAGGGCCCAGCAGCAGCTGCGTACTGGGAGCTGCCATTAATTCTTTAATTGCATGGGGACTTAACTATAAATAACTCTCCCCTCTTCCAAATAGAATCCTATATGGATGGCAATGGCTTTTTCTCCCCTCCACAAGAAAACAAAACATCACATGTTCAAATTCTCTAAAATAATTTTGTGTTTCATTGCTGTGCCTACATTCTTCCCTGTTGTCGAATGAATTAGTACAAAAACAATAATTCACATGAAAACAAAAATTCATAAACATTCTGCATACGCTTCAGATCTGCATATTTCTCCCCAGAGTATCACAGACTCAGATTTCAGAGTTGTAATTACCATAATACAAAAGGTCCATTATTGAAAAAACAGCAGTTACCACAACTACATAAAAGCTGAATAACTGAATACAAATTATATAGACTTATTTTACACAATTCTGGATTTTCTGTTTGTTATATGCATCTCATAATGAGAGAGAAGTAATTCTGATCACTTCTCTGCTGTGTAACTAATGTTTCTATGAGTCAAAATGAAGTGAATGAATAATCTAGCTGAAGCAGCCTTTTATACCTGCAAAAAGTTGATTAAAAAAAGCCAAGTTCCGTTTTCTTAAAAATTACTCAAAAGAAAAAAAAGGAATACTTTTAATGATTTTGATGGAAGAAACAGAAATAATGAAGGATCACTGTAAAGTGCCACTTTAGATGCTTAGGATTAGAAAAGAAGCATCTTGGATAAACAGCTTGTAATGCAACCTGCGTGCAGTTGAATCTCAAACAGGGCTGCGTTTCATAGTATTTTTAGTCAGGCCTCTCAGGAAATCTCACATTTTTTTCAATTTGTTAGCAGTGTTAGCCATTTTGAGTGATTATATGTGGCCTATTCAGAGATGAAACTGTATGTGTGACTTTCTCAAGTTAAGCTAAAAGGGTAATTAATTGTGCCTCTACCTTCTACCTGCGTCGTCCTCCTCCCCCCCCAGGATCAACGTGGAGAACTTAGGGTGATTACAAGGTCAGACCCATACACCACCCTCTGAGGCTTACCTGTGATGGGGTGGTCACATTGATTTCTGGGACAAAGTTGTCATCAAAGAAGTTAATGATGTTCTCCTGTTGCAAGTCCTTCGTGGGTGTGAGCTTAGGCAGCGGTGGGACTGGAGGACCTTTCCTCAGCTAGGCAGACAGCAAAAATGTCACAAACTAGTTCAGGGATTAAAGAAAGAGCTTTAAGCTAGGCCTAAACACCTTGTGTTAGGTTTTGATCTCTGCTGCTTCACCTTAAGTGTGGGAATAAGCCATGGGCCGAAAGGAGTTGAACATTTGATCACTACCAAATGCTTTGAAATAAACATTGTGGGAAAAGCAAAACAGCTATGTTTCAAATTCATTCCAACTCAAGCTTTAAGATTTCATACAAAAGCATTTCTTGGCTGATTTTTCTTCCTGCTGTGATGGGCACACAGTACAAGACACTTTCTCTCCTGTGCAGCCTGCAGTTGGAAGGGTGGTACTGCACAGAACCAGCCCTCTGTAGCTTTTTGGCTTCTTAAATCCATTCCAGCTGAGCTTTGGGATTTTGTCCCTGCCCACCTGTCACTACCTTTAAAGCCTACTTAATGCTAAGAACATATCACTTCTGGGAACCACAACACTGCACAGGTGCTTGGGTTACTAATTTCCCCAGCTCTCCAGAGATTCACATAACCATGCCAAACTAATTGCTTGGGATAATACCAAATATTACTGGATAATTTTAAATTCTGTCGAAGGACCAAGAAAAAAATTCCACAAAAAATCCTCAGGTGCTATAGTGACATAACACCAGTGGCACCAGTAAGACTAAACTGAGTCCTACCAGATGAATATTCAGGCAGTGAGGTGTGACACTTTGGGAGACCAGAGGAATCAAGTGTGCTCACATGTAACTAAAGGCAAAAGAAAATTCCTTCTGATGTGCTCCCCCAGAGAAACAGCAATCAGCACAGAAGCTATGCCAATTCTGAAAACTTCAGGAACATCAACACAAGTCTTTGCTATGTTCATGTAGTGCCACGTACAATTCTTATGCTACAGATAAAACTGATGCATGAAACTCTTCTTTCACCAATGCTGGCAAGAATAAAAATGACTCCAGTGACTCCAATAGTGTCAAACTTCTCAATCCAAAGTTAATAACAACCAATAAGCCTTTAATTATCAGTAATTATCACAGCAGTATTTAAGTTAGATCTATTATTTACTGTTTTAAGGGTTGGCCAGACCAGTGATACTCACTGGTTAATATTTTTCCAGGATAAGCATAAATTTGAAGATGAATGAAGAGCAGAAATACATAATGTACTGAAATTCATGAAGAAGTTTTAAAAATAGGTTTTTCAAACTACCACTGCTGGGATACAGGTCCTTAGAGACTATGCAGCTTCTTAAAAAGTGTTTTGCTTAGTCACCACAAATCCTCCCAGTTCACCAGGCACTTGAAATCTTCATTCTCCCTTATAGAAATAACACTCTCTAGCCATGAAGTATGGATGAACCAACGAATAGAATGGAGTGCAATGGAGCTAGTGCCCTCCCTCTTGTTTCTCAGTCACTGCTGAGATGAAAAACCCACGATACACATCATCTCAGCTATCTTTTGTTATACAAACAGTTTCTCCTGTTAGGTTTCTGCTTACCTGTGTGGGTGACTTGGGCCGGGCTGGTGCCGGAGATGCTGGTGCCAGCATGTGATTGGGACTAGCAGTAGGGCTAGGCAGGGGAGAGACCTCCTCCGGTGGTGACGGTGTTTTTGCAATGCGGAGTGGACCTGAATCACTAGGTGGAAACACAGCAATGGTGAGGACATACATATCAGGCTGGCTTATTACCTTGACAATTCGATGCAAGAGTTGAGCTGCATCCCTGATGTAATGCTAGTAGGCATTACAAAAGGCAGTACACACTGGAGATGGACTGACCTGTTACACAACAACAACAACTAAAACTGCAATTAAAATTCAGTAGTCTACAGTGTCAAAAGAAGTTTTAATTTTTGAACTTGATTTTTGGAACATCTGTTTACCAGATCATTATAACTTGAGGGAAACAGAGTACCTGAAATTTTTTCAGATTCTGTATTTGAAATAATTTTTCACATACGAGTTTGTAGCTATCATAAAATGTGAGATGGAATTACTGTCTTCATTTCACACAGTTCTCCAAATAAAAGGTTCTAAAGATAAAAACCCCCAGGGGAAGGCATAACAATGAATAACACAAAAAATTTTAAAAACTCAGCAACTTCAGAATGATTTCAATAAAATAAAACATAGCCAAGACTTATTGTAAAGATATCACTACCAAGAGGGACAACTCACCACAACTACAAACAAGCAGTAGTCAAGTGACTTCAACAGAGCTCTGCTGATACTAAGAAAAGATCTGATGAAGTCCTGAAAAAGGGTCTGTCCTCCCATGAAAGGACTTGGTGCAAACACTGGGACATATTCAGCTACCTAGAAATGCTGAAAAAGCTTACAGCTTGGGGAGGCTATAAACTACAGCACTCAACAACAACAGTACTTGGTAAGAGAAAAGCGAGTCCTACACATCTTCAGGAAGAACAAAAGCGCTACCTGATTGAGGAGACCACACCATAAACATGTTCCTAATGCTAACACCAGAAAAATTCATTCTTTGGAAAGGAAAGACTTAGCTCTCACTCACCACCTCTTTCTGTGGAAATATTGAAAAAGAAAAAATAAGCAGTTATTAAGAAATTTCTTTCCCAGGTACAATGTTTGCCTTCAGGACAAAGTATTCAGTAGCATACAAGTTTTTAAGATGTTTCTTTTTACACAGTCCTTTAAAAGAAATATTAGCTACTGTAATTGTCTACTATCTGCTTCTCATGCATCTAAAAGGGAAGCAGTTTTATCTTACAAAGGCCCACTCCCAAGTAGTCTTTTAGAGTACCACAGCTAATAATGGAAGTCAAAATCTATCCAGAGTTTCACATATGGTGCTGTGAACAGTACAGCAAAAGACATCAACATGGTAACTAAAAAAAAATAATGTCTCTCAAAAAAGTATTTATAAACTGAGAAGATAACAAAACATTATTCTATGTCTACTCATTTGCAAGTAGAATTATTGTTTTTCCCTCTCATTGATGGAAATAGTAATTCAGGGAACGAGTATGTGCATGCTGGACATGGTCTAGGAGACACAGGTGGCCAAAATACCTGTTTGTTAGAAAAACTGCTTGAAGTTTTCCAATACTACATTATTTTTCATCCCATTAAAGTTTTTTACAAAGGCTTTACAGAAACATAGTCCAGCTCATGAGTCCATCCAAAAGGGACTGGAACTGGTGATGCATGAGCTAACAACTCCGGAGGTAGTGTGTAAGTATGTATGAGCATGGATTAACACCAAACTAATCCAAAACAAAAATTGGGATGCATGCTTAATAAAGTAGTTATGAATTTTGCATTAGGTCAGTAATAGGTTCAATATTCTACTCTTTGTTCTTCCAAAGTCAGATCAAAACAAATGTAGAAATATCAGCCATATGCTTGAGGCAGATGTTATGTCGTTTGGTCAGTCTTAATTGTTGCTAATCTTAGCCCATCTTGAGGACAAATTAGCAATAGTTATAAGGTTGTTCTGATTGCTTCTGATGAACTGGCATTGGCTGGAAAATCAGGATTTATGTATTCATTCTAAATATCATTGTGTTTTAATAATTCTCACTGTTTTATAATTTCAGCCTCTTCTGCCTATTACTGCTACAGTACTGAGAGATCAAATTATGGCAGAAAGGTTACATTGGCTGCAAGCAAAAAATAAGAAATGCTGCACTGGCATCCAACTGACCTTAAGAAAGCACCATCTGATTTAAATTTTTTTTTTTTTTTGCTTTTGTTTTTATTTTAAGATCAGATTTCTCTTGAAAGTCATTAAAAAGATGGTATTTTAGGACGTTCTTTTTACTTCAGCTTTTCAACTTTATGATGCACCCTCAGATCACATTTCCTGACTTTTCCCCACGAGCCAAAGAGAAAAAAGATGACTTAGGAAGGTTGGGATTCTCACCTAATCATATGCCTTTAGGAGCTAAAAACACATCTAAATATTTCAAGGCTTTACAAAAATCTATGAGTTAGCAACATTCTGTAGACTAAGCACCTGAGAATAAATGTGCTATATAATTAGCTGGTGCAAACTGGTGTAACTATCTACAACGAACTAGGTTAAATTGCAACAGCTGAGAATCTAGCCTTTATTCTTTTTTTTGAAAGGAAAAATAAGTGGGTGATGAAAGAAGTTTTGCACCTTTACTCATGTTGAGAAGAACTTAATCCAAGGTACCTTCATCTACCATCCTGAACAAACAGACCCAGTGACCGTGCTGTGCAGCAATTGCTGCAGCTAGTGTAGGTGATTACTACACCTAGTGTAGGTGATTACTACATATGCTGAAACCCACAAAGCCTACTGCACTGCAATTCATGGGGAAGAAAAAGCAATAAATTCACCTTGGTGCCCCTTGGATGGTGAAGGCCTTGTCTGCATGCTGATCTCCCAGCTTCGTCATCACTTCATATAATTTGTGACATAGCTGAGAACACAAGACACTTGCTTGAGTTTATATGAAGCACTAGAGTAATGATTAAAAATCACAGGTGATAAAGCTGGTCTGATAACTGATAAAATATAATCTGATAACTTTAAAATGGCATACTGATCCTTCCAAAATACTCAGTGCCATGTATACCAAAAGCCTAAGTGGAAACCTATCGAAATCCACAGAACCCAAAGACAACAGCAGTTCTTCAAAAACATAACCTGGTTTTCAGAGACCCAGTTTATAAGCGTGACTGACTGCTGCCTCTGATGAAAGAGGTCAGCTCAAGTTTAAAGTAACATGGGTAGCCAAGAAGATTTATATTTTCCTTTTAAAAACCTAATCCCAATTTACATGAGACTTCAGTCAAGCAGACAAATGAGTTTTCCCTACCATTTTTGGTCCTCTTAGTAGGTTACTACAGATAATACACTACCACTTAGCAAGGTACATTCAAAAGATCCTCACTGAAAGTGCTTTATTTGCCTAACAGTCCCAGATATAATGTTGCATTGCTGATAATGTATATAGCAGTCTTGAAGGGACTGCTTGATATGTTTTTCTTGTACTGATTAAAGCACTGAGATGCTCAGCAATTGGACATGAAAAAAATACTGAAGGCAATAGCATGCTAAAAAGAATGGAGAAGTTGTCAAAATAGAAAGTGAATTTAGTGCTAGAACTGATAATGCAGTTAACAAAAATTTTAAGGGCTTCCCATTACTTAAGGAGAGTACAAAAATGGCAAGTAGAAACCAATATGAAGTTTACACTACAAATCTGGATCTAGGGCAAATTCTCATTTATGCCTCTGCTAGATTTTTACTCCTGCATTACAAGACATTTGCTTGCTGTTATGCATAACACAATCCATTATACATGAGATATTCATTTCTACTCACTAAAGCAATTTCCTTGTGAAACTTGGCTTCGAGGCTGGATACATTTTGGAAGGTGTTCACATAGAAGCCAACTCGTCTACAGAGGATGTCACAAAGGAAGGAAAAAGAGAATAAAAGATAGGGGTGGGAGGGCCACAAAGGCAAATTAATTATTTTTTTTCCAGACTACAAGCAACATTCTTGAGTATTATTCTTAGCAAAGCAAATAATTGGATCAAATGTCTGAATTTCAGACTAGTTAGTTTATGATTATTTCTGTTTATGTTAAGAATCACCATATCTCATTCTGCACAGAGTGAACCAAGTTCAGACTGCTCCACAGTGGGGGGCTTCAGCTTGTTTTAGAGAAGGAAGAGGGACTGGAAAGGGATTGTCAGGAGTGTGGCACAAGCACGCAGAAGGCAAGGGGCATCCTGTCTCCCACTGGACAGCAGGCAACCATTGCCTGGAAGGAGAGAGGGACCCCTCCAGCACTGTGAGTACCTGTGTCCTAGATGCTACTGCACCACCTAGGTGCTGGTGATGTGTATGGAGGCAGCTCTAAGTTATACAGCTCAGTACAGCCAGGGGGTGGGTGTCTCATGCTCAGCCCTCTTTAAAGAAATCAGCCCTGAAATACATGCACATGTATGTAGAAGAAAATAATTTCTAATACAGACTAGACATTTTTGCATGTGCAGTCAAAAATCTGCTTGCTTGGGCTAAGTGATTACATACTTCTTGTACACTTTGAAAGTAGAAGGTGTTTTCTTAGGTTTCACATTATTTTTTTTCCTATTTAAAACTTTCGTGTGTAATTTCTCCAAACTTTTATTAACAAAAATCATCTTTAGCATAAGAATAAGCCTGCAAAATGCCAACTCAATGGATCATTTTCTTCCTGAAGAATTGTAATAACTACAAAAAAGTCTCTGAAGCAATTATTGTCTAAATTATGCCTATTGCTCAAATTAAATCCTACCTTTCCCTGTGTTAGTGGGCAACACACATATTGAAATAAAAAGGCCCTTACTCTAAATTATTCTTATGCAGTTTTACTTTTAGTAAGCCCATAAAATAAATAACTTGAAGTGCTAAGCAGGTTTTCAACTGAAACAGGCAGAAACACAGTAGGAAAACCCTCTATTGATCTGAAATTGAACAGGAATTAATTTAGAAGGCAGAGAAGATAAAGGATACTTCAGTGACTCACAACACATTTCCACTCCAGACTGTCATTTGTTAAAGAACACAGCACACTAATGAGATGCTTATTTTTCTACTGCTTTTGTTCTCCCGTTCATTTTGTCTGCATTTTCTGTATAAACACAATCTAGGATCATACATCCCAAATGAATGATCCATGCCATCAAATGTTTTTACATTGCAGACACAGTCAGCACAAAACTATGAAATGTATACTCTGAAGTAATTATGATATTATTTCTGCCTTCTACTGCTTTGGCAGTATTTTATAGGAACTTGGAAACCACAGCTACCATAAAGGATCTTCATTTCAATACCTTTTAGAGAAAAAATGACCTATAAATAGCCCCATTGCAAACCTTCTAGAAAAGCGTGTGACTGCTCTGTACAGTTACTTTTGACAGTGGAAATATTTGATCCTTTTTAATAATAAGTGGCATTTTTTAAATTCCTTGAAAGGATCAGTTATCCACCATCAAGGTTTCTAAGAAAGGTGATGGAAGCAGTGGGTCACAGTCACGATCTGCTGTTCTGCCCTCTGCCACAGTTCTTTATCCATAAAATTGAGACCTTTTTGCACCTCAGAATGAAGATATGATAAAGAATCTTAAGTGCCAAGATACACTGAAAAGAAATAAGCATAAATACATTTACAATAAGTATAATTTATAAATAACATTTTCTATCAGCTTGTTAAAATCCCCTGTTCCCTCTCCTTAGTCCCCCTCTAGGCCTTCTAGACAATATATGCCTAGGCTTACCGTGACCACAGAGATGGCAACTCTTCTTGTAGATCAGTGTTAAACTCTTCAAACACTTTCTGTGCTTTCTGAAACTCTTCTTCTGCCTAAAACAAAACGGAACAGAGTGACTTCTGCAATCACTACAACACAGCAAAACCTGCCAAAGTTGGGTTTTGTGGGACTTCTGGAATTTTTATTAACGAAGTCTTCTGCCAGCATCCTTCCAAGTGTGCTACCTTAGTGATTCTGCCTTCGTCTTTTCTTTTTGAGCTCTGCAGGGCTTCTAGGTGATGCCTGGCACTGTCATAGTCCACCAGCTTTCTGCTCCGTTTTGCAATGCGAGTCTGTACAGAGGTAGAAAGAAAGTCAGCACAAAAGGTGATTTTTAAAAGGTATTTTACGTAACTTGTCATTGAAGTTTTTGATATATTTTTGTTCTCCCTCATCAGCTGTTCATCTCTGACTTACTATAAAATCATAAAGGAACATGGGCATGGTAAAAGAGAGATACTAATCACCTAATTTTAAATAAGCAATCCATTTACAGATGGTTTGGAAGGATTTTTTGTGGGTGTAGGGCTTACAGGTCTTCGAAGTGAGGTATCAATGTTACATAAGACTTGTCTCATTCTCCAGAATAAGTGGACCTGTTAAACTCGTGGTAACATCACCTTTTTCCCATATATGTAATGTGCAAATTTAATGAATAATTAATGTAACTGTTCTCTAGAGTTGGAAAAATGCTTAAAATATACTTTTGTGTATAGTTGCTCTGACACATAACTAAGATAACTGGATACATACAATAAGAATTCTAATCTACCTGCTATAATTCTTTTAAAACTAAAGTCCTTTGATACTGACTTTACAAAGCTATATATTATATGTAAATTCCACATGCTGAGAGGGCATGAGTTTGATTTACAAGCAAGTTTGAGACTGAATGTCAATTATGTTGGATTTTTTTCATTATTTTTTCTTTAGTCCCTGATGTAAATGACAAAGGGGATGCCTGTGTGATATCTACTCAATTATAAACCATCACAAAGATTTTCCAGCTATGTCCATGCAGTCACAATCAAATATAAAATTACCTGCTTCTCACCTGTAATGATTCTTTATCCCCACACATTTCATTTAGCAACCACCTCCCTGGACTGTACACTGGACAGACATCTGGGAGAGGTTAAAATCTGCATAACAGTCTCTCCTTATGTGTAGCACAAAATCTTTTTATAACTAATTAAAAGACAGGAACCATGCTCTGGTTAAGAAAGATATTTAGATACCCACAGGTGCATCTGGGCAATAACAAAAGGCCTGCTTTTCGTGTCGCAATTTGTCTGGCATATTAACAGCTGAAGAGCTTAATGTGTCCCTGTTGAAGCTGGTGAGAACTGACTCATACCAAATAAACAGGAGCAGGAAAAAACACAAAAGTTTTATCTACAAAGGCTAATTTACTTCCAAGTACTACTGCATGAAAAATATTTTTGTTCACATGGAAAATCAGTGCAGCCTAACACCAGGGACTTACTTACAGAACATCTTTTACATTGCAGAAGAGAGTGACTTCCACCTCCCTCCCTTTTTCTTTTTATTTTTCATTGCTTGTAATATCATTTTCTATTTATTTTACGACTCAACAGTAATTTTACAAGTTGTTCTTTATAGGAAATCATTACTGTACTTTGATATCAGGAAATTGTCCTAGATAGGTATCCAAGGTCAGCAATGATCCATCCACCAGTTTTTGATGGAAGTCTTCCCAAAGTTCATCACATTTCTGTAAAGGCAGAAAAGAGAAAAATGCACTTAGGAGCTTAATTCCACTCCAAACCTAGGAGAAATACAAATGTAATTGGTAAAGATTAATCTTTTTGAAGTTTTAAAATGCTCTTTATGGCAATAAATCAGAATTTGGTCTTTTTTAAAATAAAAGCTGTGGAGTCCCACCTTAAGAAAGGTCTTTCCATCCCATACTTTTTGTGCCATTAAGGGATATTTCATGAAAAGGCCAATGGACAGACAAGAATTCTACCTCTTACTGCTAGTCAGTTGGGATGCCAGATGTGAAACACGCCAACATCATCAGGCAAAAGAAATAAAATCCCTTCCAGAAGCTACAGTGCTTTTCCTCTAACCCCTCTATAGCTCTGGGGTAGTCACCAAGAGACACCTCTTGTGGCTTGCTGGTTTGTAAGAATATGGTAATTCAGGTGATGTGACAAGCACCCCGTGGGGAGCAGGGTGAGATTACTTGCCAGAAGCAAATCCTGTTACACAAAGACATAGTGCTTGAGGTCCTGGGCTCTCAATTGAACAAGTGAGTAGGATGTGTTAAACATCCTGATCCCAATTTTCTTTGCACATTTCAAATATCACTGAACTCCCCGCTTTGAAGGGAGGGAGGCTAAAGCAGTGGAGCACCAGCAAGTCCAGAAAGCCATTCCCTAGTATTTGCTTTATCATGAGCCACTACCTATTATAAATGCTGTGTGATGCCAGCATTTAGTTTATCCATTTCTTAACAGAGTCCCCAGTGAATTATTACAATCTATTAATCATGCTTAAAAGAAATACCTCATTTATTAACACAATATTTAATCACAGTGGTCTACAGAGCAGCACAGCATTAGATCATATCAAGCAACTGCCAGTCCTGTGCATTTGCCTTTGTATCTCACCAATACATATTTTGGACAAATTAAAATCATGGAGGTTTCCTGAAACATAATAGTCTCAAAGAACATTGATGAAGAGCCCTTAAGTCAGCATCTTTCCTACCATACAGAATAAGGTCATTCAGGTGGAACCCTTTTGGAAAGATCATTTATATCCTGGACTGCACAAATACATCATTCTTCTTTACTCCAGGTTAAGGCATGCATAAATCTACACCTGTGTGATCTGTCTTCCAGTTCCTGGTTAATTATATTATCCAGGAGGTCTTGTGCACTGGGTGCCAGGTGGTTAAAAGCTGCACTGATAACAGTTCACACTTTCTTGTCACCACCAGCAGCACACTTGCTGACAGACTTCCCCTGGAATTAAGGCTGTTTACTCTATGCAGGCAATTCACAACACCTCAAGTTAAGCTCCTGCAATATCCTCTAGAAAAGCCTACTTTTCTCTAATCACCAAAGGAACCTCAGCAAGGCTAAAATGAATAGTGCCCTGCAGCCTAATTTAGCCTTAAATTCCATGTTCTTGTCAGAGAAAGGTGAGTGTCCCATCAGGTATCCTGTTTAGCACCACTGGCTCAGCAGTTGTTATTCAGCACACAAGGACAAGCAGATTTAATAATTTTTAGCATTCAGTTGAATTGAGACTTCTGACTGTGAAACCACGTATAAGACACCTTGTATAAACTTGTCAATCAGCTGCTATCAGGACTGATTCTGCCCACACTGATGCTGACCTCAGTGGGAGCTTGTCAGCTAGTTTGGAAAACAGACATTGCAAATGCACCATCTGGTCAGCAGGAGGTGCGTTTCACAAGACCAATAATTTCTATGCTCAAAAAATCAGGATTTAACATACGATGAAGAATAAAGGGAAATTTCAGATGTACAGCTCCTCAAGAGCTCAGATTAATCCATTTTCAGCCAAAATACTTTTTTCCTCTTTCCACACATCTTACCTCTCCAATCATTTTCACATCTTCTCGTCCATACCAGTCTGGCTCATACACTTCATGAAGAGACTCTGTAAGCTTCTTTGAGGCATCTTGCATCCCTGTAATTAAACAGAGAGAGGTCATGTAACTGCAACCTACAAGAAGAGGTCACTAAATATCTTTATTTTGACCCATACGTACCCACTATACTCTTTGCTCTGGCATGTTTAGAATATCATTTTCAAGAGCTGAAACAAAACCTCTATGTTCAGCCAGGTTAAGAAGTGCCACAGAATCACAGAATTGTTTTGGTTGGAAAAGACCTTTAAGATCATCAAGTCCAACCGTATATGTGTCCCTTACAGAAGGATTAACCCATACTTATGCGCAAGAAAAATGTTTCTATCAGACTAGGGATTCCATTTTCTATTCTGAACTAAGCACATCTGAACATGAGGAACAACTCAGGGGGTAGTCCTCCCCACTAAAGACATTTCATACCCAACTGAAAGACCAAGAAGGCAATCAGCAACCTGTCTTTGATTGTTCCACCCTACAGAACAGTTTCCTACCTTGCCCGTAATGCCCACCTGAGTGGAAGAGGAGGCATCTCCAGGGTGACATGATGAAAATGGCAGAAATTGATGGGAATTGCTGTCTATAAGAATGGACTTTGGAGAAAAGCTAGAAGAGGTCTGCACTAAACAAAAGTGCTCCCCAGAATGGAGGAGGTTGCACGAAGGCTGCACATATCTCAGAATTCCTGTTTCCTTGTTTTCAAAGATATCTAAGTCTCAAGATTGTAAAGTGAGAGTAGTTGAGCTTGTTGTTCTTGTGCCCACAATAGTGATGGTGATCTGAAGATATGTAAATAATGAAGCAAAAGACTGGCAAGAGCTGAGAGATAGTGTCTAGGGAAAAGAGATGCCTGAACTTGGGGAGGGTGCTGTAACAGACCTGGTTTTATGAAGAATGACTATTTTGTATGCTCATCCAGTGGGTTTAGAGTATGTGGAGCCCAGGGCTTATTTACACTTGAAGCAGGGTGGTGACTACAGACAAAGTGCACTGAACCAAACTGCCTCAGTCACCTTTGAAGCTCTTGCTACCACAGCTGAAACAAGAACAGGGACTATTGATGGTTATCCCTCTGTAAGACGCAGAGGAGCTGGCTCAAATGTAAAATAGCTTCAATGATATTATGAGAAAGAGCCTAAACCTATCTTCAGTGAGATAAGTTTGATCCCAGTGAAAAAATTGCTGCCCTCAATGAAGGCATTGGGGTTGGCATTTCCATTTTGATGGAGCACCAATACATTAGATGTTGGATATGGTTCTGAATCTAGTGAAACGAAACTGATCTCACCTAAAATGCTAAGAGTCAGTTCAGAATCAGGTATTTTAAAATGACAACTTTATTTCACCTTCTTTGCAAAATCTGAACACTGCTATTTTCTTTACCTAGTATTAATTTTTTTTTAAAAAAAAACCCACATTTTTTCTCCAGCCAAATTCTGTTTGCTGTAGCACATCTGTGCTGTCCTGAAAATACCTAAAGTGTGATCTTCAGATTTAACTGCTCAGTGGCTGAATTTAGGAATAACATCGATATTTCTGTTTTCTGCACAAAGAAATGTTCAGGAGTGGAAGAGGAGAATTCATCTGAAACTTGAATGTCTAGAAGAAGAGACTTGACCCAGTCAGTAGCTATTCCACCATGCACTCCAAAACACACATTCAAGATACAACAGGAAAATAAATGCAGTAATGCACACTTCCCAGTATAAAAATGGTGTCTATGGAATGGATAGATAGGAAAAAAGATACTGAAAAAGGGGAAAGTAGGTGGTTGTTTGCAGACCTTGGGTTTAAGGGAGACAGTGGCATGGGGAAAGCGGAGAGCAAGTACAAGGGAAACCCTGGTGTTCAGAAGGCACAAGCATTCACCCTTAAATCAAAAGGAGCTGTGCCAAAACAGAATAATTGATCTCTTCAGGGATTGTCTTGGGGGTGCTTTTTAATGACAGAGCTCAGCTCGGAGAATTGCACAAGAACTTAAGGTGCATTTCTTCCTTTTCTCCTTCATGGTTAATGTTTAGTATCACTAGCTAAGAAAAGGTTCCCGAATGGTCTTTTTTTTCCCCCCCTAGAATATGCCAGACTACAGTAAAATACAGATGATCTTCATGAATTTTCCCAGGCAGGACTCATTTAAAATCTTCCATGCCACTCATTAGTGAACTCAGGAGAAAAGACAAAACCAGCACAGTATTGCCATGCTTAAGAAGGCTGCTCCTGGTCCACTTGAGGTGAACACACAGACCAGGAAGGTCTGTGCATCCCTGCTCATGCTTGATCCTTTCTGATACCTGAACTTCTGCCCTTAAGCAGGCCACGTGCTAAACCTGCCACGGATGTTCCTGGGGCAGGCAGGCTGGCTCACTAATCCCTCCTGCAGCTTGCATTCGGCTCCATCACAGACCAGGCATGGGGAGAACACCTTTTCCTATGCAGAATTTCTTTTTTAAGTACTACAGGACTCTGGCACATATCTGCTTAAGAGAATAAGGAAAAGACACTTAATATCCCACGCTTGAGTCATATCAAAGCTGCACCAACTTTTACATCTTTTTTCAGTCCTGAGAATCTAGTAAACATCCGTTCTACCACATTCCTGTAAAAACCATCAATCAAATCCAGCTGCACTGTGAGGCAAATGGGCATTAGAGTACTTGGCTTCCTCCATCAGCAGCTGTGGTTTGACATTTCCACACACCAAGATCACCCATCCTACTCCTCTCCTACTATATCTACACTAGGTTTACTACAATACCCCAAATAAGTGCATAGGTAAATACCAACCTGGTGGCTTCCCATTCTCTTTTGGGCCTGTGGGCATTAACTTACAAAGTCCAGTGATTTTTTTATTTGGTTGGTTTTCACACAGAATTATTTCTAATGCACTGATACATTTTATGCACTATTCAGCACTAAAGTTAAGAGGATTAGTGTCAGCCATAGGCTGCAGGCTGTCTCTCTCTGCTGTTTTTAACTGCTATCACTGAGAAAGATGAATTGTCAAGTCATTAAAGTACTAAGAAATATGAAAAGAATTTTTACTGCCTATGAACAGTTAGAATTTTATATTTAGTAACAATTGTTTCATTTAGTACTGTTTCTTCTTGGTAATTGGGTCACTTATTAAATAAGTAGAAATGCCAAAATAATTGCTTAGGAAAAATGATGCTAAATAATCCAGTTACTGGAGTCTGAGGCATGAAATCTTCCCTCTTTCTATGGGAAAGAGCCCCTGTCCCTGGAATCCCAAAGGACTCTGAGAGGCCCCCACATGATAGGGACCTGGGGGTGGTGGTGCAGAAATGTTCCCATTAAGCTCCCTAGAGATGGCAGAGGGTAGGTGACTCTGCCCACACATTTCCAGTGTACTCCAGCTCCCATGGAGCTAGGAGGACCCACACACTATGGGGTTTCCTCATACCCAGAAGGGAAATCTAGGTTGAATCATGGGGAAAATTCCATTTTTCTGGTGGAGTGAGGCACTGTGGTTTGGCTTTTAATATTTAATTATTTGAGTGAGGAAGAGAGCTTCATGTGCAGTTCTCCAGGGAAATGACCTACCCTGCCATAAGGGTTGTACCTGTTATTCCTAGTTACCCATTAGTTTCCACTGAAACAATTCAATCATTTCATAATTCCTTACAAAATTTTACAGAAAGATGATGAATTACAAGATTGATTTTAAGATTTGTGTGTCTGGAGACAACACAGACTGACAACTACACAACAAAACTGCTTACAGCCCTTCACAATCTCCCCTTCCCTTCCTGTAGACTGGTCATGATTTCTCACTATGCTAAGCCACCTGAAGAGTATGGTACTTCTTTTCTCATGATGAAGTACTCCTTTTCATCTCTACCACCTTGCCATGCGTGCAGATCCAGGTTTGTATCTCCCCACCTGCACTGGTACTTGTAAAGAACTCAGGGTAGAGAATGGGAAACTGATTTAGGGTTTCTACCAATTGGCCCATAAAACAGTTCAAGTCACCTACAACTCTCAAAAGCTTAAAAAAAATAAATCATGAAGTAGAGAACCCAGACACATGTTGCCAAGGAGACTGGAAGACACAGAAGGCTGAGGCATGAGATGACTACAGCTATGGGGGATAGTACACAGTCTCGGCAGTACAAACAACACTGACACACAGCAGATGCTAAACTATCATGCAGGTGAAATAAAACAGCACATAAAAACCATTCACAAGTTTGACAAGGTTCCTCTGAGTTCTTGAGTAACCAGCACTAAAGATCAAGATCTAGGAACTCCCTTATGAGGAAAGGCTGGGGGAGATGGGTCTCTTTAGCTTGGAGAAGAGGAGATTGAGGGGTGACCTCATTAATGTCTATAAATATGTAAAGGGTGAGTGTCATGAGGATGGAGCCAGGCTCTTCTCAGTGACATCCAATGATAGGACAAGGGGCAATGGGTGCAAGCTGGAACATAGGAGGTTCCACATAAATATGAGGAAGAATTTCTTCACAGTGAGAGTGACAGAGCACTGGCACAGGCTTCCCAGAGAGGTTGTGGAGTCTCCTTCTCTGGAGACATTCAAAACCCGCCTGGACATGTTCCTGTGTGACCTGACCTAGGTGTTCCTGCTCTGGCAGGGGGATTGGACTAGATGATCTTTTGAGGTCCCTTCCAATCCCTAACATTCTGTGATTCTGTAAGAAGCACCTCTGAGTGAGAGAAGGAGTCTGAATACAGAAAAAAAAATCTTTCAAGAATGTGTGGTACTAAACCTCTAACTGTCAAGTATATTAAAATGAAGGGAGAGAGGGTCATAAGAAGGCTCAGTTGACCATTCCTTGCTTAAATCATGTCCAGATCTTGTACTTCAAACTTCCAATATCCAGTCACTCAAAAGTCATACAGCAAAACAAAACTTATTCCTAGAGTTTCCAACATACCAGGTTCATAAAATGCTTTTAGTTAGAGTTAGCTATCTTGTCAGTTCCTGAAACCCTTTAAAATGAACTGCTTTTCTCACACCTGTTAGAGTACAAGGATGTGAAGTGCTGGGGTCTGAACCCCCAGCCCTGAATTAAGGTTGACATATGGGTGGTTCCCATGGCCCTTTAAGAGGAGGGGATGAGTTTGCCTTTTGGCTTTCCTCCAGGGTGCGGCCGGCCTTGTAGGGAAAGCCCTTGGGTAAACAAGGCCCAGGTGCCCTGCATTTTGATAACAAGTGCCAGGTGTCCTGTTTGGGGATAAAAGCTGGGCCCACTTGCAGGAAGGGTTGGACAGTCTGTCTGTGGAGTGGACGCACTTCACAGAGTTTCCTGTTGGGGAAGGACCTCCTGACCACTCATGGAACCGGGTCCCAGTCAGGTCTGGCACATTCAAACGCGGGCTTTGTGGGGAGGCAACATGGGGTTACTTCTGTCATTTGTAACTGCCTTGTTCTCCTGGTTGCCTCCCATTTGTACTGTGGGTTATCTCGTGTCTCTGTTTGTTCCATCTGTTATGAGCAATATTGTGTCATTCCTGGGGTCGCTGGGGTCAATGTCTACTATTCGTGATATATCTGACTTATTTGTACCCCCAGCAATCCTCTATATACTGACCCCTTTGCGTGAAATAGAACCCACATACTGGATTGTTGGTCTGCTGCTGGCTGTGTCCTTTTTACTGGGCCTACTAATTGGCAAAACAGGATGTCAAGTGCATTATTTTCCAATATGATCAATCTATTTCCCTGCAAAATGAGCCCCTGATGACAGCGTGCCTCCAAGGCTCAGATGTCCTAGGTGCAGAAATTCCACTCCAGTGCCTACATTCAGGGGTTCCCATGCTTTTGTGCGTAGCCACCCCAAAATGTTTTAACGATGGCAGTCCTTCAAAGAATAGCAACAAAGAGGCTGTAGCATTTGCTGGAATTGCTTCTGCCATTAAAAATCTGGAAGGGCCTTTGCCACTGCTGAGCTAGTTAGCTTTGGGAAAGCCCCAGCCAGAGCTGTGTTTGTGGACTACTGCCTCTGGCTGTCCTCCCACTCCACGGCATGAAGGTGTGCCAAGACTTGTGCCAAGGATGCCCACTGGTGGCTTGCTGGCTTTGGAGAAGAACATTTTTAAGGCTTTTGCGAGCTGCTTACGACTGGGTCTTTTTTTAAGACATGAAGATATTGAGGTGTTAGCAAACACTTTTCATTCTCAATAAGGAACTCAGTCCAAATCATTTTCAAATATGGACTTAGAGACTGCAGCAAGATGCTGAACAGAAAAGCATGGCTAAAAAGGCAACAGTTGGCAATGAAAAATTTCAAGCCAACTAAAACCAAAACTCAGTGCAAAGAGTAGTCCACTAGACAATAAAGCAGCAAAAAGACCATGAATGCACAAAGTACTAGGAAAAGAAGAGAGAGAAAGAGAGAGAAAGAAAATGAAACATTGAGAGGAGGATTGTTGTCACCAACACAGAAATCAAAGCAGCATGTAAACAGTCAGCCTACATGACAGAAAAGCCATCTGGCCAGCAACCAGTCTCATCACACTGCCTTTCAGTACCCATCTGATAATGGGTGTGGGGAAGGGATGTCTGAAAAATAAGAATGTAAAAACAGCACCCAATGGGTCCCAAAAACATGATCTATGCTGAAACTTCCTCTAAGAACAAAAGACATGGTGTAAATCCCTACAAGATAAAATACCTCCTGTCTGGTACAGGATTTTCCTTGCTCAGCCCATCCAGCAAATACCAGACTGTCACAGACATTAAGCTACTGCTTTGGTCCCCATTTTACAATTCTTACACAAAAGACCTTTCTTCCCTTGCCTGTCAAAAGCTGCTGAAGCCTTCTAATGTCACAACGATTTTCAGGGATGTTATTACTGGTTTGTGATGTTTTCCCTACTGGACTGGAGCCAGGTTGAAAATATATACATATACACACATAGATATATTTACCATGGATATATATTTATCTCAAGAAACCATTACTGTTTCACTGTCAGTCACCAACTCTTGTTCCCTTCCCTTTAGCACCTGGCCTCCAACTCCTCCAAAAAGAGGCGGCATGAGAAAGAGAACACTCTGCATATGGTGCTAAGTTGAATGTGCTGGATTTACAAATGTTCAGTAAGATTTAAATAGCTATGTACTTAACCTCTGATATTTAAGAGCTGACCAGTGAGCTTCTGCTACTCAGATTTTCAACGTAGTATCCAAAGAGATCACATTTGAATTTTAAACGTAAAAAAAATGGATTAAGCAGTCAGATATACATAAGAAGTCACAGGAAGCATGGTTTTGGAGGGAACAGATCATCATCCACCTAGTAATACCTGGAAATTTTACAGTTATGGAGATCAAGCAATCCCTTGCCTTGCATTGGGTTTGTCATATTCTAGCACTTGCAAAGATGAGTGAGAGGATGTGTAGATTTTGTGGGTGCTCAAAATGCATGCAACGTGAGAATCTGGGCAGCAGTCCTGCACAGAAAGGACAGCTGAGGATGAGCCGTGCATGCAAGACTCTACACACATGAGTTGACATCAAAGGTGCAGAATCCCTAACAACAAGCTAAAGAGCCTGTGCTGGATCCAAAGCAGAAATGTGGACTACTAATGACAAAACCAATATTACTTGTATAATAAGCCTACTTGTCACAATTTTGAACAAAAGTTTGCTTTATGAAAACATGACGTAAAACTTAATCACCTTTGATGGCTGCTAAATATCCTCTCAGTTCTCTCTGGAGCCTGGAACCCTCTGCCTGGAAAAATAAAAAACAAACAAACAAAAAAAAAAAGCAAGGAAGTGAAAACACATTTCAGTTACATTTTATGCCTTAAAACATGCATGCAGTATGTCAAACTTAACAACAATAAGCAATTCCTGGAGCTATCTGATGAATAGTGTCATGCATTGCAAGGATGCACAGGTTCATACAGAAAAGGTGGCCTGGCCAAGATGTTATGCATAGTGTACTCTCTAGGCTAAAATTTCTAGTTTTATTTTATCAACCATCTGCACAAGGAAGAATTCCAGCCAAAGAAAGACAAGTGTATTTTACAGCTAAGGTCCAGTTCAAGTCAGCCCAGCCACTGTCCTAACCTGAAACACAAAGAAGTATAATTAAGAATGGTGCACCTCCACTTGAAACCACTCAGATGAGGCCAGCCTAGACTTGCAGGAAATCCATGCCCTCACATAAATGGCTTACTGCTTTTGCAAACAGTTTTCCAAGAATTTTAACATTTTGATATTTTGCAAGCAAATAACTACTAAAAACCACGAGCATTAATTATTTTGTTTAGCCTGGCTAGTGTATCTTGCAGTCTGCTGTGAAATCTCTACCATTTCTTTGGCAAATACATCAAAATGATCTTTCTTTATCTTATACTAACAGCCTTTCAAAAACTTGGAACAGACAAAACAGAAGAGGTTGTTCTAGTTTATCTCTGACTGTATCACAAGTTTGACTTCACAGCCCCTAGGGTTTGCAGTAAATCTGTGCTACACTAGAGCACATACTTTACTGTGAAAAAGCTGTTCTCCAGGACACCTTCAATAGCCTAAAGATTTTGGAAATGCTCCTTGTTTATCAGTTCCCAATATCCTTCAAATTATTTATTTAAGCAGTTGGAAACTACAGGAATATCAGCTTGCAGTCACATTTTCTCACATACAGCTACACCATATGGAAAAATCAGCTGCAAAATATGACTGACTGCTTTGGAGTTTTTCCTCATATTTTTCATGTGAAAGTTAGACCCCAAAAGGGTGCATGTGTGAATACTTCAGAAGGCAGAGGCTCAACTGGTATAAGCTGTTATTACTCCACTTCAGTCAAAGGACTTCTGATGTCAGTAAAGGATTTACTATCAGTGACAGCAATGCTCAGAGCATTCAGGCACAGAGGATCATAAGAAATCCAGGTTCAAAGGGACCATCTGGATCTTTGAATCCATCTACCTACAGCCATGTTAAATCCAACTGCTGGTTTTCAAAAAAACCCCCTCACTTTCCGAGCCAGTACACCTGCAAAGCCTTCCCTTGCTTCGGGATCAAAGCTGCATATCAAAGCAGGGGGCAGACAGGCACACGTTGAATAATCAGTGGATTAAACCTCAGGCTTAATTACTTACAAAACAACAGAAAGTTCTGAAAGCAGTGGTAGCTTGGTGCTGTGTTCCTTAAGGAAACATATACATGTACATCTTCATTCTGCTTAGTAAAAAGTACCACCCTAACACATCACAACAACACGTTTTATCACACTACACAACATGGGAGCTGATTTTTTTCTACTCTTTCCATGCTAGAATGAGAGGTAGAGAGATGACAGAAGTTGCTGGCTCTCCACGGAGCAAGGCATTAAGTGAACAGCACTGTCACAGAAGAAGGGAGATTGAACCCAGGGGCAGAATTTCTCCTGCTCGGATCTGAAGAAGAGTATCTGTAAACATGGGGCAGAAAGAGGAAGGAAGTTCCCCTTTTATGCACGCCAGTCTCCCCCTGGGGGGATCCCTGGTAATCTGAGAAGTCACATGAAGGTATAGAAATTATCTTTCCAGTTTATATCTTCTTTGGCCTGAGTGCTAGTGTTAAGCTCTCTGCTTGTAGTGAAAATGGGAATTAGATACTCACAGCAACTCAATTCCTCCTTATGGTCCAGCTGAACAGGTGCCCATTCAGTAACAATTTTTAGTTATTAAAAAACTCCTGATGTTTCAGAAGCAGTAAACTGCAGCTAGAAGGCTCAGAACCCTGTTAGCTATCCTCACACCCACTACAACGCCTATATTTACTCAGAAACTTGTAACTAGCACACCACAAATGGCATGTCAGGGACACACATTGCTCAAACACTGTGTTTGAGACTGCACTGCTGTGTAGTTTTACAACTGGTACCCTAAACTGCTCTGACATCTATTGTGGCTGATTAGCGTTGTGAGTCATCCGCAACCGCTGCTCAGGAAAATGTAGAAGAAAAAGTCAAAGCAGTAAAGCACGATGCAAATATTTTGCCATATGTGCCCTTATGAATTCTGACAATTAGTTCAAAAGGATAATTTTAGATTAACCTCCCTCAATCTAGGTTATTAACAGGTCACAAGCCAGTGAAATATCTAAGGGGCATAGAGCCATATGAATTTTCCCTCATTAGCAATAGGTGTATGACACGTGACATTAGAGCACCTAGGGGCAAGGGCCAGCTCCCACTGGATTTGAGAGCAAATCTCTCAGTTTCAGTGGCAACAGAATTAGACTTTTCAATAAAATTTCAGAAATAATTTGCATCACAGTCTTCCACCCCGTGAATTTTGCAAAATGTGCCTCTGGTCTACCCATCACCAGTAAAATCACTATTAGTGAAGCTAGATAGACTTTAATCACCTAACAGACTAATTAATGTTCAGAGGATGAAAACACTGCATTGCTTGCTCTGCACACCTAGCAAACCACGATGTGGTGGTTTTAAAAAGCACTGGTTTTAAGATTTCTTTCTGATCTGTCAGATGAAAGCATTCAGTGGCTCTGAAACCACTGCTCCAAGTATCTTCATTAAGGCCATCAATTTTATTAACTAAGATGCAGCGTCTTGAAGGAGAATGAAAAGTAGGTGTCATTTTGCAGATGTTGTGCTCCTCTGAAATGAGATTTCCCAAGTGAGAGCTGATGCTGCCTTTATCGTTTCACAATTTCTTTTATTTGCTCTACATGAGGCAGCAAAATGAGTCACAGTTTCATAATATGCAAGAAAACCCCAGAGAGAAATCTCAATAGCATACTTTAATAGCAAACTTCTCACCATCAGGTGGTTTGGTGACAGCAGTCTCACTGGACTCCAGCACCAGAAATCAGTGCCCTTAGCTCACTTGGTCAAACTACAAGTGACCAAAAATCTCTCAGGCAATCCTGTTAAACTGCACTTAAGAGCAAAAGAGGCATGCTAACAACCCAAACCAACATCCCTCATTAGGAAAATCCACACAGCTCTCCATAGTGATGTCCCAAACAACAGCTTGTTACTCTGAACACTGGAGCACACGGTCAGTGGTGCTGTCACATCCCTTTTTCTACTCTCTAGTCCTATTACACAGTCAGAATTATGCACTCAGTGAGATAAGGAGGCTCAGTGTTTCAGGATCTTGTCATCTACAGCCAGAGGTCTTACACACCTTCACAGCAGCATTAAGTCTTTTCAGCACTACTGAAACTTGTGTATGTTTAGTTTTGGTTTTCTTTTCAAAGAATAGTATTTAAGCATTCCTTAGCACTGGAATTAAGACAAAGAGAGCCACAGCACTGTTGGCTGTAAGACTGACAAGATCAACAAAAACATAATGATTAAACCATAAAAAACATGTTTTGTGTCTTACCAGCTTTTCCTTCCTGATGCACTAGAAAAATCATTGCTTCCACTCAGAAATTGAAGGCCACCTTGCCTCCACGAAAGCTGGAAGTGGATGACCTATTTGCCAGGCATCATTTATTCACAGCTTTCCAGGCAGAATAGAAGAGTTTGATTTTTCTATCATGTCACATACAGAATGTAAACTCAATACATCTCTAGAGGAAAGGTCAGCACAGTATGTGCTTGTTACCAAAACCAAATAACTCACTCCATTTTAGCATAAGACAAGAGCACTGTCAATGCTGAACCTGGAGTATAGGTTCATTAATCACCTGCCCCATAGAAATGCAAACCAGATAATTATTAATGCAGCTCTAATACTGGAATTCTCTCATTCCATTGCTAATGCATCAGGGAAATAGCTCAAAAGAAAGCATTTTCTGTGTCATCTGGAAGACACCCTATATTCTAACGTGCAGTCATTAGCTGCGATGTAAAGCAGCACTGTCTCTGTGTTCTCAAACACTTCAGGTAGTATTTCCTGGTATGTCTTTTAGGGAACTCAGAAGTATGAATGCAAAGGACTGTTGCATTAAGTGAAGCTTCACAAACTAAGAAGCTATTGGGAAAAAATCCATAGCTCAGTATAAAATATATCTGCATACTAGTGTGCCCTATTTTACCATTTCTTATAGTTCCTAGAACTGTCTCCCGCATTTTGGAGTCTTTTTCTTAAAGAAATACATCTCTTCTCTTTCTATAAGCTGTAAGACACTTGGGGTTTGAACTATTTGTCTAGTGCACCACTTGAAAAAGGTTGGATTTGCAACCTTCTCTGGAAACACAGAGGTTTTTGGCATCCCAGTACCTACCAGGACAGCACCAAATTTGTTGTCCAGCTGCTAAGAAGGCTCAAGAGTAAGAATTTCATTGTTCTAGTTATTAAGTAACGTGACAAGTTGAAGTAAACTGCAACAAATCAAACATGTTCCTCAGACCATTTTGACTAACCCAAAAAGCATGAACTCTCAAGGTAAGAACCAGAGAGCTCTGCCATGTGTTAGCAGTGATTTCCCAGTATCCAGGTGAGAAAGCTCTGTGCCTGCAGCGATGCTTAACTAGCTCTTTTACTGAACCCAAGGTGCCCATTTCAGATGAGGACTGAACAGAACATACTTGGCAGCCTCCTTAAATGAAATTCCAGCCTTCTTGCCTCACAACTAAACCTCTCCCTTCCCATGCTATGGACCTTCATACTTAGTACTTTCTACAAGCACACCCATGTCCTCAAAGTAGGACTCAGACTAATGGTTTTAGTGAAAAAAAGACAGCAAATGCAGAGTCTACAAGTCTACAGCTAAAAGTAATCCATACATATCAAATGCCAAGCTAGACTTCTATGCCTACAGCTGCATATGCATAACTATATTCTTAAATAACATATAAAAGCTATGTATTAAAAGGTCTGGTAGAAAACTGTTCGGCACTTTGTTGTGAACTGGATCATGTTCAGTCCATGTGTTAAATCCCAGAGTGGGGCTATGTCAACTGTCCCCAGGGCCAGTTATCCCAAAGGGCTCCTGAAGAAACTTATACTAGCCTGTTTTAAAAAGAGTCAGAAATAACATGGATCATTCAGCTTCACTGCCTGGGAGAAAACAATTAGCACAGTTACTAAAGCTGCAGAGGCACAATAGTTTGTATCCAAGGGGCAATCAAAACCAGCCCAGTGTGACAACAGTTTAGACTTTAGATTTGGAGCAATCAATAGGCAGAATCAAAAAAGCAAAACATTGGATCAGCTGCTCTCCCCTTTGAAGTGAGGAATTAGTTGGAATGGATCTGCTGTTCCTGCAGAGATAATTTTGTAGCATAAAACAGAGGACCTCACCTTCCTGGTTATCCTGCCTGATTGGAAATTAATGAGGTCGTAATGAGATTTAATGGTACACTATGTCTCATCTTGTCTGAGGAAAAATGGCGCCTCAGACATAAGATAACTACTAAACATACATTTCAGCATGAAATGGTCATCAGCAGAAAAATCCCTCTCATAGCCCCCAGAATACTTTGCACATTGTATTGCTTGTATTTGGCTTAGTGGTTATCCAGTATCTGAAGTGTGCTTTGGGACTGTCCCTGAAAAGGTGCCTGTCAGAAGTCGTCCCCCTGAATGCAAACACTTCTTGGCTCACATTAAAAAAGCTCCCTCCTACTAGTCTAGACTCTGTTTTCCTATGTCCATCTTACTTCAGAGTACCCACCAGTGACAACATCTGGCATCACCTTTATTTAGCAAAGGAGTCTCCTATGAACTGAGATTTACTGAACCACCAATATGTTGCAGCTTCGTAAGTACCAAGAATCCCCTGCAGTTCAGTGTGGGATTCCACAGACACCCAAGGAAATCTGGGTGTCAGCTAAGGGGAACAGTGTCTCCATTCAGAGTAACTTTAAAGCTCACACTTTTTGTTTATTGCCTGGATTCTTTTCTCCACCTCAAGCCCGTGCATAAGATCAATAAAATGAGGGGTCTAAAGGGAGGATATGAGGTAGGTTTAAAGATGGTGGAAGGTGAATAACAGCTATTCACTGTCAAAAATCTACATGTTTTTCCTGTTGGTTTCAGCTGCTGCACCTTACTGCTTCTGACAAGGAAAGCCCTGAGGTTCTGCAAAGCCACTGTGCTCTGTTCTCTCGAGACATGGGATGACTCAGTTTCTCCATAGTGATTCATGTGGGTAATTCAGCTCTGGGTTGTCAAGTCCAGAAGGGTCTCTTACGGAGCTGTATTCAGAAAGAAATGGGAATGGAACACTGGGGAGTCTAAATGAGCTTTTCCTACAGACAGATCTGCTGGATGTATCCTTACACATAGCCTTCTGCTGAGTTTGGTACATACCCACCATCCAATCTGCTATTCAGGCAAGGAAGAGCATGTGAAGATTTCAGTTTTTCACTTATCTGTTTCCTGGGTAATGAGCACTATGCTTTTTCTATTCTTTCCCTGAGCTGAACTGGGTGTCCTCATTTATTATCTTTGGAGAGTATCAATATATAGTTTCACACTTCAGACCAGTCGACCTCCCAAGTGTTGCAGGCTCAATAAGGAAGCAAGAAAAATAGACCATTTTCACAGCTTTCAGCTTACCAGGACCCCCAGAGCCCATGTGGCATCAGCTGCTACAAACAACTTACAAAGAGACACAGAACTGAAGTGATAGCCTTCCTCAAAACCAAATGTAGGTATTTAAGAAAGGGACATGGTTTAGTGGGCATTTGGCAGTGCTGGGTTAATGGTTGGACCTGATGATCTTCGAGGTCTCTTCCAGCCAAGGCTGTTCTGTGATTCTGTGTAGGTAGGTGAGATGGCCAGGGAACAGCCAAATCACTGCTAAATGAGCTGGCAAGAAACAAAGTCTGGACCTTTTCTCAAACTGCCTCTGCCATAGAAAGGTCTGGTTAGGTCAGCAACCACCATGGAGACAAATAATCCTGGAGGGAACTGCAAAAGATGGGACAGCCTCTAACAGGGGTGGTTCTGCTTGCAAGCCACCTGAATGGCCCACATAAACAATGTGGTGGACCTCAGCAAAAGGCTCAATCACCCAGACTGCCTTTTTCATTCTTTAATACTTAGAATTTAATTTTTCTTTATCTAAAGGCTCTAGAGTTGCAGAGATAATCTTGAAAGTAGGACTGAATGTAAACCAAGAAGAGATGGCTGCCTGAGTTCCCAGAAGACAGCAGTTCTCCGAGGTATTAATCAGATAACTGAGATGCATATTGTAATGCTTCATATCTTTGCATTTCTAGTTAGCTGTAGATCAAAGCATGATCAAAACTAAGAAAATATAAGTAATTTTTATGCTTCTCATTGGTGAAGATGGCAGAAACAGTGTTTTTGCAGCATTTGTTGGCAACACAACAGAACTCTTTGAGAGCAAGCCCACCAGAGCAGAGCACAGCAGTACACGTGCGATTAGTCTGATAAATGTACAAATGGTCCCCTCTCAGTTGTTGTGCCTGTGGACCTAGCCTAATCTGCACGTGCTACTCAAGAGAGCTGTAGTAGTTCCCCCTGCACTCACTCCTCCCTATCCAATTCCTCCCCTGGCCCCAAGTCACATCTGCATCCAGATTTAGCATCATGCAGCTCCTGCAGTCCTTAACTGCTTATTACTGGCCCTCTATACATCAAAGGAGGAGGAAATAAAAGGAAGAAATGCTAAGATCCTCCTTAGCCCTCAGCAAGACTTCCAGCTGAAAATCACCATTACTGAAAATTGTTCATAGAGGACAGAAAAAGCAAACACTTGAGATATAATTTTGCTTAATAAGATTGGTTTTTTTCTCTTTCAACTCAGAATTTTTAGCTAAAAAAAGAATCCAACAAAACTGTTTCTTCATGGGGATGCTCCAGATGCTCCTTCTGCACCCAATAAGAACCTTATAAATGCATCTTATTTCTAGTAACAGTTACTAGCTGTGCAAACAGCCAGAATATTGACAGCTTGGATAAGCAGCCACATAAGGACAATCAAGAAGAAAGAAATGCTCCATTGATATCCCAGCATTCTTGGAAAAAAAGAAGGGGAAGAAAAGGGAAAATACAACATCTCTGCAGAGCTTCAAAGCTTCTGTGTGCTCCTGAGACCTCCCTCCCTTCTACATTGAGAAAGGGAAACAAAGGCTAAGTGACCCTAAGATGCAAAAGAGTTGATAAGCACCACAGCAGTCAGGATGCAGAGTTTGTGTTTACATGGGAAGGACAGAAATGCATGTGGTAGGTAGGACTGATTCAGGGCAGAAATTGCAAAGGCTGACATGAGCAAATTTTTACATGGTGTAAAATGCATGGGAGTAGTTCTCTCACCCTCCAGTGCCTTTCTATATGAGCTCTAAAGGAGAGCTCACAAAGACAACAGATACCTCAGTTCATACTTACATAGCAAGACTATTTTCTTGGTGGCATTAATGCAGCTCATGGTAGGCATTAGTTTTTACTAGAAAGCTACTATATTATTAATCACAATTAATCACCTTGGAGCCAAAAAGTCTGTCCAACAAAACAAAGAGTAACCGAGGTTAGAATTTAGGATTGTGTTGCACTGACAGGGAGAGTGACAGCACACAGCCATCTGAAACTATTCATCTATCCAGTTCGTATAAAACCAGTATTATTATACACCACTGATGAAAGCAATCCACAAAATGAAACCAAGGAAATGGATCTCTTCTTTGTAAGAAGGCAACTACAAGGTTGTATTTAGCTGGGGCTGGGTACTGTTCTCAGTTACACTGTTGAAAAATGGGCTGCCTCTCTGCTGATCCCAAGTAGTTCCAGCATCATGGTCTTACATATGATTCCAATACATTGTTTTATTAAGAGTGCATTCCTTCGCATGCACAAATCCAACTGTGCTTTCTGTTTGAAAATAGCAGGATAAAGTCTTATAAAAAAAAAAGAAAAAGTTTTTTTTTTAACCTGTTACCCTGTAACACCTTCTTTCAAATCAGCAAGTTCAAATAGACTGCATTCTTCTTAAGACACAATAAAAGAAACTTAAAAAGTAACTGACCTCTTGCCGTTTGAAATTTTGAACGTATTCTTCAAACTGCTCATCTTTTGTTTCATCAGCTTTTCCTAGTTTTTGAAGCACCTATATTGAAAACAAAAAGATAAAGGAATAACTTATTATTTATGCCACAAAACAAAAGTGCTGCTATTTTCAACACTTCTGTTTTTGCATTTAGGCTTAAATAGCATAAAATGAGTGAAATTTGCTGGCACTGCAAGTTGTCCTCCCATTCAGACAGAGAAAGAAAAAAAATTATCACATTTCATTAGTTCTTTTCCTTCTGTTTATGGCTCATTACATCAAATAGCATTAACATGCATGATTTTCAACATAAAGTCATAGAGAATAAATAACTGTAAGGCTGCAGGAGAAACTGTTACAGCTGATGCTTATTTAAAACTTATGCTGGTGTTCATATTAGTTCTCCTTGTTAATTCAAAAGTGGATTGTCATTCACTAGATAATAAATATACTGCAGTATGTCAGCAGTAAGGGCTACTCCTGTGATAGTAATCTCAAAAGTAATTTGACACAGCTAAGCTTTACACTGTATTTAACTACAATAAATGTGTTTTGTTGTTAAATACCAACACTATCCATTCATTTTAATATTGAAGACTTGCATGTAACTGCAAATAGGCTTCACCCTTCTTGTCAAATCTTTATAGAATACTTGTATGAGGGATGAACCATCTCACACAGTGATGCTCAGATTGCTCTCCACGACAAATTGACCAAACTTTCCGTTTTGATAGAAGAAAACAAACAAATAACAAAACCCTCATGGAATAGAAACAGTAGCAATTAACTGACACTATGAATAAACATATAAACATCACCACATATTCTCAAAACAAAGGCTACAGCTCCAGTCCTGGCATGTTCTCTCTCTGACCGCCTGCCTCTCCCAACCCCAGCCAGCCCCACACCACAAAACCAGGATGCATAAAGGTGGGTGAGCACTGCCACAGTGGAAACTGGCAGTCCAGATGATCCTGAAGGTGCTGCAACGCTACTTATAGACCTGGCACGTGGAACTTCAAGGAAGTTTTGATGTATTTACAGCAGAAAGAATGACATCAGAGAGGAAAAAACCACAACGACTAGTCTTTTGCTGCTGATAGCTGTGGTTTAGTCTTTCATTCCCTAGCTCATCTGGGCATTTGGGGTTGTTTTTGAGCCTGCTGACTACTCCCAAATACCTCATACACTCTCATCACCAATCTCTTCATAAAATATTAAAAAGTATCACAAATGGTTTTACAGAGGAATCATTTAATTTAACATTTTGACTCATCACAGGCCTTCACATTGCTCCTTGTCACCAATGAGCCAAACAGTCTGCCCCCAACCTTGGCATGACTTTGATCCACACCAGGCAGATCTCTGAAAATCCATCATTTCCTTTTCAAAGCGATGGCTGCCAGGTATGTCTCCTGAGCACAGCAATATATTCAAGCCATGTTCACAGGAACAAGTAGCCAGCACATTGATTGGAGTCTGAGCAATTCATAACATAGGTAACAAACCCTGGCAAAAAAGGTTGTCATGATAAACTCTTTCCTCTTTCCCAAAATATTAATGGCACACATCCATGTCTCCACATGTGTACTCAGATACAAGGCTCAGAGGGGAACAACCCACCTCTCACAGCACCAGCCTCCTATGGTTTGGGGATTTTTATCCTATCACAGAATCACAGTGGTAGGGGTTGGAAGGGACCTCTGGAGATCATCTAGTCCAACCCCCCCTCCCAGAGCAGGGTCACCTAGAGCAAGTCACACAGGACAGTGTCCAGTCAGGTTTGGAATGTCTCCAGGGATGAAGACTCCAACTTTGAATTTCTCCACAAGTCTTCAGCTGAACTGAAACCAAGATGCAGTGTCAGAACTTGGCCTCTGTGAACATCAACCCTAAGATTAATCCAGGGTTACATTAAATAACTACTAATAACATAGGATTAGAAAAATTGGGAAGCTAACACAAACCAGAACTACAGGTATGTCACACGGTTGGGACTAAAAGTTCCAAGGCAGAGCTGAACTGAGACCAGAGGCTTGGCATCAGCTAATGATACCTGCCCTCATGGAAGTCCTGCAGCCCATGCTGTACACACAGATAACTGGGGTTCACTCTCTCTTTTCCTAACTGCAGTTCTAATCCTATCCCCACAATTCTATATAGAGACAGCATAGCAGACCGGAGCTAGCATAAACTATTCCTCATAGGTCCCTTTAGATCCGTATAGTCCCATGGACTACTGAATGTGTAGCTCAGCCTTTTACAACCAATTGTAACCACAACTTTACCACTGGTAGTCTAAAGAGAGAGTTGACCAGACTGAAGGTAAGTCTTAGAAACTGATCTACTTTTCAGCACTTATTTGTGCACTTCTGTCTCAAAGTAGAAGTCTCTTGTCAGTAGATGTCTGTAGTTTATTTTGCTCACCCTCTATAGGGTGTCCTTGGGGTAGGGTTAAGGCCAGACGAAGGCTTGTCTACACTACACATGGGTTCCTCTAACTCCAACCTCTTTTGTGGACAGGCTGAAATAAATTCTAGACACTTTGTTCGTCTTGTTATATCAAGTACCTGTATCAAGATTAGAGTAAGGGTCTGTTTTATAGCTAGGGTTAGGAAAAGGTGCTTACTAGCATTAGGTTTAGATACTGGTCAAGAGAAAACAGACTTAAAACACCCAGGTTACTGGAAAGCATCTGATGGCCCTTAAAGGTAAAATGAAGTTGTGCTCAGAGCAGCAAGTGCCTAATGTCCCCCTTAAGCCTCAGTTCAACCACACTTCTAGATAAGCATTAGATTGAGTAACAGGAATAGCTCAGTTTATTGGTGGCCCCTGAGGACAGGAGAAGCATAGATGGACAGTATTTTACAAAAGCCTTGGAGTGCTCTACAATGTGCCAAAGAAAGGAGATCTGGATGGATAAGTGACTAAAATATTCCATTTTAGGTCCATGTGGCAGGTAACCCATATTGTGGATTTGGACTCAGGCATTAGAAAAAGAAAGATCAGAGGAACCAAAACTGTTGCTGAACATTCAATAGCCCACAGGGCTCAGATGATGAGCCCTGGACTCTGAGAAGACAGGTGGCTAGCTTTTTTTTTTTTTTAGCATGTCCATACAGTGAAATAATATTTGGAGTTAGGGTTAAGAACATCTATCAATGTGTATGAACAGTCTGTCCCATTTAAAATAAAATCAATTAAAAAAAAGGAAAGAAAAAGACATGAACTGAGTCTCAATAAATGTTCTACAGTCAAGTATTTCATAGCCTTCTGAGGACTGTATAAAATAGCTGCTGAACATGATCACCCTATCCAAAGAAGAAATAGGCAAAAAGGTACCCCATTTCATATAATTCGACTAGATTGGCTACCAATAAGTTTTCTCTTAAAATGCCATAAAACTACACACACACGCACAAAAAAATAAAAGAGATGAATCTGAAACAGTGACTTTATTTTTTCATTAACTTAAGTGTGGTCTCCAAACGTGATATTGTATAATTTGCTTCATGCACTGAATTACATTATGGATCTAAAATGAATATCAGTGCTGACCCAGCACGTAGCTAAGAATATGTGAACTAAGTAATTAAGTCTAATTAGCACTGAGAATGAAGTAAAAGCTGAATTTGATCTGATGGTAAACCTAGATGCTGTCAAGTGAATACACATAGAGAGGAATTGTCTAGCAATGTGGTACCAAGATAAATAAATGACAGATTCTACACAAACACATAAAATTCAAGTAAGGACGTCAAGGATGCCTGATATTATTCATAAATGTCATCAGGAATACATGCCTAGATACAAAATGCAAGAATATTTCCATTAGGGGACATTGCATCTTCAGGAAACCTTTTGGAAGACATAAGACTAAACAGTTTCCCTTTAAAGTCTTATAAGTGCCTTCATTTACCAAATAACACATTTCAGTTCTATGAGGATCTGAAGTGTTAGGAAGAAAAAGTCAGTAATTTGCTGATCTTGAATTAAAATGATCAATTTCACAATGACTGTGATGTGAATGTTGTCAAGTGTCTGCAACATGCTAAAGAAAGGAAGCTAATACAATAGAAAAAAAATTACAGATGAGCTTGAGTAAACTTGATTATATTGAAAACTCATGTCTTGCAGCAAGAATGACAGTGTTGTAACAGCTGCTGAGACTACCACCCTGACAACAGGCCTACCCATCCTCCCCTAAAAAAGTTTCCAAGGTTATGGCAATTCAAGGAAAGAAAAACAAAAAGAAGAAAAAAAAACCAAAAACTAATTCCCTGGTATAAACTGAGGCCACCCAGGAACTGCCTCAAGGGGAGCTCAGCTCCCTGCACAGAGTGGACAGGAGTTGACAATAACCTCATCAGACACCCCAACATGCATCAGTATTCTTAAAGAACAACCAACACAATTATTACCACTCAGGGGAGGAAGACACGACTGCTCAGACAGGGCTACACTACCCAGGACAAGACTTTATCAGAAATTCCCAGGACTGCTAAAACCCTGAAAAAGCTAAGCTAACTCACCACAAACAGCACTATTTAAGGATACTACAGAATAATCTCAGTACAAAAAGCAAGACAAATACTTGTGAGAGTCCAAACCCAAGGAATTGGTTAAAATGAAAGCTGACCATTCAGGAGAAATTGCTTTAGAGTTATCTATGTGCAAAACATGATATGGATTTCAGTAAATGGTCACAAAACTGAAAGAAGTATTTGGTCAGCATAAAATAGAAGCTTTGAAGGAAGCTTCTTATGTTGCATGACAAGAACGCTTATTTGAGGTGAAAAAAAGAAGCATAATAGGGTAAGTTTGAAGTAAGCATTACTGTATTTCAGTTTACTTAGCTACAAAAAGTATGTGACAACTCATATGGCAAACATATAATGACACCAAGCTGACCACAGCCTGACAGTAATTCCAGACAGACAAAAAAACCCTCCCACCACAAAACCCAACCTTCCCCCCCACAAAAAAAACCCCACATAGGCACCTCCAAGTTTAAAAAGACGTTTTTTTTTCATGTGATGGGACGCTATACAAAGCATCCAATGCCACAAAACCATTAAAAAGTGTCAAATTAGAAAAGTTAAGCATGATCCGTGATACCCAGCTGGTATTTGAGAAGTGTAGGAACAAAGTTTAAGACACCCTGTTTGTTCCAGATATCAAAGCTGGCTTGGAAGAAAACATATCTAAGTATAAAGCCTAGAGAAGAACTAATTCTAAAACATATCTACTGACTCTGAAGTGTAAGAGCAGGGTGCTAAATCCAAGAAACAGAACAAATGCTCAAGACTCACTGAAGCCACATGAGATTCCCACCTCCTCACCGTTAGCACGTGGGTAGTTGAAGTGAAAGCAGAGGGAGAATCATTACAAGGATGCTACTCAGTTGGTCCCTTGCAAAGAGGGGCAGGGACAGTGAATTGGATTACAGATGTCTAAGTGTAAAGCTGATGGAACTCCATGTTTAATCCACCTAATAAAAAGTCTCCTCCCCAAAGAGGTATTTGCCATATCCAACTACTCAAGATCTACATGGGTGGCGTTTAAAATAAAACTCTTTTTACCATGATGTCCAAGTCTACAGTCTTATCCTGCCTCCATTTCACTCCAACACTGAAATCTCAAAATATGGTCCAAAAAAGAAGATAGACAGAGAGGTAGTTTTCAATATTGTTACATGGTAGGATTAAATTATGGACAACGTATTTATTAAAAATTAAAAGGAATTTCCTAATTAAAAAACAATAATAAATTATTCCTTTTCAACTATTAAATTTTTCCGTAGTGTTGTTCATTGTTTTCTCTTTGGGTTTTGGGTTTTATTTTTTGGAGCAAAGTTATAATTGTATATAAGCAACACATATATTAAAAACAAATTCCAAGAAATGTTTGGTATTTTATTAGTTTCTTCAGAAATTAATTTACATAGAATAGGACTTCAGGTCTCAGAGTATGTGTGCAAAGCAATTGTGGGAAAGTGGGGAAAGTGAGTCATGGGGTAAACAATGTGGGGTTTGTTTGGTTTGTTCTTTCAGGTGTTTTTGCTCCAAGAATTTCCATTTGAGAGCGCTGCAATAAGTTTCTGACTAAAAAGAGCAAAAGATCATTCTTTGGCGTTCATGCTAATAAGTCAGCCAGTTGAGCACCTGAAAAAAAAAAAAAACCCAGTATTTAACACTTTATTTTTAGGGTGAAAGCATTGGCTTTTCAAACAAGCTCAGTTTTTCAGTCTAGCCAGAAACCAAACCATATTTTAAAAATTATTAGGATTTTGTGAAGTAAGTAGATCAGCAACCAGAACATACTCAATAGGTATAAATTACCATTTTATCACAGAATTAAAAAATATATACCTGAAACAGCACAGTGTATTGCTTGGTTTCAATTCTGCTATGAATATTTTCATCCCAACATAGCTCCAATGCAACAGGCTCGATTGCTTCTTTTTTTTCCCACGAGGTTGACTGAATTTCATACTTTCTACACTATACATCTTATACACTTCCCAAGAACTCAGGCATGCCTTTGTGCTGCTGCTTGCTGCTCTCCCACCACTCTCTTCCTGCAGTAACAACAGCTGACAGGGACAAATGTTTGCCCAAGCTTCTGTTCTCATTAATATCTGCTGGAAGGTTGTGGAAAAAAAAAAAAAATCCTTTGTCACTGACAGACTCTCTAAAGCCTGAAAATCTGTTTAAAACAACACTGAGCATTTTACTGAGGCAGCTACAGAAAATGCAGAAAGACACTACAATAAAGCTCTTCACTGATAAGCAACTGCTTTGTGTGGTGTTGGTTTATTGCAGAACCACTCCAGGCATCCTGAGGACTGCAGCTGGCTACCAGGCAGACACAGGAGCCAAGACAAGAAGGGTGATGCTTACGTCTGTTTTTGAAGCCCCAAGAAGATCCACTGGTGCATAAAATACAGAGATGATAATTTAAGTAAACACACTTTAAGTCATTACAGAGCAATGACACTCCAACCCAGAACACACAACACTTTTTTAAAAGAAAGAACTGCAGTGGAGATGGCCAATACATTTACAAGAGCTCAATCAGACACAGAAGGAAACAGAAGACTTGCAAGAAACACCTGTGCTCATACCCTTCTCTGACCACTCTCTCTTCTTCCTTATCTCCAGCAGAATCTGCAGTCCAGACTGTTTCCATTACTGGTCTTAAGAAATGACTAAATTTAGCTCAAGTTTCCAGATCAACGTTAGGTGCTCTTTAGTTACCACCTCTTTTTGCTGTGCACACTTACAGTATTAGTGATACAGAGAACTCCTGAGCATTCAGTAAGTTACAGTTACTCTTCATTGTCATGTATTTTATCCTATATCTCTTACTGTACTGGTACTTGTTCCCCAGCCTCCCATTTAGGTCTTCTCTTAAAGTGGACAAAATAATCCTCATTTGCCCACCATTTACAGTTGAATTTCACAGCTGAAGTTTGACACACTGGATCATATACTAGGAGAAAGGCTATCATGGTAAACTGCAATTTGGGTATGTATCATTTAGTGGAGGACTGCAACTCCACAGCTGCTATCCTAACATACGACAGGCAATTTCTGTTGTACAGGGTCACAAAGCAAAAGAGGTCATATCCATAACTGCATTGATGCATGAAATACAGCCCAGTAATGCAAGAGGGCAGCTGCTAGGTACCAGGCACTCTCCAGTATGGAAGAGCATAAAAATTACTCTACAGGTCATGTTAATTGTCCATATAACCTACCAACCTCTCTCCATCCCCTCCCAAAGAAAATGCCTAGGGAAGATACACAAGTATGCAGTGACACACCTGCAGAACCCTCTCCCAAACCCTAACAAACTGCATTTCAATGAATTCCTGACATGGTCTCTTTACAGTTTAAAGTCCTGATGGATTTTTCCTTATTGATGGATTGTCCTGCTCCTTGTGAAGCTCTGGTAAACTATTTGCTGTTGCAGAAAGTGTGAAGGTTCACTTTTCTCATGGCTGCTTTTGTTAATTTTTTGTCAGCTTTTGCTTGCTGGTGCTTTGAGTATTGTAAAACACCATGATGCATGGGAGCAGTTTGCTAACAAATGAGAAGAGTGAATAATATCCAGACAAGCATAAAATACCGTGATAAGACGTTTTCTTAATCAAAATTGAAAGAGGGAAATGTGGTCTGTCTACACAGCCTAAATGACAAATGTGAACTTTATGCTATGAGAGATGATTACAATACCCTTTCTGCAAATTACAGAATCTAATTGTACATCATTGCTCAGGTGATGTAAAAATAGAGAGATCCAGAAAATAAACAAGACTGATTCCTCTCAGAATGAAGCCACAGACTTCTACATTAGCCCTCAGTCATTTAGTTAAACCCAAAAAGTACTTCACAGAGAGCACTGAATTGCACATGCAGTGGCAGTGCACCACAACATGTAGATCATTACTTATCCTTTTCCTTGTAACATCCAGCAAATTTGGTCTTCTGAAAGTAGGCACCTTAGCAAAATTTAACATAATAGTAGCTGGTTATTGTTCTGCCTAAGTGTGATCCTAAAGAGGCCCAGCAGTAAAGCTTAGCTGGGCAGCAACAAATTAAGGAGACTGAAGGATGAGCTTTGGAGTTTGCAAGTCCTTGCTTTGCTGGTGAGAAGGGAAGGGATGCTAATAGCTATGACAATGTACTGCTAGGGACTTCTGCTTGTCTCTTGGGACCTCCACAGGGTTTAATGCTAGGGGGCTCTCCCACATGGAAAGGTGGCTGATCAGACACTCCCTGCATGTATTCTGAAAGGTGCCTATCCCCAGTGAATATGAAAGCCTGCCACAGCTTCAAAGAACTGCCATGTACTTCAAAAAATAAACTATGGAGAGGCAAGCTGTTAGACCAGCTTTCCCCAGTCTGCTCTGTATGACTAGCCTGTAAAACAGAGGTGGGCAGAGATGCTGGAATGGAGCACAGCAAGTGATTTTCATGGGATGTGGCTTAAAGAGGACAACAAAATAGAAAGAAATGTGAAACAACAGAGACCAAGCTTAGATGCAGAGAGAAAGAAAAAAAAAGAAAAAAGCGAGAAATCGAAGAAAAAAAATGAGAGGGAGAAAAAAAACATTAAGAGAGAGTAGGGACCAAGGTAAAATCAGAGTCAACTTTGAGAAACCGTGGGTTTGATTCATTTTCCTTCCTGTAGGCATCTCAGACAGCACAGGACGTCTCAAACACCTCTGTGCAGGTGGCAAACATGACACAGGACCTATGGTGGCGTCTCCTGGAAAAGTTGCTTGAGGCAAGGCAGGATATAACTCAAGCAGCCTCTGTGTGGGCAGCTGGATTCAGCTATTAATATCATAGCAACATCTACAATCTCAAACTTTTAAGTATTCTTTTTCTTCACAAAATTTCTTCATGCATTAATAGTACCTTATTTGCTCCTTTTGTCACTGAGAAAACAGGAAAGGCAACTTCAATGTCAAGTTTAGAGGAAGTTAACCACAAGCAAGGTACCAAATCTGATTATTCTAGACCAGCATCTCAACCTCTGGGCTATCCTCCTGGGAAAAGGAGATTCGTAGTACAGAAATCAGCTGTGTTCAGATTATTTACATTAGAGCTATACAGAAAAGGAAGAGCAAGCAAAAAGGCATCTTAAAGAACTGGAAAGACAATCTCTTTGCCCTTCTCTGTCTATTGTTGCTCCCACACTCCTTGAAAGGATTGATCACTTCTTTTGGTTGAACAAGAGCTAAATTTAACTGACTGCACAATTAGCAATAACATCCTCAGCTGAATTTGTGTCCTTTACTGTATCCCAAATAAATCTAAAAGCTACTCTGCCAAATTAATCAAAAATCTTATCGGTTGCTGTTGCATCTGTCTAGACTTAACTTACTCATCTAGCTGAAAAGTACCCGGATCTCCTTCTAGTAGCGACCAGAGCATCTCAGACTCGTAGAAACTGGCTGTGAATTCAGGCTCACTTACATTCTCCTCATCACTTTTTATTTTCCTCTTTTTTACCAGCTCCTCCACTTTCCTAATCCCCTTTCGTTTGCCCTTTACACTTTCTGTTGAGCAAACACCTTCCTTAATACTGCGACCTCCAAACGGAAAAAATACGGTACTTACTGCCCTGATAATGTTTCACTCTGTTAATGTGAAAACTTATTTACCTGATCTTCTATTCACTTTCTGTCTTATTTAGGCTGCAACTTTTTCAAAGCAAGAGATTCTCTGATCCGTTACCCTTTTACAGCACTGAAGACAAGGGGACCACCAGCTTGATTTGTTTGAAGATCCTACCAAAAAAAACATGATTAATAGTTTCTCTTCTGATGTTTACATTCACCTGGTGACCAGATAGTTCTTTTCCTCTGTTTACTTGCTACTCCTAGTCCTTAAGAACTAGGGGGAAAAAAAGGCTAAATCAGACATTCGACAAACTTTTTTTCACCATATATTCAAAGCATAAAAAGTAGCGTAGAATCAAATGTAAAAGAATTGCCACTGACAAAACTTTAATTATTCAAATTAGAGTTGCATAATTATAAAAAAAATAATAGATTGCCTATATAAAACTTATTAAAAATTCAGTTCTGAGATCTTGTCAGTAGAACATAAAAGTCAACTACAAAGACATTGAAGCTGGAAGCAGCCACAATGCAGTAAACAATTCTGTCTCTGAAGGGCCACTAAAGCTCATCCTTGCACAAGGAGCCTAATATAATTTATCCTATGAAAGTGATATAACAGATTGTCTGTCAGGTCTCTAAATTAACGAAGTTTTTCCTGAACAAGAAGAGAGATCTCAAACATAAAATTGTAATTTATGTGTGGCTGCCATAGTTTCGCTTTCTTAATTAAACATTTAAATTCTACCTGGAAAAAGACAACTTTGTCCTTTACAGACTGTCTCTCTGGATTTATCACAGCAAGTATGGGCTGTTCTTCCTGTCTGCTGGGAGTAAAATAAAAAATAATCAAGCAAAAAGCTTTTCAGTCACACGGCCAAAATAAAGATCACATTCAATACAACAGACCTTGAATTTAAAAGTGCACATGCATTCTCCTACTGTCTAATTCCACAGGATGTATATATATATAGCAGACTCTGGTTTACTTTATTTAGCTCTGATAAAATGCTTTCAGTGGATCAAAAAACTTAAGGAAACCAAGCTTTCACTTTAAGTAATGATGCTTTGCAGGCTATTTCCCCTTATATTCACATTGTGGTGACCGATTCTCTGTACTCCATTCCAAGATCCAGTGACAGTATTTCCTATTGTTCTTGATTAAAATTAAACTAATTTATAACAAACGAAATGGATTTTGGCACTAAGTAGATAAAGAGAGTTAGAGGTAAAATAAAATATCCCCTCAGTAGAATGATATGAAGCTGGTAAGCCTCATTTAATGGCATTATAGGTATCTCTAGATTACTTCTCATCACAAGAGGCAGACAAAAGATAATTTACAAGTGAAAGTAATTTCTTCAACGTGGAGGAAGAACCAAATAAAAGCTTTAAAAAAAAAAGTCAGAATTGCTGGGGAAAAAGAAGATATCCAATTTAAAACAGATAGTTTGATTTTTATATAATACATTTTTCTTATGGTTGTCTGAGATTATAATCCACATCCTGAGACCCAAAATTACAGTTATATTGGTAACCGTGCAGAGATGATGACAGAGGTAAGAGTTCAGCCATTCCTGACACAAGTAATTAACAGAGCTCACACATTTCTCATTGCACATCCTCAAAATGTTAACAAGTGAATTTACCTTCCTTCTGCTTCACCATTACATCTACAAGACAGGCTACTAGTGGTTTTGTGTCCTATCAGTTTGGCCTCTAAATTAATCCATATGCTCAAAGTAGCAATACAGATGCCTAATCTTGACTGCCTCCTCCAGTCTGAGCTGTGACATTTCCACAGATACTTTGCTTGAGAAAGGTGTTGGTGAGGCTAGAGACACCCAAATTGGTCCAGCATGCACTGAAGTGCAGATGTTGCCCACCCTGAGGCTCCTTCACATCCAGCAAGGACGTGGTTTCTATCTGCAGACTCAGGGCCATCTTCAATAGAGAGCTGATATTGTGGAGCCCTGGGGAAACCAAACCAGAAGTTTCCAGCGTGGTTTGATGGCTTGCCAAGAGAAAATTTCACCACCTGTTGAAACAGTCTCATGTCACGCCACACATAGCAACACAGAACATGAAGATAACTTTGTCGAGTACATTTTCCAGATTGATCTTCATCTGTGGAAGAATTTACTGTTTCTTCATAGATCATGAATATATTGCACACTAAATATCAGTGATGTGCCTGAGATGGCAACACCTACTGATGAGGTACTTTTCACCTTTGGGATGCTCCAGACCTCTCTCCTCATCCAGAGGAAGACAGTGACACCAACATAGCACTTCCAGGTAAATTCACTCCTCTCTAGATGGAATGATAAACAAGTTTGTTTAAAAAAATTGAGGAAATTATCTCCCAGCAGTGTGAAAATTCGATAAAGCGTGTACGCTTGTTTCAACTAATTTAACATCTCTATAAGTCTTTGAAGTCACCCAGGTCTGTCCATCTTTTTCAAAAATAGATTTGTCAGAAATGTCCTGATCCACAAGAGATTTATTTCAGACTTATTTGAAGCATTTCTGACAGTGTAATCTTGTAACAATCCCAAATTCCCCAAGACCAGCTCCATAAACAAATAATTAAACCAGTGTAATATGGCTAGCACTATATGCTAGTCAGGTATTCCTGAAGAAAGTTACCAGTTTTCCTTCTCAAGCACTGGCCCAGGCTGCCCAGGGCAGTGGGGGAGTCCCCATCCCTGGAGGGATTTCAGAGCCGTGGAGATGTGGTGCTGGAGGGACATGGGGTAGTGGTGACTTGGCAGTGCTGGGTTAATGGTTGGACTTGATGACCTTAGAGGTCTCTTCCAACCAAGACTGTTCTGTGATTCTGTAACATTAAAGCTGCTCAACTAACATAGTATATTTCTGCATTTCTCATTAACTGCTGCTAAGGATAAGCTTGCCTGGAGTTTATGGGCATCATTTCTTCATGCTCACTGCAGGTCACAACCTTTTAGTTACTGAAAAGGAAAAAAAACCTCTGAACTGAAGCTGAGGTCAGCAAGGACTACCAGCAGTGGTGTTTTCAGTGGTCCAGCTTTGACACCTAAGTCTTGCATGAGACACCACAGGCAAATAGGGGTTCATCCTCTCCCATGGGGCTTAGGAATGAGACTCCAGAATCTGCCCTCAGAGCTGCTGAAGGTGGAAAGAGATGTGGTGTTGCTCAGATGAGCAGCATGAAAAGCACAGGTCAGGCCTGCTTTCCAGGGAAGTCTTTTCTTTCCTGAGCTAAAAGCATCCTGTTCAACTCAATGTCCTTCTGTACAAACAACACATTTAAGAGCTCTCTAATGGTCACGGTTTCCAGGCAAAAAGGTGTCCAGAAAAGGAGCCTATCTGCTAATGCTGGAAGAAGTGGCACACAAGCACTGCTTTACTGCAAGAGAAGCCATGTTCTTCTTCTGGGGTTACTGCTCATTTGAAGTCCAGGGGCAAAGATGGAAAAAAATCATCACCATTCTCCTTAAAAAAGTCTTTTAAATAAAATTATTTATTTAAATAAATTGGAAGACTGTTATCACTCCTGCCTTCAGTCTGCTCTTTTCTACACTGAGCCAATGCCATGACTTCAACCTTCCCTTGTGGTCAAATTTTCTTGTGTTTGACTATTCTCTTGGCTTTTCTCTAGACTCGCCAACTTGGAGGTAAGTTTCTTCTCTAGTAATAATGTGTCTAAATTAGAGTTTCCTTAAATTATCCCATTCCTTGAATTCACTTTGATTTTTCTATCTTTTCAGTGGCTTTGAAAATCAGGAAAATAATTAAAAAAAACACCTGATGTATTTTAAAATCAGTGGTAGAAAGAAATGTGTTAAGCACTCAAAATCAGCTTACATGTGAAAATGGATCTGAACATGGTGTCAGACATGAAAAAGCAGCAAAGGAGATTAAACTAAAACTATTTTATATGCAGGGCTAATTCCTATGAAAACACCTTGCACACCTCTCATCAAAAAGATATCCATTCCTCAGTGTCTCACTACATTTGGAGCTCAAATTTACAGTCAGTCTAAATACTCCTGTTCACCATGATCAACACAGTTAATTCATCTTACAATCACTCTGGGACTGAATTATAACACCCCCATTTCTAGGAGGAGGAAACTGAGGAACAGAAATTGATTAAGTAGCTATGCCAGCCTGTAATTAATCGTGCAATATGCCAAAAGAAGAGCTTCAAACTGAACATGTAGATGTTGTGCATCACCACCATGCCTATACAATCCTCTCTCAACAACTATTGAGCAACACAAAGAACTAAAAAAGCACATTTAACAAAGCACAAGTATATAAAAAGGTCCAAATCTCAATTATTCCACTCAGGTAATTAAATTTGTGGGTCTGAATGTGTGAGAAAGACGATCAGGATTAGTTTCTCTACCACTCCCAAAAATAAAGTGATACATATGGCAACCACTACTTAATATTGTCTATCATACCTACTCAAGCTGTCATATTTCTTGTTGCAAATAGTTAAAAGTTAAAGATACTGGTGCAAAAATAAGTAAATCAAAACTTACTGGGAATAGTTCTGTAAGTGTAAAGCCTGATTTGACTTTTTCCCTCAATATCAAACGCAGTCTCTGAAATTTTCAGCTGCGTACAGTAGCTTCTGCAGCAAGTAATTCTTAACAAAGACATGTTTAAAGTGATTTTGATTATATGCTTTCATAAAGGAGGCTTTTAAAGCCATTATGGTTCGTTATGTGAAAAGGCAAGCAGAACTGTAGGTATTTATAAATATAAATTTAACGTCTGGCAGCTACTAACAGAATAGAACTGCACCCCAGTCATAACATTTTGCTCATTTATAGGAATATACAGGAGTTTTTCTAGGAATACAGAAGTATTTGTCACCAACAGGTATTGAAGGATGTTAGATGAGAGTACTTTAGGAATCACATGGCATTCTTAGGTGGCTTTTAAAAAAATACTGGTTTTGTAATTTAAATGTGTAGAGACATTGCTTTCAACAAAGATCACTCCATGCATTGTTATAGCACTGAAGCTTCCTTAACGGAACAACTAAAGTTGCAGTGGTAAATTGTCTGTCCAGGGATGTTTATCTCGGGTAGCTTCAGGGTTCCTTTGACTGAGCAAGATCATAGCTTTAATGATGTCAATCCCTTCAAAGCCAACAGGATTAATAACATAGGGGGAAGTATACTGTGGCATTTCGGCCTCAGCCCACGCGTAGCAGAATCAAAGCCCGCCAGTCTCATTGGAGGGCTCCTGGAAAATCCAGCCTGACACCAAAGGCTTTCTAGCATTTACACTCAGGGTGAGGATTCTGACTACCAGATGCCTTATGCTGTTATGAGATAACAGGAAAACAACATCTAGGACTTGAGTACTGCAATGAAAATTGATCCAAACAACAACTCTATACAAAAGGAAGGAAATCTCCTTCAAAAACTTGCAAAAATAAAGACTGAAATGAGACCATGGATTTGTGGCATAACCCTACTTGTGGCTGTCTCTGTTTTGCCTGCCTGTATGGTGCAGAGAGCTCTCCAGTTTGCACCCTGTTTGAACTCCCTGATCTATAGAGAGTCCTTTCATCTTGGATGGAAGCATCACTAAATATAATTGCTGTCTTTATCTGGTATTTCACACTGTTAACCAGATGCTATGAAGCATAGTATCAAGAGGATTTGTGAGAAGTTTGATGAAACGTTTTTTAAATGTCAAGGTGAAGACTGCTATCAAGTCAGTCTCAATTTATCTAAAACACCCATATGATACCCAGCTTAGGGCAGCACAGTATATATACTGTAGCTGAACATCAGATCTGTCCCTAGAAAGCCAGATTTCCATTCAACAGTAGAAGGCATTGATGGCTGGCTGCTAAAGTATGCAGAAAAAGGGATGGCTATAAAAAGCTGGTAAGGAAGGATACATATCCTGCTCCATGGTATATAAACCTATGTGCATCTCCAAATTATTATAATACAGGAAAGCCCTATTATAGACCCCCTCTTGATTCAACCTACCTATGAAGAAGTACTCATACTTCAGGCTGAGTCTCAGCACCTCTGTTACTGAATTCCACCTCCCTGCTCCTTTCACACAAGATGGTTAGGATGGTACTTGAAGAAAGAAGCTCCCAGAAAGACTATCATTTCCAGGGAAATAAGAGGATTCTGCAAATAATCATCCATCTACTATAACAGTAACAAAACAATCTAATAGAAGGGTTTAATGCATTCCACAGCAAAAAGTCCCATGATAGCTAACATCTAGAAGTTGTAGAAGTTAGTCAATACTCTGCTTCTTTTACAGTTTATCTCTGAGTACAGATTACACACAGTAAGATGCAGACTATTAAATTTTGCCCAGTGCTTATATCTGCACAGAAAGGGAGACTGCTGATAGAGCTAAAATAACTGTGGTTCTCCGTGGGGACTATGGGAGTAACAAAAAGAAGAATGGTACCTACATCTATGAATTTTTAGAAACAAATGTCTTTAAAGGCCTCCCCAACCCATAAATCAATGGGATAATGGCATATCCTTTGCCCAGTCCTATTTATGGGGGGAAAAAAAAGCCCTCAAGGTATTTGCAGTGATCCAGTTGCTTACTCTGCAAGCAGTTTGTACCCTTAGACTATGAACTATAGATTTTAAAAGCTATCAGGGCACCTTTTTCCCCACAAGAGAAAAGGTACCAAGTTGTTGGTGTTACTTGGATTGGACTTTCGGAAATTAACTAACCCCTGCCTTGTTCATGAAATGCTATTCTTGCAGTAGTACTCTGGCACCCAGTTTCCTTCTAAACAAGCAGCATTTGCTGCCTTTCAGCAACGGCTGTGTTCAGGCTGGACTGATGGGCCAAGGCCAATTGTATGAGATTCAATAAGGCCAAGTGCTGGGTCCTGCATTTTGGTCAAACAACCCCATGGAATGCTGCAGGCTTGGGGAGGAGTGGCTGGAGAGCTGCTTGGTAGAAAAGGACCTGGGGGTGTTGGTTGACAGTGGCTGAACACGAACCAGCAGTGTGCCCAGGTGGGCAAGAGACCAAACAGCATCCTGGCCTGTGTCAGCAACAGTGTGACCAGCAGGGGCAGGGAGGTGATTGTCCCCTGTACTCAGCTCTGGTGAGACTGCACCTCGAATCCTGTGTTCAGTTTGGTCCCCTCACTCCCAGAAGGACACTGAGCTGCTGGAGCGTGTCCAGAGAAGGGCAATGGAGCTGGGGAAGGGTCTGGAGCACAAGTGTGATGGGGAGTGGCTGAGGGAACTGGGGGTGTTCAGTCTGGAGCAGAGGAGGCTGAGGGGAGACCTCATTGCTCTCTGCAGCTCCCTGAAAGGAGGGGGTAGTGAGGGGGGGTTGTTCTCTTCTCCCAGGTAACAGTGACAGGATGAGGGGTGATGGCCTCAAGCTGTGCCAGGGGAGGTTTAGATTGGATATTAGGAACAATTTCTTCCCTGAAAGGGTTCCCCAGCACTGGCCCAGGCTGCCCAGGGCAGTGGGGGAGTCCCCATCCCTGGAGGGATTTCAGAGCCGTGGAGATGTGGTGCTGAGGGACATGGGGCAGTGGTGACTTGGCAGTGCTGGGGTAATGGTTGAACTTGATCTTAGAGGTCTCTTCCAAGGCTGTTATGTGATTCTGTGATTCCCCACAGCAAAAGAGCAGGCACTTCAGACGGCTAAATGTCTGCAACCTTTAGAATGGGGCCATTACACCAATTTCCTGTCACAGGAGCAGTTTAACATTAAACAGTCAACTTGTATACTTTCACTGCAAATCCTTATTCTAGAGCAAGCTACTAGTATCTCCCCTGCTCTGCCCTCACATGTGGGATGCCCACTGCAATCAGAAGGCTATAAACCTGCAAGGACTGCAGGGAATGAGGCACCCATGGGTAAGTCTGCCCAGGGATATATACACATACAGACATATACACAGTCACACATATGTATATATATTAATATATATATGCATACCCCCCCATACCTGTATATATACTCTCCCATACACTCCAGCCTCAAACAGGCATTCCATCCATGGTACTAGAGTTAATAATAGCTAAGAAAACCAGAAAAGAGTACAGTGCCAGGTCCTCACCACCTACTGCTTTCTTCTAGAGACAGACCATCATCAGTTCACAGTCCTAATGTAGACACAGCCCATGTGTCCTGGCCTCCAGGGAATTGAGAAAGACAAAACCAATTGCACTGTGTACCATTTTATCCTAGATGGGAGAGTCTTGGGGACTCTCAAGCGGGCATATCTAGGTGGTGTGACATAACTTAACCACAGCCTACATAGCACCTCTGCTGCAAGTAAATGGTTGTCTACATTTAGCCAGTGCCTGGGGCTAAGCCATAGCAGTTGTGCTACCACCTGATGACCCCTCCCCAACTGAGAAGGGGAGCTGGGGAAAAAAGGGAGAAGCCCCATGGGTTGAAGCAGAAACAGATTTAACAAAATAACAAGACTAATACCAACATAAAGCATACAAGGTTCTACTCAGCCTGGTCCTTGAGGTCAACAGCAGGAGCAGAAGGCCAAAAGGGAGGAGCCCCAGGAAGAGGAACTCCACCCTCACTGAGCTCCCTCCTTTTCTAATGAGCATGATGAAGCATTATGGGATACACCTGTGAGTCAGTGCCTTGAGTGGATCTCCCAGCTGACTGGGGCTGCTCATGGCTGCCTGCATGGCTGGGCCATGGGGCTGTGCCTGGGGAACCAGGACAATGGGATAGCTCCATTCAGGTCTCGTGTACTCCAGAGATGTTCGATTCTTGAGTTTTGGTGGGTTTTGTTTTTTAAAAAAAGCATTGAGAAATCACAAATAAGCATAGATCATATAACCACAATTCTGCTGTTCACTGTTTTCAAAGATTCTATAGAGGACTATTTTTTACTCATCCTTTAGTTACAACTGTTATGAAATAGTTTAAATAAAAAGATAAATATTAAAATTGCATAATTATAAAATAATTAAAATCTTAAAACTACTCTTTCACATCTCTTTGAAATACATAAGTTCTAAAAAAATTCCACTAATATATACATATGGTGCAAGTCAATACACTAATTGACAAAACATGTTTTAAAAATGTGTCTATCTCTGTCATGTTTATCAGATGTCCTTTTACAATGAGAAGAAACTCCCTTTGTACCAGAATCTAAACCATGACATTAAGGAAATGTAACGTCATCAAGTACCACACATGCACCTCTTCTGATTCCATTAATAAATTAGACTGTTATGGGAAATTCAAGCAGGAAAAGCTTTGTGTAATACATTTTATAAACTCAATGAATCAGCTGAGTGAGTGTAATTTTTTTAGATGTAATTCCCTAATTCTTAGTAATGATCCCAGAGCTAGGAGACAGAAACCTAAATTGACTTATGACCTATCCTGTTGTCATCTAAACTACAAACACACATTAATATCTGATGCCTCTTTCAGCCTTCATGTCATGCCAAGTGATAAAACTTTATGGCAAGACTTTTATATCAGCACTCTTGGCCTATTTATGACCCCTCGACTATAATTTCAGTGTGACTCATGCTAATTTAATCCATGCAATGCTCTTGAGTGCTATGATTCCTTTAGGCCTGCAGGTAAATTGATGAAAATAAGGGCAGGTGATTATGTGAGTTATTCCTAAACTGTGACAGTGTTAGGGCCACAAAAGCTGACAAGATGCAACCTAAAGGAAAGGTTGCCTGAATAATGATGCTACTCCTCCAAGGGTAGTTCTTGCCAAGTTACCCACATGCTCCTCTTCATAAAGACCCAGGGCTCTACATCAAAAGCTCATAATATGCAAAGCAATAACTGGACAGAGTTGTTATTCTTAGCTTTGTGCATTTTTACAACTTTTATCTTTTTTTCCCCCGCCCCTCTTTGGGAGATGAATTTTATGCACTAGATACCTACTAAGTTTGATAACCACAGTGAAAATCCTGGATGCTGCAAGAAATCATATTAGTTGTTCAGTAGATGCTATTGCTTCCTCAAATTTAAATGAATCCCAGCACCTCAGCGGGTTGCTAGGAGGCCATCAGTGATGCAACATTTTCATAAAAGCAGCGAAGCTAAATCTTGTTAGTCCCAGGCATTGATCACAGCATATTTTTCACAGCAGTAAGAAGAAATCCGTTCAAGTTGTTATGCTCTATCTTTCTTAACTTTCTCCTTTCTCCTGTTTTCCTGCCCTCAGCCATTGCTGGCACTGCTATGGGCTGTGAGACGTTTGCCACATCCTTCAAAAGGAAGCTGTGTTTCAGTAGTGTCTGAAATGGTTTCAGCATAAAGCACTGCGGTCCTCACAGATGATAAAACAATATAAATGCAAAGCTGTGTGATTAATGTAAGACTCTGTGATTAAGTGCAAGTCGGTGTGATTAACAAGGCTACAACATACGAGCTCTATGCTTTCTCTTTCCATAATTAACTTAATTGATTCTAAATCTGCTCTGAAATTAGGATGACGCTATTTAAAGCAAGGTTTTCAGATTCAAAGTACCATGTTGGTATAGCATTTCTTGTGCTAACCTTCAGCTATTTCCCATTTTGTTTCAGAAGAAATACTCATCTGTGAATGCCTGAAGATCTCTCTCAGTGGCACAGTGGCAGATTCCTGGGGAAATCACTGCACATGGATTACAACACTGGGCTAAATATAAATATTTCAGAGATTTCTGGGTCACGTTTGGGTAAGAAAAATATAGACAGTTTTGCCACAGCGAAATAAGAATCCTTATGAGTATGGACAAGGAAGGTTTTTCATTATCAGGTATGAAAGTAGGATTTGAAAGTTTATGAAATCTACTCAAAATTCACAGACCAGAAGAAGCATTTCTCAACCCCTGGGCTCCTTGTTCTTATGGTGTGAGTCAGAGTCAGCTTTGCCACACACAAATCGCTGCGGGCTCAGAGCCTTATGTAATGGCATCCAGCGACCTGCCCATGGCTGCCTGCTCCCCCTCACCCTGCTGGGCAGGACCCCTCACCACAGCACCCACACTCAAGTATTAATAGCTTGAAACAATAGAAAGAATCAGTGAAACAAAAACCAGAAATATAAAAGAGATCCCAAGAGCTGTTGCCTTTTTTTTTTTCCTTTTTTTTTCTTTTTAACATTTTTTTTTTTTTCCTTTTTAACCTTTTTTATTTTTTCCTTCTTTTCTTCAATGCAGAATTTGAAGAACTCATGACTGTGCAACTGCGTAACAATCACTGCAAGTAAATCACATTCATCGAGCAACAGCACAGAAAAAGTGTGGAGCTGAGAATAATTTATTGCAGAACACAGGATGCTGCATCCTAGGTAGCATTAAGCAACCTCAAATATATGAGGAGTCACAGTAAGATTTTGCAGTACCACAAGAATTTGCACTTCAAACGCGATACATGTGATCAATGCAAAGATTTTAATAAATAAAGATAGATCCTGGTCTTTGTACTGTACATGGGTTATGAAACCAAGAACTCAGCACCCAGAGCACCTAGACTAAATGACATGTCTCGGGCTCAGCCTGAGCCCTGTCCCTCAGAGGGGCTTTTTCTGTAAATAAATGGCTCTTGTGCTGTCCTACCTCCCAGCTCGTGCTGCTCAGGAGCAGTTGGAAAGTACTGGGCCTATAAAAGGATATGCTGAATAACCCCAAGGAAATCTGCTAGAGCTGATTTTCCTGTCGCTCCCACACCTCCCCTTGCTAATAAGTAGTACATATCTTATGCTTAGGAGTTCTCTTCTTGATATACACTTTCTGATGAAAAAAAGCATTACCAATATTTGTTTTTTCATAGTAGTAAGTCTGTCCACTCTATGAAAGAACAAAAAGGAGACAAAATATCTCAAAGACATATTGTTTAAATTTAAAGGAAACACACACACAAAAAAGCAAACCTATTTTTAGCATAGAGGTGACCCTGCCAAACTTCACCTCCAAGTCAGGACAATTTGGAAAGCCATCACTATCAAATTGAAGAGATATCAGAAAGGAATCAATCAAGGAATCAAAGAGATTAAAAATAAGAATGCAACATCCAGGATGATTTAGAGAAGAATTTGAAGGAGACACAGGGGGATTTATCCTTTTACCTTGCAGAGTACAGAAAGCCCAGGAAGTACTGGAGGGATTACTACACAAGTAAAAGAGGAATGCAGTGTGTTTTCCATAACACGCCATAAAATGTAATTACAGCATTTCACCCATAAACCTAAGAAATTTAATTTCTGCCTAAAGAACCATGCAATCACTGCCAGTTAATTTCTGAGCTGATTTTACATTCCAAAAAGATGCCAATAAAGATGCCAACAGAAAGAGATGAGGCTTGAAAGATAATTAGACACTCATAGGGCCCCACTTCAATGACCCCAAAGTTGAGTTCCGTTAATGAATATTTAGAAATTAAATTGCAAGGTTCCTCAGTGTCTAGTTATGGACAGAAAAACCTCATCTTTGTACAAGCCGGAACCATTCAGCTATGACATAAATTATACTCAAAAGGACTTTTCTACCAGTCCCAATTCAGAACATTCTGCAGTAAGCCTTACTGTAGATAACCAGGCATGAAAAAAAGTTAATAGTCTATTAACTAGTTAATAGTTAACTGCCCCACAGTGTCCCAGCCCACACTGCTTCATTGCTGTGGATTTTAATTTTTTTTCTGTGGGATTCAGAGAGTCTGATCTTTGCACAGTGCACAAAGAGACCGTTACATTGGCATCTCTTTTAACTGGAATTTGAGGTGAGAGCTGAGCAATTCTGGGATGAAATTCTTTGGAGAACAACTGATCTGCTCAGTCAACCAGTTTCATACAGTTTAGTAATTTACACAAGAAACTGAGCAAGAGTCTGTAAGAGAATCAGAATTCCCCCATTCAAAGCTGGAAATTATTTTTTTTCTCATCTACCTACAAGGTTTGCACTTTTGAAGTCCACTTCTGCTTAAATTGACCTTTTATTCAAGAAGTGCAGCTCCTGTGTGATTAACACCCATTACATAAAAATACCTCCTTACTTAGAAGAACAATTTCCAATGCCTTTGAAGAAGTGTGTCTAATTTGGCCTTTAAAATACAATTATTGTAACTCATTTTGTTAGAATTGCTGTGCCAATAGAGAACTGGATTGTCATTTACATTAAATCCACCCATAGACTTTGAGAAAGAAATTCTGGTTGCAAAGTCTATTTTATCATCAATGAGTACGACAGCAAGAACTTAATTTAATTCCTACATTTTGAGTTGTGCATGGCAAGATATCAGACCAGGAAAGTTTCTGTGTTTTTTGATTTTTGGTTTGTTTGTTTGTTTGGTTTTTTTAATATTGTGAATTGAGACACTTTACCCTTGACAAGTATGGTGAACAACTGTACCATTTCTAGAATTTCTTTCGTCTCCAGAGTATACCAAATTTACAAGTTTTCCACACGCAGAGGGGGAAAAATAGGTATGGAAGAATGTTACTGAAAAACTGAAAGCACTTCTGACTATACAATAAAACCTCTATTATGTGTTCTCTATGGTTTTTTGGGTAATTTACATGACATTGTTTGCAGGCATAAGATTAGAAGGAACCTCTGATATTTCTGTAGTGGTTGAGCTGGTATCAGATCAGTGTATCTTCATTTTCTTAATCTTTTCCTTAGGGATCAGATAAACACTTCCCAGATGATAACACAGTCTCTGATAGGAAGGTGCTGTTGCTTCTGTAAGAAAAATGTACTCTTGAGGACTCTTGTGGGACTGAAGGATTTGCTCAGTTGTTTTTCCTTCTTGAGAAAGAAAAGGGCTTTTTGTATACATTTTTCACAACTGTGCTCATCCAGGGTCTGCTGTTCTGGTTCAGCTTCTCTGCACGGAGCTCTTGTGCTGACTCACTGTGTCCCTGGGCAAGGTGAGTCCCCACACTGCCAGCTCAGGAAAAAGCTGAGTATGGGAATGGAAATACACGCTCACTGTCACCACTTGAGGAAGCTGCAGGAAGGAGGATGCTGCCAGAAAGACAACTTAGGAGCAGCTGAGCTTTGCTGGAAGTCCTCGCTGAAGGTTACCTGCTCCTTAGTCTTTTTTAATATAGCACAGGGGAGCACCAAGACAGACATATATTCAGAGTGTCCATGCACACAGGCATACCAGTGACCCACAGGGTGGAATACTTACACTGACTTTTGGCAAGAACAGGGGGTATTTTCTTTGTGAAAAAAACGTCCTGGCTGTACTGTTAGCAATATGCAGTATTCAATTTATACTCACCCATTAACTGAGCCCTTGGTTTTCTTATTTAAAAAAACCCAACAAAACAAAAAACCTAATTTCTGTTATTGGAAAAAACAGATTGCTGCAGAAAATTACAATCCAAAAAACAACGTCAATTTTTTAAAAAAAATTTCTTATAGTTTGGTATTTTAATTATCCTGCTGTCAAATGTCTAAAGTTGTTGTTTGACTTAAAGGATTTGGAAGCTGTTGCAGCAAAGGAAGGAGGCAGATACGACAGCAAAATGAATAGCAGATGGCTTATGGAAAAGCATAAGTGTAGGGGTGTGCAGAGACACCAGGCTTGGGTGGGTTTGCATGGTTTAGCAAGAGTAACAGCTCCATCCTGGCTAATGAAACCCCACTTCAACTCTGGTGGGCGGGCTAACATGGCTGTACAGCTCTTAGAGACATAGCTTTGGTATCACTGCACTGTATTGTATTTATAATTAAATTTTATTTTATTTAGAGGCACACTTGGTTAAAAATTTAGTTGAATGTTGACAATAGATGCACTTAGAGAAAGGACTGGCAACCATAAAAACAGAGGCAACCTTACGCAGATACAAAACCCCTTGGGAAATATATTGCAGCTTTCCGTGTTATAACGGGTTTAAGGAAATAATGACTGGAGTTTTAGCTTAGTAACCTCTGCTAACTCAGAAAAGCATCTTTTGAGGAGCCCTTAACAGTACAGCACACAGCCAAATTGCTTCTGTGAATGATGACTTCATTTGCTAAATATCCCATTGATGCCAAACAGGTAGCACACAAAGTTACATCAGGATTTGCTGCCTTATAAATACTCCTGGGCAAGACTGAAATACTGCATCGGACCCCCAAGGTACATCATGAGAGAAAACAACAAAACTAGTCAGCATTTCTGAGAGAAAACAACTGTTACTCTCCCAAATTAAACACACGTGCAGGCATTAATCAGTGATGTGCAAGTGATGTGCAGCTCTGCTCTCTGCCCCTTTCTTCCACCTTCAGTACCACTATCATCACCAGTCTCCTTTCAAACGTTCTCTTCTCGTTTTCTCTTTTATTTTTTTGTTTTTCCCTTTGATTCTGTACCAGCACCTCAGATTTCTGGTTTCTTGCTCTGTCTTTAATCCAACTCTCATTCCTTTCTCTCTCAAGAAGTTGTCTCCTCAATGCATTTTCCCCTCACCAGCTCTGTGATCGTGCCATCTTTTAGCATTGGCATTCTTGACCTCCAACTCAAAACCTTACTGCTCAGTCTACCTTGGCACTATCTCTAAGATCCATTGCCTCAAATAAACAGAAGATTTGCTCATGACAGGACACATAATTTTTTAGCTCTTAATTACACATGCAGCTCGATGAATTTTTCTTTACAGTTTAAATCAAGTATATTTTTATTTTGTACTAATAATTTATTTAAACTACATGATAGTAACAAATAAGCTACATGACTAGTTAAACTATTTTTTTTTAATCTATTTAAAAAAAAAATGCAATCTATGTGTAGACAAGGCAGTGAGTGACCACAGAATGCAACAACAGAGACAAATTCAATTTGGAGGTTAGCAAACCTGAAGGAAAAATAATTGAGGAGCTATTTTTAAAGTATGCTAAAGCAATAACTAACTTCATGAAATAGAAATCTGTTCAAAAACATAAAAGAACATAATCAGATTAAATTCCTAAATTGATACTATTTCCATGAGAATAATTCCTTCAGCTGTAACTGGACATGGGCTAATGCTTTGGTATGGGATAAAGGTTGGACTTGATGACCCTGGAGGTCCCTTCCAACCATAATTACTCTATGATTCTAAGGCAACTATAAATGAAAATGGCTTTAGTGTCTGTCCCCCCTCCACAACAATCAGTACACAATACTCCTAATAGCATCAAATAAGAGCAACAACTGCCTGATTTGGAAATTGCATTACAATCTGTGGTGAAAACTTTAATCAAAGAATTGATTTTCATTATTTTTTATTTCCTGCACCGTTCCTTTTTTTTTTCCCCCCCTCCTCCAAAGATTAGGCTATGAATAAATAAAATCAGTTCTTGAGGCTCTTTATCCGAACTCAGCAGACCTCAAAATGATCAAGGCTGGCTGTTCATCACGCTTTCAAATCCTCAGTAGCAATATACAGCTTCTCTTCTTCATTAACAAGTTATGAAGTACTAATTGCTAGTTAATCACATGAAATACTTACTAGCAGTGTACAAATCAGTCAGTAGCAGCTCAGAAAAGGTAAGTCATAATAAATAAAAAATGCTCCAATTAGCTTATCTCAGTCTTCTTTGTTTATCTCAACATTTCACTATCTCGCCATGAAGTAGCCTAAATTGCTCCTAAAAAAGCACTAATTTCTTTAAATATGACTGCACCCCAAGGTAAACAGCACCTAAACCTATTTAAAACAGAATATAAAAGCACTGCTGTTTGTTGGTAATGTGAATAGTTCATCTGTATATTAGCTATTCATATACTGTAGTTTAATAAACATTTTACATATAGAATCACAAATCACCTAGGTTGGAAAAGACCTTGAAGGTTATGGAGTCCAACCATCAACCTAACACTGACAGTCCTCAACTGCACCAGATCCCTGAGCGCTATGGCAACACAACTCTGAAACACCTCCAGGGATGGGGACTCCACCACTGCCCTGGGCAGCCCATTCCACTGGCTGAGAAATTACAACATAATTACATTTAGGGTATAAGTAATCAGACTTTTCTGAGGAATGCATATATGGCTCCTTGGCACGTTTTCATCCTTCATGCAAGCCAAAATTTAACAAAAACACTATCCAATAGGAACACAGGAAACAAAGCAGTGCACATCAGAGTCCAAAGCTTTGAGGTAGCATGGAAGAAAGGGTAGGGAAGACAATCAGACCCACGACTCAAATGTGTATACTTTCAGATAATAGTTTTGCTCTCTGGGAATTTACTGAGGATGTGAGCCAATACTGTAAAAATGTAAGCCTTTTCTCAGCAGCGAAGGATTATACTAACCAGAAAATTCTAGTAGCCATGTAACTCCACTGTGATCTGTTCAGCCAGGAATTGTAAGAATTGCTGCATTTGGCACACACACATATCACCAAGGGCCACCTTGGACCACCTCCTCTTCTGGAAACCAGTAAGTGCAAGGGTGTTGAAAAAAGACTGACATGAAATCACCAGAAATAGTTTCAAAAATTGTATTTCCAGCCATAAACCTCACAGAGATGCTTTGACACACACAGAACCTTGGATGGTTTTGAGCTTCTGGAAAAATACTGATGGCAAGGTGCCAGATACTTCAACTTCGTGACGCCAGGTGGAGAGTGCACGACACAAGGAAAGCGTAGAAGGTGACACTCTCCTCTTCTGTCTATCTGCTCTTCTATTTACCTCCACCAACTATAGTCTTGGTGTTTTACACCTCTGATTTCAGGCACAAGAGAGCCATGGTATCCTCAGTAGAGCCCGACAGCCCAGCCAGCACTCACTGAAGGTTCTGTACCTTAAAATACATCCCACCAATGAACTGTTCTTCCTCCTTATTTTCTGTTGAGATCTGAGTATTTTTGGTTACAAATAGAAAGAAAACTCAGCTGAATCAAATCAATAAAGACTTGGACATTTGAAGCAAGACATACAACATTATCCAAAACACTGGCAAGTGAATCTTCATTTGAAAATATCCATATAGGTAGCTGTTCCAAGATTACAAGATCCAAGATTTTATTCAAATGAGCTCTTTCAGCTTGACTCAATTCCCTTTGATGTTAAAAAGAAGGAGGGCGGGGGGAGAAAGTGGCAAGTACTGCAATCTACAGTGTAAATTAACACTTCCGATTGTATTGCACCCCACAGTAACAGAAGACTCACAGTGTTTCTACACAAACTGTTTCTCAACACATAATTGTTCCAGTTCTTCCTACTATTGCCACCTGATTTCTACCACTGCATTTTTATTCAACCTCTTTTCCCATCCAGGAGGAGGTCAACCAGATTACAGGAATGCTAGAAGTAGCTTATGAGTAACAGGTATCTGGGAAATTAACCTCATTTGTAGGGGGCCTGAGTTAGCAAGACCATACTGGGATCACCAAGTGAGCATGCCAAGTCCTTCAGCAAGCTGGTACTGGGAAAACATGTTAGTTTGATGTCTGGAGCACTTTTGTTAGTGGAGATCACAGTCATCTAGCAACTTTTAACATGGGGCCATGACCTCGCTAGGCTGGCCCCCCCATAACCACATCACTCCACTGTGGTTTAGTGAAGTGGCACGGGTACATCAGAGCAACGTGAGACTCGTTACAGGAATGTATTTAGCAACCCATCACACAGTTTTCCTCAGCTTGTTTCATGGTCTTTACAACAAAGGGAGTATTTGCTCAATAAATGTCTCACTCAGCTGGCTGTGTCTATAGCTTATGCATTTAGGTGCATCCTGTTCCTGATGCCTACACACTGCTCTCTGCGAGTTACACATTCATCAAAATTGAAATATGTTCCCTGGATTCAGACATCACAAACAAGGCTTGAGAGCAAAACTGTGAGCAATCAACACATTAAGTCATTCCAGCCTTGGCAGAAGACAATAGTGTTCAAGTCAAGAAATAATTCATGCTCAAAATAAATAATTAAGGGCTGGCTGTATTGTTGTCTGTGAAGTAGAGTCCTATCCTGGGAGTAGCTCACAGATACACCACCAAGCCTGGTGCCTTCCGCAGCCTCCAAAGGACTGTCAGAGCAGGGCAAGATGATACCAGGCCTGAAGAAGTCCTTTTCTCCTTGTAATTAATCTGTAAGATGGGATCTCACTCACAGCCCAGATACTGCAAACAGACGGCCATTAGCAGTGCCACACTGCTCCACGAAAAGGAAACGAAGTGTATGTCACCTGCACACTACTCAGGGTGGTTTGTAACTGAAGACAGCACCTCTAGCAGTTCACATGCTAAGGTTGGAAATTTCCATTTGGATCCTCTCAGTGTCCCCCTGAAGAGGTCCCAAAAGTCAAATCTTGATGTCATTATTATCCCATGCCACAACAGATCAACTTCTGTGACATATTCTCTTGCTTTGCGTGGCCAGCAAGTAGTGAGACAGGTTAATATTGCTGCCAGAGCAAAATTTTGGGAGAAATAAGTGTTATTACAGTCTGTTTCTAAATGACAGAGATCTCCTAATTGGCAGGGTATTTTATGGGTTTGTTTCATCCCTCTCCCCTCCACAGGAGCAGAGGAAGCTCCAGTCTCCCTGTGGATGCCCACAAAGCTGGTCTAGCAGGAAAGAGCATTCCAGTCAAAGAAGGAAAGACTGTCAGCTCAGCAAAAGTTAAAGAACTTTAAAAATATTTAATAAGGTGTCCCTGAAGGCATTAATGATTCCAGTGGCTTATATTTTATGTAAAAGCAGCAAAAATTTAATCTTGTTCATAAACATGTTCATGCCAGCATTCAGATTCAAGACTGTGCAAGATAAATAATTATAGACTGGCTTTTGCAACTTCTTGTGTTCCAGCACAGACCATCATTAGCAAACTATGACAGTGGTTTAGGGGAAGAAAAGTCCAGAGCTTCAGAAGATACAGCAATCCCCCTTCCATTAACATGGGAGTCACTCTATTTTGCATTTTAAACACATCAAATGCACAAAACTGCTCATAATTTGGGATGAACTCCAATCTTACTTCAGGCTCATATTGGTGAGATTTAATTCCTTCCTATTTAAAAGCATCTTAGTGAATTCACAGCTCTTGTGTAGATACCCTTCAAGTCAAGCCACGACTTATGGACCAGAAAACTTCTGAGAAAGAACAATCACCAGATATACTACTTAAAAAAATGAAAGTGTTTTCAAATTCATTATCAGATTATGATCCTTCCACATGCCAGAAGACACAAACTATACAGTGCTCCTAATGGAGTAAAGAGCACGTGCAAGTGTGCTTCTTAGACAGTAGAGAACCGACATTCACATGAGAAAGCATTGTTATCAATGCCCTAATTGTGAGTCATACTTCAGACACTCAAGTAATTCCTTCCTCAGTCAAGGTATTTTCCATACTTGGGGCTCTCTGGAGTCCTCAATGGTGCAACTGAAGGTTTTCTCGCAGGCTGAACTTTGACAATCCATCTTTGAATCATAACATAGACCAATCAACTGAAATAGGAGACAAACCCGTTGGAAACCAGGCTTCAGTGTTTCTGGTGATCACAAGACCCACACTTCCAATAACTTCACCATGAAAATGTTAAGTTTCCACGTGCATTAGAAGCTTGCTATGCAGCTCTGATCCCACCTGCATGAGGAACATGCACTTCTTCAGGCTTTGTTATGACCATGCCACAGAATTACAGAATAGCCTGGGTGGGAAAAGACCTCTAACACCATCTAGTCCAACAATTAACCTATTAGGTGATAATTAATACATAATTTGATTTTTCTCCTCTGTCTTTATATATATATATATACACACTTAAAAAACATTTGATGTGCATGCAGAGCCAAGGAGCCACTGGTGCGAGGCGACCATCTGTGAGATTATGATGGAACATGTCTGTGCCTGAAACCACATAAATGGTTAGTTTAACTCTACTGATGTTATTTTGCTTTTCTCCCTGCTTTGCCAAATGCAGTATTTTCAGACTATTTCCCCTTCCCAGGGAACATTATCTATGTTTTAATGACATTTTCATACACCATACCCAGTAATACATGGCTCACTTTTGTTTCATGCCATCTAGGTGGCTCAGAGTTTGCAGGTATTGCTGCTTTAAAGAAAAGAAAATAGCAGGCTGCCAGAGCATATTTGCCCTAAAGTATGACTTGACCCCACAACTGCTTTCCCAACAGTGAACAATACTGATATTTCAAGTAAAGAACAAGATCAACATAAGACGGCAATAAAAATAGTTAAATAACTAAAAATTCTTCTCCTAAATAAAAACATACAATCACATACAGAATTCAGAGACTTTGAACTCCTTCCCAAATCTTGGTCTGAGTTGAGGCAGTGTAGTGCCCAAGGATATCTGCCACCCCTCATGTAAGCACCAGCCTGATTTGCTTACCCTTGACAAGTATGAAGTATCAGATTTTACTGCTAATATGGTTTTTATCCTTAATACTATTCAGTGGGTTCAAGCCTTTACTGAGACTGACTTTGAAAGAGGTTCTGATCTACCTTCCTCTACGGGAGCTTGATCCATCTTGACAGGCCATAAGAAAAGTTTGATCCTTTAAATTAAATAGCATAAAACCGTGAAGGCTTATGTTTAAATGACCCTTACTGCCTTTTGACTTCTCCCATCAGTTCAATAAAGATTACTTCATACCTCAGAACTGTAAGGAGTAATAGACCTCAAGACATCATTTTTCCATGCTCCTGCACTGAAACAGGGTACACATATCCATGCCAACTCTGACATGTGTTGGTCAGACCTGTTCTATAAAACACAAGTAAATAAAACACAGCCTAAGAGATTCCATGACTTGACTTTGTAGCCAATTTCAGTGCTTCATTACCATCAAAGACAACACTTTTCCTTATAAGCAGCCAAACCTTTCTTTCTTCACATTAAGCTGTTTGCACCGTGTCCTACAGCCAGTCAACAGAGTAGACAGTTGACCACCTGATCATCTTTAAAGGTAAGCAAAAGCAAGTAGTGTCACCTATGAGAAGACTTATCTGCACTTAATGTTTTCTGTTCTAGACTAAGAAAACTCAGTTTCCTCAACCCCTTATTGTCATTTTTTTCCCTGAACCTCTGTGTACATCTTCTATGTATTTTTCAAGGAATTGTTGCCCAAAGCTATACAAAGGACACCACCAGTTGAGATCTTAACATCTCTGGCTTGAGTAATTTACCTTCTGCATTTTCATAAACATTTCTCCACTAGCTCGGACCACACCAAAGTGAATTTCTTTCTTGTACTAGCCTTGTACTGTTGGCTTTGGGTCATTTTTGCTGAATTTCAATTTGTTGGTTCTGCTTGCCAGGTTACTTTGGATTGTCATCCTATCCTCCATTCTACCTTGGGAAACCTGCACCGGCCTGTAGTCAGTCAAACACATTGTCTATTCCATCAAGCAGCAATAGCTGCAGGGCCAAGTTAGTGTGATGTTGGAGACATTAGCCAGAGCATTTCTTCCCTACCTACTTCTTATCAGAAGTGATGATGGTTGCCTGAAACAATCCTCTCTTCATACAGATGCCCTCCTTGATTGTGCTCACTCCCTCCCCTCTAAAACCAGGATTTTCTGACACCCCTGGATTTACCCTCCTCCCTGTAACACACTTGATCTTTTCTGTATCAGTTCACTAACCATCACACTTTAATCTGTCCTTTTAATAGGTAAGGGATGGAAAGGTTGTTTCTTTCTCTCATTGAGCTCTTGTATTTACACAAACCCAACTTCACGATCACCTGTTTCAAGATATTTTCTATATATAGGTGGTTTTCAGAGACACTGTAGTGACTATTCAGGCTCTGCTCCCCTCCACCTCTCAACTTGTCTCCCATAACTCGTAAATTGAAGTAATTTAAAGTCACCTCTGAGCATTCATAGCAAAAGGGCTCTAGATGAGGCACGTATATTTGCCCAAGATACCTTATCTAAGCTATATGCCATCCAGTCCAGCATACATTAAGACATTTGTCTGATTTTGCAATGTTGCAACTCAGCATTTGGTTAATCTTTTTTTTTTCTGCTTGAAACTCCCTCATCATACCTACACCTTTTATGAACTCCCCTTGAAGCTGTAGCTGGATTCCTCTGTAGAGCAGCTGTGATGAGCAAGTCTCCTGCCTGAACACTACTGGAAACAATCTCCTGAGCCAAGCACTCCAACGTTTCATTGGAAGTGTCACACAACAGTAAAGTAAAAACAGTAAAAAACAGAGGAGCTGACAAAATCGCATAAGAAACACGGACATTTTGTTTTAAAAATGTAAGAAAAATAATCAATAGGGGCAGAATGGCAGACTTTGTTTCACAGTATCACATAAGAGAGCAAAGAAGAGAGAGCTACTTCTATTTTGAAGTAGTCATTTACTGAGTTTCTACTACCAACCTAAAAATGTATCTTATTTGAAAAAATCAGAAGCTTTTCCCCAAAACTTTCTGGCCTAATAGGGGAAAATAACATTTTTGGTAGATTGGACAATAGATGTTATTCTGATTTTGTGTCAATTTGGCTGCCAAAGTACTTTGTTTAGTTCATAGAAGACAAAGTATACTCAATATTTTATACACTAAGGGGTACTTTTCAGTTGAAACTTCATTTTGTTGCCAACTTAGAATAGAGATTCAATGGGAACATTTCTACCACCCGTGATAATTGTATATTTGTATTCCTCATGGTTTATACCAGAGGAATCACTTGTAGAATATTCAAATTACTTTGTCACTGTGCTGTGATTTGCAAATGCAATGAAAAATAAGAGAAACAGAAGTGTCCTACATCCCAAAAAATGACCTACATAACACTAAAAAATAAAGCTCAGGGCTGGAATGGTTAGAGAAGTGATAAAGATGAAGGTCTTTTTAAAGTTGGCGAGATCTAAAGATTTCCTGACATCCTTCCACTGTAAGGGCAGAATTGCTGACACTAGCTTTTTATCCTCTGGGCTGTGTAAGGTTAACAATTTTCTGTTGCCTCTTTTGTTCTGTCCATACAGAGAAACAATGACCCTTCATGAAAAATGAATGCAAGCACACAATATGCAAGGTATTTTTTGACTGTCATTGGACTTAACCTGAGCTTTTCACGTGAAACCTCAGAGAAGGATTGATGGCATTATTCAACAGAACCAATAAAAGAGGTTTGAAACATTGTTTTCTGAGCTGCCCTAGCCTGAAGGATCTTGTGCTCACTTTTTCCCATCCCCATGTACCTTGGGGGTGAAGAAAAATAGAAGATAAATAAGACTTATGCAGGAAAAAGAAAGTATATGCTACACTCTGTTTTGTGCTTTGATCGAAGGGATAAAAATACATCTTGCATGCACTTAATATTGCAAACCACAGCAGTAATTCACAAATATTTGGAACAGTTTCAGGGATGACGTATAAACGTTTTTATTTTTAAACATCCTTAAATATAAATGTAAACAAGGATGTTACAGACTATTTAATGCAGATCTCCAGATCTCTAGCCTGCAGCAGAACAGAGCTTTACCAGTGGATTTACAGTTGGTCTGCATTTTGGCATTCACCATGTTGACTGCATATTAAAGACAGACTCAAAACTGCAAAATACACACTGTCTGCAAAATCACTTAGTAAAAACCTATTCAGTAACGAGCATATGGGGTCTGTCCTGTGCTTCAGAGTATCTTGTTCTGTCAGGAAAAAATAAAATAAAAGAACATAACAGAATTGAGAGCAAAATATGCTGCAAAAGCATTAACATATTAAAAATTTCAACAAATACATAGTCAAAAATCTTTCAAGGGTTATTAAATAAGAAGTTATACTTTCTGGAAAAGGGGAATGGTGAAAGGGGATTCTACTGCCTTCTTCTGCTTCCTTCTACTGCCCTCAGCATGTGTTTGCTCAGGCAGCGAGATCCTCTGAAAGACACACATATGTTGAGCCGTAAGGCCTTGGTTCAGACAAACCCTTCAGTTTGTGCTTAGCTTTAAACTAATCAGACGTGAGCACAGAATAATTGCTCATGACTTTTTTAGCTTTTTGGTTTATTATTCCTAAATGGAGATGAATCAAAGCACATCTTACTAAGGCTATGCTCAGGACCCATCTAAGAAGCCAGCAGAGTACGAATTTTTGGTTAGCAGTTGCTGCCTCAGGTTCATCCTTGACAATGGTCTGGAGCCCTTCAGAGGACCAACATCTTCCAGAGAAGACTCCTCCATAGTAGACTACAGATGTATCAATAGCAACTACAATCCTTTGTATGGACCATGACAATTCCAGGCAACACTCCCTCCTTAGATGGCTGAAGCTGTGTGCAGTCCACTGCCATATGGTGGCACAGTCAGGCAAGTATCAGGAACCACTGTAACTCCATTAAATAACCTAAATCCCTCAGCAACACAGAAGCAAATGAAGAGATGGCCCAGAGCCCATGTGAGTAAGATAAAAATAATGCAAGTACTGATAGCCACTCATTATGGATATAAACATCTTTGAAGCGTTTACTCAGATTTTACTTTGTTTCTGCTCAAGCAGTGCTTCCACTCATGAAGAAGTTTGCTGGTGTCAGGGAAAGCAGGTCCATGCCATGAGGGGACTGAGCTGGGGGGGCTGAAACAGGCAGGCATGGAGGGAGGCTGAGCAGGGGCAGTAACAGCCCCTCAGCGCCCTGACAGCTGGAATGATGCTGAAACAGCAATTAAAAAAATCTAGTTTTGACATCTATTTTGTGCATTTCCCTTTTTTTTTGCCCATTGTTTTTGGAATCACAGACAGCTCTTGCCTCAAATAACTGAACATCTTTGTCTGCCTCCCAGAGCAGCACAATCCTCAGAAAACAGGGAAGATCTGTCATACGTCTAATGATACTTGCTATATTTGCACGTGTGATGCTTAAACACATTTTCATCAAGGCTCTGTGCATACGTAGGACTCTCCCATGGTATGCAACCCACTGCAGCAAGAATATTACATTCAGTGTCTGCAGTCACCAGCAGTCAGCCAGGTTTTCACCTGGAGTAAGATAATCAAGGCAAAGCCAGTGAAGCCAGGAAGGTATGTGTTCCTGCATTGAAGACATCAATACAGCTTACACTTATCAATTGACCATACAGCACACATGTAAAAATGTCTAGCCTGAAACTACTCCCACACAGTAAATGCATCCAGGAAACGTCAAATAAAATGTAAAAAAATATCCAGCTCTCTAAAGTGTGTATTTTGGAAAGGAAGGAAAAGGAGGGTGTTTGGGGAGATCCTTTCCTCCCTGCTCTGGGAAACAGTATCATTTCCACCTAGTATCTCATGTGCACAAGGATGTTATTTCTTGTTATTATGGGAGCAAGTCAACAGCAGAGCACAGACACCAGAAAGTTGATAGGTGCTGCAATTCAATAATTATGATACTTTGGCTGCTGCTGTACACAAAAACGTTTTACAGTGACAGAATGGCACTCTGAGTGCATCACACGGATAGGCTGAAGCTAAATATGCTCAAGCAGTTCCTAGGTTTTCCTAGTCAGTGTGCAGAGCAGGGTTCTGGTACTCACTGCCCCACTCCATACGGTCCCTCCACTTAGCAATTTGACCTGCAGGCTGACTAAAAGGGAGTCTGGGTCTGAATCCTGACCTTCTCCAGAGGCATTGCCATTGCTTTGCTGCTCAACAGAACTGTTCATGAGGCCATATAACAGAGAAGGAGCAACTCAGGCCCTGGTTAAGCAAAAGCTGTTGTGGAGACAAATCGACACGTTTTTGTTGATTCATCAACCAATCAAAAACCCGCCAACTCAAACACTCTCAGCTAAACCTAATCCATTTCCATTGATTCCAGAGAACTCGCACACGTGAGCCAAAGGCTAGCAAAGGGGCAGCCCTTGACTTTCACATACGTACTTCAGGGACCTGTTTCAGGAAGTCAGCCCTAAAACCATGAATAACAGGAGTTACGGAGGTACCCAGTAGTTTTTTTACCTCCTCCTAGTTCCTCCCTCCATAACTCTCAGTTCTTCCAACCAAAGAAAACTGCTGCTGATCTCCACCGCTGAGAATCTGCACCCTGAGAGCCACGTGCTCCCATTTTCAGTAAACCCTTGTTAGGTCTTTTATCTGATTAAAAAAATCCAACCCTATCCTTTTTCCCAAATATGAAAAAAAACAGCCTGGTACACTGTCCTTTCCTGTTTCTTGTGACAATGCTGGGTGTTTTTGTGGCTGTGTGGTTATATTGATTTGTTTAATTAAAAATAACCAGTTCCTTTTTATTCTGCAAAAAGCAAAGGAGGAGAAAGACAACTGTCTTTTAGCTCAGTAACTGAGCTGAGCGTACACACTGCACACCTTCAGCCAGGCCTCAAGGGAAGAAGTAAAATAAGGTGTTGACTTGTACAAAAAAGAAAAGGGAGCAATCAAACTGCACACACATCCCATGCATCAACTGATTGGTGCAAACAGGCGAGGAAAAATTAGCAAGATTTAAAACAGTGACAGAAGGCCCCAGACTGATCTATTAAGCCTCCGTATTTGTGCGTAGGCGTTGGTTGCAAGGGGAGCAAGCAAAAGGCTTGAGCAAGTCAGCCTGCATGCCCCCTTGCAAAACGTTAGCACAAAGAAAGGCAGTGGCAGGCATTTCCCCCAAGGTGGATGAAGTAGCTGTGCAGGTTTACTCAAATTTGCTGACAGTTATAATTAGCTGCAAAACTCACGGTATCAGCAAATCAGAAGTATTGATTTATGCAAGCAATGGGTAGGTCAACCAGGGAAGGTCAACCAGGAATGTTATGATCCCAGGATAGATTTATTGCTGGCGTAACCAGGCAAACTCCCTCGGAGCAAGAAGAAAGCCTGGTCTGTAACAGCTCAAGATTTCACAACGTGGCTTCTGATAGAGTAAAAATCCCTCTTACCTCAGAATAGATGTATACAAACTACTACACCTATAAGCACAGGTGTGATTTGCAGAAAGCTATGCAACCAGCTATGACTTACATCCAGTCCCACGCAGAGCCAGTACAGAGAGTACATGAAGTCTTGTGCTAGCACGGTGACTGGATTATATTTAACCCACAGAGCCTCATCCTGCTGCAAATAAAAGCAGCACGAGCAGAATCAAATCTCTAAAGGATAGCTACTACAGGGAATTGATATCAAGTTCATCACAATTTGTAACAGGCATAAAGCCTAAATAGTGTGATGGATGTAATCTGTGTTTCTAAATGCGTGGTTCTGATCTGAATTCTTTTATTCAGACTAAACTCCCACACGTTTCAATTCAAGATCAGGTTTTGTATTAAAACAACTCAAAATATTAAAGAAAAGACAAAGGGACTGAATGGAGCCTAGGGAGAAAGCTGGCTGACACTATTTTTGCACATTCCTTCCTGCTATATGTACATGTGAGTAATCTGCATAATCCACTATATTTCTGTAAATTTACTGATGGACTAAAATACCTCTTGGTATGAGTATGAATCACGGAAACTCTCATGTCGATGAAGGACTAGTCCCCTGATTTATCCCATACAAACCAACCACTGCCTTTTCTGATGAGGGAGGTGAGGAGGAAAATGCTCTATCACTCCTACGCTCATCAGAGACCAAAGGATCAGTCTGATCCCAGATGGGAGCACAGCATTTTCTCATGTCTCTGGTAAAATTAACTACTGCAGACTTTATGGACCAAGCAACAATACACGCCCACACATCCAGGATTAGAAAACAACCCATTGTTTTGAAGTTATTATGCTCTATACTATAGCTCAGGTTTACATAACACAAATCGTAACTGGATTTAATATACTACAGCACATACACTCTTCTGGAAAATATGAGATATTAATTGTAAATCTTAACAATTTGCCATTTTCTCGAACACAGCTATAAAAACATTTTATGCCAGACACATTAGTGATTATTTTTGTCCATATTTGGACCCCTAGACCTCTCTTTTCTTATTTTTTAGTATGTGGAAAGATATTAAGAAGCTACCAATTTTCCCTTTAATTTTAAACAAGTAGCCCCACTAAAACTTACATTCTCAAGTGAAGGGGTTGGCCTTTGTTAACCATTGTGCCACTGTAATCCTATATCAGCACTGTCTTGTGAGTGTCAGACCCAGCTTCTTCACTGTTTACTAAATTATAAATGCTTTAAGGCTGAATTCTTTAATTTTCATAGCATCATACATTACATAACAGTTACCCAGTCATCTCTGTGGGTTCAATTTATATTAACAAGAGTGTACTTGCTCTCCTTACCCACATAAATGTATCACAAAATTCTGTTAAGACTGCATATGTGAAAAACAATTTTTGATCTTACTTCCTAAGTGAGAGGGAAAGGACATTGGAGAGGGTATGGTGTTTTCCTAGAATTTTGGATAGGAGTTGCATTTTGCTATGGAACAAGATCTACAAAGAAAATCTGAGTGTAACCCACTCAGGACAAGCAGATGCTGAGAGTGAATGTGGTAAAGCAGGGGAACTTAGCTATCAGTTTTTAATCTTATCTAAACATTGGTTGTCTACCAGCTTCCCATTGCAACCAACATGCCATGGCAGTCCGGGGTTCAGTCAAGTTTCTCAATGATTACTCTCATCCCCTTCAGTGGATGCCCAGTCTGACCCTGTATCAGAGTCAAGCATGTGTCTTTTATATGTCTCTGTTTTGTAACTGTTCAGCAAGATTGTTGTGCATCAAACTAGTCTGGCTCTAAAGTCTTCTCTTTGTGCACAAAAGCATTAGGATAAGGATAAGAAGATGACGTGCTCTCATGACTTATTTTGCTAATACCATAAGGACCAGACTAGCTGTGTTTAGGACATGGACCCAATTTTTTCCTGGGTAAACATGAATGCAAACCCTCTCTCCTGCAATGCACAGAGAAAACTGAGTTAACAACGCTAAATTAAATGGGGATTGTCAGTGGGAACTGAGCTCTTTGGAAAGTCACAGAGCTAAAAACCTTGGATGAAACATACTCTCTATTCATTCCTTTTCAGTAGTACAGTAGGTCCTTTTGGCCTGATAGGAAACCACCTGCTCATTACTGGTATAGCTAAAGCTGGTTTAGATATAGACACAAACTGTTGATGTACATATCTTAGAGTGGAAAGGAGTTTGCGGCTCTTTTTAGAAAGCTTTTCCCTATCTTTCTGCTATTTCCACATTTTATTTTATGACACCTAATAGAAAAGACAGAAGTCCATCACAATCCACCAGAGGTGGCTTTTTGTCAGGGATGTTGATGCTGACAACAACGATGATGTCAATGGTGTTAATGGTAACACCTTGCCTGAAGCAGAATGAAAATACTCTGAGCTTCAGAGAGAGGAGGAATAACAAGTGCTTTGCATTTGAGACTGATTTTTCAATGCCTTTTTTTTTCAGATCCCTTAAATGTGCAAATATTCCAAGATGCATTAATGTGTAATGAAATTTGCTTGATTGGCAACTGCCTTCATGCAAGTAAGGAATCTTTCTGTATAATCAAGTGTAAAAAAAAAAAAAGAAAAAATAATCTTTCTTTGAGCCAGAGTAGGGAAAAGTCTGTGCCAGGTTTATATTACTACTTCAATCCCACAAGCACTTCTGAAACAGATCCTACTGAGCAATCCAACACCACTGTTAAACAGCATACTTCATGGTAAGCCTCTGGTAGGGTGGGCTACTGATGGGCACTAGCAAACAGACATTGGTGTAAGTGCTTTGACTCCAGCTGGAAATTGGATACCAGAAGGGGAAAAATATGATTTAAAAGATACTTTTTAATAGGGTCCATTTTTTTAAGATTCTTTTCCAGATCAACACTGCATATAGGAAACAGACCTCACTACAGAAACTAGATCTGAACAGCATCATCTGAGTTGAAACACTGAGCAAAGCACACTGTACTCAACCTTGCACACATCCTGCAGTCTGCAAACACATGTTCTTCACCCAAAATATTTGGTAGTCAGAGCTTGTTCCTCCCTGTCCTGCCACATTGCTATGCCATGACTCCTGGAGTCGTGACTCGTTAAGAAGTTAAGATGCTATAATGGCACTTGTGCTCGTCAGCGATTCCCTCTTGATTTGTTTCTCAGTTTGGCTGTCAAATCAATCCAAATTCTCAGCCAACTTCCAGATTACCATTTATTTTTTACCCCAACATGAAATTTTGCACAAAAGATGCTGGCACTATGCTTGCAACAAATATGATGATGGATTGGTGCTATAGGAAAACATGATGCCAGGGTGGTGCTAAGAATAAAACCCTCTTCAGCTCTGCAGAACATCAGTGAGGTTTGCCTTCTCTGAAACATGCTTTTCAGACCCTGGAAGTACAGATTTCATAGGAGGGGTTTTTTTAGAACAAGAAATTAGTTTAAAAGCCTTGGGATACACATAGCACCTTGGTTTCACTGAATCTGGACTGACAGCACTGCTGGGCAAAACCCTAAGGCGACCAGTTGGGTGAAGCTCCTGTGGACTCAGCTGGACCTCCTGACAGAAACAAAGCTTGTGAACAGAGCCCACTGGGGACTCCTTCACCTTCCACATTTGCATTTTATGCACTGTTGTCTTAATTACCAGGCAACTTTGCTCTATGTTTCACCTTCCCTGTCTTTCAGAATTTCCCAGGTACTCAGCACTGCCTATGTGGGGTGCTGTCACTTTGTTCCCAGCTTCCCACCACCCAGGCAGGACCTTGGTCAGCCCTGCAGACCCTGAGGGAACAGTCCTGTTCCCACAGTACCATCTGTCCCTCCTCTCATGCACAATAGGAGGTGAATAAAACAAAATGAACAGTCAGTACTCTTTGAAAGCCTGCAACGTTCGGAGGCTGGGTACTGATTTTTGAATGCACAATCATCTCCAAAGTGTGCAGCTGTGTTCACCTACCAAGGAACCCCACGGCGCAACAGAGGTCAAATCATTTTCTAAACGGCTTTGGTGGTTAGGTTTGCAACATCTTTGGGTAGATGTACAAGGAAGGGAAAGAGAGAGCAGCAAGGAAAGGATGACAGGAGGAGAAAGGGACAAAGAAGAAGGGAGATGAACAAACACGAAGGAAGATAATAACTGCCCACACATTTTTTCTGAGAATTAAGTAGGACAACATTTAGAGATGTCCTACCAAGAAAGTTACATTTTGGCAGTTTGCAAGACTGTCACATCGTAAGAAATATATTCATTTCTTTGCTAATTAATTCAGAAACTATTTGAGAATATAGAGGGAGGGCAGTACTATTTTTTTAAAATCAAAGACGTTTCCCTGCGCTGTTGTACTACCACCTTTTTTGAAATCCAAATTCCATATTTCAAATCCGTATCTTGTTTCCAAACATCCAGCTTGGTTTTGGACCTCAGCCAGCCACTTTCTCACTTGGATGTTAACCTCATTCTGTTGTGGTTGTTTTCCACTTACTGCTCCTTTACGGCTCCCTGAACGTGCTCGGGCAGCGATGGTGCTGTGGCTGCAGCAGGTAGCTGTGCCCAGTTGGTCCAAACTGCAGAGTGTGGCCACACCAGTGTGAGAAGATAACATTCATATAAACCAACAAGGGCTTAGGTGATAACAGCAACTTGAACATCTGGAAGCCTAGTTTAAATATAAGCATCCACACACAGAGCTGTACAGGTTTAACAACAGTATCATATATTTATTTATTCCTCTTCATGCCCTGCATGCAAATAAGTCTTTAAACAACTTCCTGAATCTAAACCTAATATATGCATTTTCTGTGAAAAATCAATGCCATTACTCTGATCTCAAAGACTGATTATTCTCCATAGAAAACACATCATCTTTATTCAACCCAGCTTCTCTGCATGCAGTGCTTGATCTGCTTCTTTGTGCTTAATGTGTATTAACCCTCGTGCATGTGGGTCACTTAACTGGGCTTTGCTGAGACGTAAAGCGTGAATCATCAAGTAGAAATAACTGTGTTCCCATGGCACTGCGGGCCATCACCTACCCCAGCTACACACTGCTAACCCCTTTTACATCTGTAAGGACACAGCAAATGCTCACCCATGATCACAGTCTAGAAAGGAAATTCAGATTCTCAGTGTTCTTTAGGTATTTTTTCTTTCCTCAAACCCCTATTTTGTTAAAAATAAGACACCATGTTAGTGTTTTTCAATTTGAAACCTGGGAAAAGTAGGATTGACAGTTTCTTGAAAGCATGTACAGGTATGTGTGTACGCAATATAAAGATGGCATTTTGTGAAATGTTTCTGAAAAAAAAAAATAATAGGGGTGTGTTTGCTAATCTAGACTAGAAATTGTTTTTCAAATAGCTTGTTTTAGTGACAGCCCAAGACTTTGGCAGGCCTTCCTCTCCTCTTTTGTATCATAGATAAAGAGGATTGATTGCAGTTCACGGACTTTAGCACTGGGCTCTGTATCACTACAAATCACAGATTTAACAGCCTTGTGGGTACAAAAAAGTGGGGTGAAAGTGACTCCAAGCTGAGATTTCAAGGGAGCATCAAAGGAATTAATCTGTTACAGAGAGAGAGAGAACAAAGCAGATGATCTTATCTGTGATTAAGCAGGAGCTTTTGGTCAGAAAATAGGTGGTAAGAAAAGAAAGGAACAGCAGAAATAAGTGAGAAGTACAGCAATAGGATACTGGGAGTCAGAGACCAAAGACCCGAAGTGTCATCCAGCCCCTGACTTCTCTGTGCCCCCACCCATGGAAATGCTGCTGAACACCTCTCTCATTGCCCCACCAACCTTCTTAGAAAATATCTAAACAGAATTACACCAGGTGATTCTCCACACCAGTCTCACAGGTGGTCCTGTCCTACAGATAATTAATTACTAAGAATACAGGAAGAAAGGTAGAGCAGCCAGGAAGAGGAACAGTCTAATTCCTGCATTAGCTTTCTTGTAGCACAAATGGACACTCCAGAAATGTATTACACACATCTTTACTGCAGGCCTATGTTTCACCTTACCCTTTTAAACAGATTAATAAACTCCAATTAGCAGAGACTCAACAAGACAAAACGACACAATTGCTTTTCCAACTTGGTCACTGGTTTATGATTCTGGCAACTATTGACTAACTAGCTACTCATTAAGTCAAGAACAAATTGTCTTGTATTCAAGAACAGCAAAAGCTCAGTGATGCACAGCACTGATGCTGCAGAACATTTGGGGAAGAGCAACCCAGCACTTGAAACTCTTTGGATTGGAGGCTCCAAGCAGCTGAGTTTGCAGCAGAGCCCGATGAACTAAACCGAACCACAGCTCCCTGTCTTGAAGCAGTAGAGCCATCTGCTACCCCTTCTCCCCCCACTCCACAGTCCCCAAGGTGAGGAGGAGGACCAGCACAGCAGGCAGTGGCTGCTGCCTGATCAGAGGTTTTGGTAGGCATGAACCCCACTGTGTGTTTTTCAAGGCAGGTGAAAAAAATCCCCCTGCCATCTCCAGGTTTGTTCAGGGAGATGTAGTCCTCTTCATGTGGGCAACTACAAAAAAAGTGTTAAAAGGCATCTTTCACCCTTCATTTCCAGTTTCTCCCAAACTCAGTTGTCTGCTATCCTACACTTGCCTTTATCACCTGGTGAGCCAGGAAGAGGAGCTCCCCACAGCCTGGCCAGCCATGCTGAGCTGCTGCCAGCAGAGTGGGCACAGGCATGCTGCTCTTCCCTCCACGCTCACTCCCACCTCATACTTACTCCTGCTTTAATCCACACTGAACTACCTTGCTATGACAGATGCTGAGCAGTCTTCTTCACAAGCTCCTCCTAGCCAGCACAGGAACTTTGGCTACTGAAAGCTAAGTGTATTCCCCTTGCCTGCTCTCATTCACTGCTCTCTCACCCTCTGTCCACAGCAGCTGGTTGGACCAGGGGCCAGTAGCATGTCTTATTCTAGGAGACAGGCATGGGTGATCGATCCAGAGCAGGAATTCCTGTATTTTCTAGATACACAAGTTATCACCACCCCAACATTTCTCCACCACATGCCCTTAAAGTCACACCCTTAATTGTGCCACAACAGGAAGGTGACACTGAAATGTGGAGTGGCTGCAGACCACTGATGACAGCCTCACTGACAGCTAGCATGGGGCAGACCTTGGGTCTCAGACAGCACGACAGTGTAAGAGAGAAAGGATCTGCTGGAGAAGCAAGATGTAGTGAAGACAGTCCAGAACCAAGCCCAACAAATTAGCAGGAGATTTTTAAGAATTATACTTTTAAAAGAGGGTCTAGGTGAAGTATAGAGAGAACAGCAGAGGAACAGGAGCACGCTCAAGAATGAAAAAGGAAACAGGAAAAAATAACAGTGAGAAGATGAAATTGCCAATCAAGAACAGAGGAGGAGGTCAGCTTGATATTAATAATGCTTTGGTCAGCAAACATGGAGGTATGGATCCCCACGAAACTGAAGAAACAGCACTTTCTTGACTTGATGGAACCTAAGTGACAACAAGGGAGAGTGTAGTACATAGCAACTCACAGGACTGTGGTTAATATTGCATACAGGGAGAAAACTGGAACAGAAGAAACTGATAACCTTCCCTCACATAGCAGGGAAAACATCCCATGAGAATCTAACAGGAAGGAGCCCTGAGGGCTTTCTCTCCCGTTTCTTGGTACCCAGGCAACCAGAATCTACCTCTACCTTTTAACCTGCACATTAGAAACTGAAACAATTGAAAGCAATCAATACTTTAATTAATAGCTATGGTTTGGCCTGGTTGGGAGGGTCATACAATAACTCCAATTAGATCACAGGGAACGCTGACACGAGAGGAAATACACTTGCAAATTTTGAGGCAAGAAGAACACTCTCCTCTAAATCAAGGAAAGCTAGAACAGGGAACAAAGGGCTTGAACAGCAAAAAAAGACATTTATATTCAGTGAGACTGGAGGTACCTAAGCAATGGCATAGATTTTATGGAAGCTGCAAAATCTCCACCATTACATACCTGAAAAAGCTGGCAAGAAAAATCACATCTAAGGAGTAATTTTAAGTAGAGATGATTTGACTTTGGTTTAGAAGAATGGGCCAGATGACCACTTGCACTCCCCCTTTTCTACAACTTCTATGAAAAAAAGAAATTTAAAAAAGGGAAATTCAAGCTTTTATTATACTGGAAGCTGAAGCTAGAAGAACCTGAGCTGCATAGTTCAGACCATACTATTCACATGAGAAATTATTGACTTCTAATTGGTTTTGTCTGTAAACTCAGAGATTAACTATTAGGTCTTCAGAGATGAAGTTGTCACTTCATTGTGTGTGCTCGTGCCAGAAGGGCCCTAAATGTTGAGGTCTGTCCTAATACTGTAATGACTTCAGTGTACAAGATTTTAAAACACCTTGTGAGGCCAAGGTTTTAAATCATTAGACAGTAATTTGCTTTGATGGACCCGAGGTTGCTGGGACCATATCATCACATTGCAGGCGGGTCAGCACAGGTACAATACATGTAACATGCCTTTGACAAATATATTCTTGCATGCAGATACCCATCTTCTGCCTCAAGCTGATGTCATCAGTCACAGAACACATGCTGTGTACAGAACTGTCAAATTCCCTTCCTGAGGAAGAGGGGGTTATCTTTTTCCTTTATGGAATCTCCTCCTTTACAATACTTTAAACACTAGTTACACCTCCAAACTTCTCATACACTGGAGTATTTATTGCTTTAACTTCTGGATGACACCAAATATACTACTGACTAGAAGCTCAATGTCAAAAAACCCCATTAGTTGGATTTTCAAGAGCTACAAATAAACAACCAGGAACAAGCATTGCTGAACCTGAGTTTCAGAAGCGTTGTGACAGCACCAACTGTGTTTATTGCCCAGAGGGTGGCCAAACCCTAGAGCAGGCTCCTGGAGAAGTGGTCAGTGCCCTGTGCCTGTCAGTGTTGAAAAGGCATTGGATAATGTCCTTAATACCATGCTTGGACTTCTGGTGAGCCCTGAAGTGGTCAGGCAGTTGGACTAGAGATCTGTGTGGGTCCCTTCCAGCTGAACTATGCTATGCTAATCTTTTTCCTACCTCCTCCTTTCCCTAGCAGTACCTGCTGAGGAAACCTCTGACATTTCTTCCCAGCCCTGCACTAGCAGAAGGTGTTGAATACCCATAACCATGGCCCAGCCCAGACATTGGCTCTGTCACCTTGTGGGAAGGAGGCACACACCTTCTGACAGGGGCGAGAGCTGTGGGTCCTCTCCAGATAATTGGACCATCTGCCCCACTCTGCAAAAAGCAAGTGTGAAGTGCTGTTTTTGAAGGACTTCTGTGTTCATCCAGTGGAGCTGGGTTTCCACAGGATGGCAAAACCCCACCCCTCTGACACCAGCGAGGCTCACGCCCTCAGTCTGAAGCAGGACGTGCTCCTCAGCTGAATGGCTGCAGATCTGTGGGAGGTGAGCAACACCTGTCCAGTTCTCTGTGGACCAGCTCCCCTGGGACCCCTGCCCACACCATCTCCTGCCGAGGGCCCAGGGGCCATCTCAGCTCAGCCTGGGGCTTCAGTCCCTGCCTGAGGGATGCTGTGGGTGTGCCTGTCTGCCCCTGCCTCCTGGATGGAGCTGGGACCTGCACTGCAGAGAGCTGCTCTCCTGGATGGAGCCCTCACACCTTGACAGGGCTTGTCAGGCAGAACTCCAGGCACAGCACAGCAGAACTGCTCTGCTCTGTTCCCTGTGCTCACCATGAACTGAATAACGATGAGACTTATTTCCCTGAAACCATGAGGGTTTTTCAGCTCCAAAAACTGTTTCAAGGACACATAACACAGAGGTTACAAGCGGAAACAGAATTTTATTTCTGTTTTCCAGAATCTGTTTCAGAGCCTATGCTCACAAGAATTAACAGAATGCATTTCTGTAGCCAGGAGCAGGCTGATGCGTTCTTCAATTTAGGTTGAAGAAAACATCCCTAGCAGCCTGGCTAAGGCAAGTCACAGAGGTGCAGAAAGTGGCAGCAGGAACAGAGGCCAAGCAGTCCCTGTGTCCTGAAGAGTGAGAACGTGAAGAATGAGGGTCAGGACCGACCACACACAAAAGAAGAAAATGAAGAAGAGGTGTGTGGCACTGTGGGGTATTTTCCAAAGTATGTCACGTAGCAATGACAAGCACACTTTTTGCCTTCCAAAACTTTCTCCGCCGCTGTGCTTCTTGCCCAGTGCTGCACGACAAGCGCTCTGGTGCCTGCCCAGTGCTTGTATTGCACTCAGGGAGAGCTGGAAAGTGGCAGCTGTGGATGGTGCAGCAAGCCTGGAGCCCTTCCAAGCACAGGCTGTTTGGCACAAGAAGGAATCCCTGGGGAAAAGGAGCCAAGGGAAGAGCAGAGCTCGCTCCCGCTGCAACCTTGTGATGGGCGAGAGAGCCTGAGAGAGCCAGGGCACGAGTGGTGCCTTGGAGGTGAAGAGCAGCAGGCAAGAACGGAGCTGAAAGGACCCAAAGGAGCCCTGCCAAGGGGCTGTGCTCAATGTGACAGAGGACAAGAAGCAATCCCCAGGGGGCCTTGGGGCTGGCCCTGGCAGTCTGGAAAGCTTCCTCCCCCTGGATGCGGGGCACGAGGGCCACCTTCGTGGAGCACGAGCAGCGGGGCCCTGGGCAAAATGGCCCAGAGGAGCCCTGGCAAGGGGCCCTGCTCAGTGCTGCAGAGGGAGGCAAAAAACCCCTGGGGACCAGGGCCAATCTGCCCCAGGGGAAAATTCCTTCCTGACCCCAGCACTGGCAATGGGCTGTTCCCTGAGCATGTGAGCAGGACCTGCCTCCTCGTCCCACAGCCTGGTCACACCTCCCAGGAGCTGCCCCAGCCCTGTTCTCCCTCACCCTGGAGCCACCTCAGAGGCTTCTAAGAACAGCCAAATGCCCCTGGTCTGATGGACCTTGAGGACAAGAATCCTTCCCATGCCTGGCAGGACACCACTGGGTGCTCCAAAGCACCAGGTCCCCTGGCAACCTCTCTGCGTCCCCCTTCTTACAGCTGCTGTCCCTGGCTCCAAGAGGGATGAAGATGGTGAGCTCTGCAGTGCTCCTCCAGAAGGCATTCCCTTGGTCTGGCCATGGCTCTCCAGCTGAAAAGGATTTGTGTCCATCAGATGAGTTTGAAGGTGGCCCTACCAGGAGCCAGCCTTGCAGCGGAGAACCTCCCTCAGCCTCATCCAGTCTCTGGTCTTCCTCCCTCAGCCCCTCCAAGTAATTCCACCGGCTCCTCAGGGACTTCCTCTCGGATGTCTTAGGGCTGCCCCCAGCCCAGCTCTGGCAGCAGGATGGGAGGCTGCCCCCTTTTACACTGCCCCAGGGCATCTTGTCTGTGGTGTTGTGGTGATGGGGACCCCCATGCGCAGTCCTGCCCACTGCAGCCCCTCCACCCAGCATCCTTCTGAGGAAGGCCTTTGTGGTGCTGGCCCCAAGGGACTACCCTGTGGTCAGAAACCAACCCTGCAGCCCAGAGACCACTGCTATTAATCATCCCTTCTTCATGCCAGAGCTAACATCCATGGGGCCACCTTGTGTTGCCTGGTCCTCCAAGTTGGAGCAGCAGAACTGCAAGAATAGTGATTTTCCACTTGTGGATACTGAAATTGTAAGGGAGCAGCTGTATCAGCTGAATGTTTTAAGTCCATGAGGCCCAAGAGTATTCATCCCAGAGGGCTGAAGGAGTGGGCAGATGTTACAGTAGGACTCATCTCAATCATCTACAGAAGGTCTTGGGAGTCTGGCGAGGTGCCCCCTGAGTGGAAGCTGGCCAACATTATTCCAATTTACAAGAAGAGCTTGAAGGAAGACCCAAGGGAACTTACAGACCTGTTTGTCTAACAGGATCCGGAAAAATTATGGAGAGCATCATACTGGGTACTCTTGAAATACATTTAAAGAACAATGAAATGGGTTCACAAAGGGAAAGTCCTGTTTAATTTAATATCCTTCTATGATAAGGTCACCTGCCCAGTGGATGAAGGGAAGGCAGTAGACGTAGTTTTTCTGGACTTTTAGTAAGGGTTTTGACAGTGTCCCTCCCAGCATCCTTCTGGGCAAGCTGTCCAGCTGCGAAGTGAGCAGGTACACAGTGTGCTGGGTGAAGCACTGGCTGAAGGGCAGAGCTCAAAGTGTTGCAGTGACTGGGGCTACATCTGGCTGGAGAACAGTCACCAGTGGGGTTCCTCAGGGCTCAGTTCTAGAGCCAGTTCTATTCAATCCTTTTATCAATGATCTGGAGGCAGGAGTTAAATGCACCCTTAGTAAGTTTGCTGCTAATACTAAACTGGGAGGTGCTGTTGACTCTGTTGAGGGTCAAGAGGCCTTGTAGAGGGATCTGGACAGATTCGAGCATTGGGCAATCATCAATGGCCTGAAAGTGAACAGGAACAAATGCTGGATTCTGCATCTGGGAAAGAATAACAGCAGACACAGAAAGGGACCTGGGGGTGCTGGTTGACAGGAGCTCAACAGGAGTCAGCAGTGTGCCCTGGCAGCCAAGAGGGCAAACCCCATCCTGGGGTGCATCACACACAGCAGCACCAGCCGGTCCAAAGGGGTGATGATCCCGCTGTATTTAATGCTGGTACAGCCTCACCTTGAGTGCTGTGTGCAGCTCTGGGTCCCACAACTTAAAAAGGATGTGAAGGCACTTGAACATGTCCCAAGGAAGGTGCTGAAGCTGGTGCAGGGGCTGGCAGGCACATCCTCCGAGGAGCGGCTGAGGACACAGGGTTTGTCTGGTTTGGGGAGAAGGATGCTGAGGGGCAACCTCATGGCTCTCTGCAGCTTCCTCAGGAGGGGAAGTGGAGAGGCAGGTGCTGCTCTCTTCTCCCTGGGACCCAGTGCCAGGACACATAGGAATGACTCAAAGCTGTGTCTGTCAGAGGAGGCTCAGACTTGACATGAGGAAACATTTCTTTACCAAGAGGGTGGTCAAACCCTGGAACAGGCAATGTCCCATGTCTGTCAGTGTTTAAGAGGCATTTGGACAACATGGTCCTTAATACCACACTTTAACTTTAGTCACCCTTGAAGTAGTCAGGTAGTAGGACTAGATGACCACTGTAGGTCCCTTCCAGCTGAACAATGCCACTCACTTAGAGGTGCTGGGTTACAAAAGACAGGACAAGGAGATAAGTAGTGTTATAAATTGGGTTAGCAGCTTAAATTCAAATTTCCAGAGGAACCTAGGGATACAACTCAAGACTTGTCATCCAAGACATCTTGTCTACAGACCTGACTCAGCCAGCCTCAGTTACCAATACATCTGTTCAGGATTCAGTATAAACATTTAAATGCATCCGTGTTTCATTTACTTTTATGACTGGAATGTAGACACCTAAACTGCTCTGATGCTTCCAAAACTCTAACCCAGATTCTTCAGCTGACTGTTGGCAGCTTCCAGCAGATGCTGCAAGCTCAGCACATCTGCTCTTCCTGGCTTTGGGGGGAAAAGTCATTGAAAAAATGGGACAGTAGATGGGACACTCATTGGTTCAGAATCAGGGGGCCGAGGCACATGTGCCACCACCAAAAGTATCATCTTCTGGATGATCTGAAAAATGGAGTGACCAATTATTATTTCTAGTTGTTTAAAATCACATTTCATTTTTAGTACTTGCCTAGTCCAGCCCATTTTACCAATTGCTTTCTTCCCCTCATTGGCACTTCAGTTCATGATTGAGTGATTTCTTACTTTCATTAGCCTTACACTAATTTTTAACGTCATTTGCCATATCAAGCCATTGATATATTTACCTCACCCATTTCCACAGTGTAATCTAAACATTTCTGGAATCTTACATGAAAAAACAACATTATTGATGTTATAAATTCTGCTCTATCACTGATGGCGACTGCTTTTGTTTAAGCTAGGAAAACAGCAAAGGATACATCCATGTAACTCTCAGATTTAACACTTCTAATGCAAGACAGCTAGATTTGCCCAATATGAGATGTTTTCACATCAGTTATTTAGCTTTTGTCACATAAATAGTGACTAGACACATATATCTGGGCACATGCACTACCTATGCCCTACAACTAAAATTTCTCCCAGACTGCAAGGAACTGGAGATAATGATAGCATCATTAGGAAAACATTTTCCACAGATGAAGGTTTATGTTTTACAGCCACTCCATGTTTTAAATGCATATGTTGCACGAACAAAAAAATAATAGAAAACAACGTATAAATGCTTTATAAACGCAATTGACCATAAGGACACATTAAGGAAACTGAAGGCAACCAAATCCAGTATAAGCAACAAGGTAAAACAGCTCAGAATGTATTCAAAACCTCTAAGTCAGTGTGATGCTACACACCTGCCACAATGTCATCCTATTCACACCATCAGAAATCAGATAAACCACAGACTTTTAACTCCTGGATACAATTTAATAGTTGTAATCAGGTTCCCCAAGCAAACAAAACCCAATCATTCTGTACATTCCCATTTGTTTTTTTTTTTTTTTTTTAAATAAAGTTTTAGCGAAAACAATGAAGGGTTTTATGTTGTATAACTGCAAAGGAACTCAAAGCTAACCAGAAGTGTAGGCATCAGAGAACAGATGTGCACAGCTCACCCAGTAACTACACATGCATGCCATGAAGAGGGAAGCAAGGATAAAGCTACCTCTGACCCACTCTTTGTCAGGCTGCTAACTGCTTTCATCCCTTGCAAACAAGCAAGGTTTAGATCCATTGACATAAGAAACCACCCCCACAGATGCCATAATGAGACCAAAATTGGCAGATGCCTGATTGCAGACCAAACTAGATGAATTTCCCCCTTGCTAGCATGGCCCATCACTGAAGTGAAGGCAGAGCAGCCCAGCTATCACAGCTCACCAGTAACCCCAGTTTGCACCAAAGCTGGGCTTGAGGCAGCTGCCCTGGGGCTGGTGCATGAGCAGTCTCAGCCAGGACACCAGGACCTCAGGTACTCAGACCACGCTGTGCTCTCTGCTGTGCCCACACGTTTCTGTAACAAGACCTCCCATGTTTGAACAGGCACACGTGGAAGCAGCACCTCTAATTTTTAAGACCTACATCAATGCTTTACTGGATGATTAATCATAACAACGCTGACAAAGACACAAGGAAACAAATTGTATTTTTAGGCTTTTGCTCCAATTGCTGACCCAGCTCAACTCAGACCATAAAGTCATCAGAGCTTTTCAAACTGTTAAAGAGTATATTATGTGTTTTACTTGAACACAGTTGCAGTCCAAGCCTGCAAAGACAGAAACGCATCACGACTTTGGTACTGGAAAGCCTCGTGCTTTATGACCTTGTGAGCCGGATCGGAGTATTCGAAAGGGAAAAATCCATCATTTGCCCGTGACAGCCTCAACTATTAGATTCTTAAATAATGACTTTATTACATATCAGCCCTTTCCACATATTAACCGAGGCAATTCGTATTCCCTTCCAGCTCCACAGAGTTCAACGTGTGGCAACAAGGAAGCGGGGAATTATAGGCAGTGAAGTCTGAGAAATAAAATAATCTCTTTTAATTCTCCGGAGCCCTGTTACACAGTGCCTGTAACAGCACACGGGTACAGGGTAGGGGGTATAAGGGGTTTGTAAGCCCTTCAAAAAGAGGTGGCTTGTGACGCTCCCCCGCCACCGATGGGGACCCCCCGGCTCACCCCCAGCCTGCAGCCACACGACAACGGGTGCCCCCGTTTCCCCAGCCACCAAACGCCTCCCGCCGCACAGCGCTGTGCCCGGCATCACGACATACGCGGGGGTCACACGAAGGGGGCGTCCGCCCGCCGCCCCGGGGATGAGCGGGCGCCGGGGATATTCAGGGAAGCGCAATCCGCTTAGGCGGGCTGGGGCGAGGCACGGCCGCGTCCCCCCGCCACAAGGCGGGTGCCGGTCCCCGGAGGGCCGGGATGCGGGTGCGGGGGGCGCTGCGGCGGCGAAGCGGGGCCGGTTACATAACGGCGTGTCCGTGCGGGCAGGGGCGCGGGGGGCGGCGGGGACCTCCTGCCCTCGCACAGCCCGGGCACCGCCGCCCCGTTCCCCCGCCTGCCCGCCGGGGCCAGCCCGTCCCTCCCGCCCCGAGGCTGACCTTCTCCTGGGCGCGGTTGAGGCGTTTCTGGACGTTTTTGGCGAAGATGCCGGTCTTCATGTCGGCCATGGCTGGCGGCGGGGACGGGGAGGGAGGCGGGGAGGGGGAAGGCGGGCGAGGCAGAGCCCAGCGGCGGCGAGCGGCGACGCAGGGAGGGATGGAGGGATGGAGGGAGGGAGGGATGGAGGGAGGGAAGGAGGGAGGGGGAGGAGGAGGAGGAGGGCCTTAAAGACACAGCGGGGAGAGGCGGGGCCGCCGCCGCAGCCTCAGGTGAGCCGCGGGCCCCACCCCCTCCAGGGCCCGCCCCGGCCCCCCGCAGGGCTCCTGGAAATGGGGCGAGTCCTCTGGAGCAATCACAGAACCACTATGGTTGGAAAGGACCTCCAGGATCATCAAGCCCAACCTTTATCCCATCATCTCCCTAACCACTACACCATGGCCTCAAGTGCTTCACCCACTCGTTTTTTAAACACCTCCAGGGACGGCGACTCCACCACCTCCCTGGGCAGCCTGTGCCAGTGCCTGACCACCCTCTCAGTAAAGAACTTCTTCCTAACATCCAATCTAAACTTCCCCTGGCGTAACTTGGGGCCATTTCCTCTCATCCTATGTGGGAGAAGAGACCAACACCAGCCTCACTACAACCTCCTTTTAGGTAGCTGGAGAGAGCAATGAGGTCTCCTCTCAGTCTCCTCCAGACTAAACAACCCCAGTTCCCTCAGCTGCTCTCCATCAGCCCTGTTTTCCAGACCTCTCACCAGCCTCGCTGCCCTTCTCTGGACTCGCTCCAGCACCTCAATGTCCTTCTTATCCTGTGCTGCCCACAACTGGACACAAAACACCAAGAGACACGAGGGGGATGAAGACTTCGCCCACGCCCACTGCCAGCCCGAGCCCCCCTCGTACAGCCAGAGAGTGTGAGGTACCCCTTTATGTCCCCAGACATCACCACTCAGTCGGGGTGGCTCCCAGTTCCCTGGCTCCTTCGGTGCCTTTCGGTCTGGTTTTGGGGGCTGCAGCGTCACAGGCCTCCAGCACAACGGCTGGGCACTGCGCCTGGGGTCCTGCGCTGTTTGATCCAAGAATTCACAGGCAGCCTCTTACAAAGCCGTTAGGCTGGTGAAAGATCAAAACAAAATCCCACAGGGCCCCCGAATTCTTTCATGTAATTTTTCACATCTTCTTCAGAGTTTCTCTTTCTGGCCAGGGTGGCATCTGATTCCCAAAGGATCACACCACTTCAATAATAAAAAAATAATGAAAAGAGGTGGGTTTAACTCTGATTATTCATGCATTTTCGTTGCAAAAAGATAACCAAGGTAGTGCATATCAGCAGCACGGAGTGTACTTGGTTGCATTTGGGCTGGTAGGGGCAGACAGGACACCCTCCCATGCCTTTTTGTCCCCTGTTGTCTGATGCAGCGATAGGAGATCCCTCGCCACCAAGCCCAAAAATGCTTTTTCATGCTGGTGGATGAGAAGTGTGAAGATGTGCAGCTGCACTCAGTCATAGAGGTGGTCTCTTCCTCCTCAGTTAGTTGACCTGCGCTGGCCTTGTGCCATTTAATGGCCTTGGAAATGGCTTTTTCACTCTCTGGTGTATGAATGTCTCTCCACCAGCTAGATTTTGGAAAGTAATTATCAGCAAAATATAAAGCCCATCTCTCCATACTCCCTGCCTGTTTCACATAACATTTATGTAAATCTCTCTTCAGAGAAAACTTCCCCACTGGTGTGTTTTAAAGCAAATTTCTTCCCCTGTTGATGATACCTTGGTCTGAAAGAGATGGTGTTTAAAAACAAAGAATCCTTTTCTACACATTCCCCCACTTGTTTTTATCCTTCTGTTTGCTGTTTTATTTTCTGCTTGGTGTTATTCTAAAATGAGATTTCACTCCAGTTTCACTTTTGAATAGCGGGGATGATCAGTCATTCACAGAAAAATGCTCCTAATGAAGCAGTGGTTTTTGAATGCAAAATCTCTAAAGGGTCTTCCCTTAGAGAGAAGGGTAAGAGAAGGGTACCTTATGAGAAGGTAAATATTACCACTACTGCTATGTCACTATTTTTGCCAGATGATGATCCCTTTTCACCCAAAATGTTAGTCAGAAAAAGAAGAAATCTGCATCTCTTCTGACTCGTCAATATCATGGTTTCTTATCACACACTTCTGCTTTTCTGAGCACTCCATTCATGTAAAGCAATAAAATTAGAAGATACTGATCCATAGGAGTCAGTCTTACAATATTAAGGACAGAAAAAAAACTGGCAAGTGTCTTGCAGCTGTCTCCACTGCAATGATAATTACAATGTCAGCTGCTGAGGAGTAAAACAGCAACTTGCACCTCACAGAGCTCTACAAACAGCAACGTACAGAGGCTCACAACTCACACCCCAGATGTGGCAGGTGAAAGACATCCCCATCAGAAGCATGCAAGTCACTGCAGTGGCAAATTGGAGTGGGAAATGAAGGTTATTCAAATAAAGCTGTAGGACAGCCCAGGAGCTGAATTTACGCTGTAATTAGGGATTTGGGGAGGTAGAATATACGGACCCAAGTTCAAGCCAGTGGAGACAAACAGATTAGCAATCACGGGAAAGCAACACGAGAAGTTAAATGATTTCAGGAGGACAGGACCTGAATTTTAAATGTCACTTTGCAAACAGCATCTGCTTGGTACTGCGCTAGCAGTTTAGGTCAGGATATAATGTGCAGAAAAAGGCTTGCTAAATCATCAGGGCAGTTTCTGTAGGTCTCAGTGCTCTTTGGATGTGGGTCGCAGAGAGGAGAGCTGCCTGTCAGAATCACGAGGCAAAGAAGGTCAGGAACACAGTGGAAAATATACATCAAAAGAAAAAAAAGTTTTCATAAAACAAATGTGGTGCCAAACCCTGTAAAAATCTAGTCCAGAGGAGAATTTCAGTAAAAATCTGAATTAAAAAAAAATACATGTTCTATGTTTAAAGACTCCTATTATTAAAGCCAAATATAGATGTATTTTCTTTGCATTTTCTTTCCCTGCCATAACTGCAGGTCAACACTTCTCTCTCAGTCACTAACACGCTAACACACGTGAACATGTGCTTACATTCTGGCACAGAATATCAGTTCCATCACTGGGAAGCATTTTATCCAAAAGGTGCCCTTCAATTTTAGCTTCTTTATTTGAACCTATCTGGCTTCACAAAGCTACAGACAGGTAGGCACTGCTCGGCACTGGCCTTGCTTTGTTCCCCTGGAGTTCTGTCCTCCCACTGATTTCAATCATCGAGCAGCTGGGTTGACACCCCAGGCTCTGAAACCTCCCAAAATGAGCCTTACATAGGAAAGTGGCACTAACGAGAAGCCTACAGAGCTCTTTCACATAATGAGCATCAGTGATGCTTCTGTATGAAATTCACTCCTGGGTAGCACCCATGGGACATGGATGTCTGGGCTGGTCTCCTCCAGGAGGAAGATGTGTTCCTTCCCCCCTCTAAGTCTTTTTCCCTGAAAAAGAAGGAATTAGAGAAATGAGCTTCAAACAGAGAAAAAACAAATACTAGAGAGAGAATACCTGGAATTGCTGCTGCCTTTGGGAGAATCTTTCCAGGTTTGAGGCAGTGCAAGTAGATGAGAACACATGACAAGAGATCCAAAATCCTTTGGGGTTAGCAGGTGGGGGTAGGAGTGAGTATCACTTAATTAATAGCAGGCATTTAGCATTTAGGCAGGAACATTACCTCAATAGGCTGTGTATACAGTACCAATTCCAGCATGAGGAATGAATGCTGAATAGGATACTGCGTGCTTTGGTTGGCCTCCTCCTGATGTGTCGGGTTTTAAATTAAAAACACAGGGAATGGTACAACAGATGGATTTTGGAGAATCATGCTGACAACATATGACCTTTCCCACTGAATGAGCTTTCCCCTCTAAGTGGAAAAAATCCTATAGCACAATTCAAACAAACAAACAAACAAACTTAGAGTCTTTAGAAGTATATAGTTTTCCTGAAAAGTAACAAATTCAGGCTCCTTCAGTCTATCTGAGGTCAGCATTCAGAGGTCATTGAAAACTGCTTTTGAAAAACCTGGGCATAGATGTGCTTGACACATTTCATCTTCTCAGCCAGAAGGTCACAGGCCAGAACCAGAAATATCTGTCCTTTTAACCAGCAGGTAAAAAGGACAGGAAGGCTTTCTGTGTAGGACATCCTTTGGATCTCTCCTGAAAGAAAAGCCAACCTCTTTGCTTCAAAAGTGTATTCCTCCACGTGCAATTTTCCATACCTCTCCACTTTCCCATCATGTGTATTTCTGATATTCCTAGTATTTACAGTGAGAATCTAAAAAGTCCTGCCTTTCATTTGCACAGCAATAAAAATTAATATTGTGACACTTAGAGATATTTGTTTAAAGCCATTCCACTGCAGCTTGCCTTCTTTGGGGAGTTCATCCCCAGTGTTGTGTTCCTCTCACAGGTTAGGCACTGGTAAAGGGAATAGCTGCATGACATCAGTTCAATTCCATAAATGACTTCATGAATTGGCCAATAATGGCATTATGAGCACATACAGCACCATCAGGCCTCTCCTTTTTGATCCCTAGTGCTAAGGCATATGTGCTGTTGCTTCCCCTGCTCATGTGGGCTAGGAGGAGGGTGTGGTGAATGATGAATAATCCTCACCCTGAAATGTTTAGAATCTGGAGAAAGATGACTAGCCATAACTCTCCTGATTGTGTGGGCCCCTAATTTAGCTAGGCCATGAAAAGCAAGGTAATATAATAAATAAATTTATTTTATTGCAAAGCTCATAGGACTTTTTTCTTCAAGAAGACAGATATATGTAAACCATTGTGGACTAATTGTGTTGGTTTAATATCTGACACAGCATTTTCTAAATATCAGTAGATTTTTCCTTCCAGCCACTTGGAGCTGGGCTATGGAGGCTGAAAGCCTCCTCTCCTGCAACAAATCTTCTCATCTTCATACTCACTGATTTCAAGGAAGGAATAACAATTTAGAGCTACCAAGGATCTGCTTCTAGGGATACAGAAGATTGCCTACAAGAGCAAGACTGACCAGCTGTTGCTACTAGCCTTAGACCCACTGGGCATGTCCTAAAAAGCCAGAGTCTGGAGGGAATGGGCGACCTCCAGCCATGGGAGAGACACTTTAATAATGAAAACCGTAGGTCATAGCAAAGGATGAACCCAAACTTCGAGCAGGCAGCTCCTCTTGAGACTTTGTAGCATCTCTTGCTTTAAATTGTGGAGTCTAAGGTCAGGTTTGAAACCTATGGACTCTCTGAGGATACCCCTAGCTTTTTCTTATCAAGGATCCTTATGCAAATCTCTCCACTCTTCTTTCTTAATACATGGTCTGTTTCTTAATTGAGCTAGATTGGTCCTGACTTCAGTTTCTTGCTATAATCCATAAATTGTTCCAAGGTATCCCAAACTGATCTGCATCAGATCTTAGGGAATGCCAGCACTTCTCTCATCAAAATTAGTAGTAGCAGCACAATGAAAAGTTGCAACATACATTTGGATTTGCAGGAAGAAAATCTTTCCTTTACAGCAGTCCCAGTTATATTATTATTCATCCCAAAGGTGTCCTGGACAGATGCAGGGGAAAGCAGTGAATTAAAAATGAGTGAATTAGAACAGTCCTACCTGTAAATGGCCTGACTGGCTTAAGAGATTGTTATTTAGCTATGGCTAGTGCATTCTTCACTGCATTTGAAAAGTTGTGTTCCAGGTTTATTTATATTTTTTTCCCAGTAATGTGTCTCCACAGCACTTAACAGAGCTATAAGCAAACAGCAAGGATTGGAGACAAGTTATCCTGCGCATCCAGATCCCAGCAAAACTTTCTTTGGCCTTTCCCCAGACTCCATTTCTGATCTGTGTCACCTTATTATAGATGTATGCATGATAATAAATACTCTACTCATCCAGCAGCTGTCTCAGGAAGAAGATTTTTCTGAACTACTTCAATCACTAGATGAAAAGACACTTTGGATGTTAACAGTCACTATAGGAACCAAACTCTCTAACTGTTGCAGGCTTCCTAGTCCTTGGCATGTGAGACAGTGATTTTTCTCACACTGTGGGGGGGAAAAAAAAAAAAAAAAGTCTTTAGCTAATAATGTTATGCTACTCTTATTTTAGAAGCAGCTTTTTGCAGCTTTTTGCATCTTTTATCAGCGACAGCCTTGGTAAAAGTTAAAGTTGTACATCATCCAAATTAAATTTTAACACCTTCTCCCTTCCCTTTCCCCTCTTCAAAATGGTATTGAGAAATGTTCACACGTTGCTACTCTTCTCCCTGTTGTATTTCAGAGATGGCATGCAGCAAGGCGAGAGAGCTAACGATACAGCAACAATACCTTCTGTGTGTCTCTTAAAAACAGTGCTTTTGAAAGGAAAAGTTTTAGTAAGTATTAATTCACCAATGAATTAATGACTATTACATGTCAATTACATTTTAAAAACCTGCAAATGCCTTTAGGCCCATACACCTTGTATAATCAATAATGAATGCATTGTTCTGTAGAGAGAGGTCGTGGGCTTGATATACTTCTCGGTATTCCCTGAGCACCTGTAAAAGAGGGAGATAAAACACAGCCTGTTGTGCTAAGGGAAACAAGGAGCAGGGTCAGAGAGCAGACTGAAGGCTCAGGCCCCTTGGTGCTGTGCTAAAATAAAGATTTTCAGTGGCTGGGGCGAGGCTTTGCAGAAAAGCCATGAGTAGAACCTGGTGGTGAATATTTTTCCCTGTGCACTGATTTCTCTTCACCTCAGGGTAGCATCATTAAAACCAATATTTTCAGGTAGCTTCTTGCTTTTCTTTTGAAGCAAAAGATCCAGTCCTGTCCCCTTCAACATCAAGGGAAGAATTGCTGATCAAGGTTAATGGAACAGCAGATGAGCATTAAATAAACTTAAGAGTGGTAGTAGCGTCAGTGCAGGTGACAACAGTTTCGCCTCGCCAGAGCTGACGTGCACCTTAACAAGGAGCTCGAGGGGGCTGCTGAGAAGCGGTGCGGAAGCACGGGTCAGAGCTGTGATACACACAAAGCTAATTAGTTCAGTATAGTTGATATATACCCGTGATCAAACCTTTGAAGTCTCCACTGCTTCTGTATGTCAAGCATGAAATAAAGTTTCCTCTGATCCTTCTCTTCATGTTTGCCAAAAAAACCCCTTTTTCCTGTCAGCCAGTATCTGCTAAAATGCCTCTAAAATCCCAAAGATTAAAAGATACAGGCATTTTGGGGAAGGAAGGAGCCTTTTTAGGAAGTCTTGTTTTCTCATTACACCGCTTCAGGCTTGGAGTGAGGTTGACTTCATCTCGCTCCACCTTGCTGGCAGCAGGGAGGGCTGAGGTGAAATGCCTGGGGCTCCATCACACCGGTGGAAATTGAGGTCTGTGCCTGACCCTGCCATGACACCCGTGATGGAGGTGCTTCCAGGAACAGTCACAGCATGCATGTGACTTCTGCCCCTTCAGTTTCACCCCTGGGGAAGGAATGAGATTAAAAATTCGGAGAAGTTGACATGATGTCTCAAGAATTCAGGGGAAGGCTAGGGATCCCAGTTTGCTTCATGAGGACCAGACCTATTAACCATTAACATGGAGTTTTCCCTCACATGATCCCTCCATCCCTCGTTAAAAAGACTGAGGTGCCAACAGACCCAGATTTCTGAGGCAAATTATAAAACTTGAGAGATTCCAGCCTGGCCACACATTTTTGGTCTACTTGCAGGGTTTCACTGGGATTGTGAGGAATTAAGGTCTGCCTTATGCCAGGAGACTCCCTCGTAGCCTCCATGGCAGCCCTGTAGAGGGCCATGCTGGGGTGTGGGCTGCTGCACAGCTGTCCCCAAGCTCTGCTGGGGCAGCCCTGCGTGGGCAGGTACCTGCTGCAAAGCCAAGGATGGCTGTTGCCACCAACCACAGCCCAACTGCCCTCTAGCCCAGTGGTCACAGCGCTCTCACGGGATTTGGGAGACCAGGCTTTAAGCGAGGCCCCAAACCCACGTCTCCCTTTGCAGAGTAGATGCTCCAAATGCCAGACTATTACTAGACAAGTGGGTGGTAACAGTCTCACCTCCTACTCTTCCCACCCAGAGCAGAAAAATCATGATTTAAGGCGTCAGGCGCCGAGTGTTGGTTTCAAGAAGATGCCTAACTACACCTACATTCACGTGAGAAAAGCATCCCTGTCTGTGGCATTTCACAGCAAGTGGCAGGGGTGTGCCTGCAGTCAGAGTGTGTGTGAAGCTGAGGGCTGGTTTTGATACAGCCCAGCTGCACAACTCGAGCTCAGCATCCTGAGAGAATGGCTGAGACAGGAGGAGATGCTGGGAGAAAGCTCCTTGGCTAGAGCTGTGCTAGGCGTGGAAAATCAAACAGCAGGCAGGGATGAATTTGTGTTGAGACTGGGACAGACAGCAAACTGAGGAAACTTCACAGGAAAAAACACATGCTGGAGAAGTATTAAAATATAAGTGAAAAGCAAGGACTTGGAATAGCCATGTGAAGGTTCAGCCCTGTTGCCCTTGGCCTGCCAAGACTTACCCAGTGCCTTGCTGGGGTGGTGGCATGTTAGCTCAGCAACTCACCCTTCTTAGCTAATAGACACCAGCAAACTGCTTTGCACTCCTACGTGTGACACCCTGGGTAAGCACTGCTGTTGAGTTTGTCTGCTCGTGGTAAAAGCTGGCTGAACAAGGCGAGTCTGAGTTGCACAGTTAACATGTCTTTTCTCCCTCTCCCACTCTTCAGAGCTCAGGAAACTTTGGAAACTGTCTCAGCCCTCCTAGACCCAGCTTTGCAATGCAGTGTAGGCTCTGCAGGACTGAGCTGCTGAGCTTTTTATTTGCATCTAGGCCCAAGGACCCAAGTAGGAGTCAAAAGGTGGGTGAGCAGGCAACGATGGGATGTAATTCAGATGAACAGAAGCAGACTGAATCACATTGGTGCAGTGTAGATGTGAAAAGATATTTTAAGTCATGCTTTATATCACATGATTCATCAAAATATTGCTTAATAAGTAGAATTTACATGACACATTTCCACATGCTTTGAGGTATAACTCAAAATCTTGATCCAAAAGAGCAGTGCTGCCAATTCCTGGGCTCCAAAAGTAGCCCCCAGATGTCAGAAGGGCAGTAAAATGGGATTATTCGACAGCACAAACCAACAAGACCCCTCTGTTGTCGTCATGTTTTGCAACATTCATTCCTTTGAAAAACTTCCCTACATAAAATATTTGCAAAAGGCAAGCAGCACTAAGCAAGAGAGAGGGAGAAGCTGTCTATGCTTATGTTGAAGCATATCACAATGCCAATGAACAGAACCTGCTTTCCATACTGATTATCACCTTTATTATTAAAAAGGAACATATTTAACCTTGGTACACTATGAAAATGGTTTTAGAAGAAAGCAAAAAGAGAGGAAAATAACTTGCACAATTTTTCAGTATTTATGGGGAGTGAGAATTAAAAGGCCACACGAGTGAGTGTTAACAGTGTCAAATCTATTGCCCAGTTCCCACAAACTGATCAATGCCCAATTAATGTTCGTCTCCCTTGTAATCTGATCTGATCAAGAGACAGCCCCTGGTAGAGGACCAGGAGGAATTGCTGACATTTGTCACGGGTTTTTCATTACAGTCAGAGAACTACGAAGCTCCTTTGAAGTTCTGGGGCTTCGAGGCCTGTCCCAGCTACTACAAAAGTCAACAAAAACTTCTGTTTGCCTTGAATAAGCTTAGGATTTTGTATTCTGAGGCAGAGGATCATGCATCAATCCATGTGTTTTGGCTCTGTGCAACACAAACCAAGCTTAATTGTAACAGAGGCTTACTCAACCTTAATATGAAGTTGCCTACAAATATCAACATAAAGTGCACAAGGTTCTACTCAGCCTGGTCCTTGGGAGTGGCAGCAGGAGCAGGAGGCCAAGAAGGAGGAGCCCCAGGAAGAAGAATTCCACCCTCACTGAACTCCCTCCTTTTATAACGAGCTTGATGTCAGTGGTGTGGGATCCACCTGTGAGTGAGCTTGGGGCAGCTGCCCTGGCTGAAACTCCCACTGGCTCGGGGCTGCTCATGGCTGCCTGCATGGCTGGGCTGGGGGGCTGCTCCTGGGGAACCAGGGCAACCAGGAGCAGTTTTGCTCTGAATTTTCAGTGCTGCTGCTGCGCCTTTTAATTTGTTTTTAATGTGAGTTTCAAGGCGTGCGTTTTTCTTAGTGAGCCCATGTCATTTGGTGAAAGTGAAAACATGCTCCTTTTGAAATGGAAAAACTCAAAGCCTAATCCCTCTAACTGTATTGCATCCTAAAAGGAATACAATTAAAGCATGGGGCCAGCACTTAGGACTGTTGAGGAAATCAAATTCCTTTGTGAGCCTTTACACTAACTGTTAAGGGTGGGTTTCATCTCCCTTCCCTGCAGCCCTCTGCAAGCTGCACCTCTGGATAGAAATTAGGCTCTATTTAGAGGAATGGATGGAAGCACTCTCCTCCTAAAGCAAATGGCAGCAGTTGCCTGTGGCCCACATGCTACGAACTTTAAAGCTAACATTTTAAAATGGATACAATTTAGACTGATGAATCAAAGTCATCACCAAGAAAAGCCACCAAGAAGATTAAAGTAAATGTCTAGCCAGGTCGATGCTGCTTTAGTGCCTGAAAGGGCAGAGGCTGGAAAGGGGAGAACAGGTTGGGATGCGTATCAAATGATGTGGTGGTATCTAGGTCAGCCAGTGTGGTTCAGGCAGATGGCCACGATGAATATTTAAAGAGATTCAGCAGGTGAATTGCAATGGAAGCAGAAGTAATGCTGGTGTAAACACGAAACCATACAAATATTGCTCAAGACCATCAGTTCAGAAGTTTTAAATTTTAAAAATGTTTTTCACTGCCCCACCTAACGGGATCATAACATCATTTCTACATTGGTGATCCCTTGTGTACGTGACACCACTGCATTTATACATTCCAGATGTACTGCCCTTGTGAGGTATTCATAGAAGCAGCCCCAGTGTTTTACTCTGATATCTTAATAAATCAGGTCATGCCCTTTATGGCTGTAATGGAACACTTGTCATGAGAGGAATGTGTTAGGAAGAGCCATTTATTAATCCGAAGTGATGCTGTGCATAACTCACCACAGAGCAAGGAAAGGCTGCCCAAGAGCTGACATAATCTCAAAACAGACAAGACAACAAAAGGCAGCAAGCAGAACACCACTCCTGTGTTGTTTTTTTTCCTAACACCTACAGAGATCCTTCTCAAGCCCATAATTAACTTCATTAGGAAAATCCTCTTACCAGTCTTCGCTAAATCATCTGCCTATGGAGAAACTGAAAAGTTGAATGTTCAGAAAGATATTAGCTAGGCAGAATTGTACGAATTTGGTCTGAGGTTTACTGTGGGCAATGAGACTCTTCCAACTGCCTTGTACAAGCTACGTGTCCAAGCCTGTAATCCAGTGAGGTTTTTGGGTAACGTGCAGATGAGGACACAGGGCACGTGCTGGTAAGAGCTGGTGATGGGAATATATTTAGGGCTTTGTAGCATCATCATCAGGTAACAGAGGAAGGACTGCTAACGACAGGGGAAGCTAGAGGAAACAGGCCTGCTTTGGAACAGACTGTTTTCTCCAAAAAGAGCACATTATATATTCACTAGTGCTACTGGCTCGAACTGCAGAAGTCAGCAGTATCATTTCAGGGAGGATCTCCAGGTCTGGACATTTGGTTTCATCCTGAATTTCACTGAGCACTGAGAGATAAAATAAAATTAAAACCCTGGGAACACAGATCATGCCTGCACTATGAATTTTTTCTCACCTATTTCTACTTTATGTATGAAGCTAAAATGTGACTACACGAAGAATGGATTTATGTGCCAATAAAAACTTACCATATGAAAGAGGTCTCGCCAGAACATTTTTACTCCCTCTTTTTGTACCTCCAAGGTGCTCTCTGAAATACTGAAGTGAAACCGATTTAGTTTGCAAAGCAGGGCTATTTCTGCACTCTGGCAGAATACTTACCAGCAGCTTGAGGCAGACACAAAGAAGCAATCTTATAAACAGATTAACACAACATCAGAGGAGGTTCTGTAGCTGGTTACGCATCACCCTTTTGCTTCTTAAAATACCCAACTGAGAACAAGCAGCCAGAATATATATTGAGTAAGACAGCAACATTTTTTCTCTTGCTTTTCATAGTTAAAAATGAGGCTTCAATATTGTATTAAGAAGAATGAACGGTTAAGTGTAATTAAGGTTACTGCAGTGATTTTAGCTATTGCTGTGTTGAGGTTCTGCTTTCAGAACTCTTGCTTTACAGAGTGTATCCAAATGGAGTCCAGAATAACAAAAATACTGCAGACATAAAACTGAATACATCTGAGGGGTACCATCTGTAAAAAACAAATTAACTATGATATCACATACAGTACAGACCTACCCTGACCTTTTTGTTCACAAACACTGTTTAAAATCTACCGAACCAAGTTTCCATGCAGTTCTGGCTGAGTTTTGTTACCCTGTTCTCACAGGTGGAGATCACAGCCACACTCATGGCCACTCATTCAGCCCATCCTTGAACCATCCCCACTCGCTGTGCTTCGATTCACACCCCAGAGCAGTCACAGCACGCAAACCTGATTCCTTTTGGATGGAACTCACCCAGAAAATGTGCTTCCAGAGTTGTTCTCTTCTTGCTCCAGTTGCTTGTGGGTGCACAGCACACAGGACCAAACTGATCCTGAGCCAAGGCAGGTAAAGCATCTGTAACGCAGACACCGAACCCTCAGCACCAGTTGCTTTGCTCCATTCACACCACGCCACTCACTGGTCCCAGCATAGCCAGAGATACAGAACCACAGAACAGCCTTGGTTGGAAGAGACCTCTCCGATCACCCAGTCCAACCATTAACCCAGCACTGCCAAGTCACCACTGCCCCATGTCCCTCAGCACCTCATCTACACAGCTCTGAAATCCCTCCAGAGGTAGGGACTCCACCACTGCCCTGGGCAGCACTCTGACATGGTAGCACCAAGGTCAGAGTGTGAGACAAAGATTTTGCTTTCATCACAGGAAGGTTTTGTGTTAGGTATTCTTGCCTTTTTTTTTTTTTTTTTCCTGATTTTTTTTTAAATGTTTGTGGTTTTGTTTTGGTTTTTTTTTTTTTTTTGAGTTGTTTCCTTGTTTTATTTTTCCAGTTCCATCACATGACAGAAAGATTCCCAACATAAATAATAAAGGTTGCAAACACTTACATTCATTTATTTGTGAAACCCACGTGAAGAGGACATAAAGGAAGCCTTATGTACCTTATGCACCTTTTCATGTATTTCTTTACTTTAACCCAAATAGTGAGCCATCTTGTTCTCATTTCCAAGGTCATCTTGACCTTTATGCATGTCTCAAGTCATTGTGGTGCCCAGGGTTCTCAGAAGAGCTATGAATGTTCTCCTTCATTGCCCTTCTGAAACCTAACCATCTGTCATTCAGGGAGATTTACTGGCCATGTGAAGTGAAGCAGGAATTGAACTGTTGCTTTCTGAGGAACACCGCTACCTTGGGTACGGGCTTCTGTTGGACCACCCAGTAGTCTGAGGAGCTGAAAGTGTTGCAGTGTGACGTTCTCAATGACAAATTTTGGCTGGGTGAAATCACTGATTCTACTTGCTTTCACACCAGTGACCCTTTTAAGAGAGCTTAATAACAGCAGAGCATGGATGGCCACCTCAGAAGGCCAGTGATGCTCCCTTGTAGTACATCACCTCCACTCCGCATGCCAAAACCCAAGCAGCAGCTGGCCAGAAGCCTGCTGTGGTGAGATGCAGTGGAAGGGCAGAAAAGAGACAAACCCTGGGACAACACCTGACTTGAGAGAAAGAAGGATCCAAATTTTCTACATTGAGCAAATGAAACAAGGCATCCTGCTTCAATTCTCTTTCATGCTTAGAGTAGGAACGCTTAATTGCTTTTACTGGCTCCTTCACCAGGGAGAGTTTAGCACCCTGGCACAGCTTGTGCCAGATGAAGCAGATCAAATGGCTCATGGTAGGGGACCCTCGCTGCCACATGTCCCTTAACTGAGCTGCCAACACTGTACATGGGGCATCATCTGACATCAAGGAGAAAGAAGTGAAGCCTGTTACAGCATGCTGACACAGAACCGGCCAGAGACATGCACAAACACAGGTTTTCTGCTGACACACCAACCTGCCACCAGTTGCTGCCACAGAGTGTACTCTGCAGGCTCCACATCTGGACACAGGACACTCAGCCCCATGCCAGAAATGGCTGAGGTTCCACAGAAAGGTTTTCTCAAAACACCTTCCTGCTTCTTCCAAACATTTAAACCAACTTCAATTGGTTTCAGAAGAGATTTGCTAACTTAGAACAGGTTTGAATGGGAAAATGTTGACTCTGGTTCATTAATCCAGAAACCTCTTTCTGCCATTGCAGGAAACATTTTGTTTAACTGGAGATCTCCATCACTTTGCAGAAATTCAAAGAATGACAGAATGGTTTGGGTTGGAAGGGACCTCAAAGCTCATGTTGTTCCAACCCCCCTGCCATGGGCAGGGACACCTCCCACGAGACCAGACTGCCCAAAGTGCTGTCCAACCTGGCCTTAAACACTTAAATTCCAGATGCAGACTATTAATAGCTGGTGCTGAACACATTGAAAAGTGCTTCAGTGATTCTTGTGTCATCATGTCCAAAACCAGCTGCTACTGAATGGGTCCTACAGAGTAAAAACACTATTGTCACCTGCACCTGCCAGTGCAGGTAAATTTCTCAGATGGTAGTATGTGAGAAAATGGTTCATTTTAAAAAAAACTTTCCTTTAATATGATTTTTAAGAAATCCACAACTGTTTATTGCAGGTCTCATCCCTCACTGCCACCAGAGACAGAAATCCACATCCTATGTGAATACTATTTGGAACAAGTCATCCAGCTGTCATCTTACTAACTGTGATTTTATAGCCATCATACACCAAGATACCTTGTCAACCTAATGGGATTCAAATCCTACTGGGATCAGACTAAAAGCAAGGGGGAAAAAAAAACCCAACCAAGAATTCAACAGCCCTCTGCAGCTCCTGCCACTTTCTAGTCCATAATTACTCTACTACATCTCCACCTCTGGCAGTTCTTCTGGGCTGGAGGGGTACCAACCTCCATTCAGCAGGTTTCTGACTCAGCACCACAACTGGTCCTTAAGCTCCAATCCGGGAGCAGAAGCCACTGGCAGCCTTGTCCATTCAGATTGCAGACTCCTGGGGGAATGTCACAGCCTAAACACGTCAGAGCCTCTAAGACCTGCTCTATTGCAAAAGCTTATTATGATGGCCATTTATTGAAGCCTTTTAGGACTAAATGTAGGTCATTCCCACCATGATTCACTGGCTTCTCTTAGAACTTCTCACACTTCATATTGTCTTGTGTGTTTGATGCCTCAGACACTTGAGATATCCCGTTTTCTGCATAATTTAATATTTGATTATAGTAAAAGAAAGCACACATTGTCTTGAAGAACAGAAAAAAACATCATCTAGGGATTTCTCTAATGCCAAGAGAAAATTAATCTTTCATTGCACAGTGGAATAAGAAGACAGTCCCAAAAGTATATAATTAAAGAGTCATTCTCTGAACGTGGTACTTTGTTTCTTACAAGTCTTGTTTAAACAGTTTTGCAAGTACAGCAATTGATTTAGAGCTAGTGTCTGGCAAAGACCTGCTCAAGGGGAAAGCTCTTCTAGAGAGGAAGAAACTCTGAAGTTGTGTCTAGCATTTGTAAACACAAGTAGAAGTTAAGCTGCATGGATATGAAGTCAGAATTGTACAACAGAACAGGAGAGAGGGCAAGCAGGCTTCTCAGAGAGATTTTCCTCAGTCAGATAATGGTCCTTGTTCAGCATTAAGTAAGAATTTTCCTGCAAGTATTTCTTCAAACTGCTATCAAATGACACAGACAGGGACCAGCCCAACCAACCTGCAGAGGTGACACTGTATTTTCCAAGGTGACTGAGACACATGATACTTGAATGTTAAATCACAACATTTCAGAAAGAGGAAACACAATGCGAGGCTTTCACTTAAGAGGTTATTTGCCATTCCAGTTCCCTTGAATTCCAGTCAGGAACTCTGCTCACCAAGCAGAAAACCAGTGTGGTAGAGTACACAACAGCAGAGAGTAAAATGGTGCCTGCTTAAAAGACTCTAGTTGAGTGACCATTAACTCTAAGGTAGAAAGTGATTCAAGTTCCCAACTTGATAAGCCAACCTGTGCAGAATATTGACAGCCTCTACCCAGCTATCAGGTGAAATTTAGATAAAGTCTCCTACTAAAAATGCATTACAAAACATAGCAGACAACTGGATAGTTCTTGTTCTTTGCTTTACAGTAGCCCTTGACAAATCTGCAGTCAAGTTGGCAGCAACTGTCCATGAAAACACTTATTTCAAATAGGAATATGATGGGGATCTAAAAAAAGGGAAAACAACTCATTTTGTCTTTGCTCTGGCTCTGTTAACACAAGACCAGTGTCAGACACTGAACAACTTACTCCTCTTCCAACACACAATATTCACTGTGTTCCAGGTTCCCCCCAGGTGAGCAGCTGTCAGATACAGCTACAGGACACACCTCGTGTACAGAATGACTCCTTGAAGTACTAACTGACCCACTGATTCACATAATGCTGGGCAGCAACAGACTTGCCCAAGCACCAAACACAGCTGACTCAACACATCATTCATCTGGTGGAGGAGCTGCCTCAAGCCCACCCAGACACAGCTACCAGCCATCAAACACATCAGATTCAGCTGCAGGAGGAGATGGCAAAAGCCAGTTCTGCACACTTCAACGAGACCCAAAAGATCTGCAGAGCCTGTCCCAGTCCCTTTCAGACACAAAAACATAATCCAACAAATAATTTATTATTAATTACAAGAGCAACAGGCACCTCTTACCCCACAAATTGCTGGCTAGAGCTTTACTTCTGGCAGGTCCTTCCCAGTCCCCACAGGTCTGCTAGGACTGAGCTCTCAGCAGGACTAAATAACCTCATGCTCGCCAACTCCTCACTCTTTTGGGCCCACCAAAAATCTTCAGCACAGCCCAACACTGCCACCAAGCCTATCACACAGCATTGTGGGTCTCAAAACCATAAAACAGAGACAGATGAGAAAAAATCATCCAGAAATACTTTATAACCAAAATACTTTTGTCTTTTTGATATGAAAGACCAACACATTCTTACTTGATCCATCACAGATCCTTTAAAGTTAGCTTTATTGGTCACTATTGAGGAAATCACACAGAACTGGATGGATTAGTGAAAAAATAGCAATTCCCTTGTTAAACTTACCTTAAGTTTACCTTAGTAGTTAGAAGCACGAGCACTTTGGTAAATGGATTGACATCTTAAATAAGCTCTGGTGAAACTGGGTGTTATTCTGGTACTTTTCTGAAGGGTTATGCAACTTTAAGGCTACTTCTTAGGCAGAACTGCTCTCCAGAAGAAAAGCTCTTGGGTAGCTGAATATTTTAGACTCTAACCTCAGATATTTTCTATGCTGTGAAGGTTTCCTAGGAAGAAAACTGAATCAAAGTCAGGACTGTACTTTTCTTGCTGAATCTTAATGAGCAAATTTAGAATTCAGGAACATGTAAAGGGTAGTCCCTGAAGCCCAAATGAAAGAAGCTTTGGATTTAGAGAAGATTTTGATTAGATTTTCAAACAGTGATTTAAAATTACTCGCATAATGCAAAGAATACGCCCAGGTATAATGCAGTATGATTGCCAGAGATGGCAGGCTAGCAAACTGAGTCACTGAACGCTCAAATGCTTTAGGGAATTGAAGGCCAAGCTGAAGCAAACAATATCTCTGCTTTAAATTATCATATAACTCTGAGCTACAGAACATTTTGTGGCATAACTGTATAGGAGTAATTTGACTTTTTCCTCCTGCAAGCTGACAGCTTATGGCATTGCCCAGTGCATTCTTAGGGTATAATACAGAAAAGCTGCTTAGAGTTACTGAGGAAGAGGTTTTTTAAAAAGCCTCTAAACTTGTCTACAGGCATGCAACAGCTCAAATATCATGGTGAAACAGTCTTTGAGCTCACTGGGGCATTTTGTTTACTAGGAATCAAAGCAGCTTTCCTGACCAGTGTAGTAGAGAAGGGATAAATGAACAATATACCTGAGAATGTGCACTAGCCACTGAAAATGAACTGCTACAGAGCCTGGCAGTATTCTTACGGGTGAGGCTTGACATATGTGGACTATGCTTTGCACTACCAAGCTCCTGTCCTTCTGTTATTTCATCTCCTGCATGCCCATAAATAACCTGCCACCGTTTTTTTTTAATGTTTTCCTCAGCAGTATTATCACAATAGAATATGACTGCTATGCTTTTAAGATATCTCTTCTTTTAATGATAATTTTGTCTCTGTAACCATGCCCAATAAACCCTAGCATTTCTAATACACTTAAAATTTTATTCCAGTATTATACAGATCTAGAGTGGACAACAAAAATCATGCTTCAGATTGCCAGCCCAGCTCAGCCAACTGCCCAGAGGATACCAAGAGGATAATTAATTTAGCTAAACCAGAAATCCAGGTTTCTACAATGTCAATTATTTGAAGGTGTACCTACGTGGCAGTAAGGTACTGAGGAACTCAGAGGTGTACATTTTTCAGTTCAAGAGATTCACTGCAGTATCACTATACCGTGGTTTCAGACCTTATGATGTCAACTCCTTGTTTAAACTTCACAATTTGATGGTAAAACGAAGTATTTTTACTTTCAAACTCTAGTTACTAAAATGAGGAAAAATATCTTGGGAGTTCTGAAAAATGACTTTTCTTAGGGGAGAGATGCTTATATTTAATTTAATCAGGGAACATTATTAAGAGATTACATTCCTGTGAAGACATTCTGGAAGATCACTTCTTTTGGATCAACAAAACAGAACACTGTTGAAATTAAAAATAAATATGGTTTGTGTTAACACCAATACAGACTTCTTTAACTTAGTTATTAAATTGCTAAGGCCAAAAGAACTTCCAGAGATCTTATCTTCTGAAAGCCAGACACTATTTCTTTCTTCCCCTGTACTTAAATGAAATGAGACACTACAACCACACTTTAAAAGAAGTGTAAAGACTTACTGCTAACATTTGAAAATAAAGTTTCTAGATGAGTTTAACATGAGAAAAGCCCACCTTACACTACTGCATTGTGAAGCTCAATTAAGAAAATAACCAGTTTGTAACAAACACAACCAAGGTAAATTGCCAATGTGTGAAATTAGCAGTTAATGAGTTTGTTAATTTAATCTATGAGTCAGCACATAGCCAGCTTCAAGTCCTGAAGCAGTTCCACTGAAAGCAGTCAGAGTCCTATGGTTCTCCAGCTAAATAGTTCGCTAACAGACTAAATCAGGACTAAAATAGTTTTGTGAGCTGAATTCAGTGCAATTCATCTTTCTTTACAATATCTAACCATGAGCCTGATACGTCTCCAAACTGTAAAGCACATTAACTGACAGCAAGCACAAAGCTCCAAACTTTTTTCTTTCTTCCCATTTTATTTCTCTTTTCTGTTCCAGAGTTAAGTAATGAGTGGGGCAAAGGAACAGTGGCACAAGAACTGCATAACAAAGACTTACGAGGGAAGGGTTTTCACATTTTCTCTTTCCTGAAAATGTTCAAGAAGCTGGATAACTTACTGAAACCAGTTTTAAATCACAATCAGAATTATATACAGACATGATGACTAACAGAAACTATGGTGGCTCTGCATGGTCCTAACAGAGTTGTTGTCACAGACTGGCATGGAGAACTAGGGGACTGCTATTTCTTCATCTCCAGGATGGCACTTCCTGGCCCTCGGTGTTTGGCACTGCATATGTTGCAGAACTGGACAGGAGATACCTAGAAATTAAAAAAAACCAAACAAGAATCTCTTAGAAAAATGTAGATACCTGTGTATTCATACACACTACAGAACATATATCATGTATATCCATGTCCCATTTAAAATTCCCATCTGACGAGTTACCAGAAAATTGAGCACACTAGACAAATTTGAGGTTATTTATCAAATAACAAAATTTGTGGCCAATATTGTTGGAATAAATATTTACCACTTGTTGGGCTTTCTTGTGCAAATGATCTAATTCATTAAGATTTTCATAACATATTTAAATATACATGCTGTACCATATGACTATGAACACTTTGCTTGGTTACTTGCAGATTAAGTGACTCAAAACTGGTTATTTCTAGAAGTTACTTTTTTGGTTTGCTTTCACTGGGGGAATAAAAAAAAAAAAAAAAAAAAGAGAAAAAAAATATTTCCTTGATGAAGAAAAACACATTCTGAGCATAAAGATGATTGCAGAGATGTAAATATTCACTCTGAAATGAGTAATTTTTTTTTTTCTTCTAGGTCAGAATCTTTTAATATGGTTCACTTGAGAAAATATCTTTATTCTTGTCTTTAATTAAACATACTTAAAGTGAGAGCTGCAATGGAAAAGAATTAATAAAGGAAAAAAAAAAATCAAACAGGTCATATTCTCTGTATGTCTCAAAGCTGCATTCACATTCAGACTGCAGCAAGTGATAAAACACTTCTCAAAGAGCAGCAATTTCTTTCTAAATTGAATGAACTTTAGTTGCATTGGCCCTAAACTCCCTTTCCTTAGGCACATACTGCTATGGGGTATCTCACAAATAATTACTGTAATTGCATTATAATTCCTGACAGACTCATGCCCTTCTCCACAGTTGACAAAAGGAAATAATTTGCCCTTTTATCTTTGGCAAAGGTGTGACAGAGATTAAGCTAGTTCCTTACTGTGTTAGATACCAGGAGGCACTCTTTGTGAAACATATGCCTGCAGTGGAACACTACCACGTTGAAGGGCTTGGATGCATCTGGGAAAAAGAAATTAAATTCATCACAACAGGGCAATGAAACAAATGATTCTGTGACTACAGCAGTATCTGCCTGCATACTATTACACACATAGAAACATCAAGTAAATTCTCTCAAATTAATTTCCAAATGATTCATTTATAGAAACCATGGAGAGTGATGGTTCCATGTAACTCCACCACTGGGACACATTACAAGAAAATTTTATTCTGTAGCTTAAATGTTGTATAACTTTTCACCAGAATTTTTGCATGTCAAGATGTGCTAGAATAAACTAGCACCAAATAATTCAGCCATTTTGAAGAGAAGTTAGCAAAAACATCCTGCTAATGTGGGAAGAAACCAGAACATTCAGCAGTTCTAGTGCCTACGCTACACGCCACGACCTTGAAATGTGGCATGAAGCTGCCTAAGTGCACAAAGTACCTTTCAAGCCTACGTACAACATCCACATAGCCAAAGAACAACCATCTCACTCATCAGCATCATCCACATTCGATTCCCTGGCTCCCATTCCCTCGACACACATCCCTCAAGGCACTGGCACATTCAGCTCTGCCAGGTTTTCCATCACCACATGACTGCTGTGGTCTGTACAGTGGGGCATGTGATCACAGTGTATTTGTTTTTAAGTAAAAAATGGTAGAAACCAGATTAAAAACCTAGAAGATATTCTATTGGGCTATGCACACTTGGCAAACAAACAAAAAAAGGTCCATACTGTCTTACATATTCTTGTTTGAAGATGCCATAACAGATATTCTCCTAGTAAATCTATTTCTTCCTAAGGTACCCAACAAATATATTGGTATTTCTGAACTACAGTTGTCTTGCAGAATGTACATCTTCAAAGTAATATCCTGAATTTCTAGTTTCAAAACTAAATTGGAAGATGTTTTAAAACCAGAGTCTAAGTCGTTTCAAATATGACAGCAGTGACTGAAGCCAGGAGTTTTCCACCACTCAGACAAAAAGAATATTCCATAAAAGTTTATAATCTACAAGTTTAGTCTAAATTGTTCAACAGAGTTGGACGAGAATTGGTGGCAACAGCTTAATTTTATGGTTCTAATATTCTTTGAGAATACCTACGTTGATGGAATTAGAAGTTGCCTTGCATTCCATGTATTTCAAAACAGAAAATAAGGATGTCAAAGTTGAATAAGAAATAAAATCTGAGTTTACTGGAACAAAAAAGTTCAAATTAGACTCCACTATCACGTCAGAATTCATAAGCAAGCTTTGCACAGGAGACTGAAATTTATACAGTGGTTACAAAGGGAGACTACTACACATTTCTGTGAATAAAAGCAAACAGTAATTCCTCTAAAAATAATAATAATTAAAAAAAGACAACCTCTTTGTCTTCTAGAAAAGCATCCTACCTGAAGGAAGTATTGGAGACAGGCACGATTCACAGATATTCTCCTCTGAAAACCAGAACAAAACAAGCTTGTAACAGCTTTCTTAATAAACTCCACATTTAATTTTTTAGAAACAGGCAGGAACATACTGCTATTACAGAAGTGGAGCTTGCTCTTAAAATTTTTACTTAAGATGTCTAACAGAGTCTACTAAAAATTGAAGAGCAATACTGAAGCAGCATTTCTATTAACAGCATAAGAAATGTTTAGATCTTCTGATTCTGATGATGGCAGGAGTGAGGCAAACTGAAAAAAAAAAGGGCACAGGATGGGTACCTGGTATCTCTGCAGCATTTTGTAGCAGAAGCTCTGATCCTCTGCCCTCCTGTCAGGTTTTGCCTCTTAGTATTAACACTCAGCTGGTGTGAATTACAGTGCTGCTCACATGCATCATTAACACCTTGGAAATATACCTGAAAACTATCTTGTAGCTTTTGGTTTGGTCACAGATTATTATCATCTGACTGTCCATGTGGGCATTGAACAGCATTTTTCACCTTTGCAGACAAACTTTAGGACACAAGACTGGCTATGCAGAGACTGATCAAGAGAAAAAGCTGCATGCTGGGTCTTGTAGTTTTTGAGGTACGAGTATTTCCTTTGCAAAGGGGAAAGCAGCTAATGTACTACTACACTCTACTAATAAGGTAAAATACTCCTGCTTTTGGGCAGCTTCCAAAGTCAAGTGGTGTGGGGTCTATAAACCAAGTAAAAGATTTCAAAACCTTGCAAGTCTCCATCTCTCCTCTGTACGCACCATCTACTAGGACACCCTTCATCTGAGTTCGATGCATTTTCTTCAATAAAGAAAGAGAATCAGCAACGAGTATCTTCTTGCACCCTTCCCGCAGCAAGATCTGTTGGTGCAAAGAACACAAAACACAGCAGTTGTTGAATCCATGGGTTTATGAACTACCTTGGCAAGTCTCCACTGGGTTTCTGCTGCCAAAGGCAGTGCAAGGAACGTTTAAGACTTCTCAAGCTATTCTAAAGGAGAGAAAAGAGAAGCCTCCTGTTGCCACCACCTCTTCCTAAATGGAAACCCCACAACAGTATAAAAAAAAAAAATCCTTTACAAATATACTGTTGTCATAAATTATGATCTTCCTATGAGCTTGTCTTAACAAAACACAATGGAGAGGGATTGTGCCCCTCACAATTGGTTTCCAAACCATTTCAAAACTACTTCTGCCCACATCTTTCCTGTCTTCTTTAGGAAAGACATTTGATAATGATAAAACCTTTGTAAACACAGCAATTCAAAATTTATTTTGTGCAAACATATTTCCTGCTGAGGTGTCACTCAGTAACCAGTATTAAATGTCCATACAACCAAAGGTCCAGAGTTCATTCCCCTCCAGCAAGTCTCAGACCCCTTTCTGCCTATTTAATACTTTTTATTAGATTGACATGTCATTGCCTGACAATGCTGTGAAACACAGAAAGGAATCAAGGGTGTCAAAATTATACAGAGCCTTACTTCACAATACTTCATGAAGCAATTACGAAAACATGACAACCCCATATTGTGGAATTCTTCCTCCTCCTCCTAAACTGATGTTTGGAAATTTGTTTTCCAAGACAATTCCTCTGAAAAGTGCTTTCAAAAGAGGCTCACAATCAATTTTAAGCTGAGCAAGCCTACCAAAAAAGTGGGACAAAGAGGCAATGCCCATTCCTTTTTCCTGATTATTTGCATTACAGGAGACATTGAGTGTAGTCCAAGATACAGCTAATGCAAATACCTGAAAAAAAATATATTTCACAGCCAGGTTAACAGTATCCCAAACCCTACAATCTCACATAGACATTGGGAAGTAATAAGGACACACTGCCAAGAATGATATGAAGTTAAGACTGCAAATCTGAATATATTTAAGAAACTAAATTGGAATAACACTTTAAGCATTTCAAACTGGGCATGTCAGTGGGTAAATGACATTCTCCAGCATCAGACACACTGAGCTATAAAACATTTCAGAGCACCAGGAACTGAATGCAGCTCTGCAAGACAAACATTTAGAAAAGTAATTATTTTTATCTGTGATAATCTCAGGAACTGAGTACGTCTTTCCCCTTCCAACTTTATCCAAGGGCATCAGAGAATGGTAAATTCTGTTTTAAATATAGGAAAATGTCACTAGCTTTGAAAATAATTACTAGGAATGTTTTGCAAGGACAATTGGATGAGACTATCTTTCAGAATGAGTGCTTGTCCAATTCAAAATACTCTCAATCAGCAAATTATATCCCAAAGACAGGTACATAACAGAGTGAATGAGGTCCTGGCTATACACTGGAGTCTTTGCTAGCTGCACTCAGCATAAGCAGATGAAAAATTCCATGTTTATGTAAAAGGAGCAAAGCAAGCAAGTTAAAGGAGAGGAGCAGAACAGCAAAGGGAAGAAGGGAGCATGATTTACTATTTTCTACTTGAAATACAGTGTGCCAACAGGAAAACTTCATTGTAAAAAAGAAAAATATAGAAACAGTAGACAACATTAGGTCACTGGAAAACCTCAGTATTATTTGATGCCTTAAAAATAAAAGTAACAGAAATATAAGACATATCTGATTAAGACACATGCACTATCACCCCCTCATTATTTAAACTCCACTACGATTTTTCCATACCACATTCAATGACTGTTTATCAGACCTTGTTTTGTTAGAAGTGGAACACAGTAGGCAGCTAGTGTTATATAAAAGGAAAAATCACACTCAAGAATGCAATATATCAAATCTCAAGGTAATAAATCTCAACACTTCTGTAGAAACAGATTTGAAGAGCTCAAAGATGAGATGGATAATTCAAGAGTTACAGAAAGAGAAGGAGGAGAGGGAATTGGAGGTGAGACAGAGGGAGAAAGAATGTTTGAATTAACTTCTCTATATTAAAACAAGGGAGAAGTATATAATGGTGTGCACTAATATTAGGCTAAACTAGTTAAAACTGACATCAAGCATAAATCTAATGAAACCACTTCCTGTGGAGATGAAAAAGGACTTGCAGAGGATGCTATCTATGTAACAAAGTCTTATGAAGCTGATTTTTTTTACCCTTTAAAAGCATATGATTGTAAGCCCACGCAGGACAGCCTTCACAGCTAGAGAAAGAAGTTTTAAGCAGATAGAATGCTTTTTACCAAAGTAATAAAAACTTCTAGAACCAAAACATTTATTGCAAGACAGAATTCTAGTTCATTGTCTGACTATATTAGGGAAGATGCTACTGCATAATTAAAATCAGAAGCCATAAAATCTTCTATTTCATTTAAAAAGTCCTGATTTACAAATGCCTAACATTTTCTTTAAAGGAAAACACTGCAGCATACACTTCATTTGAAGGGTATACTCAAAGCACTAGGAATAAATTCAGGCCTTGATTCAGCTTAGCACTCAAACAAGTCCAAGTTTCTCAAGGCCAATTAACCAAATGCTTCCAAACCGCAACCACAATTAAAAACACATTATTTTTAGTCTACAACCAAAAGGCAGATTCTGTCCCTCTGTGCAAGCTGCCACCTGCCCTCTAGTGCCTCCAAGGTGTCTGAACAGCAGCTTATTCATGTTCAGGAACAAAACTCATCCATTTTTTCAGATGCTGTTCCAAGCAGTGTTCATTAGATAGATTATCATGGGAATCTATTAGTTCATAACCTCTGTTCTGAATGCATGATGTGAATGCTATGAATGGATGAACTTCTGTCATCCAGCAGAGTTACTGCAGGTTCAAAAGAAGTTTAAACTATCAAGTCAAAATGGCTAATCCACAAAAACCCAGAGGCAGTGCATCTAAATAAATTGCTTTTATATTGTAAAGCTAGGGGAAACAAATCTTTGATCAAAAAAGTCTTTCAAAGTCTTCTTCTAACAATTGTCATATAAAGGGTGAGAAATCAGGTGTTTCTTTCTGAAATGAGGGAGGTATTTGAAGCTCTTCCAATGACACAAACATTTCTGAAATTTCACTGAAATTTAATTTCCAGGGAACTGAATATAAAATGCAAATACAAAGTTCAAGGGTACATTTGAAAAAGAAGGTCTTTAAGATCAAACCATTGTACGACTGATGAGTTTCAGTCCAAAGAAGTTGTATAAAAACAACATCAGTAGCACTGGTCTCACAAAAATAATAGTTTGAATTCATATTTTGCATAACAATACTAGTAAATGCTGATTTTGCTACAGTTTTCAAATAAGAGCATTACTGCCCTAATTGTGTTGGCTAAGGAAGTTTTAAAAAATAATTGCACTGGTAAATTGCTAATGGGAACAGAAGTTCTGTACGAGTGTCAGAGAAGCAAAGTCTGTGTGGAAACTGAAGTTACACTAACAACAACTTTTGAACTGCATGGAGATAAAGTTGAGTTTTGATTCTGTGTCTTGAAAACACAAACGGAAGCAGTAAAAATGAAAATTATTCAACTTTTGTCAGGGTATCAAGATGACTTGGCTCAATCTGGTTAGCTTGCCATAGATCACAGAATCACAGAATGGTTTGGGTTGGAAGGGACCTCAAAGCTCATCTCGTTCCAACCCCCTGCCATGGGCAGGGACACCTCCCACCAGGAGGAATGGGTCATTTCTAATAAATAAGCAGGCTCCTCCTTAAGACAACACATCTTCAGGAGTTTATAAAATCAAAGGTAGTAGTTTGTGGTCTACTTTATCTATAAATTTATGACACCAAAGAATTAGATTTCAGGACTTTCTTATATTTTCTATCTAAGTTTTAAACTACACTTTACATGAGAAATACTCCTGTTAAAATTCAGATAGCTGTAACTGTCTTCAACTGTGTCTTCATAACCTTGTTGTATATGAATGTTAATGTATATAAATACATTTGACTCACTTGGTTTTGCTGGGATGTAAAGAATTGTTTTCAAAAAGACAAAGCCTGTCACAGGCACTGCTTTTAGCTCCTACCCATATTTCAAATCACATACAATGTAAAGTTTACTGCTATGGAAATTTAGGAGCATAAGAGGAAATTTGCATCCACGTACTTTCATAAGCATAAAACAATCTTATCAGGGCTTGCTAAAGGAGGGCACAATTAAATACTATAATGGCACAGCTGTAATACCTTTTGGGGAGCCAATGGCAAGAAAAGATCAGCACAGTTTTTGTTTTAGGCAGTGACTTGCAAGCCAAGCAACAGGTTCTAACTTCACTGTGGATCTTGGCACAAGGTTTTCTTTTTTGCCTTTGAAAATGGGAACAATAAAACTTAAGTGTATACAGAGCTCAAGATCCGAAGAGATGGAATTACAGAAAGTCCTAAGCCAATGAAATTTAGATTACTGTATGAGCTCAAAATGTCTAGTATGTTAGGTGACAAATCAGGAAGTTTTTACCAAAATCCAAAGAGTTGTGCCAGGCCAGAAGAGAGGACATGGATTTCTCACCGTGAACCCACACAACAGGATGTGAAGGTGTAACCCAGCATCACACAAACACACCACAGCTAGCTTTAAAACACCTAACGAGGCAGGAGTAATGATGAAGCCAGGGCAGACTTGCCCTCAGCAACGAGAGGCCACTCAGACATTTTCTACAGTCCCAGCCACGTCCCGAAGCACACGATGAGTGCAGAAATAGCCCTGTTATAAAAAACCTGATCTTGCCAATCTAAGGCTACTTAGGCGAGCCTGCAAGAGCTGCGATCACATCTCTGAATTTCAGTGCAGACACACCATCTGTTCATAAAGGCTGCACTCTACATTGCCTGTAACACCTCAGTAACAGCCTTATTTTAAGCTATAGTTTACATTTCTCTAAAGAAAAACAGTGTGTCCCCCCCCCTTTTTTTTTTGGACTATATTGTTTTGCTATTGTACAAACAAGCCAAGTGCAAATTATATTAAGCTTCCCTAATTTCTATTATTCCTCTGAGATCTAAATTCTAGCCCTTGAGCTATCCAAATCTACTTCAAAATGAATTAATTTGAAATCCATGAAGCATTTCAATGCTAGCAAATAATTTCAGATATCACTCTGAAGGTTAAGTATATCCTTTTAATCCCAGAGTAATTTTGTTAAAAGGTATTTGAAGACAAAATGATTCTTCCCTCCCCAAACCGTGACCAAACGATGCCATCAGCTTTGCCTGAAGCCATGTAATATACTTTGCATACGTGTAAAGCTGTAGCTATGCACACAGCACCTCCTCAGTCTCCCTGCAGATACACCAACTACATTTTGATTTCAACAGAATGCAGGAACAGGAGGATCAGCAGTGCAAGCAGCAGGGCACTGAGAGCAATGAGATTACCATGCAATTGTTTAAATGCAGCATGCTAAATAGCTAGTATAATTTTGGAAGGATATGGGTATCTCATGAAGCCAATTAAAAACTGGAAGTATTGTTGCAACATGCATCACAAGCAAACATGTATCTGTTTATCCTGGGTAGCTCCTTGCACATAATGAGTGTCAGGAGAACAAAACATGTAAAATGCTGCTTTAAAATAGTGAAAGTCATAATCTAAAGCCCTTCTGATAATGAAATAATGGATAAGCCCTGAAAAGACTTAAACCCTGCCTTTTTAAAAGGCCTCCTGATGTCACTGAAAGCTCTAGCAGATATAGCCTTTATTTGGTCTGGGAAGAGACCAACCATGACCTTACAGAAAACTGTCAAGCCCATCTATTTGCTAGAGATGTCCAAAGACTAACAGCAGGTGGGAAACAAATGTTTATGAGCTTCAGGAAAACTGATGTTTCAGTTGCTCACTGGGCTGTGTTTCTTGGACTCCGCACAGTCACACTGGAGGCATTCAAACTGCTCCATATCCTTACATCTCTCAGTAGAAAGGTGCAGAGCTGCATTACAGAGAACTCAAGTTTGGACCTCCTTTGGTAGCAGGGACATTTAAAGTATGCAGTGCAACTCTCTCTGTTGTTTCTTGCAGGAACACTGAAGGGTAGGCTTCTTGTAAGTACTTACACATCAGAAACCAGCCATGTAGGGACCTGCACACAGCTGTAGAATTATACTGGGATAAGAACTCCCATAATCCAATGAGCAGTCCTGCACATCAGACATGAATCTTACTTTAAAAGTTCATCTACCTTATTTAGGTAGTATGGCACTTAACATGTGGCTCTAACACCTGGTGAATGTTTAGTGTTTGTGTCCTGCCTCCTCATATATGAAACAGAATAAAAAGTACTGCTCCTGAGACTTTCCAGTATGGGACAGTCAGGCAGTATCAAACAGCCTGAATCAGCCAACACCCTTCTAGTTCTACTTACCCATAAGGCTTACGACAGCACGGGAGAGAAGTGCTAGAAGCCACGAAGAGACAAACTTGTACCCTGTTTGTCACTGTCTTGTACCAACCCACAATGTCAATGTCAGATGTCTGAACAAAATGAACAAACCTTCATGATAGCCATTTCTTGTGCTGGTTTGCTGCCTCTCTGAAAATGAGTATCACAGCAAGAACACAACACTTACCTGCAAGTTGTAGTCCTGAAGAATTTTCACTAGGGAGTCTCTCAAATTAGGAATCTCCATGCCTTCCTTGATGCGGTGAATCAGAAGAATTGGATCCACATGAGTTCCAATATTGTTCAACAAACCAGTAATAAAAGCTGTGAAAAGCAAAAGGCAAAGACATTAAGAAAAAAAAAATCCAGCAAAATAGCTGATTAAAGGATGCTTTGGTGACAAGCTACAGGCTTTGGCTGATTCTGTGATGGTTCTCTACTAAGAGATAACACTAAGCCTCTTTTACAGAGCGTTCAGATGTTTCTTGCACCTGCACTTACTCAAATACAAGCCTTTGGGTAAGAGATGAAGATATGGTTTGGCAATTCACAGTCCTTCTAGAGGACATTCAGAAAAGGGGTAACAGAGTACCCAGCACAAAGCCACAAGTAAATAACACATTTCAATTCAATTAAAAGGGCACTCAAGGAAAGAGAGCCTGAAAATTAACTACATAATGTAACTATTCCATGTCCAGTTCCAGGGTTTAAGAACAAATTTTCACACACTTAACCTAACTCGAACGTGTTTCTAAACATTGGTGAGAGCGACACAAAAGTCTTTTGCTTTTCGAGTTGCACCTGGCTAAATGAAACACTAGAAGGATGAACCTCAAGGCTGTGTGTTTTCTTCCACCCCCAAAAACTGAGGAATATCACTGGGGTTGCTCTGTATATGGGCAGATGGAACTGATAGAATTCTATATGCTTTGAATCCCTTTTGTGCTGAAGATGTCACGGATTCTAGCATCACTTTTAGTGATGAGCTACGTTTAAGTATGGGTAACCTGAGAATGCCGTTCTTCTAAAGGAGTAACAGATGTTGGTTGATTCTTCCTGACAGAATTAGTGGCCAAGAGATGAAAAGACATGTATTCTGACACTAATTCTACAAGACATTCAATCCTTTGGAAAAGAGATCCCAAGAGAGACTTTAAAGCCTTGATTTAAAGCCCCAGAAGAGGTTGAAAAATTAATGGAGATGATAGTTAAAATAATTCTGTTTTCTCAGTCATATGAACTCCTCTGAACTTGTCTCCTGAACAAAACTGAAGTTCTGACAGTTTCTGATTCCATCTAAACTTCAAACTTGAGTAGCTATTCATATAATGGATGAAAGGTAAAATGTACTCATTATTACAGCTCTTACCTTTCTGCCACAGAAATAAACCAAATTAGTTATTCTCCTGAGGGGCAGAAAGGTGGCGGTTCCTCATATTCAGAATTTCAAAGGGAAGCAGCTGCCATAAACACACTACACAACATCCTCATCAAGCCCACAGGCTGTGTTTTGAGGCTGTCGAAAAATAAAGCCTCCTTCTGCCAAATTAAAAGCACCATTCTCCCCTTAATTTGTCATGAAGGACAGAACCACGCAGAGCTTAGTCAAATGTTAAATCCCTAAGTACTCATTCTGTAGCACGCCCACATGCACAGTAGGACAGCTATGTTGTGCTCCACAAACCAGAACACCTCCCTGGCCATCCATAAACTCTTTTTTAACATGCACGTGGATAATTCAATCCTTGAATTGCAATAGCATCCCACAAAAAAAAATACACATGCAAAGCTTCGGGGAACTATCCCGCTTACGTGGTTTGTCGATGGAGTATAAAATGAGGTCTTCCCAAAGTTCTCCATCATCTTGTTCCTTGGCAAATTCAATAGCTTTATCTACATCTTGCAGCTCTTCCATTATCATCTTCAAGGCGCTGCGGCTATTACCCATTCTGCCTGGAAGGGAAAAATAAGTAAAGAGATCATCAATCCCGAGTGCTTATCAACGCTCAGTGTTTTAAGAAGCTCTTTCAATATGAATTTGGAAGCGTGAAGTTGCCTCAGGTTAATTCAATCAAGACCAAATCTGATGGAATCTGATGCAGGAATGCAAATCCCAGAGCAATCAGTGTAACCTGAACAAGTGCTTGGAGCGCTGGACTGGGATCTGGCTCCGTCCTTAAGGATGTGCTGGGTCACACCAGGGGTTCTGAACTGCAGCAACATGTAAAGTAAGGGGGAGTGTGTGTATGTATATGCATGTGAACTGTGACATGAAATACCAAGCTGCTCCCTATAGCCCCCCAACACCTCCAAAACCCCAGAAAAAACACCAAATCAGAAATGCAGTAACACAATATAGGGAGTTAAGACATCACATGAATACTCCAGTGCTTTGTTTTGTTTTCTTAATCATGCTATTTGGTCCTACTGACTGTTTACCAACTTGGTCTCTGGGAAAGCACATGAAAACATATTAGACAGTACATCGTACATTTTCACAGCGTAAACTTTGACAAGATTAAAAGCATGCTGTAATTTATCACACTGAGTGTTACTTACTCAGAAGATAGACTGTCTCTTCTACAAAGTTCCTCTGTTGGCAGATCTCAAGAGCCTTGAATTTAAGGGAAGGGAGGAGGGAAAGAGAATACAGGGAACCATGTAATATGATATTTTATTGATCACAAATGCTGCAAAAGGCTTAAAGATACTTTTCCATGAAGTTGCATTACTCATTTTGACAGCTCCTTTAATATGCTCTGTCAGTCCCTCTGGCATTAATTAAGAGGATAAACTCCATGGCTTTTTTTTTTTTTTTTATTTTTTTGATTTTTCTACAAGAGTAAATAAATCTGGGAACAGGACAGGTATTTCAGTCTGGATTATGCCAATCTCTACTTGTAAATTTACTGGTAATTTCCTTCTTCTGCTTGCAAAAGTTGATTAATCCAAAAGCATTACAGTTATCTGCTGTCAAGACTGGATTTCTGTGGGTGTACTTATGAATTGTCTAGTGATGGAGCTCTACTTGACATTCATTCATAATACAAACCTGTAGAACTCCTCAAGGTAACCAGAATGGTTTTGGGAGGCAGAGTGGCTTCCAAATTATGCACCAGTGGCCTCCAAAAAGACAATACAAAAATAATCCAACCCAACTATGAAAGAATAAGAAGCAAGCATTCCTTGTAAATTTGGTTTAAGAACCTGAGGGCTAAATACCACAAGCAGTTAGTGAATCTGTGTATAGCTGACAAACACTGAGCACAATTACCAAAATTAACAAACACTGCCAACCAGTTTTTAGAAAGAGAAAACTGGATTGCCATAAACAATGCCAGGTCTGCTTCCAATTTGGAAGCAGAAAGCAAACTCAAGATTCATGGCATTCCTCTGAAGTTAGGTGTTCTCCAATAAAGACTTTCACACTCAGAAATCAAAACTATAAACACCTAAGGTACAGTTACAGCTAAAGATGTGAGAATTAACTTTTTCCTGCCATTCTCAAATTATTTCAGATGGGTTACTATGAAGATTAGAGAGACAGACAATGAACTTCAGGGGAGGGGTGAGTAAATTACCAACCAGATACTTCAGGGGAATGAAGGTATGAATAATGCTGCTAAGTTACAAACACAGCTGGTGGCCCTTTTTCTCTCCACTACGAAGTACCATTGATTCAGTATTTCTGGATGCTGCACTGTTATTGACTGTCATGCTCCCTCTAGAGGAAAACAGGGAACATTCATACTTCCCTTTCAGTTCATTTTCCTAACACATTTGCTAAAAGCCACTTGAATAAAAGTGGCTTACTTTTAAAGAACAAGATTTATTTCTTCCTGCTGGGTTTACAATTTCTTTAAAGCAATAATAGCCATGAATTTGTTTAAATATCATGGGGTTTTGAAATTTATTACACTGCACTGGAATCTGCTTAATGGCAACTGAAAATATTAGGGCTAGAATGACACTTTTTCTAACATCCTTTCCTCTCACTTTGGTGATTATTTCACCACACCTTCCAAAGGTTCACGGGTGTCTGACACATTCTTGCTCACATAAAGCAGTGCCAGCAGTGTGCTTGCATCATGTACACACAGCACTTTTCTGCACCACCTGTCACTGAAGACGTGGTTGGATCTGCAGTAACCAAAAGTAATTTGCACCAAAAGAAAAGGAAAAGTACAGGTAAGGTTTTATATATAAAACCATGATCATGCAAATAATATAAAAGGCAAGAGAGAATCAGAGAGTTAAAAACAAAGAAGTCGCTGTCTGGAAACCTCTTTTTAGGCAATGAGCCTGAGATCACTGAGACAACTTAGTTATGTGTGACAGTTTCAAAGACCAAGCCTGCAATCCTAACAAAGTATTTTCCAATGACTCCTGCTGTTGCACAGTGAAGTTGACAAAAGCATGCAAAGCAAGAGAGATGCCAGGAACAGTACTAGTTCTCTTTAGAATGTCAACCACATAAAATGTAATATTCAATGCTGCATTTAAAACTACTCCACTGGTGTCATCATTACAGCCACACACAGAGAGCATCCTTTCACAGTCTGCTCTGCTCAGCCATTAACAGCAACAAATATGAAAATACTGACCCAACGAAAGAGGAAAACTTTAATTGCCATTCACAGAACCACAGAGTGGTGGGGGTTGGAAGGGACCTCTGAAGCTCATCCAGTCCAATCCCCCTGCTAGAGCAGGATCCTAGAGTAGATCACACAGGAACATGTCCAGACAGGTTTTAAATGTCTCCAGAGAAGGAGACTCTACCACCTCTCTGGGCAGTTCCAGTGCTCTGTCACCCTCACAGTAAAGAAGTGTTTCCTTGTGTTTAGATTAAGCCTCCTGTGTTCCAGTGTGTGCCCATTGCCCCCTTGCCCTGTTGATTCACTAATTCAAGCAGGGGAAGAAAATCCCAAGACTGCCCTTAACTTTATTTATTTATTTTTTTAATTTGATGATAAAGAGCAAGGAAGGAAAACGTAACAAGGTTAAAGAAGGTGGAAACATGGTGCTCTGTAAAACCTCAAGTCTACTAGTGGACATACAAAGACAAAATACTTTTAGCTTTGCTGGATCAGTGACTGTTATATTGTATATGTTATTTGAAAGCAACTTAGAACCTTAGAATACAAAGCTAGAAAAACTCCAGTTGCAGCTACTCATTTTTCAAGACTGAGCACTGACTAGTCCTAGATTTGGCAAGATGACCGTAGATTTCTTGCAACCACAACCTGTCAAGCCAGGCACTGATGTGTAAATATGCTATAGGTACACATCAGGTGCAAATTTGGAACTTCTGCATTAAAAATCCCCACCCTGTGAGCTAAGAGAGGAAGGTCTCAGCTGTCAGCCAGCTCTTCTGCAGGTGATGGTCACAAACTCACACGATCCCTCCTTTTGGCAGCAGAGGGCAGTACCAGCCACAGTTACAAATTCACACCACTTCAAGCTACAGACATGGAAATCGAGGACCTGTGTTTAGGTTTTGGGGCTTACCTTCTCCAGCGGGCAGTGCGTGCTGTCTCTGAGAAACGGCAGTAAATTTGGACGATCGTATTCTGCATAAAGGCTGATCTGTTTCTCGTGGTATCGCTGGCCTTTATGGTGGTCTCTCTTGAAAAGCTTGTGCAAATACTAGGAATCAAAAGAATCGGAACTCAAAACCACTTAGGCAATATTATTTGTTCTCTGCTAACAAAAAAACTCCTCTTAATTCCTTCAGGAATGTGCTAACACATACTAAAAAGCAGAGAGATTAAATCTGATTCAAAAGCCTAATTTCACATTTTTCTGAAGTAGCCTCATCACTGCAATCTCCAAAAACAGCTCTACAAAACAGGTTTTCAGCAACAGTTAAAAACTGACCTTTAACCTTCAAGGAAACAACTGGATTCTGAATTTTACAGAAAACTTTGGACAAGTATGTCAAACGAAGCATTCTGGTTGTCTAGATATGCTTGACCATTACAGATAACCATAGATCAAGTTTTTACCACATGAAACATTTTAAACGTAGTACCTCAAACTACAGGTAATGGGGCAAAGCTCCTTCTCTCTAAATGAGCACAAAAAAGCCTTGAGAATAATCTGGAGAGTCACTTTTATGAAAGGGAAGCAGGCTTCACACTTTGAAACTGATGCATCCCCTCCATAAGCTGACAGTTACTCAGTCCATCAGTCATCTTTGCAAAGCTTTCGGGCTGCACACTTCACAGAGCTGCTTCCTATAATCAGATCTAACACATGAACCCTCTCTCCACTAGTTCAGTGTCCTGAGCCCCCCCTGTACACAGCAGCACGTTAAACATCCATCCCTAACACAGCCCAAGCCCAGGGTTACACGTTACATACTCCACTGATAGCACGTTCAAACCAAAGAGGGGCTTTTGGAATAGCAATGTGAAGCCACAGCCTTACAGTGATTACTTCTGCACAAACAAGAATGATCCTGCAGCATATGGAAGTTACAGCTTGAGAAAGACAAGCAGTTCACTGTCTCTGTGGATCAGCAAAATGTGCTTCAGAGCTCCACCCACCACCAAACCCCATTTTTGTGTATGGAAAGAGAAGGGATACAAGCAAGAAGTAACTGGGCAGAGAGGACAAGTGCCTGCAATGCCATAAGGAGTTCCTCACGGTATGTTAACAAGCAAGCAGTATGTTATCAAGTTCTCACAGGTACACATTTTAAAATTATTTTACTATTGTAAAAATGCTACATCCACGTTAAAAAACAGATTAGCAAAAGTAGCCACTTTGGCTCTGATGATTTGTGACATTTCAGGGTCATGCACACTTTGACAGGACAACCACACCTGTAAAAGATATGCCCAGCAGAGAGTTTATTCATCTCAACTTGAAACCAGCAGAAAATAGAAATATTTACCACGTGCTGTAGCTCAGGTCTGTTTTCTAATTCTTCAACGACTCTGTCAATCTGAAAGAAAACAAATAAACCCCAACAGAGTAGCAAACCTGTGATGAACATCACATGTACAGGACTGCAAGAAGGACAGGTAATACAAGCAAGCATTGCACTGCCATGCCATGAACTTGTCATACTCACAGAAATTTTATCTTCGTTATCCAAGAGCATGTCTACTGCTTTCTAAAGCAAAGAAAAAGAACCCAGTGAAGAAACAGGTACACACATTTCCTCACACTACATAGCATGATGCTTGTTCACTGATGGGTATCAGACAGGTATTGCAGACCTACTCTTCTCAGCAACAGTAATTCAGAGAGCAGTTTGCATAACATCATAATTCCCCAACAGTAAAGCATTACAGAACACATCATTTATTCTTCCAGAATACTTCTCCTAGGTATCCACACTAAGAGCAATCAATACTGTGCATGTCTACTGCAGGTGAAGTATGCCCATGGAATCATGGGTCACAGAAGGCCACTGTCAAATGGTGTAGATATACTGGTTGTCCCAGTGCAAAAGGGAACTGCAGGGTGATGGCTGTGTAGGAAACACAAGGCTCAACTTGCCTCACAACTAGATTCCTTCAAACTATCTGCACACCAATACCATAACACCAGCAGACAAGCCCATGTAATATAAGCAGAGTGGCCACCAGGATCATGGTTCTGCTTCCTCTTATAAAAGCAAACTTTCCTTTGCATCCAAACCCCACAAAAAACCCCAGATTCTTCATATAATTTAGTCTAATAAAAAATAATTATACATTATTTTTTCATGTAGTTCAGAATGGCCATACCAAAAATCATCTTTGGTACAGATGGCTCCATGTGTTAGCTCCAGTGCTTAGACAGCCACTACACTGAAAGAGCAGATCTACTTGGTTTCCCCTCAAGGATCATAGGGATTCTTTCCCAAGGATTATACCAAAACTCATTTGCTGAGTTTTTAGCCAACTGGCAAGAAAGAAGATTAAATTCAGCACAAAAATGCACACTTCTTGATTTTTGGAATTTAGGTTAATAACCTTGCAAACTTTCAGAGGCAGATTAATTGACTGCAGAGAAAGAAAAGTGGAAAGTACATTTAACATATGCCACACAGTAAATTCACTGCTGCCTTTCTTTTGCTTATTAATAGCATTATTTGATTGGAAACACAGGAAGAATATCAAGGTGAAAGTCTGCTTGAGAACCACAACAATGATCTCAAATCTGGCACTCTTCTCACTGAGTGATACTCAAATGGAAATATAACAGAAAAAATTCATCCTTTGGTCACTTATTTCGCAGTCTATGCAGGTATCTGCTCCTTATCTCAGAATGTATCCAGACACAGCAAACACACTCTTGGCCTCAACACTAGCTTTAGCTCATTTATTTTTAATCTCTTAAAATACCTCTAGTGGAAAGCGAATATAAAATCATTAAGGCCTTCATACCTCTGAATCAAAATCCATGAGGAGAACAATTTTGTCTCTGATAGAACTGAAAAGATTGTGCTTGTGGATCAACTGGAAGACGTCTTTGTGCCTCAGCGTTAGGTAAATTTCTAGGGCTCTGCTATAGCGCTGGTCATAAGTATACCTGGCAAAACACAATGTTATAGCACACATGGTCTTACTCAGATAAGTGTGGGAAAATCACTTCTGAAGGAAAATATAAATACACTCCAGGATGTAAAGCTTGCTAGGATGCTACTTGATTTGATGATGTACGACTAACTAGTGATTCACTTTTGCTGAGGGAAAATAACACCGGGCAACATTAATTCCTATTCTGTTTATGTCAGCCACCACATTTGTGTTCTGACCTATGGTTCTCTGTGTTTTCATTCTCCCATTTTCAAACCACAAGGGAAGCCACACAAACACTAGTTTTTCTAGTTTTGGAAACTAATTGGGGCTCACTTCAGAGCTAAAAACCATTGTTCTCTCAAAACTTTGGGACAGACTGTAACACAGCAATAGCTGTAGCTCTGCTTTCTACAAAGCAGTGGTATGAAAACAACACAGGAATCAGGCTGAGAAAACCACAGAGTTTTATCCCTGTACAAAGTAGCCTAGAACCAGATCAGTTCTGGCACATTTTCCAGTCCCATATTTCCAGGCACACAGTAAACCTAAATATGCTACTTTTGAAATACAGGGGGAAAAATGTCATTTTATTTTCCTGTGGGTAATTCTGAAATACACACTTCATAAAAGAGGCATCCTGTGGCAGCACAAAGAGGAATGCTAGCTATTTGTTTAGGAAAGAGGAGCAGCAAATCCAATCCTACACTAAAATCTCTGCTTTCATAATCAGTGTACACTTTATACGGAAGAGAAAAGAAATGCTAAGCTGTGCAGTCACAGAGTGGAGAGCAGAGAAAGCTGATACTTCTCAGACTGCAGCAAAGCAGATGTTTCTGTTAAGAGAGTCAGTATACTGTAGTTCATAAGTATTTGTCTATTTCAAGCTTACTTTTTGTAACAGGAGTTTAAAATTGTACTCACAACTCCGCAAGCGTGCGTAGCAAAGTCCTGTTCTGTGGATCTTTCTTCAGGTGATCCACTACAGCTTGAACTATGATTGTGTTGTTGTAGAGATCTCCAGGCCACTCTTTTATCAGGGTTGCAAACCCCTAAAAATATAAGAGATTGTAACAGAAATAGAAAGCACTGCCCCAGGAACATTTCAAAACATCAAAGCTTTGGCTAAGCCTCTGAGATGAAACCTGCTGTGCCTCACCCTCTGAGCCACTTTTACGTGCCCACAGACATGCACAGTGCAGAGCACAGATTTTCCTTCTTAGGGCACTGTTATTAAGATTCATGAAGCTGGGTCTCTTTCAGGTGCTTTGTGCAGCACCCCAACCACTTGTGCTACATTAAATAAACTACGAATAGTAGCATTTGTAGTAACTGATCTCACAGTATTTGCATGCCCTGAAGAACATCCTACTTATTCTCTTAGAAACTAAACCAAAATTAATCTTTTTAATATTTTCATTAACACTGAATTGTCCATTGATAATCTGTTTGAATACAACAGAGAATTTGCTGTCAGAGTTCTCCATTGCTGAGGGAGTTTTGTTGGCAATAGTTATTACGTGTGGATAGGTCAGGCTGCAGTACCTCGTAGTCACTCTCCAAAAACTCATGCAGGACCATTTCATAGATGAGAGGTTTCAAAACTGGATCTCGTCTGGGCAAGTAAGGGCTAATTGCCTATACAAACCAAGAGAACAAAGCATTAGGAGTGACATGTAACATCCTGATGACAGAAACAAATAAACAACCCCAAAACTACCGTAGGACTTGGTAAACACTGGAAGTGCTTTATATTCATATTTATAAGCAGTACCCTAAAGTTATTTGCTTTAGGATTGTACACATTTGAATTGTATTTTCATTCAAAAGATACTGTTAAGATACTACTAAGGAAGGGAGTATCAGCTGTTGCACTTAGAGACATCTGAATAATTACTGATAGTCATTTAGAAAATAAAAGCCACAAAAGAAAAAGAACGTTTTCAAAATCCATTTTGTCTAGTCTTGGTCTTATACCTTGTAAAAAGGAATAAGCATTCATTAGCCAAAAAATGTCTGCTTTTGATTTATGACTTACTGTGAGGTCATTACATTTGATGAAGAGTTCTGTTTTGCCAGCTATTTTTACATACCCAAATGAAAATTAATTTGAGAATACATCTCTCCACAGACAAGGTGAAGGTGTGCGATCTGTTGCTCTACAGGAGGTGCTAAGGAACTGCGTTCTGGCAGGCAGGAGACGAGAACCTGCCAGAATGCATCACCTCATACCATGGAATTTCAGCACACCTTCTTATTAGCACTATTATTCCAGGCAACTAGAGGCCAAGGTTATTACTGTCTGCCAAAATAAACCCTACTGCTACCAGCTGTGTTGGGACTTTGGGGGCTGTAGCTGAAGGCCCAACACTGATGAAATCCCTCCAAACACTCAGAGATGTTGCCTGTTGCCCACTAATGGCACATGGTGCAGTAGGATTTTGTTACTGAAATTGCTTGAACAAAGCAGGAGAAATAACATCTCACTACATTTTTTTTTTTTTTGCAGTTTTACTGACAGCAATGACACAACAAATTCTCTGAGTACTTAAACCAATTATCTAAGTTATGTATTTTATTAAAGTCTTCCATCTGTAGGTGAAAAAGGAGATAAAAATAAAAGGCCAATAAAAAAAGCCATTGTTAATGACTTTGAAAAAAATCATTCAAATTTGCAAGTTCATTGCTCGCAGGAGACCTCTTCTCTCCCACACTGTGTGAGCGTGGCCAGCCTTTGAAACGTAGCACGCTGCCAACATCAGCTCCCACCGTCTGTCACAGAATTTAACAGCTAACTCAGGGCACAGGCTTGCCAGCTGCCCTGGGGAATCGTATTCCTGACCTCCTCATAAAAAAACCCTCTTCTGACCATAAAGCAAGCAAGCTGGACATCAGCTGGACACTTGAAAGGCAGAGGACATTCTCCAGTAGCTGTTTTCAAACCCACTTTCTACCTTCCAGCCTTGTCCAAAGGGCTTTGCTGCCACTCCTGGCTGCGGAGAGGTGCAGCTGCCTCCCTGCCTGGGGGCCAGGAAATCTCTCCTGCCCCACGTCCCACTGCTCTGAAGGCAAAGCACAACCACCTCCTGCAGTTTGGCCCCCTGTGCTCAGTAAAGGCTGAGAAGCATCCGAGTTATTTTTAATACTAGGCACAAAAGGTAAAGGAAGACCCATGCTGGAGGTCACAAACTCTTCCTATTTTATTTTCAAGCAGTAAAGAGCAAGGTCAGTCAAAAAAGCTCCAAAATCAGAATGCCTTTGTATCAATTCCTGAACCACATGGTGAAAGTGACTTTAAATAAAAAGGATACTACACACAGAAGTATTTTCTTCCTTTATTTCTTCTTAAGACCTGCTTTCAGACTTTTGATCAACAGGTATAAGAATGGGGTATACATAAGAAAGCCACTATCAAAGTTCACATGGAACAGCCTAAAACATCTCACCAGTAGGCCCAAACCACAATTATTTATTCCTCAGAGGACACCTATGAGATGAAAGAGGTCATCTGGATAATGCTGCTCTATGCTATGCCCACTGAAATCAGCTAAGTCCTTCATGTGTCCTCTAGCCAACGTTTTGATCATTAAAGCATTGCTGCTGCTAACTGATCATCCTGCACCCCTGCTGAAAGTCACTGCTGTCACAGCAGAGCCAACAGAATGGAGCATATCCCTCATGCCACAATGGCCAGCACTCACAGAGTTTGGTGTCTGCCTTTGAATCCACCTTCCTCAGCTGTTTGAGCTGAGACACTGGATTCTACACTGAACTGACTCGAGCACAAGCACGTAATGCCACCACTGCTGGAGAAGGAGAGATCATTGCAAGGGTCTAAAAGCTTGGAACTTCCATCATAACAAGGTTTGCTAGAGGATATTCACTGAAGATTCTAGAGATGTCAAGGTAGCCAAACAGGACCTTTAGTACAGATCACTCAAAAACTCCCTAAACCCACAAGAAAAAAAAAAAGTTAGTTCACCCTTTATGATATTCAGGTATCTTTAGGAACTTGGGACAAGTTATATGCAATTGAAATAGTAAAATAAGAAAGTCATCTTCAAGAACTGCAGCTTGAAGCTGAGTAAGGTAACGGACTGCATCATTCTGAGTCTGCTTTCAAGGGGCTGAAAACAACCAACTGTTTAGAAAGGCAGTAATTTAGCAGAGATGTTTTTGCAGCAAACCTGCAAATATTTTTATATTTTACAGTCTGCTGGATGACATAAGTGGAGACAAGAAAAACACCCATTCCAGACACTTGCATCTAAAAACCAAAATAAACTCCAAAGGACTAAGAAGCACTGTATCAAAATTTCACCTGTTTCTGCACTCAGGTCCTTTATTGGATTGACATAAAGGGACAGAAACATGAGTTTTCATCTTTCAAGGTGACAAAGAGCGCACCAAAACACTAAGAACTCATAGGAAAGGCAAGGCAGTTCTTGCAGTGGCGTGGCTCTAAAACAAAAGCCAGACATTTCTGAAAACCATTATACTGAAACACTTCTGTGCCTCCAACAGAATGAAACCACTCAAAACCAGCAAGGGACTGCATGCTGTGAGATCTTAATAATACATCCTTTTTGGCTCATTGAGTTTGAATAGGAAGACATAAAATTCAGAAATAAACGTACACACGTTACCAAAGGGAGTGTGCATAATGTTTTCTACTGGTTTGGCAGTGACAGTGGTATAGCCTTATGTCCTGGGCAATTTATTAACTTAGAACCTCACACTGAACACATACCATTATGGTAGCTGGCTTGCAACCAGGGAAAACACAAGACACAGCAGACTGCTCCTCTTTCCTGCAACCATTTCTAGCACACAGCATAGGCTTTCCCTGCTGCTTTGCAATTTAACTCTTGACACTGAAAGCTGTGGCTCTGTTGCAAGGAACTTGGATTTTCAAGGAAGGTTGGCACCCACAGACGCAACTGTCCTGAAGGGTTGGGGTAGGATTTCTCAGGACATACTGGAAGGGAGTGAAAAGTAAATGGGAAAAGATGTACTGAACTGTGAGCATCTTTGAAAGTAGAGGCCTTGGGGGTGGGTCTTTTACTTGCAGGTTGTCAACAAGTTAAAAATAGGTAGCCTAGTACCTGGGTGTGCTATGCCTCCAACCCTGTTTTGAGGCTTGTTAACATACACACATCAATCTGAATGACAAACGTACAACTGGAGATCTGGCACGGGAATTTCGAGGGCAGTGTTATATCCTGCTGCCACACCAGTCCCATTAAATGTGATCCTTTAGGTGTTTAGTTAAAACATGAAGGAAATATAGCATGTCAATTACTTGAGTTCAGATATACGAATTAACTTACCTTAAGCTGACCTATTTCTTTAAACTTGTAAACTTCAAACTCCCAGAGTTCTGTGTTTTTGCCAAGAATTTTCTGGCACTTCCTGGAGGAAGATGAAAGGGGAGAAAACAAAAGTAGGTACACAGACTAATACAAACGTGACAGCATTACTGTAAGGATTCATTTCTTCTCCCTATCAAGACACTTTCAAAGGTCTCTCATTTTAGCAACCATTGCTTCAAGCAGAGTATGCCACGTACTCCTCCTTTCAGATCTTACAATTTCTTTGCATCCAAGAGGACTTGACTGCTTGCTATGCATTCACCCTTACTGATTAGGGCCATAAAAGCTTTATGAGTGGAATTTTTCCATCTCAGCTAAGTAAAATTGAGCACTTAAAAAGGTGTGTTTACACATACACATACATGAAAACGCAAATCTTAGGTAATGACTGACCCTTACTTTAGATACCCAAATTGGACATCTTTGTTTATACCCACTTAACCACAATTTGTTTTCTGATGGTCTTACGTACTAATAAAGTTAAGATTATCAACATCCAATGAAAACCTCAGTTTTAAAAATCCACTGTGACTGAAAAAAAAAAGCCAAGGCTTACTTTCAAAAACATATATGTCTCAATTCTACTTCAACTTTAGAAATACTACAGTAATTTTTGGTCACTACAGGCAAGAAAACATAGGGCGCAGTAACATATCTGTGTGTTTTGAATCTTCAGAAACTCCACAACACACAGAAAAATCAACATGGCAAACCACTTCAGAATCAATAACTTGCTTTTACTTTTTCCTCACACAGACACCCTTTAGCTAGCAAAAAAAAAATCTTTAATACATTACCGAGCAGCCAGGTCGTACTCTCCTTTCTCCACTAGGTGATTTATATAGGCTAAGCCAATGTCCTAAAGGGAATAAAACCAGGTTAGTTATAAAAGTTTGGAAGTCAAATACCTGACTGCCACAATAACCATCATTCCAGCTACATGCACTGCTAGGTCAAGCACCTGGCCCTATGTGGATAACCCCAGTTCTCCTTTATTCAACACAAAATACAAGTCTGGACCACTCACAGGCTTCAAGATGCCCTTTTAAATAATTCCCATAATGACATAATCACTGGGAAGGACTGTGCCACCTCTACATATTACAGACTGTTCAAAATACAGAGCTGATCAGTGAGTGCCTCATTAGTTATCTCACAAATAAAACCACCAGTCACTGCATGAGACACCTTCTTTGTCGACGCAAAGTTTGGAGGGAGGCAAAAAATGTTGACTGAGAATATAAATCCTAATGCTGTTCCATAAGGTAAAGGAATTACAGAGAAAATAGCAAGATTATTACATATTATTACATATTAAAATTCCTCTCTCAAGCCTTTATCACACAAGTCAGCTGTAGAATTATTTTGGTAGGCATTTAACATGAAAATTTTGGTGAATCAATCATGCCTTCTGCTGTAATTGCAATGCTGGTGTCAAGGGCAATGCAGCCCACTGTACCCACTGCTTATCTTAAGAATCACATCACTAAAAGCACATTGTTCCCAGCCAAAAAAAAAAGGGGAGTTGCGCAATAACAAAAAAAATAATAGTCCTTGCTTCTTACAAAAAACTCCATTTGGGTCTTCCTGAGGTAAAACAGAAAATTTTTGGTCAAAATCAAGGACAGCACTCAGCGAAGCAAAACAGGAACTGAAGTACCTAACAACTTCAATTGTTCAATCTACTACAAGGAAGTTCACAAAAAGTAAATTCATGCATATACACCAGATTTTAGGCTTTCACTCCACTACAGGAACCACCTTTGTACTTTCAACTTCCCTGGTCTCAAGACTGAAGGTCTGTGGCAATCTCTCTCTCCTGTGAGCAGAGAAGACAGTGTGAGGGAAGGAGCTGTACAGCTGTGGTAGTTGAGGACCCTTGTGTTCTGCTGGAGAGGTGCAGAGATCATTACTGCAACCTAAAAAATCCTCAGGACCACCAGACTTGCCAGGTGGTGTGAGTGTGGTACCACTGGTCTGACTGCTGCTGGGCAGGGAGAGCCCGAGTTGTTTTACTCCCTGGACCACTAACCCTTCACTTAGGGCTCGCTGTCAACATTTTTTCCCCTCAACACATTCCATGGGCTTTGCATTAGAGACCAAACACTCAACAGCTCTGCTTTTATATACCCCTACTGAATTTCATCCTAGTGGAGCAAATTTTTGCAAACCAAGAGAAAAACTTCTTTTTTTCCCTTTTGTCCTAATGTATTGCCAAGACCTCCTTTAAGAATTGTTTACATCTTCTGCAAGGATCACAGAGCAGCTAAATCATGCAAACTGTGTTAGGTGATGGTATGCCATTAGGTCTTTGGATTCATCTTCTGGACTACATGAGAAGAAAAGAATTTTAAGGCATATATAGTGTATATATTAGAGAAGAAATCTGGCTAAAAATTAAACACATCTTCTAATACTTTGTACTTGAACACAAACTTCTATCTAAAGAAGCAGCAGTATTAATTAAATGTCAATGTGTTCATACTGAGGTCAATTTAAATAAACAAAAGAGCTAAAATTAGCAATGCTTTTGTGCCTATTACATTATCCACCCCCCTTTTGTCTTAAACATCAATACCCTTTGTTGCTCTATGAAGGAACGATAAACTATACAGGAGAAAAGGAGCATAACTATGTAAAATAATGAGAATTGCAAAGCAACACGAGACAGCTAGACGTGAAACTGCAACTGAACTTCAATAGCATTCAAAAGGTCTTCCAACTGCACCTCTTAAACTCCTGCCAAAACCCTGTCACATGCACAAGGTGAAAGTTAGAGAAACGTGTCACCCCTCCCAGTCTCTAATGTTGTAATACTATGCGTTACTTCAAACAGCAGCAAATTTTATACAAAAGTAAAAGCAAACAAAACCCCCATCAGAAATCAAAGAAGTGCAATTCTCTTCTTTTTAATGTCAATAGCATGTTCATTAAAATCCAGATCCTTTCATGTTTCACACACTCACATTCCTGTTCTGCAGCCAAAACCAGGAAAACAAATGCTACTTGGAGTATGCCTAACAGCTATTGTCTGGTGCACGAGAGACCAGGGAATGCATTTGTGGCATCTCACAGCATTCTAAAAGAAATCAGATACATCGTTTTGAAAAGAAGTTTTGAGACTTACCAAAATCTTGTGCTTTTTTATGGTTTTCTGACTTATCTCAGCTGCCATCAAAGCTTCCTATATTTCAAAAAGTAGAAAGCAGAGGTATTAGCCAAATATACCAAGTTTCAATACAGAAAGCTCTAGAAGTGCATAAATCAACTATTTTTCAGAGCAGGGTGTTTGAAGCACTAGAATTTTTAATGCCATGGTTGGATGAACAGCTTTGAATTCATACTCAAACAAAAGCAGTCAACCAAAGAGAAAACTACTTTTGTTTCCATCTGGGTTCACTCCACATTACTATATTAGGATCAAACCACAAGATTACAACAGAACAGACAATGCAATCGCATTGGATCATTTTCAAATAAGAACCATTCACTACCAAAACCTCTGAAAAAATTCATCAGGAAAGGAGGTGGGGGAAGGCTACCTTTCACTGCCCCAGCCCCAAAGTCTTCTCCAGTCAGACTGATTTCTATTTAAGTGTCATTTGCCATTCTTCTCTGTCTTCCAAATGTACAGAAACAAAGCTGGTGCTTTTACAAACAAAATGAAACCTTTAACGTACATCATTGCTGCCTCCAATGGCTTTCACAAAGGCACACACACAGCTGTCACTTGCAAATTACTGGAGTCTTCCGGGACCAAATGCTGGGATTTACATAAACTGCAAAACTGCACTCGTCTTAGGAGTTTGCTATTCAGATGCAAAAGCATCCACAAGGATTTAAACAAATCTGCATGAGGAATATCATGATTGCATTAACAACAAGAATACGTGCTCAATGCCTTTTCCCACATTTTTTTTTTTCTTATAATGAGCATCCAACAAATAACACATAAACAAGCATTTGCAAGTTACTTTATCTATTGTAACAAGTGTTTTAAGTTATTAACTGCAGGATCTCAGAATCCAGAATGCTGGGTGCACCTTAATATTGTCTGTAAGAATTTATTATTATTGTTTTAGGTGTTTAGATATACATGCTTAAACACACCAATATTTAGGCAACCAAATAGTGAGCTGATTTTTTCCAAGGGAGCTGTTTGCCCTTGTTTTTTCAATATTGGTTCTGCTTTTTTGTGAGCAACACTACTTTCAGCACCAATACTTACAGTTCCAGCCCATATTATTTTGCTTTTAAAAGCTTTGACACCAAAGGTATGTAACACTGAGCAACACACAGGATCCTACCACGACATTTTCATTCTATAACGGAAGTGATATAGAACAGAAAAAAAATCTATCTCCCACCAAGTCCCTTTCCCTTCCCTCTTTAGTTGGGATAGATCTATAAAAATATCCACGTAGACCATTAGTTAACTGTTCTGCTGCTTTAAAGCCAAAAAACAGCTTTAATAATTTTCAGTGACAGCTAATACATTTCATATCTGATGCCAAGAGCAGTATTCACAGCATCTAATTCAGCTACCTCACTTGGGTGCAATTCAGATGAGTTGTTTCAGTAGGAAGCCTAACTCTCTGGAGAGATGGAGAGATGCACAGTCAACTCCTACCCTTTACAAGCATTTAGTCAATGACTGCAGGAACAGAAACTATCCAAATCAAACGATCTAGCAAAGTTCATCATCCCACCCCAAGTTCCAAACCAAGAAAGCCTGATGGAAAGAATGTTGTAAAAATTACTTCGTATTTCTTCTTTTCAAGAAGCCAGTCAATGTGGTCATCTTGGTCCCGCTCTTTAGCCACAACCACATCTCTTGGGCTGATGATATAAAAAAGCGATTCACCTTCTGAATACTCTGCAAATGCATACACAGTTATTATTATTATATTTTCCTTAAGTAAAGCCCTGCTTTTTAGTATACCCTTGAGGGGAATTTAAAAAGAGGAGATGCAAGGAAGGCAGCGAGGCTACTTCTGCAGAACATGTTTGGGAAGCTGTATTCTCCAATAAATTAAAACTGGTTTAAATGGCAAAATAGCTTTTAAAAAAAAAAATAAATCACTACAGCTTATTGCAAATTCTGATTCATCCACTATGTGTAAACTTTATGACGGTTTAGAACACATTATTATACTTTTAGAGGACTATTATACTACATAGCCTGCAATAAACTTATCTTCCCCATCAAGGTCAAGGCCATCAAAAGCATAAATGATAGATGCCATAACCCCTGGGGACACAGCACATCATTACAGCAATGCATTTGCAATGCTATAAGTTAAGGTTATATGTATAATGCATTTGCTTATACCATAAGCCTTTATTTTTGAGTAAGCTCAAAGTAAAAATGTACTTAAAGGTAAAATCAAGCACAGAGGATGACTGTTCAGAATAGTTATTATTTCCACAGAACCCCTGAAGAAACATCATCAATATTCTGTAGGTACAGGAAAGAAAACCATCCCCCATCCTTTATCTGTATCTATACATGCATACAAATACACTCCTGAACTGATAAGCAATCCACAAGGTAATGCTTGTTTTAAAGCCATCACAAAAATTTAGACTTCTCAGGTTAACCATAATATTCATTAAGCATAAAAGTACAACTGTGGGCATCAATGTTCTGCTTAGGGACAGGTATAAAGAAATCCGAACTCTATTGATAGCAGCAGAGATGTTTTGGAGATCAGGAGGAGATATACTGTATTTCCAGTGGCTTAAGGGCACTGATGTACACAAGGAGGCCTGCCAAGACTATGATATGAAATGTGCTGCCAGAGAAAATGCTTAAAAATCAGATTCATGGATTTTAAAAGCCAGAAGGAATGTTTCTGTATAGCACAGGCTATATAATCTTCACCAAGAAATTCTGCATCAGCTTTGCCATACATCTCTCTGAACTACAACACATACATCAGAAAACCATGCCATCTTATTTAAGAGACTGGTATATATTGTGCCAGGGCTTAATCTCCCTGCCTGTTACATAATTAAACCTATCTTCCAGGCTGAACATGACAAACCACACTTTCTATTCATTACATTTTACCATTCTGAGGTCTGTTATACACTGACAGCTTTATCAGCACAGGGAAGCTAAGTATCAGTGAGCCCCTTTTAAGCTGATCCAGGTGCACCTTACTGTTGAAATGACATTTATTCCACCTTTGGCTCTAAAGCAGCTTTTCCAGACACTGTATCACTCATTTCACTATTCCCAAAGCCCTTTGTATTCAAGGAGACACAAAAGCTCCTACAGATCATGTATTGAATATATCTCTATCAAAAATACTGCCTTCCATTGTACTAGACATTACAGGAGTTCTGTATTTCTGCCTTCCCCAGTATGTCTGACTTAATAGGTGGCATTACAAACCATGATGTTTAAATATGCACATTAGTTCTCTTGCATGTGACTGGTTCTTGTGGATTTCCACTTTGCACTTCAGTGTCATAAGCAGTTATAGATAGTTATTCAAGGAGATGACATAAAAATTAAAAAGGAGGCTGAGTCCTCCCAAATCAAGTATTTTTTAATGAAGTTCTGAAAATAAAACAAAACCATATTAAGAACACCTACCTAAATGATAATCTCTACATTCATTTTCCTGAAATCCTCGTACTGTTAGCGCATCAGAAGAGATCTCTTCACAGGACTCAGGCAGGGGTTGGATAATATCCAGTCTAGGCCTTGCACAACACTCCACTTCCTAGGAAAATGCAAACATCTTAGTCGCATCCTACACGATTTAACTTAGCAATGCCAACTGATGGTTATCTACAGACAAGTCTGAAATTCAACAGCTGCAAACATTCCCAAAGGTCCAGTACTTTGCACTGGGCACCCAGCTGTGAATCACACACATCATAAAGTTGTGCTGCACAGAGCAGCTCTAATCATGTCTGAAACACAAAGGAAAGTTATTCCTACTCTTGGCTTGCTTCCCTTGAACAGATTGGGCAGAGAAGGAGGTTTAGACAAGACACAGGTCCAACCCTTCCCCTGAGTTTGCTCACTATTTTTCTGCTCTTGGTCAGAAGTTTTCAGAGCTATCACAGATGATCATCAACCACTGCATTCAACAGCAAATAGAACAACTTAAGACACTCTCAGCTGGGCTCAGGCCTTGAAGGGCAGAGCTCTATGAATCAATAATAGTCTGGTACCAAAAAGAACCTCTTTTTTTTTTTTTTTTTTTTTTTAAGCTGGTGTTTAAGTTTTCACTTTTAAGTGTCTAGCAGCAGTAAAAAAATTAATCCGAGAATAATCTAAAACTCTTGCTGTGCTGATGACTTTAGAATAAGACGGACTTTCAAGTGCAACGGAGGTTGTTATGGAAGGTGACATCATGGATTTTCATCTTCTATCCAAGGGAAATGGTTGTCTCCAACTAGTTGTATTTTTAATTAAGTCAAGGTCCAAGATAATCCCTTATTTTCTGTCTCTGGCTGTGAATTATAACAAAATACAGAATGAAAGAGCGAGAAGACATATGAAGTGGATTTGTACAGCTCTAGCCTCCCTGGTCGGCAGCAGCAGCACTACTCAGGTCTCTTCTCCATTTAACTGTTCCAGCACAAGTTAAAAAACAAAACAAAACACCACCCAATAAAACAAAGCAAGCCATGAGTACGTTTGAAAGCTGTAAAATCAAGTGTAGGGAGAACATGTTCCTCAGCACCCAACAGCATTTGCAGCAAGCAGTACTTCTGCTGCAAGATCAGGCAGCTGGGGCTCCACGGAGCCAAGACACTAACAGAGGGCTTCCCACCACACCAGGACATAGACATGGTGTCAGGGAGGAGAGTACTTTTGTTTCCTTGCTAGAGTTACCCAGAGAATTGAGAAGTTATTCGAGTCCTGCATTCAGAGTTTGTTTAAAAGGCTAATTAAAAGCAAATACATGAAAAAATCTTCCTATGTTCTATTACCATTACATCACCTGAAATTCTCTTTTCATCTTTCCTGAAGTAGTTAGAATGACTTTAACCTTTATCAGTCACTACCTCCTTTATACTAGCTTCTTTCCCATGCTGCTGCTTCATTAGCAGCAGCTTCCCAATTTCCTTACTCCCTAGCGTTTCAACCCACCTTTTCCTCCCCCTTCCTTATCTCATTTGTTTGCCTCCTTTTCTTTCACTGACTCTCCCGCACTAGAGGACTACTGTACCAGCTCTCTTGGGAAACACTGCTGTGACATTCTTTTTCTCCTTAATATAAATAAAGAAATAATAATCTGACATCCTGCAGCAGAGCTAGAAGCTAACCCTATTGATTTCAGTGGGCTCGAGCGCCTGTTTGAACCTACAGCATTTCATTGCCTAGCAACTTGTGCACCCAGTTGCTTAAGGTTACTATGGTGATGGCTGTCTAATGCAGACATACTATCAAAGAGATGATCAAGAGCATCTGCCATTCTCAACACTGCAACTTCAAGGATTTCCTCCACTGCCTCACCTTTTATTTGGCAATATGAAATAAATGTTGGAGACAGACACAGCACTCGTCCGTGCGCAGTAAAAAGGGCTGATGTGAATTCTAATTTCTACCTATCCCCACGTGCATCTGGGTGTACACAGCTAAAGGTCTTGGAAGCAAGGGAGACAATAATACCACTCGCTTGCAATCAGGCATCCCAGCTCCACCACAGTGACTCTTATTGCTTGAGTTGATCAACCTTGTTACTCTCATTTCAGCAAGCCTCTCTCGTAGCTAAAAAAGACTCTTCATTTCTTCTGGTGCAGAAATAGCAGAAAGAGAGAGAAAATAAGAGGAAAATGGGGGGGGGAAGGAAGGAAGGGAAAAGGAGTGAGAAGTACTATCTAGAGACCTTCTCTGCCTCCTGCAAGAATTAAAGGAACTCAGACAGGACTTCTGAAAGGTAAGTACATTCGACTTCAACATCACCTCCACTGACCTTATTTTATAGGTCAGAGAAGTTTCAAGCACTATTCACTACCAGTGGACTACAAATTTTTTCCACGGGTACTCAGATCTGCGTGAGTAGTTTAAGGCCCAACTGACAGGGCAGCTTAGTGCTGTGAAGAAACTCTAACATAAAAACCATTACCGTTTTTTCAGAAATCTCCTTTACATACGAAAGTATGACAAGCTGGTCGCAGAGAGGTGCCAGTCCACTGATATAGAATTCGGTGTCGAACTGGAAAACTGAAATACAGGAAAGACAACAGATTGTTAAACCAATTATTGTGTATTAACCACTCCCTAAGAAAAATCACACAACTGATTTTCAGCAGCAAGCAAGAGAATGCAGTAGCACTTCAGAGAAATGAAGACTCAATACATATAACAAACCTACAGACTTCCCAAGATGAAAAAATTACATTTAAGAGATTAAATTCCATTAAAGGCTGCAAGAAGAAATGTTTGTGATCGAGGACATGCCAAAGATGAAACATTTGAAATGAATAGTAGGCTTGGTTTTCAGTAATCATGGAAAAAAACCCAAAGGAAAACCAAGAAAAACCTCAATAAAATAGGCAATAAATAGAATATCTTCATTGGTTTGCATATTTGCAGCAAGTCATGCGGCCATAAGAGAATCACACCTGCTACCTCTATGGGTATGATACAGGAAAATGTAAAGATCATTATTTATTTGTCATCACAGGAATATTTACAGATACCCTCATTACAAAGAAAACAGTTAAATAGTCCCTTTTCTTGTTCACAAAACTGAAAATGTAATTTCCTGAAATTGGTCTCGCAATCAAGACAGTTAGGTGATCACTATTTTGAGAAAGGGAGCTGAACTGTATTTACAAAAAAGCTTATTAAAGCAGACCTCTGCCACAGAAACAGCTCTTTCGTTTCATTCTGCAGGATTTACAGCCCAGACATTCAACATCTGGGAAGCCCTTTTGTAGGCTCCTCTCTCATGGGGCCCAAAACATAAGCATTTAGATGCTTCCTACTAGAAAAACTATACCTATCAGCTTGGACAAAAATATGAGATGCATCATTATTTTCTCCCAGAACATGGGTTTAGGGAATCAAAGTCTAAGTAGGAAAAAAAAAAGTTCCCTAGCTTTCTCCTTAGCACGCTACATTACTAATATCTACTGTTTACTAAAATAGTAATTATTTTACCAAAGCAAACAGAAAATGCAGCATAATAACACTAAAAATAAAGTTAATTTTCTTTAGCTAAAAGGGAACAGGTGAAATAGCAGTCGTCCTGCTACACGAGATAAAAATACTGTGAAGTAAAACCCAGATTTGACACCTGTCTCTCAATGCATAAGCAAATAATGTTCTTCTCTTAATGACTGCTGACACTTTGACACCACTGGGGGAGCAGAGCATGGCACAAGGGTAGAGCACTCCATCTATGCTACAAGAGAATAGACTCACATTTATAATCCTGTACATGATTATTTTGTTCAAGTCTGCAAGACTGATGAGATTATGACGACTGTGTCACATGCTGCTTTCAGCCAGGATTTTAAAGAAACCACGGCAGAAACACCTACGTAATATATCTTATTCCCAGTTTACAATTGAGTAGTTGGCATCATAAAAGAATATGGAAGGCAGGAGGAAAACCATGGAAAAGATTAAAAAACAAGTCAAATTCATAATGCTGGCTAGAAGGACAAGCAAAGACTCACATTTCAGCTTTTAAAAGTGACAAGAGAAGGCCAAAAGGCATATAAAATATTGTGGTTTGAATTTGGGGAGGAAAATGGCATGGTGAATGGCACATTTTTAAAGATTATGGGGACAGTTTTAAAAAAACATGTGCGTTTTTTTGACTTTCACTGGAACTTGAGTTCCTTTGCCAGTGAAAACGTTTGTAACATGCACATAGTCATAGAATGGTTTAGGTTGGAAGGGAACTCAAAGATCATATAATGGTGTATTTAGGATCAAGCAGTAGTCCTGTTCTGTCAGACAAATAAACAAATAAAAATCATCACTTGGAGCTTTGTTTTTAAATCAAGTTCAGTTTCCTTGGTTTCAGCTTTCTCTCAGCTCATCCTCCTCAAGAGGCCTTGTTGAAACACAATGCTCCAGCTCTGCTGCTCCAGCCTTGAACAAAGAATAGCTGGCATAGACAGTGCTTCTTGACCTGATAAAAACCTTTGATGCAGCTAATCAAAAAAGTCTTACTGAAAAAAATTACAGAAGTTATAGCTGCACAGAGCACTAATAGGTTAATTTGATTTACTCTCTGGACACTCTGTTGTGATCAAGGGGGTAAAAAAAAATAATAAATCCAACATCGAGGCACTGCAGAAATGCTGTTAATTTGAAAAGGATCTGAAACAATTAAAAGAAATGTAGTACTGAAGTAAATGGGAATGACCCAGGTACGGCCATGTGTCATACGTGTTTATGCCTGTCACAAGAGAAGATGGAAGATATGCTGACAGTGGAGCTACTCTATGTTCAGCACCTATGTACAGCTGTCAAACAAATTACCAGGAAGCAAAAAGGAGAAACCTGTAAATCTTTTGTTGTTCATTAAATGAAATGTATGAAATACACCAGGCTACAGTAATAAAATAATATAAGCTCCATTATTCACCCAAACTATAAAGCAACTTTCTCTAGAATTTTAGATACATATACATGTATACATACATGTGGTGGGCTGGAACTAATTGGTTTAATCAAATCTCAAAAAGCAGCCCCTGCTTTTCAGGTGCAGATTCCTAGAGTGAAATTCAGGTTACAGCGAGAGGTTTTTGCCATCCATTTCAACGGGGCCAAGGTTTCAGTATTGCCTTTTGGGAAAGTAAGCAGGAAGCTGAAATGGCATGCACAGGATTAACATGGAACTTAATGTGTGGAGAAAAAGAAGGTGGGGGTTTTTTTGTTTGTTTATTTATAATTCCATATGATATACGAAAGAAACAGAAAAGCCAACATACAAGCTAATTTTTAGCTAGCCCACTTGTATATCAACAGCAGCAGAGCCACAAAGCATCACAAACTGGCACCTAAAACTCTGGTGCACTGTTAGCTGCTGAGGTGATGCCACTACACTCCCAAATTACCTTTTAACCAGTTCCTTCAGGTACACCTGCAAAGTGTGCAGACATTGCTGTAGGCCACAGCACAGCATACCCTTAAGGGTTTTCAAATGGCATCTCCACCAACAGTGCTTTTACTGAGCTAGGTTATATATGCAAAACAAAATAGAATACAAAATGGCATGTTTTGATCAGCTATGATCATGGGCATGCAGTTGCATTTGATATAAAATATAAGACTTTTTAAATTTTTTTTTTCCACCTGTGCATTCAGTCCCAGCTAGAGGATGAGAAAAGGTCCCATATAAGTATCACTTATTCAGTCTTCAGATGGATAGCAGCAAATCACAAAGCATAAACATAAAGACAGGGTATATTTTTATTGAAGAACACTCTTACTTTTAGGTGTACTATCCAATTAAAGAAAACACAAATCTCTTTTTTAACATTCATATTTCTTTTCTGAAAATCTTCATATATGAACACCTGCCCCAGCATTTAAATATTTCCTTAAAAATGGTTTCTATCTCTCATAAGACTCTGCAACAGCCTTAATATATTCAAATTTCTGTTGAAACATCGAAGGTTCAGAAAAGCTTTTGGGAAAATTTAGCAACCATTACTCAATTATTGTATGTATACAATTTTGAATGCCACACGACAAAGAGGATGAGCGTTTTCATTAAAGCAGGGGAAGGAAAATGATACTGTTAATTGAATATGATCACTGAACAAAAAAAAAACCCAAACAACACCTACACTTAAAATCAAAACTTTGTAAAGCCTCTGCCACTGAGAGCTGTTGCCTTACTACTTGCTACCAGCACAGAATGGAAACGAGCAAGAATTTTGCTACTATAACAAAACAATTTATCTCCATTATAGTATCCCACTGAACAGAAACATTAGGAAAAAAGCCCACTACCTCATCATGCCAGTAATCATCCATCTGGTGAGGTCTATTATTTCAATTAAATTAGAAAAATGTTTTGTCTACTGTAAGCAGTGTTACAATTTGCTGTTTTACCTGCAGTCAGCTTGTGTGAAATGGAAGTGCTACTGCGGTGCCAAAATCATCTTACCCCTATGTCATCTCACCCAGCAATAAAAAACACCTTTGGAAATATGGCAATTGCCTGTACAACTCTCTAGCTAGAGACTCACACAACCTTTAAGGAAATCCTGTGGAATCCTTGATGACAATTGGAAAGTCAGGAGCTTAAGTTTCAAAGCTTCAAAGTTGATTTTCTGAAAAACTCTTTTTTCCACTACACATTGAACTGAGAAAACTTAGTTAACCAACAGGGAAAATATTCAGGAGTCTGATAGCCTTGACTGATTTTATCAAGAAATTTATAAATGATCTGTTTGGTTTGTGACAAACCAGGATGAGCAAAAGTCTAAGTGGAATCACCTATATAAATGGGTTGAGGTTTTTTTCGGTTGTTGTTTTTGGTGGTTGGATTTTTTCAATTTGCTTCTCAGAGTGTAGCAGACTTGCTCCAGCAAAAGGTTTGCATAAATTATCCATATAAAGTTGATGACATTTAGTCACAGTTAATTTCCTGCTCATCACATTGATGAATTAAGCTTTGAGTTCCATTTATACAAAAATGAGGTTATGGTAGATCTCATTATCTCGCTTTACAAACCAAAAAAACCCCAACAATATTCCCATGTTTCCTTTACAGATAAAAGTGTACAACTTCAATGCCTGGTGGTAACTTGCCATGCAGTTACACACCTGTTCCCTCACAAAACATACAGATGTGGTGTCACAAGCATATCCACAAAATATGTAATTTTTAAACTAGAATTCTACTTTGTGGGTGATTTGGGGGAATGCAGAGGGGAGAAAAGTGTTCGAGAGCCATTGCTGGCTGGTTGGTACCTGGAATTAAGGTGAGATTCCTCAGATAAAATTTGGGCTAAAATAAATTGAATAAGAAGTCTCTAATTGACTTCAAGTCTTTTACTGACTTCCAGCGTTAATCTGTATTTTCCACTGCCATCAACAACCTGAGTAACTGAGGCAGAGATAAAGTACTTCTCCATAAAAGTACATAAAACCCTGAGCTACTTGACAAGGCCATTGAAGACTAGATGCCTCTTTTCACTTTGAAAAGGCATTGTATTAACTGCAAAGTGCTAATTAGTTCTTTAGCAACCAGACTTCTCATGGGCTCCAGTTAAGGAAGGGTTCCTTGTTCAGAACAGAAGCTGTCCAGCGTTACAGCTTTTGTACACGCATCAGGAGTGAGCACAGAGGTCAAGCACTCTTTAAGAAGGATCACAACAGCATTTAGTCCATGTTAAGCCTGTAATTCAATACCAATACTTTCTAATCAATACGCTACTTCACAGCGGTAGCTGACAGAGCTGAACTGATAGGATCCGCTCAGCTAACATACATTTAAACCTAAATAGAAACATTGCACTGGAGTTTATCTTCGACACTGAATGAAGACCTGCGGAGGCAATGAACTGTGACATCTAACCAGAGACAAGGGAAAAGATTACTGAAGAAAAACACCATGAATATATTGAAAGGTGTAAATAAAATTTATTTAATATAAATAAATGCCACACGGATCTCAGTGCATGAGATCTGTATAATTCATCTATTTTCTCTTACCATTATCTTCTTTAAATTAAAACAGCTGTTAACAGACCAATAGTGTTACTTTCCCACAATAAGGGCTGCCTGGTTTAGCATCATGGTAGACACCATACTTATTTCCTGCCTCAGAGCAAGGATAGCTATGTGTCAAGACAGAACCAGAAGATAAGGAGGACCTTGATACACAGGATCCTATGTACCTAACTTACAATGCAGGATATTCTCTGCTTCCTTATTCACTGGGCTTCAAACCACTGAAGAAACATTTCAAATCTAGTAATGCCATCACAGTTTACTGTGGTACTACTGTGGAACCTTGAAGCCCTCAGAATGGGTCTAAAAGAGCATAAATCTGAAGCCATTGATACATGAGAAAACACTGTACTAGCACAGACTTCACATGTATTACCCTAATGAGCAGAGAAGTGAGTATGAAGTGTCCTGCACCAGTGCAAAACTGTAAAAGCAGTGGGGAAAACACCCCAAATGCTCCCACCACTAAACATGACAAAAGTTATAGTGGGTTAGGGGTTTCATTTTTCATAAGAATGTTGCCAAGGTGTTATGAGTCAAAACATCTAAAGGATATTCAGCTATCCTGCCACTGAAGGATATTCTTGCCTTGTATAAATTCTTTACATTATGAAAGTGTATCAGCTTATGCACTTAGGATATCGATGGTCTTGCATAAAACTATCCTGATTGCTGGTCTACCCATTAATAATATCAGACCTTCCAGCTATACCTTGGAAAAATAAAGCTGAAATTGAAATTGATGCTATAGTATGACACACACAGCTCTCAAGAAGACCTTCTATGTGACTACATCAAAAGCTATTGTAATTTATATTGAGACTTGAACAAATAATGCCTCTCTCTTCTCCCTCCCAATCTAATACCCACGTTTCAATGAGTGCTGCTGACAGCATTTGGCAGAGCTGTTTCAGTGTTTTGACCTGAAACCAGAAAGAAAAATCTCAAGCATGTCGTTAACAGATTAAGTGAGATAAAACACCAGTCCTCAAGAACACAAAGAATATTTCAGGCTAAAAATTTTAAGATGAAAAAGTTACTTCCACAAGAATCTCTGACCTTCAGGTCTGCACCTAAACAGTCTGATAACAGCTTTTTATTTTTGTATTATTTTTAAACAATGTTCCAATAGACAGTCACACAAGACTAGCTCCTTCCACACAGACACGTTATAGCTGAAGCAGAAGTTGCCTATGCAAACAACCCCATTTAATTATTTTCTAAAAGCTACTTACAGGTAAAGAAAAGATTATATAAAAGGGTAAAACTCAAGACTGAACTTCTCCTTGACAAAATTCTGTCAAATATCCTTGAATTCCACAGCTGATTATTCTGTTGGGACCAGGTAATATTGAACAACAAATAGCTTTCATGTTTCAGTTAACTGTCAGGCATGCTACTGTCTCCCAGTATCCAGAATTCTTAGAGTTTAACAGGTCTCCTAGTTGATTTTCAGCAGCTATTTTAAAACAGTTCTTTCCTGAAATCAGAAAGCAGAGTATATATCTTTGCTATGCACCATTCTAATCTGACAAGAGTCAGGATCTTGCTTGAACACTCTTGTCTACAATCTCATGCCATTACAGTCAAGACAAGGAGGCCCCAAAGTTTACAAACTGTTGTCCACTGCAGAGTCCCAGAGGGCCTGTTTATCTTCCCAGCACTACCTTTTCAAAGGTTGTTTCCTTTCCCCAGCAGGAGCTTCTGAGGACAGTTGTGACTGTGTTTACATCCCCTCTTCCCCTCCAAATTTCCTTCGAATTCCATTTTACACTTTACTTAATACACACATTTTTGTCAAGACCTTTTCCATTCATCAGCACTAATGAAATCTATTCATATCACCTAAACTTGACAAATAAGAAAGGAGAACATAAATCATAGAAACAAAAAAGGCAACAAAAAGAAATTCAAATCCATTTTCTAGCACTATACCAAAGAGATGTTTAAAACAAGAAGGAGAAAAAAGTTATGAGCAGTGCAGTCAAACAACACTGAATTGAATAAAGTAGTATATTTTCTCCCTACTACTACACTGATCATCATTTAACTAAGATGAAAAAACAAGGTCTCTATAGGAATCTGCGTGAAGGGAAAAGTGAAGATATCTACTGTTCACACAAGGATCTCTGATCTTTGGAGGGTTACAGAGTTTAAGACTCTCTACAAATACAAAAAAAACCCCACAAACTATGCAGGAGGACATCATGACAACCTCACCAGCTACAAATGAGGAGACATTTATGTTACGACTACATGTTGCCTCTGAATTGTAACAGCTTTTTCAGGCTGGAAGGTGACAACAGACATTTAAAGCTTCCATAGGTTTGACAAGGAGCACGTTCATACAGCCATACCTATTTCCACATAGCGGTTCGGAAGGTCACGCATTTCACTGGCATGCCGTTCTTTCACTGAGCAAATCTAGGAAGCAGAGGTTTGGATTATTACAGTGAACAACCTGTAATTCCTAAAATAATACTAACTTTTCCCAGAAAATCATCAAATGGTTTGGGTTGGAAGGGACTTCAAAGCTCATCTTGTTCCAACCCCCTGCCATGGACAGGGACACCTCCCACCAGCCCAGGTTGCTCCAAGCCCCATCCAACCTGGCCTGGAACACTGCCAGGGAGGGGGCAGCCACAGCTTCCCTGGCCAACCTGTTCTAGTGCCTCACCACCCTCATGGTAAAGAATTTCTTCCTAATCCTTTTCTTATCGAGGCATTCTCAGACATGCATTTCTGTATTTTGAAAAACACAGGCTGTAAAAGAGTGACCATGCATCACTGAAGAAGAAAACAAGAGCGGAAAGTTGCAGCTGTAGTCCACAGCCTTACAAATATGCTGAGAGAGAAGAAAGAAGATGGACCACAGACATGAGAGAAATCTGAAAATATCTGCCCACTATGATTTTTTCATAGTAGCATAAACCTGGGATTGGTTTTGATATCTTCTCATACTTTGTGCCCGACTACTTTACAGTTTCATCACAACATGCTCTTGCAACTCCCAATAACAGGGTAAGAGTACATACACGTAAAGAAATGCAAATACCCAAATGTTGTGAAGTATGCACAATACAAGAGGGAAGACAGATGCCAAACTTATGACAAACCTCCTCATTTGTAAAACTCTAAGTTTAATGCTCCAAAAGCTTTTTATGCTTCACCTACCTCACTTGACCCTCCCTTTCCATCTACTTCTACCAAGCACTTTTAATTTCCCACTGTGCAGTGATGTAGCAGTCTGTTATAAGAAAAAGCTAACAGGCTTGTAACAAACTCCTGTCAGGTGTGGGGCTGAGCAACTCGGTCAGTGTGCAGCACACAGGTTTGAAACGCCAGTTCCCTGCTGAAAGCAGAACAAAACCCCAAGCAGCCTCTGTGTGTGTCCCAGCCTCTCCCCCTTTCTTGTTTTCAATGATTGACCAAAATCATAGGGCTGTTTTGGCAGTCACAAACCTCCTCAGATCCCAAAACAATCCCCTACAAAAAATACCTCATGGTAAGTTGTTCTTCCTTAATGCTAATCAAAAGAAATACATTCAGCAGCCTACTAAAAGCTTTGCAAAGAGGAAATCTCTCCAAGGCACAGAGGAGTGTCCCTAAGGATTACATTTGCTGTGTGCTCACACACAGAGGTCTGTCTGACCGCTGGGTGTCTATCACTCCTCCTCCTCATGAGGGTCAGCCCAATGACATTTCTATGGCAGCAGGAGTTCTGCACACTGTAGTCAAACCAAATTCTATTTTTTTCGATTGTCTTTGCTCTCCAGAAATAATCCTCTGTTTGTCTGTGATAACAGCAAGCATTTATTACAAAGACAGGTAATTGCACCTTTACTGAATTTCCCCAGCCAATAATCAGCGTCAAATTATCCTTCCAGCAAAGGCTGCAGGGATACATATCTGGGCGAAGGCTTATGTCATCTCGAGGCACATTGGTAATTCTTTGCTTGGAGATCATGTCAAGTATCTTCACGCCCTGAAAGTTTAAATACAAGAGAACTTTATTCAGTATGACAAACTCCTACTTAGCACACCCCGTGTTATTTTGTATGCTAAGGCAGGCATGGCAGTTTAGAGCACAAGTTTCAGGGTAGGGCTGAGCGTGCCAACAGAAAAAGCTGTTGACAAACAGACCCATCTAACCCAGGAGATGACAGAAGGAACAGAGGGATTAGAGGGAGTTAGATATCTTAAATTCATGTGCCAAATGAGAAGATGTAATAAGTGAATGAGTGACAGATTAGCAACTCCAGTCATGAACCAATTCAGTTTGTTAAGATGGTGCTATGACTGAAAAAATGAAAAAATCCCAACTCTTCTACAGCAGCCCCTGCAGAGAAGCAGAAATTTCCACCTTGAAGAAAGAAAAGATGCAAAGCAGCAGCTCATTAAGATAAGTGAGGCCAATCTGTACTCTTCCAGAAATGAATTTCTACTCTAACATTAAAACAGAAGCAAGTATATTTAAATGATGCTTGGTTTTGTACGCTGAGATTTTTTACTTCCTCCCCTCAGGGAATCTCCTAAACTAAGAGAAGAAAAAGTTTAAAGAAAGTAAGACTAAAGTCATTTGAGAGAAAAAAAAAAAAGAACCATAAATCAGATTTTTCCATGCCATGTAAAAAAGGTGAGCTATAACCTTTCCAATAGCAAAATGGTGATTAATTTCATGTTAAGTAATGACTTGTTCTTAGCGATTTAAAAACAAAAGTCCCCCAAAATAAAACAAAGCATTTCAGTAGATATTTCCTTTAAGCTCAGCAAGCAGAAAAAACAACTATCACAGGAAAGGGGATGGAAGGGACCTTGAAAGGTCAGCGTCCAGGATGCCATTCCATGTTAGGGTTTTTCTAGTGACAAAACTGATTTAAAAGATCTCCCTGCCTGTTTCTGTTCCCCCCCACTGCGAGTTTCTACGTCCCCAGCTGTACAGATTCAACTGTTTGTAAGTCAAAGAGTCTAAACATGGGGGTCATGGTCTAAGCCAGGTTTTGCCTTTTTTTTTTTTTTTCCCTTTTCTTTTTTAATTTTTGTTTTATTTGTTTTTTAAAATCACAATGCAGTAAGTGGTATGCGGGTGAGCTGGGTTGGTTTTTTTCAGTGATCTTTGTCACTGAAGAACTGTGAGTGTGGAACATACTCCTATTGGCATCTCGTAGGCTAACAACTATCAAGGTTTCAGAAAAAAATGAACTTACACACAGCATTTGCAACATAGAGAGCTTAGAACTCTGGGTAACTTAAACACAACACATTGTGTTTCCTAAGCTCATCTGATAAAATTTGCAATCTTGCCTGAACTGCATTTTAATAAAGTTATCTTTTATTAATCTTACCATTTTGTTTTCAAGGATGATTTTCAGATGAAAGTAACCAATCACACCTTTTGTTTTTCTACAAGGCAGCAAATCTTATATGGGATAGACTAGCTTACATTTAAAGTGCCTTTCAAACCAACAGCACAGGATTCTCTATAGTTAAAAGTATGGCAGTTGACTTCTAGAGTCAATTTCCTATCATGAAGGAGCCTAAAACCTGTATAAATGGGAGTTTAGGTAGCCTAATGCCTCTGAAGATTTCATCCTCGGATGTCTCAGTTTGTAGACCTTACACTTGTGGCCATGGAGGAAGGAGAGGGCACAGCACCAAACAGAGGTTATGTGCACATCTGACAAGCAGAATTAGACCTTGCCTAAATAACCCAGAGCTCATCTCAGAATATCCAATGTCTAACAAGCTCACATACATTGTACCAAAAAAAAAAAAAAAAAAAAAAAAAAAAAGGCATAAGAAAATAAAAACTAGGTAGCCATGCACACAGTATAAAGCAAGGCTATAAAAGATTCTCTGACTTTGAGAGGAAAAAATAAAGGAACACAAAAACCTGTCCAGAGGATGGAGAAATTTTTAAAAAGGTAAAGGGGGAAGGGAAAGGCCAATAACTAAATATATTAATCCTTTGGAGGGCAAGTGTCATTTCATTTTTCATTGAAAGATAGGCCCTGACCATGGCTTTTTGTCTCTGACAGATGGCTCTCAACATTTTATTAGTATTCTGTGTTCTGATGTGGCACATCTCCTCTAGGGATAGCTCTCCTCAACTGTCCTTTCTATTCCCAGCAGACTCCCCTAGAATATATATTTTAATTGTATGGCTCTGAAAAGAACAAAACCTTCAAAAGAGCCAATGTTATGACTATCAAGCACTCATTGAAGTTTCAATTCCAACGCAGTTATTAAAGGGGAGCAAATAAAGAAGAGTCCACCTCTAACAATTTCATATCAAACTGGTTCTGAAAGGAATGAAAGAACAATGGCTTTAAAATATTTTAATAAATGCTTCCCTTCAGGAGGGAAAAACAACAGAAGGGGAAAAGCTAGTGTTTCAGAAGTACTTACACCACATTTGAAAATAAGACTTTGGAATTTCGACATGATACAGACTTAAAAACATATCCTTCACTGCTGAGCTTTAAAACACAGACCTTGACCCATCAATTAGATATACAGTGATAGGTGAAATGCAACACTCAGCATGAAAGCAATGGTTCCCTTTAAAATATGAATTACACTTTGAGCAAAAAGGGCCTTTTCCAGTGGCCTACCAACATCATAAATTATTACTATCATTTTTTATAATCTGCAACATTAGAAGCGCATATGATAATGTCACTTCAGTATAAATTCCAAAACACAAAGGTTTGTTCCGGGTTTTTTTTGTGGGGTGGCAAAGTTCTATTTTTTATATAAAGAAGAGTTACATTGACATTCTTTCATTAGTCAGTTTGCTTCAATAAATTCAAATAAACTCATAAAATTGGTCAAAACTCTGCTATTCAATAGTGTACAGTAGTGACCACCCCCAGCAGTGGTATATAGAGCTACTTTTCCTAATTTCTTCAGAAGAGGCAATCACATGGAGAATACTGACTGGCCAGCAGGAAACACCAGAAGTTTCAATGCCTTTTATACTTGATTCTTCAAATGAACATTTTTCAACGGAATATTCTGGCAATTAACATTGAAATAATTGAAATATCAACGTAACACAATGGTATTTTTGTTCATGTAATAGAGGTGATAAATACTTACCATATTATTGGCCCAAGCAATCAAGTGTCCTCTCCATTTTACGTTTCTTATATTTCCTTCCCCTTCATGTAACACCGAAGGCTTCCATCTATTCATCCAGCCTCTCTCATATAACAGCAACTAGGAAGAAGTGCAACAAGAAATACTTCTGTGACACAGTGCTGTATGCAAACATGGGGGTATTTTTTGCTTCATTATCAAGGGCAATGAAAAATACACACCTATCACAAAACAAAAGCAAATACAATCAAACATTTTCATATAGTACATATACATTGAGAATCTTGTATACTACAGGTTTCAAGTTACTTTAATAATAATAATATAAATAAGCAGGAATTCCATCAAGTTTCTCCAGAGAGCTGTAAGTATAATTATTTCCATTCTAAGGATAAAGAAATTAAGGCATTTTTGAGAACCTGAGCCTACAGCATTATCATAGAACCATATAATCACTATGGTTGGAAAGGACCTCCAGGGTCATCAAGTCCAACCTTTATCCCATCATCTCCCTAACCACTAGACCATGGCCTCAAGTGCTTCACCCACTCGTTTTTTAAACACCTCCAGGGACGGCGACTCCACCACCTCCCTGGGCAGCCTGTGCCAGTGCCTGACCACCCTCTCAGTAAAAACCTTCTTCCTAACATCCAATCTAAACTTCCTCTGACGCAACTTGGGGCCATTTCCTCTCATCCTATATGGGAGAAGACATCAACACCAGCCTCACTACAACCTCCTTTTAGGGAGCTGTAGACAGCAATGAGGTCTCCTCTCAGTCTCCTCTTCTCCAGACTGAACACCCCCAGTTCCCTCAGCTGCTCTCCATCAGCCCTGTTTTCCAGACCTCTCACCAGCCTCACTGCCCTTCTCTGGACTTGCTCCAGCACCTCAATGACCTTCTTATCCTGTGGTGCCCAGAACTGGACACATTAGTGATAACACTTTAGAAAGCTGGTAATGAAACAAGGCTGCCTCACACCTACCCACGGCTCTGGTGATAGGCTCCTTCTGCCCTCCCAAACACAGGAGATAAGAAAAGCATCCCATATACCTGGTGTAGTTAAAGAAAATTATGGAAGACCCTCAAATCTTGGGCCTTTTTCTTGGCCCCATGTGGAACTCCATGGCCTTCCACAGAGGTCTAGAGGTGCTGCGTGTTAGTCCCACACATGCAAACTGCACTGTACCACGAGCACTGCTGATTGTAAAACTTGTATGACTGGCAGCCCCGGGTTCTGCAAATAGGAAAGGTATTTTCGAATATCTAAATGCATAAGAGATGTGATTAAATACTTTGCAGCAGCAAAGAAAAACCCAGCTACATGCAGAGAGTTTGCATTACAGTCCAGCTCTTTCACCAGTTCCTGTATGGTTTTAGGAAGTTGTTTAATAGGCTTATAACATGGAATCACTTTGAGTGATGCAAAGTGCAGAGCTTGGAGGGATATCTAATTAAGAAGCTGAAGCATCTACATAGATCATACTCTAAGGTACCAGTCCTGCCAACTTTTGCATGAGTATATCCATGTACACATGCAGCACAACCTGAACACAAAGCTCACGTGAGTGCACACCATTAAGAGGTGTAAAATTGCTACCTGCAAGGACTTTTACCATGCTAAAACCTAAACTGAGTACCTATGTTGCTAATATTTCCTATTTAAGATCCATCTGTACATGGTTTTTTATGCATGTTTCACCTTGCCTGTATTTGCATAAATACGTAAAATGCTGAGATACTAATTGTTTAAAACAACATCTTTTAACAAAATAAGGGATTTTTAACCTCAAATACGCAGACTGCTCCTCTCTCCTACAACCACAAGATGGCACCAAAAGACAAATATTTTCTCCAAAAGTTTATAGCAGTTGCTATCCAAGATGTTTTATCAGAAACTTTTGCATGAAGTGCCCTTTACACATCCAACTTCTCACTCAAACCTATCCTGCCACTTTAACCCCCTCCAAAGTGACTCTGTGCCCTTCACACAGCTCACATGAAGGCCCACCTTTTAGATAGTCTAGGGTTGGTTTTTTTTCCATTTATGAAAACGCTACTCAACAAATCTCTTATGAAATATGCTGGTTTATAGCAACCAAGGCAAGACACTGAAAGCAGGGGTAACATCTACACTCGTGGCAGTGCCATATAGAGGAATTTCCATCAGCAGGCTGTAAGGTGGATGTGCAACACAGAAGCAGCCCTCAGCCCAAACTGATTAACTCCACTCAGAAGCTACTGATGTCATTAAAAACAGGGCTGTGCTGATCCAGACTTGAATATTAAGTTCACAAACTCCTAAGAAGAGGCTTGATGGAAGAAGAACTGTCACTTGGTGCTTCTTTCAGTACCATCCAATAAAAACTGCAGCAAAATACATAGCATTTTCATCTGAACTTACTGGACAAGGCTGTGAAAACTGATGTGGATGATGTGAGAGGTTAAAATGGGCTGATGTCAACTGTATTAGCTGAACTTTGAATCTTTTCTGCTTGTAACTGAACCGTGATTTAAGTTTATTTATTACACACAAGAGCCAGAGTGAGCTTGGAATGACACTTTGCAGCTATTTTGTTACTCTTCATGGTTTGTGAACATCAGGCTTTTTTCATGACTCTCTACCCGAGTAAGAAATCACAAAGCAAATAAATAACCTGAGAAAAAAATGGTGAAAAGAAAAAAAAATAAATTAATAAACAATCTTCTTCAGTCTATGCTCAGCTCTAAGCACATGCTTAATTAAATCCTCAGACCAAGGCAGTAGAAGACAACAGTCTGACATTGTCTGTAATAAAGACAGAAAGTGAATCTGAACCACTGCAGCACCCAGAAGTGCAATAGGTCCAACACTGAAGCCAAAGGACACTCAACATTGTGGCTTCAAAAAAAAAAAAAAAAAAAATTTAATATCAAAACATGCTGTCCTAATTTATCTGCAGTGCAATTATCTGCATTTTATTGACATACACAACGTGATTTATTAAGTACTTCTTACAGCAATGACAGCTGGGCACTGAGTTACTGCACCCAGAACTTTGCTATGTGTTTTGGAACTGCTATCCATTGAATGCATCTCTCTCAAAATAAGTAACATTTAGTTCTTAATCTTCCTTTCTGTATTCCTATTGAAATGCTTATCACACCAGAAAACCACTTAAAACTTCAAGAGAAGCTAGACAGGTAACAAAAATCCACCATTTCCAAAGGGGTTCCTCCTACTACCTCCTTCATTTTTAGTAGGGGAAAAACATTTTAGGGCTTTATTTCCCATAATTCCCTTATTTTGGCAGTCAGCATTCAAGCACTTGTATTTCAACAGCAGACACAAAAATCACTTCCTTGTATTCTCTGCAATACAGTTTATATTTTCCCCTTTTTGCTTTGCTCTGGTAAATCTTTCTAGTCCTTTGTTACAACACAGTAGTGCTTAGAGCACGCTTCCAGCATCTCCTGCATGTACTGCAACATGATAATATAGCTAAAATAAAAGAAGATAAAAGAAACTTTGACTTCAAGGGTCCCCACTCACACTCCTTCATAGTACGTTGCAATTTCCTGATAGTTCACTGCATATTATTTTGCAAGTCTTCCTAACTGCTTGTGCTTGTCCACTGATCATAAAGAAAAAAAGACACACCAAAATGCATGAGACAAGAGGACAGTGCAAGACACTTTGTGGTTTTAAAAACAAGTGGATGTAATTCTCTTGGACTAGTGAATACTTCTCTATCTTTCACTACCAGGAGATTAACCTCCTCCAAAAAGAGCTCCAAGCTCTATTTTAGAGTGAATCTGCTAAAGAGAATAGACTAGTGCTTGGATTTAATGGAGCCTATCATGCAATTAGCATTAACACTAATTACATGTAATCCCAGTGTTTAAACTACGTACAGGAATTCCCAATCCTCTGAACAAAGAGGCCAATGATTGCAGCTTTGGTAATATCAATATGGTGAAGTAATTCAATGCAAGTTTGTCCCACTACCAAATACCACCTTCAAAACACTGAAATAAAAGATGTCCATTCTCACATAGCGAAAAGTTTCAAAGGAAACACACTTCTACTGAAGCACTATGCACAGCATCATTACTTTGTCTCAACGTAGCACCTTCTCTCTAAAGATCTGGAGGAGATTTACAGAACAAAAAGGCTGAGACTTCAATTTGTAAGAGCTACCCTTCTCTACTGCAGTACTGCTGGACTAGGTTTTATTTCACAAAATAAAAGTTAGGAGAAAACTCCCTGCATTTTCCTTCTCCTCTTCTTTGCCTGAGTGTGAAGAAGTGCCTACCTGTGGCATTTATTCTGGGTTTTGGCATCTGTGACACCAACTCTCCCCTCAGCCAGGCAAGATCACAAAACCCTAAAATGCTACTGCCATGGTTACAAGTGATCACTATAGATATTTATTGTTTTCAGCATAAAAAACAACATTTACAGGCACAGCCAAGATTAACAGATATCTGAGAATAACAGAGAACTGCATGCCACATGAAGACTTACTGTTTAATCAGGCATCCCTAGGAAAATATATAGCAACAATAAAAAATTACCACTTCTGTTTAGAACAACGATGGACTGGATGAGCTCAAACGAGGCAGAGAATAATGTAAGCCTCGAGTTTTCAACTGAATATTTTCCAAATATTGTTGCAAAATGCTGTTGTCTATGGAGGTGGGGTGTGGATGGATGGCAGGGCAGGAGGTACAGTCCAGGGAAATCAAGCAAGGAGGCAGTAGCAGGCAACAGCAGCACTGGGAGGTAAGTGATGGACATGGTGAGATATGAAACAGGAGCTGCTGCTGTAGCTTATGGACAGAGAAGCTAGAAATTTGGAGAAGTTTAATGCAAACAAATGCCATAGGACTCTTATTAGGCTGTACTTTTAATAACTCAACTGCTAGATTCCAGCTGTCGCCTATTCACGAACAGCTACAGAATTAACACCTTGGAAAGAAAGTCCTGCAGCCTCGCAGGCAGAGACACAAGTTCTTGCACATTTAATATACTTAGATCCTCTTTGCTCACCACCTCGGGCAGTGAAAAGAGTTTTCTACCCAGACATTTGCAAAACACACAACTATAGATTACACACACACACAGAGGACTACAATCCATTCTCTCTTTGCACAAACCAAATCTGTTTGTTACAGTACAAGGAGAATGCTTTGTTTTTCATGATAAAGAAGAAAAGCACATCCAAATAATAAAAAAGAAGAAAGGTAAGCCGAATAACCTGCTTATTAAGACATGATCACATATCAAAGTCTCAACTGCTTAATAACATGGGATACATGCAGGCATTATACATCGCAGCAAATCACAAACCTGTATCATTGTGACTTCTTTGCTGCTACAGTTTGTTTCCTGCTTATGGTAAATTATCCAATGCATGGACAGAAATTGCCATAGTATTTACTCTTTCTTCACTTAAACCAGACCTTTGAGTATTCTGACTGACATTTTATAGCTTACAAAGCAATCTGCCTTTCTTGTCTGGTACTCTTCTGCTCCTCAACGTAACGCCGAACAGCTGACTATCTGCTTTCTAAAAATGGACTGTGCTGCAAACAGCATCCTGACAATTTAATAATTTGTCAAAGTACTCCAACCAGTTATTATGAAGTACGTATCATAGGGTTCAGAGGTAAAGGTCATCTACTTACTCATAAAGTGCATCTGCTGACACTAAAAAGCAGACAATTAAAAAAAGAGAAATTCCCTGCAGACTTGACTTGAACATACAAATTCCACTACCCAGAACAGCAGCTGCAGATCCTCAAGAACACTATTCTCTTCCTGCTTCTGCATTCTCATTTGCTACCCATTCTCTGTATATGATGTTACTCCACCTGGAGAGGAAAGGAATTTCCATCATCTCGTTCCATGTCTAAGGCAGAAGACACCAGCCCAGGATTCTAACACTGAAAGATTTTAGATTTTCTTTTATTATTTTTATAATGAGAAATTTGCCCCAGGTAACACTAAGTTCTCTCTGCTTTCATAAGAGACAAAAGAAAAAGAGTATGATGTTTAAACATGGGCAACAATATGCTCAGATGCTAATTCTGGGAAGATAAACAGGACAAACGTGCAGATACACCTGCATTTGAAAACCCGTTTTCATAGTGCATCTTCATCAAAAGAAATAAAGACCCCATTAAAAATATGTTTTAATATCTATTTCTACCATATATATATAAAATATGAATATATTTTGTAGATGTAGACACAGATGGATATAAAAATATGACAGTCACAGGGTAAATTTTCAGTTTTATCTTGGTTTCCTAGCCCTTAAAACGTTTCAGATTGGAATACTTAGTATCCAAAAAGTATGTCCTTGGTAAATGAGGAGCCCAATCCTTTAAGATACTGAATATCCTACTCCCATACTGGCTTCAGAATTCATTTGCTTAATTGTGCTGGGGCCCCACTACCATGTCAGGTAGAAACCCCCTCCCAAAAAAAAACCCCCACGTTAATTACTACACCTACAGCAGATTCACTCTCCTAGGAATTTTACTATAAAATTTTGTGTCTGGTTATTGATGTTAACCAAAACATCAAATAGGGAGTCTCATCAATGCCTCTGCCAAGAAAGAAACCTCAAGTTGGCCTGCTCTCCTAAGTTACCTTTATCTAAGATGCAGTAGCTGATACCTTGACTTTGGAACTGAAATACCCTTCAGTCTTCTCTCTTTGTTAGTTCTGCCTCTTTAACCCTCTGGATATAATGGATACTCCGGACTTTGCAATAACGTTCGTTTAGTTGATGGGGAAGACCAGCACTCTAACAGTTAAATAAAGAACACCTTCTTTTCAGCTTTACCACCCTCATTTAGTTGGCTTTTACCCTGTTATTTTTTAAGATTAGACCCTTTTTTAAAAGGTAGAAGGTTATGGCCTTCAATAGCACAGTATTTGTCTTTTTCCCTTGCTTTGAAGCTCTACTGTCTGTTTTGGACAGGAATGCCCTGTTATTTACAGTATGCAGTATTATTATTTTAGGGTTACCAGTTAATTGGAGAGATAAAGGAGAGGGGAGCAGGGAAGTACCTCTATTTAGTGTGGTACCTATTGCTTCTCACTGCAATCGTGTCAATGTTTCTAGAGCACCTGCTTTGTTTCTAGGCACAGATAACATTCATTCATTGAAAAAAAAAAAAAAAAAAGGAGGTGAAAAATCCAGTCCAAAATAGAAGGCAATGATATAATCCCAAGCCTAAAGGAAGTTTTTTACTTTTAAAAACTAGTTCCTTAGCAAGCAAACAATTTCAATTGATTAATTAGTTCATAGTACAGTTGCTTACTTTGAACATTTGCAGAATGCTCTGCAGTGGGTCTTTCAGCTGAGAAGTGTATTTTTTTATACATTTTACATTGTTACAAAGAACTGTATTTCCCAAATTATTAAGGAGGTGGTAATTTATGGTTACAACTCCCTCGCCCCAGTCATTAAGGATCCTTCTAAGGTAGATGCTTGGCTATAAAATTAATAAATTTAAGATATTAAAGTGTTTTTTTTGAGATGAGATAAAACAGTGTTAAGGTCAAGGAGGCAAGTTCTTGCTTCCTGCATGCACGTGTGTTTTGGCTTCTTTATTTTGTTTCACTGTAAACCAAAATCAGCATGAAATTCAAGTAGGAAATCAAGAACATTCTGAGACAACAATGTCTGTAATGCAACTAGAGGGGTTTGAGGAAGTGACTAAATTTCTTTCTGGGTCCTTTTATCTGCTCCAATTACCTTAGCAAACAATATATTAAAAAAACCCAAAACCCCAAAACCAACCAACAAACAAAACCCAACATATAAAATGCTAATATACATTATGTCACCATCTCCCAGAACAGCAAAGAACAGAGACAGACCCCACAACCCTTTGGGTGAAGGGTTCACGTACACCACATTGTTTCTGAATGCAGCTCAAGCAAGGAGCATAGCACCAGGGCCTTATTCAAAGCTTTTCTCTTAAGCTTGACCCAAAATGAGGGCAGCCTTACCTCCATCCTTACTGCCAGCCCTGCCTTGGTGCAGGTGGAGAAGACAGGCAGCATGCCTCCCACTGCTGCCAGCTATCAGCTATGAAGTCACTGTGTCCATGCAAAGGCTTTTTAGGCCTTTTTTTAGGCACAGAGCCCTCAGGAGCCACAGGAGGTCCTGTCCCCCTCCCCAAAGGAGCTCACCCAACTACACAACCTCCAGACAGAGGGTGAGAGATGTGAGGTCTGCAGCCTGAGGTGGAATGCTTCAGCCTCCTCCTCGCTCTCGTGGACCAACTCCCTGCTGCCTGCTGGCCTCACACAGCTCTTTGGCTTTACACTGAAGGACAGGTGTAAATAAAAAGTAGGGATGTTTTTCAAGGCCTTTTTCTTTTCAGACAAGAAAAAAACCCAATTTCAGTAAATAAGTAGGTGGAATTTACCTTTCTGAATTTTCACAGAGCATTTTGTTGTTGCTGTTATACAAGCACATATGCTCCTTTTGGAGGAGAGGAGAAAAGGGGAAGGGCTTCTACCACAAGGCTAAGAGGTTTTATTTGTTGGTTTTATGTATCAATAAAATCAAGTTACAGGTGTCGAGGGACATTTATTTCAATGCTAAATACCTTATGTTAAGATGTCAATTAAAGTTTTCCTGAAGAGGAAAGTTCCTCAGCAAAAAATGAATGCATTAAGAACGAGTATACCATTCCCCAGAGGACAGAATATAAAACAACCTGTCAAGTAATCAAAGATAACCAAAGAGAATGTGTTAACTCCCTGATGTTTTTTTCTGTTCGGTATCAGGTGAATGCAAGCTCTTTCACCACCTGACGGAGCCCTGTTCTATTAATTCCCTGCTTCTCTCTTTCCATACCACTTTTATCAGCTCTAAAAAGCTTCACAAACTGGTGGCTGACAAAGACATACACTGACTGTGCATTATTTTAAGGACAACACCAACTCCAACCAGCCAGCAAAAGCTGTCAAGCATACACACTATTTAAAAAGCAAAATAAAACACAGCTATGCTCTGAAATGTATTGAACTGTTAATGAAAATTAAGTTGTATTAAGCACTGCAAGTCTGTATTTCTTACATGCTAGTAAGGGAGAGCCATGGCTTTCAGTTTGATGCATCTTTAAGTGAGGATTGTTCATCCTTAATACATAAAAGAAGGCAACAGGAAAATTCCATGAATTCAAGAAACTGTTCCAAATGAAACTTTTCATATTTTGACTGAAAATATGCAGTGTGATACAAGATACTAAGATACTTGTAGGACCTGGAAACAGCTCTAATCTGGAAGTCAGAACTGCATGCTACACCAGTAAGAGACCTAATGCACATTTAAAATAACAACTGCCCCAAGCAGAAGGCTAACTATACAGATAGAAGTACTTCAAAAAGTGGGAGCTCTACTCCACCAAGAGCTCCTCTCAATTACTGAAAAAAAAAACCAAAAAAAAACCAAACCAAAAAAAAACCCCAAACCAAACAAAAATACACCATGAACAAGAACTGATGAAGATATTTGGGTATGTTTATTTTAAAAATAAATAAATAAATAAGCAAAACACCAAAGAAATCACCCACAGGTAAACCAAAAGAAAAATCCCAGACACCAAGACCAACATGCATTGTAAAAGATCAGTATTAAAGTCTAACTTCTGCTCCCACTTCAACAAATTAAAATGAATGGAGAAAATCTGGCCTAGGAAACCCAAATGACTTTTTTTTTCCTCAGACTATGTAGACAGAAGTATTTCTACTCTGAAACTCAATTTGCTGCAACATGTTTTAAACATTAAAAGTGCAGTTTTTCACCCCCTGGAATTAGTCTCAATTAAGAATATTTTGGAATACAAAGCATAAAGAGAAGGAAATAACAGAATTCTTTGCTCTAGGTGTTAAAAATCACATACACAGCCTTCTGAGCTATTTTTAAAAGCTGTTTGAAGATAGTCTAAGTTCATTACACTATGACTATTTACCTTTTTCCCTCCTGTTACAAACTGCTTGAAGTGGGATCGTACAAAATGAGGATGAACAGCAACAATCTGGAGGGGGAGGGAGAAGAAAAATTAAAAAAAAAGGAGAGTATTGTCGCTTAAATAAGAGTTTACAGGGAGCAACACATCACTTTTTAAACTAGGTAACCCCATGCCAACTATCAACTACTACAGCTGAGTTCTTTCTCTGAAGCAGAGCCTAGTTGTTCCACACACCTCCATTTGTTTTTCCTAGAAAAGAAAATTTTCCATATTATATACGCTGAGGGCCACATTACACCCAACAACTACTTTTTTGGCACAGCAGGCAGCAGAATTAGGATTGTGCAGCACAGGACTGCCACAAGCAAAGGTCACCCCACTTAAGTCTTGTTTAGGGCCTGCCTGGAGAGCACACACACCTCAGCCCTGGCACAGAACAACCTCACACAGCATCAACACACATCAAATGGCCTCTTTGCCTTATGTGTCACATGCCAGGCGTGGGAGATGCAGCTGTACAAGTGCTAAGGCCCTATGAAGCGAGTGAGTCCCATCTGATGTATGTGAAAACTTAAGGACCTCACTCCTTTACCCCCACCCCAAGAGCAGCTGCAACATGGAAGACCCCAAGCAGTAAAATGCAATCATTTGCCCACACCACCTCTCCTCCTGCAAGAAAAGCTTCTTGTTAAAAAAAAAAACCTAGATCTTCCCATACACCTCCTAGAAGTGCTTTTCCAACAGCCAGGCAGCCACACATCTCTCAAGCAGAGTATAACTGAAGTCTTCCCTTCAGACAGGCTGCAGCAGCATCACCACCCACTGCCTTATCCTGAGGTAAGTTTAAAGGATATGAATTGGTTGCAAAATATTGACCTCACAGTTAGCAAAACCCTCAGAATTTGTATCACTGATCTACAAAGAAAGAAATACGTTGAGACGGGTAACAGCTGAAACAGGACAATTTCTCTTTCACTTTGCCTTTTGTATTTGAAAAACTCAATAATACGTCGTACAAAACCAAGATCGGCTTTCTTCCTGCTTAACCAGATCAAAAGCTTTTATATTGAGATAGATAACTATTTTCTAGTGACTTGAATAACATTACAAGGAAGGGGTATTCCTCTCTCTCATTTAGATTTAATGTGACCTTTCTGTTATTAAAGACGACAACAACACAATTACTAAAGATTAAAACAAGCACTTACTTTAATAGGACAGTCAAACGTTTCATGAAACTCTTCTGCTGAATATAATCCAAACACCTGCACCTGAAGTATATAAAAAAAACAAAAAATATTTACCTAATAACCATTTGACAATTAAAGGTGAATGTAAATCACTAACAACTAGAAGACTAATTTGAATGAATTCCTTAAGTTAAAAAAAAAAGTCATATTTAACATTTCAGAGTTGAGACATCCTGGGCTGCTTTTATGGCATATCTCTAAATATTTTCAGCCATGCAAAAGTACTTGTTTGAACCATTTTTTTTCCCCTTTTTTTTTGTTACAGACACAGCAAAGAGTACAAGTTCCTTTTGCTTTAGGCTGATCAAATCTGTTTAACAGATACTGATCTAAGTAAGGTAAGAGCAACATAATAACATTCAGGGGAAGATAAATTAAAAACTCCTCCTTTCTGAAGAACTGCAGGATTTTTTCCCCTCCAAGCAATACAGGGTTTACATAAGAAAAAAGAAATTTGTGACAATAAAGCAAAACCAGCCTGAAAACCAAGTCCCATATGTTTCTTGGCATCCTCTTCTCCTCCCAAGTGCATTCAGTGCTATTTCGTTTTATTCCATGACCACTGGAAATGTCTTTGAAGATTCCGCCCTTCTCATCTATGTTGATGTCTCAGTACATTTAATACTCAGCACTGAAGTTGTAACCATAGGCCATCAGAATATCTGTCAGAATTAATCCATCTGAAGAAGGCTCAACATTTAAAAAACCCAAAACCAACAAAGAAGTATGTTTCTACTGTCAAGAGAATAGAACAGATTTTTAGATGCTTTCTTTCCTTTACTTCCAGAACAGGTACAGAGGTATCAAGAAATATTATTAGACTTGGATGCTATGATTACAGAATGGGGTTTCTCGACCTTTTTCTAAGCATAACACTCTTTTGGGCTCATCTCTCTTCATCCAACATGCCACATTCCCTTCCCCAATTTTCACGTGAGACAGCTGACAACTCGGTTCCTGCAGAACTTAAAACAGGGCTGTAAGACTTAAGACCAGGAATTAGTAATCGATTTACTAATTATGATTTCCACAAGGAATAGTAACTGGTTTACTTTTTCATGAAGATTTTAAGAGGTTTCCAATCACTGCTAGAAGCTGTTGGAACAAAATCACCCCAGCAGGGATGGACACTGCTGGTGGGAGAAGGGAGATAAAAAAACATCCCATGGAAGAATCAGTGGAAAACTGTATCTGACAGCAAATCTACTTTAGAAGGATCTTGGACAGGTTTAGCCATTCATCCTCATTTGCTGGAAAAGGTAATCCATTCAGTAACTCTGCTCTGCATGCTCAACAACTTGGACTCAAAGCTATAAGAGATTTTAACCTTATTTCTTTCTCTCTTCCCATCCCCATCATGATTCCTTCAAGCGAAAAAACAAAAAATAATAGTAACAAAAATTAAAAAACCCACTAGATAAAGATCTGCAGAACAAAGTCAGTAAATACCAGTAATGGGCCACAAAAAGTGAGGCTTAATGGCTCTAAAAAGATCACTTCAGAGGACAAGAACCTCCCAAAACTCCTGCAGACAGTCAAGGAGACAGAGCAAAAAAAAATAGACTTCAGGTAAACTACAAGAGGAACTAACTAAGCCATCCTCAGAGCAGCTCAAAGTTCAGAAGTCTCAGTGAAGTTAAAACATCTCAAACCACCTCTTCTCCCTTTCAAGCTTGTCTCCTGGATACATCTCCTAAGCAGCATTATCAGCTCTGGCCGTTACTCATTAGTGAATATACTGCCTCTAACAACATGCTTTAAAAATACTGCTGCAAGCACTGTGTAGGGCTGAGCTACTGCTCCAAAGGATTGGAAAAATCAGTATTTGGAGACAGTGAGATGCATCGCAAAGCTGTGATTATGTAAGCCAACCAAAGGGTTTTATTTGAGTTGGGCCTGGCTGTAAGCCTAGAAAACCTTTGGGCTGACGTCTAGAGGATTTTGTTTTCTGGGTTTTTGTTTTCATCAGTTGGCACAGCATATCCAATGCAACAGATTAAACAAAATAAGCAACAGAGGAAAGAGAAAATAAGACAAAGAGAAGAAAGGAGGTTTCATCAGTTGGCACAACATATCCAATGCAACAGATTAAACAAAGTAAGAAACGGAGTAAAGAAAAAAAGACAGAGAGAAGAAAGGAGGAAGAAAAAGAACAGATGAGGTTAAAACACAACACTGCAAGTTCCATGGAAGCAAAATAGTCAAAAATGACCAAACACCCCTCTCAATTTCAAACTAATTAATCAAAATTAACATTAGCAACAGTGCCTTCAACAGTTTACAATACCACATCGAACATGGCAACATAATATTCTTCTAAGAGTGTGAAAACAAAATGGAGCCAGTTAACTAAAGGAGAAAAAACAACTCAGCATAAAATGCATGTTAGCATGTTTACTCTAGGGACACTGTATAACAGTTTATTACTTCTTAATGTCTTTTATCCTTCAGAGAGAAAGTGATTCTTTTGATATTACAAACCTATATTGGATTTATCTATTTCTACTTTCTATCCCCACTCAGCTCATGATGTTTTAGGATAGCTGGAAAAAGGATTTCATGATGAGAATCCACTACATTCTGCCAGTCCTCTCCAATTTGAAATATCCAGAACACACCACTCCAGTGCATCCAGAGTTAGCTGTTTCTTTGCTTCCACATGTGGAAGAAGCAGACAACCTTCAATAATCAAAAGGCAGGAAAACAAACACATTTTATCCACAAGCCACGTGTCTTAAAAAATTATCAATGTAATACTTCATGGCTACAGGCATTAAAGATGACACTAAAACACATAAGCACATGGGTTTTCAATATAATTTGTGCTTCTTCACATAAAAAAAAAGTTACAAACCAGTAAGAGTGTAAATTTTATTACTGTTATGTAATGACCTAAGAGAGCTTAAGCAAAATTGGGAGTCAGATGCAGGTTTTTCAAGACAGCATACAAGTAGGCAAATACTAACTTGAAAAAACTCCACAGTTCTGAAGATGCAAGCCTGCCTCCCCTTCTATTTATTCAAGCACCAAAATTGTCCTCTTATACTCTAATATTTCAACAACCAGCCATTCTCCCCCACCAGTGGCCAGACTAGAGTGGTGGTTTCAATTTCTGTTCCTTTCCATGCCAGTGGTGACCAGCTACAGTTGAGTCCCTTGGCAAGGAAGATTTTCAAGGAGCCAAACACACAGTATAGGAAAGCTGCAAGTGGCTCCCAAAGCACCTGTTGGCCACGTATGACACAGAGGTGCCAGGTTTTGACATTAGGTCTGGATGTTGCCCAACAAGAAGAGGGTTAGAGCACTGCACTGTGCTGCTTTGCCCCCCTCCCAGTCAACGTGGCCAGACCAAATCTAGTTTGAGAGTGGGAAGAAGTAGAAAAAAAAAGTAGTAAAATAAAATACATCAGACAGGAGAAGAGATATGAGGAATGGGTTCTCATCTTCTTCAGAAAGACAAATGGCTTCCATATCCCTCACATTGGATCCACTTTGATGTGGGAAAATACACTCCCAGCCTGCTGCCAAAATCTTTTGCAGTGGTCTAGAGGACATATCTTCATTAATCAGTAGAAAACACCTGCATCAACCCAAATGGCTCAAAATTCACAGGTCTTTTTATTTCACCCCCCTTTTTTAAAAACAAAAACCCATTTAAGAAAGCTAAGCTGCACACCTATGTGGGTAAAGTGGAAAGTCAAACTTCTGAAACACCCAGATGAGTTTCAAATCTCTGGATGAGCTTTTCCGTGTAGAATATGGTGAAGCATTACTGTCCCTGGACTCTATGAACGCACACATGATGAAATGTTGTGCTTGTGATACTCCAGCTCTGTGTCAACAACATTATGAGAATTAGTCCTGGCTTGGAGACCACAGTTTATAACATGTAATGTCACCTACTGGATCCACAATAGCTATTTTACTAAATGAAGACAGATTCACCATTTAGAGTCTTTTCAAATACAGCCCCACCGGAGCAGGGATTATGGATTTTTGAACATTTCCGAAAATGCATATTTTTAATATTATTTAATATATGAATAATGTGTGTGGCTTGTAGTCTCACTGCAACATACTCTGAGTCAGTAATTACAGTCACATCTCGGGAGCCCTTACAGCAAGTGCTTGCTTCCCCCCACCATTCAAAACACCCAAACCAACAATGCTAGCTCAACACTTTTATTACCTTGCACAATTACTGACCCTTCTTTTATCTTGGGTAGACAATTAGGACACTCTTGCTATGTTTCTCACAGGCTGTAAAATTCTACAACCCTCTTTGAAAGGTACTAGTATCCCAATTACTGTGTCAAGATACTGACATCAAGATATCTCTGAGAAACAAAAGGCTTGGATACATAAACTGGCTGCCCGCCTGTTGAGGAAAAAAAAAACCCACCTATTTAAAAGGAAAAAACCCAAGTGCATACAGTCTAAACGGGTTGTTTCCCCATTTTGCCTACTGCAAAATCCAATTTTAGTTTTAATTTATAGAATTTCTACTGAATGGGATGCAGCCATTAGGATCACCACCATTCCTCCTCCCCCCAAAGTCTATTCTGTAAGAAATGTTCTCCTCAGTAAGTCAGATGGATATTGAGAAATCATTTAAATGGTTTTTAATGCACTGCATTTGTATATGAGCATTATATTTAAAAAGAAGCTTAAATACACCCTTTGCATTAGAATTTCATCATTGCAAACCAACATTAGAAAAGACTGCCATCGACTTAAAAACAAAAAAAGACATTCTTATAAGTGGAAAATCAATCACCAAAACCACTAAATGTCACAGCTCAACATTCCAGAGAAGCACTGATAATTGTTAGTTATACACTGCACAAATGATATATGTCCTCAGTCAAGGAAGTAGGTGCCAGTTTTTTAGGAAACTGTACATATATTGATTTTACATTTATTTAATGTGGCTGTTGTAAGACACTTTATTCTTCTGATAAACTATGATTGCTTATCAAAAGATTCTATAATTCAAGAGAAACATTCATAACGTGTGTGAAAATGAAAACCACCAGCCCACAGAAATCATGCCCACAAAATCCAATTTTGTGGATTTATAGCAGAAAGGCATTAAACTACTGTCTTGCAGGAACAGCAGAGTAGTCACTGAAGTATAACTGGCACAGCAGTAATGATTAAGGTGACATGTCCTCCTGCCACAGCTGTTAATCAGCTTAATACCAGTTACATTATTGACATTCTTGTAATTACTTTTCCTACAGCACATTTGTGCAAAATGTATTTGACTTTAATTTTGAGTATTCAAAGGTGAGTCCAGTTCTCAAAATGTATGGTCGAAGTGGTGGTGCTAAATGCAGGAATTAACTCCCCAGGTATCACAATTATCTCAAGTGTAACACTGAGGACTACCTGCTACCTCATGAAACAGAGAAATGGGTTTGTTGTACCTTGCCATCTTCTGAGCAAACACCCATGTGTTCTCCACTTTCATCCAGGCTGATCTGATTTATCTTCACTGGGCTCTAGAGAAAGAAAAAAGAAAAGAGAAAAAGACTTTTAAAGTTGACTATAAAGTAACATCACCAATCACATGCTTTAACACCCCCCGCACTTCCTGAGATTTATGTGTTACTGGTTTAGTTGCACAAACTGGAAAAACCCCACAGAACAGGTATGTCTATGACAATGCCCAAGGAGAGCCTTATTTCCAGCTTTTTGCCTAAAAATTGACGTTTCTTGCAGTTACGGTGCCTCAAAGCTCTGGAACTCTTCTGAAGGGCCAGGCTCCCAGACCCTGAGCATCTGCACACCACAGCTGTTCATTCAGAACCTCTCCCATTATCAAAAATCAGCATAAAACATGCTGACCACACAGGCATCAAAGCAACCAAGAATTCTGCTTTGGTCTGATGGCTATAACTGGTAATTATTTCTTCCTTCCAATCCTTTCTCTTGCTTTCATTGTTGCCTCTAATAGTGTTCTCAGAAGTGAGTCTTAAAAGGCACTGAAGTGCAACACAGATGTACTCAAATACCAAGAAAAGCCTGAAGACGGTCCCAATTTAATAAATTTTCCTTTCCCAATCCAGATATACTTTTGGTTTCAACCAACAGGGTTATATGGCATCTGTCACTGTTTATTTCAGCTTAAACATCTACCCTTACCTTAAGTACTGCAGACTAACTTACAACACCATTTGGGTAACACAATGCATATCCTCTCACATACAAAACCCCAATCAATTATATTCAAGAACCTTCTTATGTACCATGATGCTGATTTCACCCTCTGTAACAAACATCATTTCAAGCATCGTTGAAGGATCTTACACCTAGGAAAGTCTCTCTTACACATTTAAGAACAACTTTTCTTACTCTCATAAAATTTTGAACGGACTGAACCACAAAATAGATCACTTCTGTGGTTCTGAGCATGATAAAAGAGAAACCCATCATTATGTTTGTGTGAAAATAAAGTGTCACTGGAACAGTACTGGAGTTGTGGGGTCACATTACATGTTACACAACTGTGTCTAAAATATCACAGGTCCTTATATACACTATGGCAGTTGGAATTACTTAAAAAGTACTTCATAAAAAGTTATATAAAACCACACTGTCTGGATAAACTATCTGCAGGAGATAAACTGAGGTCTTCTTACAGCCTTTGGAAAGCTTCTCCACATAATCTTTTACACACAGAAAAATTCCAGCTCAGGGAAATGAAGTTTTCCTCTCTTCCACCCTGAAAAAAATGTATGTTGAAATCACACTTAATTTTCTAGGAGCTTCTTTCTAACTGAGGTTGAACAACTGAGCCCTGCACTGCAACAGTGGCCTGATGAGTTGAAAAAAGGATGCTGCCAGCCCTTTTGCTTTCCTGCTTCCTCGCATGCAGGAGATACAACTCTTGGTCTCACTATGCATCACCACAACATCCTACATGGAAATATCCCAATTACTGCCTATCACAAAGTGCTCTTTCCAGTAGGCATTGTTTGCCAAAAAGGGCACTGTTAAGAAGTCAAACTAACTTTCCTTAAGTGTTCCAGAAGTATTTTCATTTGCCACAAAGCAGTTACTCTGACCTGCTGCATTTCAAAATCAGCAGTGAGCGCATCACTGGCACTTTTATTCCTGCTTTACCTTGAAAAGGCCTTTCTGAACTTCCCTTTTGCTCATCAAGGTGCAAGACAACATTTTGTCTCTGTTGAGGGTGAACAAAAAAAAAAAAAAAAAGGAAATGCCAGCATGTTCCTCTACAATGAGAAACACCTCCAGCCCTATGAAAGGACAAGCACAGAAAGTTCAACTGAAATCATCATGGAAGTGGCACGTTTTTTTGTTCTGGGCTGCATCTAAGTTGCCATTGCCACAACTTTCTCAGAAAGGTCCTTCTCTTCTTTTATTACTCCGCAATTGGAAAGGCAAAGTCCATCTTGATCAGCCCCACTTTGACACAGGATCATATGCTGAGTTACAGCATTCAACGGTTTATATTTCCAGCACCTACATCTGCCACCAAGGCTGACATGACAGCAAGAGTAGATCTACCAGCAATCCTGCATGATGGGCCTTCTTGGAGACACTCTACTGCAAGAAAGCCAAAACCAAAAAGAAATAAAACAGGACACTCCCAAAGAGCTGACAGCTCAGTCCTGCAGTGCACACTGCTCCCGTGTTGCTGGAAAATGGCTTCGATGAAGTTTGACACTCAAAAAACAAAGTGAAGGAAGTCGGCAAGATGGATTATGTAAATGATCTTCACTTAAAGGGTGAAGGTGAGGAGCAGGATGATGGAATTTATCTATCACACTGCTGTTTGGAAGTCATGTGGCACACTTTGGAGATGAAATGTGTGACTGCCCTCAGGTAACCAAACCTCTCCTTATACACATGCAGAATTCTAGGGGGAAAAAAGCAATTACTCAGTACATGCTTTTTTTTTTTTTTTTTCCTTTTTTCATATTCAAAATTGCACACAATTTTGAACTGGTTTGTTAAGTAGAAATTTGATGATACTTTATTTCTGTATATAACTGGCAACTTGTTACAAGCCTTTTGCATGCCCAACCCTCTACCAGTTGCTTTTAACTTTTACTTTCTCCAATTCTTTTTTTCCCCCGTTGTTTGCAGTACACATAGATGACAATCAGGCAAGACAAATACATTTAACTAAAAGCAGACCTGCTCACTTACACAAACATCCAGCTAAGTTCCAACAGAGATGCTATTCTAGATGATGTACACAAGGCAAAGCAAACATTGAGTCATTTCTTTTTTCAGCACTCAAGCTGAATCAGCACTGTTGGCTACTAGCCTGTCCACTGACTTTACCAGTCAGAACTTTCTATGGAGCTCAGAAAGTGATGATAGACCATGAATTTAAAAACAGTCAAGTCTTAATATTAAATGGATTTAAAAACAAAGTTCCAGCAATGGGAAGAATAATTAATGCCAGGATCTTTTTGTTCAGAGCTAAGTAACAGTTAAGCCTACCATTTCCAGAACTACTTGCCACTGGAAAGCTGTTTCAGATTTGTATCTAAAACTATCCAGGAAATCAGAAATAAAAGACCACAGATACAATTGGTACATGTGTTATCTAAACCAAAGTGTTGCTTCTAGAATAAGCTCCACAATGATTTTTATAAACTTACTGCTGTGCCAGTCAGCACAGTTACTTACCATTTCAAATTTAGTTGTATTTATATCCTGTCAAGACTCTGTGATAATTTTGGGATTTCAGAAAAGAGGAGCAGAGATAGTTTTGTGGGTTACCCTCCCTCACCCTGCTTCCATTTTTTTTTTTATTAAACTGTATCAATTTAGCCATGCAGTTACAACTGCCTTTCCCTTATGGTTTTTTCAAACCTTATTCCAGCTAACCCACTGAAGAGTTTAATTTGCCTACCAAAAGGAAATAGGTTTTGTTTTTTACAGTACAGAGGATAAATGCCCTTCCTGCAACATCTACCTTTACAGGTCAACAAAAGATGAAGAATCACTCAAGGTTAGAGACAGGACACAGGTAGTCAGTAATTCAGCACAATCTGAAGGACTGATCATTTGATACAGTCAGAAGCAGGATATGACCTGGGGTTTGGTCAGTTGACTGTTTTAAAGGCATTTTAAATGGCTGGGAAAAAAAACTGTCGAAATTTACAAGGATCATGTTAAAAAATAAATAAATTAAGAATTACAACAGCAATGTGAGGTCAAAGTGTCAATTAAAAATTAGGAACATACCATTCGTGTAAATATTACTCAACTAAGAGATGATCTAATCTTAAACCCCATGCCATATAAACACAGACAGATGCATATAAAATGTTGAGAAAATTACTAATAATTACTTAACTAGTACTACATTGGGTAATTTTTTTTAACCTAATCAGGACTCCTAGCTTTAGGCCAAACAAAGAAAAACACACAATACTTTGTGGTCACATCAATACTTCCAGTACTGTATAAATAATAGTAATACACAGAGTATTTCTAAAGCAACATAATTCAAACCAGGCAGTAGGGAGGATCCTGTTAGTTAAGGAAGGAAATACACAGAATTGATTGACCTGGGAATAGCTTCAGAATTTCATACAGTGTAGAAGTTGTGGCAAAGGAGGAAGAAATGCCTTCAGCTGAATTTCCATTAGCTACAGTTTTCTTTCTGATGGAGACATGTTTGGAATTCTGGACAACGTAAGTAAGTTTGACTGTTCAAAATCAATAATGTCAAGCTGACACTGTAGAACAAAAAAATGTTACCTTAATGGAAGAAAGAAAAGTTTAGGGAGAGGGAGAAAAAGCTAACAGGCACCTTGCACATAAAGACCTAAATGTAAGCTTTTGCAAAATCCTAAATTTAAAGGTGATAAGCAATTACCTAATGTAAAATGCTTGAAATAAACACACTTAGTATGGATTATGTCAGCTCTTCAATTAGGAGTAAATTCACGGCCACTCAGAAAGCTTCTTTTAATTGTGTTCTTTGTGGCAACTCCTTCTCCCCTGACACTCATCATCAACCCACCTTATACTATCACTCCCCCACTGGTGAACCTGAGAAATCAATCTGCTAATGTATAATTTGTAAAGCTCCTCTGACTAACAAATGGATAATTGATTCTTTCACAAATGCTGCATCCCAGTGGATATGAAGTGGATGAACAAGAAACATAAGACTGGATTTCACTCCAATTCTGTGAGAAATGCAGTATTTACAAGCTAGGAACCTAAACGTTTTAATAGCTGCCTGTGACTTCATGCCTTTTAGCCACGGTTAGCAGGCAAGCAACACACACATTAGGAGTGTGAAAAGCAAAGCAGTGTTCAATCATACTTACAGCAAAGTTCATTTTACTTCAAGAGGTTCCCATTGCTAATGCAAGCCCTTTAAGCAGTGTTTTCATCCGTTCTTTAAAAAGAATTTTCAAAAACTTTGCCTAAATTAACCAAACCATTTTTATTAATCTATCTATACTCACACATATACACACCCAAAGAAGAAAAACACCCATAGGTCTCTTCTCCTACATGAATATCAACCTGGATCTACATAACCACTGTGTAGCTGCTCTTCACACTAAGGCAAGTTGTATGTACACAGAGTTCGATTTGTAATTAAAAAAAAATAATTCATCTCCTACAAGTGCCTATTTTTCATTTATATATGTTTATATATGTTTCCATCTGTGACACTCACATAAACAAGCATGTACAGTGTAAAGCAATATGACCAATCAACACAGTGCTTAAAATGTTAGCCCACTGGAGTAAGGACTACCATTTTTATGCTTCTATTATTTCCACCATGGTAGAGTTATCCAAGTGCAAAATACTGATTTGTAAACAGAAACTGATGCAGTTATCATAACTAAGCTAAGGTCCTCTCAAAATACAAGCTTTGCTCAAGGTAGTGGAACATCCTCCTTATGAGGAAAGGCTGAGGGAGCTGGGTCTCTAGCTTGGAGGAGACTGAGGGGTGACCTTATTAATGTTTATAAATCTGTGAAGGGTGAGTGTCATGAGGATGGAGCCAGGCTCTTCTCAGTGACATCCAATGATAGGACAAGGAGCAAGGGGCGCAAGCTGGAACATAGGAGGTTCTGCATAAATATGAGGAAGAACTTCTTCCCAGTGAGGGTGCCAGAGCACTGGCACAGGCTGCCCAGAGAGGTTGTGGAGTCTCCTTCTCTGGAGACATTCAAAACCCACCTGGACATGTTCCTGTGTGACCTGACCTAGGTGTTCCTGCTCTGGCAGGGGGATTGGACTAGATGATCTTTTGAGGTCCCTTCCAATCCCTAACATTCTGTGATTCTGTGTGAAGGTAGGATGAGGAACTTGCTTTATACAGAGTCCCAACTCTTCAGCTTTTTTATCCATAAATTCGATGTTCTATTCGCATTGACACCAATGAATTATGAGAAACAGACAATGCCTTTGAGACTATTGGGGAAAAAAACCCAAAAGACTAGGCAAGTACTGAATATTTCTGCAAGGGTGCCTTTCCAATCCAAAATTATAACCACAGCCCACCTAGAAGAAAGTCCAATTTACCTAACTTGTCAGAAAAGGAGCTCTACTTTTCAGGGCCTCTACATTTTGGGAAGTGATAGGAAGGGACAGCAAATAAGCCAGATAGTGATAGAGTCTTCAAATATTAAACAATGACAAAAAGAAGATACATGCAACAGTTAAGCACGTGTTGTTTGTCCCATCTGTTTTGACTTCAGAACACTGATGTCCAGAGATGTCTTGTACTGAGGAACTACTTTTAAAAGGAAGAAACTGAACTCATGCACTTTTCTTGTCCCAGTACATACAAAGCACACACGTACCTCTGTGTTTATACACAACTAAGAAACAGAATGTAATAAACACAAAGGTTTAAATTGAAAAGGCAACTTTAAAAGTTACAGAATAAGCTCTTCACCACTGTCTGCAATAGAAGTAGTAACCTCTGAATTTACAACACTTTTAAGTTTTTATTTGATGAAAATTTACTAATATCCACGCCAAGGAGGTTTTTTTTCAACAATACTGGCAGCCAAATTCTGATAAGTAAGTGAGGATTCCTGCTCCAGTGCTTTTCCTATAACACTCTTGAATCTGTCATTCTCCAAATGAAAAATGAGAGATTATATTGGTTAGAAGAAAAGAGAGGGTTTGGGGAAAGCTGGGGAAAGAGTGACAAGGTCTGGGACACAGAACAATAACAACATTAACTCTTGTTTTGTGTGCGGGAAGGCAGACCTTGCCTACAAAAAAGAAAGATCTCAAAAGCTTTTCTGAAACAAAGGGAACATGAGGACAAGGAATCTCTCATCTATAGTCTGAGAAAGTGAGAAAGACCAAAAAGCCTACAGTGATTTCAATATTTTCCACATCAGTGAATCCCTTAATCTTGTTTGTCAACTACAGGGACTGAGAAGAAAAAAAAAAAAAGAAAAAACAAAACATCCAAGGAAAAAAAATTAACAAGGGATCTCCCTAAAGCTGTAGTAGTTGCTAGATAATCAGAACGCTTGTCTAGGAAGGATAGAGGTATTACTGAAAACAAATCTATATTGAAAGCCTACACTGCTCCCTAGCAGAGTCTGTTAGCTAATTCCTGATGGATCCAAGGTAGAATCTCTTTTCTATTAAAACACTGGTGTGTAAGGAGATCTCCTCCTGGGAGCTCTGTGTCAAAGTAAACAAATTACTCACGTTTCCCCCTCTCCCCAGGTCCCCTTTGCCACCTGCTGCATAACTGTAGGGTTTCAATGATGCTATGTCCTAAGCCTGCCTCTACTTCTTTGTTGCTATCTGTGTATTAAAGCCATCTGAGAACATGAAGCAATATTCCCCATCACACACCCATGGGGAGGGCTGAAGTACAGGTGGGGGACTGAAGAAGAGTTGCAGGCAATGACTACATACACCTTCCTTGGAAGACTCAACACATCGTGGGAGAAGACGACACCAGGCAATCTGGAGGTTCACCTCGCTATTATCTCTAACTGCCTTTTTTTTTTTTTTTTCCAGAACAGCTCCCCAGGCACAATGAACTTGGAAAATTCATCATTAAGCATTAACTCCCCACACAGGCTACTGAATTATAAATTGGGCTTTGAAGAACAACCCCAAATAACATATCTCAACCTCTACAGATGAAACTTACTGGGGCAATTTCACAGCTAGTTTCTAACAAAATACCACCACCACTGTCATGAATGTATTTAAAGGGGTTTTGTAGAATTCTAGCCCTCGAAGTAGAATGCATGAGATTTTTCTCCATTTCTTGGTATGCCACATTCCAGAGACGTGACTGATGAGGGAGGCCAGCAAGGTCACACAGTGCAAGTTCTTGACAGGACAGGTTTTCTTTTTAGAGACTATATTTTACTGGTGCTTTAACCAAACAACTTTTAAAGAAGCAAAGAGGCTATTCCTCTCAGGGGTCATGCACTGTTGTGCCAACATTGTTTCCAGGAAGGTTTTCACAACAGTCATGACGCTCATCCCACTCCCTTGACCTAACACAGGACAGAAGACATGACCATGTGGAGCCTAGCATTCCTGCTTCTCTATACATTCCATTATGTAGCCATTATTTCCTCCACAACTACATAGTTTTCTTCTATCAGCTCCCACAATGAAAAAATACACAAAGTATTTTTTTTCCAGTTAATTCAGCTTGTGAGCCCTTCTGCTACAGACAATGATCCCAACTCAATGGCAACTGAAATCAGCAGAAACAGTGGGAAGACCTCTCACTGACAGAACTGGACAAAAGGAGAAATATTATTAGGGAAGGAATTCCTTTTCCTGGCTGACAACAACATAAGTAGTCATATTCCTGGCACAGTTAAATATGGTGGAGGGTCTGGAGCACAAGTGTCATGAGGAGCAGCTGAGGGAACTGGGGCTGTTTTGTCTGGAGAAGAGGAGGCTGAGGGGAGACCTCATTGCTCTCTACAGCTCCCTGAAAGGAGGGGGCAGCGAGATGGGGGTTGATCTCCCAGGTAACAGTGACATGATGAGGGGTAATGGCCTCAAGTTGTGCCAGGGGAGGTTTAGATTAGGTATTAGAAAAAATTTCATCACTGAAAGGGTTGTCAAACATTGGAACAGGCCTCCCATGGCAGTAGGGGAGTCCCCATCCCCAGAGGGATTTCAGAGCCATGTAGATGTGGTGCTGAGGGACATGGGGCAGTGGTGACTTGGCAGTGCTGGGTTAATGGTTAGACCTGATGATCTTAGGGGTCTTTTCCAACCAAGGCAATTCTGTGATTATACTGGGTGATCGATGCTGAAGTTCAGCCAATAGCTAGAGCTGAAGTGCCATTTTCCATGTGAACATTCAGTCACCAACACTGGTACAGACTGACATAAAAGTCAGAGCTATACGCAATAATAAATACACTCCTTGCTTACTGAAAGCACTGTATTATGTTTGGACACCAACTCTGGAACTTCCTTTATTTGCAATTATATCATCTGGGAAAGTCTCACAAACCCATCAGAGATACTCAACCATGATAAATGTTGGGTGTCTGAGTCTTGACAGGATCCTAAAAACATCTGCAAATCAAAAAGATGGCATGAGAGGGTGGAGAGTACTCACACAAGTAGAAACTACAGCTCATGAAGTGCACTGTAACTTACTGTAAGTGGCATATTGTATGCCATTGCCTCACTGTGACAGTAAGAAAGAAAGGGAAAGATAAATGCGAAGATGAATTGATGCTGTGCAACTTCCTCAATGCATTTACATACAAAGAGGCTCTATTTCAATACCAGTGAAGTGCAGATATGATTGCTTATAATAAACTTTAAAAAAAGTAGATCAAAAAGGCAAATAAACAGATTCATTAATTCCTCCATCTTTACACTGCTCACATTTCACAGCTCCTATCGTCAAAACTGCCAAGACCTGCAGCAACTACAGACTTCAAATAGCAGCCAGTTGAGGGTTACAGTGGTGAACCCTCTCTCTATCACAGGACACTGAGTGGAACTAGCTTCCTCTGCAGCATCAGGGTAGAGATGGCCAGCTTGACAGTAGCTACTTTTACCAGCAGCAACCCTCAGACACCTAAGGCTGCCCAAGTCTGGACTGTCCATGTTTAGCATTCCATCAGGAATGCAATAAACAACTTCTGTACACAGAATCACCTCAGTTGGAAAAGACCTTGAAGATCGAGTCCAACCATCAACCTAACACTGACAGTCCTCAACTACACCAGATCCCTGAGCACTATGGCAACACGACTCAAACACCTCTAGGGATGGGGACTCCCCCACTGCCCTGGGCAGCCCATTCCAATGTCTAACAACCCATTCTGTGAAGAAACACTTCCTAATATCCAGTCTAAACCTCGCCTGGCACAACTTGAGGCCATCACCTCTTGTCCTATCACTTGTTACTTGATTAAAGAGACTCATCCTCACCTCGCTACCCCCTCCTTTCAGGGAGTTGTAGAGAGCAATGAGGTCTCCCCTCAGCCTCCTCTTCTCCAGATGAAACAAGCCCAGTTCTCTCAGATGCTCCTCATCAGACTTGTGCTCCAGACCCTTCCCCAGTCTCACTGCCCTTCTCTGGACACGCTCCAGCACCAAATGTTACACACACTGTCATGTCTTAAAACAATTAAGTCTCATCCTTCAGAAAGGAATCTTTATTAGATTTACACAGTTAATTATCAATAATATCTTACCCCCATGGGAAAAAACTTAGTTTTGCATTCATGTTTTGTTCATCATATTATGCCCCTGTTGTGTCATTCTGTGTTTTAACAGTGCTACATTTTTATTGTTAATGGAAACAAAGGGCTGTAGCTCTATTATTAATGTCAACTTGTATAAAAAATATTGTCCTCCAGAACTCAGTTGCTTTGGACTTTCTAACTAGGAAAACATTTTCTAATGCAAATAATATTTTATTAACGTCAGAACTCTGAATAATTCTGACAAGCAAGCTGCTATTATTTTGTATATGTGCACGCAAGTGCCTGCCTTCATATAGAGGAAAATGCCATCCAGGTATAATATGCTATTTGAAAAGGAAACAGCTCTAGGAATCAGCATTATACTAGTTTCTTAGGAATCAAACCTTTCCAAATCCTCCCTATGCTTTTAAAGGTTGTTAGGGTTTAGAAAATGCACATCTGTGTTAGCCTTTTATGAAAAGACTGCATCAGTGCTACCTGAAAGTAGCTGTTTCATTGCTGCTAATAAAAACTCTAGAGCAACTTGGCCCAGTGGTCCAGCTGCGTGTCAGCAGAGAGCATTTAGGGAGGGCATGAGACAGAAGTGCCACAACGTGCTTCTGAGATGACTGGGAAAAAAGGAAGCAGTGTATCACTGAGCGTGTCTCATGCCAGTCAACATCACCTGGTCAAATCAGAAAGCTCCCAGAAGGGCAGGGACATCCCTGATGGTGACAGTCTGTGGTTCTTTGAATATCAACAAGTAATAGAAGACAGAACAACCTAGCAGAATCTTTCTTGTCAGGGACTAAAAGCCTCTGGCTGGCACAGAAATGTATGTTCCTTATTTAACAGTTTGAAATTTGTCAGGAGTCTTGAGGCTTTCTCTTAAGAGCCAATTACACTCTAGAAAAGTTATCTTTTGCTTAGACCAGAGATGAAAAAATATTATTGTACATGGTTGTTTAATAAGTCTTTGAAATCAGAAACTATGTTTGTGTTTTTCTTAAAAGCAAGTAAACTTTGTTGCCTAATACTGTTGTTAAATTATGGTGCGTGGGGCAGTTTTTTAGAGAAAAGCTCAGTAATAGTTGCAAACACAAATTACATTTTCTAAATAAACACAAGATGTAGTATGTATTCAAACAGCCAATGTCACCAAACCTAATTGGTGAAACAGTTAGAAAAGAAACAAATTGTTTTGACAATTTTGATATTTCTGCATAATGTCACAAATAATTTTATTCAAAAATGTTTGAAAATGCCACATGTAAATTCACTTAGCAGGATTACAGTACGGTCCTTTACTTGATCTCTCACAAAAATAGACTCAGAGTTCCTACAAGGTCTGATAAAAAAACTATACATTGGAAACTTTGCCCTTTCATTGACCAACAATGCTGTATTAAGTACTACAGCAATGTCCTTCATGTTTAGCATTTTCCCTCCTAGAATTTTCCAGATGATTTTTTTTTGAGAAAACACACAGAATATGATAGGATCCTACCAAGTCAGGAGAAACTGAACTACTTGCTACATCGAGATGATTGTGACAAAAGAATATTCAGTCACAGCCCTTTACCTCATTAAGAGGTGACATTAACAAACTCCTACTGAAACCAGTGACATTAAAGAGGGCTGCTACAGTACCTTGAACTTAATACCTTTAGAGCTGGTCATGAAATGCAACTGACAGGTAACAGGATACCCACGCTGTAGAAAAGTGATTGATACTGGAGAACAAAAAGGAAACTTCTTCCTATGTTTCTACATCAAAAAAACAGAGGAAAAACAATGTGCATTTGAAGAGTAATGAAGTTGTAGAAAGAGCATTCAACCTAAAGATGGGGCTGACACCCTCCTCAAAAGGAGGTACATGGGCAATATAGCTGCTAGTGAAAAGTTCAAAAGAGAAGGAAGAAACAATTGCAGTCCCAGAAACAGCTGAGAAAACACAGATTTATATTTTAAATGAAATTAACCTATAGCACACATGCTGCTGTTTGTGACTGCACAAGAACATGTTTGACTTGTATGGTTCAGCCATTTATTTTTTGAATGCTGTTAGCTCATACAAGACCTTCTGTAGCTGAATCCATACTCCCAACTAAACTTTCTACATTATTCTGCACTAAGGTACAGAGTTATTGCAAGCTACAAGCTTGGAAGAATACTTGAATGAAACTAAGATGCTTTCCTCGGTTTTGAGCTTATAAAAATTAATCATACATGATACTACGAACTGCTTACAACTCCCATATTTCATCCATACTCCAAGTAACATTTCTAGTAATAACAAATAACTTCCACATTCATCTGATCCCCTTAAGTAAAAATTTAAGCAATGCCCCCCTCAGAGAAAAGTTAGATACAATGGATACAAAGATGGTGTGCTAAACATCTGTGAGAGGTTTTTCTGGTTTCAGTCATGTCAGACAAGAAGTTTTTCTAGAGCTATGGAACACTGGTCCTGACACCACAAATTTTGCCAGTCTAGGCAAGCTGCCTTGCTTCTCATCCAGTGACACAGGCCCAGGTACACCATGATTCCTGCCAAGGAAGGGTTCTAATCATCAAGAGCTCCACAGTTCCCACTGGAAACACTCCAGGTCACAAACAACCTAATAAGCACAGAACCATAACAAACATCATAAGACATACTTGCCAAGCCTTTATAACATCTAAAAAGCCAGACTCAAAAGGCCATCTGAGTTACTCCCATAGCTACTGTAAAAATCTCAGGATTTCCAAATCATCCACAGTTAAAATGAAAAGATGGGTAGACAAAAGCAGAAGAAGGGCTATTAAATTTGATATAGACCGTCAAGTCTTAAAAGCAAAAGGCAAAGGATATCACTTTTCTCCAGTTTTTCCTTGGGGAAGAGCTAAGGCTTAACTTGAAGCATTTAAGCCATAGTACTGCACCACCCAGTTGGGTAGGAAGTCCCACGGTGGATGAGGCAGCCTGTCCCCTGCATAGACACTCACTCCTATCAAAAATCTTGATTTTCACTTTAGTTTTTGGAAACTACATTTCTAGCAGCATGCTTGGTTTTGTACAAAACATCGGATTTCAGCTTCCAATTTAACAGGTGCAGTGACACCCTGCAAATACTAACACACAGCTACCCAGATCTTTAAATTCTGTTGCTTGATTTCATTTCCCGACTAAGTCTTCTTTCATAGTCTGACAGTGACAACTAAAATGATGTAGTTAAAGTAATAAACAGGGAATTTTAAGTAGCCTGTCAAAATAAGTGACATTTATATCATCTTAGCCTTAAACTCTCATGTAAAGTTTCATTCAAAGTAACTTCTTCATTATACCATCAAATGCTAAAAGTTACCTTCCCCATTGAAAGATACTGCCTTCTCTCTCATGGCAGTTGGTGGGCTCTGCATCATTTCCAGCGACAGCATTTAGTGCTTAATGACAGCTGCTTCTTCATTAGGAAACATGCTTTGCTTGTTAGCAATTCAACTCTTTCCAAAGCACATCAAGTCAACAGAGACCTCTGGCATTTTGTTTGCAACCTGCTGAGGTATCAGTAAAACCAAGAGGCCACTGACCTTCAAGCAAGCTTGCTCCAGAGGCTGGCAAGTGCTGTAACTTTAATAGATCCAAGGGCAACACCACCATTGTGGGAGGGACTCCCCTTTAATCTTTGAAGGTGGTAAAGATGACCTCATGATTTTGGATCTCTGTCACTCCATTTAAAATAAAATAAGTGTATGTTTAGTACTGTACAATGTGAGACAAAAAGAAAAAAACGTTGAGGGCAGGAAAGAAATAAGTGGTAAAAAGAAATGCCACAAAAAGGGGCCTCTACTTAAAGCTGCATTCTTTCTGAAATCCCAGCAGTCTTGAATAGCTCACAAATGTTGCATGCTAAAAGGACTTGGATTTCTTTGCACTAATAGAAGCTTTAAAACACTATTTACATTGTTTTCTAGGCTCATGCATCACCTCTGAAACACCTCTGATGCATTAAACATTTAAACCCCTTCCACTTGTAAAATAGGCAATGTTTCCCCTTCTCACAGAATATCACTAGCACCAGCCAAGACTTCTTACCCTTTTTGCTTTAAGCTTGATGTTTATTAGAAGATCAGAATGGGGGTGGGTTTCCTTGCCCTTTGAAAGGTTTTTGATTTGTTACTTAACTAAACATGTTTGTACAGCTTTCTTCATATCTACAAGTCCTTAATCCACAAGATGTCAGTTGAGGCAATAATTATATTAATAAATTGTCGACAGTCTAAGAAGAAAAGAAAGATGGAGAGGCATTTGGAATTAACATGCTGTGAATCAGTCCTGCATCATCCTTTGTCAGTGGCATTAGCAGGCTTTTTCTCCCTTCTTGTTGCCTTTTAGTAATAATTTTCAGTGCGTTTGACACATTTCATCTCACTCAATGCACTGAACCCTAATGCAAGAGAACATCAGTTTGTCAAACATATGTTATTTGAGGATGCATATCAGTTAATCTTAGGCAGCTGACATTGTCAAAGGCAACCACACTGGCAAGAAACTAAAAACAAACTAGGCAAGGAGGAAAGGGGGACCATGAGAGAGCACAAGTGTGGCTGCTGAGATACCAGCACCATCCAAGGCCAAAGCCCCTAGATTCCTGTCTCTTAAACAAAAAACATGTTATAATAGCAGAACTTCTAGAAAAACCATTTAGTGTTTCTTATAGATGTTTTTTTAGAGCCTTCAACAGGAGAGCCATCATTAAAAAATAGGCCTTTTTGTAGATCATGCAACATACCTGCGAGTTCTCTCCTTCAAAGTTCACAGGAGCTGGAGACATGATAAAGGAACTATGCTACAAATGCCCTGAGATCAGTCTCTATTTCAGTTTTCAAATGTGAGCCAATATGGAAAATAAATGATTTATTTATTATAAAAGTAAAATTCTTATTTCTTCAATTTCCAAGCCCACTTATACTACTGAACATGATGACCTGACATTAGGAAAGAAAAATGGAAATCAGGAGGACTACATTAGCAATAATGGTATTTTCTACATATATTTAATATGAACTTGCTATTAAAATATTTTTTTTAACAAAGTTAAAATAAAAACCTCTGTCTCCATTCTTTATGTCACATGCTAACACTATTTTGGATCTAGTGACTTTTAAAAGACTCCTGTGTATAGATTTTTTCTGTTTATACATTTAACAGACTTAGCTGTAATTTAAAAACAAAAAGGTAATTTATGTTTTAATTCCCCAACTTGGCTTTTTTTTTAAAAAAAACAAACCCACACAAACCCAAACCTTGAAAAACACAGATAAAGACTCACTTGTAGAACAATTTCTTCAATCACATAACTGATTTCTTCTGAAGGGCTTCATATTACTATCCTTACTATTCATTTCTGTCATTCATAAGACAGAAAACATCTGCTCAAAAGACTCTTTCAAAAAGCAAAATATGTGAAATTCACTCCCCAGGTACACTGCTTCCTACAAACAGTTCCAAGATTTCAGTGGTAATATTGTTTGCTCTTTAATGTGAGGCTATTTTGTCTACTCTGAACATTTTTTTTATACACTAATTCCCAGAAATTAGTAACAACAGATCCTTCTCCTATTCACAACTTCAAGGTAGAACCACATCTGCCACTTCACCTGTGGAAATGCTTCTCAGAAGGAATTTGCTCATTCTGGACCCAACTGGGCATTTTCCACAGAAAACACCATTTGCCCCAGTGCATTTACAAGGACTGTTTTGCATCTGTAGGACTTGAGAAAGCAGCTCACTTCCTTTTCAGAACTAAGGTTTTATTTGTGAGGTACAACATGGCAATACTCTAGATGATCCTGCTTTGGCAGGGGGGCTGGACTAGATCTCTAGAGGTCCCTTCCAACCCCTAACATTGTGATTCTAATGCAAATCCCCCAGGAGGTGAGACAGTAAACAGGTGCTGGTAGGAGAGAAAAGGAGGAAGACCCCACCAAACCTTTTGATAGCCATGTCTCTAGTTTGCAGTCCAAGATCTTGAAAACTTCAGGACAGAAGGAAAAATACTCTGACATACAGCAGCCAGTTCAGAATAAACTGCCTACTGGTTCAACAGTTGACAACATTCATTCAGACAACTACTCTGTTTAAACAGCAAAGGATGCCACACAGCTCCTTTGTTTCTCACATAGGCAGCCCATTCTGTTCTACAACATTTAGTAGTTTCTTGGAAAACATTTCTTTTAAAGGCAAGTGGTGGTCCTAGATCAAAATCACTTCTCTTCAAACTAAAAACAAACAAAAAAAAAAGCACCCTTTCCACCTGATTCATGATATAATTTATCAGTTGCACTGGAGATGCACACATTACAAAAAGCGACAGAAACATTAAGAAAAGAATCCAAGAAACAATTCTTTTTTCCTATTCTCCATCTCAAAAAGCAGTTTGTACTCAAACAATAGGTTAAAATGAAATCACTGTCATCTTTGTAAGAAGACAGAGCACAAAAATCTTCATCCTGAAGCAGGTCAAGTTTGGAAAAGCGATAACCAAGTAAGTACTGTAGAGCAGGAGGTGGTTTATATAGCCCAACCTTAACTTCACCACAAGAAACCACTCTCCAGCAGGCACTGGCAGGGCATGTGTGAGGAGGGCACCTGGTAGGGCCAGTCTTTTTTCAGTGGTGCTCAGTGACAGGACAAGAGGCAACGGGCACATACTTGAACATAAGATGTTCCACCTAAACATGAGGAGGGACTTTTCTTTGAGGGTGACAGAGCACTGGCACAGGCTGCCCAGAGAGATAGTGGAGTCTCCTCCTCTGGAGACATTCCAAACCCGCCTGGATGTGTTCCTGTGTGACCTGATGTGAGTGAACCTGCTCTGACAGGGGGGCTGTACGAGATGATCTCCAGACGTCCCTTCCAACCCCCACCAGTCTGTGATTCTGTGAATACAAGTCACAGACATTTAATGTCTGACTCAATAGAAAAATCTCTACTTCATTTGAGTGAGTCTTTGATTCAGTCTTTTACTGCAGAGACTGAAGAGGAGAATTCAGGTAGACTTTAATCTAGCCTGCCCCAAACAGATTACTTCAGAGCAAAAGAAACTATCTTTAGCAAGTACATAAACGTGAAGTAATCAGAACTGTAAGGGAGGTACCAAAAGCTTTTTCACTTTTGAAATGCAGTCAGCATCTCCTCTGTGGGGCTGAGGAACACACAAAGTTAAAAGAAATAGAAGAACATAATTACCTTGACTTTCATTAACACCAGGAAAGGTCATTGTCAATCTGACCAATGCTATATATAACATTTCCTCCAAAGGTTGTGCCTAGGCATCTAGGTTTTGACTGTGACTTTTTTCCCCTCCCCTTGCACAACTGCATAATTAGATTTATCAAAAACATAAACAAAACCTTTCACCCCTCCCATGCAGCTAGCTGTGTCAGCTTTAGAACATACGTTCTCTTTGCAAACATGCCAACATCTTGTGATGGATACTCTGACAAGTGCTGACACTGCTATGAAACACCAATGCTTGGCTACTAGATTTTGTGACAAAGGCAGGAGAAAAAAGATTCACTAATTCTCTGCCTCCCACCTCCCATGGAAAACAGGGAATTTGAAAATGAGACACTAAAAACATAAAACAAAAAAATAATCAACAAGTATTCATAATTAAAAGGAATCTTTAATACCCCAGAACAGAGTTTTAAATTTAGCCTTTCATTCATCCTCTAATATCAGGAACCACAATAAGGAAAAGGTCTGCTTCTCCTTCAATCAATACAATCCCTTAGGAGTCCAAGCTTCAAAAGATTCACATAAAATATTAGCGTTATATATTTGCAGTAGATAAACTGAACCAGCAAGGCAATCAATCAATTTTCAATTACTTGTGGCAACTAGATAAGATGATAGTGCACACACGAACAACTAACAATGGTCACCTAATGAGCAAGCTCATGCCTTATAGTAGCCACAAGCCTCTAGGGTACATAATTAATAATAGCCATTTACAATTATAAATGTATTTCCTTTTCTGTCTTCAAGAGGAAAGTTTATTGTACGTAAAATAAGATGTGCTCATCACAAAACCATCCAGTGTAATTACTTTTTGCAAAGACCACACACTGCTGCTTATGTTATGGGGAGGGAGTTCATGAAATGGATTAGTAAAATTACGGATGTAGCAAGAGCATGAACTTATTTATTACTTAGTACACTGCAGCTCTTTTACCTAGCAGTAAATGTGTTCTGAATAATGCCATACTTACAACATCAAACTTCTGTGTGATGTTCCCCTGGACATCAAGTAAATAAACTTTGCCATAATGCGTTCCCAGTGCCAAAAACTGTAAAAGAGAGAGACTGATTACATAAACACAAAGACACCACAACCAAAACTACAGCAATGCTAAACGAACTCCTGGATGTTTAGTGGATTAATGACTAGCAGCATCCAGGAATAAAAAAAACAAACCAAAGCTTATTTTAACTGCACCTAAAGAAAAAAACAGGGCTTCAAGCCCATATTACGGTGATAGTGCAAGTTAGCTGTCAGAATGACTCATGAGGACCCTCATCCACTGACAACTAATGGTGTGTCTGCAGTCCGTACACACTGCCTGATGGACTGTGGCAGCAAATTAAAAATGCAGCGTGGAAGCAAGGACCAACACAGACCTGAAATAGTTCCTTCATCCTTTCCACAGCTTTCGTTCCATCATAATTGTTTCCTTTGGGCTTTATTTTTAATTCTCCTTCATTGTTAAAATAAACCCAAAACATTCTACAGCAGCAAAAGGCCACCGGTAAGCCACTGGTAAAATATTGCTGAATTATGGAAGGTCTCTGACCGTGCATTTAAGCACACAGATAACCACCAGGTTTGCTTTCCTTAACATGGTAACACTCCTACATTGAACAATCTCAAGACAGATACCCTTTTCCTTGGAAATCTCAGGACTTTCATTCTAAAAAATGGTAGCAAAATAAAGGAAGCTCTACATAAATGCACGCTATCACAAACTTATTTTGACACAAACAAGAAGAGAACTGATTCTGAGAGATCTGCTGTTAATTGAACCATGTGAACTACACCTAAACAGAAAAGGAAGAACTTCAGTACTACTTGATTTATGACAGAGGTTTCTTTTATTCCCCCCTCCTTTCAGCATTACTCAAATAGTCTAGGCTCCTCAATTCTCTGTATTTCACTGCATGTGAGCATGCTTCATTGCAACCTATAATGAAATGCTCAAATTTACAGGCACTGCTAAGCATGTCAGTCAGGCAGCACAATCTTTAAAAAATAACCTTACAGAAAGTCAAGGTTTAAAAGGATTTATCAAAATGGAATTGCTTAAAATGAAATTTCAGTTCAGGCACTTAAAATATGAAGCTACATTAAAAGGAGTCAAAAAAAGGGAAAGAAGGAGTTCATTAGAAATTCATCCCCTGCAATGCCTTTCACTCCTGCAAGGTTGCCTTTTTTCAGGAAGAAAAAAGTCCCCCGGGTAAAAAAATCAATACTGGTTAATAAAACATCAGGTGTGCAGACATAACTAGGTATGACTATTCCACTGCACAGGCCTGCTTGAATGCACCAGGTGCCATGACGATTAGTCATCCAGTGCAGACAGCAAGCCTGGTGAAAATACGATGCTTTAGCAGTGAAAAGAAAAAAAATAATAATAATTCTGGGGGGAAATTAGTCTGAATACAAAAATCAGATTTTCAGGATTCCCTGCAAAGTTAAACCACTTTAATCAGAGGCATATTTTACATAGTACTGTATCATTTCACTAATGATGACTCCTTAGCAGGGCTTTTCCTTCTCTTTCAGGGGAAGAAAAAACTGAACAAAACAAAAAAACCCCTCGCAAAACCTATAACCCAGCTCCATTTTTAAGCTCTCTGTTGCAAGAGACTTATTCCTCAAAGACTCCAGTACCTGGGTTCTAACAATATTGATCCTTCTCATAAATAGTGTATCTGGTTTGCTGGAAAACTAAAAGTGCTGGGATGCTTAAACAGGATGCTTTCCTGTATTGTCACTCTTTGTGACACTACAGTTAAAGCTGTATCTGTGCACATCCTTATGGAAAAACCCTGTGCACCTCTTGGCTTGCCAAATTTACCTAAGGCTCAGGGAAAAAAAGGTAACACAAATCGGCCACAGACCAGGAGGAAATGCTTGCCAGTTTTCCAAATATCTGTGTAATTCTAAGTTGTCAAAAACATTTTTAAAAGACTTATTGTTTTCATTCGCACGGTTAAAATACAAGCTTCATCTTAAGAGCCTCTTGAGCCATGGCAACAGTCCTTTGAGTAAAAGAAACACAGAACAAGTCAATCTAAAAATATAGCTAAATAATAGAGATGGAACCCTCCACAATAACTGTTAAGGAGTATTACTGGCTGTAAAAAATTATATATTCAGAAAACAGCTCTTATGTTTTACATATTTATAGTTACTTGACAAATCATTAACTCGTACTTTCAGATGCTCCTCAGCATTCCTCAATATTACAAAATATTCTTCAGTATTTATAAAAGAAATCTCAAAACATAAAGCAACTGTTTAAGTCACTAAGTAAACAGATGAAGTTTCTTCCTTGTAAGAACAAAGGAAGGATTCTTCGTAGAATTTCTTTACTTTGCATTATCCATCACTTTCTCCCTGTCTTGTACATCTCAGACCTCACCAGTATATAAGCATGTGCATTCCCTCTCCTTATTTTTAACACACTGATTCAGGGAAATGGAACAGGGAAGTGTTAGTACAACACCTCCTCAAATAAAACAACCAAACAAAAAAGGAATGTTGTAACTTTCTTCTACACTATACCAACAGAAACTCAGCTGTCTTCTACACCTGAACATATGCTAAGCTGGCCCCTAACATGATCAAGTCTGTCTTCAGTGATTCAGGCTGTACAAACAACCAATACTATGCTGATTTCCTTTCTGAATAAAGGGAAATTGGGACTGTGTCCCAATTCTAGTTCATAATACCATAACTAAAATCAAGTGAGCATTTCCCCAGTAGCTTATGTAAACATCCCATCTAACAAATCACTGCACCTTCAATTCTCACCTCACTTTCTGCAAAAGCATGCACTGTTCAACACAAGTTTACCATGAATTTTGTTTATATTAGTGTTGGCTTGCATTGCACCTCTAGATTTGGCAGCACCTCTACACAGAAATCTACTGATGCATTATAAGCACAGATAAATACATAACACCAAGCAAAAGTTCTGTCTCTGCCAGAAAGTCACATAATACCTTTTCATGCACTGTCATGCAGCTGGCTGCATCCTTCTGGAGAATTTCAGTCACCCCATTGGAAAGCCGTTCATATTTCAGCTTAGGTTCTTCTTCACTCTCATCTTCCTAAATTTTTAAGGGTGTAAGGAAAAGAGAGCAAGAGAAAAAAAAAAACAAACACTTAGAAGTTTATTTAAAAGATATCCCCAAACTACCACATAGCAACAGGTGAAGATGGATCATTGCTATCTCTTAACAACAGCCATTACAATCAAAAGCCAAACTTTCACATTTTTATCATTGAAAGGGACTTGGGTTGTGCTTTTTTGGTTTTGGTTTCTCTTTTTACTCCAAAGTTCTGAGTGCAAACAAAGACTGCAGAGCAGCATATCAATTCAGCCATAAGAGGCACTTAGTTGATATCTAAAAAGCAAGGGAAAATGTACATGTGTACTTCATTACATAAAGTTAGTAATTCCCAATTGAGAAGAAAAATATAGAAGGAATGGATATGGAAAAAGAGATAATGATAAAGTGTGCCACTGTAGCCACAATTAACTCTAAGCTGAAGCATGCAGGTTACAAGAAACTTCATGACCTTTATAAGATGCTGCACCTCTGTAGGAAGGATAGAGGCAAAATGCTGTGAACGAAAATAAAAAGAATCCACTAGGAATAAGTTAATTGTATAAAACACACTGATGGATTTATGTTAAAAAAAAAAGGAAAGAATACAACTACATTGTTGCAAAAGTGTCTGGGAAACAGACACACTGTATTCCTATGGATCATCTATATCATCTGCATGTTAGGAACCTTTTCTGGAAAACACCAAAACTTTCCTCTTTTTCATTTCGAGCATGTTAGGTATTATCACTCAATCACTACTTAGATGCAAAGAAAGATGATGCAACAAGTGGCACCAAATGAAGAAAAAGGAGATCGAGCTAAAGACACACAAGCAGCAAATTCATTGATCAAAGAACACCCAACACGTTTATCTCTTAGGAAAAGAGAATCCAAGGTGCAAAACAGTTCTGTGGTCAGAGGCATGTATCTGAAACAGATGGTCCACTGAAGAACAAGGCCAGGGAGAGATTCCATAAGCTTCAGAAAGCCTCAGTTAATACTGTACATGCATAGACATACACAAATCCATATACATCCCTTGGTGCTCACTGGGAAACAGTATACCTGCAATACCAGTCTCCTACACTACTAGTTCTAATGAACATACCAACACTGTGTTTCCCACATAAACCATGTCTTTTATTTCTAAGCAACCAGAATATACCAGTGCAGTGCTCTTGTAAAGGAGCATCTTTACTTCCCACCAACCACTGCTTTCCAACCCTTAGAACAGAAAACAGAAGTGCACAGTGCCAGCCTATGGCAGAACAACTGTGTGCAACATTTTCTTGTAGCTATTGATGTGAAAATAAGTTTGGAAAAGACACATTAATTTGTTAATAAAACAATTTGTTAATAAAATATTTTGTTTAAACTTCCTTTGGAATACTAAAACCAGTCTTTCCCACGTTAAATATTATGGCCATTTACCACAGGTGCTACCATCACACACAGTAACATGGACATACCCTCATACAAAAGACAAAGCCATACAGACCTATGGAAACAATATTTGCCCCATGCTTATATAAATATGCTACAAAGTGAGGCTCTTTTAAAACGTTGAGAGTTTTATGACAGAATACAAATGACATTAATATAGGGATGTCAGCAGTCCATGACGTAGCAGTCTGAAGTGAGGTGTCAAAATGTCCACCAAGAAACAATTTTATTCAGTAAATCTAACAGTGAAAAAAGTTGTTACTAGACAGAACGACAATGTCAAATTACAGGGCTGTATATAAATCAGCCCAGTTCCTTGTGCCTACAGATCCTTAATAAATGACTAAAGGGTAGAGGGAGGAGGTAAAGTCAAAGAGAAAAGCATACATGTGATGGAAGGAGGGCACAAGGAAGCATGTGGCCATTTTACAGCAATTAATACATTACTGCACTTTATGCATTGCTTACAAAGATTACACTTCAAATGCATGGGCAATCACTGAATAAATTCATAAAAGTCAAAACTGAATGCCAGGCATCTAGCTTGTGTAAGATCCCACATGTTACTGGTGACTGGACATCAAATGTGCAACCAACGTGAAAAGTTAATTCTAGTCTCGAGTAGTTTGCATAAAAGCATTCATCCATGGACCATTAGATAAAGTTACTGTAAATAAGTTTTACCTGTCTTAGTTATGAGTGAAAACGAAGTAATTTTTCCTGCACATGCATACACAAAAAATACATACTTTCCAAAGTTAGTGCACTGAAGCATTCTGTCAGGCTTCAAAAAAAGTAAATAAAATGAGAACTTCAAACATTAGGCACGATGATGTACCCATTTCACGCTTTCTTGACAGCTATCTTTTATGTTAAGTAAAAGTCAAGCTAAAAGGTGTCTTGAAATGGGGTGGGGGCACTTTGCTGTAAACAAAATGAAATGAAAAAGGTCATTTGCAAGAATGCAAGATTCCTCTACTGCTTCAGACTCTACCCGATATATTAAACGCATTTGACTCAAACCAGGAAACTCTTATGTAGAGTTTAATCATTTTAAAGGTATTTTTCTATGAGGGAAAGCTTTTATGCAGTCTGAACTTCTAAAGTAAACACAAGCCAGTGTTAATAAAAAGCAAATCAATAATTTTTGTTAAATTTTAATAATCCTGAAAACCTACAAATAAAACCATCATCAGCCTGAGTCGAGATGACAGTTAGCTGTGTTTCTATGACAACCTAGAGCAATAGTGCAAGTCCTGACTTGCAGCAAAGCTAAGATATAAACAGAGTGACATTTACCCCATGCAAGAAAACTCACAGCTTTCCTTTTTTAAGGAGAAAAAAAAAATAAAAATCAATTTCTCAACTAACATGGATTTTTACTAAGTGTATGGCACTTAATTAAATAGAAGTCCTTTAAACCATCCTAAAGGATTATAAACATTTGAAAACAAATTTTAAAGCATTGCTTCTCATACCACCACTTATCCCTTCCTCTGTATTTTCTGCCTAAAACAACCCCAAACAAGGCCAACACTGAATTTTGATGTTCTTGACAAATGTATTAAAAGAAAAAGAAATACATACTGCACAAAATGGGTAAAGTCCTCCACACGTGGCAGCCTGACACTCTGAAAGGGGAGGAGACCCACAGAGCTGACAGGAGGAAGCTACCTGTGAGGTGCTGGAAAATAATGATAATTTTTCAAGCCCAGGAATGCTAACTTGAAACTCATATTCCATTTATTTTTCTACTTGCCTTTTACTGCTGAAGTTCAAATTGCTAAAAACACGCTGTAAAAAACCTGTGAGGAACAGGTATCCATAAATGTTACCCATTGAAAGCACATTTCCACTTGAATTAAATACTCTAACCAGTTAGATGAATAGAAATTCCTTCCTACTAAGAGCTCTTCCCACACCTAACATCTAGTAGGACTGAAACTCCTCCCAACTCTTCTTCTGGAGCAGATGTACAGAAGTGAGGCGAGCTGTGAAGGTGCTCTCACAAGGTCAGCCCCACTGCGAGGGAGATACACCTGCCTGTCTGAACACAGGCTCACATCTGCAGACCTTCTGCCCCATCTTTCCCAGCTCTGCCTACAGGAACAACAGCGCTGGAATTGCAAGTAAAAAAAAAAAAAAAAACCTGAAAAAGGTCCTCAAGAAGAAAATTTCCAGAAGGAACCTGTGGGCAGTTCCCGGAGTTATTCCATTAGCCCACATTTGCTCCTGCAGCAGAGGATCTGCCCACAGGACAGTCTGTCACATGAACTACATGCTCTACTGACTGCAGATACTCTAATTACGTTACGGGCACTGACAGCAAAGTGTCATCCTTCCTGCACGATCTGCCCTCCAAGTTTTTCAAAGCCTTTATGGAAAGAAACGGTGCATACATTATAAGGCAAGTGCCCGTCCTCTTTGCTGCTCATCTTCCACCCAGTTCCAGCCACAGTTCCAATTACTATAGGTGGCCATTCCAGCCTTGTTTAAGCTTCCAAGTTTTGACCCTGCAAAACATTTAAACTCAAATAAAAAGATAGCTGAGGCCCATCCCTCAAGTAATTCCAGAGGAGCTACACTCACACCCTACTGCCACAAGACCCTGGTGTCACTTCTACATATACAGAAGCACAAAGTAGAGCAAAACACTCAGCAAAACTCAGTTACCAAGATCATCTATTATCTTTTTGGTCAAATCAACTCTGTTTCACGTATGTCTTGACTTGATGCAAAGCATAATACTCTCCCACAGTTCATTTTTCATGGAAATTTTATCTTAATCAGGAGGTTGGATTGGTTGTTTTGGTTTTATTTTTGAGGGTCTGCGGGGCAGTGGGGTGGGGAGGAACTTTTCTCTACAAATTCCCTAATTGACAGTGGGGCAATGAGGACTTACCCAAGCAGCTGGTACATGGCTGAGAAGCGGAATGGGTGACTTCTAACCTCTGCCATGAAAGATGCATCTCAGTGGGAATTTACACCCCTGCCCAACCCCCAAGCCACCTGCAAACCCTTCCTACCACCAGTGTTACCTGGGAGGGCAGGACTGTAGCACGGAGGCTGTGCAAACCCCCAGCTTGAACAAGGGAGCCCAACAAGCACCTTACAAAGGTTAGGATGACTGCTGCAAGATTTCCACACAGATGCAAGCACTGACCAACAACATCGAAAATACAGCTGAAACTTTTAATTTAACCTTTACCTTATTGCACTTGGGAATTTTACAACACAGGTTGTAACGCCTCCTTGGGTCTGGTAAAGAGACTATATGATTATTTTCAGTCTTTACCCTCTCCAGTTCAGACCCCAGACCTTTGTCAGGATCTGACTATACACTGAAGCACTGATTTATAAATGAACCTGACTTTAGGTCTGCTAACCCCTGCTCCCCAAATTCCTCAGCAAAAATACACAGCTAACACTGAGTCCCTCAGACAAGCAGGGTCCCTGTTCCGTTAATCAGTCATCTCTAGTTCTCTCTACCCAGATCATGTTTAGTCTTAACATTGTCCAGATAATCTGGTAATCCAGATGATCAGACACAAGTCTCCATATTCCCAGTATGACCCCAGGAATATATGTGTACATCATTTCTCAATTCCTGCTTTGTCGTATTCCACAGAGATTGATTTTTTCCAATACCTATAAGCTCAAACATTGAGACTTCCCATAACTTTTGTACCTAAAGGCAGTAAGGAGGCCCAACAAACTCTAAAGTCTAGTTTCTCCACCCTGGAAATAATGCTTTGGTTTAGACACCCTTGCTTAGGTAGGACAAGGAGCACTTTCTGCAGCCTCATCTGGAGGGCAAGGCAAGATGCAGGCACAGCACTTCACTGCATCTCTGTAGGGCTGTGTCTGCTGACTGGGCTACTCGTGGTTTTGGGATGTCAATGATAAAGGAAACAAGTGACTCCCTGACACAATGCTCTATAGCTTGAAAAATGGTACACAGCTTGAGGTGAAGGGAGGGAAACGTTGATCCACTTCATTTCCACCTCCAGCTTCTCTTCAAGGTTTTAGGTCCAGCAGAGGCAACTCCTTCTCACGCACTCTGATAGAAATCATCATTATTTCAACAGCAATAATTCAGAAGTAAAAGGGCACGAAGTCATTGGAAACAAACAACAGAAAAAGCACGTGGCAGAAAGGACTCATGAGTGGCTCAGCCTAGAGATGTGCAGCTTTTGCTAAGGTACAACCAAAGCACCACACAACTGCTGCGGGCAAAGACAGTGGGCAGGTGGGGAGCACAGAGCAGCAGGCTGGCTACTAGCCACCCACACATGTGCTTTGGTGGGAAAATGTCATTATCTGAAGGTTTTTCTCTCCCAACCTAAAACTGCTTCACTTCCCTGGACTTGTGGCTTTACAGATGGAAGTTGAACAGGGTTCTCCAAATACATGGAAGGAAAAAGCAATTTTAAGTCAGGGTTCACACATGCAAGTGGACACACTGCCCACTTGCAATACACAGGAATATGACAAGTGAATTAAAAAATTAAAACAAAAATCTGCTACAAGTGAGAATACCACACATGACTAACACATGACATAACACCTGCAGGAAGATTAATATTCTTAAAACAGTTTTAGAAATTATTAAAAGGCCAGTTGTAACAAATTGCTAATGTCTGTTGAAGGATTTAAGGAGGTAACGTCACAATGTCATCACACAGTTTGGAGATCCCTTCAACTTCCATCACAGATCAGGTTTTAAAGTCCCTGGATTATTCCATAGTAATAGTTCATCTTTTTCCAGTTTGTTTTGGTTTTTTGAGAACATGAAGGAAAAAATCCTAATCTTTATCTAATGGATTATCATGCTCAATTTTATGTGTAACACCTTGGTTATAACTGTGATGGTGTAAATCAACCTTCTCCCACTCTTCCTTGTTATATTCACATTGAATAATCATAAACCACTCAGTCTTCATAAATCCTATTCTTGCCTTAAGCTTGCTGGCATCAGATTATCAGAGATGAGAGGTAAAAGCTTTGAAGTCCATATATTGAATTGGAATTGGTGTATTATCTATTTCATATAAGATGGGATCCAAGAATATTTTTGGACATTTGTCCACTTCTTTCTACCCCAAAAGCAAACTTTGTTTCCTTATAGCAACTTTGAATAACCTGACCTGCTATTAACACACACTGCAGCGAGCATGTAGGCCAGCAGAGCCTTCCTCTTCCTCAGCACCATTTGGAAAGCTCACCATGCTTGAAGATGACCACCAATTCTGGTAACAAATGCTGGAGGAGGGAGAAGGTTTGCCTTTGGAAAGTTTTAGAAGTCAAATTTCTTCCACTGTAACATCTGACTTCAGCGTTTGCCTCAGATGCTGCCATTTTTTAAGGAAACGGCCCACAGGGCAACTTATGGCCCATCATTCTGACATGTGAGTCAGAAAACCCACACCCAACTCAGGTTTCTTCTCACAACAACTGGAACCTAAACACTGGTTTTGAAAAACAATTTAAAGCATCGTTATTTCTAATAAAAATAGCTGGAAATTCACAACAAACATTTGCCAAAGTTTATTTTTTCCTTGTTGCAAAATCAGTAGTGAATCATTAATGTGTTTCTTGTTTATACAAAGTAAGTGCAATTTGAAAGTCCAGTCAGTCCTTAAAAGGCAACACCTCAAAAGTCACATATCCAAGATCTTCAAGCAGATCTGGCCATATTTGCTTTTTAGATTCCTGTGTTCTAAAATGTTGCAAACACCACACTTTCCCTGCTGCCCATTTCTAGGTCTTACCTTGTCTTTTAAAAGAACAGGAAAACAAACCCAAAAATATTTGGTATTGGGAAAAAAAAACTAGACAAAAGCATCCTCTGCAGTTTTGGCACATATATCCACTTCTGCTGAAGAAACAAGTGACAGAGCAAACAAGGAGAAATATAGTAGAGGAATACATAACTATTGCAAAGTGCAGCTTCATCATTACTGTTTCTCCATCCTTAGGACAGGATTTCCAGACTTCTGTTCCTGTCTCAATGATAAAGGGACTACCTATGCTATTTTCAGGATTAGGATCCTGACTCAATTTCTCTCAATGCAATCAAATCTCTAACACTAAAGGGATACCAAGAGAAACTCAGACTAGAGCCTTTAACCTTCAAAACTCCAGTTTGCTAGAGAGTGCACAAAATGGAACACAATTTCATTGCAAGTTGTTGTTTTATTTACCTTGCTGAATTTCAATATTGAGCACTTCACCAGACCTTCTGGAGGCTAAAAACTTACCAAGAGAATGTCAATCTCTTCTCCTCCATTACTTTCATATTTAAGAGTTTGTTCCCACAAGAAAATTTTTACAAAGCAGAAAAAATAAATTAGTTGATTTAAAGAATAGCAAAGAACCTTTTGCCTTGAAGTCACTGGTTCAAAAGCAGGTAAAAATAGTGAATAAAAGCAGGACACCTATGGTCTTGTTTATTAGTCTGTTTAACCAATATTTAAAAAAAAAAAAAAAAAGAAAAAATTAACTCCAAACTATTTCCTATAGAGAGATACACTATAAAATTACTGATCTCAAATGACAACCTGGGTAGCAACTTCAACAAAAATACAAATTACTGAGGTGGGCATGGAGAACACATTATCTTCATGAAAGACCTGATTTACTCAAGTTTTATAGAGCACTTGCAGGAGAATGTGAAGCACAAGCTGCTATATTTTGAATACTACATAAACACATTTTGTGAGAACTAAAGTAGTTTGGCATAAATGTTACAAACCTTTGGAACACATACTAATAACCTATTCAAGTTTCTAATATGTACAAGAACTAGTTTCTCCTTGCAACTATTGCTACACAAAAGACATGAAGACTGAAATTTCTAAACCATGAAAACACATTTGTGACTTCTGCTGCTAAAATACTACCCTCTAATTCTATGGTGAAAATGCAGTAATGTTCCCTCAGTGAAGGAAGTGAAATGAATAACCTCCCATCCTGTTCCTTGATGGTTCCCCAAAAGGCAAATCATCAATGCTTTCCTAGTATCTGGCTGTAAAATTGGCAAATACAGATTAGGACGGTAAAATTTCACACAGCAGCGTTCTGTTCTTCCCATGCATTTTCTGCAGGGATTTATTTAATCCTTTGACCTCTTTGGGAAAATGCAGATATACACCAGGAGCAAGGAATTAAGATGACATGGCTGCCTGTGAATATGTATCAAAATGGGCTGCATCCACAGTATGAAATGCCACACAGATGAAAGGCAAAGCAGAGAGCATTTTATTTCTTCACAAAGCTCTTGTATATACAGAATGTCACACTGTATTTGCAGAACACCAAGTGAAGATCCGCTCCTACAGGTTTGAAGGAGCTGGGCACCAGCCAAGTTGTGAAGCACAAGTAGCACACAGATGACAATGTACATGAGCAATCATCATAAATGGCATGTTAAAAAAACCATACAATTTGGTAGTTTAGTGCATGGCAGAGAACACCTGAAAATTTTCAAATCCACTTCAAGGTTCAAAAGCACAGGATCAGTCCATCCATACCAAGCACACCATACAGCAGCAGCACAGGACAGACTGTTTTATCTTCAGTGTCCAAATTCCAACAGTGAAAAATCCAAACACAGTTCAAATCGCAATGAAACCACACATTTCTACTTGTATTTTCCTTCTGCTGAGTAAGGAACTTGGGCAAACATTTATTTCCCCCATGAACACTACTCAAGCAGCCTGGTTGCCACCTCGTGATGTACTGCATAGGAAAACCCTACAGCGCAGTTTTGGGAACAGCAGTTTTTAAAGTTCACCCACTCACCACAGTGGAAGAGCTAGATGGTGAAGAGATTAATTTCCCCACTACTTTTCCCAGCCCAGAGTGCTATTCCACCCAGATGAACACATTTAGTATTTTGGAAAAGTCACACCTGCATACTCTGTTAACAAACTGGCTTTGCAATTGCATTTAATTTATGTAACACACAGCAGCATTCTTAGGTTTTATGTATTCTATGACACAGATAGCACAGGCACTTGTGGTTAATATTAATAGCTCATTAAATGAAGTATCCAATTTTCACTCAAAAGCAGAAGATATTAAAAGAATATAGCAATAATCCATTTCTCCTGCAAGTCAATCCTCTAACGATGTATATTATAACTTTAGTTACTAGTCACCACAAACTTGTTTTTCAAATTAATGTATGAAAAGATTCCATTTAAACTTCAATAAATAATTCACTATGCTCATCCTACTGACTCAAATTGATAAATTATTTGCACGATACATTTCCTCATTAATAAGGAGAACTTCCTATTTGGAATTTATATCTCTTTTCCTGCCATTCTCCCCATTTAAAAGGCCAATTTCACTTAAAGCCATGCAGGGGGAAGCAATCTCCCTCCAGATTGCTCAGGTATGTGAAACAAGGCTTTTTGAGCATTTTTCTCCCATTTTACTTTTTTAAAACAACTGGAAAAGAAAAATGGCAACCTTGTGTGGGGCTAGTCAGTAATAAGGAGGCAAAGTACTTTGCCAAAGGTCAGACAGAAGGCAAAGAAAGGCAACTTGGACTGTGTTACAGTAGCCAAATCTACTTTTCAACCATCCGTTTTTTATTGCAATAGTGATGCCCCTTCAAAAGGTACTAGCCACAGAAGGGCTCACCTCTTCCAGCCCAATGCTCCACACTCCATGCTAAAAGAACATTTTGATGGAAACAGAGTATGACAAGGAGCCTTTTTGCTAGATGCTTTATTTACTTGAAATGATTTAATTGCTTTGACCTAATCCAGACCCAATCTACAAGGCTAAGATCTGGAGTGCACTGAAAAGGAAAAGAAAACATCAAGGCTTTTTCATTGTCACTTTAAGGCTCACATTTCCTAACTGTGTTCCTGCTCTGATTAGTTTTCCACACCTAAAGAACCACTATCAATTTCAGTGGGAAAACTGTATCAGTGAGGAATATTTCTAAACCACCATAATTTTTTGGAGCACTGGGTTAACCAAGAATTACTACAATACTTCAATTCTCCTAGAATTTATTCATACAATGTTTACACAACTAAAAGAATAAACTAAATGAACATATCCCCTTCACAGGGTACCAGTGGTCAAAGTAGAAAACAGGCCCAAAAAAATAAGACCCTGAGATACAAAAAACAAAGCGTCAGAATGGAAACATACACAACACTGAACACTGACACACACGAGGACCTAAGAAAACAGCAATGCACATAATACAACTTTTTTTTTTTAAAGACAACATTATTTTTAATAACTTTTTGCAGAAAATGAACATCTGAACCCATCTGCCTTTTTTGTTGGTGGTTTCCTCTAACATGTCAACAATGCAAAGCAAAAAAAATTACCCTGCACTGCAGCACCTACAGAAAAATCAGTGGAACTCCTGACATAACCACAGGATCATTTGATGGGACATAGCATTCATTTTACGATTCCAGCAACACTTGTTATTTAAAAGGTGCTCCCTGGAAAGAAGACACATGCTGGACCAGGCAGTCTGCTCATAGCCCCAGAAATAAAATAAAAAGGAACAGAAAACTTAAACAAATAACTACCCAAATTCTAGGATGATTGCTTAGCTTTCATTCCCTCATCAAGTAGGAAGGTTCTGGCTTTTGATACATCACGACTTTAATTTTACCAGTACCTCACACTCACAAATTGAGTTTGAAAACCCTGTCTTTACTTTTCAGAGGTAGGAAACTGTTGCTCCATTTGATAGGGCAGTGGAAAGGAGGAGTGCACAGGCAAGAAAGAGGCAGAGCATAATTAACCTGTACATGAAGTCTGAGGTTAAGACAGAAGCTGAAGGTCTTGGGACACCAAAGCATGGTTCCAAACATTTTTCTGGTACATGCAAGTCACCTGAAATAGCTCACTAATTTATGCAGACCAGCAATTTTCCAGGGTGCAGTATAGATACACGCTTTTATCAGTACAAATTCAGTCTCAATGGGAATGTTTTGTGCACTACATGCACAGTGAAAACAAAAACAACATTTACCTGACCTCACAAGATTTCATAGTGTAACATAATGAAGAGTGACTCTGCCATATTGTGCAACCACAACACACTAAACAAACACTTTATAGCAATGCAGTGCAGAGCAGCAGGGAGGTTCAGGGAGACTCAAGTTGGCTCTTTAATAAGCTTTACTTTAAATTAAGATATTAAAAAAAAAAAACAGCTCCTCTCTTCAGAGAATGCAAGTGATTCATGGGTGGATTTCACAATACATGCTATTGTACTGTATTCCCTGTTTTAATTCAAAGGAAATCACTTGTTTTAAATTACAATTAAATTTTTTTTAAATCTCTCCAGAACAGTCCATTATGTAATAGGATTCTCTCATTAAAAGCAAAGCTTTCATAGACAAAATTACAAGCTTGAACCTTAATGCAAGGAAAATACCATTGTACACCACACCTTACCAACATGTCCTACTTCTACTGAAGAAAGCTTAACTATTTACTCATACTTTTCTTAGGATCATCTTTTGCTAATTAGCTGACAAAATATCTGCTTGAGAGAAAACAGCCCAACTAAGAAAATAAACAGACACATGGCAAAAAAATTAATTTGAAAACAGAAATTAAGAGTTAGGCTGTACATATTTTATGCAGACTTTTTTCCCTCTACAGTTGATAAACAGCCCAAAGTCAGATTACTTTATTGTCTATTTTTAAGGTCTCATCAAATATGACAGTCCCAACATGCAGATCCAGGTGCTGTAAAATAAAATTAAATAAGCCAATGAAAATACTTTCCAGCCAAACCTACCTGCTCAGGCTCAGCCCCAAACGCAGCATATTTGATGATTAGACAGGGTTGGGAAAAGTAAAGCATATCAAACTCACAAACAATTAAAAAGAACAATAAAATAAAACCAGAAGATCTAAAGAGAAAATAATTGTGCTTCAAGACTGCAGAAGAATTACTTCACAAACCAAGCAAGGTTTTCTCTTCAGAGTTTAAAGATGGTGTTAGATATAGTGGTTCCTCATCATATCAGGGTATAATATATAGCAGTCTGTCTACAGGATAAGTTGTTTATAATATGCCATATCAAATGTAAGGATATGAAATAAAAGTGTAAATTGCACTGCAGTTACCAGGAAAGATCTATTACATTTCTACAAGTGCTCACACAAGTAACTACCACTATCCCCACACTGAAAGGGCTGCTTAACATCTGAGCATATGCACCATGTCTAATTAACACCTTTGAATTTCACACATTCCAATTTTAACAGCTGAAAAGTATTAAACACAAACAGCCTTAGGAACTCCACTTCCTGGGAAGTAAGAGTTGGAATCAAACTTCGAAAGAAGGGCTTTTAGCTGAGGTACAGTCAAGACAGTCAATTTTTGCAGACTCCGACATTTGAGCCCTATTGTAAAGCTCTACCACCAAGTCAGTGAGAATTAGCATCCTGGCATTTGTTAAAGAGCCTGTCATTCCAAACAAACCCAGCAGGTAAAAGTTAGAATTAGCACCTTATTTACTAGGAGCTACTAAAGGAATGATACTAGAAGAGTTGCTGCATAAAAGAATCACTGTATGTTTGAGTCTTCACTAAGATAATAGCACAGCAGGCTAAAAAAAATGAAGCAAAATCTCTATTTTGTTTACACATCCAGCTCAGCCAGCGACATAATTTACTCAAAATCAGGAATTTGAAAAATTACCTTCCTCTATAATAGAAAAGGCTTCTATTGTATAATTTGGATATGTCATGTGCCCTCTGAAACCCAGAGTAATAATTTCAATTTTACGGGAAGAACTTACATTAAGTGCAAGACCAATTGTATATGCAAATATTATATTTTTAATGGGAAAAACTGGATAAAGGCTGCAAGGATTAGAATCTCATACTCTAATACTGCCACCATAAAATCCATCCCTGATGATTCAAACTAAAAGCCACCTAAAAGAAAGGATACAATTTTATCACAAAAGCTAAAAGTGAAGCTATCAGTTCAATTATAGCTCAGACCATACTTCAAATAATAAAAGCTCAGACAATATTTAGACCTTTTGATTCTACCATTTTGGTTCCTATCTGAATGATCAATAGTCTAATGAGTGATATAAACACTAAGACTGAAAATTGTTCACTACTTCCTTTGAGTACTTCTTAAACATGGTTTCAAAGTTCCATGGTTTCACCAGCCACCTGCATAGTGTCAGTGCACCACAGACTGGACTTACTATTCAAAGACAACTAATGAAAAGCATTTTCATAGGCATTAGAATGCTAATTGCACTGTTCTATAGAGCCAGCATCTACATTCCCAATACGAAAGTTTACCTTTCACTTCTCTACGCATGTGAAATTAACATCAAAACTAGACATGAACTTCAACAAAGGTCTTGTTAAAATTGTATGACTTCCAATTTTGTGAAAGCTGCACAATGACTGTTTTTACCTTAAGTAAAAACAAACCCTGACAGCCTGGCAACCCATTTGTGATTAATTCTGCTGTAAATATTCATTTACTACAGACTGAAATGTTGAAATATCATTAAAAAGGCCACTAAAGCAAGTTCTCACTTGCAACAGCCTTCAGAGAAAAAAAAACTTCTCAGCAGGTAAGTATTTGTGTTCACTGTCCTGTGAATATCAACCCTTGAGAGGATTAATATCCTACTACATACTGACTCCTTGCCCAGTCACTGTCTATGAGCACTTCATATCAAAGCAACATCCAGAATGAAACCATTTCACAAGGGGCAAAGAAGTCTGGTCTAGGCAGCTGTTCCACATAGCCATGTTAAAGGGCCAAAGAAATCCCAGCTTCTCACCAGAAATGCCCTACAGTGCCACTGCAGACAGCTGCACATAAAAGGCAGAGGAGGGGAAAATTATGCCACAAGAAGCAAGGCCACCATCCTCTGCAAGAAATTTTTTTTCCAGTATCTACCACTGCAGTGTCTGCAGTACCAACTGTCTTGGAAATGAGGACTTCTGACTGCTTTAACTCAGGTACCAAGCATGAAGACTTGTCCCTAGATAAAGAACAGAAATCTTGCTAACAGGAAGTCCATAAAAGTTCTGAAGTCTAGGAGCCACTTGCACTTAGATATATAATGGGTGGAAACACTCTTATCAAGGTAATACCTTGCTCTCCATCATCCATCCTTGCTGGTGGCCACATCTGAAGCCACTCAACCACCATTGTTTCTTCCTTCCTGTAGTCATCCTAGATCACACCAAAGTCAAGTATCTCTTTCCAGATTTCTCATGGGTCCTTCAATAATGGCAGGTTTGGAGTTCACTACTGTTCAGGGACAAATTCTTGAACCTTCTGTAGCTCCCTCCCTCTCCTCACCTCCAGTCCACTTTTTTAGCACCTACAGCAGGGTAGGCAAACCTCTCCAGGAACATGAGACAATTTTTGACAAAATGTCATCTCAAGAACAGAGACTCTACAGAACATGATTAAAACTAGACTGTGAAGCTATTAAAAGAACACAGTAATTACCTGAACGTAGTATTACTGCATATGTAATTATACTGACAATTAAATTTTGATTTGATCAAAATAGAAGTGCATGCACTTGAATTTGCCTCTCAACATAATTCATTTTACTACAATGGGGTGATTGTGGGGGTTTTTAAATATAAAGAAGCTTCTAATAGCAAATCACAGCTCCTTCTTAACAATATAAGCCTAGATTAACATTCCCTGCTACACAGCACTGACAAAACTTCTAAAAACAACCACTGAGGTAGTATTTTTCCCTCCATCCTGACAAAGAACTAGCACTGACACAGATTCAAGTGTGAGGCATTTTAAGCAGGCTTACCTCAGATTCATCTGTTGATTCCTCATTAGACCTGGTTTCCTGAAAATGACAAAAATAAAGGGAAAATTAGATAAGCACATATGTAACTGAACAGTATTTCCCCTTTTAAAGTACTTCTAAAAGCTTTATGAAGAGACAGAAGACAAAGTGGAAGCAACTCAGTTTACATCCTTTCCACTCAGACCCAGTCTGTGTTTGCACTGGGTCTGTTTATCTTGGAGAAGAGGAGACTGAGGGGGGATCTCATCAATGCTTATCAATACCTCAAGGGTGGGTGTCAGGAAGATGGGGCCTGACTCTTCTCAGTGGTGCCCAGTGACAGGACAAGGGGCACTGGGCGCAAACTGGAACACAGTTTCCTTAACATAAGGAAACACTTCTTTACTGTGAGGGTGACAGAGCACTGGCACAGGCTGCCCAGAGAGGCTGTGGAGTCTCCATCTCTGGAGACATTTAAAACCCATCTGGGTGTGTTCCTGTGTGATCTACTCTAGGATCGTGCTCTAGCAGGGGGGTGAACTAGGTGATCTTCTGAGGTCCTTTCCAACCCCAGCACTCTGATTCTGTGATCTTGTCACACTGACGCTCAGTGGCCCCAGCTGGCTGCGATACTACTGTCAGTTACCCTAAAAGAGAGAGGGATTGGATCACCTGAGAATCTGGCCCTGGGAGAGCTTCCCTCCTTCCAGAAGTATTAGCAAGTTTTGCAACTATTTTTCCACATCTTGACTTGCAAGGCAGAACAGCATTCTCATGCTATCCACAAACTTGATATTCAGCTATTCCACTGTTAATACGCTTATTTTAAACTTAAATAATTTCAAGCCATTTTTCCACAGAAAACCAGCGTTTAATGACTTTTCCCTTCCCATTCCATGTTAAGGCAAGCCATGTGGTGGCTCTCTCCTGCCTTTAAAGCAACTGTACCTTTAAAATATCTCTCTGGCAAGACAATGATTCTTACTGTCCTACAAAAAAATTTTTGTAAGTCAACTCCTGCTAATCTCTCACCTGTCCACTGAAAATCTGCTGATGCAAAGCCTCCTCAAAATGGTCAGCAAAATGAAGATTTACTTAACTTATTTATCGTTATCAACAGCAATAAAAGGTTACAACTAACACCATGACAGTGAATGTAAGCATTTTAACAACAAAATATGATATAAACAAAGGCCAAGCAAGAGAGAAGGCAGCATTTCAAATCTTATGAAGGAGTATTTGGACAGTAAGATAAATAGGTACAGAATTTCACCAGAGAAGGCGAAAACAAAAACAACACAAAGCTACCAACAGTTTAAAGAGAAATGAAAAAGGAAGAAAATGTAATGCACTGACAACCAGTGTCGTCTTCAGTTTGGCACATTTATTTATTTTTCCTGTTTATAAGATGTACTGATTGTGAACTCAAGGCAGAAAGCAAATCCCTCCTTTGCATTCGTGGAGGTTCACCATTCGTGACCATCACAACAGATTAGAGATAGGGGAGAAGAAAAGCAGCATTTCTCTTTGCTACTTGAAACTCAGTGCAAGGTATTACCATCACTACTGCCACCTATTTCCTCCCTTTTGCTTACTACAGCCAGGTCCACCTCTCAAACACACATGCCATAAAAGGGTTACCTGTGTAGTCTACATACACAACACGAGTTGGGAAAACATAAGGAGAAAGAACATGGGAGTGAAGGGAAGATAAAGAGGGAATAAAATCCTGGCATCCTTTCAAGCCTAGGTTTGCCTTCACAAGTACAACTGTTTACTAGTCTCAGTCTCTACTCACAAGACCCAGTTAGCTTTCAGGAAATAATTTTGTTACTTATAATCTTTATGCATCTTAACCTCTACTTAACAATAACCAAATGAGAACAGAACTAAAATATTGTGATGCAAGACTGTCAGCCTATTGGACAAGCTAGAGCAGCACAAAGTCCAATGCAAAGTATCACCAGATTCCTAATTAAAAAAATACCTTTCTCTCCTGAACACCAAAGCTTGCCTACTCAACTCACAGAATCACCTAGGCTGGAAAAGACCTTGAAGATTGAGTCCAACCATCAACCTAACGCACAGTCATCAACTACACCAGATCCCTGAGCACTATGGCAACATGACTCTGAAACACCTCCAGGGATGGGGACTCCCCCACTGTCCTGGGCAGCCCATTCCAGTGGCTGACAGCCCGTTCTGTGAAGAAATTTCTTCCTAATACCCAGTCTAAACCTCCCCTGGCACAACTTGAGTCCATTACCCCTCATCCTGTCACTTGTTACTTGATTAAAGAGACTCATCCCCCCTCCGCTACCCCCTCCTTTCAGGGAGCTGCAGAGAGCAATGAGGTCTCCCCTCAGCCTCCTCTTCTCCGGACTGAACACCCTCAGTTCCCTCAGCCACTCCCCATCACACTTGTGCTCCAGACCCTTCACCAGCTCCACTGCCCTTCTCTGGACACACTGAAGTATTTCAATGTCCTTTTTGTAGTGAGGGGCCCAAAACTGAACACAGTACTTGAGGTGCAGCCTCCCCAGAGCTGAGTACAGGGTTAAGATCACTTCCCTACTCCTGCTGGCCACGCTATTCCTGATACAAGCCAGGATTCCATTGGCCTTCTTGGCCACACTGCTGGCTCATGTTTAGCTGTCTGTCAGTCAACACCCCCAGGTCCCTCTCTGCCTGGCAGCTTTCCAGCCACTCCTCCCCAAGCCTGTAGTGCTGCTGGGGGTTGTGGCTGAAGTGCAAAACCCAGCACTTGGCCTTATTGAAACTCACACCATTGGCCTCAGCCCATGGATCCAACCTGCCCAGGTCCCTCTGCAGAGCCTCCCTACCCTCAGATCAACACTCCCACCCAACTTGGTGTGGTCTGCAAACTGACTGAGGGTGCACTCAATCCCCTCATCCAGATCACTGATAAAGGTGTTAAACAGGAGTGGCCCCAATACCAAGCCCTGGGGAACACCACTGGTGACCAGCCTCCAACTGGATTTAACTCTGTTCACCACAGCTCTTTGGGCCCAGCCAGCCAATCCGGCCATCCAACTACTTAAATCAAAACATTGTGATATCTTGATACAATTCACATCATTTGTAACAATAGAGTAACTTGTTTTAAAAATATAATCATCTCTTCTCCCAGACAAAATAACAGTTACAGCAAGTGATACTTTTGCTGGTACACATGAGACTTTCGAGTGCAGCTAGCTACTTTTTTTTTCCTGCCATGATTCTAACTGCTTTGGCTCTTCAGGAGAACACAAACGTATGGAAAGCCAGTGACAAATTTTCAGGATGAGATCACTATCTAACACCACACAGACTCAAACACATGCAAGGTAGAGTAACAGCCCACTTGCTCTTCAGCAGCTGATCCTTTCATCCACCTGAGTCACTTGATAAAGATTAAACTGAGTTGCAAGTTATGTGCAACAGCATCCTTGGAAAATCCTTGGCCTACAAAAATCAGGGCACACCAGATGTTGAGTCAAACAATCAGTGTGAACCAATCTACTTTGCTTTAGGACATGAATCCTGGTATCCCTACTGTACTCACAAGCCACTGCAACTGCAGCTACTAAATTTCATAAACAGCACACATTTTCAGGCAAATGCTTCATGGGCTTTATGTTTTAGAGCAGAGAGCATGCAAAAAATCAGAGGGAGTCTTTTCTTAGGAAAGAAATTCAGAAACTTGACTTGTTCCCCAAGAATGACTTAGCTGAAGGTGCTTAGAATTAACACCTACTAACTCATATTTCCAGCAACTTACTATGAAAAGTTTTTTGTTTGAGTTATCCCACTTACGCAGGCAAACTGGAAGAGCAAACTGCAGTTATGACTGCTGTGGGATTTCATGAGGTTCCTCTCCCCTGCCTCCAAAAGCATGAACCAAGAGGATTATCCCCCACTTCTACTTTTTAGTAGCCTTGTAACTGTGAAAAGGAAATCCCTCAGCAGGGATTTGTAGACAATCAGAATCCCAAATCATGTAGGAATAGCTGTCACTGGTAGGAAAATCAGCAGTTCACTTCAGCTGGCAAATGCTGCTGCTTAAGCAGCCTATGAACAGAGAAAGGGAATACAGATGAGGAAGCCACAGAAGTGTGGAATAATCTTTCACTATTATAGCCTCTCATTTAGCAGATCCAACATCCAAAGAGCAACGAAGCTGGGGAAGGGTCTGGAGCACAAGAGTGGGGAGGAGCAGCTGAGGGAACTGGGGGGTTCAGTCTGGAGAAGAGGAGGCTGAGGGGAGACCTCATTGCTCTCTACAGCTCCCTGAAAGGAGGGGGTAGTGAGGCAGGGGTCTGTCTCTTCTCCCAGGTAACAGTGACAGGACGAGGGGTAATGGCCTCAAGTTGTGCCAGGGGAGGTTTAGATTGGATATTAGGAAAAATTTCTTCCCTGAAAGGGTTCCCCAGCACTGGCCCAGGCTGCCCAGGGCAGTGGTGGAGTCCCCATCCCTGGAGGGATTTCAGAGCCGTGTAGATGTGGTGCTGAGGGACATGGGGCAGTGGGGACTTGGCAGTGCTGGGTTAATGGTTGGGCTGGGTGATCTTAGAGGTCTCTTCCAACCAAGGCTCTTCTGTGATTGTCTATAAATTCTTTATCTGGCTTTCCAGTACAATCAATACCCAGTTTTTCCTTCCCTTATATAATCAGATGATACCAATTATATTTTTAGGCCCATACCTTAAAGCTGTCAGGAGGGGAAAACCATGAAAGTTGAGTTTCACCACTCACCTACATGCACAGCATACATGTACACCTCTTTCAGAGAGGGTGTGCATACTCCCCAGAAGAAATAAACAAGGAAACTTCCCTACCATAGTGCGAAGACAGCAAAACACAGGCTGTTTTAACCTCGTACACAATTAAAGGAGGTAAGAATCACAGAACAGCCTTGGTTGGGGGAGACCTCTAAGATCATCAAGTCCAACCATTAACCCAGCACTGCCAAGTCCCCACTCAGCACCACATCTACACATTTGTCAGAGTCGGTTTTACCCTGAGAGCCCTTTCAAGCACTGCCAGAGCTCAGCTCGCAGCAGCAGGCGATGAGGGCTGCCCAGGAGAAGCCAGTCCCTCCAGCTGAACCCCAGAGCAGGCAAGGGGAAACCAGCTGCCCGTTCCCAATTACTGCCAGTTCCCCTGAGGGAATTTTAAGACTCTCCCACCTTTAGGCATTCAAGACAAACATGACACAGCCTCACTGCCTGTCACAGGTAACAACCGTAGCTCAGCAAAAGCCTTGAGAAAGTATCTGGAAGGACTGGGAACTTCACTTCTCGCTGGTATTTTATATTCTCCTTGGGAAGGAGCAGTTCAGGAGGACATTCTCTTTAGAGAGCCATGGGCTACAAACACCAAACCCCGCAAACTTGTCTCGGGAGAGAACTGCCCTGTCGAGCTGAACTCGCCCACGTCTCCGGTGCCACTGGGCGAGCGACAGCCCCGGCCGCTCCAGACGGACCCTCCGGCTCCTGAACCTGCATTTCCAGCCCGCCCAGGGTCCTGCAGCGGCTGCTACCCTTCACCGCCCCCCTGCCCGGCCGGCAGGGCTCCTGGACAAAACCCCAGGGCAGCCCCGTCCTCGCAGCGCGGCGGGGGAGAGGAGGCCTCGGCACCGCCGCCTCCATCTCCTCCCGCTCGCCCCGGCGCAGCGAGGCTCCAGCCACAGCGCCCGCGCCCCTCACAGGGCCGGCTGGCGCCCTCTGTCCCTTCGCGCCCAAGGGCCGCCCCGTCCCCGCGCTCCCGCCGCCCCGCTCCGCGGCCCCTCCGGCGGGGCAGTGCCCTCCCGGCCTCTACCTTCTCCTCGGCCTCCGCCATGGCGCGGCCGGCGAGCCGTCATGTGAGGGGCAGGAAGCGGACGGCGGCGCCGGTACACTGGGAAATGTAGTTTCCGCGGAGGGCGTGTTTTCCTCCCCGCTTTTTTATTTTTTTTCCCCTCTTTTTCGTCAATGTGGGTTATTTTGGAGGCTGCGGGTATGGCAGCGCTGCCTCACAGCCCACACCAAGGGCAGAGGCAAGGCCGGGCCCAAGAGGAGCAACATGTCCCCGGCGGGCTTTCTCCTGCCCTCGTCAGCTGCGAGAGAAAGGCTTTTTTAAGCTGAACTCCCCCGGTTCCCTCAGGGGGAGCTTTGCACACCCAGCTCTGAGGAGACTGAAGGCGGCTGCCTTTAAAACCACGCTGAGAGGTTGACCCCGGGGTGAGAAATACCCGTAAAGTTCACTCTGCCAGTACAAGAACATAGAGAAACTATCCTGAACACATTTGTTTCGCAAATGACATAAGAAATCCTCTTTTTGATCTGTTTCCAGATGTCTGTGTCATCCTGGCCATATAAGCCAAGGGACAGCTACAGAGAAAAAGTTAGTACAAAAAATTGTTTAGCCCTCACCTGGAAATGTAGGTCAATGTCAAGTCACCTTCGCGCTGCAAAAAGGATGAATTCAAAGTGGAAGGGGGCAAAGTACCACTAAAAGGAACACAGAAATTTACAGTCTATTCTACTGGAGAAGACTACAAAAAAAAAAAAAAAAGGCTTGGCTTCTTCAGTCTAGAAAGAAAAAGAGCCAAAGAGGAAACAGATCTATTACAGTAAAAGGTATGAGATCAAACAGGTATCAGTTATTTTGAGCATATTTAGGCTGGAAATAAGAATTGCCATGTGTCAGACAAATACGGGCCTCAGAAGAACCTTGCTGGCAAGAAATTTAACTGATTTCAAGATGAGACTTAATAATCTTAAATAAGAGACTGTAAGAGATGTTTGCTGACAGCTGTGTTTCTTACCCAGAGAACTCTTTCCAGCCTCATTCTGACCTTGAATCTTCATCCTGTTCAAATGAATGAAAAAACCAAAACAACATGGCTCTTAATGGAGCCAGGATTTCTCCTATAATATGTATAGCATAGCTATGTTACCTGGTACTTGAAGACTGTATATCTAGTGAAAGGAAACTTCGCCTAATATGCTTTTTTTCCACGCTTTAAGGAGAGAAGAAAGTAAGTACAGGTTTCGGGTTTCACAACTGGTTTTCTTTGGTTTTTTTTCTGCACTGCAGAGACGTTTTGTGGCACTTTTTAAACTGGAAGGAACAGTAACAACTGACTTTACCAATGCCAAAAAAAAAAAGAGTGTAAAGGATAGCAGGTCTTGTAAAACTTTGCTATTATAACAGTTAACAGAGCACATTTGTTGCAAACAGAGCAGTCAAGGAACAGCTGTTCTTGTTTTCATTGCACATATAATAAGTGCTATAAACAATGCAATTTACTGACAGTGTGCTACTTATTTCTGGCAGAAACACACAAAAATAATTTTTTTCTTGTTTAGACTTAAGGTATGATTAACCTGCCACAATTAGGGGGGTTTATCATGTCAGGAAAATTTAATGTGTTGGCATCTAATTCAGCAGCCCCTTCCACACCCACCTACCATAAGTGCTGAAAGTCATCAAGACGCAATGACATCAATGGGTTTAAAAATCTTTCAGCATCTCCTGAGAGGTCTGGGCCTGAGAGCACCCCAGTCAACTTTTGGAGATAAAAAGCTTAAGAGTTGTTCAGCACAGGTAGAAAATATAGCACTGCCTAAGTGAAGCAAATGTTCTGGCCTAACCTTGAAAACTATTCTCTGTCACTGTCTGCCAGCATGTAGATCTGAAGTTTGGGTGTCTACATTTAGCCAGTACCTGGGGCTAAACTGCAGCAGTTCTACCACCCAGTGACCCCTCCCCAGCTGAGAAGGGGAATAGGGGAAAAAGGGAGAAGCCCCAAGGGTTGAAGTAGAAACAGATTTCATGAAATAACAAAACTAAAACAACCACCAACATAAATTATACAAGGTTCTACTCAGCCTGGTCCTTGAAGTCAGCAGCAGGAACAGAAAACCAAGAGAACAGAGCCCCAGGAAGAGGAACCCCACCCTCAGTGAGCTCCCTCCTTTTCTAATGAGCATGATGAGGTGTTATGGGATACACCTGTGAGTCAGTGCCTTGAGTGGATCTCCCAGCTGACTGGGGCTGCTCATGGCTGCCTGCATGGTTGGCCCATGGGGCTGTGCCTGGGGAACCAGGACATTTGGTTTAAGTCAGTTGTACAAGTAGGAGAGGTTTGGGTAAGATTATGAACGCTTTGAAGTTTAGGTAGGGCGTTTGGGCTCAGATCCATCTCAAATGATAGGCTGGCTCTAACTTATCATTTAGTTCACTAAAAATGCTACTCTTTGTAAGTCTTTTTAAATAAAGACTTTAGCCATACCATGATGCTTTTAATGTTCATAGTGCCTACTTTAATGCAGAGCTTCCAGTTGATGGGAATTCTGCAGGACACTGCTAACAGGATGCTGACACCCCCATCCAGCTTTCTAGAATTCAAGTCTGCCAGGGGTTTCTGATTTATCTTTTGCTACAGAAATCAGAATTAACATTGAAACTTGGACCTTGACCAACATTCAGATTCCAAATATGCTAGAATTTTTATCTCTTGCTTTAACACACTTTCTCCCTGACTACTGTGAAACATAACAAGTAGTAAGTATCCATGCCATTTGGTAGAGATTATTGTATTTCAGTCTCCAAGGACTCTCACTTGCTTTCAAGTAGGACTGATTCATCCAACAAAATATTCAGCTGGGTTATCTTTCACTACTCTTGCCACCACTTATTCAGTAAAAAAAAAAAAAAAAAAAAGACGGTGTCTGTAATTTAATAACATTTAAAAACACTATGCTGCATAAAACATAGCTAATATTGTTGTCAGAACAAAAGAAGTTCAAAGGCTTTCCCCTGTCTGTTTGTTTGTAGAAATAAACTTGCAAAGGCTTTGCTTTTTTTTTTTTCCCCCCTTGCTATCAAAGAACTATTTCTGTGAAAATACTTCCAATTTGTAGCAGAGCTTCTATAAATATAATCTTAAATATGTTCAGGAACTTCATATTTTAAAACAGATCCTGTTTCACCTGCTAGCATTATATTATTTTGCGGTTGTGTGCAATTTTCTTCTTAATCCACCTCTAAAATTTATTCAACACATTTCTTCCTCAAGTATCAGAATAGGGACTATAAAAACCATTTCAATTATGCATTTATAAATAAACCCAACAAACGAATACACTTTAATGACTTGAAGCTAGATAAATCGTGCTCATAAAGCTAAGCTCATATGCAAATCTTCATAGGAAAGTCATTAAGAAGGTTAAATAAATATCTTTTTGTTAAACATAGTAGTACCATATAAGCATCATAGTAACTGACTTCTTTAATTGGAGTTAAGGATTACCACTGTGTAAACAGCAAAAAAAAGACAAGGTAAGAAATGAAAGTACAAATTACAAATGTCCCACCGCTGCAGCATATTTAAATTAAATTTAAATCATCACCTATTTTTGTAAAAATGAGAGTGGTAATAATATCAGAAAGATTACAGATTCTTTAAAATAATTGATCTGTGTTCTCTGACATTTAAAGCCTTTTCCAAATTATAGTGAATTATTTTCAAATGCTTCAGGAATAACATTTCCCTTAGTCTTTTCTTTCTTCCTCTGACCCTCACTCCCTGCCTGTGTTTCTTCTGCTGCCTTTCTTCATCTCCACTCTCAGGCAGTCTTTATTGAAAGATAACTTCTTGTGCTAGGTAGAGCACACAAAGAAGATGAAAAAATGTGGAGAACAGTAAACAACATAAAGCCAGTACAATTATCCATTTATTAAAGATAAACAAGGGCTCTATATAAGGGGAGAGGTAGTAAGGGACCCTCCTAAAAACCTTGTAGTTAAAAATATTAAGGGCCTGGTAAGGAAGGAGCAAGTCTGAAATTGAAAAATTATTATACTACAAGAAAATTTCATAGATCTATAGATTATGAAGCCAGACAAGAGTAGCACTGTGATTTAATCTGAACTCCTCCCTAACATGGGCCATGAGATTTACCTGAATTAATTCCTCTTTGTACCGTTTTTTTAAAAGAAAACATACCTTGACATAACATTTCCAATTACACAGAACTCCCTGCACTTCAGATAAGTCATTTCAAGGGCAGTTATACTCACTGCTAGAAAAATAAGGAATGCAAAAGAAATGTCTTACTGGATCAGAACTGTGGTCCATCTAGCCTAGTGCTTGGTCCCCAACAGTGGCGATAAGAGATGCTATTTTTAATTTTAAATTAATGTGTAATGGTTAGAACAGTCTTAAGATACTGTTTGGTCCCAGAGTCTCAAGAACAAGGTTAAATTTAATCCCCATGTTCATATTTAGGTTTTGTTAGCTTTTAGCAGTTGGACTTCCTTCCTGTGTATCAAGAACTGCTGTCCATCTTTCACAAGTGAGACCAATTCTTAAAAGAAAACACATATTTAGGTTGGACCCCAAATCTTGACTCTCGGATTTTATAGTTTTATTAACATTTCTGGAATTTGAAATTGAAAATCCAGAATCCCAATTTCTAAAACTTCAGTCGAGGTTAGGATAAGTTTTACAAATTATCTGTCTTAAAATGTGACTTTAACAGAACTGTTTATCGTGTTCATTATGATCAACTGTTTATAATGTACGTTACTGGCATAACAAAGTCCTTGTCATTACTGAATTATCAAGACACTTCTGTCTGTATTCTTGTTATAGGTTGTACCAGCAAGAGAATCCTGGTTCCCAAGGTGATCGGTGCAGAGTGTCTTGAGGCATCGCTTTCTTGTGAGTTTCCAATTTTAAGTACCTGAAATGATGTGAAGTTTTCCTGTCTGTCTTACATTGTGCTGAGGTTTTTCATGTCCAGGAAGGAGACATGTAGGAACATGCAAAGGCACAAAGCCTTTTGGGGTAGCACTGGAGAACTGTCTCAAGAGGAAGGAGCCACACTTGATAGGGCCTGCTGTGGTATTATCAGTCTATAGCAGACCTTGGAGCAAACTGTCACAGAGGGCACTGATTTTCCTCTACAGAGGAAGCCTGATGTGAACAGCCACGGGCACAGTTTTGGTGATCAGGGCAATGGGGCACTGGAGATGAAGAGTGAGCCAAGCTGGCAATATGGACCCATACACAGAACAACTTTGTGTTCCTGTGGTCTTTCTATATACAGGTGATATTACCCAGGTATTTTGCTATTATTTTCCTTAGACTGTTACAAATCTGCATGAATCTCAGTAATATACTGCTGCTTTCACTCATACCCACCACAGCTTCCACATAATGATCATGGGTAACCAGAAGATGATGTAGTAGTAAGTTTCCCAACAGCTCTGTGTGGTATGTGTTTGGTTTTAGAAAAGACCACCTATTTGGAAAGCATCTTTCTAAATCACTTCCCTAAACTGACGTATCACATTTTTCTCTCTTCCAAATCTTAGTGACAGTCTTGTATATAAACTGTATCACAGTATTACACAGATATAATTGGTCTACTTGTATCTAAAGGAAAAGGAAGTGTCATGACACAATAGAAGAAAATCAATAGAACATAAGCTGTTCTTCTTTTACTCTTAAATTTCATGCTTGATGAAGGTAGTTCATTAAAAGGGTCAGTGGTAGCACCATTTGTTCAAGAACCTTTGAGAAGAATTTTGCAAAAATAGTGAAAGAACAGATTGCTACCTAAATAGCAACATTTCCATCAAATACAATCCTGAAGAAAATGTAATATGGTATATTTATATATATAGTGGATAGAAGAGTTGTCACTGGAATATGAAGTTTCTCTATACTTGGCTTGGGCTGCCTCACTTGCCGTGTTCTGAAGACAGAGTAAATCAGTTTGTTTATGCTACATCTTCTCACTGTTAAAGATTTTAGGTTCTTTTGAAAGTCTTTTCCACCTGAAACAAAAGTGGTATTATTTTTGAATTTGTCATATTTTGTATGATTTCAAGGGTGAAAAAACTCTAGATTATATGTAATTTCAAAATAATCCTCTCCCTTCACACATCAAAAAAAGCCCCTATAAAGTAATATTTTCAGAAGCAGCTGCTTATCCCTGTTGCCAATGAAGTTGATAGGAGTTTTATTACTGATTTCAGTAGGAAAATATTTAGACCAGCGTTTTATGCTTTTGAAAATATCAACCATTATTCTTCAAATAAGTAATACATAAGTAATAAATATTTTAAATATCGGCATACAGATAGAGAAAATTCCATTTTCTTTACAGCTGTGTTGTATCTTGCCTTTGACTCTCAAAGTCCAGTCACCAAAGCCTAGTGAAACTCTGTCCTATTCCTTCTCTTCACAAGTGTTATTTCTGATAACTATTTTCCCTCACTTCTTCTGATCTGCTCTGTTCCTGAAGGTGTCTAATGGAGTCAATGTTAAAAAGATCATTGGAAAATATATTTTATATTTACAGTGAAAAACACTTTTCTTCTTCTTCTCCTTGACAAACACTTAACCTCGAGGAAAAATATTTAGCTTTTCACTTACTTAAATAGTGTACATAATGCACAGAAAATGATTGATGAGGTTATCAGAGTTCCTACCTCAGGAATACTGTATGCTTTCCATGTATAATATTCTGGTTATGACCATAGAACACATTACACTAACATTCTGAAGTGAATTTTCAACTTTTCCATCTTTGTGTGCATATTTTGTGATACTGCTTAACTGAGATCTGGAGAGTGGAAAGAAGGAAAGAACTGAAAACATGAAAAGGGAGAAGCAACAATATAAATGAAACCACAATTAGACTCCTGCTGAGCAGATAGCTACAGATGTGACAGATGTGACATAAAATTCTGGTTCCACTAAACTGAATAAGGGGTTTGCTGTTCATCAAAAAGGGGTTAAGACTTCACCCAAATATTCCATATTCCCTGTTAAACTGAGGATTGAAACATTCAAGAGGTATGAACACAGGAAATTAGAGGCACACAGCTGGTTACAACAGGAAAAAAAAAAAGTCCATGTGCTTTCTGATCATGTAAGGTTGCCTTCATTCCCAGTTATTATAGCATAACTGAACCATCTTAATTTGGGTACGGATCCTGCAATTTCATTCGTGAGAGAGGTCCAATTAACTTCCCTGCAACACAAACTATTAAATTAAATGTGTCACAAGCCTGTACAGCCCCTCTAACTCGTGCTACCACCATACCAAGATGCTACACAGTTTGAGCAGAGGTGCAGAATGGATCCTGGCCAGCAGAATAAACCACTGATTGTCTCAGTGAACTCCCCTTTCTTACCAGTTGTGTATGGCATTCACACAAATAACCATTTACATTTCAGACCCTTTTTAAACTCACAGGAAACTGATAAAAAAAACCCCACCTCAGTGTAACTGAGGATCAGGCCATCAGTTTATTGCCATTAGGCCTTTTAATTACAAATTCCTGTACATATGAGACAACTTCTCCATTTACTGCAAGCACAATCCTCGGTGTGTGTTCTGTTTTCTGGTGCTCTAATCATAACCTAGCTGAGAAAAAAACTCGTAAGTTCTTTCTTTCGTTACATCTTTAGCTGCGTGTATCAACCCGCTTCTTTGCACAGCTATGTTTTCCTTGCCATCTCTTTCCATCCTCTTACATCCCCTCAGGATTTGACCCTGGACCACATAGCTGAAGTCTGACAGTTCACCCTGGGACAACCCTTGATTATGAAGCAATGTTAGAGTCAAAATCCAGGTCTCTGGGGTGCAGGGTAGTGCCTGTGAGTAGTGCCTGAGGCAATATACAGGCTACTGAAGTATCTCCTCTTACCTCCCTCCACCTTGGAGTGGAATACTTTTTAGTCAAATACATCCTCAATGAGTTTTATTTTGATGTGGGAAACATACCTAACTGGTAATGTGTCAGCAGATTTCAGCAAATTCAAATGTAAGGGTGTTGAAGTGATGTTATCCAAGGGCTGCAGGTTTAAAAATCCTGTACCATCCACTGACCTCTGACATGGAAAAAAACCTAACGAAATGTTTACAGCCCTGCTGAAGTCAGTGGTCCCTACTAAGGAAGTGATTCACCTCCAAAGGTTTTGAAAGATATGAGTATTTCATAGAAAAAAGGCCACACAGCTTTTTTACATAGCATTCCTACACAGCATTCCTACAGCATGTGGTTGTAGTATAAACCTGTTAACGAGATGATCACACTTGACAATGGATGTGGATAAGTACAGCTGCCACATGGCAATAGTAGGATGATATCCTCCCCCCAAAAAATTTTTTTAAAAAATTGAAATAAATTCTTTGCATTCTTCTCATTCCTTAGACCCCAAGAAGGTATTTTGCGGATAATAACACTTTTATGAGCTGTTGGGTTGGATATTGAATGGCTCTACCCATTACATGCTCTACCCATTGCACAGCAGCAGCAGAATGCCAGTCCTCACCTTCCCCCTTCATTTAAGTAGATTTTTAGTACAGTGCTAAGAAGCAGCCTCACTTTTATCTGTTCCTGGATTGCTGTCAGCACGAATAGTGACAGGTCACCAGCAACACTTCTCGACAGTGTTCACTGCCAGGCCAGAGAATACCCACAGTGCTTGAAAACTGTTATCTTCTGTTTGCTTCATGCAGCAACCGCAAGGAGCAACTTCTCATTTTTCAAGTGGGGAAAATACTGATTCGTTTTAAGCGATTCAAAAGGAAAATGTCTGTCTCCTGACTCCCAGCCTTATGCTTTGGCTACAGGACAGCCCTTCTGCCCTGGATGGGCTGCCTCAAGTATTGCCTTTTTCCATTAAGCAAATATTGATTTTGTTCTCCTGCTTGAAAACAGAATAGAAATTAACATGGCTCTTTTTGGTTACTTCATTGTTTGTGAATCAGTTGGGAATAGTATTTATTAGTTAACTGCTCTTGCTCATCCAGTAGGCCCTCACAACCTTTTTTTCTCATGGCATGTATTAAACAGCAGCTATTGAGATTGCTCCACTGTGACAAAGTGCCAGGCTTTCCCTTTAACTATTTTACATCATGCAGACAGTCCAGCCCCCAACAGATGATGTGATGTAGAAGGAACAGGACAGGGGCATTCAAAGACCTTGTTATATATTTTATGAATATCCAGCTCCTTATTATAATCAGCCATTTATATAGTGGTGGTGACAATAGCATGCTACTTGTTTTTGAACATAGATGAGAGTATACAATTTCTGTCTGAAAGAACAGACTTCTAAATCAACACAGGATCTCATTTGAATTCCATCTAATCCCTTGAAGTAGCCGGGATTAGTAAGAGATGGGGAGGATCAAAGGATGATAGGAAAAGATGCAAGTGAACTGCCATGGTGAGAGTTGGTCATGGCAGGCACAGCACACTGGGGTTTTGGAAGTTCACTAACACATCTAGCACCAGTCCTGAGGGATCACTGTATAGATCTCTGTCAAGTGATACATAACATGTTCAGTCAGCAGGCGGGTAATATTACTTGAGTAAGAAGCCTAACTATTATTTCCTAAGGCAATAAGGCATGGCAGAGGCGTGGCCCCAAGCCACGTGGGAGATTTTTAAATGCCCCTGGGGAGTGCGAGTGACCCAGAGCGGGCAAACAGGAGCGGGCAAGCAAACAGGAGCATGACATGTCTGTAAGGCATGGCACGACAGCAATTCACATGAGCAGGGCGCATGGGTAAGGCGCTAAGGAGGGGTGTGATCAATGGAGCAGAGCTGAGTTGGAGGCCTGTAACCAGTGGTGTCCCCCAGGGGTCAATACTTGGTCTGGTCTTGTTCAACATATTCATCAATGACCTGGATGAGGGGACAGAGTGTATCCTCAGCAAGTTCACTGATGATCCCAAGCTGGGAGGGGGGGGTGACACGCCAGAGGGCTGTGCTGCCATCCAGTGGGACCTGGTGAAGTTCTGGGGTCTGACCCCCGAGCCCTGAATTAAGGTTGACATATGGGTGGTCCCCATGGCCCTTTAAAAGGAGGGGATGAGTTTGTCTTTTGGCTTTCCTCCAAGGTGCGGCCTACCTTGCAGGGAAAGCCCTTGGGTAAACAAGGCCCAGGTGCCCCCATTGGGTAAACGAGTGCCAGGGGTCCTGCTGTGGGGATAAAAGCTGGGACCACTTGCAGGAAGGGTGGGGTGTCTGTCTGTGAGGTGGATGTGCTTTGCAGAGTTTCCTGTTGGGGAAGGACCTCCTGGCTCCTCATGAAACTGGATCGCAGTCAGGTCTGGCATCTACAAACACGGGCTTTGTGGGGAGGCAACATGAGGTTACCTCTATTGTATGTGATCACCTTATTGTCTTGGTTGTCTCCCTTTTTCTCTGTGGGTTATCTTGTGTCTCTGTTTGTTCAATCTATTGTGTGTCATGCTGTGTCATTGTTGGGGTTGATGTCTGTTATTTGTGATCTGTCTGACTTGTTTGTACCCCCAGCGATCCTCTATATACTGACCCCTTTATGTGCAATAGAATCTACTCACTGGATTGTTTTTCTGTTGCTGGCTGTGTCCTTTGTACTGGGCCTACTAATTGGCAAAACACCTGGACAGGCTGGAGAGCTGGGCAGAGAAGAACCTCATGAGGTTCTAGAAGGGCAAGTGTAGGGTGCTGCCCCTGAGGAAGAAGAATGCCAGGCACCAGGATAGGTTAGGGGGGACCTCCTGGAAAGTGGTTCCGAGGAGAAGGATCTGGCAGTCCTGGCAGACAGTAAATTATCCATGAGCCAGCAACGTGCCCTTGCTGTCAAGAAGGCCAATGCCACTCTGGGCTGCGCAGGGCAGTGTGTGGCCAGCAGGGAAAGGGAGGTCATTCTCTCCCTCTACTCTGCCCTGGTGAGGCCACAGCTGGAATACTGTGTCCAGTTCTGGGCTCCCCAGTTGAAGAGAGACAGGGACCTACTGGAGAGAGTCCAGCAGAGGGCAATGAGGATGAGTGGCGGATTGGAGCATCTCCCCTGTGAGGAAAGGCTGAGAGAGCTGGGACTCTTCAGCCTGGAGAAGGCTGAGGGGTGATTTAATTAGTGTTTAGAAATACCTAAAGGGTGGGTTGAGGGAGGATGGAGCCAGACTCTTTTCAGTGGTTCCCAGTGACAGGATGAGGGGTAATGGGCACAAGCTGGAACACAGGAGGTTCCATTTAAATATGAGGAAGAACTTTTTTTCAGTGAGGGTGCCAGAGCACTGGCACAGGCTGCCCAGAGAGGGTGTGGAGTCTCCTGCTCTGGAGGTTTTCCAGCCTCGCCTGGATGCAGTCCTGAGTGCTGTGCTCTAGGGGATCCTGCTTTTAAGCAGGGGAGTTGGACTAGATGATCTCTGAATACTCCATGATTCCATGAATCTTTGTAAGAAAACTTGATTGAGATGGCAGAAAGGGAAAGTCATGGGAGCTGACTGCTATCCTGTGATGTGCCACAGACTCACTAAATGATAGGAGAAGTGTTTCACTGTTCTATACCTCAGTTTCCCTGTCAATGAAACAGAAGTAATGAAATGTACTGATTGTTGTGAAGTATTTTGATAGCTAGACATGAAAAGTCCTAAGAACTTGAGGCTCCATCCAAAGCCCTTTGAAGTCCTCAGAAGGCCCTTGATTCAGCTATCTTAATTTGCATTTGCCTTAGTCTGCAAGTCACCCACCAGTCTCCTGAAATTTGGAAACGCACCACTCAACACATTTCTCAAAGGTGGAAAAATATATTCTCAAGTAATTATTATCATTATCTTCAACTATTTGACTATTCAGTTTGAATTTACAAAGCAGCAGTGCAATGTATGCATTTGGATTATTTGTAATATTTTACAAGATCAAGGTGAAAACTTAGAAGATGGAGAAGGAAAAAACCCAGCATGTTTCCCTGACACCAAAGAACGAACTCTGACAGAAACAAGCTTCTTTTTTTATCTTTCTTCTCTGAAGATAGATGAAAAAGATCAGGAGAAACTATGTCTCATTAGAAGTAAATGCAGTCTGTGGTAATTCATACTAAATTTACCAGGTTGTATCTTCTAAGAAGATATTAGGTACCAAGGGGCAGGTAGTTAAGATTCCAAAAAAAAAAATCAAAATGCTAAAAGTATTTAAAAGTCAATGTTTAATTTTTTTAATATAACAAATGAAGTGGAACAGACTTTCCTGGAGAATTTTAAATCTCTCAGTGTGATAGGTAAGGTGAGAGAAGGTTGTAAGACGAATGACAGTTTTGCTCATTATTCAACAAAGCTCACAACAAATGAAATGGGTGCCTTCAGAACATACTTTGGTTTGTTTTTTGTTTTTTTTTCCTGGAGACTAAGCAGCTTCTTTTTGCTATAAGAGAAATATTATCTTCATGAAGGAAATATTTTTCCTAATCAATATTTTTTTAACCTGTGGGTTATTACTTCCTCAAATCTCTTTTTAATTTTTTTTTCCCCAAGATTGGTCTATGTACTTTAATGAAAAATCTGCAGAACAGACACATGCTATTGTTCACATTAAAGCTTTCAAAGGTTATTAACTGTGATGGGGCACTGCTTGTCTTCGGCACATTTTTCTGTAATGTCTTGCGTTCTCAGGATGTATGTCTGTGTATGTATATAATTGGGAGCAGAAAGAATTAGCTGTTGGCAAAGCAGAAATATCCACACGCTGGTTCAAGTCAAAGATCCAGGAAACACACACTCTGTTCTTTCTCTGCCACATATTTCCCGCATCTTGTATATGCCACTTTCTGCTTCAGCTCAGGTATCTGCTAAAAAGGATTAATACCATACTCATGTCTCTTTCTTGACCACTTTAGAAGCCTGGTGATTACTGGAAATTTTTACATTTCTTTTTATGAAACTTCCTGTGATGAAAAATAAGTTTAACTCTTCAATTTTCTTATACTTCTTCACTTTTACAATAGAAAATATGCGAAGTGTGCAAGAAGTTCTTTACACCTAAAAACCATTATGCTAGCTAGCCATTCTCCAGAAGCCTTTCTTCTTCTCCTGCCAGGTCATTATTTTGCATTGCAAAGCAGCTTAAATTCTCAGGAGTAAAAAACTCCAGTTTACTTCCATCAGGACTTGGACTGTTTGAGAACTGCTGGAGTTAGCCCAATGCTATTTCTTCTGGAGCCCTCCTTGCAGACCTAATACTGGTTAATGGGTTTGAATGTATACCCTCTAACCAGCTGTAGACCATACATCAAAATAGAGCCTTAGATGTTTTATTATTTCTTGAGCTCTGGCCAGAACACAATGATGAACACTGTGTTTGAAACTGCTGATGCTATTGAAAAACCCGACAATAAAATGTCTCTTGCTATCTTTTGTACTTGAATACCAAGCTGAAAGCAAGATTTTATAATAAATGGCAAATCATGATCACTTTCTTTTCTATGTCTCTCACCTATCTTATTTGGGGAAACTTGGACAACTATTGCCTGATTATTGGGCTCAATTCCAATATGCTTGTAAAATGTCAGTGTTCTTTCTCATCCCACTCCCACGTTATCCAAGTTCTCTGTGCACTCTTCTCTGGCTTCTCAGTCCTCTTACAACCTACATTCTACCCCACATGAGTTTGGGTGCGCAATTTTAATCGAGCCTTTGTCACAAACTTGATCACTCATGTAAATGTAGATAGAAGTCCAGTTCTCACCTCACTCATAAACACTTTTAAATAAGAGTCATGTCCTTAGCTGCACTGGGCCCAGTTTTATTTACTAATCAAGCTAAGTCCAGGAAACTGATTGCAGTAGAATAAAGATGAATATATAAGTGGGAATACTTGATAGAGTAGTATGTGATACCATGAGACTGGACTTGATACTAGACGTCCTTTCCTAGCATGTCTGCTATGTAAACATGAGGGGTATTTTCTTTTCTTCCCGTTTATTCTTTTATTTATTTTATTTTATGAGTTTGGAGACTTTTTCAAAGTGAACAATTTTGCTTTAAAATATACACATAAATGATATAAGGGTACACTTTTTGTGAGATCTGAGCTGACAGAAGTACAGAAAGAAGTTACGGGCACTGCAGGGAAAAATGTGACATTTCAACTTTATGTCCCCACTCTTCTACACGTTGAGGCTGTTCAGACTAGGGGCCAACCCTCTCTACTTCAAATTCTTGTTTCAGAATTGTTTGTATGTAAGATTTTGGCACTTTTTCTTATGTTTAAGAACATGATCTATTTTTTCACATTTTTATGAACAGAACCTCGACAAGAATACCTCCCTAGAGATATTAAAAGAAGACGTGGTGCTGAGGGACATGGTTTAGTGGTGGACTTGGCAGTGACAGGTTAATGCTTGAACTTGATCTTAAAGGTCTTTTCCAACCTAAATAATTCTATCATTCTATGATCCAATGCTGTTAAAAGTACTAGAAACTTTCCCATCAATTTCAACTGATGTTGCATCAGAACGAAGATAATAAAATACTCAGTGGATTCATTTTTCGCTCTCCAGGTCCATAAAGTTACTTAATTTTTTAGAGCTTGAATAAATCATGAGGGAAGAAGAAAGTATCTCTAATGTTAATGTCAGGGGCAGAATAGCTTCGTTAGCAAAATGTACCGTATCGTTCTTGTTCATGGTGTGTTGAACACATCATTGGATGGAGCAAAGAAAAACTGGTAGTGACAGATCTTGTTTTCTAAATATATTACTAAATCTGTACTGGAGTAGGTTCTCCCAGGCAAGTAAATGGATGAGAAAACATTTCATATAGATATCAACAGATATCTTAGTGAATCTCATGCTCCTAAAATTTACAAAAAAAATGGTAACTCCAGAATCCTTCTTACCATGCTTTCTCTGTCACATGCCAGATTCACTTCTGTGCAATACTGACAAAACAAATTATGTACATCATGGTTAATGGCTCAGAAATGAAGTTTCTGATCTTGTAACAAACATGGCTCAGGAAATGCAAAGGAAAGGCTCTAAGCATTATGAAGGTTAAGGCTTCCAGGGCACTGAGCAGCAATACCCTCGCAAGCCCTGTTTTTTTTCTTATATACTACTTACCCTTCCATTTGTACTGTGTCTGCTGCTAAGGCATGGTTACGTTAGCCAGGTGGGCACGGGTTCTATTATAGCTATAGTCACAATGATTAACAGATAACCTAATGATTATCTTTTTTCCCCCGCTTTCCTACTGCATCCTGCTTGCTGTATTTCTGCTTACATAAAGACTGTTACTTCTAGTATCAAACAGATCACAACAATGCGTAACAAACACCACTATTATCCTTTGGAAGATTTCTTCTAAAGCACAAAATCATGTCTGCTAGTGAATGAGTACCTAAGATACAAACTTACTGAGATTAGCATCTATGTTTTCTTCTAAAACCTTTCTTCCAAGCAAAACAATGTGCAAAGTACCTTCCAAGGTCAAGTTCAATAGCAGGAAATCTCCAGCTGACAGAGGTGTATAGCATAACTGATAGAGGCACATGCTGGAGAACGAGAATCTGCAATGAGTGAACATCCACCTGCAGCTTTTCCCTCTGAAGCGTTAATACAGGACCACAGGAAGCCTCTGTTTCAGCTTCTCAGGAATTATAGGCTGTTTCTGTGTCTTGGTGGTACATTAAATGGAGACTGAGCAATGCAGATGCATATGAAGAGCCTCCTTCTGACACGCTGAGCAGTTAAGGGACATTGGCACCTCACAGAGCTGGGCCTCAGAGGAACGCATCCCTATGGCTTTTCTAAATTTAGATGCTTTCTGAAATAGATGTTAAGGAATAGCTATTATAAAAAGCTCTATATCAATATCTTTTTTTTTTCCCAGAAGAAAATTGTGCATGCACAGGTGGTTGAGGAAAGGGGGTGGAGGAGCTCAGTAGCCCAAGGAAAACTTTGTGCTGTACCTAAATGTCTTTCAGTATTTATGTTCTGGTTTAAAGATACACAGAACATGTAGACAAATCCACAGGTTAGTAGAACTTCCAGAGGTATTTCTCTTTGCCTCGCTCAGAACTGAAGGCAGAAAACTCCCCGGCTTCCTGGCTTTCTGGAGCATTTAGTCTGTCTCCTTCCCACCTGAGCACTGGGCTGCTTCTGGCACTTGGGACTCCATCCCTCCACCATCTTCCGGCCAAGGTCTGATAAGTGCAGGCAGGACTATGTTCCAGAGTAACATAATTCAGGTGTGTATGCTTGAGCATAGAGAAGGTCAAACGTGAAAGTCTAGGACATTTTTGTGCTTTTGCTGATCAAGGACCAGTAACTCTGTCCTACTTCTATATCAGAGTGTAGTATTCTTTTTTGTACTTGTTAGTCAAGTAAGAGTGGGAAGATTGTTTTTTCTTTTGATCTCATCTGATGTCCATTGGAGTCAATATAACTCCTATGCTGTTCCACTCTGACTAATGTTTTAACTCATTAGGTTTTTAAACTAAGTAAAACAAACCCTGAAAACAAATTATGCATTAAATTTCTACCTTTGTGTGACTCCCTTCTGCTCTTCTCCCACTCAGAAATTCCCAATGCAATAAATTGAGATAGATTTTGAGAATTAGTTTTAAAAATTGAAATCTTTTCTCCACCATTGCAAAATGCAATTTAAGCTGTCATGCGCAGAAGTGCTACAGTTTATAGAAAAATGCTTTTAAAATGCGTGCCTCATTTGTTAATTTACTTCAAATACCTTTTCTGGTGCCATATTACTTTGGCCCTTTGATATTTTAGATTGGAGAGAAGGAACAGCTCTGCAGCACTGCTGACTACTCACTAGGGTAACATTGCGGTGCAGATGAATTATGAAAACAGATGGTGGCTAATGGCAGCTGAATTAAAAATAACACCATTAGTAATCTAGAGGCATTCCTGCAGAACTCTTTACCCATAGATCTCAGCAATTTATAGATAGATTTTTAAACCGAGGACTCTGTTTTGCCTTTCAGTTGCAATAAAACCAGAGCACGGTCCTGGCAACTCTAAGCAGCAGTCTGTGCTCCATCTGTTGTACTCTTCCTCACGCCAGCTCTGCTGGCTTTTGTCAGCAGGTGAGCTGGTGGTGTCATATGTTGAATAAAGTATGCTTTGCGGGAACATAAGCCCTTACCACACTGCTCAAGAAGCAGAAGGACTTTGGAGAAAGTATTGTTCCTATAAGCCAGAGAAATGCTTTCTCTCCTTTTCAGAAGAGCAGGGCACCCATATTCTTTCCCTGATCACTACTCAGCAAGCTTCGTGAAACAAAGGAGTGAGGAGACCACATCTGAGTGAAAAGACTGCACCGGTGGGTTGGGTGGCTAACTGGGCACATTGATCTGAACTACCATGAGATGTTGAACTTCTGCTGACTTCAGGTTTAGGCTGTATCAGTCTAGATGTTTACTTGGTGATACACTCAAAATCTGTGAAAAATGCTGAAATATTAGCTTTAGTAGCCTGGTTCCAGGTACAAGATCTCTGGGCTTGCACTACTTTGAGAATTAAAGGTCACATTTGAAACAAGGGAAGGGCTTACGCGTCTATATCTGTAAACCCAGCTTTATTGCAGGATGTCACTGGTGACACTGTAGTTTGTACATGCTAAACAAACACAGGAGCAGAAAAGCCAAAATTCTGATTCTGAAAATGGGAGGTGACAAAATGAAATTCCCTATTATGTTATGGAACCAGCCTGGATAGTCACTAAAATTGAGACTCTTCGAGAGCTAAAAAATGCTTATTGTCCACAGGACGGAAAAGATCATGATTTTCTGAAGTGGCAATAGAAACTTTCTAACCATTTGAAATTTGACGTCAGACACCCATTTTATAATCCTTTTTCCCCTTGGTATACTCTGTACTAAGAGCAGAGCTGGTGCAGTGCCGATAATGGTGTTTTCTGCAACCTCTAACCAAATTCTAGAATGTAAAAAAAAAAACCCAGAATTCTGAACTTTGCTGTTAAACTCTTACAGAGATAAGAAGCAATTATATGAGTTGTTCTGCCTTTAGAAAGAGAGTATTTAAATTTTTCCTCTGCCATTTACCTCTTTCCATTATAAAAATCAATATCTTGCAAGCATAGAAGCTTGTTTACTTCAAGATTATGAAAAGAAATATCTTTGAAAAGTCAAAAAAAATTTTACAAACAAATGAACAAATTAAAATAGATTTTACACTCGGTAAAGTTAAAATCCTGCAATTGAAGGTGAATATATTTCAGTAATGCTAGTAAGAATTAGAAAACAAAGGTCCTGATGTTTTCACTCTAAGACTTTTGCAATTTTAATTTCAGTAACGCTTTTCAGTTTTGAATTGTTACTTTATCTGGCTTTCTGCTAATAAATAAAGTCAAGAGGCATATTGTTTTACTGTCCTTGTTCTGTTGTGCTGTTGTATTAATGAAATCTTTTCCAAGCAACTGACATGATTAGATTCATAGCTTTTAACTGGTTCAACACTGTAATCACAAATACCACCATTCAGTTCAGGTGTCTTGGACAGTAACTAGATTTCATAGCTGCAGTGTCTTCTAACCCTTCACTTAGGACAGTACTGCAATAGAAACTTTAGAAGAGATCATGTGTACAGTCTCCTTCTTTATTTACTACAATATGAGGTGTTTGGATATTGTTTTAGAATCAGCTGTAAAATAGTTACAAGGTGGGCCACAGCTTGTTGTTGCTCAGGTGCCAATGCTGTCTTCTTTGTCTTCCGAAGCATTAAATTATGCAAACAAAAAAAAAAACCAAACTCAAAAAACAGCTTAACTCCTTCAGCATTTTTTCCTGAACCTGAGCAGAGTTCATTTCTACTCTGGGAGACTTACAAAGCTGCAGTGTTTGAAAATCAGTCATTAGCAGCCCGTCTTTCAGACGACTAATATTAGCAGTGCTGTCAACACAGGTTACAGATCCTGTTAAGGAAACAAGGGCTGAGTTCCTCTCCCTGCCTCTCAGCCTGTCCATGAGTCCACCAGACCATTACAAGTTCTAAATGAACAGTTCTGTGCTTCTGCTGAAACCCTGAATATCTATGTGTTTCTTGGCCTGTTGTAAGATTGTTGGTATTCAAGATACAGAGTAGAACTGAGGTTGGTTATACACAAGGCTCTTCATGAAGGGATCCTAAACCAGATTTGCATAGAATTTTTGAGTGCTCAGTGAATTCGACAGCACTTACTTGAAGTTCTGAAAGAAAAAAACCCCAGTATTTTATATAACAGGTTGCTGGAAATATGTTTTATAATTTTTTCTAACAGTGTTCTGCTAATAGTATATATTTACTGTCCTGACAAGTCTGAAGCATGAACAAACTGCAAGTCCCCATAGTATTTGAAAATCATGAACCAGGACTGTAAGACTGGCTTAATTCACAGAAATTAAATATGCATATGATTATTTTCTCTTCTTCTTTCAGGCCATATAGCACAGTGAGGTCATATTTCCAAGTTTTCTCTACACATACCTGTATTAGAAGTTTAAGTTTTCAATGAAATCGGGGATTCCATAAATCTCCCGGAACCAGAATTTTAAGGAAAACCAATTATTGCATGACATAGCAATTACATTTGTCTGTGGGCCATTTTGTCTTCCTGAAGAACATAATTGCCATATTGGTTCACATCACAGGTGATTTCAACAGTGGTTGCTCCTAGGTGTTTAGCAAAATAGTGTAAAAATGAGGTACATAGAAAGTAACCCTCCTGACTTCCTATAACGAAGAACTTGGTTAGGGTTTGCAACCAGACCACTGTGTTCCATACTCATTATATTGTATCTTTGCCTATCATAAAATCCTGTGGTAGTGAGTTCCATAATTTAATTACATGTTCTTTTTTAAAGTAGCTCTGTGTGTTTGAACTGTTATTTGATGATACTATTTGCTTTCCTTGAGCTTGTGTATTGTAAGCAACAGTGACCAACCACTCTGTGTTCAAGTTGTCCCCATTATGCATGGTTTTGATCTTCCCTTTTCCTATTCTATCCCTTCTTATTCTTGGCTGGCCTAGCTCTGTGCTTTTACTCTTACCTCTGGAGTCTGGTCCTTAAGAGACCTTACTCCATGAAAACATTAATGTTTATTGGTACTCAGTTGCATCCACCATAATTCCTGAAAAACCATTCATCCCAAAGGCACAGGCATAGCAACTCCAATGGCTTGTAAAGAATGTGAGGAATTGTGAAGGTGTGATAGCCAGGAAACTACATTTGTGCACCACAGTAATTTTTTGGGACTGGAAAATGGCTGCAATTGACTGCAGATAGATTCTGAAGTGACCCTATTCTGTTATTTTTATAACCCCTTTTTTCCTCCTCCTCCAAAAATAATTGGGAATAGTGTCAGCTACCAAGGCAGTAGAAAACATCAATAACTACTTTACCTATCTCGTTGTTTCAGTGACTTGTGACAGAGGACTTGGGAGCCACTTAGTCAATACCCTAATGGAGATGCCTGTTAAAAATACACTGTTATCTGGTTGGTAGATAAAGAAGATAAAAGAGGAATGTACAATGGAAAATGTTACAACAAATCAAAATGGTGGCATTCTACAATGCCTCAGAGTAAATGAATACACATGAACTGAGGCAACAGGGAATGAAACCCAAAATTTCCAGCAAGCCCCAAGCAGCTAGACTTGGCTGTTTGGTCACAGTGCTACTGCCTCAGTTCCTGCAATTTTTTTCTGTTTTCATTCAATGTACAAGGTAACTTACAGTTGTGTTCCTCCCCTCATTCTCCTCCTTTGTGAGACTGAGAAAATCTTATAAGAACAGAGGAAAGAAGCAGTTAATTCTGCTAGTTTTTAACATGCCATTTTTATGGAGATCTACATTATGGAGGCAGGGATAGCAGTGAGGTGATGTTTTAGTTGTACTAGCCAGGGTCACCAGAGTGTAAATGACCCTGTTTTCTCCACGGAGTATTATTTGGAGGAATAAATATGAGGGAAATTAGCTCCATTCCTGTCCCAAACATCTACTATTCAGTTTTCAAGAGTCAGGCCTTTTTGTTCCTTGCTGATCCTCTTGCCCAAGCTGGACGTACACAGACATAAGACCTCTCAGACTCATTACCCTCTACACAGAAGCTCTGGAAGAATCCAGGGAATCTTCTTGAGATGGTAGTCATAATCTTAGCTGTGAAACTTGGACATTAGCTCTCAGCCTCCAATCTTTCACCTTCTATTGCCAATGATTGCTGTTGTCCCGTTTCTTCCTGTCCATCTCCCATTCCCTCAATCGTTCAGTTCCCCATGTCCCATTTCTTTGCCTTTTTGCTTCTTACCCTCCATTCTGCAAAGATTCTATTTCATTTTTAATTCTCCCTCTGCTCAGTTTCCTAATCCCCACTTGCCTTTGTTCCCAAACTTCATTTAAAGATCCTTTAAAGAAAGTTTAAATGAGATATGATATAAACTAAATACAATTTCTGAAGATAGATCCCACTAATGGGATATTCTCACAGCTGCCTCAGTCAGTTTAATTTGGGTGAATGTCTTTCCTTTTTTTCTAAAATTTCTTTAAGTAGTGAGCAATTTGGATCAGAAGTTGTGTCTCAGAAGTTGTGTCTCATAATGAAGTAAGTGATATAATGAGGCCAAAGTTCAAAATCGTGTGCAGTCTTGAGATAAATGACCATAAAATTCGAGATTCTTGTTCTGAATGGCTGAGAGCAGATGTGGATTCTGTATGGTTTTACTGTGGCAAAAGAACTACACTTCTGCAGTTCTGCATGGAGCTGCCAGCACAGCTACGGGTTTGGTTGCATCCAGTGTAATGTCAGCTATGTGGCAATGCAGTTACACATCTGTACCAGCTGCCTTTACATTCACGTACCTCATTTTTATTAGTTGGGGTTGAAAAATGGCACCTTTTCTCAAGGGATTTACTTTATTTTTTTATTAGACCAGGTTAGACAGGGCTTTGAGGAAGCTGGTCTAGTGGGAAGTGTCCCTGCCCATGGCAGGGGGGTTGGAACCAGGTGATCTTTGAGGTGCCTTCGAACCCGAACCGTTCTATGATTCTATGATTATTTCTTTTTTAGATGTTTAAGTTCCAGAAGTAAGATATTGATAGAAAATAAGAGAAAGTTGAGCAGCTGTTTGAGAATTTGAGTGAAGGATTAATGGTACAGTTTTTTAGAACGTGCTACATGAGAAAGGATCGAGGTCTTGCTTATTTTTAGAGTAGCTGCAAGGGTGGCCATTCAATTGCATTACACTGTAACAATACAACTTGGTTCAGACATGGTGCAATAATATTAGCATAACATTTTAAAATTATTTCTATTTGTATTTTACTGTTTTCTAATTATGAGCACTCTTTTAGTTAATGAAAAAATGAAGTTGCACAGTGATAATAAAAAAAATCTCCTCGTTCTAATTTTACTGTTACACACTTTTACAGCTGTATTTCTTGACTACAGCAAAACTGATAAATGTATTGTAAGAGTCTCTATTTGATTACCAAATCCCAGTCAGGCAGAGTCAGGTCACAAACCTCCAATGGACAGATATGTGTGAGTTTTTCAATCAAATATGACAGAAATTAATTTGAGGCTAACATTTCCCTTTGAGATGCCTTCTGTGTGTGCTTCTGCACACAACACAAGCTTTTTCCTGCTGGAAGCTCTTAAAAAGGACCTTGATTTTAAGGGAATAACTTTTCCCTTGCTGAATAGTAATAGGATTTGATATTATATAGGACAAGATCTTTGAAACTTTGATTATCCCACCAGAGAAAATACTTTCATGTAAACAGGTTAAAGCCATGACATTCTTTTTTTCTGACTCTGAAGACATTTATCTTGTGGCTTTATTCTGCTTCAGATATTTTATTTTATTTCTAAAACATCAAATGCTAACATTATTCAGTTGCTATTGTTTTCTTTGATGTCTCGGTGGCAGGTGCTTATTGAACTGGGGCAAAACAAAAATAAAGGCACGTGCAGGTGGGTGGGTGAGGCTTTGGGAATAGACAGAGATTAGACAACAGTGATGTTCCAATACCAAGAAACTCTCTAGATTCAAAATGTATGCTAGATCAAATGGAAGTGCTCTACACTTGCTTCGGCATCCAGAGCACTTTCTGTGCTGCCCATTGTACTTGTGGCTTTTGCCTTGGTCCAGGTCCTACCTCCTTCACCTTTCTAGAGTAGGGATGATGCTAACAGAAGATGCTAACATTTTCCATTTTAGTGTGAGGAAAGGAGAGGGCCTAGAGGCAGACCATGATCCTCTTCTTCCTACCATCTGCATATTTTCCATTATGGTAAAAAATAAACCCAAACAACTTGGAGCATAGCAGAGCTGCTATGTACGTGAGAGCAAAGAAGATCTGTGAGTCCCAGAAAAGAGTAGCAGAGACGTCCTGTAGCTTACATGACTAGAGGTAGAGAAGGACAGTTTCCTTCACAAAATGGAATACCTTGAGAAAGAAGTTGAAAGAGGGAGACTGTACTGGGTAAGGGCTATCTCAAAGGGAAAAGCTCTTATCCTCTGACAAGGTGGGATTGGCCAGAGGCAGGAGACTGTGAGGGAAAAGAGAGAAGTCCTGTCACAGTCTCCCAGGACCCATCAACCTGTTGCCCGTCATGACATCTGTTTTCTTGTTGACTGCTGTGAAACAGGCTAATGAAACTGATCATTGTTAGTTGGATATGGCTAGATGTAGAAAAAGGTAGCGGCCCAAAGGCTAGCACACTGATGGCACAGAGACAGATGGCACAGGTAGTAAAGAATCCTGATGGATCTTGAATTTCTAGATTCTTTCCATCTGCTTCTTACTTCTACAATGCACAAAACAGAATAACAATAGCCCAGCAGATCAGTAAAAGAGCAGTGTACAATACTTTTAATGATGGGACTTGATTTTTCCAGATCTTATTCTAAACGAGCAGACTGTCCTTTGCTGTGATGCACTGCAGGAGCTGGAAAGGTACCAAGGTAAATCTCTCCTTTTTCTTTTCTCTACCAGTTTTCATGGTGCTTGGGCCATATGAGCTGAACAGGAAGGAGCTGAGGGAAGGCAGGTGCTGGTGGGCAAGGAAGGCTCTGGGTCCTTAGCATGGGGTCCTGCTAAGGGACCAGCCCTGTAAATAAGTGAGATTGCAGCCTCACTATGCAGGAGTGTGGCCCATGCGATGGCTCTGTGAAATCTGAGAGCAGAGTGCTTTATCCCATCTACAGTGATTCCTTGAGGCTGGAGCTTGTGGCCTCTCTTTCCAGCTCTCCAAAGAGTTTTCCAGCAGAACCTAGGGAAGCTAAGATGCTGTGCTAGAAATTTCTAATGTGAGAAGGGGAAGGGGAATGGGGAAAAGACATTCAATAAACAATTTGCAAGGAATTTCAATATATCAGTTTGTACAGTTTTAACTGTCAGGATGTAAACTCTAGTCTTAGGCTCAAACTGTTGCATATGCAATAAATACTAGCTTAATATATATTCAGACTGTGTTTGCAACTGTCCCAAATGGCCTTCCCTCTGAAGGCTTATAATGTTTTTACCATGGTCCAGAGAAGAATCTCTAATGATCAGGAAGGTCTCTGTGAAATAAACAGAAGGTTGTTAACCTTAGCTCAGAGAATATATGCTCTTAAACTGATCTGCTGCCCTTGATCTGTGAGAGAACTTGTACTGATATTGTGGGCCATTAGGAAAATTGCAATTCTTAAAGGGACTGCTGAGAAGTAGTTTAGGTCCTAAACTTTTGGAGAGGGAATGAATGTATTTTTTACAGTGATTATAAAACCTAATGATTTTATGTAATGGTAATTCCATGGTGCAAATTCTTATCATTCTCCTGTCAGTGTTTTCAGTCCAAGTACTGAAGCATTGTGCATTAAAATTGGCACAAACTGATTGAAAATAAAAGACAGTAGTGTATTTTTTGTCCAATCTGAAAAAATCATGGTCTATAAACTGAAAGCAAAAAGAATGAGAACTACTCTGAATTTTAGGATTCTTTCCATTTTATTATTGATGTGGCTAGCAGCATCAACTGCTTATACTTTTTTTAATCTCCACCCACATACATCCACCCCGTTTCTCAGAAATAGTTCTGTTTTGTGCATAAAAGTGCTTGAGGGAATAAGTTTACAGAGCAAGGCCATAAAGGTCTTCCAGGAGCAAGAACATGTGAAGATAGAACTCATTAAAATCACAGTGTGATATGACTTCTATGAGTCACACAAAGAAATAATCTAGAAGTACATGGACTTCATGTGTGTTTTGCTTTACCTTGGAAAACAACATGGTTTAAACACCCAGGGACACCACAGACACCATAGGCTCCACTAAAGATGCTGAAAGCAGTAAGCAAGGACTGGCCTGCACAAAATCATGTACATTTGATACAATTTGATATAGCCTGTGACATACAATATTAATAATAGTTCTCATTTTTACACTCTGTCCAACTTCATCCAGATCATTTGAAATTAAAAAAATTGATCCAAAATGCTTTTCACATGAACATGGGACATAGTCTGATTCTTTGTATTCTCAGGGGATGAAAGTCAACATAGCTTCATGTACTTTAAGAATGCCTCTCTGACTTTATCCTAGTTCAGGATTCTGTTGGAAATTACTTTCCTTTACTTAATACTCAGTTTTAAATGATATTTATAGTTTCATAGGGCATATATTGATAGAATGCACTTTTGTCCTGCTCCATTTTCTTCAGATGAGGCTTTTTTTTTGTCATCAGTCCCCTCTTCTTTTTGCTTTTACCCGTTCACTGGCTAAATCTGTTCATCCCTGAAAAATAACGGAGTGTTCTGCCCTAGCCAGGAGCCTCCAGTCTCCACCTCTTCATTACTGGACTGCATTGTGCCATTATCTCAGCTTGTTCTCTTCATGGCTGCTGGCACCTATTTATTTGATGCAGCGAATCTCTCATTGTAGGCTTATTAGCATCCATGTCAAGACAATGTGCAAAGTCCCCCTTTTTCAAGAGAGATGAATGCATACAAGTAGAGAACAGAACCTATGAGCAATCTGTATCATTTCACTGCCACATTAATACCTCTAACTGTAATTGACAGGGTAATTAAAACCCAAGGATATCCCAAGAAAGCAGCCTGAGTAGCTGTGATCATTCTGTGTAAGCGACACACAACACATTCTGTGAAAGAGGATCAAAACGGCTTCTCTGCATTTTGTGTCACCAGAGCAGCTGTCCTGATTATTCACATCCTATTAAGTGTGCTTTGAGCATGTCATAATCAATTAAAAATACTTGTCATTTCAGATAACAGTTTCAGAATTTCGAAACTAGGAATAGCTTCCTTGGGACAAAGACTCCTAAGGGCTCTCCTCCATAGGGGCCCTGTCATTCACCTGCCTCTCACTCCTCAGGTTTGTGACAGTTCAGGGTCAGTCCTCCATGGGAGACCTCTACAGCAGTAACACAATTTTATTGCTGTACTCTCTCCCAAGTCTCCTCCCATGTGCTTTTCTAGAACTGGCACCTGCCTCTAGTTTCTCCTCAGTTGCTACAACACTGTTCCCACTCTTCACCCTCTTTCTAGCTCCTGTTTTTTATTCACCACCTCTTATATCATTTGGGCTGCCCGTTTCTCTTAGTTGAAGGACTACAACTGTGGGAGCAGTGATTTTCCATTTGTGGACACTGAAATTGTAAGGGCCCAGTTGTACCCGTTGAGTGTTCAAAACAGAATAGAATAAAACAGAATACTTCATCTGGAAGGGACCTACAGTGATGATCTAATATAACTGCCTGACCACTTCAGGGCTGACCAAAAGTTCAAGTATGGTATTAAGGGCATTGTCCAAATGCCTCTTCAATACCGACAGACATGGGGCATCGACCACCTCTCCAGGGAGCTTGATTCAGAGTTTGACCACCCTCTTGGTAAAGAAATACTTCCTCATGTCAAGTCCATGGTGCCTGATGTGATTCATCCCAGAGTACTGAAGGAGTTAGCAGATGTGACAGCAGGACCCCTCTTAAACATCTATAAAAGGTCATGGGAGTCTGAGGAAGTCCCCACTGACTGTAAGCTAGCTAGGGTTATTACAGTTTACATGAAAGGTGTGAAGGAAGACCCAGGAAACTACAGATCTGTTTGTAAGGAAAAATTATGGAGGAGATAATATCGTGTGCTAATAAAAGGCATTTAAAGAACAGTGCAATCATAAGGCACAGTCAACATGGATTCAAATGCAATTGTGGTGAGGTTGTCTTCTTGGAAAGAAATCCTGAGTTGTTTTGTGTTCTTTACCATATTTTTTCTTGTGCTTCAATAGCTCTTTTCCTCCTTTGGCCTTCATCCTTGACACCTTTCTTGAAAGTGATGGCAGCCCTCTCAGCCTTTGTCTTGCTCCTTCCAGTTATTCTTGTCTTCTTCTGTAGGCCTTCCATGCCCCTGATCAACTGCTTAGTCTTTGTCTGCCTTCAACCCAGATGAAATTTGCCTTTCTTGAACCCAGGGAATGAAAAATGGTCATAGTGGTACAGGTGAGTTCTCACCAGGGCTTTGCACAATGCTTGTCTTTCTCTCCTGGCACACAAGAATGCACTTGCCTGTATCACATTCACAGGAGTGTGAATAAAGGTTGCTGATGACTTTTAAAATGAATTCTGCAGACATTTAGTGAGGAGGAAGGTGGTTTCTGATAACACTAAAAGGTAACTGTCTCTCTTAAGAGTCCCTATGTGCCAAGAAGGACTGAAGATTTTGCTTTCTATACTCCCACCTGAAACCACCTGAGAATGTCGGTGACATGAAATTACTGATGACGTTACTCAGATTAAAAAGAACTTCTTATTTTTCTTTAATTAATGAGAGGAACTATGAAAAACGTGGCAATTGCTTTGCCAAACTGGTGAAATGAGTGCAAAAAGCTGCCAGATTATGTCTGTTTATTTAAAGAATCTCAAAATCTTGATAGATCGCTGTAGATAGCTGCTCTCCTGGATGGTCACCTCAAACGTAGGTCATAGCTTGTCTCCAGCCCTGCCTCCTGGGTGAACCTGGGACCCATGATGCAGCCCTGTCTCCAAGCCCATTTCCAGCTGCATCTCTTGCTACTCAGATGGCACTCCTGGCTGGACCCTGAACCTGGCTTGTCCCCTTGCTGTGTCAAGGGCTGTTGATGGAGCAGGCTACCAGCTGCTGGCTCTGTTCATCTGGGCCAGAGCCTGCAGCATGGTGCCCCATCAGTGAGGGCACAGCCTGTGCCAGGGTCACCACCAGCTCCTGGCTCACCTGCCTGCAGTGAGCAGCTGGCCCTTGCTGCTCCTTGACAGCCTCCTTGCATAGCCTCATCCTACAGCATTTTGCAGCTCAGGCACTTCCTAAGCCAGAGTGTCAAAGTATTCAGCAACCCATCAGTGGATTGTCTTCCATGAGCCTATCTGGCCTCACCTTGTCAGCCTCTGGTTTGCATATGGCCAAACTGTGGACAGAAACCCATCCTCAGTAGGTGTCTGAGCATAAAAGGCTGGCAAAGAGTCACCAACATCTTAAAGCACGAAAATGTTAGACAAACTTAAATATAGGTTTTTCTATTAACTGCATTTTTCATGACTGTCATCACTTAACTTTGCCATATGCATAAGCGATTAACAGAGTTTACTGAGAGATGAAACAATCCCAGGAACAATTAGTACATGGCAGCTCAAACCTATCACGTTTTCACTCCTGATCCTCTGCAATACACAGCAGGATATAAAGTGTGTAACCAGAGGATGTGAACTGACTATCAGAAGATCAAACATCTCCCACTGCAAGATGTCCTAGTGTAATGCTGGGAAGTACCTCTCTGTATATAGCATACCTTTGTTTGGCACATGAAATATTCAAACATCATCTAAAGTGCTTGGAGCAAGAGAAGCATAGCTATATGGGTACATCATTTTACTTGTGTTTTTTTTTTTTTCTTCTTCATGGGAAAGAGGCATCTACTTAGGAGCTGGGGATCTAAGGGATATGTAGTGTGTAGGAAATGTGTACTTTCACTGACACTACCCACCCCTCCCACCACATCCACTCTTTTTTTTTGTCTCCAATGATGCTGTCACTCCGTTGTGTTGAAGTGGGAGCAGTGGCTATGCAAGGTGAGCCATTTACAGCTCAAATAAATGAAAGCAAATATATATCAGTGAGTAAGAAGTTAACCATCATCACACACACCATGAAACGCTGTTGATGTGGTAAGAACATAATTGCTCTAAAGAATTATACAGTTAATGCTGCGACTCAATAATAAATCCCAATTATTCAATGAACAGAAAAATATGCCTTATTTTTTTATGTTTCTGCTGTCCTTGTCAATGCTACATTCGAAATCTTGCCAAAGATTTTGCAAAAATTTTGGAAAAAGACAATTCCCTTCACTGTAAGGATCATCCTTTTGTTCATTCATATTTCTTGGCTGCCTTGCTCGTATGTTAGTGCACATAAATATAGGCTGCTCTTCACATGATGTAAATCTCTATTGTTGTCCATGCTATATCCAATGTGATGGCTTAATAAGCCTGTTGTGCCAGATACTGGAGAAGAAACCCTGAGACATGAGGAATGTGGTTTTATTAGACTGCTGTAGTTAGTAACACATCTAGGAAGTACATTCTTAAACCTTACCAGGTCAGTATCATTCTTTCTTCCTAATCCATCTTGCCTCTTGGCATGTTTTTCCTCCACAATTCCATTTCACCTGGGAGAGTTGTGGTATTAGCTTGTCATCTGACTAACTAGGCTCCAGCATCATTGCTGTAGTTGCCTTCCATCACTTTACGTAAGAGTAGAGGAGGAAGGTGGTGTCTCTTCACTAGGTAGATTGGAGGAACCACAGTCCCATTTCCTAGAAAGCATGACATCAAGCCTCTTTTCTCTAAAATAACAAAGAAAGTTCTTTAGCAGAAATTTTCTTCAGACAGTGCAGGATAGTGCTGTGGGAAAGGGAGCCATCCCACTGGCTGCACAGGAATGAGTAAAATGTAGATTATGCTTGGGCCTTGTTCCAGCAATTTAGGCACAGAATCATCTTCTTTTCCCAAATTTCCTTTCCGTGTTATAGCCAAGCCCTTATGAAGAGAAGGAAATGCAGGCCTTGAAGTGACTGAGTATGTCCCAGTAGTTCAGTTCTTGAAAAGTGGAGCTCTGAGGGAGTGGAAGGGACCCAGAAATTATGCATTAATAGAATCTTGAGGAGTAGAAACTACAAGCAGCAGTGTTTTTTTAAATAGAAGAATTCCCTTTGAAAAGAACAATTATTGACCAGAATGAACTTGCAGAGAGAGAGGCTGTAACCCATTAGTGCCTCCAAATACAAAACAATTATTTTGGAATCAGCATTAATGAGGGCACAATTTTGCTCATATGAAAACCACGCTCACATGAAAATCAAGATGCAAAATGCAATGTAGTGTCTGGTTGGCAGAGATGGATCGAGAGAGGGAGAGAGGGAGGAAGAACCATTGACAGCTTAGAATTAGGCTTGTTTATCTTTGAAGAGTGCAAGACCGAGCCTTGCGTGTTTAACCTGTTTAGCGCCGGTGAGTAAAGGGCCTGTAGTGTGAGGTACCACAGCTTGCTCTGACAGTGCTGTGCATCCGTCACTCCAGAAAAGAGGAAAATAGTCCCCCTAGTGTACCAATGCTGTAAGAAGCAGGAGGCTCTCGCTCGATTCACGAAATCTGCTGAGTTCTGCTATGGCGTGTGAGCAGCTGCTTTGTGGTATTGTAGTAAAACCCCAGGCTCTGTTGATCACAAGGCTTGTAGTTTTTTAAGCAAGGAGCCGTAAACAACCATAAGTAATGAGCCTTAAAAAATAAATGTGTGTTTTAACGTGTTTTAACTATGAAGTAATTTGGTTTTGCATTGCTGTATAATTCGAACTCTTGTTTTCTCACCCAGGAAATAAATATTCTCCTGGAAGAAAGAAAAGAGAGTATTATAACAGCAATAATGTTTTCACAAGTTCTTAGCTTTGCAGCTGAGAGATAAATTCAAACACATTATTCAAAAGCACTGTTTTAATTATTTTATTGTTTCAATTAAAAAAAAAAGCATGGTGTAGATAACCGATCAGAGGAAAAAAAGTAGCATCTGAAAGGGACACTGAAAGTCCCAGTGTCACCAGGGACTGGCACTTTTCCTGGATGCCAGAGATCCAGTGTGTGATCTCAATAATTTTAGGTGCAACAATGCAAACCTGGCCCTTTGTGCCAGGGGCTGTAGTGGCATACAGGAGAGCACAGCTGCCATGTATTGCTGTGGCTCCGAAACCATTTTCCTCTCAGGTGTGCTGAGGGAGAGCCATGGATAAAAAGTTTCAAAGCAGACCAGAAGGTCTCTGCTGGGGATACAGCACAGCTGGTTGGGAAGCAATGTCTGTCATTCTGTCCTTCAACAATTTTTGCCAAGTTGGCAGCATTGGAGTGAACCCAGCCTGCAAAGTTCCCCTTTGCACCCTGCTCTCCACCCGAGTCTGCCTGCTGGCAGGTGAGGAGCTGCTTTGCTCCCTCACCTTTTTGACTGCTGATGGGACAGCTAAATCACCTTTTGAGCAGTAAAGCAAAGGGATGTTTGGGAGGTGTAGGGAGACGATTCCTCACAGTAAGTAAAAAGACAATATTGGACTGACATCTCTTGGGAGATGGCTAGTGGAAGGCCCAAACCTGGGATGATGCCCAAGGACCAGGCAGATTTGGCTGGGGGAAAAGGTCTTCAGCTCCACAGAGGTAAGGGCAGCTCCAGGGCCAGCAGAGGTTCAGGTTAATATTGGTGCCGTGACTTATGCAGAAGCATTAGCTGCAGGGATGTTGTTCTGCATTTTACAGAGCAGATATTGGCATTTCCTGGAAGAGTAGGTTAATCATGGTAAAAAGAGAAGCAGCATATATCTCACTTTGGGAGGAAGGAGCTCTTGCAGCTCTGCCTGAGTGTGCATGAGCCTCTGGTTCGTTTGTTGGCGCGTAAGGGTGCAGCAGATTTGTGTGCATACAGCACTGTGCTTATTTGTGTGTTGCAACATATGTCTAGGTCAGTGTCTTTGCTAATAAAATCCCTGCAGTGGTAATCGTCAGGTTTAGTTGCTTAGATAAATTATAGGAATTTGAAAGGTGTTTGTGTACATCCACCACAAAAAGGCTCCTCCTGAAGAGAAACTATAACATAAACTTCCTTAACTTTCCTTTCAAATTCATATACAGTACTTGCCTTCAGCACATCTGCTTTCCTGGAGACAGCTGAGGCAACCTCCTCCACTCTCTCCCCCATTTACCAGTTGTAGTTTGAATTGCTTGCAATGATATGGATGTTGATTATGGCCTGGTTTTTCCATGGAATCGTCCTGAGGGATGAGACCGCAGCGAATTCTCAGCTGACCAAAAGGCAGCCCAAGGTATTAGTTCAGTGTATTTTATTTCATGAGTAAGAGCAGATAAGATTTCAGCACAAATGGTGCGTTTTAATTATGTTTATAAGTGAAATGCAGAGCAGATGTTGGAAGCGCCATTTCACGTACTCCTTTCCCATCCCAGTGGCAACATTTCAGTGTTAATATTGTATATCTCTCTAAAAATGCTTGATTCGAAAACCTTTTTTAAGCTAAAATATCTTGTTGACCTACGAGCACTTCTGGGTCCCCATGCATATATGTGTGAATTCTTTTCTTGTTTCTGATTTTTGAAATACGGACCAAAACTTCCTTTCTCATTTTTTTTCTTAGCAAGAGTATTACAAAAACTTGAAGAATGCAAAGTAAATTTGATATTCCCTGCCCATCTCACTGCCTCAAAATAAATTCTCTCTCTCATGTACATGCATGCAGCCACACACACATGCATATATACATACACATAAACATGGGCTCCATCACATTGCAAACACTACTGGATGTTGGATCTTAAAATTATATGGTAAGAAATATTAGGCTGGTGTGTGCTTCACCTGCAACTGGAATATTGTTGATATTCTCACATTTCTTTGGCTATCATATGATAAGATCAATATTGTCAATACTTTTAAAATTGAGATAATGACTTCAAAATGTTTCCAGAAACTTACTTAAAATGGAGAGAGTTCATTATATTAAGCTTAGGGAGCAGACTGCTTTTTTCTGCATTTTTGCTTCTGACAGTCTTTGAAAAGCAGGTTGTTTGCACCAGTGACATAAACACAATTTTAGGAGGGCAGAAAGATCCACCAATATTTATATGAAGCTGTAATACAGCAAAAAATTATACAGGCTATTGTTCTATATTGCCAGAGGACTCTATTGATCTTCGAAGGGTTAAAGTGCTACCGGGTTACATTAATGTCACCCTTCAACAATCACTGGCCAATAACATATCAGCAATCAATGCTGCAGCGTGTTGTTCACGACACTCAGTTTTTTGAGACAAGTGGCTGATATATTTTGACAAGAAGAAAAAACAGTGTTGGAAATTCTTGCAAATCTTAACTCAGAGGGGAAGATATATGAAACAAACTGTCTCCATTAGAAAAAATGGTAATGTTTGCCTTCGTAAGTAACAACATTTTATGTCAGTTCAGTGGAGCAGTGAATGAACCAAAACTCTGCTAACCTTCAAAATGGAAAGGATTCCGTAAGTAGGATTTACATAGTCTGAATATTTTATATTTTGAGTTCTCATCACAGCTCGCATAAACTAACACTTAAATATATATTTCCAATAAAGAAAACATTTGACTTCTGGTGGAGTAAAGCAGGGAGACACGTTTTGGCTTGTGAGTACAGACACAGGTTTCTCAGCCCCTGCTCCTTTTTTTTTTTTTTCCTGTTAGCAATTTTCTTCTATCAAGTTTTCATAATTTGTGCACATCCAAAGAAGGCAGTGCAAGCCTCTTCACTTGGACACAAAAGAAACTTAAAGAGAAAAAAAAAAAAAAATCAGGAACTCAAACAGCCCTAAAGTAGAAGTACAAAGAGGGGAATAAAAACTAGAGGCTGCAAGAGGACGCGAGGGGTTAAAGTTCTGACCACTGTCTGCATGTATAAAATCGTATCACCTTATCTGAAAAGTTTAGGCTCAAAAGAAAAGCCTCCGTTTAAAATATCTTTTAGGTTTATTAAATCTTTAGGCTGAAGATTACAGCAAGTGTTTTGTCTTTGGTGAGTAGCTGTTTGTCTCACTTTATTTACTTGGTATTGGGTATTTGTCAATGTCATTTCATATCTGCAGAAAATTCATACGTTCTATGGAAGTATGTATGTGTGTGAGTGTGCTGAAGGTCACATGACTGTTTCATCCTATTTGGTGGAGCAGCTTGACTTTTTTTCCCTTGCTTTTGGTGATGGTTGTGAGTGCAGAAGTTGATTGACAGATGCATGCCAGAAACCCCCATTCTCCTTTTCAAAGACTACATATGATGGATTGCGATCTTTCAGCTCAGCAGGACACAGGGACCATGCAAGCTGTAATTGGTCAGGTATGGAGTCAGCCATTTCTCAACTCCCCTTTTATTTTTTTTTTTTTTTCACAAGGGTCTAACCATATGATTCACATAATTCATATTTACAGTACCATCTTTCTATCTGTATCTTCACCTACCAGCCAGTGTAGTACTGAAAGTGCGAAAGGCAAAAGAACCACAATAATCCGGCCAGGGAATCACTAGTTAAACCTAAAATACTCTGCTTTTCTTCTAATAAACCCGATTTGTAATTTAGTCTGAGCTTTGCCAAATCAATCTATTTATTAATTTACTGTTGTATTTTGTTTGTATGTGCTGGAGTAGAAGAACTGAGGAGTGAAAGTGTTACGTTTGCTGGGGAGTTGCTTTCTATTTCTGGTGCTGTGCATTATTTCTATATTGACTGTGTTCCTGTACTACAGGCTGTGGATTTATTTTATTTTTTTTTTCCTTTTCTTTTTTCTTCTTTTACTCCTAACCCAGATAATGTGTGATTGAGCTTGGTAAATGTAGTAGTCTTTGCTGCTGCAGAGGGGCAGCCTGCAAATTAAACACTGCCACAATCTGAAAGGTCCAGGTGGTCTGCTCGTGCTTCCTAATGCAATCCAGCACAACAGCTTTAATAAACAGCTCTATTTAGTTCTCCCTCCCTGTATCCAGGGAAGTGAACTGGTCTGGGGCTGCTGTGATGAAATGCCAGAAGAATATCTCTCAAAGGCCTCACAAGCTGATTTTTAGAGCTTTTCCGTTTTGTCGTCTTTGTCTTCCAAATGGGTCAGTGAGTCCTCTTTCTGTTTTGTGATTTCTGATAAGTCTGTAGTTTTTATGTGTGTGTTTTAACCATGCTGTTTCTAGCTTTACCCAGAAGAGAGAAGAATCATTGTCTTTTCATTTGCTTCAAATAATAACCTGAAGTGGGGAAAGAAATTAAATTATTTTGTCCTGTTGTACAGGGAGGGCTGTTTTCTTCTGAATGCAGCCAGAGTAGGATGAGGGTATCTGTTTTTCTTATTCTAACCAAATTTTAAGTGCTCAACACTTTCTCATTAGCCACTGACTTGTAAATCAGTCTCTGGCAAAGGGTATTTTTTGAACTCTCAAAAGTTTGTGGTTTTTTGCATATGTTTCCAGTGTAGTGAACGCATGCTGCTGAGGTGATGACATAGTATTTGTGTTTCCTATATGTTGATACAATGGTGGAAAAATACGCATCCTACATGCTGTTTTCAACTAAATTATGGCAAAGCACTGAAGTCCCTCAAAGCACATGGTTTATTAATACCATCGTACACAGTAATGCATTTCTGGGCGGAAAACGTCAAATATGTAATACCATGTTTACCACAGACTTTTATTGCTTTAAATATTTTAAAAATAGAAGATACATTTTTTATTAAAAATCCCCCAAACATTAACAGCTTTCTATTAGGCTGACTTGTACCTAAAAAGTGGGGCATGTTTGCCAGTATTACATTGTGTGAAAATACGTATTTTAGAGGGGGTTAATTACCTTTTTGTGTAAACTTGTTCAGTCTTAAAGAAATGCATTTAATGATTCTAAGGCAGATACAGTGGCAAGGTTTTGAGCAAGTACACTTGACAGAAAATGTACCCTGAACCCCTGATAAATCTCAAAGCTTGTAATATCTCTGTAATGTAACTTCTGCTTTGGCATGTAAGAAAGTGTAAGTTAGCTATTTTATGTTTAAAGCTTGCTAGCTCTTGGAGAGTGGTTTTGAGGCTGGAAAGGGTAGAAGCATATATTTTTTTTTCTGTGTGTAACATTCCATATTTCATCAATTAAAAAAAAAAGTTCAGTGAATGTCTGGAAAAATGTTTATATCGTCTGTTAGTGTATTTCATTTCCTAAAAATCAATAACAGGGGCATGCACTTCAAAGGAAAATACATTTCGCTATTTTAGGTGACTAACTTCTTTGGGGTTTTTTATGTGAGAATTTATAGATATTATTATTGTGCAACGTAATATGTTAGGTGTTTCAAACATTTATTTTTTTTAGATCTGTATGTGTGCATATTTATATATCATATGTGTAAGTGTGCACATCCAAATGTGTTCATAAAGGCACAAAATATCCAAGTATGGTTTTGTTTTGATTAATTGTCCAGTGTTTGGTTGTTATTAGCTACATGTGAAGATAGAACAAAATGTTTATATTTTTTTCAGATAAAAATGATGTATTTTCTAATTGTATAATAAAAGAGTTACTTCAAACTTGGGAAGCACAGAGCAATCAGTAGAATTACCATAGGTTGCTGAAAATAGAAATAGACTTTCTCCACAGACTCTAATACTGATGAGAGAAAATAATTATCAAAAGACAAACCCTAAGCTATAAAATCTTTCCACACAATAGATCCATATTTAGTATTGATAAATAATAAAGATTTGCATATTCTGTATATGTATTTTTTTAAAAGAGTCATTAATTTCCTGACACTACTGTTTTAGAAAAAGTTCTTAAGAGTCCTTGTTAACTTTCAAACCTCTGAAAGCAAAAACTTTAAATAAATGTTTATCATTTGGCCTTTTGATTTCAGAATTGTATTTTTCACCAGCTGTGAGAGCTAAATTTTGTTTTGACTAATCCTGCAGATGTAGCTCTAAATTCAGCCTTGTTTGCTCCTAATGGAGTGTGAACTTGCCTAATTAAAAATCCAAGCTATACATGGATATCTCTGCTCTGATGGAGATCAGAAACACTGGTGGTTATTTGTAGTTCAAACACTAGTCTGTGTATGACACGAAAGTAATAGCAGGAGCATGCTGATTTAAAGGCATTTTCAACACCAAGTGCTTGTTCATCATTAAATGCATTTCCACACAACTCCCCCCCCCCCCACCCCCCCCCTTTTTTTTTTTCTGTTATATTCTTGATTTCATCTGTCTCCAAGAACCAGTGTCCATAGTGGCTCCCACTGGTGATGGCAATGGTAGGCAGCATGCTACCATCCTGACCATTACCTAGCACCTGGCTGTATTGGCTCCAAGGTGTGGAATTGCTTGTATGCCTTCCCTCTGGATTTTTCCTCCCCCAAGCAAGCAATTAAACAGCCAAGTACTCTGAAGAACAACCTCCTTGCCTAGCGTGTCAAGATCTAGAAGCTCATTGCTCATTGTGATTTTGATTCATAACTGGAGTGTTTGGAATGAAACCCCGATCTCTGTCAGCAGTAGTCTGTAGCATCCTTCTTTGCACGCTGAACCATAATACCCATTATTTCTTCAAATGTGTTTTTCTCTTATAGAAACTATTAGCTGGATTGTTATGCCATATTCCTTATATATCCTGAGCCTATCTAAAAACAGGTAATTAAATGTGTCATGTAATTATTCCAATTATGCTGTATTTTCTCTAGCCTGTGTGCTCTCTAAAATCTTTACTGTACCTTTCTCTTCTTTTTTTTTCCTTTTCCCCCATCTTTTTTCCTTTTTCTTTATTTTTTTCTTTTTTTTTGTTTTTTCTTTTTCAGACCTGAGCTTGTGAGTGACAGGTTAGTTCATCAGCATTACAGCCCTCCTGTTTTTGTCTCATCTCATGCAGACAGGTCACTGTGTCCAATCACCCTTCTGGCTCTGCTGTCCCCGAGGGAGCCCAGGCCAGCCTGCCATCTTGATCCACCGGCCTGAGGGCCCGGGCTGGCTGCACATTTCTGTGTTCACTGGGTCTTGCAAATATAGTAAAACAGGAAGGGGAGGGGGACAGCTTAAACTAGATCTCTGTAAACTGAGAGGAAGTAAATTAGGTAACATTCTTCTTCAAGTAAGCAGGCGTTTGCAGCTATTATTGATATGTTTGAGTTCTCTTCCTACATGTTAACCCCGTTTATTTGCTATATTTCAATGGTATCCTCTATGTGATCTCATCATCTAGTAAAAGCGATCTATGCAAGGGTAAATGCACACTCTTTTCCCATAGAGAGTTCTGCTCTGAAGCCCAATTTATGAGACTGATACATTGCTGCAGCCAAGGTGGGTCTTCCTGTTCTGTGGTTTAGTTTGTTGCTTTTTCAGTTTGTTGTTTGTTTTTGGTTTTTTTTTTTTCCCCCATGATTAACAACAATAGAGCAGGGGTATAAATGTTTCGGAGAAGCCATTCATGTCCATAACTCATGGGTCCCTTTTCAGAAGTTTGATCTGTCGTCTGTGTCATTTTGTGATGCAGATCAATACATATGCAGGAATTTAATTTTTCTCAAATGAAGATCAGATCTCTAATGTTAGTTTGTCTTGAGCAATCTTTAAGTGTTTCTTCTTGTAGTAGTAGAGGCGGTCTTTTTCTCTTGGAATACCCGTATCCATCTCCCACTTAATATACAGAAGTGCTTATAACATATACAAACAGTAAAGAACTGTCTTACATATAAATTTAAGACCCACTTTTATAATACAGCAGGGAATTGTGCCCTTTTGTTTACAGTTTGGGACAAATTCTCTTCTTTCTAGCAAGAATTAGGCCCATCACTGTAAGCACGACTACTCGCATAAGTAAGGTCAGACTACTTGTCCCCATCCCCTGCTTAGTGTATGTCCAGCACAGACATTGTTGTCCTTTACAGTCACCAGCAGTTGTTTTCTGCAGTTTGAGACTGTGAGAGAGAGACTTATGGACAGGTACACACTGACTGTTGTTTTCAGTGGTAGAGAGACAATGTAAACAGTAAGTATCGTGTTTGAAAAAACTTCAAAAACATATTTTTTAATATTTATGAACAAGCTGGTACTCTGATAATGAAGCATTCCATCTCTGCAGAAACCCACTGTTTTATACACTCTCTAGTATACTGTATCCTTAAGAATTATTATTGTAAGGAGATGCAGGAATGTGGCTGTAATATTTTACAATATAAATATTTGTTGTAGAGGAGTTTGGATCTCGTTAATTTAATATATGTAAATTCTTTGGTCCTAGGCCTGGATTCCAACAAAAGAATGCATTTCTCTGTTGACTTTTGTTTTTACAGCAGGAAAGATGGATTTTTATCATTTTCATTCATGCTTAAAAAGATTTTCCTTGTTTTCACACCAAAATTGGGTTTTAATTGAAAGCAGCCCTCTAAAAACACCTTTAGTCACTTTTTCTTATTGAATTTCTTAATTCTCTTCTGTTCTGTGCTACTTTGCTGTCTCATGTGTTAGTTTGTGGGTCAGGCCAATTAAGAGGTCAAATCTTTAAAAAGCTGTGATTTACACTCTGTGTATATGCACTACTGTTCTAATTGTAAGAGAAAAATAAAGTATGTCAGATGACCTTTAAATTGCTGGGCAAGCGACACTCGTCCAGTGATGTAGATTTTTATCTTTTGGCAATGCATTTACATTCAAGTACCTCTAGTTTCCTAGATTCTAGACTGATAAACTAAATACCAATCTGGGCCACTTTTTTTGACTGTGCTGAGCCTCTTATCTTACACTGACCTGTAGCTGTAACAAGACTTTCATTTCTCTTCTCTGATCTGAACTAAAACTCAAATGGAAGAAAATGAAAGGACAATCGAAGACCAATTTTATAGAGCATTTTCAGTGTTAGATGAAGACATGGCAAAATATTCTTTTTCCTGTGATTTACATCTCTCAGTGGCATTTGCTTGCAATGCTGCTTCTTGCTCTGAAACTGTAAAAATAGCAGGAAGAACCTCCAATTAGTCAGTTTTAATATATGCATGTTTATCTCTCGTTAAAGATAACAGGACTTAAAAGAGTACTTCAAAGTTGGTCAGCAAATCACTTAAGCCTGTATAAGGAGCCCGCAGCTGCTAGATCTTCAGGTGCACATTACAATACTGAATTCAATGGGACTCCTCACATAAATAACACTTTGCAGGATCTGGTCCAACTTGCCTATTGAGTAACTGTCGTTGCTAATAAATATAACAAACTCCGGTTTAAATGCTAGCTAAATAATTGCTGTGTGAACTCTTTTATAATTAGAACTGACCGCTAGGATTCAAGGTAATAACTCAAGGCTCTTGAAAGCTCTTATTTTTCGGAGGATTTCAGGGCTACAGGTAAATGGACTATAGCTTCAGGGTTTTTGTTTTATTGTTGGCTTTGAAACCTCTGCGACATGTAGGACCGTTTCTTCAAAAGAGAAAGATTAGTTGTTGATATTTGCTGCTGATTCTCTGTTGACTGCTAGTGTTGTTCCATAGGAGAGCTTTATCTAACTGTTAGATCAAAAGAAAATTTTGAAGATCAAGAGACTGTTCTAAATTTCTAGCCATTTTAAAAGTGGTAGTGGGAGAAAGTTGTTTTTTTTTTAAAAAAAAGAAGGCAGGGGACAGGACTCAAATCTTTATTCCAAGCTATCTTTGCATGATGAACGATATAAATTAAATTTTCTTAAGCTGTTTAGAATAGATTTTGTATTTACTAATAAACCTGTTTTTTTCTGTCTAAGAGTGGTACAATTTGTATATGCCATGCTGTATTACAGCAAAACTAGATCCAACAAACTTTTATGCTTAGTCTTCCTTTTTTTCACATGAGTAATAGCAATTGATGTCATTAACACTGGTGCATATACTTAAACTTGAGGAAAAGTGTTTCAGAGGTGAGAGCCTCAGAAATGGATCTTGCTCTCTGGTGTAGCTGCACAGCTGTCCTGTGCCCTTTGCTCATGTGAATGAGGATTTATGGGATAGGACACTGATAGCTGTTCTTGTCAAAAGAGACAGGTCCTGTCCTGATAGCTTTTCCTGTACCACCTTACTATAAAAGAAATCCAATAATTTGATAAGTAGTGCTGGAAAATCTTACTTGCAAGAGTAGATTTTGATCCTGTGGTATTTCCAGTGAATGTTACTTAAACTACTTGCTAAATATGATCAGTTCCCATAGGTAACTCTTTCCAGGATGGAGCTGTGAACCCACAGACGGGGAAGGGCATTGTAAAGAGAACCAGGTCCTTAAGCAAAAGCAAAAAAAATACATTAGAAAGGAACTTCATGGTACTCCAGTCACTGAGTCCATCAAGTAATTTTTATTTTACATGTTTCTAGCATTTTCAAGGATCTCAGACTCACATGTGTTTGGAAGACACAATCCAGCTGTGTAGTGGCACTTACAAAAAGGAAATATTCTAAGGGCCAACAGTAAAAGACAAAAGCAGTTCTTTACTCACCCCCTGGTATGGAAACAAGAGTTTCAAGCAATAGAAAATAACAGAGCATGAGGTTTTTACGAGCAGATTAGTGAAAGTCATGTTAATAATATTGCACAACAGCTGCTGTTAGACATATTATAAGAAATAATTCTGTATCAGAATGTTGTCCTTTTCACTAAACTGCTTACATCTCTAACTGCTTTTCCACTTACTGTGCCAACTTGTGAAGCTCTAACTTGGCATTTACTTGAGCTTTGCTAGTGTTTCATGTGCAATGAAGTATGGAAGAGTTTTACTGGAATAAAAAGTCTTTTTAAAAAAAAAAAAAAAGCAGGAGGTTTTAGCCTATTTCTGGAAGTCATCTTTTTGGGGAAAAAAAATTAAAACATTTAAAAAAATCTAAATTTACAGCATAGACTAAGACTGAAGCAACAATATTAATGACTAAAACATTTCATATCATTATTTCAGGTTTATGACTTGAAATCACATTGTCTTCCATCAATGGCAAACTAACATCAGCTTCCATTTATTCATAGTAAAACACACTAAGGGCTGTGATGATTATTTCTTTTAATTTATAACAATAGAGAACTGTACCTGATTGTTACTGAATCCACCTTTAAAAATAAAATAGGGCTAAAGATGCAAATAACTGCTAACGTTTAAGTATGGCAATTCTGAGATGCTGTAACTGTTGGTACTGGAACCAGATGCTGTGAAGTGCAGAATACTTCCACAGTCCTGGAGTTCCTGCCTGCTTTATTAAGCAGGACTCTGTTCCAACAAGGCTTGAATGTTTTCACTCTTCTTTGAAGGCAGGATTAGGCCCTTAAGCATGAGGGGATTTTTTTTTTTAACCTGCTCAGACATTATTAATGAAGGTAAAATTCAAAAAATCAAAATTTTTCTGTTTAAAGTGAAATAAAATAATCTAGAATAAAGGAGAATTATGCTGCTCTAGGAAACAAACACCCATCGCAGGATTTCTGGCCGTAAGTCTTACCTTCCCTTCACTCTGCCCATCCCTTTCTGTGTACAAAACGTGCTTCACATTCTTCAAATGGATTATACAAAGCAGAAATAATATCTGCAAATAAGAAGCTCCCAGTCTTTTGGAGGAAAGGTTCAAAGTTGTGGCAAATGTAAAAGTGGCTTCTAATATGGAAGAATAAAGCAGAGAACATCAAACTCATTTCACTTAGTGTCATTCATGATGATTTATCATTATAGTCAGGGCAAACTATGATCTCGGAGCTGAAACAATTTTGTCCATTAAGAGGAGAAAAACAACCCCGAAAACCAGAATGTTCCAGCTTGGTTCTTATATCCTTAGGGTTGCAATATTGAATTCAGAATTGGGGAAGCTTAATCTTGCAGCCAGATTTGACAAGATGCTGGTTGAACAGTAGGCAGAAGTGATGGTTTGTGCGTCGTAATGCCCATAGTGGGAAATAAAGAAAGATAAGATTTTTCCAGAAGTCTGGATGCAGTGTTCACCACCTGCTCCAGCTTCTTACCAAAGTAGGCAAGAAAACCTGTGTGTGCAAGTTGGTGAACAAAGCTCATGATTTCAGTCAGAAAAGACAAACTGGAGAGCTCTAAAACAGCGTGTGAGGGTTTGCAATGGCTCTGAACATAGTTATCATTTTGCTTGATTGTTTTAGTGCTTTTGCTTATTTGAAGGGTGATTATTAAACTATTTAAGCATATCCACAAGTATTCCCACATGCTTATCAGGAAAGCTCACGTGAGCACCATATTGTGTATTAGACTACATGACACAAAAGGCTTGGATCTCACCTCACCTCAACCAGATACAGACGTGTACAGCTGAAAAAAAATAAGCCAGTTCTCCAACTCCATGCAGTTAATCATGGAGGGTAGGAGCTGGGGGATGGGATGGAGGGGTAAAGGTAAACACCTGGAGGCTCCATCTGAAATATTGGAGAGGTGAGCAAGGGACTCAGTGGCAGCTGCTTGGAAAAGAAGACCTGGATTTTAGATAGTCAAACAAAAAAACCCAAACAACAAACAAGGGCTGAAGATTGAAGTTTCTTCTCTTGAATATATTTCTTTCTGTTTATTTTTTTAAGCTCACGCTGGATTCTTAGCAAGAAGAGAAACTGAGGGTTGCCCCCTAACTAGGGATTTAGACTGACTCTGTAATGAATTTTAACCCAAGAGGCACTGTGGATATTCAGCAAACCTTTGTTCTATTCCTCTCATGTCCTTATGCTAGACCCATCACCATCGTTATTAGATCTCAAAGATTACATTCTTTGATCTAGTGCTTTCTAAATCCTTAAACCACAGTTTATTTATTTAAAAGGTTATATCCAGCATTGGATTGGATTGTAAAGTACCCTTTGACTCTTTCATGAAGGACACAGCAGAAACACATGCTGCCAAAGGAGTATTTCCTTCTGACCATGAAGCACCACAGCATTGTATTGAATTAAGAACTACATAAGGATCTGTGCTTTTAATCTGGCCAGCGTGTTAAGAATTTTTTTTACGTCATTGGTGTCACGATGTCATTCATTTCTGATATGACAGACATTTATTAGGGTATGTAAGTGAATTTCAGTTACTCTCTAAATTAAAAAAAACCTGCCAAGTAGCCCCATATTTCCATAAGAAAATAAAAGCACACTAAACCTCAAACAGCAGTTTAATAAGTAGGTTCAGGATGTGTTCTTGGGGTCTCTTTCTGATCTGATGTTTACCAGGGTTCATCACAAGTAACTCTGTGGAGCTAAATAGAGCTACTTTTGGGTAAACATGATCACCAGCAGTTTTTAAGCTTGTTGCATCAGAGTCAGAAGCCCTTAAGTATGCAAATTTACCAGTGTAGTCTACAATGCTTGATTAATTATGAACTGTGTGATGTGACTCCCAAGCTAACCAGCAAGGCAGCACAGAAAGCAAAAGAGAAGGACACTAAAATTGAGCCCGGTGTGCTCCATCCTGCCTGATATTAATTATACTGTATCCAAACTGGTTTACTTTTTTTCTTTTTTTCTTCTGCCCCCCCCAATCAGTCCTGCAAGGCAAACTGTAAAAATTCTCATATAATCTCCCTTAATTCTAGAGAAACCAAGACTGAAATTGGCACCTGGAAAGAGAAATCTTATTAAAAAGAGCTATTATTTTTTCATTTTTTAATGCTTGTGTTTGTTTATTTTTCTTTATTTGAGAAGCTCAGTCCCTGGAGACAGCAGCCTGAATCTACTTTATACTGAGATGACTTTATACCATCTGGTAGTACAAACCAGCTGTAAAGTGGGTGTAAGAGCAATTTATTTATGTGTACTTCAAAGCTCTCTTATATTTCCAGAATGATAGAAAACCACCATAGTGTAAATGAGAATCAGGCTCAAATAGACGGATGGGAATTTCCATTTTTTCAGATGGAAATGAAAAAAGGATAGGCAGAAATCAGACTCAGGGAAAAGAGGAAGGAATAAACCTTATTTAGCTACAAATAGACATTCATTAACATTCATTCTGAATTGAAAAACAGACAAGGTAGAAGGGCCAAGTCCTGTTTTACTGGCCACCATCCGTACCTGTGCTGGCAGTAATGAAAACACGAAAGGGAGGGAAGTCGGCACCTGTCATAGAATCATAGAAGCACAGAAGTCAAACCATAGTAGTCAGTACCTGACAACACAACCAAAACTAAGTAAAGGCTGCTTTCTCAATCAATCAAGTGCATTATGGTTTTAAAATGAGTATGAATAAAAGAAAAGGCTTTAATCTATTTCACTCATTTTCCCCTTCTTTTTTTCTATTTTTTTTCTTTTTTTTTTAAGCCCATGGGCTGCAGTGAGGCTCACTGTGACATTTGACAAAGATCTATGTTTCCAGAGCCTTATTCAGTTAGTACACCTGGATTAGTAAAAAAGAAAACAAATGACATTCATAGGAATTAATGTCAGTTAAATTCTCTCTTTCTATACTTTATATTGTCAGATGAATTCTTCAACTCCAAAGGGTGAATAAAAACAGCAAACAGGGAAGAAGCAAAACAAAGAATGACAGTTATGCTAATGGGAAACATCTTAAAACTTACTCAGACATGGGAAAAAATATTAAAATAGCAATTTTGGGGTTGACCCAAGACTTTTCTTTGAAATTTTGAGAAGCCTCCTACTCCATTTTACATCATAATCCCTTTCAAACAGGCACAGAGGAGGCTTAAGGGATTCTGTGATGGCTGTGAGAAATTTCTCTCTTTGCTTCCCCATTTTGTGAGAGGCCAAGGCAAAAATATTGGCAGGGCTTGTAGAACCTTCTGTAATTGAAGAATCCCACTATTTCCTATCTTAAGACCTTTGCTGCTGCTGCTTTTAGCATTTCCACCTGGTGAGATAACTTTTCCTGAATATTTTTGAAGACAATTTCAGCTAAAATGCTTCAGCATTTCCTGGGGAGGATAGGGAAATATGGGACATTTTTGCCCATTTTAAGGACACTTCATATTTAAGAGCAAAACTCTGAATTTGGTGAGGAGTCACAGCATTGTGTCTGAGATGTCTCTTCTGGTTCTCTGTGACAATCCACCCGTGTTTGATTATGTTCCAAGCCTTTGAGAAATGTAGTTGGTATATGTTTACTTGGCAACTCTAAACAGCTACATCCCCTAAAGACTCACAGAAAATAAAGGTGTGAAAGTAACCTCAGATACTCATCTGCACGTAGACAGGATCAGCTTATCTGAGTCACATCTGACAGGTATTTGTCTAAGTGCTTCCTGAAAATCTCCAGCAGCACCAATTTCACAGTATCCTTGTGCTATTCCTTGAGTTTAAGTATCCCTGCCTTAGCGCACACTGTTAGAAAGTTTTCCTTGCAGAAGAAAGAATCTTTCTTGCTCCAAGTTAAGCCTTGTCCTGATTCCCCAGGCACAGCCCCATGGCCCAGCCGTGCAGGCAGCCATGAGGAGCCCCGAGTCAGCTGGGAGACCCAATCAAGCTGACTCACAGGTGTATCCCACACCACTTCATCATGGTCATTAGAAAAGGAGGGAGCTCACTGAGGGTGGGGTTCCTCTTCCTGGGGTCTTTCCTCTTGGTCATCTGCTTCTTCTGCTGTTGGTCTCAAGGACCAGGATGAGCAGAACCTTGTGCACTTTATGTTGGTGAGTGTATTAGTTTTGTTATTTCATTAAATTTGTTTCTATTTTAATCCACAGGGCTTCTCCCTTTTTTCCCTGATTCCCCTCCTCAGCTGGGGAGGGGTCATTGAGTGGTAGAACATCTGCTGCAGTTTAGCTCCAGGTACAGGCTAAATGTAGATTAAGCCCATATCTTCTTTCATCTTTTAGAGATATCAGATTATTTCTGTCCCCCATTGAAAGACCAGCTTTGAACTTGGCCCGTCTTGGGAAATGGCAGATGTGAGATGAGGGACTCTCAGTCTTCTATGGGCTCAGTGACCACCTTCTGGGGGAGATGAAGAAGGAAGTGACATGATTGAAATGAAGACATGACAAGAGTCAGGGAAGATACAGGTATAGATTGAAATGAGTGCACAAATAGTCAGCCAGGTCTAGACAGTGGTGAGGAAGGGAAAGGGAAAGTAGCAGCTTGAGGGAAGAGTGAGTGCAAGAGAGGTTTGGCACTGTGAGGGACAGTAGGGAAGAGGACTTGCCCTTCCTGTGGACAAGCTGAGATGAGTGGAGCAACGGAGAGGGCACTGGACCTGCCTAGGGATAAAGACAGAAACAGAAAATTTGTGGGGCAGGTGCCTTCATTGCTTGGAAATTTCTGCTGGCAAGTGCCACTGGCAAAGTATTTCAGTTTTCCTTTAGAAAAATGAAGCTACACATGCAAAATGTGGAAAACATTATTTGTCTTCTTAAGCCACATAATTCAAATGAAGTATTTGTACGATTGTAATTTGTTTTCCTTGTAAATATGTATAATAATAGACCCTTTAATTATGTAAACAACTACATATGCAGCACAGATTAGGTTCCTTTAGTGTGACCTCTCTACTTCTGCACCTCCACTTAAGTTTCCATAATAGTATTTGACAAGAGAGTTAATATTTTATTGTACTTCTTCCTGAATTTTATATATAATATTTTTTGGCTTCCTAGAAGTTGCATAAAATTTATGTATGTGTACATATGCACACATACATGCACATATATATAGATTTTGGGTCAAATTCTAGAAAAGTCTTATTTAATTTCAAATGTTTAAGAGGTTTGGGATTTTGAATTAAGCACTCAAACTCTTGATTGCTGAATGCCAAAATGAACAGACTTCCCACCCCCCCCACCCCCCTTTTTCATATGAATGGTGGGATTAAACGTTCTAACATAGCTGAATTTTAATTTTGGATGAAAAAATTCCCGGAGATCTTGTCATTATTATTTCCAGCAGATGAAACCTATCAATTTATCCAGTAGTTCTGTTAGAGCAGTGGCTGATGTCCAGATGGTTGGATATGTGTATATATATATACACACACTGGTCTCAATACACACACAGCCTCAATTAGTTATTTAGAATGCTAAAAATGGAAGCATTGCAGAGCCAAGTGCTTTTTCACTTCAAGTGTCTAATACAGTTCCTTTACTGCAAAGTAAAAGCTTCAGGTTACTACAGAGAAACAACATTGGATTATCATTTGAACAGATATAATTGCTACTTTCAGCAGCTTGAAGTCACTTTAATTCCTACACTACACCAATTTTATCTCTGATGGGAGGGGATAATTTTCTGAAACTTATTTAGCTTTTCTTCAGCATTATTTACGATTGTGACTATAATCTAATGTATGATTTAGTGAGTGTGCCATCACACTGAAGGAGAACTGGGAATAGGTAACTAGTACAAACCACTTATGGGGGGCAGAATGATGAGCAAAAGGAAAGGAGTAGTTGCCAACATGGGGGTGTGAAAAAGGCAGGATTAGAAGGGGAGATGCAGGGCAGAAGGAGGGCATGGCAGGTAGAGGAAAATAAGTGTTTTTTTAAGGCTGAGAATATCAGAGTTATTTTTTAATAGGTTTGTTGCAGCTTTATATATTGAACTAGTGGTAATGAGGACTCAGAAAGGTTGGAAGACTAGGACTGGTAGCCAGGATTAGGCTGTGGCAGAGAGCTGTGTGAAACAGCTGTGTACAAGAAGAGTGAGGATAGTAAAACTACATCCATATTATACCTTTTCACCTTTATCCATTCAGCATCTGCTCAGATGCAAGTTCAGGGAACCATCTTACCAAGTGTCAGCAAAGCATGCTTGTGGTAGTGGTGCAGTAGCAACTGAGAAGTAAAATGAGGACTCATTCCTGTCATGTCTCCTCTTTATTGATACTTTGCAAAGCTTTTAGCTGTTAGCAACACTAGTGTTCATTTCTTAAATTATATTCCTATGCCTTAACTGAAGGTAGATTGGCATAGGAATTGTCTGGGGGCAAATTTTCCAGTTAAAAAGGTTGTTTTTTCCTGTAACTTTTGCCAGACTCTGCAGTGACACCAGCTTCTCCAGTTCTTATAGGCCCAGAGTTTTAACTTTAACATTACCACTATGACTTCTTGGTCAAGAGTAAGCTGAGTCACATATATGATGCTTTTAAACTTCTATATAAGGTACAAAAGGTATAGAGGACACCAGCTGGATCTTAATTACACAAAGACATTTATTTTCATCAGCTGTAGTGGAACTCGAGCAGCAGCTGTTCACAGGGATGTAAGGGAGCTGCTGCCCCCCACAGCTCCTGAGAAAGAAGGAACTAAGAGGGCTGAAGTAGGGTTTGCTGTGTGGTGCAGTGCCTCTGCCTGCCAGGCTTTTTAAGCCCCAGATCCTGATTCATATTGAGCCTGGATGTAAGCCTGAATTTTCTTCGGAGGGGGAAAGTCTACATGGGCCAAAGGAACAGAGGCGATGCATAAGTGTTCCTCATGTTCGAGTGCCCTCAGGAGGAGCAGAGCATGGTCTCTAGTTCTTGTCCTGATGCTGATGGGTGACTGGTGCCAGACTGGTGAGGTGATGGCAGGCCCAGCCAAGAGGGCACTGAGGCTTCTGGCCATACAGCTGATGAGATCTGCAGTCACACAAACAGAGGCTCAGTTTTAATGCTTTGTCTTGAAGGTGTTCCAGGTGTCTACCACACCTGGTACTTTGCAGTTTGTCCAAGTATCATTGTAGGTGTGGTGACAGGTGCTGGTTTTATAACTCTAGATGAACACTAACGTTGTTGGATTGTGGGGTGTATCCTAGTATGCATTAAATAGTCAGCAAATATCTTGATTGTAATAGTCAAGTTTGCACTGTATGTTTATCTGAAATCTCATGCTAGGGTCACTTAAGAACTGGGTAAATGCAACAGAATAGGTGCTTCTGAGTTTCAGGCAAGAGTTTCCATCTTCTCATAACTGACCCCATGCTGAAGCCCAGGTGTTAAAATGGTGCAGGAACAGACTCAGGTGGGTGCAGGGATCCACTTAGCTAGAGAAAGTCCCAGGAAGTTGCAGATAACAATAAGAAATTACGGAGAAATTTATTTGGCTGGTCTTCATAAAACTTCATAGCCATTCTTTGCTGTCATGTATTCAGTTTGTATCTGTGTGCTGGCTGCAACAAGTGGTCAGTGAACCCTTTCATTGGCCTCAAATGTAAGGCAAAATGATTGGCATTCTTTGCAATTTTTGTCAAAGTTGTAAGGCAGTAAAACCAGTTTAAGCATGATCACAGCACTGCTGAGTTTTTCATTTTGCAGGTGAGGTTCTCTGTACTAGATGCATGGCCAATGCTGGAGAAAATGTGGTAGTTGAATTTTTCTGTGTTACACTGGGGGAAGCTAATTGCATGTGGAGTATAAGCAATCTATGAGCAGCTGTGGACTGTTGCAGAAAGTTGTTGGTCAGGAAATATTTGGGAAACCATTGTTGAAAGATTATGGTTTGTTTTGTGAATCAGAGTTATGAAATACAGATCAGAGATCCATGATAAAGATGTAGCCTGTTGTCCAGTATGTAGATCAAGTATGGAAAAAGTGTTTGGTTTATTTTTCTTTGTTTTAGAAATGTCTGACTTTCCCATGCATTACTGTTTAAAGACAAAAAAAAAAAGACTAAAAAACAGTTTCAAGATAGAATTTTTTGATAGGTGGAGATCGCCTCTTCAAAGATGAAAGATGTACCACAGATGAAAAAGTAGAACATTAATGGAGAGCTTTGAAAGCTGTTGTTAAAAGGAGGAACAAAGACATAATTATTCTGCCAGTGCATACAAGGGTATAGGTTTTATCTTTTTTATATTGGGTTCTTTTTCCCAACAGTCTGATGAAGGTTTTGACATTTAAGCAGCAAAGATGAGAAAGCCAAGGCTTGTGGATGCATCCTCATACCTCAGCTCTCATACTGCTATTTGCAAAATTCCTGTTAGCTAAACAGAATCACAGTCAGGCAAAAACTGAATTATTTTGAGAATCTCTCCTTTGCTGTGCTGCATCAAGTATTGCATTACAGTATTGCTAACAAGCTTTCTTCTCAACAGAAAGTGTTGAGCTTACTACAATTTGCATTCCCTATGACTGCTTTTTTGTGCTCTACTTGTGGAGGACTTCCACATCAAAGGGTTTTATCACAGAACCAGATACTACACTATTCTTGGTTAATATTGTCAGTATGCCTGCATCTTAAAGAATCTCTTTAGTGTACTTATATATTCTGAAGTGCTTTACAAACTCAACACTGCTGCTTCTGAGCCCTTCAGCTACCTGTAAGATGAAATGGAAAAATATGTAGTTGAGCCTAGTGATTTTTTTCCATGGCAGTGTGTATATGCAAGTAGAGAACATGTTACCAGTGGAGTTTAAAGGAGTGCACCAATTCCAGTGTGGAGTTTGGGCAGGATATTAGCAGTGGTCTGTAGGAGATTTCCATTGCCCTCTGATAGGCCAAAAGGGAGAGGGGGAGGTACCTTTGCAGCTGTGCTTGTGCACTTAGAAATATGGGGTAGTGTTTGGCTTCTGAAACACCTATTCTCTTTCTTACCTCAGTGTTCCTACCAAGTTCTTTTTCCAATCTATGAGTCTGTCCTCTCCCAGATGCTTTTCCAGTATTGCAGCTCCACTTTTGGTGAGTAACAGTACCAGAACTCAGCTGTACTGGGCTCACTTTGTATCCCTTCTTTCTGTAGCCCACTCTGTTCCTGTACCAAAGGAGACAGGCCTAGAATATAAAATGGTATGCAGGTTTACTCCCTTTGACTTTAATATGGAAGCTTGTTCAAAACACAGGACAGACGTGGTTCTGATACTGTTACTAAACATGCAGTTATCAATAGTGCTAAACAGACCTTTATCATGAGCCTAGTCAGACCAAGTGTAAATACTAATTGGGACCTAATCTAAAAATCTATTCAAGTTTGTGGCAAGATTAAATGTGCTTTGGACATGTCCCAGGGCAGAGTTAATCGCTATTTTAGCAGGTTTCTGCCTCTGCAGTTGAGAAAACTACCTTGCTAACCAGGGACTATTTTATTTACCTGAGTCCTCCTATGTTCCAAAGCTCTCCTGCTTTTACCTTGGTAGAAATAAAATGTAAGCCCTTAACACACATGAACTGCCTGCAGAGAAGCAGCAGCAGAAAGCACTACCTTCCTGCATAAAGAATGCCGTAATGGAAACTTACTCACGTAATTAAAATACAGGACATTTATTCAACTTTACTGTATTGTCAAGCTACAAACTCTATTAAGTTTGTTTACAAAAGTCTGTGGAAATAGAGTGAAAATCCTGGCTTTACTGAAGTCCACAGGGATTTATTGATTAACTGATATTGCCTGGGAAATTTGTGGTAGTTACAGGTACAGAAAATTTGTGCTGGGGACAAAACAGTTCCAAGTCTGCTCTGAAGGATCTTGATGAACTGAGAATATGGAGAAATTTCTACCTTCCAAAAGGGATGTATCGACTAATACCCAATGTACTATGAAAGAAGTTCAAAAATAACTGGTCCAAAACCTGAGAGTACGTTCCTCCTCAGTGGTCTGAAGAATTCTATCTTCCAAGGATGAATCTTTTTTTATTCCTCCCTTTTGCATTGTGGCAGTACCTACGTTTTACTATAACCATTCAAGAGCAACAAGAACATTCAACACAAGATCCCTGTTAATTCAATATCCCATTTATGACAGTATTCAACACAGAATTCTAAAGTTTTATGTGGTATTTCAGTATTAATACACATATTTTCTTGGAATGTGTACATTAGGACCCTGTGATACTTCAAAGTTACCGTGGCAGCAGATTTCTAATGATACCCTGTTAGGCTCAAATGGATCTACTTCAATGATGTTGTTCTAGTTGCAGTATTTTTTAGCCCCGTTTGTATGGGAGAAGCCCTGCTGAAGTCAGTGATGCTCCTCATGCCCTTGAAATTCAGGGTGTGCTGCAGTCCTTTGCTGGAGTAGAGCCTAAACTCTGAATGGGCAAATGAGGTCAGTATGGGAACCTCCAAAATAGGCTTCATGCAGTAACCTTCTCTTCCTGCTCTTTGGGCTATAGGTATGTGATCCCCCTTGTCAACTTGAGTATACCACTGGCATCAATATTGAGTTGTCCAAACGTCATCTGATTAGCTTGAATAGAAATATACAGGAATATGCACAAGTGATTCATTTATTTCTACAGAATATTTGAAAGATTTACTTTTCTTTATCAGTTTGTTACACAACCTATGCAAACTAAAAGACGTGTATTCATGTAAGATGCTAGCTGTATATAAGCTTCCAGACAGACACACAGGCTTCAGGATTCTTACAGTCCTTGCCTAAGTATAATGGTTTTAAACTGGAAGAGGGGAGATTTAGACTAGATAGTAGGAAGAAATTCTGAGGGTGGTGAGACACTGGCCCAGGTTGCCCAGAGAAGCTGTGGCTGCCCCCTCCCTGGCAGTGTTCCAGGCCAGGTTGGATGGGGCTTGGAACAACCTGGTCTGGTGGGAGGTGTCCCTGCCCATGGCAGGGGGTTGGAAAGAGATGAGCTTTGAGGTCCCTTCCAACCCAAACCATTCTGTAATTCAATGATAATTGGACCTTAATAGGTTGATTCCGTTTCTCTGAAGAAAGCGACTTCTTTTCAAGATCAGATTTAAACACATTTTGGTATTTTTAGTTTCCCATCAGAAATTTGTCATTTTGATCTGATAAAAAGGTGGTTTCTGCACAAGTGAGAATTAGCACTCATCCCAGTTTTTAGGAATTGGTGTAGAGTTAACATTAACTGTAAGGACTTCAAATTGTTACAAGTATTTCCTAAATTTAAATCATTACAAGTATGTCATGAGAGACTTAAATAAATTTTAAATTATTAGATTTGGAGACCAACATAAAACTGCAGCATGTTTCTGGTAACTGGAGGGATGTTGTACTTTGTACAATATATATTTTAAGAGAAAAATTGCGTGGCACATGTCTATCTACATAATTCAGGGAAACTTTGAAAGAATTTTCAGTTTTCCAGGTGTACTTGCATTTTTTATTAGTCTTGTAGTTGTCAGTAAGTTTCCTATTCGATCCTATAATTATGGTTAGCGTTTTTTAATATGTGTATGTATGTATTCTGATGTTTAATTTCTTATATGGCATTTTTCTGCTCTGCCTTAGGCAACTTAAAAAATTATATGTTCAAGTCTGAGCCTGTCACTCTAAAGCCCGTTTTCTCTTTAAGTACTATAAAGGAAGGCAAGGACTGTGAGCTACACTGGAAAGTCTTACTGAACTCTTGTAAGTATCTCTTAAGAGATAAGAACTGTGCCTTTCATTATACAGTAGTTGTAAACAAAGAATTGTTTGAAGTTCTAGCTGGCAAGCTGATTTTCACAAATGAATCTCCGAAGGCTGCAATTTTGGCTTGCTAAAAAGACTGTCCTAAGCAATGTACCAAAGCTGAAAGTTGGAAAGGCTGCAATGATCCTCTGTTGGAGGAGGACTACATGTATTTCATAGCTCAGTTCACTTATATTCAGTAGTCAAAAGATACTTTTTCTCACATGAAGTATTATCTTGATTTTTTTTTTCTGAATCATCTGGTATGTGAAGATATATGCTTCCCTCAAAAAAAAGGTTTTTAAAATACCATGAAATTAGAATTTTTCACAGAACAAGTACTGACTGTCATGTGATTATGTGAGTTGAATAATAGTTAGGAAGAGAAAAGCGTCTTGCAAAAAATTTTCTACTTCTTTATAAGGAGCTTTTTCACCTCAAGTATTACCTTACAAAAATATGTAATCACTTCATAGTGATAAGTGCTGGACAATGCAGAGAAATTATTAGTGAATGGAGGCCTCTGGTCTGGCCATGTCATCTGAAACTTCTTTTGAAGATTTTCAGAACTTGCCAAGTGCCCCATGTCCAAAAATCATGTCCCTTTGTAGAGCCTGGAACAGAGCTCTCATGAACTCAGAATTACTGGTTTGTTTTAACTTCTGGTTTTGTAGTTCTTCACAGCAATGAGTTATTTGGTCTATGCACGTAGCGATATCTGGAGTAGGCTTGTTTATTTTTTTCATTAGCTATCAGCAAGGACTGTTGTAACATGCTGTACTGTTCTTTTAAGCAAAGTTATAGTGTGAAATTGAAAGTGTTGATTTTTCTGGTATTTGGCTTGCTGGGCTGTGTAATGATCTAGTAATAACATCACAAATGTAAAAAAAAAAGTCTAAGGTAAAAATGAACAACCTTAAACAACTTTTGTAGGCAATAGTTTGATGTTTGAGGTGATGGAGCTGGACTAGAACATGATGATGTGTACTGGAGGGTTCCATCTTTTGCTGCTAGCTTGTGTCTTCCTCTGCATCTGAACTGGGAGTGATTTCTGTCTGTTTAGGTGTGAAGAATTACAAGGTCATATTTGTAGGCACAGCACAAATAAGGGTGCAGTGGGGTTAATTCTGTTCTCGCTGTGGAGTGGTGCATACACAAGCCCATGCCATGGGTCTAGGGAGCACTATCCTGGTTGGAGTGTTGTATGGAACTTGAGTCTATGTAACTTAGAATAAATAGTCTGCTTGTGCTGGAGAGCACTTTAACTATATAAAATTCATGTCACTAAAGGGGGGGAAAAATGGATTTTTCTGTTCTGTTCCATTTCCTATCTTTTATCATATTAAAATATAAATGTGGATTGACTGAATCCCAACAATATTCTAGCTGCAGCATGCTATTAGTGTCCAAATATGCTTTTCTCTTGGGGTTCTTCTGTGCTTAACTGAAAGGAACAAACAGACAGTGGCATAAACTGGACCTTCTCTCTAATTTCCCTTGAACTATTTCTTTCTATCCCTTTTCATGTTACTGCAGTAAACTCAAGCTAAGTCACCGATGTCCATAAACTGTTGGCAGGATAGAGAAGCAGAAGAGCATGGTATCTTGAGTAAGGGGCTTAAAATCACATTTTCCATCAGGAAGACTCTAACAAGAGCTGCACTGTATTAAAATTATTAGGGTTACTGTAAAAATTCTTTAATATGGTACCTGAAAAACTGGAAGCCATCAAGATGTTTATAACATGGCAGCAAACTCATCCTGTGCAGTGGCATATTAAGCAGGACTGATGTCTGAAGCTCTCTACCATTATGCACCAGTGCAAAGGGAGAGGGGTTGTTTGAAAGATGATGGTTCCTATTGGATGGGCTGGAGCAGAGATGACTGCAGATAGCTGGGTTGAGGAGAAATGGTTAAAGAATGCTTGAGTTTTATTTTACTGTGAACTTTTTCTCACCATGCATGCTAATTATACTGATTAAAGTGAGAAAAGCTTTCTTTAGCAGTTTGTCCATCCCAACCTGACAAAGGCAAACATCTACTAGCAGGATCTTCTTTCTTGTCTGTTGGGCAGAATGTTCCTAAGTGCACAGAGTGCTGTGTGCACTCATACCGTGTGGTCTCACCACCATCTCTTCCCCCTTTCAGGAAAAGAATTGGGATGGTTCTCCATCTTTGTTTGTAGTAGAAAAGGCTCAAGGTGAGAGAGAACAAATCCTGTAAGGCAATTCTGTCACTCACCTCATCTTCATAATCTTTCCTTAGCTTCCTCTGCCTTCTAACCCTGATATTGATTGTGTCATAGGCTACAGTAGACCAAGGCAGGGGGGCTGAAAACCTTTCCGAACAGCAGTTGCCAGTCTGCCTGTTGCAGCTTGAAGAAGAAAAGCATGCTGTGAAAACAATCAGTGCATTTGCTTTAGATCTAAGTGATTCCAACTAGGTCGATGCTTCATGCTGATGTGTTGAAAACATTTAAAAAATTTCTCAGAGTTTGATTTCAACTGAAACATTTCAGCATGCGTCTGACTCTGAAGTTGTTATTTCTCACTAATGTAGCAGACAACTGTTTTTTTTCTACCCTGGCACAAAGCAGTAGGGAAACTGGGCCTTTTGTCTAGATAGGTTTATTTTGAATGTTTCTATGGGAAGCAGAGTTGGGGTTTTTTTAAGCTGAGGCTTTTCTAAATTGACTTTAGAGGAGTAGTAGTTTATTTCATGAAGGGAAAAGGAGGTAATCACAGTTTTATGGAGTGTGAATGAGAGTATAGCTTTGCTTAAACTGCTTTTGTTCCCTGTATTTGACTTTTCATTCAAAGGCAGGCTAGATCATTCATAAATACATGAAGAATATTTTATTTTCTTTAAAGCGCATGATGTTTCTTTGTAATGTGTTTGCACTCAATATAATTGGCCTGATTCTTGCTCAGCTTGGAGAGCAAATGAAGCATTGCAGAAGGAAGCTATCCTCATCCAAATGAGTGTTTATTCAGGTTCCAGGAGTGGCAGGAACCCAGGATGACATTTTTCTATGGCAGGTGGTAGCACAATTGGTTTCTGAACTGCTTGGAAAAGACCCCAGCGAAACAGAATTTGCTATAGTTTCTCTTACTGTTTGGTTTGCACATGCTCTGCAGTCACTAGAGTCTATAGGAAGGTAAACTGGGCAAAAGACACAGGACTGCTGTCCTAGATTGGAGCTGGCTGTTCAGTGGCTGTAGGAGCTGATCAGTAGAACCTCCCCTCTGATTCTGCTGCACCGCACTTTGCATACTGCTGTTGTTTCATGTGCCTTTTTCAATAGCAAGTGCTTATCGGTGCATGTTGTTCTCTTTGGGATACCTTTTTAATTATAAAGCATATAAATATATATTAAATATATGTTGGAATTTCTCTTCCCCAAGGAAGTGAAGTCACCCATGTTGTTGCCATCTCTCTGCTTCGTTCAAATAACACAAAGAACATTCTTGCACTGCTCCAACAGGAAATAGCAAACAAATACTTGCCTTGAGGTATTTCATTGAGTTTCAGGATACCAGCAGAGAGATGTTCCAAAAAAATAGATATTTTGTTGGAAGAAAATAATAATAATTTAAAAAAAAAAGTGTTTAAAAGCTGTATTTATCTTTGGAGAGGAATTTCCCTCCCCCATGAACTAAGCCTTTGCAAATGCAGTGTATGGTATACGTGGCACTAATGGATTTCATACTTCAGCATTTATTTCATCAAATATCATGCAGTGAATAGTTGTCATTTAAGCAGCTGTAGTTTGCAACGGTGTAAGTTCTAGATGTTAAAACTAGATAAGCCAGCGTAGGGGTGTGTGTGAGAAAATTCTGTAGTCCTAGTGGCGTTATTTCATTCATTCATTTTTAAAATTAACTCCGTGGGGATGCTGCAGAAGTGCAAGTTATAATTTAAATGTACTATTAGGAGTCTTGTTTATAAAGAGTGTATATACTTAATTTATATACTCAAGCTGATGGTTTACTTAGATACTTGATTTTTCTTTCTCCCCAGAGCAGTGGGTAGCGTCTAGAGAGAGAGGAACTGCAATGCTGCTTAAGAAGCTTATGCCTGGCAGGAATTTAGCTAGATCAATCTCTTTTGCCATGATCTAGTATGGCTGTTGAGCAATGATGAAACTTTTCTTTTCAAAAATAGGCTCTCCTCATGGGATTTGTCCTGTTGGATTCAACAGGACTGTACATGTGAAAGCAGGGAAGGGAGGAGAGTTGTTTTAGTAATGAGTTCTCAGCGGTCGAAATGAGTTATTTTCTACTAGTGTGGATTTGTATTTTTAAGTTACAGTGGCTCACATAGCATTGGAACTGGTTGGGAATTTGTAACAGTGTCTCTTAGCAAATATAAGGCCTGTTCAAGCAGAGGTCATTGATGCTTAAGGTCTCAGTTCCTCCATTGAATTCAGAGGACATGAATAATCATGTTCTTGTGCTAGTCTTTTTGGCAAATGACTGAGGAAGTAGTCAAGGGTCACTTTTTCTGTGTATATCACTAGAACAACTTAATATATTCTGCCGTGCCTGACTTAAAGACTTCTTCAAACCACTTCCAGTGTAACCTTTCCACCTTCCATAAATTGTAAACAAAAGTAAGTTAGAGAATCACTAGCCCAGAAGGAATTCAAACAAAAATTCTGGTGCTTCCCATGTGCATGCTGACCTTCACCCTACTTTTCTTGGTGTAATTTTTTAAGCCTAGGGTTTACACAGCATTAGCCGTAATGGGAATTGACACTGGAAAACCACAGAAGGCAATTCACTTAATCTGAGCTTGTTGTGAAACTGAAAACAGAGTTCTACCTGAATTATCTGTAGATTCCCTGGCAGGAAGCATCTTGGTGTTTTCAGGTGAAATTTGTCCAGAAGGATCTTAAAGAAAGAGTCTTGCTTTGATCCATCTCTTACAGAAGTCAATGAAAGACTCCATTGATTATAATGAACACTGGGAGGCTGCTCCATTCAGAGCTACATGTAACTTCCACTTTTGGACAACTGCTTTTCCTCAATAGCAGTCCAAGGAGAAATTGATGTAAATACACAGGGAAGACAGACAGTGGTGAGTAAGAAGGAGCTCATCCCAAAGAGCAACTGAACAAGGAGGGAGTAGAACATGACAACTGCTATGATTTGTTACTGCTAAACTGATGGGTGCAAATAAGTCAGCTGTATACTGAATTAGAAGGAGGAAATAAAGGGAGAAGAGACTTGTTAGATACAGTTGGCTGTAGGGCTCGTCATTCTGTAATATTTTTAACTTCGTCTTCAAATGCTGTTTGTGCTCAGTTGCTTTTACTGCTATAAATGAAGTATATCAGTATACCAGGGGGAGAGGAAAAGCGTGCATAACACTGTCCAACAACTACCTGCACCTCTACCCTGTTGCGTTCTTCTAATTCTCCTTTTTGTGATGGTATCACAGTTTAAATTGCCTCATCTTTTATGTACCAAGGTCAGACTACTAATGCCATGTATCCTGTAAGTTTTATACAATTTCAACAGGCCTGTCTAGCTAAATGGTCAGCCAGACCATATACCTGTGTCAGTTTGCTACAGAAATCCCACTGTGCAGCCCTGGGATACTAACTATGGCAACAAGAATGGGCACTAATATTTCCAATTTGGCTCTACCATCTTTCAAAGTAACTAGAGTGCTTGCCATTGTCATGAGCCAAATACACACCACCCAAAATGGTAGCCACTGAGTCAACAAAAACCTAATTTAAGTGTGTGGGGTCTCTATGATCTCTAAATAAAAAAATAAAATGAAAAGTGTAATGGGTGAGTGGCTAAGTGACTGTTCCTATTGAAAATAGGGGGGTAGGACAGTAAGAGGGGGAAGGCATTAGCAGAGTTATGGTTGCCCCCGCTTTGCAGACACCATTTGATAAAGCTCTGACTTGGGCATCTGACAGCAAAATAGTGTCTCTGACACAAATCCACTCTTCCCATGAATTTAAGATGTATACAGAGAACCATAGTTACTCTGGGCTATCAAAGGAACTAGCCGGTGCGTGGTCAAAAAGTTTGTATGCCCTCAATACACTAAAGTCACTGCAAAACCCCCTTGGCAGGATTAGCAGCTACATTCTACTTCCCACTCACCCCAGCCCCCCAAACTTGTTCTGCTTTTCTTTTTCTACCCAGCCTGCCATGCTCAGGGTTTCTTTTTCAGAAATGCGTATTGCTTCTCTGGAAAAAGTTGATATAAAGGGGGAAAATAATTTTCTTTATCCTTTAATCCTTTATTCTCTTTGCTTTTAAAAGTTTATTTACTTCCTACTTCCTGACCATCTTGAGCTTCTTTGCTGTGTCAAGGCTTGCTTAAGCTTGAAGGTTTTTTTAGGCTTGACCAAGCATTGACAGCACTATCACAGGAGCTAATGCTAGAGTCTGCCAGTTTGATGGATTAAATAAACTTATTGAAATCTTTTTTTCTTTAATACTAAAAGATGCCAAGGGCTGTTTTCTATTCTTGTGCTTTGTGTGAAACGCCCACTGACATTAATGGGAGTCCCGTGTGTGGAATTACAGCAGAACATGACCTGCCTGCTATGCTATTTCTTAAAATTTAAATTTTTGGTATTTTTAATCAGATCATTTTTGTAAGCAACTGAGATGAATCAAGAGCATTCACTTAGAAGTGGCCTACATACATGGTTCTGAAAACATATATTAGTTTCAGTAATTTCTACCTTTTCTGGTATGTTCACTGGGTTAGTGTTAGTGGTTAGTTAGCCAAACATGAGGGTGACTGCAGAAGGTGAATGATACAAACAAGTGATAGTAGCAGTTAACAGTGCAGACTTGCCAAAACCTGATGAAAACACTGAAGTCTCCTTCCCAGACTCTTCACCTTAAAGTTGTACTTTAAAAATTTGCAGGAACTACTGCAGTGTTTCAGGGTGACAGTAGCACTGCACTGAAAAGATGTTTGAACTCAACCCCTCTCATAATTTTATTTTTCTTTATTATGAAAGTGGAAAGCTTATAAGGCTATTCAAAGTAGAAGCTGTCCTGCAGATTTCAAGGTGTCCATTTGCAAACTGTGTAATGAAAACATGGGAACTGGAGTCCTCCATTCCTTACCTTTGGACTGTGCTCACAGCTGACATTAGTTCAAGTCAGGATGTCATTCCAGGTCCTCTAGTTTGCTGTTACTCCTGTGCCCTACCAAACTTAGCCTCTCTGTGGGGCTTGTTTTTCCTGTTTGTCCCTTTCTGGTTCTCCATGCAGCATTTTTAGTTCCCTCTTCTGTTAGATAAGACATAAGAAAACCTGAAGCCCAACAAAACAAGGTAAACTTTCTTTATTAGCCTTTGTATAGTTAAAGGTGATGCTTTTTACTGTTCTTTCCTTCCCTTGCTTTGGTCCAATGGGGAAGAAAAATGCTAAAAATTTACATAATCAGAGTGGTTGAAGTTGGAAGAGGGCTCTGGACGTCATCTAGTCCACACACAGAATCACAGAATGTTAGGAATTGGAAGGGACCCTCCTGCTCAAGCACCCAGAGCTGGTTGCCAAGAACCAAGCCATCTGGCTTCTGAATATCTCCAAGGAAGGAGGCTCCACAGCCTTTCTGGGAAACCCGTGTCAGTGATTGGTCATCCTCACAGTGAAGTGTTTCCTGATGTTCAGAGGGAGCCTTCTGTGTTTTAGTGTGTGCACCCTGTCCTGTCACTGGGCACCACTGAAAAGAGCCTGGCTCTGTTTTCTTTGCACCCTCCCTTCAGATATTTATGTACACTGATATTCCCCTGAGCATTCTCTTCTCCAGGCTGCACAGTCCCAGCTCTCTCAACTCTTCCTCGTACATGAAGTGGTCCAGTCCCTTATCTGTATTAGTGATACTTTGTTGGACTCTTTCCAGTATGCTCAACTTTCTTTTGTACTGGGGAGCCCAAAACTGGACACAGCACTCCAAGCATAGCCTTACCAGTGAGTAGAGGGGAAGGATCACATCTCTTGACCTGCTGGCAATACTTTGTTCAATGCAGCCCAGGATGCCGTTCACCTTCTTTGTTGCAAGGGCTGCATGTTCAGCTTGGTGTCCATCAGAACCCCAGGTCCTGTTCTGCCAAGCTGCTTTCCAGGTGGCTGGCCACCAGCATGTACTGGTGCACAGGGTTGTTGCTCCCCGGGTGCACGACTTTGTGCTTTTTATTGAACTTTATGAGGTCCCTGTCAGCCTATTTCTCCAGCCTGCCAAGGTCCCTCTGAATAATAGTTTTTCTACAGGGCAGATAAAACAGGTTTGAGTAGGTTCACTTTCAAAACCCCAAACCTCCTTTTTATTATGTTTTTAAACTTCCCAGTAAAAGCTCTACTCTGTGATGAGCTATGGTGTACAACTTTCTCAGTTGGGTTTCTTTGAGAAATCAGGTGGAATTTTATGGCACTAAGAGGGGAAGTCAGTTTAATCCTTTACTGCAGGGTTGCTCTGTAACTTAATTTAGAAATTCACATTGATTGTATTAGCATGAGTGTAACATGCCTTTGAATACAAATGCAATTTTTAGCTCGTGATATAGAAGAGCTCCTTCTGAAACTTTCTAGGAGTTTATTACAGTATTATATCCTGGAATTTTGTGCATGTGATACCCTATATAACATTCACAGAAGGGTTCAGAGAATGTAATTCACTTAATGTATCTCCTTAACAGAATTTGTTTGGGGCAATGAGTCAAAAACATTGCTTTCAAATGTAGTTGGAAGAAAGTTTATGTTCTGGAAAACACATCTTAAAGCGTCTAGTCTAAGGTTAATTTTCTTGTGTTGCACCACTGACGTAATTTGTTGTAGGGATTTGACACAAAAAGAGCCTGGACCTCAGGTGCAGTGTTTCCATGGGCCTCCCCTTGATGAACACCCATCTAGATTTCCTGGATGGAGACTCCCCTCTTGGAAAGCAATGGGAATTTTGTATTTTGGTGGATGCAGGATTTTGTCCTTTGTGCAAGTTACAGACTTTGATCTTTGAGGGTGTAAGTGTCCTTTGGTGTTCAAGCATTTACACCAGTATCTCTAAACAGAGATCTATATTGTTTAGTATCTGACTATCTTGGTGCAGATGAGAAGCAGATCAGTAGTCTCAAAGAGGTAAGTATAGACAACCATGATTTGTCTCAGCTGTAATCATGTAAATGCTTCCTGCTAGGCAGCATCCTGCAATTGGGATTGGCCGCTACTGCATATTATTTGAGGAGTAGATACAGGGATTCTGAATCCACCTCCATTGTATGGTTTGTCAAATGACTTAATATCATAAGCAAAAATGGGTAAATAAAAGAATTTGTTAAAACAGGACTGAACAGTTACAGTACTATTAATTCAAAATTTGCATCATGTCAGAATAAGAGAAAAGGAGATTAAGAACTAAAAAAATAAATTTGTTCATCCATTTCCTTACCCAATAGCTCTTGTCTGGTAGCCATAGGCCCATCATGGATAGGTAGACAGGAAGATGTAAGTGTTGTTCCTTCTGTGAGGAGACTATTAGCGAATTTCTGATACAGAAGTATTTAATCTTACATTCACTGTTCTTTTCATCTGCAATATTAGGGAAAATAGTGAAGAAAGGACAAAAAGCTTTT